>JAUIMM010000064.1:11797500-13122500 GCA_031769625.1 Taudactylus pleione | reverse complement strand
ATTTACTATGGATTTCCGTCTTTTTCAATACATTAACTATGGTTTCCGGCTTTTTCAATACATGTACTGTAATATGGTTTACGGCGTTTTCAATACATGTAATATGGTTTACGGCTTTTACAATACACTTTACATTGTTTCCGGCTTTTTCAATGCATTTACTATGTTTACGGCTTTTACCTTCTTCCTCATTTGCGTATGTTTTTTTCTACAGCTGTATGTACATCGTACACAAAATACAACACTTAAGTGAGATGTTAGCAACCCCATGGGCCACCAAAACAACACCAAGGAGGGTGCAATTGGGTACCCCTTCTTTATCCATTTGTTGGAGTGCGTGTAGTGATGTCACAATAACTTTATGATATTTTGGAGCTGACATCTATATAGTGCTGTTTGTTATCACCAAATCATAACAATTTAATTAAAGCAGTGACCTATTTTATTTCCCATAACCAAGTCTCTCTCTGTTTGCACATGTACATAACAATCTTTGGGTAGAATGCCCAGGGAGAGGGAGACATCAGAGGTGCATTGAGTTATATGCTGTATTATAGCAGCACTTTTGGAGCCAACTACAGATGATTTGTACAGTTTTGCAATAATCTTGTGGGCACATGTATCAACCGTACCCAAGGGCGTATTTATCACAATCCGCATTTTCAAAGCAGATTTGATGTGAAAATGATGGGGGTCATTCAGACCCGCTCGCAGCGCAGGACGCTCACAAGTGGGTCGATGTTCCTCCACTGCGCATGCGCACGACGGAGGGAGCTCCGTCGTGCGCATGCGCGAGACCCGGCGAGCGACGGGCTCTCCATCGCTCCGGGTCTCGCACCAAAGGGGGCGTGCTGTCGATGTTGATTGACAGCACGCCCCCTTTGGTGGGCGTGCCGGGGGCGTGCCTGCCAGACGGAGGCGTTCCCGTGGGAACGCCTACGTCTGAAGCCGGCCCCACGGACATCACTAGTGATGTCAGTGGGAGTGATATTGGCTCTTATAGAGCCAAAATCACTCCAGGGCTTGCGGCAGCGAGACCCTACCGCAGGGTCTCCGTCGCAAGCCCGATGGTCGCGATGGTGAAGACCATCGCGACCATCATCATGGACGCTCGCATATGCTGTGGGTGGTCACCCACAGCTGTTCGAGCGGCCAGGAGGCCGCTCTATTTTCATGGAGGAGGGCCCTGATTCAGAGCGAGCGCTCTGGGCAGAGCGTTCGGCTCTGAATCAGGCCCTATGCCTCAACTCACAAAGCCAAGATGAGTATATTTGCTGCATTTATCAAAGTAGGGGTGCCATCACAGAGCTTCCAAGAAATCCCTATCGTGGCAAAGCTACCACTAACACTTTGCTTCTGGCAAGCAGACTGTACATGCACAGATGTAGGGCTGCACCTGAGCCAGTTTTGGCCAATAGTGAAGGATCTTTCTCCGCTAAAAAATGTGCTGCAGAAGCCCACATGCTACTATGGGCTAACACTATTTGAAGATGGCTTTAGGTGCCGGGGTCAAGCTCTTGAATGCTACATAACGTTGTCAATTTAGTCTTTGGGGGCTGTTTTTTCTGTAGGAAATAACAGCAAATATCTGCTACAATATCCAATACCTGTTACGGAACTCACTTCATACATCCTACATTTTGCATGTATTCCCCACGAAATTAGTTTCAGAAATAAGCCCCCTAACCTTTACAGCTCATAACAGAGAACAACCTACTTTGGACATGAATGGGTCATTGAAATTACAGGCAATGACCTGTCTGCCCATTATCACTGCCATGCTCAGCTGCGCACATATCAGCCAGTTACAGAACCTCCAACATTTTTTTCTGTGCACCTCTGGATGCGATGTGCCATTCTGGACCAGCACATCACCTATAACTGAATTGCTCACGAAGAACAATATGTTTTAATATCGGTTAAGAGTAGATGAAAGCAGAGGTTACATGTGATACATGTGATATTCCTGTAAATAAATAGAAGCAGTTGCCAGAATCTTGAGTATGTGTTTTTCTACAGTTGTACAGTATATGCGGTATGCAGTCGGGATGCCAGCGGTCTAAATGCCGACCGTCGGCATCCTGACTGTCTAATCCCGGCAAGGGTCTAATGACAGGCGTCGAAATGCCAATGCCTGTCATTTTACCTACACCTGGAGCCCAACATCCCGATCGAAGGTAAGCCAGGCGCGGACGCGTGGGGGGGAGGTTTAGGTTAGGGGCTCCCGGGGGGGACTTAGGGATAGGCAGCCCCCCGGGAGGGTTAGGCTAGGGGAAGGGGGAGTTAGGGTTAGGCGCCCCCTGGGGGAGGTTAGGCACCACCTCGGGAGACAGGTTTAGGCTGCGGAGAAGGGGGGGATAGGTTTAGGCACTTGGGGGGGAGGTTAGGGTTAGGCATCCCTAAAGGAGGGTTAGGATAGGGAATTAGGTTAGCGATACTTACCTAAATTAGCAGTCGGGATCTTCCCCCCTGCCGGGCTTCCGCTGTCGTATATTCTGTATATGCAATTTACACAAAATTCATCACTTATTACGATTTATTTTGGCAAAATCTTCTTATGAATTGACAAAAAAAGGTCATACACTGATGTAATTGGGCTGGGGATAAACCCTACAAAGTTCTTTTGAAACATGTTATTCTCAAAGTTGATTGTGTTGCCTTATACGGTAATTAAAGTCTTTCTTTGTGCCACAACAGCAAACATCACTTGCACTCCAAAACGAGATCATTCAAGGTACAGTATGATTATGAATCAAAAATTTGAACTGTAGCTTGAGCCAGTGATGCTTTCAATAAAGACAAAAGTGCCAGTTCTAGCCCAATCATGATGGTGGGCAGCATATTGCAGCACACAAGCATGCTGTGGGGAAGTAGTGCAAACCATCATGGAAGTAGTATGTGTGGCTTTGCTATGTATACTGGGTGTTTTGTTATGGAGGCTGAGGCTACTAGGAAATTTGAAGGAAATGTTCATAGTTTAAACAACGTTGACTTATACACAGGTATTATGAATGGCATGTAATTGGGATTCTGACTGTCTGTATTGTGATCACAGGCATCCCGACTGCTGGGATCCCGTACCCAACCCTTATGAATGTAATGTCACATATCCCTACAAACACAACTAGAGAAGTGGTACTAGGTAGTAAGTAAATGGATAACAAAACATGGCTCTCTCTTTTGGGCTAATGGTTGGTCCTGCACCCTGTGAGCCACAAATCTACCACCAGATTTGGTCCTGCAACATAGACAATGCACATATGTTATGTGCCAGTAAAAGGGAGGTGATGCTGACTGTATACAGTGTTATCATGCTTTTCAGTGATGCAGTGAGTCATTGATAAAGAAGAAATACATTTACAATTTTTTTGAACAACTTCCAATAAATTTGGACAAGAAAACAGCCCGGTTAGATAAGTAACTTACAAATAGATGGGTTAATAAGGAAATGAGTAAGGAAATGTTAATCCAGTATGTACACATATGATATGGGAGTGGGGGAAAACATGTTAGGGGATATCACCAGTATGGCAGCCATCTTGGATCCAACTCTATTTTTTTTTTTAATTGGGAAGATAGTCATGTGACATTAAACAGACGCAGAATTTCATAAGAAAAACAATGCTGTTCTTTGTTTAACATATCTATTTATTCTCGAGTTTTAACAAAGTTTATAGAATATGTTCGAAGTGCTGTCCATCATGTTGCAGTGTTAAGGCTAGTCTCTTTTCCCTTTCCTGAATCTGAGCACAAGCATTGACAATTTGTTGTTGCAGATGATAACGACCTTGTATCTTCACAGCATAAACACGTTCTCTCAGGTAACCCCACAGAAAGAAATCCAACGGAGGTTAATCTGGGGATATTGGTGGCCACTGGACTGGACCTCTATGGCCAACCCACCTTGGGGAAACTGCACATCAAGATATTTTCTGACAATGAGCCCATAATGAGGTGGGCACAATCTTTCTGGGAGAAATTAGGATATGATCCATCCTCTAATAACAATGAGGGAAAAATCTCTTCATCTAACAATCTCTCCATGAATGAAGATTGGTCCCACAATACGGGTACCACACAAACGACACCATATCAACTGTTTTGTAGAGGCTACAACCCTACAGGCATACATCCAGTGTGGGTTTGTCTCTGACCAGTACCTGTGGTTCTGTTTGTTTACCTCACCATTGACAAAGACATTTGCCTCATCGCTAAACAATACCTGGTGTGGTAAATGAGGGTTCTATTGAAGTTGCTGTGTTAAAACACAGGGAAAATGGCGGCCATTTTTCCGGTGACTCACACATGCGCAGAAAAGATGTTCCAGGGAATAAGGCTCTGGCATCATTTTCCCGGAGACCCGCATGCGCAGTAGATTCTGCATTAAGATGTGGGGGCACAAATGGAGGCTGCTTCTCTTAAAACAACCCTGAGTCTGGCGTTGCAACATCTGAAGCTTGTAGGGGTACCATTTATATGTGGACAAATCTCTCGAAATGGGCATTCGGCTAACCCCACATTCATGAGACAGAGTGCTACGTTGTGGGCTGCGGGTGTATCTACATGCGAAACGCTATGTTACAATTTTGTAACATTTCACATGCAGATACACCCGCAGATGCACAGAGAACATAGATATGCTCAGGGGTGGATTCGGATAGAAAACCAGCCTGGGAAATTTCTGGATGCAGCCCTAATGGGGGCCGGTCTGTTGAGGAGGTGGGGTCTGTGGAGGAGGGCAGGATACTCCCTCCTCTTAGGGCCTGGAGGGGTTTTTCAAGCCACTGAGAGGAGCAGAGTCGGCAAAATAAATCTTGGTGAATGATACACTGTTTCTGCCCCCCATCATCTCATCCCATCCCTCTGCACTAGGTACAGTCCAGTCAGTTTGAAAGTTTTTTCTTACCTATATGGTGATTTCTCTGCAACGGGAAAGCTCTGAAGACTTTGAGCGTCACTAGGCAGCATCTTCATTGTCTGGAAGATGCCCGTTTATGTAGAAATATAACCAGTGTCATCATCATAACCAGATAATATATAGTAACAGAAGTTTTTGTGCAGGACAAAATGTGAAGTTCCCCGATCAAACAATTTCTGTGTCAGAGTGTCGCTCCAGGCCCCTCTGTGTTACTCCAAACTCCCCTATGTCTCCATCCACAGGTCCCTGTTATTCTCCAGGGCCCCTGTGGTTCTCCAGGCTCCCTGTCTCTCTCCATCTCCAGGCCCTCATCTCTCTCCATCCCCAGGACCCCCTGCGCCTCTCCATCCCCAGACCCAGTGCGTCTCTCAGCCCCATTCCATTCTCCAGCCCCAGCGTGTCTCTTAGCACTAGGAAGTTTCTCAGCCCCAGTGCGTCTCAGCCTCATTCTCCATACCAAGTGTCTCTCAGCCTCAGTGCACCTCAGCCTCATTCTCCAGCCCCAGTGCGCCTCTAAGCCAGGCCCAGTGCGTATCAGCCCCAGTGCATGTTTCAGCCTCATTCTCCAGCTCCAGTGTGTCTCTCAACCCCAGTGCATCTTAGCCCCAGTGCGTCTCTCAGCCAGCCCCAGTGCGTCTCTCGGCCAGCCCCAGTGTACCTTTCAGCCAGCCCCAGTGCGTCTCAGCCTCATTTTCAGATCCAAACACCCCATCGCTCCCGACACTTACCTGCTGGTCTATTGTTTGGCTGCCCGCCGCTTGTGTCTGTGGCCGATCCACATCACCGTGCAAGCTGCCTGTTGTCCTGGAGGCAGGACCGAGCCTCAGAGGGGCTGGAGGTGGAGCCGTCAGTGGTTCCCCCGTTGTCCATTTTAAAAAAAAAACTTTTAGATAAGCTTCTGCACATGCGCACTGCGCAGAAGCTGGAGACTACTAGAGGCTAGAGCTGCCTGATCGAGCTCTGATCGTGGCAGAGCTGCGGGCGTGGGTGAGTGGAGGGCGGCCGTCGGCCCCTGTAGGGACCAGCCCAGTGGGAACCGACCCAGTGTCCCGGTGGACCAATACACCCCTTAGCATGCTGCATATAATTTTAATTAGCAGAAGCTGTTTGTGCTAGCTATTCGCATCACTGTGTGAATAAGACACCTTTGAAGGTAATAAGTCGCACGAAAGATGCGCTACTGAGGCACACGGAGCTCCCGCATTGTTTTGCGACTTGTAGCGCATGAAGGATAGATGTATGCTGACACATCTGTATATCGTCAACTTTCTTAAATGGACTGATTTACCTACATTTATGCCTATGAGAGGGGATGTAGTTTGGAAGCCGACGGTCTAAATCCCGACCGCCGGCTACCAGACGTTCTAATCCCAGCATGGTACTAATGACAGGCGTCTAAATCTAGACGCCTGTCATTAACCAGACGCCGGAAGACCGACGCCCCCGCATCCCGATCGAAGTGATGCCGGACGTGGACAGACGCACGGGGGGGAGGGTTAGGTTTAGGGCTCCCGGGGGGGGGGGCTTAGGGTTAGGCACCCCCCCGGGAGGATAGGCTAGGGGAAGGGGGGATTAGGCACCCCCCCAGGGGACTTATGTTTAGGCAGCGGGGAAGAGGGGTTAGGTTTAGGCACTTAGAGGGGGTATTAGGGTTAGGCACTTGGGGGGGAGGTTAGGGTTTGGCACCCCTAAGGGAGGGTTAGGGTACGGGGGGGGGAAATTAGGTTAGCGATACTTACCTTAGGGACAATCAGGATTTTCACCCTTGCCGGGGTGCCGCTGTCGGACGGTAATACCTACTACACCCTATGAGAGAGGTGAGGTATTTTGGCAGATAATTTTCATCGATGTGTGGTGACTTTTTGGAATGTTATTGTATTCTTTATGTGAATGAGTACTTGGGTGTTTTTTTTCTAATATTTACGTTTAGTAGTTACTTTTTTTTATAATTTTATGTTTATTGGTGTATGTTATAATGGACATATTTGACGTTTTGCTGGTGTATTTTGAGACCACTTAATTATATATTTTTTTCAGTGCATACTAGAACCTTCTTTTACACCTTTTAGGTTTCTGATTATACTTGTTGTTGATATATACTGTATTTGTCCTAAAATCTAATACAAAAGGTGCATACACACACATCGATTTAGTTAATGAACGATTTTAATAAAAGATTTTCTACCTTGAAAAAATTAACTAAAATCGTTTACTAAAGTTGTTCATTTACTATGTTCATTTAAATGCAATGAACGATTTTTATGAACTACAAACGATTTTTGCATATTAACTTAATGAAAATCATTGAGTTGACAAGTCTGACTGAACTACAAACTACAAACGTGAACGCGCATGAATAAGCGTTCATCGTTTGAAAAAATCGTTCACTTTCTGAGTTAAACGATTATCGTTAAACAATATCGTTTAACGATAATCGTTAAAAAAATCGTTGTGTGTGTATGCTCCTATAGAGTTTCAAAAAAAAAAAGAATAGAATTCTGTGTAATATATAGAAGGAATCCTGGATATAGTGAGAATAAGAATGTGGCACACAAGCTTCTAGTGTAGCCTGCTTGTTGGAATCAATATAGGTATATAAATAGAGCACCGGAGGTTAGGCTCAGTCCAACATGAGAGATAATAACAACGAACAATACAAAAAATAACAAGCAATGAGAATAATATTAGCAATTGCCAGTGAATAATTCTTATGGTGCATACACACGATCAGATTTTTTTCTTCAGATATGGACGATAACGATTTAAAAATCGTTCAGTCGTTCATATCTGAAGGAAAATCGTTCATATCTGACATGCCTGAACGATGGACGATCAACGATGCGCGTTCCCATTTGTCAGATAACGATATCTGACATCTGATGGGTTTGCAGTCAGACTTGGACGATTCCATTCATTTTAATGCAGTCAAAAATCGTTCAATCGTTCAAATCGTTCAAATCGTTCAAAACTTTGGTAAAATCGTTCAAATCGTTCAATCGTTCAGTCGTTCATCTGACAAATCTGACAAGTCTGACAAATCTGACCGTGTGTATGCTCCATTAGGGGTATATTTACTAAAGTGAGAGTTATTAGAAGTGGAGATGTTGCCCATAGCAACCAATCAGATTCTACTTAACATCTAACTAGCGCCTTCTAGATCTAGAAGATAATAGCTAGAAGTCTCACTTTAGTAAATTTACCCCTTAGCATCATTGTGGCTGAGAGTTCCAGCAGTTGTAAGGATCTATAAATTTTTTGTTATTTCTAAAATTACTAGTTCATGTTTCAATGCCCCATCTCATATGGTATTCTCCTTATACAAGAGGTTCCCAAACTCGGTCCAGGTTTTTAGGATAACCATGCTTGGGCACAGGTGCCTTAATAAGTACCTCAGACAATTTGATTTAGCCATCTGTGCTCAACTATGGATATCCTTAAAACCTGTACTGTTAGGGTGCCTTGGGGACCAAGTTTGGGAACCTATTTATTTATTACCAGTTATTTATATAGCGCACACATATTCCGCAGCGCTTTACAAAAAAAAAAAAAAAAAAATGGAGCTTACACTCTATATTCCCTATCACATGCTCACATGCTCACACACACTAGGGTTAATTTGTGTTGGGAGCCAATTAACCTACCAGTATATTTTTGGGGTGTGGGAGGAAACCGGAGTACCCAGAGGAAACCCACGCAAGCACAGGGAGAATATACAAACTCCGCACAGGTAGGGCCGTGGTGGGAATCGAACCCACGACCTCACTGCTGTGAGGCAGTAACGCTAACCATTACACCATCTGCCTTATACCATCTATATTACATCATCTGTAATGGTACAGAAATACTAGTTGTCACGAATTGTGGTATTAGGATCCCATAGAGGGTTAAATGTTCATTCATTGCTGTGTCTAAAACCTCCAACAGCATATCCCAGTGATTACCGCTCACCTGGTCAGTCTGACCAATTACCTGTTACCACTCCCTATATAATTCCAGGCCTAGGACAGACTCATTGCCTGAACAACTGTGGATCATTCCAGAGCTTTCTCCTGTGGATATTTTCCTTGCTGAAACTCAACTATTATCCACTTATACCATCGCTGTGGCTTCCACGCCGCATACAGATAACCACCAGGACTGTGTACCATCGCCGCTGTATACCATCTCAGCGCCACAGCTTCCACGCTGCACACAGACCACTTGCACAGTGATAGATGGAATGCAGACAACGATGATCAGTCTGTGTGCGACGTGGAAGCCACAGCACTAAAAGATGATGCACAGCAGTAGATGGAATGCAGACAACAGCATCATCTCAGTGTCGCAGCTTCCACGCTGCACACAGGCTGATCATCGTTGTCTGCATTCCATCTACTGCTGTGTACCATCTATCAGTGATTCGGCTCTCACACTGCACACAGGCCGCTTCCAGTTCTGCCAGTGTACGTGCGGTGCATACCATCTGCTGTTGCCACACATCTAATCACCTGAGTGGATTCCCCTCTTTGTTGTGCAGGCATCATCTGGACTGTGTTGCAAGTATCACTACTCTCTGTGGCCATAGTGGGTTACTGCATAATATAGATTGACTATTTTGGCTATCCTGTACTGTGTGCTCTTGGGCTGACAGTCAGCATTGGGGTTCCAGGTCTGGATGGCATGATCGGGACACAGGGTTTTAGCATCGAGGTGTAAGTACTGTGTGCCTGTAGTGTCTCTCTATCCTGAGTTCCCCTTCTAGATTATGATCCAGGTCTTGAGTCATAGCTGTACCAGGGATATAGCTTCATTAGTTCTTCCCTGGTTACGCAAGACTTCAATTCTTGGCTTGGTTCCCAAGTCCAGACTGTCAGTACTACTGCCATGGCCAAAAGTTTTGAGAATTACACAAGTATTGGTTTTCACAAAGTTTGCTGCTTCATTGTTTTAGACCTTTTTGTCAGAGCAAAGCATCCTGAGGCCATTCATGTGTGGGGTTGCGTCTCAGCCAAGGGAGTGGGCTCACTCACAATTTTGCCTAAGAACACAGCCATGAATAAAGAATGGTACCAAAACATCCTCCAAGAGCAACTTCTCCCAACCATCCAAGAACAGTTTGGTGATGAACAATGCCTTTTCCAGTATGATGGAGCACTTTGCCATAAGGCAAAAAAGTGATAACTAAGTGGCTCGGGGAACAAAACATTGAAATTTTGGGTCCATGGCCAGGAAACTCCCCAGACCTTAATCCCATTGAGAACTTGTGGCCAATGCTCAAGAGGCGGGTGGACAAACAAAAACCCACAAATTCTGACAAACTCCAAGCATTGATTAGACAAGAATTGGCGGCCATGAGTCAGTATGTGGCCCTGAAGTTGATTGACAGCATGCCAGGCGAATTGCAGAGGTCTTCAAAAAGAAGGGTCAACACTGCAAATATGGACTCTTTGCATAAACTTAATGTAATTGTCAATAAAAGCATTTGACACTAATGAAATACTTGTAATTTTACTTCAGTATACTATAGTAACATCTGACAAAAAGGCCTAAAAACACTGAAGCAGCAAACCTTGTGAAAACCAATACTTGTGTCATTCTCAAAACTTTTGGCCATGGCTGTATACAGTGTTGAGTTCAGGTTCTTCTTGTCACTGGATTAGTTCTCTGGCCTGATTGGTCCTTGGACTATTAGGTGAGAGGCTGCCCGGTGGCTTGGGTTACTGTTCCAATTCCAGTATCCTTGCATTGCTCCGGTCTGTGATTCCTAGTGTTTCTAGTCTGCCAGTACCTGTATTACCTATGAGTCGTGGCATCTTGAAGCTTCCCAGTTTCCTGCACTTCTCAGTTATACCCTGGGCCCCGTGCCAGATCTACAGAATACCAGAACCGTGACACTAGTCAATTATGACTGCTTTATTGTTGGTGGTTGATAATGGTGCTGCTCTACCTTATGTATATAGTGTTCCCTTTACTTCTTAGATTGTAGGCTCTTTTTGGCTGGGTCATATTTACCATCTGTTTCATGTCCATTGTATCCAATTAATTTGTGTCATGATCCCCTCCATGTACAGCACTGCACAATAGGTCAGTCATTTTTAAATAAAATATAATAGTAAATTCAGCAATATATATATTCAAATATGTAGTATGGAATAAATACAATAAAGTAAGTGAATAATTACGGACCAATGGAATAAGAATCCAGAGTAGTTTGCTACTGTAGGTGCTGTTCTAGTTTCAGAAGACTTTTGGTATTTTTATGACTGGATGTCCTTCTTTTTTGTGTCAGAGGGGCAGGCAGCCCATGAACCATACACACAAGAGAAAATGTTTGTTGTAGGCAAAACATTTATTTACCATAGTAATAAAACATATACACCTACAAACTGCAATCAAACTCTTAGTGATCCAAATATAATTTCTGTTCAAAACAATTTAATGCTCCCAAACTACGGGCCTCATTTACTAACGAGTTTTATCACCAAAACGAGTGATAAATTTCACTGTGTATGATAAATGGTGCTCCAGCCAATCAGCTCCCAGCTGTTAGAAAAATGACAGTTGGGAGCTGATTGGCTGGAGCACCATTTATCATACACAGTGAAATTTATCACTCATTTTGGTGAAAACTCATTAATAAATGGGGGCCTAAATCCAATGTCTGCTGTATTTTTCTAAGTCTTGAGAGCTTTGCGGCATACTACTTTCCATAGAACAGCTTTTATCTTCTTATTGTTCTCCAAGTATTACTGTTGAATAAAAAAAACAAAAAGGAACATATTGTAAAAACAATAAAAAAATAGGAAAATCAAGATTTTATACTCACTATAAAATCAATTTCTCGGAGTCCATCTGGGGGACACTAGAAAGGTTAAGTGGGAAGGCTGAGGAGTAGGCAGTAAGCAGTTAATTCTATTGAGACTGAGGCTCCCCTCCTTCTTAAACCCTCCCGTCTCCACCTGCAACTCAGTTTTTACTCTTCCAAAGCCGTATGAAGAACACAATCATGCACCATGCAACAAAATTGAGACGGTATAAAAAATTTAGTTGGTATAAAATCTTGCTTCCTCTTGGAGTTGAAGCAATGGGAGTTTTCAAACAGGGAGAGGTACGCTCTGGAAATGCCATGCTCAAAATGGGATGCAGTCATATTGCCGGCGGACGGGATGCTTGCTGTTGATATACCGACGTTAGGGTTAGGCACCACTAAGGAAGGGTTAAGGGGGGGGGGGAGACGGGAGAGTTTGGGTACTTACCTTCCCTCGTTGGGGTCTCCAACTGTCGGGCTTCCGCGGTCGGTATTTGATTGTTCAGCTGCCGGTATTTCGATACCATTCCGCTCGTAACTGTCATCTTTAAAAACAAAAATGTGAAAACTAACATTTTGTAAAAGGTGTGCACAGAGTTCCAAGTAGCCATCGTGCACAACTGCTCAATTTAGGCACCCTGCTCAATAGCTGCTCACAGCCATCTAATAATGTGCCCTAATGGGATCTCTGCATAAAAATCGGCATTGCTACATCTCTGAATCAGGCCCTGTCTGTCTTGTGCAATGCTCTGACCACATCCAAGAGATGGAGAGAAGAATTTCCCTCTGCAGAATTTGACTGCCAAAATGCTTATATGACACTTGAAACCACCTAGAGTGAAAAATGTGAAATAGGAATTACAAGAGAGAGCTGCCAGCTAAGAGACTCTTCCTGCAGAAGCTATAGCTAACAAAAAAACAACATTCCACGTAAGCCACCTTACCTCTACCGCCTGAAGAGGTTCCAAAGGAGCTTGCTGTAACACCTCCAAAACCAGTTTCAAGTCCCATGGTGGAACTGGCAGAACATAGGTAGGCTGAATCCTAACAACCCCTTGCATAAGAGTCTGTACCTCTGGCAAAGGCGTACTTGTCGTGGCTGGTGCCTTACAATATGTTTGCAAATGTACAGTATGTAACAGATCTCTGCATTGATATTATCATGTAGGATGCAAGTCTCTTTTGCCATCCCATTTCAGTGTGCTGGGGCAATGTTTCTGGGTTTTTGTTTTTATACACACCAGGGATGGGCCAATAAATTGAGTGAACATCTACCAATCTGTGTATCACTGTCCTGAGGGGAGTGTATGTGCTCAGTAGCTGAGGAGTGTGCTGATCTTTGTAGATCCCACACGTTTATAATGGAGAAACATGTTAATGACTTATCCGCAGTCTTGTCCACTGTTGCCACAGATTCTGGTGACTCATATGAGACTAATCGGGACCCCGTCGATACAAGTACTTTGGATCTTTCACGCTAGTTCACCTGCGTCTCCCTCCCTAAATACCGGCCGATGATGTGTTGCTCCTTCTGACATAGGCCCTGATTCAGAGCTGCTCGCTCTGAATCAGGGCCCTCCTCCATTAAAATGGAGCGTCCACCTGGACGCTCGTATAGCTGTGGGTCACCACCCACAGCATATACGAGCGTCCAACAAGATGGTCGCAATGGTCTTGACCATCGCGACCATCGGACTTGCGAAGGAAACCCTGCAGTCGGGTTTCCCAGCCACAAGCCCTGGAGTGATTTTGGCTCTATCAGAGCCAAAATCACTCCCACTGACATCACTAGTGATGTCAGTGGGGCCGGCTTCAGACGGTAGGCGTTCCCATGGGAACGTCTCCGTCTGGCAGGCACGCCCCCGGCACGCCCACCAAAGGGGGCGTGCTGTCAATCAATATCGACAGCACGCCCCCTTTGGTGCGAGACCCGGAGCGATGGAAAGTCCTTCGCTCGCCGGGTCTCGCGCATGCGCACGACGGAGCTCCCTCCGTCGTACGCATGCGCAGTGGGGAACACCGACCCACTTGCGAGCGTACTGCCGGTCGCGAGTGGGTCTGAATGACCCCCATAGCTCCATCTCAAACATCAGGTGGATACATATACATCTTATGGGGAGCGTAATTCACTCAGGTATTGCCCTCCCACCGCTGCTACTCTGGGACAAAGAACTGGGGATTGAAATCTGCAAGGTGGTGAGGTTAATTCACGGTGAGGAGGTTGAGCATAAGAGCCAGCATTTGGGCTTATTGATCCTTATATTGGTCTACTCGGATAACTGTTTATGCTAATTTACAAAGTGGATCCCCACATTACAACGGATCTCTAAAGGCATAGTGGACTTTATATTTGTTCTTCTTGAGGCTATTTTGCCTTACTTTGTAAAAGTTTTTTATATATTCAAACTATTTTTGGCCATATTACGTGGTTTTACTATAGCATTTAAGGTGTAAAGTATATTTTAATAATCATGTCATATTAAATGAATTTGTAACCTTTTATTTTAGCGCTCCCTTGTGTATTTTTATTTTTGTTAATCATAGCCTGTATCACCGCATTTGAGAACCCTCTAGATCTCAAGATCTGGTTTTCAAGTTCCATGCCATTAAAGCCAGATGTTGCAAACTTAGGTACCAAAATGCCCCCCCCCCGAGTGTGCAGATCTTCTCTCATAGTAAGGCACCAAGGGAGATCCTCTAACATGGACAACAGACCAGTATACCATGCCCTTCTTGTCCAAATTGGAGAAACAGATAAACCATCTGAAATGCCCAAGGTGCCGTCAGGGCATCCACTAACGTGCTGATCCTTGTAGTGCCATATTGGTGGGATCCTGTGTTGCCTCCAGATGAGCTAGCTCTCAATTTAAAAATACCTAAATACATCATACCTTAAAACTCTGTGGAGGTAATTAGGTTTAGAACTCGCATGGAGTTCTAAACCTAATTATTCCTCCTCCCCATAACGATTTCGAAAAGCTGTCATTTTTGCAATGACAGCTTTTTTCGGGAAATAGATAGAGATAACTAACTTACCGCAGCTGGAATCCGTTCTGCGCATGCGCTGTTAGATTCGTAAAGCCAGCGCATGCGCAGCACTGCCTACAGCGGCTGTAAGTTTGTGTCCCGCCCCCCCCTCATCCCCGCACTTACCTGCCCACTGCAGTGCCTCCGGCGGCTGTGCAGACACGCGTTCTCCCAGCAGCCCACAGTACAGGTTAGAAAAAAACATATTTTTTCTAAACTTTGTGTTCTGCTGGGAGAACACGTGTCTGCACAGCCCCAGGAGCCAGAGGACAGACCAGAGCACCAGAGGGAGACGCCGGGGCACCTTACCAGCTGGAAGCAGGTAAGTGTCACCTGCTATTCGCCCCCTCACAGTGGCGGATAGTAACTCCATAAAATTCCGCAAATACATAATTTTCGGAATTTGATGAATAGCATAATTTCCATATCCCCATACTAATGTATGGGAGTGTGGAAATTAACGCAGGGGGACTTAGCACAGGAGATATCAGTGATATCTCCTGTGCTAAGTGTGTTCATGATGTCAGGGAAATATGGATCAAGATGGAAGCGAAGCTGAATGTGTAAGGGTTAATTATTTTTGCTGTGTTGTATAGACCTGTAAATGACTCCTTTATCTTTTCCCTCACCCTCTAGACATAGTATTACTTACATGGTACAAGAACAAATGCTAAATCTCCAATCTAAGTTTAAACCAAAAGGGGGTCTTTGGAGAGTTCATGATCTGTAGAAATGATGGATAATGTCTCTCTTTTGACATATGAACCTTGTATGACCGACCCTGAAGTCCCCCATGTCTGATTTATAAATAGTTGTGTTCAACCTGTCAGCCCTTCGTCATATTAGGAAATACCTTGTAATTAGTTATGCTTGCGTCTGATACCATGGGCCAAATGTAACAGGGTGAGAGTTTTGAAAAGTGAGAGTTTCTGACACTTTTTAAACTTTGCCAATGTAATAGAGTCCAAAAACAAAGTAAGAGCGAACTTGCATGTTTTTTTAGACTTAAAAAACTCTCACGATTTAAAATCTTATTCAGATGTTTTCCCATTTTGAAGATAAAACTCGACCAATGTGAGAGTTTACTGCTAAACTCTCACATTTTCTAAACTCTCACCCTATTACATTTGGCCCCATATGTGGGAAGAAACCTGCCTATTTAAGACTGGAAAAAGACTTGTGCAAATTGTCTCCTTTCATTCTGAATTTAAGCGGAAAAGACATCCATACATGTATGTATTTAAATAAATTACTATGTTGCTTCTAACTGATCTGAGTGTATTGAATCATTAAGCTTATTACTACATCAATGAATACTAAAATAACGTCAATTAAGGAAAATGTCCTTAAAAACTTTATTTTAGTGTTGATGAATAGGCCCCCCAATGTGGTGCTATTATCATGTAGTGTAGGACCACCAGAGCAAAGACGCCATGCTGTGGCTGATGGCTTACCATATGTTGCAAATGTATGTAACCAAGATCTTTGCATTGCTATTATCATGTAGGATGTAAATCTCTTTTGCTGTTCCATTTTGGTGTGCTGGGGCAGTGGCAGAGGACCCACCACACACCTGAGAAGCATGTGATCCTTAACCTAGATTGGTACATGTAAATAAGTGTCTTTGATGTTGCATGATTCTAGGAATTTCCTGCCCATAATTGAAGCAATTTAATTGGTGAGATTTAATCTTGAATGTGTCGACACGTAAATGACAGATTAACCCTTTGAGATTGAGCACTGGGCGAAAAGAGCCGTCTGTTTTGTAACCAGAAAAAGGGCACCTCCCACAAAATGATATCCACCTCAAAGAAAGGATACATAAAATTAAAACCTGGTGGAACCTTAAACTTTGTCAGGCTTTAGCCAGGACATCCTCAAAATGTGAAAATAAAGTAAAAGAAACTGCCTGCTTTTTCTGTTTGAAGAGGGCAGATGAAGTTCTTCCGAGATCTGTAAAGTCTGATGAATAGCCATAATCATATCCTAAGCTCACACACTATCAGGCAAGTCCTTGTCCCATTCAGAATATTGAAACCAGTTCTGAACTAAAGTCTCCTCCTCCTAAGAGGAATCTTCTGAGACTGCTTCGCCAGGAAAGATCGCTCCATGGTCCACCTGACGCTTCGTAGAGCACGTTGCCACTGAACAATCAACCAATTTGTCTATAGCATTACAAACTCAAGAGAGTCCCTTCTCAATGTTAAGGGGCCATCCCAGTTCTACCGTATTACCCTGATCCACAGTAATAGGTGACCTGGGAGCTAACAATGCACAGGATGCAGTGGAAACACTTACCTCTGTGTGCCGATTTACCTGATGGGCCAAATCTGCTATGGGCTGAGCCCTGACCTTCGCCCAGACAGGCATCTCCTTTAAAGCAGGCAAACCCAGGGCCATAGCGAGCCTGGCCAGGCCCGGGTACTGGCAAGGAGTGTGGCCTAATGTACTGAGGCCACACCTCCGTTATAAAAAAATATATTAAACCCCCCCCCAAAAAAAAACAAAACAAAAAAAAAACAGTACTTGCAGCTCGTGCTTTGCAGGGGCAGATCCAGGAGGGGGAGCGCAATCAGTGCGATTGCTCCCCCCTTCCCTCCACCGTACAGCCAGGGAAGAAATGCTGATCAGCGGCAACAGACTTTCCGCACCCCAGCACACAGAAGCGTATGCTGGGATGGGAAGACACTGCCGCTGACAGGGCCCCTCCATCAGGCTCGGGAAGTTAGTACCGCTTCCCCCCTCTCTGCGCCACTGGGCAGACCCTCAGATGGGCGCTGACTGAGTATCTGAGCATCGCATGCTGCACAAAGGGCATCCAGACATACTTGCCGACACTCAGCTCCCTCCTTCAGGGAAGGAGCTGAATGCCTGCATTCTGCGGGGGGCGTGGCCAGGCTATGATTCTGTTTTGTGGGCAGAGCCAGGGCGTGACCACACGATCGCATCATCGTGGCCCTGCCCCCTCTTCACAATGCCGAAAAAAGGCATTGTGAAGCAGGGGGCGGAGCCACGATGACGCGATTCACGTCATCGGGCCCTCCCGCAACGGGGGTTTTTACTAGTTGTCCAGGGGGGTAGGCGGCAGCCGGGAGGCTTGCCTGCCTTTCCGGGGGCGCGGGAGCGGCACCCGATATTCGGGAGGCTCCCGACCAAATCGGGAGGGTAGGCAAGCCTGCATCCAGATCTGTGCTTCCACCTAGAATTTTGGTATAACATTTTGAACATCCATAATGCAAAGCCTGAGCAGTCCCCTGCGTTACTTTGGAGTGCTTACCCGCCATTCATACACAGAAAAGAGGGATAACTTCTGCCTAAACTCCAAAGCGACAGTGCAAAAATCTTCATTTTGTTTTCAAAATCAGAGCTCAAACATAAACTTAATCATTAAAGCAGGGCCTGCTCCCCTGTCTGCAACAAAAGTTATAGCGAACACTAGTATTTGAGAGAAAAGAAAAACCCACTCCTGGCAACGTATGGAAATATTAGCAGAGCCGAGCAGCCTCCTTATCCAAGACAACCCCAGAGACATTCACAAACAACCTACATGCAGAGCCGGATTTAGACCTCATGGGGCCCTAGGCAAGATACCGGTTTTGGGGCCTCCCTCAGTCAAACAATCCATATCACCATTCCTACAGTAATTCATGCTACTGTACAGAACCCAGAAGAAAAGGTCCCCCGCGGCCCAGAAATGTCGGCTATGGGGTATATTAACTAAAGTGAGAGTTCTTAGAAGTGGAGATAATTCCCACAGCAACCAGTCAGATTCTACTTCACATTTAACTAGCACCTTCTAGAAGATAATACCTAGATTCTGATTGGTTGCTGTGGGCAACATCTCCACTTCTAAAAATTCTCACTTTAGTAAATATACCCCTATGTATTTACAATACACTTGATCTTCGCTAGCTATCGCTAAGCTTTTCCAAGTTTGGCCCCTTTGATTGCCCCCTCAATTAGCTCTCACTGCCAGTCCATTCCATATCACACTGACCTACTGCCCTCTCACATCACTCACTCACTCAGCACACTGACATCCATCCCTGCTCACTCATTGCCCCCCATAGCACACACACTGACCCAGTTACTGCCCATCTTACTACAGCACCATATATTGCCCTCTCACAACTCTCACAGCACCACTTACTGCCCCCTTCACTGTCATTCTCACATCACAGAACTCCTCTCCCCTCACATCACAGAACCCCTCTCCGCACCTCTCCCCTCACATCAGACAACTCTCAACCGTTAAGCACAGACCCGCTCCCCCTAACAGCACAGAACCCCTCTCTCCACGCAGCACAGACCCCACGCAGCACAGACCCCTATCCCCTCACAACACAGACCACCTTCCCCTCACAGAACCCTCTCCCCTCACAACACAGACCCATTCTCAGCAGTTCCCCTCTCTCCTCACAGTAGACCCTCTTTTCCCTCACAGCACAGAAGACCCCCTCCCCTCTCAGCAGACCCTTTTCTCCCACAGCACAGAACACATCTCCCTTCACAGCACAGACCCCCCTCACCTCTCAGCACAGACCCCCTTCACCTCTCAGCACAGACCCCCTCACCATTCAGCACAGACCCCCCTCACCATTCAGCACAGACCCCCCCTCACCATTCAGCACAGACCCCCTCACCATTCAGCACAGACCCCCCCTCAACACATCCCACCTCCACTGAAAACACAGGCTCCTCTGCCTCACAGCAGACCACTTTAGCAGAGACCCCCCCGCTCCTTTCTCAGTACTGATCCCCCCGTCACAGCTCAGACCCCTTCCCATCCCCTCACAGCACCTTTGTCCCCTCTCCGCCAAACTTATCTGCCGGGGACGTTTGTATTAGCACTGCTGACCTCCATGGCTCCTCGAGTGGTTCTTCCTCCGTCAGTGTAAAATTGTGATGTGACGTGATGACATCACATCGCATTACGGAGCAGTGCCTCGTGATAGCGCAGGGAGAGGGGATAGTCAGCAGTAACAGGCTGGCTGGCCTGTAACAGGCGAGCTGGCTGGCCTGTAACTCCGCCTCCTCCTCCCTCGTGCTGCTGCTTACAGAATGCCTATGTGTGCGTCCAAAACAAACACTGCAGCCAGCAAGTACTTCTTCAGGACCAGATTTCAGGGAAGCCCAGCCACGGGCCCCTTGGGACCGGCCGGGCCCTAGCCGACAGTCTAGGATGGGTAGCGGTAAATCCGGCCCCTGCTTACATGTAACCCACTCCTCACCTTCAGCCACAAACAGGCATGAGGAGGAGCTTTTTTTATATGTCCCTGCTGCCTCAACCAAGATGGCTGTGCTTATCTGTAATTTCCAATCACAGTTCACCAGAGGTGTTAAACAAGGCAGGGCCGGATGTACCGCTACCCATCCTAGGCGGTCGGCTAGGGCCCGGCGGGTCCCAAGGGGCCCGTGGCTGGGCTTCCCTGAAATCTGGTCCTGAAGAAGTACCTGCTGGCTGCGCTGTGCAGCACTGGAGGGGGACCAGAGACCTCTCCAATGCAGCTCTGGCCCCCAAATGAGCTTCCTTTCCCTCCACTCAGCACTACCTGGTGGTAAGCTGTAGCAGGATGCAGCGGATCCGACAAGATTGTGCCATCCATTACCGGAATACGCGGACAAAGTGACGGGATTAGCTGTACTGCAGCGTGCTCCCTCCATTGTCTATCGCCTGACCTAAACCCCACTGTGGCAGGTTCCGGTTGGTGTTTGTACCCCCCTGACACATCCAGAAGTGATCCTCAGGTAGGCATCACTTTACGGCTGAGAGTTCCTGAGATGGGGGTCTTTAAAAAGTGCAGTATTTTGAGACCCATGCCATTAAGAGAGTGGCCATTCGGAGCGGGCTGCAGCCCTATAGGGACAACACCAAGCTACTGGTACTGTAACCCCAGCTCTATGGGTACACTGACTCCCATAAGGGGTCTGAGGTGCCATGGGTAAAATATTATATAAAATAAAAAACTGGAAACAAACAAAAGCCACCGAAAATCGTCATGCCTCTCCTGCTGGCACTAAATAAAAAAAAAAACAGTGAATTGCAGGTGGAGATGGGAGGATTGAAGGGGGGGGGGGTTTGTCCTTGAGAGAATTAACCATTTAATACTTACGCCTCAGCCTTCAGACTTAACCCATTGTTTACTGTGTTCCCCAGATAGGACGAAAGAGGAATAACCTTATGGATAATCACCTTATTTGTTAAAGAAATTATTTTGTACACACACACACACACAAATATATGAAAGGTTTCACAGACCAGAGAGCAGATTTCTTTTGGGACATTGGCTACAGAGCCAATTTGTAAATGGTTTACTGATCAAAATTATGTGGCCAGGTTAGTTTACTAAAGCAAGAAGTAGAAAACTGCTCATACATTTAAACCACCATTTCACGGTTAGCCATTATATCCAGCTTGTAGATTTGCTGAAAGTCCCATTACCCATCTTTAGTAGGTGTTTGGTGGGTGATCCCTTGATGAAGCTGAGCATTCACAAAGTCGGCCCAATCTACAAAGTTGCCTGCATTATATTGACCTTACTTCTTACTAACTTGTAAAAGTTACATTTCCAGTCAAATGTAATCAGGGATCTCGCAAGGCAGCAGAAGAGGACAACAGGGAACAGGCTCCCTACTAAACTGGAGTAAACCAGTTTTATTATGTATTTATTTTTAAATCCACTTTCTTTAAAAATGTAACACATATACTAACTACATCTTGAAATACATCTTAAATGCCTTAACCATTATGTAAAAATAACCTTTTTATTTTTGGTGTTAGACAGACATTTTTTCATCCCATGAATAATGGTTAAATATGATTTACGTACCACTTATTTTATAGCACATCCAACTATGTGGTGTTTGACGGGGCTCCATTTAAATGGAGCGATAATGTGTCTAAGTTTCAAATGTGAAAATTTCGCTTTTTCCAGGTATTTCCATGTTTCCTTTGTAAGTATACATCCATCCAATAGGTGTTTCCATGTTGGATCCAAAATTATCTGGAAAAAATAGCTCCATGAGGAAGGATCTGCAGTAACGTGCTCCAAGAAGTAATACGCACCTCCCTGAAATGAAACATTTGAGAAGTCAGAAAACCTATAAACCAAGATTGTTGGTCTCTAGTAAAACATAAAAGTAAAGCAAAGCAGCACAATATAACTGAGTGGAAAGGCAAGCTGTCTGAGTACACTTTTGGACAACCCCTGTACACCCTGCTTTTTGTATTAACCACCATCCCAAGCCAATCATTGGTGGAATGTAGCTGCAGATGATACTTACTCTCCCGAAATGGCTGGGAGGCTCCCATATCTCGGGTGCAGGGCTGGCCTGACCTATACGCCGGGTACGCGGCCGCATAGAGCACCAGACTGAGGAGGGCGCCGCAGCTGTCACGGACAGCGAGTTATTCACTACTCCTGATGGGCGCCTTGAAGGAAAGCATTCGCCGCATCAAGCTGCGCTGTCTAGCGAGTGAAAGAGCTAGGCGGGGGGCCGTGGCTGGGACTGATCCCTCCTTCTCCAGGTCCTCCCATTGTGATGTTTAGGAATCCTCATCCCACCATAGCTACATTCAGGGCCGGTTCTAGACATTGAGGAGCTCAAGGTGAAAGTTCCCATTTGCGCGCCCCCCCCCCCAAATACAGAAATAACTTTTGTTACATGCCGTTCCTCTGCGCGCTCTGAAAGGGGTGTGTACTTGCAGATCACCCCCAATTCATCACACTGTGGGGCGTGCTCAGCACTTACAGAGGTGCTGGGCTTCCCCCAAGCTCACCCCTCATGGCGAATAATTGCCATGTGCAGTAATGCGCCTTACACAGTATGTCTTACACAGTAATGCCCTTTATAACACATTATGCCACATGCAGTAATGCCTTGTCTAACACATTATGCCACACGCAGTAATGCCCTGTATAACACATTATGCCACACGCAATAATGCCCTGTATAACACATTATGCCACACGCAATAATGCCCTGTATAACACATTATGCCACATGCAGTAATGCCCTGTATGAAACATTGTGCCACACACAGTAATTCCCTTTATAATACATTATCCCCAATTCAAATTACGCTACACAGCATTCCCTTATTCATGTTATGACACACGGTGGTGCCCCTTTTATACAATGCCCAAATCAGGTGAGAGTTTTAAACCCTTTCTGTGCTCCAGTGATTATTCCAGCTGGGTCTGTGTAAATATGAAACCCTGGAATTCCACACCTCCACTGCTAATGCCGAACACACAGGTTTCACTCCAGCCTCCCTTGGAGGTAGCCAGGGGCGGATTGGGGATTAAACGTGGCCCTGGAAAAATCTCTGGAAGTGGCCTCAAGTAGGCGGCACCAAATTAACTGTAGGAGGAGCCAATAGCAAAGTAGGCGGGATTAGAGATCTGTGCATGTGCAGGTCTCCTATTGCAAGATTGCTCACTCTGGGCATGATTCAGATAAGTTCGCTAGGATGCGTGAGCTCGCAGCCATAATGACTGGCAGTATGCAAATGCCGAAATCGCATGCTAAGACATAGGACGCCCTCTAGATCTTAACGTGCGTTCGCCGGGTGAAGTCAGATGCCCACCAGCCTGGAGAAAAGATGTCCACTTTCAGACATCCTCTCCAGGAAGTATATGAAAACATTGGTACCATCGGGCGACATCGCACCAGCAAGCAGTGCTTGAGGTAGACCCTAGCCAACTGCAAGCATTCCTGTGTGTAAAACAGCTCAGTGACGTGTATGCTGACGCTGCATCTTAATTATGCACGCCCTTCAATTGGTGTAAAGACACCCAGCCACGCCTGCGCTAGTGCAAGCACACCCCGTTTACACAGACCTGCCCCAGCCACCACCCACACACGCCTGGTTCTGTCACTCAAACTATCGCTCTGGAAGTATGCTGAGAGCGATAGTCTCCTGATCGCAGTGACTGGTTCGCGCACTGCGACTTATACGCAACAATCGTCCGGCTACGAGCGAACGCAGCCTAGTAAACGGGTCTGAATCGCCCCGTGTCCCAAAAATGTCATGATTGATATGCTGCTGGGATTGTGTCCTTATAAAGTTACCAGATACACATATACATAGGTACATACAGACACTCATATCTATATATAGTTACCAGATACACATATACAGTTACCCAGTGGAAATTTTTAAGTGGGGGTATGAAAAAAAAAACACACACACAGGCCCCCACAGGAAAAACACACACACAGGCCCCCACAGGAAAAAAAAACCAAACACACACAGGCCCCCACAGGAAACAAACACACACACACACACACACACACACACACACACACACACACACACACACACACACACACACACACACACACACACAAAACACACACAAAACACACACATAGGCCCCCAACAGACCATTTCACCTACCTTTGCTTAAAGTTCTTTCCTCTTGGTCTCTCCAACAGTAGTAGAACAGGCCTATACATAGTTTCTGCAAAAAACAGAAATAATTCTAGCCAAAATACATTAAATATGTGCACAGTGTTTTGAAGGATTTCTGCACTGGACTCTGGCGGCTTGAGGGTGGGCTGACAGTACAGTCGCCCAGTGTGATGTAGCCTTGAATAGCACAGTTTGAATCCTCTGACCACCCATGGCATGCCTCTGTTGTATACAGCTGACACCCCTGGCCCTTCTCTATTACTGACCATGCTGCCTGCCACTGATCCGGTGCAGCCACTGTCACCAATCTCCTTCTCTGGAGCGTGGCAGCAGTCAGGTGAGGAGGAAAGGGCCGAGGGGGCACAGAGGGAGTGGAGATGAGGAATGGAGTGGGGAGCAGGGACCGGACCAGTCCACCCCATCAGTAACCCGCAACCCTGTGAGAGCCAGGAGCAGCATCACTCAGGTGAGGAGGATGGGAGGAGAGGCATAGAGGGAGTGGAGGGGAGAGCAGGGACCAGAGTTCCATCCAGCAACAACGCAGGAGCAGTCAAGAGCCATCCAGCCTCCAGTCCTGAGCAGCAGACTTCAGGCTTATACAGCCCACGGGCGGCACTGCAGGGCTGCAGAGTGTGTGGCTCTTTGTGAGTCACGCATGCAGAATTCAAGCCACTCCCCTGCTGTACAGCCGCTGACTGTACAGACGCACAATTCAATCAGAAATTTCCAGTCTGTGTGTGCAAATCGAAGTGTGCTGCATACCGGCACACTTCGACCACTGCAGTTACCAGATACACATATCCATATACAGTTACCAGATACACATATACATAGGTACATACAGACACTCATATACAAATACACATGGGTAACATAGATACAGACACTCATCCATATACAGATACTGTACACATAGTCAAGATACACATATACACACTGTAGGTACATATATACATACATATACAGATACCAACCCATAAGCACACATTCATATCCATATGTACAGGTACACATATATTCATATATACAATTACAAATATGCATTAGGTTACATACCACAGTCACAGCTTCACAATACAAACTGGAAGCCCGGCATCTGATCTGGCTCCTAGAGGAGGGGAGAAATGCTGGGAACAGGCACCTGCGCTCAGAGAGACAGGTACAGCGGAGCTTACACACTGCTCGGTATAGGCTGCCTGTTACTGAGCCTCGGTGGCAGGCAGCCTATACTGAGCAGTGTGTAAATATGAGGCACAGTGGGGTTGGGAATAGCGGGCGGCGTCGGCGGCTAATAAGAGCCACTGCCGCCGTCAATGCTATGTGACAGGAAGATGTCTCTTGGACATTCTTCATTTGTTTTGCTACTGGCACTTAACGGCACCTCCAGGGGCCGGCAGTCTGCTAGTGCCTGTGGATGCGGTGGATGCGCCACAGGGGGCGGGGCCGCTGACAGGCAGCAACGGGCTGTCAATAATATAAGAAGGCCCCAATTAGTGATGCCACAAGATGCGCTACTTGAGGCGGGGTCACTCACAGGCTGGGGTTGTCAATCATACAAGGCGAGGGGTAAGTGATGAGCTACTGGGGAGGGGTGACAGGCGGTCCCACAGTCCGGCCAGCCCACCGGGAAACATGCCGGTGACTTTAATGGCCAATCCGCCCCTGGCAGTAGCTAATTCAACCAGAATGTAGGAAATTCAGGTGAGAGACAATCCCTCTCGCCACACATGCCCCCTTTCACTTTTCCAAGCTTGGGGAAGCGCACATCTTCTTTCACGACAGCCGACTTCGCTCAACTTTCTCAAACTTCTGGGACAATGCATCCGTGTTTCTATGTTGAGCTCCCGGCCGATGCTGTAAAACAAACTCGTACTGCTGGATGGTCAAGAACCAGAGTGTCACTCTAGGGTTAACTTTTGTTGAGGTGCATCCACCTCAGAGGTGTGTGATCTGTAACAAAGACAAAATTCTCTTCCCAGGAGATAATACTTCAGGGCTTCTACTGCCCACTTTATTACCAAGCATTCTAGCTCCACTTTGCCGTATCTGATCTCTTGTGGTAACGGCTTTCTTCTTAAGCAGAGGATCAGCTTGTCTTCGTCTGCAATGACTTTGACAAAACAGCTCCTAATCCTGTCATGGAGGCGTTGGTTTGCAAAACAAAGGGTTTTCTAAAATCCGGTGCCTGCAGAGCCGGTTTGGAACACAGAGCCATCCTCATATCTTGCCATGCTGCTTCAATTGTTTTGTTCCAGAGAATATTTTCTGGCTGAGCCTTCTTATGGGTCTCAGTCTAAAGCTCTGGATGCAAAAATTTGGAATGAAATGGCGGTAATAGCCTAGCAGCCCAAGGAAAGTTCTAATTTGTTTCTTGGTGGAGGGTCTTGGCCAGGACTGAATCACCTCCACTTTCTGCAGCTGAGGTTTCACTTGCCCATTGCCAATCACATACCCGAGGTAATTGGCCTCTGAAAGTCCAATGGTACACTTGGCTGGATTAGCCGGAAACCTGTGCAGTCGTAAGCTGTTTATCATCTTCTTCAAGTGTTCTTCCCAATTTTCTGTATAGATGACAATGTCGCCTAGATAGGTTATAGCATACCCCTGGTGTGGCCTGAGTAGGTGATCCTGCAATGTCGCTGGTGCCCCATGAAGGCCAAAAGGGAGAATTTTATATTCAAACAGGTCATCAAGGGTCGAGAAGGCAGTCTTCTCCTTGGCGGTTTCACTTACAATTTGCCAATATCCCTTTGTGAGGTCCAGGGTCGTAAGATACTGGCTACTTGCCAAATTTTCTACTAATTCGTCCAGCCATGGTAGTGGGTATGCATCAAACCTGCCTAAAGTCGTTGCAAAAACATATGGCTCTTGATGGTTTGGGGACCAACACAATATGATTTGACCAGTTACTGTTGGACTCCTCAATGACCCCAAGTTGGAGCATCTCTTTCACCTCTTGCTGGAGTGCTTGCCGCTGTGCCTCAGGGATGCGATACGCTTGCTGCTTTACAACCACTCCTTCAGGCGTATTTATCTTGTGCTCTACTAAAGCAGTGCGCCCTGGCAGGGAAGAAAACACATCCTGATTATTGCAAACTAAGGTTTCCGCTTTTCGCTGTTTTGCTGACAAGGTGTCCGCCAGCGGAACTTCTGTAGGGCAAAGCAAACTAGAGTGGCCTCCAGGAACCTGAGGGGTGGCAGTTTCCAGTACATCCATGGCAACATCTGTATTGGGTATGACGTCTCTGCCAATAATTTTGTCTAGCCATAACCGGGCAAAGTGTTGATTCCTTTTGTCGAAGCCAGATAATTGGCTGAGACAGAGTCGGTTTACAATTAAATTGCGTGGCGCCATTTTGCGAATGGCAATGAGACGCCATTTTGCGACTGGCCGCCCAGCGCCATTTTAGTGAATCTCGCCCATTATAAGTACATACGGCGATGCTATTATATAGCGTTGTGCGATTCCCACGCAATAGAAAGAAGTTAAGTCCTAAGCACATAAATACAGAAAGTCACTAAAACATATAAACTGATTAAACCTGCAAAACACGTACCATGGTGTACTCCACAAAACACAGTCGCACAGAGCTAACTAG
The DNA here is from genome assembly GCA_031769625.1 of Taudactylus pleione. Classification (NCBI taxonomy): domain Eukaryota; kingdom Metazoa; phylum Chordata; class Amphibia; order Anura; family Myobatrachidae; genus Taudactylus; species Taudactylus pleione. The sequence continues at coordinate 13,094,751 of JAUIMM010000064.1, read as the reverse complement.
CGTCTTTTCCCAATTCTCCAATACTTACACACTGCACACTTACATAAAAGGTTCCCTAGTATTAAAGTGTAATATTCAAGGTTTATTCAGTAATTATTAATGTTGTGAAATAAAGGTAATTTGATATCTAAGGTTTAGTACATGGTAAGCAGACTGTGTTTGGTGTTGTACTGATCAACTGTGTCTCAACAGATTTCCGGTATCATCGGTGAGAAGATCGCAACATGCGTCTGCAAACTATGGACTATAGAGGGTTAGAACATTAAAATGTACTTTGTAATGTTACCAGCTTAGATTAGCATGCAGCGGGAAAAAGGATACAAAGGGCTGTTGGAGGCTGACTTGTGTCCATTTGAATTGACCTATGAACTATCCTGTAACAAAAGCACCTTTAAGAAGAACCAATGGAATCATGCCAATCTGTTCTATTGTATTGCCTATCCCTGTAAGTGTATATATGTGCGCTCTCTGGGCCTAATTCAGACCCGCTCGCGAGCACTGAGCGCTCGCAAGCGGATCGATGGTGCCCAAGTGCGCATGTGCACGACGGAGGCGGCTCCGTCGTGCACATGCGCGAGACCCGAATAACGACGGCCAAGCCGTCGTTATGGGTCTCGCACCAAAGTGGGCGTGCTGTCGATGGTGATTGACAGCACGTCCCCTTTGGTGGGCGTGGCTGCCCAGATGGAGGCATTCCCATGGGAACACCTACCGTCTGGGTCCGGCCCCACTAACATCGCTAGTGATGTCAGTGGGAGTGCTTTTGGCTCTGACAGAGCCAAAAGCACTCCAGGGCTTGCGGCAGCGAGACCCTACCGCAAGGGTCTCATCGCAAGCCCGATGGTCACGATGGTCTTGACCATCACGACCATCATTTTGGCCGCTCACTATAGCTGTGGGTGGTCACCCACAGCTATGCGAGCGGCCAGGAGGCTGCTCCAAAAAGGAGAGGGGACAGCCCTGATTCAGAGCGAGCGCTCTGTCAGAGCGTCCGGCTCTGAATCAGGGCCTCTGACCCCAGTCAAGAGTCTTCTTGCTGTGCTGTTGACAGAGGTTTCTATTGCTGATGCCGGTATCTGGGCCCAGAGCACATGTGTATGTAACAACTGTACCTTGGGTCTGTATGATTTATTTGCGCTAATTGTCTTTAGATCACACCATGTAACCATCTGTTTTTATATTGAATAATAACTATTTGTGCTTTGGAACCACACTCAAAGTCTGAAAGCATTTATTTACTGTGTGACTCATTACGCTAAATAGCGACAATTTTAGAAGGTATAGGCAGGATTTTAGAATGTATAGACAGGATTGCATAGAGGCATCAATACTTTCCTCAGACATTAATTGCGCAGAGTTTCCCTCTCCCAAGAAGCCTGGCCGTGCTTTTCCACTCCACTCTCCACACCTTTTTGGAGGTAGGGTCTTGGAGACTTTACATTGGCGTTGTATCTGTGGTTCCTTTAAGAGCTCAACAAATCCTGGGAAATTGCGTCCCAATATGATCGCAAAGGGGGGCTTAGGACCAACCACCTCATAAGCGCGCCCCTTTATGGTGATGCTCACTTGCACTCGGGAAAAGTTCTGTGGATCCATGAATGCAGAGTACTTAAACTAACCCTGGCACCTTTTCCACTGGCCTGGGCAGGATAGTCTCTGAGATCAGGGTTAGCTCACTCCAAGTCTATAATAGCTGGGAGTTTTCGCCCGTTCAGTAACACAGTTTCCCACATTAATGGGGATCTGGAATCCAGGGTTACCATCATGCAAAAAGCGGGGTACATAGCACCCGTATTAGCAACCCTACACTCCATAGGATCGGTTTTTCTTGTACAATCACACCTTATATTACCTGGCTCTCCGCACTCATAGCAAATGACCCTCGCATCTCCAGCAGTGTTTCTTTGAGGAGGGGTGACAGTCGGGGTCACAGACCAATGGCATGCCAACTTAACGGGTCGCTCATTCCCTGGTTTCTTTTCAGGCATCTTTGTCATATTTCTTGCGATCTCATACTGCTGCAATACTGTAACTAATTCCTCTAAATTCTGAGGATCAGTGTGTATGATCCAGCGCTGCATATTCCGCCTTAAAGTTCTTATACACTGATCAACAACCACCGTCTCTACAATCTGAGCGGCAGCCAACTCTGCCCCTGGCAACCTGCTTCCAAATAGGGATGCCTGGTAATAGGGCCCATTCATGGAAAGGCTACGCTTTCCCAGATGGAGTGATACCGGACCTGGCCAGAATAGTACTTTTGACTAGGTCATATTTCTATGCATCAGCAGGGGACAAATCAGCATAGGCTTTCTGAGCCTCACCAGTGAGATATGGAGCAAGTCTACCAGCCCAAATACCTGCTGGTCATGTTAAACGCTGTGCCATCCTCTCAAATATCAGCAAATACGCCTCGGTCATTTGAGGCAGATATTTTCTTCAGATGCCCAGCACCTGTTGTGGCCATTGTCTGGGTCACTAACTAACTTTTGTTCCTCTGTCTTTTGGTGACAGGCCAACAAAATTTACTATAGTGCGAAAAACTTCCTCCTTTTTTATAGTGAGAGTATATGTACAAGTGTAGGTGCTTATAGATAACAAGCCAGTGTACACAAATAATATATCTCTTTCTTCAGCAAAGCAATTGTAATTCACGTTTAACGCAGAAAAAATAAATATCTTTTTCCAGCAATACAGGAGTTAAACAGAACAGAAATAATGGCTTTTTTTCTTTCAGCACTGCAGTGCTTAATTAGACCTCAGCAATGTGTGAACTTAATTAGACACATAAACCAAAGTTTTGCACAGCAAGTTACAGTGTAAACCAGGTTACTCAATATCCTTAATACAAATGTGATTTTTCTGGTTCGCCAACCATACTCATGTATACCAAATGTTCTGCCTTGTCAGTTCCTTTGCCACACTAGAAGTGGCTGGCATATGCGCTGCGACCAAGCAGTGCAGAGGTCCCCATACCAGCCACTATATGTAAAACGGGGTATAGAAATGTGGAATCCAGATAGGCAGGTACTCGGTAAAGCAGTGTCTTTTTAATCGTAGCAGACACTGCACCTTAGCATATGTGAGGTTAGGCCTGCACACATACAGGCACATAACATAAAAATAAACAAGGTTTGTTTGGCAGATCCGCACAGAAGACAATGACAGGGAATATGTATCAAAATATATATTGCAGAAAAGTGAAAAATGTAATTCAAGTCAATATCTCCTTTAACTGACTTTTTGGTAACTCAAAATAGAATGCAATATTCCCATTCTACTTTCATACAAAGATAACAGTAGTACCTTTATTCAGTCAGTGTTGCTCCCCAGAGTCATAATATGTGAATAATATAGAAAAAAAGAGAAATAAAAAATACTCTGTGAGGGGGCACACTTGAAAACGAGATGGACTAATTAAAACTTAACTTTTAATTAATGTACATGTAAAATAAAATTTAGAACAAAATCATTAAAAAGCCAAAAGTAATTATCTACTGGACTTATTAGTCTACTACTTATGCAAAATGTGAAATATAAATCTCAATAAGAGAACAATTACAACAGTATCATACTGTAATATGTAGCCAGAGGCTCATTCATGCTCAACCTGAACCATATTTGTGGGGTATGACCCCTTATTAGTGAGCAAAAGAATATATTGGTATCTGAATATATATAGCAATACGCTGAATTTACATTCCACACGCTAAATAACCATAGTGTCATTAAATCATATGAAGCATACACATGGTCAGATCTGTGAGATGAACGATTTTACCAAAGATTTGAACGATTTTTGACTTCATTAAATGAATGGAATCGTCCAAATCTGACACATCAGATGTCAGATATCGTTATCTAACCATCAGGAACACGCATCGTTCAAATCGTTCATCTGACAGATCTGTCAGATTTTCCTTCAGATATGAACGATTGAACGATTTTTTAAATCGTTATCGTTCAGATCTGAAGAAAAATCTGACCGTGTGTATGCACCAATACAGTACAAGTCCTTGAATTAATATATATTGATACTGTAGATATAACCAACGCTGTATTCATATGACTTCCCTTATCACAATAATCACAATTCTAAACAGAATGATGGTACACTCCTACAGACAGAAGATTTAAAAAGTGAGAAAAGGAGGAATCCAAGGGAGAGTCTGAAACATTGATCCGCTATTCAGAAGTTGGAGCAAAACAAATATGGGAAATATATAATACTCCTTATTGCAACCTCTTTATAGGATAGTCCTTCTTATGCAGCCTTTATGCATTATAGGACCGATATAATACTATCTCTATTGCGGTCTCTTAGAGGGGTATTCAATATGAAAGGTTAACTTCCCTGGCGAAGTTAACGTTTCATATCGGAGTTTTTTTCTGCGTAAAGGTTTGGTGCGCGCTCCCGCTTATCCCCGTATTCAAAATAAAATTAACGAAAACGGGAAACTCCGAAGTTGGATTTGCATAAAGTTACGAATTTTTCCTTAAAATAATTGTAAGACCCCCCTAAAGTTGTAAAAACATGGGGGAACACTATGGGTACCCCCGTTTTAGCCTTTAATTGAAAGTCGGAGATTTAAATAGCCGCAGCAGGTGTTTTGCAGAAGTGATGCAGAAGAGCACTTAGGTTATTTTTTTCGTTTTTTTTAAGTGGTCCCATCAAATTTGGGGTACATGAAAATGGGTACTAGCATATTTTTAAGTCCCTAAAGTCAGTTTTTAAAAATTCTGCATTTGTGCACCTGCCGCTATAATTCTATTCTAGAAAACATATGCCGCATACTTGCAGAATAGCCCTGAACCTATTTCCCTATTGTTTAACAATTTTTTCCCATTTTTTTTTTGCACCCCAATTTTTAAATAAATTTTTTGGGGTGTCCCTATTTTTTTAAAAAACTTTTTTTGACACAGTTCTTTTTTAAATGTCAATCTCAGGGGTGCAGGCTATTTTTTTTAAGCCTGCACCCCTAAACCCCAATTCTGCACTTTTTTTCGACACCTATTCAATGGTGAAAAGTTATCACCGTTTTTTATCAAAGACTTTTCAAAACTGCAATAAGTCTTTGAAATTGAATACGGTGTAAAACTAAAACCAGTGATATTAACGCAAAAAACAATGTTATCGAACCCATATTGGATACCCCTATAAGTGGGATAATCCCTCTTATACAGCATTTAGAAAAAAACACCTGGTATAATTGAACCTGTGCATAAAACAAAACCCACAAATTTACATATATTTACATATATGCATCATATGCAAATAGTCTTCTTGTGTAGCCCAAAATCATAGCTAACACATAAGTAACATATACTGCTTGTTTGTGTATAATTGCTGATATTCACATATATACAGGATGTACTTCATATAACATATATAACCCAGAGTTTCATAATTATGACATTCATATGTCCCCTGTATAGGGCAATAAAGAGGGAGTAGAGAAAGTAAAATAGAACTGATGTATTTTCCAAATAGCCCTCTTCAACTCTCTCTCATCATGTGTAGGAACACTGGGGGTCATTCAGACCCGCTCGCGAGCGCAGGACGCTCGCAAACAGGTCGATGTTGCTCTCCGTCGCTCCGAGTCTCGCACCAAAAGGGGCATGCTGTCGATGTTGATTGACAGCACGCCCCCTTTGGTGGGCGTGCCGGGGGCGTGCCTGCCAGACGGAGGCGATCCCATGGGAACGCCTACCGTCTGAAGCCGGCCCCACTGACATCACTAGTGATGTCAGTGGGAGTGATTTTGGCTCTGATAGAGCCAAAATCACTCCAGGGCTTGCGGCAGCGAGACCCTACCGCAGTGTCTCCGTCGCAAGCCTGATGGTCGCGATGGTCTTGACCATCGCGACCATCATCATGGACGCTCACATAAGCTGTGGGTGGTCACCCACAGCTATGCGAGAGTCCAGGAGGACGCTCCATTTTCATGGAGGAGGGCCCTGATTCAGAGCGAGCGCTCTGGTCAGAGCGTTCGGCTCTGAGTCAGGCCCACAGAGAATGAGAAATGAGAGAGAGGGCTGTAGAAAACATCCATATCAAGAGAAGCAGAGGGAATTATCCAACTTATACACACTAGGGTTAATTTTTGTTGGGAGCCAATTAACATACAGGGCTCTATTTATTAACATTATTTTTACTAAAATAAAGTGAAAAAGGGTGTTTTCACACCCTTTTCATATTATTTTAGTATCACCTATAGTTATTACAGGGCAACTGGAGTAGAATTCGGAAAATTCTACTCCAACCCCTAAGTATCACTTATTTTTAGTAAGCAGATCGCCTTTCCCATAATTATAATGGGAAATGTGATCCGACCAGAGTTACTAAAAATAAATTGTAAAAAAATATCGGGGAAAGCCCTGTGATAATAACGCCACCTCGAGGTGGCGTTATCCAGGGTCTCCCCCGGTGACCGGACTCCTGCCCTGCTCTAACGGGGAGAGCAGAGCCGGGAGTCGGCCTCATTGATCAGCTGTGTGGTCTAAACAGACCACAAGCTCATACACTGTAAAAAAAAAAAAAAAAGAATTCACAGGGACCGGTGATCGGGGCTCCGGTGATGACTCCCCTACGGTCAGCTGGTCTCCCATGCTGCACTGCAGCCCAGTCATCAGGTGATCGGGTCCCAGTGCAGTACGGGATATCAGCTCACCGGAGGCATGGAAGACATCACCGGTGCACCGATGACTGCAGGTAAGTGCTATTAAGGGAGGGGGGGGGGGTCGCGGGGGGAATCAGCGATCGCGGGGGGCGAGGCTTAGCGCTGGGGGGGATAGCAGCAGTGGCCAGTTGGCGCATTCGCGGGGCACTAGTCATGGTATTTTTTTGCAAAAATATCGAGACTAGAGTGCGGAGGGGATTCGCAGGGACAGATTTGTAGTAAATCCCTGTGATATTGCCTGATTATATCACACTACAATCTGCATTACTAATGCGGATTGTAGTAAATAGAGCCCCAAGTACCTGTATATTTTTGGAGTGTGGGAAGAAACCGGAGCACCCGGAGGAAACCCATGCAAGCACAGGGAGAATATACAAACGCCACACCGATAGGCCCGTGGCGGGAATCGAACCCACGACCTCAGTGCTGTGAGGCAGTAATGCTAACCATTACACCGTCTGTGCTACGTTATCTATGTGCTCTAATGAATTCACATGCCTGGAGATGTCCATGCTATATTTGTGTAATAATTGTGAGTTTAAGTGAGAATTAAGTGTCTGGCGAACGTAAGCGCACTATTTTAATACTTTTCCTGGTGGCAGCTTAGGTGAAACCCACGTCACAACCACCCAGCTACATCAGGTTGGCTTATATGAGCATAGGCTTGGCACTGTGTCATGACAAACTGGGGTTATTTAGCGTGTGGAATGTAAATTCAGCATGTTGCTACATATATTCAGATGCCAATATATTCTTTTGCTCACTAATAAGGGATCATACCCCACAAATATGGTTCAAGTTGAGCATGAATGAGCCCCTGGCTACGTATTACAGTATGATACCGTTGTAAATGTTCTTTTATTGAGATTTATATTTCACATTTTGCATAAGTAGTAGTCTAATAAGTCCAGTAGATCATTACTTTTGGCTTTTTAATCATTTTGTTCTGAATTTTATTTTACATGTACATTAATTGAAAGTTTTAATTAGTCCATCTCCTTCTCAAGTGTGCCCCCACACAGAGTATTTTTTCTCTCTATTTTTATAATAAAGAAACAAACAAACATAAAAGTCTCAGCACTCCTTGTGCTAATCAGTCAGCAGTGGCTTGCAGCCACAAATTGGGCATGCTCTCCCAGCATAACCCTTGGACCCTTGCACTACAACACTGTGGGCCTGATTCAGAGCGCTCGCTCTGAATCAGGGCGTTTTTTTTTTCCTCCTCCAGCCCGCTCGCAAAGCAGTGGGTGACCACCCACAGCTTGTGTGAGCGGCCTGGAGATGGTCGCGATTATCGCGTCCATCGGGCTTGCGACAAGACCCTGTGGTAGGGTCTCGGTTCCCGCAAGCCCGAGTGGACTTCCTGCTCTAATAGAGCAGGAAGTCCGCTACTGACATCACGAGTGATGTCAGTAGGGCCGCCCACACATGCCAGGCGATCCTAAGGGAACGCCTGCATTTGTGCAGCCACCCCCCCTCCCCGCCTACAAAAAGGCAGCGAGCTGTCAATCAACATCGACAGCCGCCCCGTCTTGTAGCGAGACCCATAGCGACGGAGCTACCGTCGCTGGACGGGTCTTGCACATGCGCAGTGATAGACCATCAACCCGCTTGCGAGCGGGTCTGAATCAGGCCCCGTGTCCCTACTTCCTGGCTGCTACTCAGCATCAAGACAACAAATATCAGGTGTGTGAGAGTTTTAAACCTTTCCTGTGCTCCAGTCATTATTCCAGCTGAGTCTGTGTAAATGTGAAACCCTGGAATTCCACATCTCCACTCAGACTGGGGGGCAAACCCAAGTGAGTGGCCCCAGGTTTTCTCTCAAAAAGAAAAAGTGACAGAAAATTATAGTGGAGCAGCCATAACTTATTTATGAATAACTCCTGACAAGGGCTAAAAAATTATGTACACAGTACAATAGAATTTACATTGCTGAATTTCTAACCTGCGAGGTGACCCACACAAGGTACTCACCCTACCAGCAGCCTTCTCCGTCCCTAGTTTGTCTCTGCAGCCTCATGCATTCTAATTGGTGGAAGTCCCCACCACTGTGACTGGTGGATGAAAAGAGCCTTCCACCAATCAGCATGGCGTCGCAGAATCATCATGTACATGCTGGGGCCGTAAGAGACAGCCAGAAGATGGTGATCAGTTGCTCCAATCAGAGTTAAGTTTTTGGGTGTCCGGGGCAGTTAAGGCCGGGAGGGTCCTAGAGGGCAACATTTGGGACACAGGGATTAAGGAGCTTATTCAGAGGCGGCCGTATGGTCTACCACCGCACGGCCGCCTCGATTTTTGTGCAGTGCGCATGCGCACGAGGGAGCCGGCTCCCTCGTGCGCATGCGCACTGCACAAACATCGAGGCGGCAGTTCGGTCGTAGACCGTACGGCCGCCTCTGAATAAGCTCCGACAGCGCTGGTCGTAGCGGGTCTCTTTCCAAAGGGGGCGAGCTGTCGATGTTGATTGACAGCTCGCCCCGTTTGGAAGGCGGGCCGGGGGGGTGGCAGCACAAACGGAGGCGTTCCTATGGGAACGCCTGCCGTTTGGGGGAGGCCCCACTGACATCACTAGTGATGTCAGTGGAGAGCTTCCGACTCTGACAGAGCCAGAAGCTCTCCGGGGCTTACAACAAGTGAGACCCTACCCTAGGGTCTCGTCGTAAGCCCCGATGGTCACGATGGTCTCTGACCATCGCGACCATCACCCGAGCGGTCGTTAGAGCTGTGGGTGTTAACCCACAGCCTAACGACCGCAACAGAGGCGGGCGATCAGGATGCAAGTGGCCGCCCAGTTTCTGAGCGACCGCTTGCATCCTCCGACCGCCTCTGAATGAGGCCCTAAGTCCTTGTGTGCCAGCTTTAGGCACATTAATGAAAATGTTGGCCACAAAGCACCTCCCCATTTCATTTCATGCTTGGGCAGGGCTGTTTCTATGGGCGGATGACCCGTGCAATCGCACTCCTGGGTGCACTGCATAAAGGGCACCACTACTGTGGGCTCTGCATAAGTTGCACTTCCACTGTGGGCACTGCATAAGGGGCATAAATACAGGGGGCACTGCATAATGGGCACTTTTGCCTGAGAGCCAGTGGGGGGGAAGCCTAATACCTGTCGGGCTGGAATGGCAAGGGAGGGGGCTGGAATTAAGTGTGTTTTATGTGAATCTTGTTTTTTTCAATGTGTTTTATGTGGTTCTGGATTCAAAATGTATTTTATGTGGTTCTGGATTTAATAATGTATTTGAGGTGGATGTGGTTTTAAAACGTAGTTTATGTGGCTCTGGCTCCTCCAATATATTTTATGTGGACCTGGCTTATTTCAGTGTATTTTATGTGGATCTGGCTTGTATTTTCAATGTGCTGGGCTCGCCCCCAACGTGACTAAAAACGGGTGTGGTACAAGGTCATACTCCTGCAAATGTCACACTAAAGGAATGCACACACAAATGCAGCGTGGGCTTGTGACAGCTACGGCCACGCCTATTTTTTTAATGCGCGCCGGAGGCTGTCAGTCTTTAATTTGACTACATATATTTTTCAGCGCTTTGCCTCTGACAGGTTAGCCACCCCTGGGCTCATTAGTCACAGCGGCTGACATTCTGACCACGCTCCCTTACTGTGATACCACACCCTCTAACAATGAGGCCACGCCCACTCCACAATATTATTGCTTCTTGGGGGGGCGCATTTTGACTGCTCGCACTGGGAGCCTCAGACTCTAGAAACTGCCCTGTGCTTTGGCCATGCACATCACTTCCCTACCTATAGGCTGGGCTGCCCTCTCTACCTTTCCTCCAGCCTACAGGTGTGACAGCACCCAAAAAACGGGACTGTCGCACCTCAGTCATGATGGTTGGGGGGTATGCACATATGCACTGTATGGGGCATATACAATTAGGTGCGAGGTTTAGCAAGGTAAAAACCTTGCGCCCAATTTAGAAATACCGAGGGTATGAGCGCTCCCGATACCCGCAGTTTTCAATTCCAAAAATACTGGTCGCTGGGTTTTCAGTTCTGAAAACCCTGCACCGCGTAATTTGAAAAAAATAAATAAATCTTCACTTACCTGAGCGGGGGTCTCTAGTGGTCTCCGCGGCTCCCGGTGGCCTCTCCTCTCTCTTCTTACTGGAGAGGGGGCTCCTGGGAGGCTCCTGGGGCTGGTGGGAGGGGCAAGGGCTGCTGGGAGATTTAGTTCTCCCAGCGCCCATTCCAGGGGCCACACAAACACTGCAGGGACACACTGACAGTGGGACACACACACTTACATACTGGGGCGTCTTAAGAGGGGAGGGGGCCCGTGTGCACTCCCCATGCGGGGCCCCGTCCTCTCTCCCCGGGGGCTGGCAGCTGACTGATGCGGCTGACCAGCCACTGGAGCATTAGTAGACTCCGAGCACTGTGTGCCCAGGGTCTACTGCGCATGCGTAGAACACCGGAAAAATGTCCGCGGTGGCCATTTTCCGGTGTTCTGAGCAGCGCTGACACCCAACGTGGGACCACGGACAGGTAAGTTTAAAATAATATGGGTGCAGGGTGTGCGGTGCGGGGCGCCCCTGTACCTGGGGGCCCATGTGCCCTGCACACACTGCACCCATTATAGATACGCCACTGCTTACATACACCACACACACTGACATACTCACTGCTGCTGCAGAAGAGCCGGCTCCCGACGCAAGATGAGGAAGACAGCGCTGCAGGAGGTAAGCAATTAAGGACTAATTAAGCTAATTGGATACTTCCAATTACTTAATTAGTCCTCAGGGGGGGTGCCGCCGGGGTGCCAGAGCAAGTCCCGGTGATTTCACCTAAAATCATCAATTTTAGGAAAAAATACGCTTGCTCAGGAAGTGCATTAAAAAAAACCCGCACATAATAGAATATCTAAAAACCCGCAGCTGCAGGAAAAACCTGGCAGGCGCAGGACTTTTGCTATTCTCACAGCCTATTGAATATGCCCCTATATGTATTGTTTTACACATACGCAGGCACGCACATATACATTTACATAAGTACTGTACTTCAAATAGCCACACACATATATAGCCACACATACATCAGGCTTGCCAACACTTCGCTCCCTCCTTCCGGGAGGGTGCTTTCGGTCTTACACAGCGAGAGGCATGACGCTGTCAAAGGGGCGGGGCCCGCAACTGATGCTTCGTTAGGGCGGACCATGGGGGTGCACCCCACACTGCCGGGGTTTATACTTCAACCGCGGGGCTGGTGCGGACATGTCACCAGGGGCCAGAAGACTTGCCTGCCTTCCCGTGTGCCTAGGAACGGCACCAGATTTTCGTGAGGCTCCCGGCCGAATCGGGAGGGTAGACAAGTATGAATACATAGGGCGGTATTCAATTGTTTTCGCTTTCCGGATCTCCCATCTAAAGTGACGGAAGATCGCGGGGCGCATTCAATTGTTACTGCTTTTCGCGCCCAAAGTGTCGGGTTTAGTCACGTAAATCGGTTTCCCGACCAAAGTGCTGGGTGCGATCGCGAAAAAGTGTAATTTGGGCCCCCAAACAGGACACTTTTTGCCCATTTCAGATCGCACCCCCCTGGGGCTGCGAGCTGAAATGGAGCACTGGCAGCTGATCGCTCCCGACAGGAGCTAATTGAATAGCTCTGTTGGGCACGAAGAGGGATGGAAACAATTGAATTCCACCCATACTGTCACACACATATGCAGTAACACACTTGTACACATACATACTGTCACACACATATACACATACATGTGTACAGTCACATTTATTCATACAAAACTATCACACACATATACACATACATACAGTCACATACACGCATACATACATACAGGCATCACATAGTCACACATACAGGCATCACAGTCACACATACATACAATCACACACTTGTCACATATACAGTATACATAGAGACAGTGTTCTCCCTCCCACGTACAGTAAACTCTGCCACTGTGACGTTACTGGCTGCAGCTCCTCCATGCTCTCTCCTATCATGCTACTCCTGGCCCTGCTCTAGAGCCGTGTAGACCCCCCCCACTAGGACTCCGCCTCCACCATTTCTTTCTTTAGTTTATCTCAGATGATCGCAGCGCTTTAGCTGTGATCAAGGGCTGGGGGGAGGCTTCTGAGAAAGGAAGGGCACGGGGGCACTTACCACCTACCCCGTGCCCTCTCAATCCGGCTCTGGCTCCATTATGTGTGCAACACAAATGGAGTGGCCCAGCAGCATCCTCTGCCTGTCTCCAGCCATTCAAGCAGGGTTTAGCTGCAGGCAGATGGCGACCCCCCAGGACTGACATAATACCGGCCCAGGAGGCAGATGGCACCCTGCCCCATGGCCCAGCCCGCCCCTGCCTCCACTGCTAATGCAGAACGCACAGGTTCACTCCAGTCCCCCTTGGAGGGAGCCGATTCCACCAGAATGTGGGTATTTCAATCCCTCTCACCACTAATTTATATATATATATATATATATATATATATATATATGTATATATATATATTTTCTCACAGGGGCTCTGCACTCACCATAATAACTAAAAATAATAATAGACAGTGGGGTTTTGGTTCATGAATTGATCAATGCCTTAAACTTGCAGCCCATACTTGCCGACAAACAGCTCCCTCCTTCCGGGGAGGGAGCTGATTGTCAGCTAACAGCGGGGGCGTGTCCAGACAGATGTGACATGTTGGGGGTGGAGCCATGCGATTGCATCATCGTGGCCCTGCCTCCTCTTCACAATGCCATTTTCGGCACTGTGAAGCAGGGGGCGGGGCCACGATGACGAGATTCAGCGCGAATGCGTCACTGGTCCCCCCGCTGTGGGGATCTCTAGTGTATTCTGGAGGGAGGGTTGGGGAATGTCGGGAGGCTTGCCTGCCTTTCCGGGGGGCCGGGAGCGGCACCCGAAAATCGGGAGCGTAGGCAAGCCTGTTGCAGCCCCCGTCAAGGGACCTCACTTTACTGTAAGTCCCTACTCTATTGCTCAGAATTATAATATGGAAATAGCTATCACATTAGTGTTAAGCTCAGGGTATGCTATCAAGGTTTAAAGCTCACAGCAACTTTGCTTTCAAATGTTGCACACTTGTTGCAAAGCACCTAGGAAAACAGTTGACACAAGCTAGATTAAATAGGTTAAAAGGGGTGCATGAGGCAATGTGATCACTAAATGATTCATTTAAAAAAAATAAATCAAATAAACAAAAAGCACCACTAATCCATGGCGCTCACCATTCCTTTGGGGTCCAACATGGTGTGTGGCCACATACCATGTTGCACCCTAAATCTAGGAATGGTGAGTGCCCTGGATTAGTGAGAAAATTATATATATAAATAAACAAAAGATCAGCGATACTCTGGAGACTTTGTTAATCATGTGAAAAAAAGCGTGTTTAGGGGCATATGTATCAAAGCTTGATGCGAGATAAAATTGTGAGATATATATCACCAACCAATCAGTGGCGTAAATTCATCCCAGACGCCAGGCAAGTTATATTTTGGTGCCTCCCCTAAAAACAAAGGGTAAATATATACATAAGCACAAAAACACTAATATAAAATAGCCTTAAGCGGAGTGAATATATTGTGGGCAATGGAGGAGGTGCCCCTTCAGTGCTGGCACCCGGCGGCAGGCGCCTCCATTGTCTCCCATAGTTCTGCTCCTGCAACCAATCAGCTTCTAACTTACATTTTGCAGGCTGTATTTAAGAAATGATAGTTTGGAGCTGATTGGTTGGTGATATATATATCACAATTTTATCTCACATCAAGCTTTGATACATATGCCCCTTAATCATACTTGCCTACCCTCCCGATTTGGTCGGGAGCCTCCCGAAAATCAGGTGCCACTCCCGACCACCCGGAAGGCAAGGCAAGTCTCCCGGAACCATCCGCAGCCATCCCGCACCCCCCCGTTGCCGGCCACTTAGTATGCAGCCCGGGGGATCAGATGACGCGATTTAACGTGAATCGCGTCATCGAAGCCCCGCCCCCCGCAGTACAGTGCCTGTATTACGGGCTCTGCACAGCGGGGGGTGGGGCCACGATGACGTGTTGAGCCGCCACGCCCCCTGCTCCGCCTACCTGCTGTGTACAGACTTTCGTCCAGGCTGTCTCCTCCCGGAAGGGACAGCCTAAAGGTAGGCAAGTCTGCCCTTAATCTCAACGTTTTAGGGTACGGTGACCCCTTCCTCAGGATACACTCAAACAGTGGGTGCTCACAGGCACTGATGGGGTAAGATATTTAACTTTTCATTGTTACATTGTTTTAGTGTATCCTGAGGAAGGGGTTACCGTACCCCAAAATGTTGAGATTAAGGGGCATATGTATCAAAGCTTGATGTGAGATAAAGTTGTGAGATATATATCACCAACCAATCAGCTTCTAACTTACATTGTGCAGGCTGTGTTTAAGAAATTATAGTTTGGAGCTGATTGGTTGGTGTCTTGGTGATATATATTTCACAATTTTATTTCACATCAAGCTTTGATACATATGCCCCTTAACACGCTTTTCTTCACCTGATTAACGAAGTCTCAAGAGCACCGCTGATCTTCTTTCCTGTATACAGGGGACGCAACAGGAGCAAGGTAATGGTCCGCAGTGACCAGTCCGGTGCTGTACTGTTTGTGTGGATGGAATCGGTATGATTTACCGCTGGACCCCTGGTCGGTGGTTCAAATCCCGACAGCGGCAGGTCGACAAGGATGAAAATCCCGATGGTCCTAGAGATAAGTATTCACTAACCTATTCTACCCCCTAACCCTCCCTTAGGGGTGTCTAACCCTAACCTTCCCCCCCAGTGCCTAAACGTAACCCCCCCTTCCCTGCCGCCTAAACCTAAGTCCCCCCCGGGAGCCCTAGACCTAACCCTACCCCCCCCGCGCGGCTGTCCGCGCCTGGCATCACTTCAATCTGGTTGCCGGGCGCCGGTAAGATGACAGGTGTCTAGATTTAGACGCCTGTCATTTAATACTCGCCGGGAAGCCGACTGACGGGATTAAGTCTGCCGGCTTCCCGACTGCAAACCGGGGAGGAGGGAGGGAGGGAGAGAGAGAGGGATAGATAGATATATCTAATACACGTATATACACCCACAAGGGTGGTTCAATAAGTAACAATAGGTAACAAGACCTCTCACGAGTGCATTGCAGCAGGGTCTTGTGTAAATAGACGCCTCCTGCATGCTTGTGTGATCCAATGCTGCGTCCGGTAGCTGAGGTCAGTAAATCTGTATCTTCAGATGCAGACACTGGCCTTGGCATTCCCATAAAACGGGGGCAGTTTTATGGAACACTGCCTGGCGCCACCCCGCCCCGAAATGGCTTAGGGAGCACTGCTTGCGACCACGCAGGATCCGTTCTTCACACGTTTGTGAACCATACAATTTCCGCATAATTATCGGGCATGAGGACATTGATAAAAAGGAGTTTATTGCAAAACCTAAAAAAAGGAAAGTTTGCACAGTTCAAACAAAAAGTTATGAAACAAACACCGAAACAAATGCAAATTACAAAGTTATAACACTGAGGGAGCGACTTCACTTTTTTTTTTTTTTGCAGAACCCCTACCAAGTAATAAAACAGTTGTCCAGCTGCAGTATTATTTTACACAAGTACTTAATTTCCAAACATGGGTTTTAAGAAATATACTTATATTTTTCTTCTAGAAATAAAGCAATTGATTGATTCAAAATTGAAACATGGACAATGACAGTGACTTTTAGAGTTCTTGTAGTCACATGCCCTACCCAAATGCTATAGAATTGTGGGTTAGAGTAAATATACATGTTTTATTATACGGCTAGCAGGCCGGAGTTGAATATAATATATAAATGAGGATTCGCAAGACACATTGGGGTTAGTGCAGAGTTGCATCCACAGCTGCACAAAAATAATTGTGGGGTACATTCCCCTCCCCCCCCCCCCCCCCATGCTTTAGGTCTGCGGATACACAGCAAACAGCCATCAATGGCTTAAAACCATCGGCCTTCTTGAGCATATACAGATCTGGTCCTGCGACGTTGGACGTAGTGCGGCTGCACGCGTCGGGGGAGTGACAGTCTGGAGACACTTGGGGGCAGGAAGAGGGAGCATTGCAGGAAACGGCGGAGTGTTGGCCCCATATTCTGGGTGTGCTGAAGCCAGTGACTGCGTCCTCAAACTTCACTGGCCCCAGCAACGTAGTTTTTCCAGACATTCTGAGTATCCTGAGGATTACTCACATGTCCAATGTTCACCCAGTGGATTGGATGCTGCATCTTTGGACACAGCTAACGGATCTGAGCAGTTGGTTTTTCTAAGACTCCACTTGCTGCATTAGTATATATACTCAGAACCGCTGCGTCCGAAGACACAGCACCGATCCACACTGCGTCCACCTCTGAATCAGTTCCTAAGGTACTTCCCCATTTAGGACAATTGGCAGATGTTAAATATGTAATTGTCAACGACAACACGCTGATTGGAAATTTACCCCAGATGGATTACAAAAAAAAATAAAAAATTGCTATTGTATTACTGAACTATTCAAACTTCAAACTGATTAAGCATTACCAACTAAAGCTAAATTATGAATCATAAATAAATATTTGGTTAGGATGCATACATCAAATAAAGGCGACATATGCATATTAATACTACAGGCCCACCCTTGGGCCACTTTTTCTGTGCCAACCCACTCACTGTCATAGACCTTATTGGTATCAACACCCATTCATGCCAGGCTCTCTTCCCTCACTTATACCATCATCTACTCCCCACTGACTCCTACAGTAGTTCATGGGTTCTGCCACCCTGCGGCTTATAGAGTATAACTGCTGATGCAGCAATGTTTATACTATAAGTCACTTTTATCTTGTTTTGTTCAAATAGTTTCTGTTTATGTACTTTATAAAGCGCTGCAGTCCCCTTGTAGCACCCTATTAATAAAGGACAATAATAATCCATAAAGCAGAATTAAATAACTCAGCCCAATACATAGAATAAATAACATTTATCAACTTGCACCACAAAAAGGTTATGCACAAAATATTATCCATGCCACCTTAGCCCAAATTGTGACTGATGTCCTGGATGGGTTGGTTATGGGATGCTGGCACTAGGGTTCCCGACAGTCAGAATCCTGACGCCGGCATCCCACCAGGGTTAGGATACTGACACCTGTTGGTAAGTATCCTAACCCACCCTCCCCGTTGCCTAACCTAACCCCCCCCCCTACTGCCCTAACCCCACTACTTATCATCAGGATGCAGATGCCGGGACTCTGACAGGTGTCGGAATTCTGGCGCTGGCATTCCAAGTGCCGGGATCCCGACTGTCTGTATTATAACCACATCCAGTCCTGGATGTACCACTAAAACACCTGTTCTCAGCTGCATCATGCACCGGTATCATTTATACATTATATACATTTTTACAAGACACTTTTTTATATGGTTGTTTGGACTCACAGGCTTGAGAACGCGACGTATTTCTGCCAGGATCCCCTCAATATTGTCCACTGAGCACAGGACCAAAGTACAGACTACAACGTCCATGGAACCACTTGCAACCTGGGGCATGCTCTCCCCTGGGGCAATCAGAAAATCCTGGAATTGCACATGATCATTCTCAGCCAGGCTCTCATTCAAAAACTTCTGGAAGTTAGGGTTAGGATCTACACAGGTGACTCTGCATCCTGAAGGATAAAACTGGAAATTTGCACCTGTGCCACAGCCAAGCTCCAGGACTTTCAGCTCCCCAGAGGGGCCTTTAAAATCACTCATGTTGCTGAATAGTTGCTTCTTGTGTTCCTTCATCTTTTTGTTGTAGGTCTTTGTAATCCTGTCTAGGAGGAATGGCAGCCACTTCTTACCTATCGGTCCCCACAGACCCAGCAAAGCCAGGATGTGTATTGGAAAAGCAATGATACCAACACATATCTGAAAGAATAGTATGTGCAGAGCCATCCTCACTCACTGTATCTTGCAATTTCAGTAAGCAGCAACTCTGCTCTGCCTGCTGGGAGTCAGTAAGGTGCAGAGAGGGGGGTGTGCCTGGAATGTGGGCTGTCCTACTATTACAGCTCAGCCAGAGAGCAAAACATGTATCAAAGAACCTCCACCCTCAGACAAGTTGTAACACTGACCTTTAGAGCTATTTCACACACTCCGGTTCTGGCTGTCCAGGCAAGAACCGAGCGGTAGCTGGCCGGGGTTTCACAGGCACTCTGTGCCTTTCACAAGCAACGGCTTTGAGCCGCTTTTATTTATTTTTTAATCCTATTGGGCTTGCACAAGCCTGGCCGGCAGAAGCCAGTGTGTGTGAAAGGAAATATTGTTTCCTTCACAATACTGGCGTGCAGGGACGGCACGGCACCGTCTTGCATAGTAGTTTTTTCCGGCTATAACACGGCAACCATGCCGTGGCCGTGCCTTGTGAAAGGACCCACTGAATTCCTGCATGTACTAGATTTTACACCAGGCTGAAAACCGGGCGGTCAAAACCGGAGTGTGTGAAATAGCTCTCTCTCTAGTGCACAGAATATGATTAGCAGTAAAGTGAATTATTTAGCATGTAATTAAGACTATGATACTTACAATTTCTGATTAAGTAAATTCAATACAAAGATGCAAGCAGCATGCTACTTCTTTAGGAGATAACTTTCTTTTTTTCTAAGGACATAATTCAAATGCTTTCTTTCTAACATTACAGACTGGATTTTATGATACAAACGAGCTGATGTACATGGCAGGGAATTGTATTAGAGAAACATTACCAGAAAATCTGTCTGGCTACTGAGATACCACAGATCATCCCATGCCATACCCCTCCCCCTCCTTCTATCAACAGCAACTTCAGTTCTTAAAGGGACAATGCAAACATTTATTTTGATCACTTTTTTTTTTGTAAGATTCCCATAGAGAGGAAATTAAAATGATAAACATAATAATACAGATGTTCATTTCAATTTCTGTAATATAAACGACTTAACTGCTGTTTATTATTTCTTCAAAAATAACATTAAAAAAGTAATTTATTTATTTAATTAAAACATTTAAAAAAAAAACCTATTTAAATACTTTAGTGAGACTCCTGCATCCGGCGTCCATGCGTAGATCGCATGTGCTTGGAGCTCTGCTGCCGCCACCAGGGCTGAATTAAGGGGGGGGGCGACAGGGGCGGTCGTCCCTGGGCCCCCACACACAGGGGGACCTCCACTAGCAGCGGTGCAGCTGGTGGCTTCACCCGCCGCTAGTGTCCCCTCCGCTAGTGTAGTGTAGACCGCGCAGTGAGCGCGGCCACACTACACAGTGACATACACACAGCCGCCGGCGGCAGCTGTGTGTATGTTACAGCAGCCGATGAGAGTCACACAGACTCTCATTGGCTGCTTCAACGGAGGGAGCCGCCTGGAGCTCACTCATGAGTTCCGTCTTCCGGCTCCCCCCCGGGTGATGATGGGAGTGACGTCAATGACGTCATGACGCTGATGTCTCTCCCATAGTGCAGGAGAAGAGCCGAAGCGGACAACGGTGGTCGCGTCAGGAGTGGGGATTCATGTAAGTTGTTTTTCTTCTGTGTGTGTGTGTGTAAGGGGCACTGCATAGGGGGGGCGCTTCATGGGGGCACTGGGGGCAATGCATAGGACAACTACTGGGGGCACTGAATAGGGGTGGGCTACTACTGGGGCCAGTGTATAGGGGGGACTACTGGGGTCACTATATAAGGGGCACTGCATAGGGGGGGACCACTACTGGGTCTGGGGGCACTATATAAGGGGCACTGTATAGGGGGACCACTACTGGGGCATTATATAAGGGGCACTGCATAGGGGGGGCACTACTGGGTCTGGGGTCACTATATAAGGGGCACTACTGGGGGCACTGCATAGGGGGACCACTACTGGGGGCACTGCACAAGGGGCATTACTACAGGGGGCACTGCATAGGGGGGAACTACTACAGGGGCCCCCACAAGTTTGTTGCCCAGGGGCCCCCACAGACCTTAATCCGGCCCTGGCCGCCACAGTCAACTCACAACCATACTGGCTAGTGTCTGGGCGACTGTCCTGGAACACCATATGGAGAGATACTTCTCTCCACAGATGCCTGGTAGGAATCAGTTTGGCATGGCCGGCGGTTCAAATCCTGACAGCGGCAGCCTGGCAGGGGTGAAATTCCCTATCGTCCAAAGGTAAGTATTTACTAACCCTATTCTAACCCCTAACCCTCCCTTAGGGGTGCCTAACCCTAACCTTCCCTCCAAGTGCCTAACCCTAATCCCCCTCTAAGTGCCTAAACCTAAGTCCCCCAGGGGGGTGCCTAACCCTAACCCCCCCTTCACCTAGCCTAACCCTAACCTGCCAGGGGGGTGCCTAATCCTAAATCCCCCCCGGAAGCCCCTAACCTTACCCTCTCTCCCATGGCTGTCCGCGCTCGGTTTACGTTCGATCGGGAAGCCGGGTGTTGGGCTCCCGGGGTAGGTTGGGATTTCAATGCCTGTCATTAGACCCCTGCTGGGATTAGACAGTCAGGAAGCCGGCGGTCGGGATTACGTCCATCAGCTTCCCGATTGCTGTCCGCCTGGTAAACATCACAAGGTTCGCACTAACAGGAGGCGCCATTCCCAGGTAAGAGATGCTGCCTTCCCACCGCATGCCTCAGGCTCAGTACCTGACTCAGACCCTCTCCTGGAAGCTCCTGTCACCTATGCTTCAGGTTAACTCCCTTGCTTTTGGTGATTCCTCCCACACAGCGCAAGGGACTCGTTGACAGATGCGGGTGACGTTTTCTATGTTTTACCTGGAGTTGTCTCAGGGTCTCACACTATTATTGTTTATATGCCTGATACACTAGTTAACAAATGTTTCTTACTTTTTGTCACAAGAGTGAATATAGGTGAATCTACTAGCAGGCTCGGATTGCGTCACCGGGGAGTCAGAGAAATCCCCATTGGGTCCCCCTCATTTGTAGCCATGCCTTCTATCGTGGAAGTACAGGGCCTACGGCGCCATTCATTATAGCAGGCTGCTGTGCAGCTTCTTACCTGGCAGTCATCAAGGCTGTGAATGACCTGGCTGGCAGCTACAAGCAGAGCACCAGGGCACACTGCCTTCAGACTCAGCACTGCACTACTGGGTAATAAATCCCAGTAGTATGGATGACCATTGACTATCGATGTTTCCAAAACATCAATGGTGGCTGATCAATGTCAACTATTTTTGCCATCGATGGAAGAGAACCAATGCTTCTCTGCCATCGATGGATGACTGGGAGCTGATGATTTTTTTTTCTCTCTTTACAAGACGGAGCTTAGCCCTGCCCCCTGGTGGCAGCTAAACCCCAGCCCCATTTTTGATTGGTTCGCAGCCCAGCATCCCCCAGCAGCGGTGGCCATGGAGGGGGTGCAAACAATCAATGTTTCTGTGCCATTGATGGTAACCATTGATGGTCACCACACCGATGACCATCCCTACCCAGTAGTGTCTGCAGAGGGGTCAGAGAGCATTTTTTGAGCTCTGATTGGAGGAGCCCATCACATGCTCTTCTGACTGAGATCAACAGCAGCGCAGCCCCATCAGAGTGACTCATTTTGAGGCTGTGGCTGCTGCTTTGCTGGCTGCTTGATGCTGCTGTGGCTTCTAGTGAGTACACTGTGTGGGCAGTACTGTGTGGCATAATGTGTGGGTACTACAGTGTGGCATAATGTGTGGGAACTGCAGGTGGCATAATGTGTGGGAACTACAGCGTGGAATAATGGGGGCACTACAGTGTGGTATAATATGTGGGACACTACGGTGTGGCATTATATGTGGACACTACAATGTGGTATACTGTGTGGGGCACTATAGTGTTGCCTAATGTGTGAGATACTTTAGTGTGGCATAATGTGTGGGCACATCAGTGTGGAATAATGTGTGGGGCACTATAGTGTGGCATAATGTATGGGCACTACAGTGTGGTATAATGTAGATGCACTACAGTATGGCATAATATGGGGGGCACTACAGTGTGGCATAATATTAGTAAATGTGTAGTGGTTTAATTTACTCACAACTGACCAACATTGCAAGGACTACTGGGTGGCTCACCACTATCTCTCTGACTCCTCCATTCCACTACCTCCTTGACCCCTCCATACTCACCACTACCTATCTGCACTACCCTCTTGACCCCTGCTTACCAAATACTATCTCTCTGCACTACATCCCTAACCCCTGCATACTCATCACTACCACTCTGCACTATTCCCTTGACCCCTCCATACCAACACTACCTCTCTGCTGATAGTACTATCCTCCTGGCCCCTTCATACCGAGCACTGCACTGCCTACTTGACCCCTTCATGCCCAGCACAATATCCCTTCCCCACATAACTGACTGCCATGCACAGGAGTAGATTACTGACCTATCCAACATTATATATATACATATATATATATATTGTTTTCTATTTTTAGTATATACAAGTGTCAGAAATTATACCAATATATATACCATTACTTTTCCCCATTATAGATAGCCACACCCCCTCCAGTGACTGGCCACACACCTTTGTGGGCCTCTATTATTGCGTTCCCCTGTGGGCCCTTCATGCAGTCTACCACTGTCTAATAGTATTTTCTGTGCTGAGTTCAGACATCATTTTTGAATCTCTCTATCATAAAAGTATTTTGAGTGACACCCTTAAAAGTTTACAATATTGTGTTTATTAACAATACATACATAATAAACCATTATCTCACTTAGCCGTATAGGATTTCCTGCTGTATTTTGCCTCAGGAGCATTCCTTTTAAGGGTCCAACAATAGTCAGCAAGCATACTTGGACTCCACTTGCCCTGATACCGCCTTTCCATTACGGAAATATCCTAGTGGAACCATTCTCCATGGTCATCGCTGACTGCTTCCAGATTTGCTGGGAAGAAATCCAGATGTGAGTCCAAAAAATGGATTTTTAAAGACATGTTACATCCCATGGTCTTGTAAGGTTTTACAAGATTGTCCATTATTCTTTGTAGTTCCAGCAAAGTTCCGGAAAATACTCTTGTAAGACAGCTTTTGCAGCCTGATTCAATTAAACATTGAAGCTCTCATCTTGAATTAGATCTCTTATTTGAGGTCCTACAAAGATCCCCTGTTTGATCTCTGCATCACTGAACCCTGGGAATCCAAGTCCACTTCGATCCATTGCTTTAATAAAGTTCTTCATAAGACGGAGATTTATATGGTGTGGAGGTACAGATGTGTCCACATATGCCTATCCTCCGTGCGCTACAAATCACGTTACACATAATGCGTGAGCGTTGTTACTCGGTAGCGCTGAGCGTATTTTCCTGCGACTTTCCACTCAAATGCGTCTTATTCGCACAGCAATGCGAATAGATAGCACAAGCAGCTTCTGTTGATTAAAATGATATGCAGCACGTCTATATTCTGTGTGCGACTGCTGCTGTATCTGTATTGGAAATGCTATGTTACATTGTCAGCAGCTGTGACACT
Organism: Taudactylus pleione; assembly: GCA_031769625.1. Lineage (NCBI taxonomy): Eukaryota > Metazoa > Chordata > Amphibia > Anura > Myobatrachidae > Taudactylus > Taudactylus pleione. The sequence goes on along the minus strand of JAUIMM010000064.1, from coordinate 13,070,598 downwards.
GTAATGTAGCATTTTGCTTGCAGATACACCCGCAGTCGCACACAGAATATAGATGCATTTGGAGGGAAAAAGTCACAAGAAAAGATGCTCTGCGCTACCGAATCACACCACGGCAGGGCACGTATAGCAGGTCTGTTTTACGTGCTAGGAGGCTAGATGCATGTGGAAACATCTGTAGACATATTTTTTCTGGATCAATAAGTGGTGTACTGACAACATTCTTCTTTCCAGGGGTTACTGATATTTGCTTTGGCCACTGCTTTTGAGCATAATGATTTCTCCGGTCTCTGCTGTCCCACTCACAAAGAAAACAGTACTTTGTGAAACCAAGTTGTAGTCCAAGCAAAAGAGCAATGACTTTTAAGTTATAGACCAGGGGTAGCCAACCTCGGTCCTCGTGAGCTACTAACAGTTCATGTTTTTCAGACCACTTAGCAGGTGCACAGGTGTAGTCATTACTCACTAACACATTTGAAAAGATCCACAGGTGGAGCTAATTATATCACTTAATTCTGTGAGGAGACCTCGAAAACATGCACCGTTGGTAGCTCTCGAGGACCAGGGTTGGCTACCACTGTTATAGACATTCCATGTGTATTCTTCATACGTGATTTTATCCAGCAGGAGTTTCATGCACTCTTATGTTTCTTTCTTATCAGCAGCATGAACTAGTGGTTACTCAGGGGCGTATCTACCCCTTGGCCAGGATGGCACTCGCCAGGGGTGCCGGCCGAGGGGGGGTGCCACCTGTCCCAGCAGTGCAGTAGATCCGGATGGTCTGATTCACAAAGTTCCTGGCCCTGCTCAGTTCATTAGCAGCCGTCACTAGGGACACTACCAGCATGCCCCACAGCACAGTGCTTGCACTTATTGGCTGGAAGCAGACTGGGCATGGGCAGTGAGGTGAATGCTTGTAAATTGTTGTAATCCCATCTACATAAACCGCCCGGACACCCGCTCACCTGCTGTGAGTGTGATACTGACTCTCATATGTGTGTTAGTGACAGCGAGTGAGATGCCATCCTGTCCCTTCCTGAATCAGAACATGCTGGGCATCCCCCCTCCCCCACTAAGCCCCCCCTCACTAAACCCCACCTCCTCTAATAAAACTGTTAAAATTAGCACAATATATGCTTTTGCAACACTTCTATTACAGTGAAGTTTTTCACTAAAAATGCTATTAGCTTAAGACCTCATACATTTGTGAAGTGTTAGACAAGTCCATGGAAATCTATAAACTAGGGGAGGTTATTCCATAACAAAGTGTAAGTGTCATGCTACATGGGCAATCATTAGTACAGGGGCGTATATACTCCTTGGCCAAGATGGCCCTCGCCAGGGATGATGGCCAAGGGGGGGTGTCGCATGCGCCCCGTCCAGTGAAGAGAACAGCGTCAATATGCTGCAGCTGCTGCCATCAGTCCAGGGGCGTAACATGGGCAGTGCACCTGGAGCACGAGCTCCTGGAGCTATAAGAGACGGGGCACCGCACAACCGGCAAGCTGAATAGCGGGACTAGAGTGAGCACCACTGATCAGCAGTGCTCTTAAAGATCATGGCTGACGGGTGGCAGCTGTGATGCCTGCTGCTGCATGGATTCCTAACCTCCGGCATTTGATGGGTGCCAGCGGTACAGAGCTGGAGGATGACACTTCACCTTTTTCCCAGGATTCAGTGCTGAAAGATCTTGTTATGCCTGTGCCATCTGTTACAGATGTGCTTTAGAATGGAAGTAGATGATTTCTTTTCAATGTTATTCCTGACATGTCAGCATTTCACACTGAACAGAAGAGGCTAAATTAAAGACATACTACTGTGTGGTGTAATGTGAATAAGGGGCACCACTGTGCTGTGTAATCTGAATAAGGTTACAGTTATGTGTGGTGTAATTTGAATTGGTACTAATGTGTGGCTAAGCTCCTTCCCCATGAGGTCACAACCCTTGGCGTGCACCATCCCTATTTGGAGCATCGGTGGGGAGCCAGTCCATTATTTTTGTAGGGGTGCCCAGACCCCTAGATACACCCCAGATGGTAGTGATGGAAACTTATTTCCATAGTGGAGAAGCAGAGCTTTCACGCTAACTATACAAGAACTGTTGTTTTGTTTCCATCACAGAACTGATATAATTGAAAAGTCCATCTTCAAGGGAAAAGAATTTCTCAAAGTCTCTATGAATATATCTAAAAACAGATACTTTTGTTTCTTTGTGGAGGAGATACCAGCCATGTAATCTGGAGCCTAAAAGATCTGCCTGCCTTCTAGATAGGTTGAAATCTCAGACAAGGTTATTGAGATCTCCTTATTTCACAGCATGTCCAATAATATGATAATATATGAGAATTAATGTGGCAACTTTCAGAATTTGTCATTTTCTAGGTCTTTCCATGTGGTCTTTCGTACACTGCAGCCATAAAAAGAAAAACAATTTCCATGTGGGATTAAAGACTTTGGGCTGTATTCAATTAGCGGCGAAAAGTCCGTTATCGGCGATAATTTATCGCCAATGACGTCATTTTCGCCATTATCACTTATCCCCATATTCAATTTCAAAAACTTTTCGCAGGTGCGAAAAGTTTTTGTCAAAAAACGGGGATAACTTTTCATCATAGAACAGGTGGCGAAAAAAAGTGCAGAATTGGGATTTTTGGGGTGCAGACTTTAAAAAAGTACCCTGCAGGCCTTGGAATGTCCTCTAAAAGTTATCTGGCAATTTTTTTTTAAAAAAGTAGCATAGGACACTCCAAAAACAGTGATTTTGTTTTGGGGGTGAAAAAAAAGTTGGGGGACAAACTTAAAAACTATCGATATAGACTGAGGGGGGGGTTCCCAAATATGCGGCAGGTGTTTTTTAGAATGCAGTTGGTTGCGGCAGGTTGATTTTTGAAGAATTTTGAAACTTCAATTTAGGGACTTCAAAATAAGCTTGCACCCATTTTCATGTACCCCAAATTTGATGGGACTAGTTGTTTTCCCCGAAAAATGTTGCTAAATGCTATTCTTCACACCTTTACAAAGATGCCGTTTAATAACCTCAAATGCCTTTAGCAGGCTAATTCGGGGTTACCCATAGAGATCCCCCAAGTCAGACCATCTTTTAGGGGGTGACAGGACTTTTCGATACTTAACTGAATACAGGGATATGCGGGCACGCGCCCAATACTTTATCCCCCGGAAAAAGCTGCAATGACGGCAAAAAGTCCGACCTCTGAATTTTCGCCTCTAATTGAATATGGCCCTTTGTGGAAAAAACGTACCCAGCTGGTCTCATCTGTGGAGCCCACGTGTTTTGTGAAGAAAAAATCTCCACCCTGGAACAAAACAATAGAACAAATACATACATTCAATATAAATATAACTATATGTAATTTCATATAGAGGTGTCTTCTCAGCACTAGAAACCTCATATTACTAGTCTGTAAACAGCTTCTTCCTCTATATGACAGTCTGTGGTTTCTTGCCCCTTTTCCCTTACTCACATCCTCTATCCTTGTTACATGCAGCCCTCTCCTTACTAAATGAAATGAGTGTACAGGCCACTGCTTCCTACATGATCAGCGGGACAGTCCCGCTATTCAGGGATTGTCCCGTTGTCCCACCCATGGGCTGCAGTGTCCCGGGCTGGGGGGAAGTTGGGGGAGATCTCCCTGGCTGCTGCTCTTTATATCATTGCAGGGCAGAGCAGCTGGTGAATAGATTTTCACTGCGAGGGGAGAGTCTGGGGGCAGCCCAGCATCTCTGAGAGTGCTGGGCTCACCCCTGAGTGATGTAAATGGGGATGTGCCATGAGGCCACGCCCCTTTTCCTGATAGGCCATGCCCCTTTTTGGCTGTGGGTGCCTTTGGCGCGTGGAAGTCCAGCTCCTAAAGTTGAAAATGTTGGGAGGTATGGGTTATGTGACTAGCTGGTCCGGCACAGATGTGTGACTGATGGGTGTTTCATTGTGTATTTTCCCCCTATTCATAATTCCTTCCCCATACCCACCCCTAGTGCCTAATCTCCCTCCTTCCCGTGGACTCTAACACTAACTGCCCCCTAGTGCCTACCCCTATCTCTCCTGGCAGCGCCTAACTCTATCTATCAGCACTCTGAGATTGGCAACATTTCAGATGTCAACATTGTGAGCATGTCAACATTCTGGGGATGTCAACATGCTGCCTGTCAACATGTTAAACCATGTCAACATTATGAATGTTGACATTGTAACTGTCACCAATGAGACCGGATACCGGGTCCGGTGACATGTATCCAAAGTGTTAAGAATTGCTTACCTCTCTAGGGGCACTGATCTTCTATCTTAAACAGTGCATGTCCCTTATAGCCCTCAGTGGTGTATCTATAATGCAGGGTGTGTTGGGTCCAGAGGGGTCCTGTGCCGCACACCCTGCACCCAGGAGAGATTTGCTTGTATCTGTGTTAAACATACTTGCCCCCCTCCCCACTTACTTGCTATGGGTGCACGGCCACCTTTCAGATGATCATGTAATCAAAAAGAGCACCGGTACAGCAGAGAGCAAAGACTCTGGCATTGTGCCAGAGTCTTTGTGCTCGGCTGCACAGTGATGGGACCTGCTGCACACAGGTCCCCTCATATCATGAAATAACCCTGGTAGCCCTGTTTGGGCTTTCCATTCCACTGTGACAGTTCATAAAGCAGAAGCGCATAGCAGCGCTGGCCCCAGGTCTACTAGCACCCAAATTTTGAAGCACCCATTGTCGCTCACAGGAAAAAAAACACACGTTGGCCCCCACAGGGAAAACACAAACACATTGCCCTCCCCTAAATAAAAACAAAAACAACACACACATTTTCCCCCACAGGGGAAAAAACACACACATTATCCCCCACATGGAAAAAACACACACACACACACACACACACACACATCGGGTCTCATTCAGACCCGGTCACAAGCGCCGATGCACTCGCAACCGGGTCGATGGTTAGCCCTGTGCATGCGCAGCGGCCACACTGCGTGTGCGCAAGCCCCAGAGCGAGAGAGAAACTCTCTCGCTCCGGAGCTCTCTACAAAAGGGGCGGCTGTCGTTGTTGAATGACAGCTCGCCCTGTTTTGTAGGCGGGCCAGGGGGGTGGTTTCAAAAATGCCTAACGTTTTGTGGGCGGCCGCACTGACATCATCAGTGATGTCAGTGGGGAGCTTCCTGCTCGATCAGAGCAGGAAGCTCCCTGGGGCTTGCGGTTGCCGAGACCCAACCTTAGGGTTTCGTTGCAAGCCCTGATGGTCGCGATGGTGTTCACCATCGCGACCATCAACCTGGTCGGTCGCTAAGCTGTGGGTGGTAACCCACAGCTTAGCTAGCAACCAGGAGGCCGCACTAAAAAAAAGGAAGCGGCCGCCCTCATTCAGAGAGAGCGATCGCTTCTGAATGAGGGCCATTGTCCCCTACTTGAAAATAAACACACACATTGGCCCCCACATGAAAAAAAATAACATTGATTCAATGATAGCCCCCACAGGAAAAAAAATAAAACACATTGATTCATTTTCATTGTCCCAGCTCCTCACAGAAGAAGGCCGTCATTCAGAGGCGCTCGCAAAATGCGAGCGGTCGCTCTGAATGAGGGCGGCCGCTTGGGTTTTGAAGTGCGGCCTCCTGGTTGCTAGCTAAGCTCGGGGCTTGCGACGAGACTCTAAGGTTGGGTCTCGGCAACTGCAAGCCCCAGGTAGCTTCCTGCTCTGATCGAGCAGGAAGCTCCCCACTGACATCAATGCTGATGTCAGTGCGGCCGACCACAAAACGGCAGGCGTTCCTTAAGGAAAGCCTCAGTTTGTGAAACCACCCCCCGCCACGCCTACAAAACAGGTCGAGCTGTCGATCAACATCGACAGCCGCCCCTTTTGTAGTGAGCTCTGGAGGGAGAGAATTTCTCTCTCGCTCCGGGGCTTGCGCACGCACAGTGCGACCGCTGCGCGTGCGCAGGGCCTAAACATCGACCCACTTGCGAGTGCTCAGCGCTTGCGAGCGGGTCTGAATGAGGTCCTGAGTGAGGTCACCTGCTGGGCTGCCACAGAGCAGTTGCAGGACCAGTGAGTGCCACCAGTTCCTCCAGAAAGTTCAGACCAGTGAGTGGCGCCCTCCAGAGAGTCCAGACCAGTGAGCACCTCCCTCCAGAGAGTGCAAACCAGTGAGTGCCTTCATTCAGAGAGTGCAGACCAATGGGTGCCTCCCTCCAGAGAATCCAGATCAGTGAGTGTGCCGCTCTCTAGAGTGCAGACCAGTGAGTGCCTCCCTCCAGAGAGTCCAGACCAGTGAGTGCCTCCCTCAAGAGAGTCCAAACCAGTGAGTGCCTCCCTCCGGAAAGTGCAGACCAGTGAGTGCCTTCTTCCAAAGTGCTGACCAGTGAGTGCCTCCTTCCAAAGAGTCCAGACCAGTGAGTGCCTCCATCCAGAGAGTGCAGACCAGTGAGTGCCTCCCTCCAGAGAGACAAGACCAGTGGTTTGGAACTTGGTCTCACTCCCTCCCTCACCCAGGCTCTCAGCACCTCAGAATGCAGTTCTCAGCTCCTCAGCCTGCAGCCCTCAGCTATCAGCACTGCAGCGTGCTTTATTATCAGTGACTGAGTCACTGTATCAAAGTGTGTGGGCAGGGAGGGTGTGTGACTTTGCGACCGATTATGTGACACGGTGGGCACTGGAACGTGCCTTAAGCCGGCCCTGGCGCATAGAATGGTATGCAATTCCTGGGGAATAGAGATGCTGGAATGTAGAAGACTCTTCTGAATGTTGCTGTGCAACCTGGTTGCCAAGAGGGTAGGGGAGAGGATACTTATGCTGGGGCCCAGGCCTGTTTGAGGGTCCCGGCGGCTATGTGCCTTGTTTTTTTGGGGGGGGGCACACCTCCCAGATTTGACCATCGGCCCTGCTTACGCCCCTGAGGATGAAGCAGACTTTTAAATCGATTTTATCTTTTTATAGCTTAAATATGAAAAAAAACAGATGATGAGAACTAAGGGCCTGATTCAGAGTCATGTTTGTGTAAGTCCAAATGTGGCCACGTCTCGCCATGCCTAGCCAACTGCTCATGCGCCGCTTTGAGTGATTCTGAGTTTACGCATCTTAGTCACTTCTCACTGATGGCAGCATGAGCATTACTGGGTAGCAACTGGACATTCGCACATAAGAGAAGTGTCCCATTGGTGTGTCACCAAAGTTATGAGCTAGTCTGTGAATTGTGCACGTCATTTTCAATCGTTTCATCTGCCCTGGGCTGCAGCATTGTATACCAGACCTGGCCACCAAAACTTGTATTTTGGCTCTACATATGCCCCATGCATGGTGTATGTGTATGGCTGCTACTAGTGATGATGCCTGCTCTCATAGATGGAGAGCTTGGAGCGGCGCGATCGTATCGAAGCATACCACTCAGAATACGTGCGGAAAGTCGCATAGGACTTACAATAACTGTAAGAATCTAGAATTGCGTATGACTCAGAATCAAGCTATAAGTATTTAATTTGCCATAGGATGTTGATTGCTCTCTGCATTTTTTTCAGCTACCGGCAAGGGCTAATGATGATGATTATCCGTTTAGTCGATATCGACTTTCGGACACTTAACGCATCTGTGAACGCCATGCTTCTCTTTCACTGACCGCTTCCTTCAGGTCATTTATGGGCATGTTCGTGTCAGCCTTTATTGTGTCCAGCCAACAAGTTCTTTGGCGTCCTCTTCTTCTGGACACGCTGATTAATCCAAGCATTAGCGCTGTTTCTAGGAAATTAGCCCACATGACATGTCCAAAATACGAGAGTCATTGTTTGGTGATCTTGCCTTCTAATGATATTTTTGCTTTGACCCGCTCTAGGATTGCCTTGTACGTATTCATTGCTGTCCATTGAATGCGCAGCATTCGCCTACAGCACCACAATTCAAAAGCGTTGATTCGCTTGCGATTTGCCTTCTTGAGTGTCCAGGTTTCGCATGCATATATAAAGATCGGAAAAACAATTGCATTGACCAACCGTGCTTTTGTTGCGCTGCTGATATCGTTGCTCTTCCATATCTTCGTCATTCCTAGCATAACATTGCGGCCAAGTGCAATTCGTCGCTTTATTTCAGTAGATGATTCTCCGCTGCGATCAATCTTAGAACCCAGAAAGACAAAGTCTCGTACCGATTCGACTTCCTCATTATCGATTGCAATATGGACTGCATCGTCATCGGCATATCATAGATTGTTGATGTTCCTCCCTCCGATTTTTACACCAGTTGTAGACTCGTCCAAACTGCATCGTCTCATGATCATTTTGGTGTAAAGATTGAATAAAGCTGGTTAGAGAATACAGCCTTGTCAAACGCCTTTTCCGATCTTGAATCAATCTGTGTTGCCAAAAGCTGACCTGACTGTGGCTTCTTGACTCATGTAGAGCGATCGCATCAGTTTCTCCAGGTGCTCTGGAATGCCCAGCTGACGTAAACATTTCCATAGCTTGTCGTGATCAACACAATGGAATGCTTTGCTGTAGACAATGAAGCAAATGTACACGTCCTTTTGATACTCTTGTGTCTTTTCCGTAATCCATCGCAGGTTTGCGGTTTGATCTCTGGACCCCAACCCCTGCGAAATCCAGCCTGCGTGTCTGGGAGCTCCTTCTCTACAAGTAGGCCATGCATCTTTGAATAATCTTCAGCAATATTTTACTTGCGTGTGATATGAGTGCTTATAGTCCGATAGTTGCCACATTCCTGTGCATTGCCCTTTTTTGGAAGCGGGACAAAGATTGATCTAGTCCAATCTTTGGGCCATGAGTTCATTCTCCATATCTGCTGGCAAAGTGCTGTTAATATTGAGACAGGTACCAGCTTGAGTAATTCGGCTTGTAAACCGTCGACGCCTGGGGCTTTCCTGTTTGGTAGTTGTTTTAAAGCCTAGGCAACCTCCTCCTCTAGAACATCTGGTTCATACTCGCTTGGGTTTTCCTGGCCGATGGGCTGATTTGGTCGATTGCCTGCATATAATTCCATTGTGTATTCCTTCCACCTGTGCTTGATTTGGTCTTCATTCAGTAGGATTTTACCATTTCAGTCTTTGATGGTCGCTGCTTTACGTGACGTAAATGATGCACCTGCCTGCTTCACAAAGGCAAACAGTTCACAAATGTGGCTGTTTGACTCCTCCAATTTTGTGCACTGTTCATTCCAGTAACGTTCCTTATCTCATCTTGCTTCTCTCTGAAATTCCGCATTTAGCAATCTGAATTCGATACTGTTGCCAGAGGCCTTGGCTGTTCGTCTCTTTCTTGAAATTTCAATCGACGCATCTGATAACCATTGCGATTTCTTTGCTGGTTCATTGTACGGAACAAATTTTTCGATTCATCCATTATGATTGCTTTAATTTCTTCCCACAGATCGTCTGGGTCTTTTCCAGTTGTACGCAGCAGTTCGAATCGGTTTTTTACCTCTATTCCATATTGTGCTGGAATATTGTTGGTATCAAAACGTCGCATTGTTGGTGTCACGGCCAGGGTTTCTCGGCATGGTGGTCGTCTGGTATTACCTGTGAGGTCACTATGGTGGGAGGTGTCTGGCGCTGGTGTTTGGTGAGGGGCATTGGCTGTACGTGTTTCTGTGCGGGCACATTGTCACTCAGGGCTGGTAGGGCCTGGTGGTGTTTCCGTTCCGTTTGGCATGGGCGCCGCCATCTTGCCTTCTGACCATGTGATTCAACTGCCCAATCTTGGTGAGTCATGTGCTCCCTTCAGCCAGTCATAGCGCAGCATGGGGTATTTAGGAAGGTTCAGAGCCTTCCTTCATTGCCAGTGCAATGTGTATCTCAGCCTAGCCGAGAGGGAGTGCTCTGTGCTCACCTCTTGTTACCTGTAAAAGCGGTACTTGCCAGCCTGCTTGTCAGCTCCAAAAACCCGATGGACTATCCTGCATCCTCCACTACCTTTTTCCCTGCCTGAGTGCCTGAGCCTACTGACACCCTGCACCTTGCCTCCATTTCACTCCCAGCTGGACTCATCACCTCTGCCTGTGTTTTTTCAGCTCACTAACCTGCATACCGGACTGTTCTTATCTGCCACTGGACCTGATTCAGAGTTGAACGCTCTGACCAGAGTGCTCGCTCTGAATCAGGGCCCTCCTCCCTGAAAATGGAGCGTCCTCTTGGACGCTCGCATAGCTGTGGGTGTCCACCCACAGCATATGCGAGCGTCCATGATGATGGTCGCGATGGTCTTGACCATCGCGACCATCGGGCTTGCGATGGAGACCCTGCGGTAGGGTCTCGCTGCCGCAAGCCCAGGAGTGATTTTGGCTCTATCAGAGCCAAAATCACTCCCACTGTCATCACTAGTGATGTCAGTGGGGCCGGCTCCAGACGGTAGGCGTTCCCATGGGAACGCCTCCATCTGGCAGGCACGCCCCCGGCATGCCCACCAAAGGGGGCATGCTGTCAATCAACATCGACAGCACGCCCCCTTTGGTGCGAGACCCGGAGCGACAGCTTGGCTGTCGCAGTCCGGGTCTCGCACATGCGCACGATGGAGCTCCCTCCGTCGTGCACATGCGCAGTGGGGGAACATCGACCCGTTTACGAGCATCCTTTGCTCGCGAACGGGTCTGAATGACCCCCACTGTCTGGACATTCTCCCATTATCCTCGCTACAGTTTTCAAGTGCACTTTAGTGCTAAACCTGGACTTTTGCTTTTGCCATTCCCATGTCTGCTAAATCACTCATTAAAGATTCTACCTTTTTATTTAAATCCGCTTCTGTCACCACCCCGGGTCCACAACTAATCCAGAACATTACAGTTTGCACTGGCCTCATGGATCCGGCCATGGAACAGGAGTCTGGAGCGGATTTATTCCGGTGCATTTCTGGTCGTCTAGAAAACCTGGAAACTATGTAGCATCAAGTGGCTAAATTTCTGCAAGAGATGTCTAAGCGAAAGGATAATTTACAAACTTCCTTATCCACCCCTGGAGTACCAGCAACTACATCTGCTTCAGCGTCTGGGAATACAGGAGGCAAGTTGCCTCCCCGCTTACATCTCCCTATGCCAAGCAAGTTCGACGGCAATCCTAAACTCTGTCGCGGATTCCTAAATCAGTGTGATATACACTTCACTCTACAGCCTGATAACTTTTTAACTGCAAAAAACAAAGTGGCTTACATCGTCTCTCTACTGTCAGGCCCGGCCTTGGATTGGGCTTCACCACTCTGGGAGCGTTCAGATCCGTTACTGGTTAATTACGCAGGCTTTGTGTCATCATTTAGGAGGATTTTTGATGAACCTGGATGTACTGTATCAGCATCGTCTAGCATCATGACAGAGACAAGGAATCCATCCCGACAGCCAATATGCCGTGCAGTTTAAAATTTTGGCATCAGAACTCAAATGGAATGAGGAAGCCCTCACCTCAGCCTTTTGGCATGGCCTGTCATATCGATTAAAAGATGACCTGGTCACCCAGGAGCTTCCTACTAACTTAAACGACATGATTTCACTTTGTAATAAAATTGACCTGCGCTTCAGAGAACGTCAGGCTGAAAAGCACAGAACTGACCGGCAAAGGTCATTCACCCCTTCCTTTCCTACCTGTCCTATTCCTTCCCCTACAGATGAAGAGCCAATGCAGGAAAAGCATACCCACCTTTCCAAAGAGGAACGTCTGAGAAGATTAAAAAAAAACTCTGTCTGTACTGCGGAGAGTCAGGTCACCTGGTAGTCTCTTGCCCCCGTAAACCGGGAAATGCCAAATCCTAACTGACCCCGGGGACATCAAGTTAGGAGTTATGAGCCCGTCCTGAAATACTAAAGATTTTAAAATTACTTTAGCTTTAGATCTCAAACCTAAACCTGTCTTTGTTACAGAATCGGAAGCCCGACAGCGCTTGAAATCCCGATCGTCGCTAAGGTAAGTATAAACTAACCTAACCTAACCCCCTAACCCTCCTTAGGGATGCCTAACCCTAACCTCCCCCCAAGTGCCTAACCCTAATCCCCCCCTTCCCCGCTGCCTAACCCTAAGTCCCCCCCCCCGTGGGTGCCTAACCCTCCCTTCCCCTAGCCTAACCCTAACCCCCTGGGGGGGTGCCTAACTCTAAGTCCCCCCCGGGTGCCCTAAACCTAACGCTCCCCCCCGCGGCTGTCCGCTCCCGGCGCCCGGCATCCCTTCGATCGGATGCCGGGCGCCTGTCTCCCGGCGTCGGGGAAATGACAGGCATCTAGATATAGACGCCCGGCATTTCACCCTTGCCGGGATATGAGAGTCGGGAAGCTGGCTGTCGGTATTAAGGCAGCCGGTTTCCCGATTGTATACCTTAGTTAATGCTTTTCTTGACTCTGGAGAAGACGAAAATTACATGACTTCCAGCTTGATCAATAAATTACAGATTCCGTGTACACCTCTCAATCAAGCTATTTCCCTGATCTCTGTAGATGGACGTCCTCTAACTAATGGAATAGTCACCAAGGAGACTCAACCAGTTCTAGTCCGAATCGGAGCACTTCATTCTGAGTCTTTAAGATCCTTAGTGATACCAGAGGCTTCTCAAGAAATCATCATAGGTTTACCCTGGTTACGACAGCATAATCCCAGGATAGACTGGTGTTCCATGCAGATTCTTTCGTGGGGTTCAGACTGTGAGAAATCCTGTCTTCCCAAAGTACGACCTGTAAGGAAGACAGCTCCATTAATATCACCTGCCATTCCTAAGGAATACCAGATGTTCACTGATGTGTTTTCTGAGCAACAAGCAAATGTCTTACCTCCCCACAGAGAATGGGATTGTCCGATCGATCTAATACCTGACAAGATACCTCCTCGTGGTCGTACCTATCCGTTATCCTTGCCTGAGACGCAAGCCATGTCCGAATACATCCGGGACAACCTGGCAAAGGTTTTATTCGACCTTCCACCTCACCTGCTGGAGCTGGGTTTTTTTTCGTTGGCAAGAAGGATGGTGGCCTGAGACCTTGTATAGATTACCAGGGTCTCAATGACATAACATTACCCACTTCCCCTGATTACAGAGTTGTTTGACAGGGTCAAGGGCTCCATCATATTTTCAAAGCTTGATCTAAGAGGGGCTTATAATCTCATCTGTATTTGGGCTGGCAATGAATGGAAGACCGCCTTTAATACCAGGGATGGACATTTTGAATACTTGGTGATGCCCTTTGGATTATGTAACGCTCCTGCTGTTTTTCAGAGTTTTGTTAATGAGATTTTTCGGGACCTGTTATACGTCTCAGTTGTTGTCTACCTGGACGATATACTAATTTTTTCGTCTTCTGTAGTGGAACATCATGAACATGTGAAGGAAGTTTTAACTCGTCTGAGAAAGAATCAGCTTTACTGCAAGTTGGAGAAATGTGTCATCAGTGTACCCAGTGTGCCTTTCCTTGGCTATGTCATCTCTGGCTCCAGTCTGGAAATGGATCCCAAGAAGGTACAGGCGATTTTGGATTGGATGACCTCAGACTTTGAAAGCCATCCAGAGATTATTGGGGTTCGCCAACTACTACAGACGCTTCATCAAGGGATTCTCGTCATTACTGGGCTCCCATTACAGCCCTGAACCCGTAAATTTTTCCACGGCTTACCACCCGCAAAGCAATGGCTCCACTGAGAGGGTTAATCAAGACCTAGAGACCTTCCTGAGGATTTTTATGACATTGTCTCAAGATAATTGGGCTGCATTGCTGCCATGGGCCGAGTTTGCACATAATGCCTCCTATCACTCTTCAACAAATCAAACTCCATTTCAGATCGTTTACGGTCTTCACCCCCGTGTTCCGTAATTTCAAAGCCTGCCTGTCTTAGATGTCCCAGCCGTAGAAGATACGGTGCGGGATTTTGCTGCCATCTAGACTCAGGTGCGTGCTGACTTGGTGAAGGCTTCCTCCCGTTATAAGATCCAGGCCGATAAAAGCGTAGGAAGGTACCACCCATGCAAGTTGGAAACCAAGTCTGGCTGTCCACCCGGAACCTTCGTCTTCGAGTACCATCTATGAAGTTTGCCCCACGCTTTATCGGTCCCTTCACCATCATTGAAGTCATTAATCCTGTGGCTTATCGCCTACAGTTGCCCCCATATCTGAAAATTCCCAATTCCTTTCACAATTCCTCACTCAAACCCCTGCTGCTGAACAAATTCCACAAGTCCAGACGGAAAAAGGAGGTGAATTCGAGGTCTCCCAGGTCCTGGATTCCCGTCTTCGCAGAGCTCGTTTGCAATACCTGCTGGATTGGAGGGGTTACGGTCCAGAGGAGCGCTGTTGGACCGATGCCCGTGACATCCATGCTCCTGCACTCATCAGGAAGTTCCATTCTGCTCAAACAGAGAAGCCTGTTGAGTGTCCTGAGGCCACCCAAAAGGGGGGGGGGGGGGTACTGTCACGGCCAGGGTTTCTCGGCATGGTGTTCGTCGGGTATTACCTGTGGGGTCACTATGGCGGGGGGTGTCTGGCGGTGGCGCTGGTGTTTGGCGAGGGGCATTGGCTGTGCGTGTTTCTGTGCGGGCACATTGTCACTCAGGGCTGGTAGGGCCTGGCGGTGTTTCCGTTCCTTTTGGCATGGGCGCCGCCATCTTGCCTTCTGACCATGTGATTAAACTGCCCAATCTTGGTGAGTCATGTGGTCCCTTCAGCCAGTCATAGTGCGGCATGGGGTATTTAGGAAGGTTCAGAGCCTTCCTTCATTGCCAGTGCAACGTGTATCTCAGCCTAGCTGAGAGGGAGTGCTCTGTGCTCACCTCTTGTTACCTGTAAAAACGCTACCTGCTAGCCTGCTTGTCAGCTCCAAAAACCTGCTGGACTATCCTGCATCCTCCACTACCTTTTCCCCTACCTGAGTGCCTGAGCCTGCTGACACCCTGCACCCTGCCTCCATTTCATTCCCAGCTGGACCCATCACCTCTGCCTGTGTTTTTTCAGCTCACTAACCTGCATACTGGACTGTTCTTATCTGCCACTATCTGGACAATCACCCATTATCCTCACTACAGTTTTCAAGTGCACTTTAGTGCTAAACCTGGACTTTTGCTTTTGCCGTTCCCATGTCTGCTAAATCACTCATTAAAGATTCTACCTTTTTATTTAAATCCGCTTCTGCTTCTGTCACCACCCCGGGTCCACAACTGAACCAGAACATTACAGTAGGCATCCTTTTGATGGTGTTGAACCGGAGTTTCACTTTAGCGACAAGTACCTGATGGTCAGAGCCACAATCCGAAACCTGGGAGTGTTTTTACTGCTTGTATTGAGCTCTTCCATTGTTGTTGGCCGAGAAAGTAGTCGATCTGATTGCGATGTTGACTGTTAGGAGATGTCCATGTGTATAAGTGGCATTTAGGCTGTTCAAACCATGTGTTCATGATCAGTAGCCGATTTTCTTGACAGAACTGAACCAGTCGGTCCCTGGCCTCATTCCGTTCTTCTAATCCGAATTTGCCAGCGACCAGTGGCTCTTCTCCTTCGCCTACTTTTGCATTAAAATCTCCAGCAATAAAGATGATGTCTTTAGCAAGAATTTGGTCGACTGCTTGTTGGAGGTCTGCATAAAATTGTTCAATATCCTCTTCTGTTGCATCTGAACTGGGCGCATAAACCTGCAGCAGTGTGATAGTACGGGGTTTCCCGTAGAAACGAACGGACATGATTCTGTCATTGATTGCATTGAACACCTGA
This sequence comes from Taudactylus pleione, assembly GCA_031769625.1. Lineage (NCBI taxonomy): Eukaryota > Metazoa > Chordata > Amphibia > Anura > Myobatrachidae > Taudactylus > Taudactylus pleione. Next base: position 13,054,933 of record JAUIMM010000064.1, on the reverse strand, counting down.
ACGGACCTGACGATTTTCTTTTTCATGATGACAGCTACTCCATTACATCTGATGTTGTCGTTACTGGAGTAGTAAACTGCATAATCATCGCTGTTAAAGTATCCACTGCCAATCCAGTGTAGTTCGCTGACACCTAGGATATCGATATTTAGACGTTCCATCTCCCTTTTAACTATTTTCAGTTTGCCCGTGTTCATGCCACGGACGTTCCATGTTCCGATGTTGTGAGCCTTAGTAAAACACAGACGACTTCTTTCGCTTGAAGCTGCATCAGCATAACGGAATCCTGATGGCTTTATCCGATCCACATCATAAATGCTTGAGTTACTCGAAGGTCGTCGTTGTTCTTCCCTGGTAGCATGTTGGGTGCCTTCTGGCCCAGGGGGCACACCTTCCAGCACCATATTCGAAAGCGATTGTTTGTGATCCATAAAGTATTTTGGCAGTAATAGTGGAGTAGTTTGCCATTTCTTTCTTCACCCCTCCCCATTTATCCGGGCTTGGGACCGGCACGTAGCAGTTGACAACTACATGGCTGGGTTAAGGACTAATATAAATCACAATTACTAATGTGTCATTTCAAAATGACATACTTGCCTACACTCCCAGAATGGACGGGAGACTCACGAAAATCGGGTGGTGCTCCCAGCCGCCCGTAAAAGTGGGCAAGTCTCCAGGCCTTTACCCTCATAGCAGACGGGCCATGATGCGATTCACTCTGAATCGCGTCGCCGTGGCCCTACACCCTGCTTCACAATGCTGGGTATCTCGGCATTCTGTAACGGGGACAGCTCCACAATGACGCAAGTGTGCGGTCACACTCCCGGAGAGGGCATCCAGAATGTCGCCAAGTATGATCTCTGAATTAGTAGGCTATGTCATATACTTTTATCATGATTTTGTGTTCAGTTACATATAGTTACATTTTTCTACAAATGTCTAAAAAACAGTGAGACACTGTCCCAAAAGAATATTTGCATTTATGAAAACAATTTCCACAGCATGTAATAGTAGATTACTGTAGCATTACAGTGCCACCTACTGAGCATTACTGAGCATTACATTACAATCATCTCTGCATATTGGTCATAGAACAGTACCACTTGCAATATTTTCTGAGAATTGATTTCCCACTGCACGATATTAACTCCTGCAAAACCACATGTGTTTTGACCAGACATGTTTTCATGTTTTCTCCATACTCAATTTCACATGAATAACTATTTATATTTCATTATGTACTCAATTATATATTCTATAATATATACTTTTGCTAAAAGATTCAATAGGTATTGATCCTTTCTTATTTATTTTTTTTACATTTACTTTTACAATTAATAAATATAATAAAAACTAATTTTTAACAATCCTGAAAGAAAAAGGACAGTTTTTCCATGGAGTATGTTTTTCTTTACAATTTAAGCTATTTATATACAAATAACTGGAGTACATTTTAATCAGTGAAAGCCACTTTAGTCTTCATTGCATGAAGCACATAGCACATTAAAATGGTGTCATTTTGTTTTCTACGTACGTTACATCAAACACCTTAATTCACTTTTCATCCATTTTAGGTCTCAGACATATTTTATACTGGCAGAAAATGTCACCTCTGAGGGCCTGATTCAGTGTGACTTTTGGCCAGCAAAACTGCAGCTTTATATTAATGCCACAGCCGATGGAATTGGCTAATCAGCCGCCTTGTGTAAAAAGACGCACCATCGGTCGCACCATCAAACATTGCACCAGCCCTATGGCAGTGCAGAATGTCCATTTGTACATCAGAAGTCAGTGCAACTGCGGAAATAGTTGCCCTTGACTCGCCCACGTCTGGTTAGCCACTCCTTATCACAATCCAGAAACGTCCACTGAAATTCCACCTCTCTGCGTCCACATTTGCACTGTGTCCCCTGGAGGTAACCATCGGGGCACATGTGCAGTGCGGCTTGGACGCATGTGTGGACAGAAAACACCGGCCACTTGCGTCCGACATCAACACTGCATCCAACTCTGAATCAGGCCCAGAGCCTTAGATGTACACAGAAAAACAGATGCAATTCCATTCGTAAGCAGAGCTGCACGTATCTTAAGATACCAGCGAATCAGCATATTATGTTAAGTGCGTCTTCTGCATGAGGGTACGTTTACAATGTTCATTCATGCTGAGCGATGCCAGTCATCATCATCCAGATAGAAGTAAATACATAATAGAGAAAAAAACAGCATGCCTCCCCCGAAAAGGGATAACAGATGGGCTGGTAGCACCAGTTTTGGGGGATGAACAGTGTGCAAACCCCTTGAAAAAAAACACTACCCTCTATAATCGACTGGGCTGGAAGCGCTATAGAAGGGAACTCACAGAATGCAGTGCTCCTGTCATCATTTCAACCAGCTCTAGTCTGTTCAGCATGGGTGTTACATTCTCTAAATTGCAAAAAAAAAATCACAAGCTGTGTGCACGTCTGCAATAGTACAAGTAGTGCTCTTATACTATGCACCAGGGTTGTCTGTCAGGCATATGTCCAATACACTTAAACCATACTTTCTGACTTTTTGTAATCTCCTTTCTATGAGAAGCCCAGAAGTGAGATGAATGTGTCAGATGATGGGGGCATGTCCTGACAATTTGGGTCATTAGGCCTCACAAAATGTCACAAATTACGTGTCTAAGAAGAGGGGAGGGGCCCAAATGATGCAGTTATCATAGAATCACGTCACATTGGCCCCATCCCCTTCCCGGCATGATTCTCCCCATCCTGTCCTTTTCACTAGGAAGTGGGTGCAATGTGCGAGAACTACCCACTCTTCCAGGAGCCCAGAAGACTTCCAGAACACTGGGGAGTCTCCGGAGGTTCCAGGTGAGTAGGTAAGTATGATTGAAACTGGCTATACACTGAATGATAATCATTCAGATAAGCTTATGAAACAACTGTTCCGAATGTTTATAGCTCAGTGTCTGGACCATTTGGGTTGGTTATCAAATCTGAACAATCCTCCCGGCCGTCAGTCAGCCGACTTCAGGCAGTGAATGGAGATCACCTGCACACAATTTGCACTATATGGAGGTGCTCCGATTATTGGCCTGTTGCTCCTCCCCTCGTCCAATTTGTATTATCATGCAACCTATACCCTACATTATAGTTATTCTTTAAAAAAAAACCAATTACAATAATATTTGTTGTGATAGTGAAATAGGCATTTGCTATTAGCATTGAATAACATTTTAAAAACCTCTGGAATACATCAGGTATAACTCTCCTTCCCATTTATGAAAGAAACAAAATTGCTACAATACACACTCAAATTGTATAATATATACACAAGAAATGCAGAAAGATCCTATCAACTTTACTGGTGAATTTGCAATCAGCCAATCAGAAGCTGCTAGAAAAGACTGGTGACTCACCATATTCAACAGCGTGTATCTACACCAGTCCTTGGGCACTGCCAGTTTATACATCTTTAACAGGCGCACATGTGTCTCTGTCCAGGTCTGCACCTGCTTGCAATTCTGCTAACATGCCCGACTATACTTTCTCAACATCAGAACAACCCTCCCCTGTACTTCCTCTTGAGGAGAAGGCAGGCACGTGTCATATTTGTGAAAATCTGCATACGCATATATCTAAGCAGCTTGTTTTCTGGGCAGGAGCAGAAATAATTTTTGTATGTTACACAAAGCAAAACGACATTACCCCAACTCGGCATCGGTCCCTCAATGTGGAAAGAGAAATGCGTGTCCTGCAAGAAACAAAAGTCTGACAGCAAAACATAATTATTATAATGTAGTGAATCGCGACAATGTACAGCAGGTACAGGGGCTGCGTAGGTGTGTTTCACAAGGCCGCATCCACACTCTATACACCTGGATGTCCCTTTCAGGATCTCCCGGAAGGGGCATTTAAGAAATGCAGGTTTACCTAACAGCTATAAGCATCTCAGAATGTCTCCACATCTGACGAAATGACACAAAGAGGATAAAAGCAATGTTAAGCATAGCAGTAATTTTATGGATAACCTGGATAAATTTTTCCAAAATCCTAGTTCCTGTGTAACAGTACAATGAGATTAAACAAAACAGTTTACCTTTACTGTGTTGTATATAAATGTACATGTATTGCTTTAGTTAATCTTTTATCAGATTTAAATTTAAATTTTTTCTGTTGTCCCAACAATTTCAGTTCCTGCAACAAAAGCCTCTAACTTTCTCATCTCCTCCTGTTTCTTCAACAGCTGAAAAACCGCTGTTGAAGAAACTTGTACATGGTTGCAGTGGCGTATCTATAATAGGGGCAAACGGGCTCCCGGGTCCAGCGGGGCCCCGCACCGCACACGCTGCACCCATAATTTTTTTAAACTTACCTGTCCGAGGTCCCACCTCGGGTGTCACTGCTGCTCAGAAAATCGGAAAAATGTCCGCCGCGGCCATTGATCCGGCATTCAGCGCATGCGCAGTAGACTACGGGCACACTCTAGTGCCCGGAGTCTACTAATGCTCCGGTGGCTGGTCAGCCGCGTCAGTCGGCTGCCAGCCACCAGGGAGAGAGGAGGGGGCTCCGCATGAGGAGTGCACACGGGCCCCCTCCTCTCTTAAAACGCCCCTGCATGGTTGTGTTCAAGTTATAGAAAATAAAGTAGATATCAGATGAACAAATTGTAGCTTGGGAGCATAAAAGTTGCAGGTGAGTTCAGCTCCATCAAAGTCCTACATTAAATGTCATCAGCATGTAACTTTCCACTTACAGTCATCTGAGGCTAATACATATCAAAAGAAGCCATTTTCCCTGGTATACAATTGATCATGTCCCGGAGCAGTGTAAAAAACCCTATGCAGAGTTACAAATGCTTGATGAACACACCTACTTCCACTGCCCCAACCCTGTCCTACAAACTAGGGATGTGCGCCGACCCCTGTGTTTTGGTTTTGGATCTGTATGTCCTTCGTGTTTTGAATCTGGATTGGTTTTGCCAAAACCGCCCTTGCGTGTTTTGATTTTGGTTCTGGATCTGTATTTTTTTTTTTTAAAAACTGCTAAAATTGCATAATTTGGGCTTGTTTTTGTTCCCACAGTATTATTAACCTAAATAACATTAATTTCCACTAGTTTGTTCCCAGTTAATTTTGAGTACCTCACAGCTCATAATATTGTTTTCATCCGGTTTAGGCCCAAAATTTGCACCAAGCAAGCTGGCTGACTAAGCTAAGCGGCAGCAGTGGGCGGCACAAACACACGGCAGTTAAACTTCCAACATGGCACATAAGGAAACATATGTTTTCATTAATCAAGAGGCCTTAGGAAGATGGAGTATGTATGTAGTTGAAGACAGGGACAGGAAGGGTTGTTTGGTAGTAAATTTGATTACATTTTTTTATTCCAAAGCAAATTTATGAGGGAGGAGGGGAAAGCATGGGTGAATATGTCCCCCGTTTTGCCCACAAAATCAACTTGGTGGTTCAGAATATTTTTTTGAAATTAAAGAAGCATGCAGGATGATCTTGCCTTTGTAAATCCAGTTTGTGCATGTAGAGATCATTGCCAGCAATGTCAGCTGCCAATTGGTAACTTATTTTGTGGGGGCCCAAACAAACCAATTGCTTCATGATTGATATTGTTGATGAAGGTGTTGGTGGTGAAGAAGGCTGGTGCTTGGATTTAGCAGAGAGAAGGGAGCTAGTTGACACTGGTCTGCTTGTTGGTACTTTTTTAGCCAAAGTTTCTGAAACTTTCTGGATGGATGCGCTGCAGATGACGTAACAAGGCGGAGAGTCTTAGATGGTTAAGGTTCCTACGTCTACTTACTCTGGCTCTACAAAGGGTACACATGGCTTGACAATTGTTGTCTGGATTTGGGTAGAAATAATTTCACGCATAAGAAGTGGATTTTTTTTGTTTTGTGCCCAGGCATGACAATGGGCTTTTCCTTATCATGGGCAACAACTGTTTCTTCCACTGGTGCCTGATTTACACAAACAACTTTGTGTGGTGAAAGGCATATTGCCAATTTTTTGTCTTTCTGCAGCTAACTTTCCGTTTGATGTTTTTTTCTTTACCACTGTAAAAGATTGGTTCTTGATTTTAGATACCCTGACTTAAGCCCTGTATGCCCTTGGACATCAGCTTTAGTAGATGAAGTAGATGCACTAGTATCATCATGACTGGTGGCACTGGCAACAGCTCCAGCACTAGTATGTGATTCCTGATGTCTCAACTGATCATTCTCCATATCAACGAACACGAATTAAGTGGGGTACAGCACACACGTTAGTTTGTACCAATTTTAAATATTACACTGTGGTATCAATGACCTACAGTGTCACAAGATTTTGTTTTGAATAAGAAAAAAATAACACTGGGCTACCACTTACTGTGTCACAAGATTTCTTATGGATAAGAAAAGAATAACACACTGTGCTACCACTTACAGTGATGTCATTATGTTTTATATATTACGCATGTTATTTAGCACTTTGTTGTGGTCTTGTAGCTGACATGTAGACTAATAATTTATTCATAATTGAGGAAATAAATGAAAAGTTAACTATTACGCTGTGCTAACCACTTACAGTGTCACAAGATTTTTTATGAGTAAAACACTGCGTTACCACTTACAGTGTCAGAAAGTTTTTTACGAATAAGAATAACAAACTATGCTATGACTTTTAGTGTCACCATACGTGGATGATAAATGTGGTCTGGCCGGCAGTGTCACCAAACAATAACAGCGCAGCTGAGGCTCTAACATACACATGCACACACACAAAAAAAGAGAAGATCTTTTTATTTTTTTGAGGAATAATAATTTTATTTAACTTTTATTTTTTTAACACTGGTGAAGAGCACCCCTGGCCAAGGCAGCAGTCCTTTGCTAAACACTACAGCACCCCTTTATGGACAACAAAGCACCCCTGCGGAGTGCAGGACGGATCATCTGCAGAGTCACAAATATGTGGATGATAAACTGCAGTCTGGCCGGCAGTGTCACCGAACAATAATAGTGTAACTAGTTACTAACAAGTAACTACCTAGCGCACACACACACAAAAAGATTTTAATTTTAACTTTAATTTTTTTTACACTGGGGAAGAGCATCCCTGGATTGATAGAGCACTCCTGGATGACACAGCACCCCTTTATGAACTGTGGCCCTAGCCCCTTTATGGTAGGACAACACAGCAGGACCCCTTTATGTACTGCAGCCCAAACCCCTTTATGGACAACACAGCAGCAGCCCTTTATGTACTGCAGCCCAAACCCCTTTATGGACAACACAGCAGCAGCCCTTTATGTACTGCTGCCCCTTAATTGACCGGACAACAGTGAGTGACACAGCAGCACCCCCCATTTTATGTACTGCAGCCCCAGCTTGACAACACTGCACCCTTCCACAAATAGTGACAAGTCACTGACAGCAACACACAACACTGACTGCACCCTAGAAGAACAGAGCATGTCTGTTCTGTACACTCTCCACAGCTGGAGTGAAAATGGCGCAGATCACCGGAACCTTTCAATCCAAAACCTGCGAGAATCCGACGGCGGGTGGATGCCTTTTTGCCTTGTTTTCAGATCCGAGTCACGCGGGAAATCCCGAGGTGGAATCAGATCTTGTTTCGCTTCACAAATTTTGGGTGGGTCCGGTTCTCAGAAAACCGGACCCGCTCATCTCTACTACAAATCTCCTATAGAGTAAAGCCAAGTTAAAGGGGTGTGTGGGGGAAATAAAAGGAGGCATAATATCACATAACATCAAACAGTCCCAGCATCTGGTCCACCTGTGGATTTGATCAACTTAAGGCTCCAAAAACAGGCTTATTCCAGCCCTAGGTCTAATTAAATATAAACTAAATGAAAAAATCAGACCACAATGCAGGTTTTGGCAGAGGAAGAAGTTTGGCATGCATGCACTAGCTCGATTGTCTGGCCTTGATACACTGAACCCATCTGGCGCAGCACTGCACAAGGAAAGGACAGTTTGCTGTCACACAATGGACCTGATTCAGACTCGCTCGCTAGATGCGGCCGCTCACTCCCAGCGTATTTAAATTTTGCAAAGTGACCTCAAGGTAGCCGCTCGCTCGGCAAGGCGTAAGCACACCCACTGTGTCTTGGCGAACGATCACTTTGTGTTTATAGACGCCCACCAGCCTGTCTTTAGCCGCCCACTAGTGTACATCATCTCCAGGAAGTATATACAAACATCGGTACATTGGGTTACATCGGATCTGACCGCAGCGCTTGCGGTTGACTGTACCCTACCGCAAGCACTGCGAGTACTTCAATGTATTTTTCAACCAGGTGACGTGTACTGAGACACCGCCTGTTAATTATGCACACCCTAGATACGGCGTGGAAACACTTTGGCACGCCTTTATCCGCAACTCCATTCCCCCGTTACTACTGCCCTGCCCCTGTTACCACCCACAAACGGCCTCTCCTGTCACTCATTCCACTGGGCTGTCTTTGCAGGGTGAGGGAGCAAAATCCGATCGCTCGTATTAGTTTGCGCACACGCACTGCGAACTATGCGCATGCGCACATTAGCGAATATCTTCTGCAATGAGCAGCCGCTTGCTAGCGAGCGGGTCCGTATCAGGTCCAATGTTCGAAGAAGTTTTGTTTCTTCCGATGTGTCATAAAACTGCTTAGTTCAAAAGTAGAGAAAGAAAAGCGAAAGCGAATTTGTACAGACAAATTCAAGCAGATTTGCATTTAAAAAAAAAAAAATATATTACCAAGTGATGAAAAATGGATCTTTCAGTACGGTCTTGAGACAAGACGCCAGTCCATGCACTAGAAAACACTATAGTCACTAAGAATGAAGAAAGCACGTCAAAGCCAATCCAAATTCAAAGTCATGTTAATTGTTTTCTTTGATAATTAGGGTGTTATTTTTGGAGACTAGGTACCAGAAGGCGCAACTCTGAATCAACATTACTACAAAAAAAAGGCCAGAGTTGTGGAAAAATGGTTTAATCCGCCATCAGGACAACGCACCAGCCCACACAGCTCTCTCTGTGAAACAGTTTAGGTTGCGAAACAGATTGCAGTACTAGAACAACCTCCATACTTGGCAGAATTTACACCGCGTTGCTTTCTTTTAACTAAAGTCAAATCTGTACTCAAGGGAACCCATTTTGCATTAGTTACTGAGTTAATGAAGAAAACGATGGAACTGGAGACAGATGACAGCTAATGAGCTACAGAACGGCTTTGAGCAATGGAAAAGAATGCAATAATGTCTGTATGCAGAAGGGTAGTACAGTACATAGAAGGGGAAACTGAGTTAACATGTCCTTAATATAACATCTCTCTCAGGAGTATATTTACTGAAGGTCGATTTTGATTGATATTAAATCGATAAAAAACGATTAAACCGACTTTTATTAAATATACTCCATATAATCTATATATATACAAAAAGTCTAGGGGTCTGTTTGTTTGTTTGAGATAATCTCTTGAACCACTGGATGGATTGGGTTTTCACCATTCTAAACAACATTCGGCGTATTAACTGTTCATCTTTGATAAAAGGGAGCCGAGCATTGATGATTTTACTGAAGCAAGTACAAATACCCACAAATACCGGCAATCTATCCGGCCCCACCCCCTTGTGCTGCTACCTCCCATAAGGGGCAGCCATAATATTGGCAACCCTGGATCCTGGGAGTCGGGATGCTGGTGGTCAGAATACTGACAGCGGCATCTCGACCGTCAGAATCCCAATAGAATTTGGTAAGTATCCTAACCCTCCCCCTAACCCACCTTCCTCACAGCCTAACCCTAACCCTCCCACCCTCGCAGCCTAACCCTAATCCCCCGCTGCCTAACCCTAAGCCCTAAACTCTACCCTAATACTTACCATTGGGATGTCAGTAGTCTAGATTATGGAGCTGTGCCAGGATTCTGACCATCGGCATCCTGACTGCCAGGATGCCGACTACATCCCATATCATCCTTGCTAGACATGCCCCAGTTTTTATCTTATTCTTGGACACTTTTGTCTTATTCTTGGATCCTTAAGCTTTCAATATAATGTCCTGACAATGTATGTCCCATTCTCTGAAACTCTTTGCCCTCTCTGGAAGTTTTCTCACTTTCTTCAAGGCTTTGTATTCTTGAACAGCTACGCATGGCAAGCTTTTATTTCTAAATTCACGTTCACCTTTTGGCTGCTATACTGCACACATTGGAGCTACATCTGGAATTATATCACCATTTGACAACCGATTATATTGGACGGTGCTTAAACACACTGTTTAGAATGAGCTGGAAGTTATATTATGATATACTACCAGTGACCGGCTACTTACCAATTGCTGCTGTATTAAAGATTTGGAGTTATATAACATTATCCATTATTGCATTACCCCTGATGAAGTTGACCATGATGAAACGCGTTGGATGTAAGGAATCTGTGTCCACAAAACTATAATCGAAAATTTGGTCAGCTCGCATCCCTATATAGGGCAGTACAAAAAGTGGTATCTACCATCTACAGTCAAAGTGGAAACAGATCTCCAGATTATAATGCATGATGATGATTTTATATTTAGAATATTTTTAAGAGAAATCTATTTTAATAAAACTCATAAGATGTTTTTTAAATGCTAAGGGACAAAATGTAATAGGTGTGAGTTTTAGTAATGGAACAAACTCACACTTTCTCGCACTATTAAAAAGTGCGAGTTTGTTCTGCAGCTTGCAAATTTAATAGGGTATGAGTTTTCAAGCTCAAATTAAACTGACATGCGAGTCATCGTGAGATTACACAAAAAAATATATATATTTTTGGACCAAAAATGTTAGCTTATTAATTTTAAAACAAGGTATACATGTTTACAGTGTACAATCTAAGCACATGGTTTGCCTTTGACAAGAAAAAATGTCTGTGCTTCTTAGAATGTAAAACACCACACAGTTTTTTTTGGTTAAAGCAAAATGCCAGACACTTACCATATATATATATATATATATATATATATATATATATATATATATAAAATATAATTTATTACAGCTGCAAATGTGTCACATACTGTATGCCCCTATATTTGCATTTTTAAAAGCAAACACTTACATGAGAAATAGCGCTGGATTAGCCTCTACCGAACCTCATTCCCAGCCTCTGTGCTTACCACGTCCTATGATGTTAAAGGATCAGGCACATCCAACACTGTTGCAATTGTGGTACCCCTGGTTATGAGAATACCCCTCTTTAGAACCAGTTACTATGAAGCATTGTTTAATATGAACAGCTTACTGTATTTGTAAACTAAGTTAATGTTGATTATATATGTATTGATGGTCTCCAGTGGACTGTATTTTATAATAGACTGTTGCCTTGGACTGATATATTTGCCTATTATGGGGCAGAGTAAGCACCCTGTGTTCCCCTGGGGCGATGGTCTATCCCACCCAGTCAGGACTACAAGCAGTAATGGAGCACGAACTGAGGACTTTCCGATTGGACTCTGGAGGGGAGCCCTGTATGTCCACGAGACCGCACTGGACTGCATTGGGATAGGCAGTTGGTCTGGCATGCGGGCCCGGCGGGGACAGGAGCCAGCACGTGCAGAAGAACCCAGAGGAAGGTGATAAAAGGTGCGTCCGGTGAGACCATTCCAGGAGTTCATGAGGTAGCTTGACAGGAGAAGGGGCTGCGCTGCCTTGACTCTTACCTAAGAATGGCGGCTGTACTCCGGGACGAGCATCGGAGGTCTCTGAGGCGGAGAACATCCGGAGGGACCAAGCGGTGTCATCCGGGGGAATTCCCGAGCTCAGTCAACCTGAGAGGGGTGTGTCGGATGGCCCCTAAGGGAGTGCCTCAGGCAGAGCTGCGGAAATAGAGGGAGACCAAGCTTGTAAAGTAGCCGGAGGTGGAGAGCTGATTCTGGAGTGGTAAGAAAACTGCTACAACCTCCCAGTCTAAACACTCAGGTACATTAGTGCCCATTACCTGGAGGTACGCAGTTATCCAACGTTACCTACACACAGTAGTCCCTTCAGAGAATAGTGTGGGGTTTATAGACTGTTCATAATAGTGAAATGAACCCCTATTATTGGATATTGGAGTTCAGGTACAATAGTTACAAGCATCATTAGGGTACACTTCAGTGTCAGCACTTATAATACTTCTACTATAAAATAATAAAGGTGCTCAGCAGAGACTGAACTGAATGTAAAGAGAAATCCTATCGCAAGCACAAGGAAACTAGTCAGGGGAGATTGTAGTCGGATAGCTACATTTCACCCTAATTAAGCTGAAGTTGCTACAGTCCTTTGGTTACTCCTGGGGTAGTGTTACACAACACATTGAATCCAGGCAAGCAACCAACTTCATCGCTGCAGGGTCATTTACAGAGGATTACAGTGTTGCATTAATTAGAGCCAAGTACGGTAGCTGGAGCTGTTTATGCACATGTGTACAGGATTTTACAAAGCATGAGTAGATGGCCAGTTAAATAATTCCCAAGAACTCCTCTACATATCCCTGGCAACGAGGGGCACACTGTATTAACTATTTCAGAGCGGAACTAGCATTGTATGAGACATATCTAGAGCAGTAGTTTAAGGAGAGCGCTTTCCTAAAAAGGTGTATAGAAAAACAACTCAAGTTTGCAATTGTATTGTTGAAGCAAATTTATCAGTTTATAATACTTAAGTGAGTTTGTATGATTTAAAAGTGTAAAGGAAATTGCATAATTAGTCATCTGAAAATTGTCACTAGAGAATACTCACCCATTTACAGTTTGCAGGTTTGGAGTCCAGAGTTTGCTGATGATCTTCAGGTTTCTGAAAAATAAAATAAACCAGGATGTTAATGTGTGTGTTACTGACTACTGAAATGTATTGTTGATATATGAGTATTGCCAAGTGTTTCTTTTTTCTTGCAAAATAAAAGTAACTAAAGAAAGGATTCACTATCATTATCTTTGCTATACTACTGTGGGTAGGATTACCTTGTAACTAAACACTAAGTGGAGGGTACCACACAATGGGGTAGATGTATTATAGCGGCACTTACCGTGCCACTATAACGCTTCCCGCTTCGCCTTTTTACCGAGGCGAAGCAGGAAGCACTACCGATGAGATGTAAGAACATCTCATCGGCTGGAGAGGGGGAGCGTTAACTCCCCCCTCCGGCGCTACCCGTTAGAGACAGCAGCGCATCAGCCTAGTACTGATGCGCTGTGTCTCTGTCCCGGCCGGCTCCACTAAGCATGCGCGGGATCTCGCAAGTATCGCAAGATCCCCGCACGCAGCCTGGAGCCGGCAGCCGCTGCAGCAGGGACAGCGCTGTCCCTGCTGAGGGGATAGGCTAGCGCCAGGCTGTAGCTGTCAATAACGACAGCTACAGCCGTCCGAACGGTCATGCGTTATGACCGTTCATACATGGTTCTGCCGCTCGGCGCTGCTATCTTGTAGATAGCAGCGCTGATAATGACAGGGGCACAGACCCCCGATCATACATTGGGGAGAAGCGGTATCAGCGTACATAACATGCGCTGATACCGCTTCTGGGCTTCATACATCTACCCCAATGACTTCAAGGTCAGCATGCCCTTGACCTAGGGCAATGTTATGCAGCATACAGCAGGTGTTGACTATGGGCCTGATTCACTACGGATCACAACTGCGATTGTGCTGCGATTACACACGCAGTCTGACTACGATGATATGCTAATCGGTTGCGATCTCTGTGCCGTAGCAGCACTACATAAGAATGCCCACTTTAGCTTACACGCATCCGTAATGTTTAGCAAGACTGCAAAACCATCAGTAACATCGCGTAACATCACAGCCTCACACACACTTGCACAAGCCCTGACCTTACTCAGGAATTGCTAACCTCATCGTATGCACTGAGTACTCGATCTGCATATGGCATTGCAGTGGATAATTTATGCATGTCCATGCAACGGCATTCTAACACACTGGCACATCTGCGTTTCGCCCACCAACCCATGTCACCACTCACAAACGACACTTCAGGGGAAAATTTACTAAAGGTCGATTTGCTCCGTGTCTGTGCGTTCATTGGCTGAGAGAGGTCAGGCCCCGCCTCTCAGCCAATGAACGGCTCCTCCATTGTACTCAAAGGTGGAAGCCGCAGGATAAACTTTAGTTACCCTGTGGCTCCCACCATTGAGTACAATGGAGGAGCCGTTCATTGGCTGAGAGTCGGGGCATGACCTCTCTCAGCCAGTGAACGAACAGACATGGAGCTTCAAAGAAGGAAGCCGCGTCTGTGCGCTTCATTTGGGAAGGAATAATCATTCTGGTTAGAATGATTATTCCTTAATACGATGGTCGGGTTTCTCGTTTTCTTATTTTAACCCATGGATGCCTACTGGACAAGGGTACCACTGGAGGTAATATAGGTGAGTATGTGTGAGTGTGTATGTATGTATTAAACTTATAATGTGTAAGGTGTGTGTGTGTATCTTTCAACATTTCTTTACAGGTGAACTACAGGTCCCAGTGGGCCCTTAATACCCCACATGCTGGTACTTGTGGTTCTCCAAATACCAGCATGCGGGGGGGGGGGGGCTTGCTGGGTCCTGCAGCTCTACTGGAAAGACAATGTTTTATTACTTCTATTTTTACACATCCTCACACAAGCAACCCGCCACCCACCACCCAGGGGTGGCGGGGATAGCTCCGGGCTATCAGCCTAAGCTAGGGGTGCCCTGGAGAGGGAGACCCATTTTTTGAAGGGGACTCCAACTCCCCAGGGATCCCTGGCCTGGGCTGACTAGCGGTCAGGGCTGATGCTGCGGCTGGGGGGCCCGGTCATAGGGCTCCCCTGGCTGTGGCATCAGTCCCCCATTAGAAAGGGTCCAGGGCTGGTTCTGTGATTTACAGGGAGACCCTACCAATTTTTCCCTGTAAATCCAGAACCAGGCCTGCTTCCCATAGCCCAGTGCTGGTTGTACTGAGTACAGGGAGACCCTACGTCATTTTTTCCCTGTACTTAGTTAACCAGACCTGGGTTTCAGCAGTCCGGGGCTGGTTCTGTTTTGGGGGTGACCTCACGTTTTTTTTTTTCATAAATTTAACTGTTTAATTTCATTTTCCAGGCAGATACATGCAGGCATCTCACCAATGTCTGCATGTATCTGTGTCAATCTCACCTGCTCATGCTCAAATCAAAGGCATGAAGCAGGTCTACTCTATTGGGTATTTGAAGTTCGATTTGAAGTCCGATTTTGAGGTCAATTTCAAATCGAATGATAGTAAATAAGGGTTTTGTGTGTTGGGCTATGTAAAAGTATCAATGTTTTTCAAATGGTCAATTTGAGGCCGATTTGACTCAAAATTCATTTTGAACTCCGATTTTACATTTGATTTGGCCTTTAGTAAATACCCAAAAGCAAAATCGAATACAAATCGAATGACAATCGCACCTCAAATCACTCAAAATGCCAAATTGACCTTTAATAAATTTACCCCTTCCTATCAATAACTCTGCAATGGGTCTGCATAGTCACTGCAATCGCAGTGACTGGTTCGCGCACTGTGTTGAATACGCATGCGCAGAACGCAATAGTCAGCTGTCTGTGCGCGTAATCACATTTGTGATCCTTGCTGATACAGGCCCTATGTCTCACACTTTACTGGCATCATAAAGCAGTATCCAGCTGACCAGTCCAAACAGCGAAACCTACTCTTTGACAACCCAAAGGTTTGCTCAATCACACTGTGGGTGACACTGTGTACATGGTTGTACCGGTGCTGTGGAGTGCCTCGTGGTCTAACGAGAGGTGAGCCAACTTTGACACCCATATCCTGAATCACCTGGACATTGAGAATAAAAATGAACAAAATTAGTAACACACTAAAAAAGGTATAAAACCCCCCAAAATAAATAAGGCTGAACATGATATGGAACAGTAGCACTAAAAAATGCAGTTTCCAGCATTTAAAAGGTACAGAACTCAACTTTACTAAAGAGTTAAACAGGGAAAGACCAAGATATAAAAAAAAATTGTCAAGTAAAAAAAAAAAAAAAAAAACCTCTTTGCCTGTAAGCACATGCTTCCTCGAGCAGCTATTGTAAAAGCGGAATGTGTATGAAACCCCGGCAGTCGGGATGCCTGCTACAGACAGCAGCATCCTGACAAGGATCGGGTCAGTATAGTAGCCCTCCCCCTTCTCCTCCTAACCCTCTGTTCCTACATCCTAACACTAACCCTCCCCATTAGTAGCTAAACTTAACCCTCCCCCCTTGGTGCCTAAACCTAACCCTCCCCTCTTAGTGCCTAAACCTAAACAACAAGGAGGGCCTAAACCTCACCCACCCCCGGGAGTACCTAACCTTCCCCTCCCCTAGCCTAACCCTAACCCCCCTGAGACGCCTAAACCTAACCCTCCTCCCCCTGCGGCTAAGTTCTAACCAACCCTGCTATACTTACATTTGGCATCTAGGCTGTTAGGATTCCCGCATCAGGATGTAACCTACTGTTGGTATTCTGGTGCCAGTCTTATAGCCGGGCAGTGGCATTCTGGTGCCGTGATTTTGTCAGCCGGGATGCCGCATGTAGGTCTATTAACTACATCTCGTAAAAGCTACTACATGTATATTAAATGCTTTGTGTACAGCAAGCAAAACATACCTAATAGCCAGCCCTCTGGCATCTGTGCTCCTTCAAACTTCTCCCACAGGGCTGACTGGCGCGGGATATAGGCATCATGGCAAGACCCATGATAACCACACTGAGAATACGAAGCATCGCAGACCACGGGGTAAATTTACTAAGAATTGAGATAGATCGAGATGACCATCTCGGGTGATTTATTCATTTTTTTCCTTCTTTGAAAATTTACTAAATTTACTCTCATGTCACTCGTAAAACTCGGGTGAGATAACAGTCTCAAATGAAATCACTATCGGGCCAAATAAGAAGTACTTTTCACATAAAACATACATCTCTCAAATTTACCAATAATCGGGATGACAAGCTCGGGTGAGATAGAAGCAAACTCTCTGTCAAAATCACTTTTCAATCTCTCAACCCTCTGAGCTGCGAGATGGTCAGAAACATACACAAATCATTGTGATTTGTGTATGTTTATTTCTGTAAATGGTTAAAATAGGGTTAATTTTCTAAAAAAAAAATGATGTGAGGTCCCCCCCAAAAGGCTAACCAGCCCCGGACTTGCCAGCCAGTCCTGGTTCTTAAAATTACAGGGAAAAAAATGTGTAGGGTTCCACTTTAATTTAAGAACCAGCACCAGGCTGCAGGGACAAAGCTGGTTTTAAATATAGAGATAAAAATATTGGTGTGATGTTGCCTCTATATTTAAAACTAGCTCCAGACCCTTTCTAGTGGTGGACTTGTGCCACAACCAGGGGTGCTCTTTCACTGGGCCCCCCAGCCACAGCATCAGCCCTGACCGCTAGTCAGCCCAGGCCAGGGATCCTTGGGGAGTTGGGATCCCCTGGCCTAGGCTGATAGTCCGGGGCTATCCCCGGCACCCTAGAGCGGTGGGTGCCGGGTTGATAGTGTTAGTGTGTAGTGTTAAATAAATGGCTAAATATTGTCTTTAGTTGTGGAACTATACATACCAGCAAGCCTCCCCTGCATGCTGGTATTTGGAGAACCACAAATACCAGCATGCGGGGCATTACGGGCCCACTGGCACTTGTAGTTCCATAACCAAAGCAATACGAAAAAAAAGCAACATACACCGTGAAAGAAAAATGTTATTGTAACATACATGCACACTCACTATCACACTAACACTCACTATTACACATACTCACCTAGTATCCATAGTAATCCATAGGGGTACCTATGAAAAAAATCCATACTTACTTCTCCTATGCATAGTTCACATCCTCTTCTCAAAGTAGGCATCCATGGGGTTAAAACAAAAAAATGGGTGCTACCAAATCCAAGCTGAACTGAGCAAAGCTATGTGTTTCCACATAGCTTTACTCCACGCGAACGACCGGAGCACACGTGTGCCCCATCATTGAAGGAGCTGCCAGCCAATCAGCGGGTATGTGGGAACCGCGACATTGTATCTACTGCTGTAACCACAATGTTAATTGAGGTTAACCTTGTGGTTACAGCAGTAGATACAATGTCGTGGTTCCTACCATAGACTTCAATGGAGATTTCTCACCATTGAAGTCTATGGGGAGACACGCTGACCGCACACAGCCAATCAGTGAGATGCTCCGACGGAGATGCCCGCTGATTGACTGGCGGCTCCTTCAATGACGGGGCACATGTGTGCCCCGGTCAGTCACGTGGAGTAAAGCTATGTGGAAACACATAGCTATGCTCAGTCCAGCTTGGATTGAGCACCCCTGGCATCAGTGACATCAGTCCCCTGCTAGAAAGGGTCTGGAGCTGGTTTTAAATATAGAGGTAACCTCACACCAATTTTGTTATTCCCTATATTTAAAACCAGCTCTGTCCCTGCTGCCTGGTGCTTGTTCTTAAATTATAGTGGAACCTACACGTTTTTTCCCCTGTCATTGTAAGAACCAGGACTGGTTGGCAAGTCCGGGGCTAGTTAGTCTTTTGGGGGGGGACCTCACATATATTTTTTTTAAACATTTAACCCTTTTTCACAAGTCTTAACACACAAGCAGCAAGCACATATCTCACTGATATGTGCAGGCTGCTAGCTCGGGAGAGAGTTGCAGAGAGAAAACACTGCAATATCGGGTGAGTAATTTCCTGCAAAACGAGTTACTCAGGAGATATATGTCGTTCTGCTTCACCATGGGCAAACTCGTTTAGCCACAAATGGCCTGTTGTTAAATTTGGAATAAAAAAAGTGATTAAATCTCGCGAGTTTTGTCGAGTGCCAGTGAGATGAATTACTTTGCTAATCGGGACCATCTTGAATCCTAGTAAATTTACCCCCACCTGTACGTTGAGGGAGTGATACTCCTGCACCCTCCTCCTGCGTAGCTCCTCCAGACTAAGAAGCCCAGACACATACAGCTCATATGAAGTTAGAAAAAACACACTTGCTACAGCCACATAGGTGAAATTGATGTAGGTGTGGTTTATATAGGCTTAGAATTATTGTTAATGGTGTTCTTCTGTGTTACTATGCCTCAGCTGTGAAATTGCAGTTATTGAGAGATTGAACTCACCTATCTGAACCTGGTCTAATTTTTGGAGAGTTTTGGTAAACTTATTTTAGGCGAGTTTGAAGATCTCACCCTATTACATTGGGCGAGTCATATCTCTACAATAGGAAAACATATGGTTGTGAGTTTGGTCATGGCAAATTTTGGTAAAGTGAAAAACATGTGAGTTTGAATGTACTGACAACCTACTACATTTGGGGAGTTGTGAAAATGTGCGAATTTGCTGCAGAACTCACACATTTACAAAACTCGCACCCTATTACATTTGGCCCTAAATTATTTTTATTGCTGGGTATACATCTATTAGAAGTGTATGATAAAAGTACAATCACATTCTTATTTATTTCTATAAAGAATAAGACATTTCTCAGTCTGGGCTATACCCTTCTATATCATTCTCTAATAACTTGGAGTCTTCCTTCAGGAATGAAATCTTTAAACTAATATCACCGTTATGGGTCCATTTAAGTTATGCTGGCAGGGCCGGTGCTAGGTTTCTAGGCACCCTAGGCAAGGCTTCATTAAACTGCCCCTGCTTTCCCCAGTGCATGTGCTATACTCACGTGCCGCCCACAAATATAAAACAGTTAGTATGTGCCACACATCCCTTCTGCATATCTATGGATGGCAACATACTTAGCACAAAGAGACTGACTGCCAGCAGAATAACAAACATTGGTGCCACCCTGTTGTCAATGACAATCACAAAAAAACAGTAATAGCACTGCACACATGCTATTCACAATCGTAATCCTCAGTATCAACTCATTAAATATGAAAAGTAAAAAATGTGAGGTGCAATAGTGCATTATCCCTGATATATTGCTAATGGAATAAAATGGTCATATGCAGGCTCAAACTGTGAGTGCCCTCACCAGAAAGAAGCAGGTTTTAGCTTTCGATGGGCAAACAAGGGCCACTAGAGAGGATGTAGGGCATACTTTCCAACTCCTGGATCTCAGGACCGTTCTCCACCCTCCTCGGTGCTGGTGGTGGATACTGACAGGCAGGGCCATTTTTCCAGCAGAATGATCAGGAAGATGCAGGGGAGAAGCACCCTTCCAAGGGAAGAGGAAATATTCTCCATCACCTGTAGCTGCTCTCTTTACCCTGTCTGTCACCATGCAACAAAGACCACACACACACGTAATATTTGCCGCCTCTGCTATCCTTCATCGCTCTCCGCCATAGTGGCCACCTCTCATGGCATCTGGCCCACCGCATACGCGCCTGGCTGAGGTTTGCTTCGAGTTCCACCCAGTTGTACGCTGGGGTGACTGCAATGACAGAGTGCAGTGAATCTGGGCTTCGCGGAATCTGACACTGGATCCAGCGGTCACTCGGTGAGCAGTGACTGGGAGCCATTAAGAGTTAGAGCTGCGGGTTATGTGTGTGTTGTTCTGGGGTATCGAATGGTGCCAAAGGCATGGTGCATCTGCTCTGACTCACTGCTGAGGAGGGCTAAGTATACGAAGCAGGTTTCCTAGAGGCATTCCCTAACCACAGCCTCTCAGATGACCGGACCCCCGCACATGCCATTATAGCAGCAGCAGTAGCTTTCCGTGTGTATACTTACTGTGATGTGCTAATTGTGCTTGTCCGCAGCCTTATGTGCCATAGTATGATGAGCCGCCATCATAGTATGCATAGTAGCCACCTGTCAGACACTTGGGACTTCTCTCTGACCTTTATAGATATAGCAGTTTACACTTTCCAAGTTTGGCAGTCCGGGCAACCGGGGCGGTCTACACTGTGCGTGCCTATATTCCTCATTACCGTCAGGCTTCTTTCGAGGTCAACAGTTCTGCCAGATTTCTGAAACAGCTCCCATGTTTCTACACCATGTTGTATCTGGTAGTTGTTTATATTTCTTATTTGTATGGCCTCTGTGTTAATCTATCTGCTGTTTTGAAGGTCTGTACCATATCCTGAAATATCTGTATAGATGACATATATATGATTCATTTAGAATGTAAGCCCCTATGAGCAGGGCCCTCTACCCTCTTGTGCTTCTCCTTACTCTACCTTCATCTACTTCTTACTCTCTACCAGGGCACCTAACACTTGGCTGCTTTGCATTGTTGCTTATCTGGGTGTTATGCTCGCGAATGCAGCAATGTATATTATCCATGCCCTGTAATGTATTGTAAGTCACTGTAAATCAATCTATTTATGTACTTTGTAAGGCGCTGCGGAACCCTTGTGGTGCCATATAAATAAACGATAATAATAGACAACGTGGAGTGTAACATAAGTGCCTAACTGTACCAAATTAATTAGTGATATGGTAACACGTGCAATATTAGAGAAAAAATCGACACTACTTATCTGGTAGTGAAAGCTTCGGTCACATGACCACCATGGGAATAAATAATATGTAGAAGAAAGAAAAAATTCAACATAGTGTATACTGTTTTCAGTGATTTATAAATATTGCTGGACACAGCTTCATTAGGAACATATCAGTCCCAAAAAATATCCACTTCACAATATATGAAGATTAAAAGACATTTAATTACACAGAAAACAGACAATGGCTAAAAAACAAACGTACAAGATGTATGACAAAAAAAGTCTTATCTGTCCATAAAATGCTACTAAGGTACTGTAGCCCCAACGCGTTTCGTCTATCATCTATCAGACTTCATCAAGGGGATAACAATAATAAGCTGGAGGCTGTATTTATACCTATACCTCTCAATTATAGAGAAATACCAATTAGGGTGCTTAATGATGATGTCACATCCTGAGAAAAAATTCTAAATAAAATAAATAACTTTAATCTATCAGTACACTGCATAGAATTAATATGGGGATGAAAATCGCTATCTAAACTAACTTACCTAAACATATGCCAACTGTTAAAAAAAGGTTAAAGGCTATAAAACCTATCCAGCGCTACTGTGGAACGCAAATGGCCGTCATATCCGGCGAGCCAGACACTGCTGGAACGCATCATCATATGACGTCACTTCCGGATCAACGTCACTTCCGGAAAAGTGCTATTGTATAAAACCTCAGATTTCTTATAGAACGAAGCACAGAGACTTGATAAAAAACAACATCTTCATTTCTATACACAAATGCACAAGTCCCGATGTAGAATAGTCTCTATTTGTTTCTTTATAAAAGAGACGTGGCCATTTTCTTAGAGATCCATATACACCAATGCGCGCGGCCATTTTGGGATAGATCAGGACCAAGTCTTTCACTAGCAGCGCTTTTAGTGATAGCAGCCATTTTCTTCAAGACCAAATTGCACCATTCTGCATATCCATTATTAAAGATGATTAGAACCTGGTCTTTTGTTCCACACACTTAGATGTTTTAGAGAACTCCGATATTACGTCCCAAAATCTTAAATCACAACGGATGTGTATTTTCTATAGAAATGAGGAAAACCATAATTAGACTTCAAACTTATATAGAGTTATATAAATAATTAAGAATTAATTTAAAGTGACATGTGCACGAAATCTATTTAATACAGAATTTCTTATTTAAAGTGACAGGTGCACAAAAACCATTAATCACAGAACCTCTTATTTAAAGTGTTAAGTGCAAGAGATCTATTAATGCAGAGCATCTAATTAAAACAACAAGGTACACTATTAAAAAAAGGGGCACTCAAAAAAAGGGGAAAAAACACAATCAAAGAAAAGGGGCAATTTCAAAGCTTTCGTTAAAACCGAGGGGTGACATGGTTTGAAGTTCAAAAAACAAAACATCTCCCTTTTCGAGAGTTTATTTAAAATGTCACCACCTCTTTAATAAACTCGAAAAGGGAGATGTTTTGGATTTTTTAATGGTTTTTGTGCACGTCAATATTGTGACTCAAACATGAATTTTATGATTTTCCACCAAAGGACTCCAAGAAGAGTTGTTTTTATGTGTTAATCCAAAAAAATAAATAAATAATAAAGTGCATTAGTAAACAGAAAGCTTTTTCTGCACAGTTGTTATTATTATTATCATTTATTTATATAGCGCCACGAGTGTTCCACAGCACCTTACAAAGTACATGAACAAATAAGTAACTAGTGACTTACAATACAATACAAAGCAGGACATGGACATGTATAATAAACATTGCTATATTAGCGATCTATACTCCCACATAAGCAGTCGAGTGTTGGTTGCCCTAGTGGGGAGTAAGAGAAATTAAATTACAGTAGGGAGAAGCTCAAGAGGGTAGAGGGCCCTGCTCGAAAGAGCTTACATTCTTTAAGGGAGGGTCAGATGAACAGGAGTGACACTGATGGGGTAGGTGGGGTGGAAGGAAGATGTAGCAGCAAGATGAGAGATGGAAGGCTTTATTGAAGTAGTGGGTCTTAAGAGCTTGTTTGAAAGATTGTAGAGAGGTGCAGAGCCTGATGGGGAGAGGGAGGGAGTTCCAAAGGTGGGGAGCAGCACAGGCAAAATCTTGGAGGCGGGAGTGACAGGAAGTAATCAATTGGCAAGAAAGGTGGCGTGTATAAAGTGAACGAAGAGGGCAGACAGAAGAGTGAAGGGAGAGGAGATCAGAGATGTAAATGGGAGAGGAATGGGTGAGGGCTTTGTAAGTGAGTGTGAAAACCTTGAAATGGGTTCTGAAAGGGAAGGGGAGCCAGTGGAGGACTTGTAAGAGAGGGGAGGCAGATGTAGAGCATTTGGAGAGGAAGATGAGCCGAGAAGCAGCATTGAGCACAGACTCGAGAGGAGAGGGATGGGATTTGGGGAGGCCAGATAGGAGGAGGTTACAGTAGTCCAATCTGGAGATGACCAGTGAATGTATGAGGGTTTTGGTGGCATCCTGGGTGAGAAAGGGTCTGATCATGGAAATATTCTTGAGATGGAAATGACAGGACAGCGAGAGGTTCTGAATATGTGGTTTGAAGGAGAGGGAAGAGTCCAGGATGACTCCAAGACAATGCACTATGGGACTAGATGAGATAGTTATGCCATCTATTGATAAAGAAATAGTGGGACATGATGTTATGTGGGAGGGTGAGAAGACGATCAGCTCAGTCTTAGACATATTAAGTTTGAGAAATCACTGGGACATGGAACAGGAAGAGATAGCAGAGAGACAGTTAGAGATACGAGTCAATAGAGAGGGGGAAAGATCAGGTGAGGAAAGGTAGATCTGAGTATTATCAGCATAGAGATGATAATGGAGGTCAAAAGAGTGTATTGTCACGTCTGAAACTGGAGAAGAGGATGTGGTGGGCCTCAGTTGGGGAAAGAAACAGAGACGAGGGGCCTGGATGTACGTTCTCCTCATCCACAGGTCTTGAGTGTTGGTGAGACCTGGGCAAAGGTGCGGAGTCTAACCCACAGGATGGTGTTCGCCAGTGACCCCCCAATTGGGATATGGGCTTAGCTGCACCCCGTGAGCAGGTCACGGTCCTTTGACCAGGTACCCAAGCCCTGCAGGGATAGAGACACTACACCCGTGGCCCAGCGAGGATATGCCTGTTAGGCACAACACAGTCCCAGAAAATACTGTATAGAAAACAACTTGACACAAGAATCAAAAACGTCAATAAGGCTTTCAAAGTGGGAAGTGACTCACGGTTACTTGAGACGTCACCAGAGATAGAAGGCAGACGGGTAGAGGTGGTAAATGTTGTAGCACGGATGTCCACGGGAGACGTGAGGCACACAGGTGGGGATGGTCACACTGCTGCACGGGTATTCACCAGAGACGTAAAGGCACACAGGTAAAGGTAGTAACACTGCTGCACGGGTATTCACCAGAGACGTTTAGGCACACAGGTAAAGGTGGTAACACTGCTGCTGTATTGATGAATAGGAACCTGGACCGGGAACTCACTAAGGCACGCTAGGAGACAACCGTTGTTCAGGCAATTTCCCATAACCTGTGGGACAGTTTTATACCCAGGGGAACCCTTAGACAGGTGCACCGCATCAGCTGGAAACGAGCCTATCAGGAGGAAGGATCCAGTCACATGGGCCGACTGTCATGGCGGCGCCCATGTCCGGATTTGAGATGCCAGACACCAGCCCTCCAGGAAGCCACAGCAAGCGGGGAGAATCCTCAGCTTCTCCCCCGCCGTCGCGCAGACCGACCGACCACCCAGGATGAAAGGGGAAGCCGGCAGTAAGCGGGCGCCGATCCCCGGCTGAGCCCTGACACGTATGAGTTTACCTAGAGATGACATATAGAGAGAGAATAGAAGAGGTCCAAGAACAGAACCTTGGGGAACACCTACTGTAAGAGGCTGTGGTGGGGAGGAGTTGTCATGAGAGGAAACAGAGAAGGAGCGGTCAGAGAGGTAAGAGGACAGCCAGGAGAGAGCAGTGTCACATAGACCAAGGGAGTGAAGGATATGCAGCAGTAGAGGGTGGTCCACAGTGTCAAAAGCAGCAGAGAGGTCAAGGAGAATGAGCAGGGAGTAGTGGCCCTTGGATTTGGCAGCAAGGAGGTCATTGCTGACTTTTGTGAGGGCAGTTTCAGTGGAGTGGAGAGAACGGAAGGCAGACTGAAAAGGGTCAAGCAGGGAGTGGGAGGAAAGAAATATGGTGAGGCGGTTGTAAACAATACATTCAAGGAGTTTGGAGGCAAAAGGGAGGAGAGAGTTAAGTCGGTAGTTAGAGAGAATGTTAGGATCAAGGCTAGGTTTTTTAAGAATGGGGGAGACAAGGGCATGCTTGAATGCAGAAGGAACAGAGGCCCTGATTCAGAGCAGGACGCTCTGACAGAGCACTCGCTCTGAATCAGGGCCGGCCTTTTTGTTTTTTAGAGCGGCCTCCTGGCTGCTCGCATAGCTGTGGGTGACCACCCACAGCTACAGCGAGCGGCCAGGAAGATGGTCAAGACCATCGCGACCATCGGGCTTGCGATGAGACCCTTGTGGTAGGGTCTCGTTGCTGCAAGCCCCAGAGAGATTTCGGCTCTCACAGAGCTGAAATCTCTCCCACTGACATCACTCGTGATGTCAGTGGGGCCGCCCCCAAACGGAGGCGCTCACATGGGAATGCCTCCGTTTGGGCAGCCACTCCCCTGGCCCGCTCACCAAAGGGGGAGTGCTGTCACTCAACATCGACAGCACGCCCCCTTTGGTACGAGACCCGGAGCGACGGATTGCCCGTCGCTATCCGGGTCTCGCGCATGCTTGCGAATAGCGCTCGTGAGCGGGTCTGATTCAGGCCCAGTGCCAGAATAGAGGGAGAGATTAAGGAGGTGGGCAAGATGGGAGCAGGCAGAAGAAGAGAGGTAGTGGAGGAGGCGGGAGGGGATAGGGTCAAGGGGAGAGGTGGATGGGGGGAGGACTGGATAAGGGCCTTAACTTCCTCTCCAGTCACATGGGAGAAGGATGTCAGAGTCAGTAAAATGGATGGGGAGGGGAGATCCAGGAAAGGAGGAGGTGGAGAGCTGGGGGACTGGTTGGATATGATGTCCTGATGTATGGAATCAATCTTAGATGTAAAATAGGTAGCAAAGTCAGTGGCAGACAGCAAGGAGGGGAGATGAGGAGGGGGTGGGCAGGGGAGGTATTTCAAGGTGGTAAAGAGACGCTGGGGATTTGAGGACTGGGAGGAGATGAGATTCTTGAAATATGACTGTTTAGAGAGGGAAAGGGCAGCACTGTAGGATGACAGCATGAATTTGAAATGGAGAAAATCTGCCTGAGAGCGTGATCTTCTCCACTGTCGCTCGGCGGTTTGTGAACATTTTTGCAGATATCTGGTGCATTTGGAATGCCAGGGTTGAGGTTTGGATTTGCAAGGGTGAGTAATGATCGCCAGAGCAACAAGTAAGGGAGGCATTGTATAGGGAAGCAGCTTGTTCAGTGCAGGAGAAAGAGAGGATAGGGGAAAGAAATGAGTCAAGTAGGGAAGAAAAGAAAGCAGTGTCAATAGCTTCAATGTTCCGCTTAGTGATGGTGGCTCTCGGAGGTAGAGGATGGGAAGGAGAGAGGGATAGGTTAAAAGAGAGAAGGTGATGGTCAGAGAGGGGCAATGGGGAATTGGAGTAGACAGAAATATCACAACGGTGAGTTAATACCAGATCAAGCAAATGCCCACTTGCATGGGAGGGTGAGGAGGTCCATAGGCCAAATGAGGAAGTGAGGGTGAGTAGTTTGGAGGCAGCAGATTCTGTGGGAATATCAATTGGAATATTGAAGTCACCTAGGATAATAGAGGGAAGGTCTGAGGAGAGAAAGTGAGTCAGCCAGGAAGAAAAGTTGTTAAGCTTTAAAAGAACCTTCATCTTTGGACTAGTGAAATACCAATTTTCAATTATTATATATGTTTGTGCATATAAAGTGCACTAGTGCAATATCACATCCCAAAGAAGTGCTCTGTGCTTGTGCAAAAAAAAAATAATCCAGAAAAATTCCACAACAAACATAAAGTGCATGTGCAAAAAATACTCCAATAATAATCGCTTCAACCACAATTAAAGTGCAAGTGCTCGTACCAGCGAACTTAGGAGCTCATTCAGACCCGCTCGCAAGATGCGATCGCTTGCTGGCAATTGTCTGAAGATGCCCCCTTGCCACTCGCAACACACGTCATCTCCAGGAAATGTAGGATTAATCTGGACCATCATGAGCCATCGGCGCTGCTCCACTGTGATCAGTGCGGGCTGAAATACATGCAGGTGACGTGTACAATGGCGCTACTTTGCTAATTATGCATCCTAATTGTGCAAAATGGCGGATCTTGAGTCCAAATGTGCATGTGCAGCTATGCATCATGGGAAGAAGGCCAACATGCACTGTGCATGTCACAGTGGTGTCATGGAGACCTATGTTCTCCAACTATGGCCCATATTCAATTAAGTATGAAAATGCCCGCTGCCGAGGTTTTCGCCATCATCGCTGGTTTTGCATGAGGAAAAGTATTGCGCTCATCCCCGCTTATTCCCGTATTCAATTCTAAATCGTCGAAATTGCAACACGGAGAGTTCGGACCTGGCAAAAAGTCCTGTCAGATTTGGGGAAATCTGTCTGACAGCCCCCCAAAAATGCACTGACATTGGGGATCACTATAGATAGCCCTGAATAGGCCTGCTGAAGGTATTTGGGGTACTTATATTATCTCAATAGCTGCTTTTTAGCGTCTTAGCACAAGTTTTGAAGAATAGCATTTAGCAGCAATTTTTGCAGAAAATATATAGTCCCAGCAAATTTGGGGTACATGAAAATGGGTGCAAGCATGGTTAAAAATTGCTATAGTGAGGTTTTAAAAAACATGAAAAACGCACCTTCAACAATCAAAAAAACACCTGGGGCATACTTGGGGGACCCCCTGAAGTCTATTTCTCTACTTTTTAAGTTTGACTCCTGTTACAGTGTGTATATTAAAATCAATAATAATAATTCCTTATACAATTAGAAATATATATATATATATATATATATATATATATATATATATATATATATACACACACACACACACACACACACACGACAGGCTCAATCCACGGCACTCGACCATCTGGGGTGCCCTTGGTATGTGACCACACCATCTACATAAAAAATATCATACAAACTCGGCACTCACATGCTTTTCAAACTGCAACTCCTTTGAACATAGGGAATGTTGGTTCCAAAATATTGCAATAATTTGTTAAGCTGGCCACCGCTTCACGGTCATTCCCATCTAGCCAGTCCCTACACTGATTCTCAGATAAATGAACTTGATCTGCCATCTTGGCCTCAAGCTTGCATACATTTTAAACAGAAAACTGGGTCCTGCCTTAAAGAGACAGGACCACACGCAGGGCTATCAGTTAATAAGCACCTGGAAAAAGAAAAAAGTTTGTCTTACATTTGAAAAACAGGGTGCCCTAGCAAGTGTGACCACAAAATTTAAATAAACGACAGGCTCAATCCACGGCACTCGACCATCTGGGGTGCCCTTGGTATGTGACCACACCATCTACATAAAAAATATCATACAAACTCGGCACTCACATGCTTTTCAAACTGCAACTCCTTTGAACATAGGGAATGTTGGTTCCAAAATATTGCAATAATTTGTTAAGCTGGCCACCGCTTCACGGTCATTCCCATCTAGCCAGTCCCTACACTGATTCTCAGATAAATGAACTTGATCTGCCATCTTGGCCTCAAGCTTGCATACATTTTAAACAGAAAACTGGGTCCTGCCTTAAAGAGACAGGACCACACCCAGGGCTATCAGTTAATAAGCACCTGGAAAAAGAAAAAAGTTTGTCTTACATTTGAAAAACAGGGTGCCCTAGCAAGTGTGACCACAAAATTTAAATAAACGACAGGCTCAATCCACGGCACTCGACCATCTGGGGTGCCCTTGGTATGTGACCACACCATCTACATAAAAAATATCATACAAACTCGGCACTCACATGCTTTTCAAACTGCAACTCCTTTGAACATAGGGAATGTTGGTTCCAAAATATTGCAATAATTTGTTAAGCTGGCCACCGCTTCACGGTCATTCCCATCTAGCCAGTCCCTACACTGATTCTCAGATAAATGAACTTGATCTGCCATCTTGGCCTCAAGCTTGCATACATTTTAAACAGAAAGCTGGGTCCTGCCTTAAAGAGACAGGACCACACCCAAGGGCTATCAGTTAATAAGCACCTGGAAAAAGAAAAAAGTTTGTCTTACATTTGAAAAACAGGGTGCCCTAGCAAGTGTGACCACAAAATTTAAATAAATGACAGGCTCAATCCACGGCACTCGACCATCTGGGGTGCCCTTGGTATGTGACCACACCATCTACATAAAAAATATCATACAAACTCGGCACTCACATGCTTTTCAAACTGCAACTCCTTTGAACATAGGGAATGTTGGTTCCAAAATATTGCAATAATTTGTTAAGCTGGCCACCGCTTCACGGTCATTCCCATCTAGCCAGTCCCTACACTGATTCTCAGATAAATGAACTTGATCTGCCATCTTGGCCTCAAACTTGCATACAAGCTTGCTTATTAACTGATAGCCCTGGGTGTGGTCCTGTCTCTTTAAGGCAGGACCCAGTTTTATGTTTAAAATGTATGCAAGCTTGAGGCCAAGATGGCAGATCAAGTTCATTTATCTGAGAATCAGTGTAGGGACTGGCTAGATGGGAATGACCGTGAAGCGGTGGCCATCTTAACAAATCGTTGCAATATTTTGGAACCAACATTCCCTATGTTCAAAGGAGTTGCAGTTTGAAAAGCATGTGAGTGCCGAGTTTGTATGATATTTTTTATATATATATATATATATATATATATATATATGTGTGTGTAATTCATATATTCCAGAGAGAGTCAGATCTCAGAGCTAGTCTGACAAGATGGTTTAACATACCCATAGATGGGAAGAGACCCCACAATACAAGCTAATTAGCATTTGTTTACCCTAGCTAAGAGCCACAGCTTCCTGCCTGAGACCCTATACAATAAGGTTTGAATGTCCTTTTATGGGCAATATCCCACCGGTGTGGAATAGGAGGAGGGCATTCACACAAACACTTGGAGAAACACACATGC
Organism: Taudactylus pleione; assembly: GCA_031769625.1. NCBI lineage: Eukaryota > Metazoa > Chordata > Amphibia > Anura > Myobatrachidae > Taudactylus > Taudactylus pleione. Next base: position 13,024,329 of record JAUIMM010000064.1, on the reverse strand, counting down.
TTGCAAGGACACACCAGAGACACAGGCAGAGCAGACTTTCCCTCCAGAAGGCCAGAATGCAACTTCATTCCCCAGGGGAGGTTTGGCGATATCTACTTATAATGGCTAAGTAAACTGTACATTAGTTAGCCTATAATGGGTATTTGTAACTAGTTTGATTTAATCTGAATTTAGCTTATATAGATAGTTTGTAGTGATTTGGGTTCAGTTTTATACATATAGCTGGCTGTGATATAGGTGTACTTTTTCCCCCTTCCTTCCCATGTGCTTGGACAGTGGCATAGTCTGAGTGGGATGAGTTTGGTGTGTGTTGTGTTCTTGTGGTCTGACTGTGTCATTGTGTGGTTGGGATTGGGATGGAAATTGGGTGGAGTATTGCAGTCTGTGGATGTGTGGTTGTTTGATGTCAGCTGATGATGAGGGAACCCGTGACTCGGTGGTGGTCAATTGCGTTGTGCTGGGTTTGTGGGTGGTGTACACTGTTTGGTAGTTTGTGCTTTGTGGGACATTATGTAGTGGAATCAGGTTGGGTTCGGCTGGTGGTTGTGGTTCTATGGGAGTTTTCAATGTGAGTTTTCATAATGGAGTTTGCCTAGGGATCATGAGGCTTGCAAACAAAGGAAAAACATGTGCTTTGGCCCTTCCCCCTCCCCACGGTCTAGTGGGTACTGGATGAGGTCTGTTGTTGGATGGTATTGTTGTATATTGGAATCAGCTTGTGTTGTACATGTTGGAATATTAAATGGTGCAGTGTTTGCCTGATGTGTTGGCATATGATATTCAGCTTGCATATTTAATTAACTATGGCATTATGGGAGTCTTCAATGTGAGTTTTCAAAATGGAGTTTGTGTTCAGAGACCATGCGGTTTGAAGAATATGACAAAGGGTCCCAACAACCCCCACTCACACACTCGGCAATCATATATATCTCTCTCTCTCTCTCTCTCTCTCGTCTATATTGTATTTTAAGAAGCATTGATTTTATGAAGATTGATTTGATATATAAAAACATTTTACTTATAATACTTTGTGTGCATCGTTATCTTTATAGAAGGAAATTATCCAAATGATTTAAAGGGTATATAATTCTGGTTAAACACTTTGCGAAGTTCATATATTTATGTTAATTATAACCTGATAGTTATTATATGAAAAATAGAATATTTGCTTCAGATATATTGGGATTAAACAGGCTGGCAATGGCCTGTGTGTACAAATAGGAAAAAGAAAAAAACCACCCCTTATCAATGGCGCCCGAACAAGTCTGCTTTTAAAATTGTGGAAATTATCATTAGCACCCGAACCGGTCTGTTTATAATTGTGGTAACTTATAATTGTTGCTGTTTACAATTTTAATTCCCACAATTAAAAAAAAGCAGAGAGTACCCACATTTTTTTTTGTGTTAGTTTTAGGTTTTTTTTGTTTGTACACAGGATACCACTTGTAGAATGGCGATCCAGCGATGCTTGATTTAATTATAATTCTCACAGTATGTTTGTTTTCATTTTTGAATGGTTGCACAAGATATATAACAATTTCTCTTTCCAACAAGCATATTTTGCAGGATTGCAAGGCCTGAAGTTACAGTGAACAGCAGGCTCTAAGCAATGGTGACTCCTGGTTATTCAAGGTAATCTGTATTTAACCCTTTCTGTGCTGCATATATCATATCTGCAATAACACACTACAAAAAAATAAACACACTCACACTTGATACAATAGATCTCTTTACAACATCATGGCTGCATTACCATGAGGCTCCACCATCCCCCATTCATAGCAACTAGGGGTGTGCACAAGCCACTTTTCGTGTTTTGTGTTTTGGTTTTGGATCTGGATCTTTCTTCGTGTTTTGGATCTGGATTGGTTTTGCCAAAACCACCCTTCCGTGTTTTGGGTTCTGGGTTTTGTGTTTTGGATCTGTATTTTTTTTTTAAAAAGCATAAAAACAGCTAAAATCACAGAATTTGTTGGTTTCTCTGCTCCTATGCTATTATTAACCTCAATAACCTTAATTTCCACTCATTTCCAGTCTATTCTGAACACCTCACACCTCACAATAGTGTTTTCATGTCCAAAAGGTTGCACCGAGGTAGCTGGATGACTATGCTAAGCGACACGAGTGGGCGGCACAAACACGTGACCCATCTAGGAGTGACACTGCAGTGGCAGACAGGATGGCAGTTAGAAAAACTAGGCCCCAAACTGTACATAATGCAAAGAAAAAAAAGAAGTGCAAGATGGAATTGTCCTTGGGCCCTCCCACCCACCCTTATGTTGTATAAACAGGACATGCACACTTTAACAAATCAATCATTTCAGCGCCAGGGTCTGCCACACAACTGTGGCTGAAATGATTGGTTCGTTTGGGCCCCCACAAAACAAGCTGGCAATTAATGTGTCCCTGCACAAACTGGCTCTACGGAGGCAAGATGTCATCCTCATCCTCCTCATCCACCGATTCCTCACCCTCTTCAGTGTGTACATCCTCATCCTCACAAAGTATTAACTCGTCCCCACTTGAATCCACCACCACAGGTCCCTCTGTACCTTCTGGAGGCTGGTCTCCCTGGAAGAGCTGATAATTCATTTTGATGAACATCATCTTCTCCACATTCTGTGGAAGCAACCTCCTACGCCTTTCGCTGACAAGGTTCCCGGCTGCACTAAACACTCTTTCGGAGTACACACTGGAGGGGGGGCAACTCAGGTAAAATAGAGCCAGCTTGTACAGGGGCCTCCAAATTGCCTCTTTTTCCTGCCAGTACAGGTATGGACTGTCTGACATGCCTACTTGGATGCTGTCACCGATGTAATCCTCCACCATTCTGTCAATGGTGACAGTATCATATGCAGTGACAGTAGACATGTCAGAAATTGTTGCCAGGTCCTTCAGTCCGGACCAGATGTCCAAACTTGGTCCTGCCTGCCCTGCATCACCGCCAGCGGGTTGCTTAGGATACCTAAGTTTTTTCCTGGCAGCCCCAGTTGCGGGAGAAAATGAAGAAGGAGCCGTTGACGTGTCACGTTCCGCTTCGGCTGACAGTGTGTTCACCAGCAGGTCTTTGCACCTCTGCAGGCTTGTGTCGGCCGGAAAGAGAGACACCACATAGGCTTTAAACCTAGGATCAAGCACGGTGGCCAAAATGTAGTGGTCTGATTTCAACAGATTGACCACCCTGGAATCCTGGCAAAGCGAATGAAGGGCTTCATCCACAAGTCCCACATGCCGAGCGGAATCGCTCCGTCTTAGCTCCTCCTTCACTTTCTCCAGCTGCTTCTGCAAAAGCCTGATGAGGGGAATGACCTGACTCAAGCTGGCTGTGTCTGAACTGACTTCACGTGTGGCAAGTTCGAAGGGCTGGAGAACCTTGCACAACACGGAAATCATTCTCCACTGCGCTTGAGTCAGGTGCATACCCCCTCCTTTGCCTATGTCATAGGTGGATGTATAGGCTTGTATGGCCTTTTGCTGCTCCTCCATCCTCTGAAGCATATAGAGGGTTGAGTTCCACCGCGTCACAACCTCTTGCTTCAGGTGATGGCAGGGCAGGTTCAAGAGTGTTTGCTGGCGCTCCAGTCTTCGGCACGCAGTCGCTGAATGGCGAAAGTGGCCAGAAATTTTTCGGGCCACCCAAAGCGTCTCCTGCACGCCCCTGTCGCTTTTCAGAAAATTCTGCACCACCAAGTTTATTGTGTGAGCAAAACATGGGACGTGCTGGAATTTGCCCAGATGTAATGCCCGCACAATATTGGTGGCGTTGTCAGATATCACAAATCCCCAGGAGAGTCTAAGTGGGGTAAGCCACTGGGCGATGATTTCCCTCAGTTTCTCTAAGAGGTTGTCGGCGGTGTGCCTCTTGCTGAAACCGGTGATACACAGCGTAGCCTGCCTTGTAACGAGCTGGCGTTTCTGAGATGCTGCTACTGGTGACACTGCTGCTGTTGCTGCGTAAGGTGATACATCTACCCAGTGGGCTGTCACAGTCATATAGTCCTTAGTCTGCCCTGTTCCACTTGTCCACATGTCCGTGGTTAAGTGGACATTGTGTACAACGGCATTTTTCAGGACACTGAGGACACTTTTTCTGACGTTTCTGTACAGTCTCGGTATCGCCTGCCTAGTGAAGTGGAATCTAGACGGGATTTGGAACCGGGGACACACTACCTCCATCAATTGTCTAAATCCCACTGCACTAATGGCGGATACCGGACGCACGTCTAACACCAACATAGCAGTCAAGGCCTCAGTTATACGTTTTGCTTCAGGATGACTGCTGTCGTACTTCATCGTCCTCGCTAAGGACTGTTGGAGGGTCAATTGTTTAGTAAAAGTAGTGGTGTTCCTACTTCCTCTCTGGGATGATGAATGACTCCCAGCAGCAGCAACAGCAGCAGCGGCAGCAGTAGGCGTAGCAATGCAGGATCCTCCAGAGGAATCCCGGATAGGAGAGTCAGTCATGCCAGTGACATGGCCTGCAGGACTACTTCCGATCCTGACTAAGGAGGAAATTGACGAGGAGGGAGTTGACGGTGTGGTTTGCAGGCGCTTAGATACAACAGGACAATGGGATTTAGGTGTCCCTGGACTGCTTACGGTCTTAGCCAAAGTTTCTGAACTTGACAGTAACTTTTTATGAACGCGCTGCAGGTGCCGTATAAGGGAGGATGTTCCTAGGTGGTTGACGTCCCTACCCCTACTTATTTCACCTTTACATATGGTACATATGGCAAGACAGTTGTTGTCCGGATTTGGATAGAAATATTGCCAGACCAAAGAGGTGGAATGTTTGGTCTTCTGCCCAGGCATGACCGTGATGGGCTTTTTCATCCCACGGACAACAACTGTCTCCCCCGGAGCCTGATTTAAACAAACCACATCACCATCAGAATCCTCCTCGCCAACTTCCTCCTCAGCGCCAGCTACACCAGTATCCTCATCCTGTTGTACTTCAACAGTGACATCTTCAATTTGCATATCAGCAAGTGGACTGTGGGTGCTCCTTTCAGCACTTGCAGGGGGCGTGCAAATGGTGGAAAGAGCCACCTCTTCCCGTCCAGTGCTGGGAAGGTCAGGCATCGCAACCACCACCACACTTGGACTCTCCTTGGGGATTTGTGATATCTTCTTAGAAAGCACAGTTCTTCGCTGTGCTTTTGCCAGCTTAACTCTTTTGATTTTTTTAGTGGGAGGAGGGCTTCCATCGTCATGTGAAGCTGAACCACTAGTCATGAACATACTAGGGATCGACCTTAGCCGTTCCTTGCCACTCCGTGTCGTAAATGGCATATTGGCAAGTTTACGTTTCTCTTCAGCTGATTTAAATGTCTTTTTCAAGGTCATTTTCCTGAACTTTGCCATTTGGGATTGTATGTGCCCTCTACTATGACATTGGGCATCGGCCTTGGCAGACGACGTTGATGGCATGTTATCGTCTATGTCATGACTAGTGGCAGCAGCTTCAGCACTAGGAGGAAGTGGTTCTTGATCTTTCTCTATTTTATTTTTATCGGAGAAAGTTTGGTCCTCCATTTATGTTATATCGATTTGATATATACGTGCGGCTAAACACAGAAAATAATTTTTTTTTTGGTTTGGACTGGAGTGTACTTTGGGGGTTACAGCACCCTTTAACGGTCAAGCCAGCCGGCCCTTTACTTATGACACAGGCGCACTCTTGGCACTACTTTGTTGATGCACGTGCGGCTACTGCGCACACAATTCACAAACACAGAAAATAATTTTTTTTTTGGTTTGGACTGGAGTGTACTTTGGGGGTTACAGCACCCTTTAACGGTCAAGCCAGCCGGCCCTTTACTTATGACACAGGCGCACGCTTGGCACTACTTTGTTGATGCACGTGCGGCTACTGCGCACACAATTCACAAACACAGAAAATAATTTTTTTTTGGTTTGGACTGGAGTGTACTTTCGGGGGTTACAGCACCCTTTAACGGTCAAGCCAGCCGGCCCTTTACTTATGACACAGGCGCACGCTTGGCACTACTTTGTTGATGCACGTGCGGCTACTGCGCACACAATTCACAAACACAGAAAATAATTTTTTTTTTGGTTTGGACTGGAGTGTACTTTGGGGGTTACAGCACCCTTTAACGGTCAAGCCAGCCGGCCCTTTACTTATGACACAGGCGCACGCTTGGCACTACTTTGTTGATGCACGTGCGGCTACTGCGCACACAATTCACAAACACAGAAAATAATTATTTTTTTGGTTTGGACTGGAGTGTACTTTGGGGGTTACAGCACCCTTTAACGGTCAAGCCAGCCGGCCCTTTACTTATGACACAGGCGCACACTTGGCACTACTTTGTTGATGCACGTGCGGCTACTGCGCACACAATTCACAAACACAGAAAATAATTTTTTTTTGGTTTGGACTGGAGTGTACTTTGGGGGTTACAGCACCCTTTAACGGTCAAGCCAGCCGGCCCTTTACTTATGACACAGGCGCACGCTTGGCACTACTTTGTTGATGCACGTGCGGCTACTGCGCACACAATTCACAAACACAGAAAATAATTTTTTTTTGGTTTGGACTGGAGTGTACTTTCGGGGGTTACAGCACCCTTTAACGGTCAAGCCAGCCGGCCCTTTACTTATGACACAGGCGCACGCTTGGCACTACTTTGTTGATGCACGTGCGGCTACTGCGCACACAATTCACAAACACAGAAAATAATTTTTTTTTTGGTTTGGACTGGAGTGTACTCTCGGGGGTTACAGCACCCTTTAACGGTCAAGCCAGCCGGCCCTTTACTTATGACACAGGTGCACGCTTGGCACTACTTTGTTGATGCACGTGCGGCTACTGCGCACACAATTCACAAACACAGAAAATAATTTTTTTCTGGTTTGGACTGGAGTGTACTTTCGGGGGTTACAGCACCCTTTAACGGTCAAGCCAGCCGGCCCTTTACTTATGACACAGGCGCACGCTTGGCACTACTTTGTTGATGCACGTGCGGCTACTGCGCACACAATTCACAAACACAGAAAATAATTTTTTTTTTGGTTTGGACTGGAGTGTACTTTGGGGGTTACAGCACCCTTTAACGGTCAAGCCAGCCGGCCCTTTACTTATGACACAGGCGCACGCTTGGCACTACTTTGTTGATGCACGTGCGGCTACTGCGCACACAATTCACAAACATAGAAAATAATTTATTTTTTGGTTTGGACTGGAGTGTACTTTCGGGGGTTACAGCACCCTTAACGGTCAAGCCAGCCGGCCCTTTACTTATGACACAGGCGCACGCTTGGCACTACTTTGTTGATGCACGTGCGGCTACTGCGCACACAATTCACAAACACAGAAAAACATTTTTTTTTTTGGTTTGGACTGGAGTGTACTTTCGGGGGTTACAGCACCCTTAACGGTCAAGCCAGCCGGCCCTTTACTTATGACACAGGCGCACGCTTGGCACTACTTTGTTGATGCACGTGCGGCTACTGCGCACACAATTCACAAACACAGAAAATAATTTTTTTTTGGTTTGGACTGGAGTGTACTTTCGGGGGTTACAGCACCCTTTAACGGTCAAGCCAGCCGGCCCTTTACTTATGACACAGGCGCACGCTTGGCACTACTTTGTTGATGCACGTGCGGCTACTGCGCACACAATTCACAAACACAGAAATTATATTATTTTTTTAGCACTTGGGGGGAGCACCCCTGATGGACAGAGCACCCCCTGGACAACACTACAGCACTCCTTTAGGACTGGGACACTGCACAGGACTTTGGAGTGGACACAGCCCCTATGGAGAACTGACTGCACAACACAGTCCAGCCAGCCCCTATGGACTTTGAAGTAGTGGACACAGCCCCTATTAACAACAGCAGCACAGCACAACACAGCCAGCCCCTATGGACTTTGAAGTAGTGGACAACAGCAGCACTACACTACACTACACTACACAGCCCTAACTCCCACCCTCCCTCTTCACTGTCCACAGCCGAGTGAGAAAATGGCGCCGACGCGGGTACCTTATATAGGATCCAAAACCCGCGAGACTCGGAAGGCGGGATGATGACGTTTTGCCTCGATTTCAGATCCGAGTCAGGCGGGAAAAGTCGAGCCTGACTCGGATCGGCCTCGGATCGGGGGGGCTCGGGGGGGTTCGGATTTCAGAAATCCGAACCCGCTCACCCCTAATAGCAACACAAAAACACATAAAACTCACATGCAAATATATACACAAATAATTGTTTTCTCTGATAGATTGCAATCCACAATTTATTTATAGATATTAATCTGCCGGAAGTGCAGGAAAACATTTATATCCCTTAAAATATATATACAGTATATCATATATATTCCCCCATACACACACGCATGTACACTTCTCACATACATTCACAGTATATAACTCCATTTATTTCTGTTTAATTCACCCTGCAGCATATCTGCAGTGAAACTTGTGCATTAAGGTCACACATTAAAACATGCACTGTACCTGTACCAATGTTTTAAAGTACTGGAGAATTCATAAGTAATCTCTGAAAACACAAATGTTTCATATATTTGAAGCAAATGAATGTAAATTTGAAATTCATCTTAGTGATGGTAAACTTATTTTACCTATTGCACTGCAATGTATTGCAGGATTGTTCCAATGTTGAGTGTTCTGATAATGTCACAAACATACATTACAATTGGCAAATTTTATGATGTTTGGTAGAATAATCATGATTTATACAGGAGCTAGAATTCAGCACCAATGTGAATTATGATTTGCATTTATTATCCTCTGTTGTTCTCAATGTCTAATTTTGAACAAAAGGGGGGGTTTACACAGAATCTCAGAAAATAGGGATCTGTGTAATATGACATTACTGAACACACACATGGCTGCAATACAGGAGTTTTGAGGTATGCGTGCTATACACATGAATTCGGTCATCTGTGTGTACTTTGTATGTACTTCTGAAAAATCCTTGCAATACAACAGTTTATAGATTTATTTTAGGTTAAGAAATCCACTTCTGAGTAAGTTATAACATGTGGTGTGCTATATTGTATTATCTGTGTATTAGATCGCATGTAAACCACATATAATCTTTGAAGGTTTGCGTAATATGCATAATACATTGTTTAAGATAATCAGGGACTTGATGTGTTTTGTCAAGGAATATTAGGGCGGTTATGGGCCCTGTGAAAGCTTGAATGTTTAGCTCACATGAAGCTTTGGTCGCTATACATGCATAGAGCATAAGCGATGACGACCCGGTGTCTGGGGTCTAGTGGCATAGGACAGGATACGTAAGAAAACTGTATGGAAAGGTTAGCAAGGTTCAAAGAGATTTAAGATGCTTATGAATATCTGAGATGTCATGGATATTTTTGACATGACCCATAATAAGGGTAAAGCAATTATTGTTTTCATGTAAGGCATTCTGTTGTTTTAATTCTAACCATTACTTCCTACAGAAGCATGTCTTTAATAGTTGTCTGAGCGGGTACTGCATTTTGGCGACGCGGTAAGAATTTTGAGCAGAGAAGCACGCACTGAGAACCTGTGAATGGCGTGAATTAGCTACTCTCGCTGGGTGATCTCAGATCTGTAAGATAAATTCTCCAATCTAGTAAGGATTGAGGACTTAATTTCCATCATTACAGACAGGAAAAAGTAATACACCAGCAGTGTCAGACTGGAACAATGGGGATCACCGGAGGTTTTCTGTACCCCTATGGCCCAGTCTGACCCTGTATACTAGTCATAACTCAGATAGATATGGATTTCCATAAATAGATTAAGGAACTCGCAAAGGGCGGTATATGTGTTTAACCCATTTATTTAGTTCTGTGACAGATATATATAGGTGACACTAGTGTGAAGCTTAGGATCAGTTGATGTATTGCTAAGCAGGGTATGATTAATTGGATCATATAGCAGGTTTGCAATGAGTCCTGTAATAATCGTTCTATATATATTGGTAAGCAGAATATGGTTTAAAAAGACTGAATCGCAGGTTGGCGAAGTCTGTAAAAATGGATCATTTCATTTAAGATGCCACAGATGTTAGGATGTCTAAATAATTGTTTTCCTTTAGGTAAACAGGTCATGTGGTAATTATATATGACTGCAGGAAATATAATTTTTAGACAGTGATATACATTACATTATAAATATTGATGGACAATGTGATATGCGTAATACTACGTTGGACATGGGATGTTCCTTAGAAGTAGGGATATCATATGAAAAGCAGAAATAAGGAAATCTAGATTTGTCGTTACTGCAGTAAATAAGTAGACATCCTTATGATACTGATGACAGGTGATAATGGATTTAACTTTTATGCTTACAGCAATGTTTATGGTATATGCAATTGTTCTGAAGACTGTATATGGTATAATATGGGTTAAAAATAGACAGGTGGTATAAAATCCTGCTCATTTTAAATCCCAGGTGTATACAGGTAAAGTATAATGGTATAAAATATGTATATCGGAGTAAAGGATTAAAAAAAAATCCCTAGTGTTAATAAGGAAGTATTACAACCCCTGACCAAATTCATAGGAATTGGAAGATGGGTGGACAAGGTCTTTTTTGTAGGATCTTGGAAATATGGAAATATTAAGAGCTGAAAATATTGTGCATTTCTCATAAAGTGACTTATGTGGTAAATGACATCGGAACTGTTGTAATTAGTTTAAGAATAGATAGGAATTATTTACATATTGACATGTCTGTATTATGTAAACTAACATTTCTTTCTATTTCATCGGAATGCAGGTTAAAGTCGATCAAATGGCCCAAGACTTCCCTGATTCTCCTCAACAATTAATACACAGATTATTGTCAGGAGAAAAGGGGGGGTGTTATATGGGTATTTGAAGGTTGGAAATTTAGAATTTCCCAGGTTAGGGATATTTTTTTGGAGATTTTCATAGAAAATGAGAAAAACAAAGGCATTGTAGGATCTTGAATGCCACCTAGTGGAGAAAACTATGTAAAGTTGAGTCTGTAACACTCGTCAATGTTAATGATATGTGATTTTTGAAAACTCCAATATGGAGCAGACAAAATTCTAAACTATTACAGTGGGTGGGAGGGACCGCTAACGCACAGAGAATCTGTTTTTCGTCCATGTAGGCAAGTCAAGTCAACAGCAGGATATCTGAAGACTGCAGACAGATCGGATGGAAGACAAGACATCAGATTTGGTAGGAAAGATGGAGACATTCAAAAGTACTGATATCTCTCAATTTCTTATTTAGATGCTGACAAGGCCCAGCTGCAGACAGACGATATTCCTGACAGATGACTACACAAACCCTAAGATGATCGAACGGAAGATGATCAGACGGAACACAGATCGGAAGATGATCAGATGGAACAGATCGGAAGGACCAGGATAGGGATCATCCAAAGCAGATGTCCAAGATGACAACACTCCAGAAGTGCGCCCTCATCCCATGTGGCGAAGATGACAACTATAGGCTTTTGATTCCAAATGTTAATAAAAATTAGGAAAGGGTTTGGTTCAAATATGAAAGATTTTTTATCCTTACATACACTCAAACAAGGTTTTTTCCATCTACATATGCGAAGCAGGAGAGGACCCTTACTTCTCCGCCCTTTCATTACCTTTTATTTTGAACTGTGAAAATTACATTGTTATGATTCTCTCCAAACTGAATTCTCTCTTTTCTCACCACTTGTACGATCAACGAACATACACATAACACATACACTAAAATATTGATAATACACAAGCTTATGTCAGTTCAACTGTCAGATGTCATTGAACTCACAAAAGGGGGAAATGTTACAGTGTGTATATTAAAATCAATAATAATAATTCCTTATACAATTAGAATCAAATATATATATATATATATATATATATATATATGTGTGTGTGTGTGTAATTCATATATTCCAGAGAGAGTCAGATCCCAGAACTAGTCTGACAAGATGGTTTAACATACCCATAGATGGGAAGAGACCCCACAATACAAGCTAATTAGCATTTGTTTACCCTAGCTAAGAGCCACAGCTTCCTGCCTGAGACCCTATACAATAAGGTTTGAATGTCCTTTTATGGGCAAGATCCCACCGGTGAGGAATAGGAGGAGGGTATTCACACAAACACTTGGAGAAACACACATGCTTGCAAGGACACACCAGAGACACAGGCAGAGCAGACTTTCCCTCCAGAAGGCCAGAATGCAACTTCATTCCCCAGGGGAGGTTTGGCGATATCTACTTATAATGGCTAAGTAAACTGTACATTAGTTAGCCTATAATGGGTATTTGTAACTAGTTTGATTTAATCTGAATTTAGCTTATATAGATAGTTTGTAGTGATTTGGGTTCAGTTTTATACATATAGCTGGCTGTGATATAGGTGTACTTTTTCCCCCTTCCTTCCCATGTGCTTGGACAGTGGCATAGTCTGAGTGGGATGAGTTTGGTGTGTGTTGTGTTCTTGTGGTCTGACTGTGTCATTGTGTGGTTGGGATTGGGATGGAAATTGGGTGGAGTATTGCAGTCTGTGGATGTGTGGTTGTTTGATGTCAGCTGATGATGAGGGAACCCGTGACTCGGTGGTGGTCAATTGCGTTTGTGGGTGGTGTACACTGTTTGGTAGTTTGTGCTTTGTGGGACATTATGTAGTGGAATCAGGTTGGGTTCGGCTGGTGGTTGTGGTTCTATGGGAGTTTTCAATGTGAGTTTTCATAATGGAGTTTGCCTAGGGATCATGAAGCTTGCAAACAAAGGAAAAACATGTGCTTTGGCCCTTCCCCCTCCCCACGGTCTAGTGGGTACTGGATGAGGTCTGTTGTAGGATGGTATTGTTGTATATTGGAATCAGCTTGTGTTGTACATGCTGGAATATTAAATGGTGCAGTGTTTGCCTGATGTGTTGGTATATGATATTCAGCTTGCATATTTAATTAACTATGGCATTATGGGAGTCTTCAATGTGAGTTTTCAAAATGGAGTTTGTGTTCAGAGACCATGCGGTTTGAACAATAGGACAAAGGGTCCCAACAACCCCCACTCACACACTCGGCAATCATATCTCTCTCTCTCTCTCTCTCTCTCTCTCTCTCTCTCTCGTCTATATTGTATTTTAAGAAGCATTGATTTTATGAAGATTGATTTGATATATAAAAACATTTTACTTATAATACTTTGTGTGCATCGTTATCTTTATAGAAGGAAATTATCCAAATGATTTAAAGGGTATATAATTCTGGTTAAACACTTTGCGAAGTTCATATATTTATGTTAATTATAACCTGATAGTTATTATATGAAAAATAGAATATTTGCTTCAGATATATTGGGATTAAACAGGCTGGCAATGGCCTGTGTGTACAAATAGGAAAAAGAAAAAAAACCACCCCTTATCAACTCCCAACTTTGGACTTTTTTGGCCCAAAAATTAAAGTACTTTTTTGGAGTGATCTAAAGTATTTTTCAATCTTTTTTTGAAGCAGTTTATCTTTGAGGGACTGTCCCAAGGCTGCAGGGTGTTCCCCAAACTTTGCACCCCAAACCCCCAATTCTGTACTTTTTTCCGACAGCTATTCATAGTCAAAACTTTTCTGCCAGGTACATTGCATTGCATTTTTGCACCAGCGAAAAGTCGCCACAATTGAGTACGGGAATAAGTTACCGCTGGCGAAATGATGTCATCGGCAAAACTTCTTCACTGAAAATTGATTTTCGCCACTAATTGAATATGACCCCATATGTATAACATCTAAATGGCCTAATGCAATGACCCACATAACTGTGTGCCCATTGCAGTGTGTAAGTGCGATGCTGCCAGTCCAATGTGTGTGGCGCATGGCCTTCCAAAAGTGCAGCGCCACATGTCAATTACCTCTGATGTGTCATATTGCACGTCCAATGTATGTGACGCATTTCACATCGTGTCCATAGTATATGACGTTACATTACTCGCATAGGGTATTGACAAATGTAGTCCGCATTCACGAATTATTGTGGTTAACATAAGAACATGCATTATATCAAAATGGCACATTAAATCAGATCTCCTAAAGCAGTGTTGGCTAACCTTGACACTCCAGCTGTTATGGAACTACATAACCCAGCATGCACTGCTACAGTTTTGCTATTAGGGCATGCTAAAACTGTGGCAGGGCATGCTGGGATATATAGTTCCACAACCGCTGGAGTGTCAAGGTTAGCCAACACTGTCCTAAAGAGTCATCAACATAGTACTAACATATCTTCATATTTCCGCCTTTTCCTATAGTGATATACCTTGGGGAATTGGCTCAGTAGAGAGTTCAGTGGTGCAGTGAATAGGTGCATTATAAAGATCCATATGTAGCTTCGCAGGTTAAAATAAAAATTATTTTACAACTGGTTCTGTGTACTTAACAGACATTTCTCCAGGTTCCCATTCTCTCCTTGCAACTTTTCAACCATATCATGTACATGGTAAAGTTATTTCTTCCTTTCTCCAAAACATTCATCGAGCTTACCAGACAGATAATGTCTTTCTAATTCAGACTCTGCAAGTCTTGTTTTTGTGGAGACCATTAAAAAGTATTTTTCTTCTATCAACAAAGTTAAATTGGCCACTTTTCCTTGTGTGCACGCTGCCTTACTCTGATGTCCCTTGACACATTCTTTTAATTCTTCCACTTTCTGCTAACGGACTATATACTTTTGCTGCTATTCAACAATGTCAAAAAGCATCTTATTCTCATGCTCTTTACCCAAAAGCACTTCATTCTTTGAAAGCAACACATCATTTTCACACTTTATCATACACTTTAACGCTTCAGTCTCCTCAAGGCATTCAGATATAACCGCTAATTTGAGGTCTGTCTCTTTAAGAGATTTAATCTCTAACTCTTTTATCTTTTTCTTGTTTAAATGGTATTTTTTAAAGAGGACAATTCACTCCATAATTTATTTTCAGCTTACTCATGCAAATTTCTCTCATCAGCCAACTGTTCTAGTAAGTTATCAATCTGCCCAGAATGATTCAAAACATTACGCATATGGTCAAATTCCTCCAGGCTGATATAGTCCTCTCTTGATGGAACTTGCCCCATACATCGACCACACATACTGCCAGTTTTACTCTGCTTTGGCAATGTAAATGTTTCTTTCCCTGGAAAATGCTTTGAACCCCAGCATATTGCAAAGAGTTACCACAGAGTATTTTAAACAACTTTTAAATCACCTCCTTGCAACACACTTGCTTTACTTTCAGACTGTGCACTCCAGCCCTGGATTTGCATCTCTCCAGCTTCATCACTTGTAGGAAACCTGTCTTTTCTGAGAGCTTGCTTCATTTTCCCCATATTTATCGGAACACAGCATAAACACAGGAACAGCTTTTGTTTTCACTGTATCACACTTTGCCTTCAAAATTATTTTAAGCACAGGAAAGCACTTGCTTGATGTGGCACTACAATTACCAGCATGTATGCACTGTCTCTTTAACAGCTTTCTCTCTCTTATGTCAGTACCACACCCTGCTTTAATGACAGAGAAAAACACTTTTTTATTCTTTCAGCAGCCACAACCTGGATTTTGCACTATTAACATCTCCAAAGAAAAAGTGACTTTTCACACTTGTGGTTCCACACACTTGTGCATCTTTTTCACAAATGCAGACAACTTTCTGTTCATACCACATTTCATCACATGCCTTCATCACTCACCCCTTTCTTGGGTTTCACACAGGTGAGTCCTTGTGGTTTCCATTCTGCTGTGCATCAATTATTTCTACATAGACCCCTACGTAGATCCTTATGCTTGCCCGCATTCTCTACAATATTGTGATATATCTGCAGTGAGTAGGTGCATAATAAAGATCCACATGCAGCTCCAGTTGTGTACTACATTCCGGTTCCTATCCAGTACCAGTCTGTGCCACCATCCAGTACAAGTTTTAGAGTCTTATCCCAGTGCACCTCTTCTTCCAGTACTGTCATGCTGCTTAACACCCATTACATTTCACACCTATGAGGAAGTGTTACATGTGTCCCTCTCTATGCCAAACCTCCTGAATTATTAGGGAGGACATTGCATACGAGGAGGATACACTTTAGCCCTTTTCACCCCCTTAGGAAATGAATTTGGAAAAATCCCCTCTTAGTGGGTACCTACGACATGGAAGGAATATTCTCCCCGATTTTAATGTTTCTAAGTCCAGGGGTTTGGGGTAGGTGTTGATGAGTCAGCCAGTCAGTCAGTGAGGACATTTGATTATATGATTTTATATATATATATATATATAGATATAGAGAGAGATAGTCCAGTGTCTGGCACTCCTCACAAAATGGTAAAATATTCATCCAATAAATAAATGCTGCAGATAGCAAGTTGATTTTCAAGTTTCAATATCTTATTCCATATTGTCATCCTGACCCTACCTCACTGCTTGAACCCTGTGTCAAAGCCGGATGGTTGGCTGAGACCTAAATTGTAAAAGTAATATTTGCACGATGCCATCTGGCGTAGTCAGTATAATATTATTGTGCATGGCGCAATTTTAGTCTTGTGTACATCTGCCATGTTACTGCACACTGTTAAAGTCTTTACATACTCATGAATACACATATATTTAAAGATTTTATATATTCAGTGCTGACAGACAAGTCTTGTGGACATGTCTGGGGCTAGTAATTGGAATACACAAAGATACTGTGAGTGTTTACTTCGCATACAGGTACGGTATGTCTGTGGCAATTGAAGTATAACACAGACACTGATATGCTCATAGGGAGTGTTCTGAATGTGGATTTAGAAACAATTGTCAGACGTTTAGCTATTGTTAGCAATTGTAGGCCTTGTATCCCATGCTGATTTGGTTAAGAAGAACTGAAGATTGTTTTCTGAATAAACATAGGAAAGCCTTTTATTAAAGTTATCAGACTTCTTGCCAAAGCTTGCTCCACCTGTGAACAGGACAAACTCCATTGTCTGTCATTTTTTTTATTTCAGACAGAAGTAATATTACTGTTTGAAGCAATGTATATATATATATATATATATATATTAATATATATATATATGTAAATATACACTTAAACAATCACATGGGTATCCACAATGCGTGCACACATATATATATATACAGTTGCAATTATAAATAGAAGCACACACAGCACATGTTTTGCGCTGTACACAACCCCTGCATGCAGCGCACCTTTTACACTGCATGAAGACACACAACACATACTTACATATAATCATAAATACACACACACTCATAAAAGGTTCCTGCACATTATGGTTTTTATTAAAGTTATTAATTATGATGTAAAATGTATGTATTTGATATCTAAGGTTTAGTACATGATAAGCAGACCATGTTTGGTACCATTCTAAACCAGTGTCTATTTGCAGATCTCTGGTTCCATTGGCAAGGAGATCGCAACATACAAGTTATGGATTATAGAGAATTAGGTGTTAGAATGTACTTTGTATGTAGTGTCTATTGATTAGTTAAAACACACACAAAGAGCCATTGGAGGGCTGAACTACCATTGTACAAAGTGACCTATGACAGAAGAACCAAGAAGAAGAACCAATAGGATTATGCCAACTCGTTTCTATTGTGTTGTCCACTCTCTGTACTGTATATATTCAGGCACTCTATTTCCAGTAGTTAGTCATCATATTCTTTCTTTTGACGGAGTCTTCACCTTTGATGCTGGAAATCTGGATCCAGAGCGCCTGCGTATGTATCGACTGTACCTTGTTTATGTATAATCTTTTGTGCTAATTGTATTTAGATCACAGCGTGTAACTAAATGCTTTTTATGTGAATAATAACTTTTTGTGCTTTGGAACCACACTCAAAGTCTGGAAAGCAATTATTTCTTGTGCGACTTACAACACTAAATAGCGACATTTAGGTATATAGATCATTAGGTATTCATAGTTGGGGGCTCATAGAGTGAGGTAACGCTAGCACAATTAACACCTTAACACAGTTATCGATCTCTCACTGAGGGGTGGACGGCAACATACGCAGGAAAGGACGCACTGTGTCCGAAAACCTGCTACCACTTGATGTTTGTGCTAGGGGGGTAAGCCGCACAATAGCGAACGCATATTTCCTGTATTGCTGCCACGTGTTCAAACAGTCATTGTATTCATAGCGTGATTGCTTGTTAAACCTCTGAATTGCACTGCTATATTTAAGGAAAAGGTTTTCATTTTTTTCTGCGCAGAAAAGGTTTATGTAATTGAAACGTGTGATTGTAAAGTGGAGGCTACTGTCTGGTTAAGACTAAGTGTAAAGTGGAGGCTACTGTCTGGTTAAGCCTAGGTTGAAACTCAGTAGGTGCCCGATGGGACCGTACAAACTACTGGGCCAGTGTACAAAGCAGGTACATTGTGGTTATCAAGAAACTAAGGGGTTTCTTGGTCCGACACCCATTAATCTCAAAGTCCATTGATCAGATAGGTTCTTTGGGCAATGTGATCGAACCACATGGTTATAAAAAACTGTGATTGTGAAGTGGGTTGTTGTGGGAGTGAAACTGCTGGCAAGGTTAGGAGTTATTGGAACTCCTAGATGCTACCAGCTGGGAATAAACTCAAAGTAGGAAGCCAAGTGGTGAAGCTTGAGGTGAATTCACCACAAGTAGAATAATCAGCTAGGCAGTTATTTTACTCCTCATTTATGCAAATGGACCATGGCCCTCATTCAGAGGCGCTCGCAAAATGAATGAGGGTGGCTGCTTGTCTTTTGAAGTGCGGCCTCCTGGTCGCTAGCTAAGCTGTGGGTTACCACCCACAGCTTTAGTGAGCGACCAGGTTATTGGTCGCGATGGTCAAGACCATCGCGACCATCGGGGCTTGCGACTAGACCCTTGAGGTTGGGTCTCGGCAACCGCAAGCCCCAGGGAGCTTCCTGCTCTGATCAAGCTGGCAGCTCCCCACTGACATCACTGCTGATGTCAGTGTGGCCACCCACAAATGGCATGCGTTCCTTAAGGAACGCCTCCATTTGTGGAACCACCCCCCCTCCCCACCTACAAAACGGGTCGAGCTGTCGACCAACATCGACAGCTGCCCCTTTTATAGCGAGCCCCGGAGTGAGAGAATTTCTCTCTCGCTCCGGGGCTTGCGCATGCGCAGTGTGGCTGCTGCACGTGTGCAGGGCCTAAACATCGACCCGCTTGCGAGCACTCAGTGCTTGCAAGCGGTCTGAATGAGGTCCCATATCACTTATCGGGAAAGTGGTGCATGACTGGATGAAGCGAGCGGCTGAAGCTTGTTTGAATATGCCGCAGGTAGAATAATTTACAATAGGTGATTATTATGCTCCTCGTTGTGCAAGCTGACTGTAACGCCCTGCGGGCCAGCTGTGTATGACGAGAGGGAATGCGTGAACATAGCTCTCTGAAAATCATTCACCAATCAAAATTCTCTAGAAATTGCTAAGCGTTTTCTCAGATGGGTGCAAAGCAATCTCTGGTAATGGTCGATGATGTGCTGCTGATGGAAGGGCTGACTGGATCGGCCAGGTATATCATGTTTAAAAAGTATGATGAGTATGCTTCGGCTACCGTACTGTTTCATATGGGTCAATATGACCAAGGAATGTAGAAAACCTTTTCCTAAGATTGGTAGCTTTGATTCGGAGGTACTGAATAATGTTAGAGATAGTATATGTTTAGTGAAATCTCTAAAGAAGAGGATAAAGTTTAATGATTGTTTAAAGTTGTGGCAGCACGGGGGGAACATGTGGCTTAGCACGCGACGCAAACTAGCATCACGCTCACGCTGCAAGGGAGCACGTACACAACACAAAATAGCATTGTGTGCACTCCGCAGAAGAGCGCGCATGCACGGCAAGATAGCATTGCAAAATGTAATCTTAGTAGCGCATGCACACCACCTCTGCCCTATGCGGATGGGGGTCAAGGTACAGTCAATCTCAAAAATCATAAAAATGTAACAAGTAACTTGTACCCTCTCCTGATTAACTATAAGGAACATGTTTATAATGCAGATGATGAACCTGTTATAATGTCAGCTCTTTCCCATGTTGCCCAAATGTTAAATATACCATCACCGCAAGCACAGGTAACTGACACACTAGTACCAGTAATGGAGGTAACCCCACCAGTGCAGGAAGTATTAACACCCGTAGCGGAGGTTATTAATACCATACATAGTAGTAATAGGCTGAACCCTCAACCAGGTAGCAAGGCCAAAGGTAGCAGTGTGGCAGGCCTCCATCCCATCCAGACAATAACTGTTCCCAATGGGAATCTGGACACAAATGGAATAGTGACCACCAGAGATGTAGCGATGCATTGTCTATGGACAAGAGCAGAGCTACATTCCATAATAAAAGATTTCCCTGACCCTAGGAAAGAACTAGCAAAGTGCCAGAGATTTGTAAAGGATTTAAGTAATGCTCATGAGGCAACCAACAGAGATTGGCGAGTGGTATTATGGGCATGTCTTCCACACAATACAGATGTGAAAAAGTTTATCACAGCCTGTGTATTGGATGGAGATGGTCCCATAACTGATAAAGGTAATTAGGACAACATATCCCGCATTGTCACCCAATTGGCCGTTTATTTTCCAGTAGTAGTTAACTGGAGTTAAATTTTTACAATTAAGCAGAAAGAGAGTGAGTCTGCAGCAGATTATTTCACCAGAGCGCTGCAGACCATTACCCAATACACAGGTATAGAAGATTTAAAGGACAGCACACACCATAGGGAAATGACAATCACGGTGCTTATGGATGGTCTTAAAGACACTCTAAAGGCCAGGGTTCAGACCTCACTTCCTGCATGGAGAGGTAGACACACTCAGGGAATCTGTAATTGAACATGATAAAAACATCTTCACGAAGAGAGAGATGCAGAACTAGAAACTAATGGCCATTAGTGTTCAAGCTCTGGAAGGAATGCAAATATCACCGCAGCATTCTTATCACACACATCCACAATACACCCGTCCCAAACAACCTCCAAACCCATATTGCCATACACAACCACAATCTTTCCACACTCCCCAACCCACACAACAACACCCTTCCAATACACGTCAACCACGAAGGTGTTATATTTGTAACAAAGTGGGACACATAAGTAGGTTTTGTAAAGCTAGAAAGTGGGAACCGCCAAACCAGGGAACACCGGGATACCCACAAGGGGGGCACCCACCACAGTCAGGGCAGTTCCAGCAATCACCTGCTCACATTGTAGCAGTAAATGGTTTACTGGAGGAAGACAGTCAGCTCTAGGGGTCAGGTCACACCTGTAGTCTACAGCTAGTCAGGTTAACTGAGGATACTAGGGAAGAACCTGTAATGATAGTTGATATAGCTGGTAACAAACATTCTTTTCTTGTAGACACAGGGGCAACCAGATCAGTGTTAAATTCTCCTTCCAATTTACAGGTGACCAGCAAGACAGTACCAGCAATGGGTGTAACGGGTAAAGTGCAACATTATCCTTTAACCAAACCTGCAGAGGTTAATATCGGACCATTGCATACCAGGCATTCCTTTCTCCTGGCAGCGGCGGCCCTTACTAGCCTACTGGAAAGGGATTTGTTATGTAAAATGGGATGTGTCATTTATTGTACCCCTGACAGTACATTTCTAGATATCCCAGAGAGAGTTGCGCTCGAGGTGAGGGATATTTTGGACACTCCCCAAAGGTTAATGTTTCATTCTACCGTTTCAGATAAAAATCCATCTCAGGTAGAGCAGCTGTTATCTCAAATATCAGGGTCCCTCTGGACCAAAGATGGACAGGAAACTGGATTGATGGCAAATGTAGCTCCCGTAATGGTAAATCTAAAAAGTGGTAGGCAAGCTCCAAAAATTCCCCAGTACCTGTTAAAACCAGGAATAGAGATAGGGGTTTATCCCATAATTGAGCGGTTACTAAACAGGGAATTTTAGTCCATACAGCAAGTGTAGCCAATAGTCCCATTTTTCCAGTGAAGAAGGCTGGAGGGAGGGGCTATAGATTAGTACAGGACCTTAGAGGGGTTAATAAGGTAGTTAAGAGCCAATTCCCCGTAGTGCCAAACCCAGCCACCATCCTCATGCAAATCCCACCATCTGCAACCCATTTTACTGTCATTGACCTCTGTTCTGCCTCCTTCTCTGTCCCTCTTCACCCTGACTGTCAGTACCTATTTGCATTTACATACAGGGGGGTACAATACACATGGACACGATTGCTCCAGGGCTTCATAGACAGCCCCAGTATCTTCTCCCAGGCCTTACACGACTCTTTACAAACTTTTCAACCTGCCAATGGATCTATTCTAATACAATATGTAAACAATTTATTGTTGTGTTCTAATTTGTTTATGTCATGTTTAAATGATACTAAACTACTGTTGCTTCATCTCTCACAGACAGGACACAAGGTTGCTAAGGGCAAATTACAGCCATGCCAGACCAGGGTTAAATACTTGGGACACTGCCTAACTCAGGAATTATGACATCTGACTAATGACAGGATACAGGCCATACAGACCATGACACTGCCACAGAATCAACAGCAAATCCGTACCTTCTTGGGCATGTGTGGATACTGCAGATCATGGATCCCAGGTTTTTCTATTTTGGCTTTACCATTGCAGGACTTAGTCTCTTCCTCAAAACCCGATCGTATCATACACACAGAGGAAACAGAGCAGGTTTTTTTTAACCTTAAGGACAGTCTGACCAGAGCACCTGCATTGGGAATACCAGATTATGAAAAACCTTTTGATTTATACTGTACGGAAGCTAATGGTTGTGCAGCAGGTGTCCTCACACAAAAACATGGTGATGCCAGTAGGCCCGTAGCATACTACAGTACACAATTGGACACTGTGGCAAGATCACTCCCAACGTGTTTAAGAAGTGTAGCAGCAACTGCTCTATTGGTCAGTAAGAGTGAGGATGTAGTATTAAGCCATGATATGACTGTTTATACACCCCATGCTGTATCTGCTTTGCTGAATTCTTCCCAAACCAGACATGTTTCCTCAGCTAGGTTCACAAAGTGGGAACTAGCTCTAATAGCACATGCAAACCTCACCATTAAATGGTGCAGTACATTAAACCCAGCAGTATATTTACCATATGTGCCTCAGGATGCACAAAAGGTGGAGAGAGGTGAGTCATTGGTGGAAGGTGAGTTCTGCAGGTATACTGATGCACATGATTGTATGGAATATTTGAATCAGACTTTTACTGCAAGACCAGACATATGTGATACACCTTTAAAAAATGTAGGTGTGACATTTTACATGGATGGGAGTTGTCATAAACAGACTGACACTGGAGAGTTATGTACAGGTTATGCTGTGGTAAATGACGAGGACGTTATAGAAGCCGAACATCTTGGTCCACCCCACTCAGCCCAAGTGGCGGAGCTAGTGGCATTAAGAAGAGCGTGTGAATTAGCAAAAGGCAAATCTGCTAATATCTACACTGACTCCAGGTATGCCTTCGGGGTAGTACATGATTTTGGTGCTCTATGGCGTCTAAGAAATTTTATGACAGCAGCAGGCACACCAGTCGCACAATCAAAACATATAAAAGGACTATTGACAGCAATCCAAATGCCAAAGGCAGTGGCTGTCATTAAGTGTAAAACCCATACATGTGAAGATGATCCGGTGTCACTGGGCAATAACAGGGCAGATGAAGCTGCCAAATGGGCAGCAGGTTGAAGAGTGAGCATACCAATTAATCAAATGAAGGTTTTTCAAACGATTGATATGCAGAAGTTAATTGAGATGCAAAATTTGTGTTCCATTCAGGAAAAGACAGTCTGGAGATCCAAGGGATGTAGTCAAGAGTCCTCTGGACTCTGGAGAGATGGACAAGGTAAGCCGGTGACACCCAAGGCATACTACCCAAGCTTGGCTGAGGCAGCGCACGGTCTGACTGACCTGGGAAAGCAAGGTATGTGCAAATTGGTCAGGGCGTATTGGTGTGCACCAGGTTTCTCTTCCCAAGCCGAAAAGAGGGCAATGTCCTGCTTGACATGCTTGAGGAAGAACGTTGGAAAAACGATACCAACCGAGCCATCTCACATCCCTCCGACAGATGGACCTTTTCAGGTAATACAAATTGATTTCATCCAATTACCACCCTGCAGGAGTCTCAAATATGTATTAGTTTACACAGATGTGTTTTCTAATTGGGTTGAGGCATATCCAGCTGCCACTAATACTGCTGCGTTTACTACTAAGAAAATTGTTCAGGAGTTTGTATGCAGATACGGTATCCCTAGAATTATTGAAATTGCTATGGGTACTCATTTCACAGGAGATGTCTTCCAGAACATGTGTAAGTTGATGGGTATTAATAGTAGACTTTACACCCCTTAGCGACTGCAAGCCAGCGCCAAGGTGGAGAGGATGAATGGTACTATTAAAAATAAACTGAGTAAGATCATGGCAGAAACTGGACTAGGATGGCCAGAAGCCTTACCGCTAGTCCTTCATAGCATCAGGACAACTCCTAGACCCCCTCTCAATCTGTCCCCCTTTGAAGTACTGTTTGGTAGACAATCTCATTTGATTATAAGTCCGCACGAAGATTTGAAGAGTAACAACAAGGCAACTGTAAAGTATCTTATTACAATGAGTAAACAGTTGAAGCAGCAGCAACAGAAATTGATATTGTTGTCACCTGATATGCCTCAAACAAACTGTCATGATGTTGACACTGGAGAATTTGTTATGATCAGATATTTCTTACGTTCAGGTTGTCTGATAGATTGGTGGGAAGTCCCGTATCAAGTGTTGCTGACGAGTACAACTTCCTTGAAAGTGGCAGAGAGAGATACCTGGGTCCATTCCACTCACTGCAAAAAGGTCAACCAACCGGTGGAGATATGAGGCGGAGTCGAGACAGATAACGTAGACCTGTCAATTGTGAGCTTGTTCCGGGAAAGTTAAAAGTTGCAGTGAGACACCTTAGCTAAAAAGAAATTTGTAGATCACTGTTCCAGGAATGGAGTGGTGTGTTGGGGTTTATGTCTGTGTCTTCTTCCAGAGTTTTTATCATACTAGTTTGTTTCGGGATTTCTGGTTTCTATGACGGAGGACAGATGACGGAGAGGGGAGCTGATGATGATATCGATGGAGTGGAGTTCGCAGAAGGAGTGCTAAACCAATCGGGGGAGTATCTGACCAAACTCAGTACAGTAATTGCTAAGAGATCTGTTAGCCTGGAAACTCAGAGACAGTGTGAACGTTTATCGTCTGAGGAATATTGTATTTGTGAGTTTTGTGGGTCCCTAATTGATGAAAGATGCACCCAACGGTGCCAACCTAAGTATAATCAGCATTTGGGTGGGTATCCTTTAGAGCATTATCATACCATGGTGGGCAAAGTTTTAAACCAGACTGACTGTTGGGTGTGCTCTCACGTGCCTCAGGGACAACATAATGTTGGGTTAGAGCCATTTCCATAAAATATATCTGAGGTCTTAGAATTGCAACAAGGGAAAACGCTGGATGGAAAATTTCTTATGTCCAAACCACCTCATTTTACACTCCACCAGTATCAAGTAGATAGATCACTTTTGTATTTGAAAATCACCAACTTCAACAAACCAGGAAGTTGGGAGGTGACTGGGAATAACCAGATGATGACCTTCTCACTAAGAGCTGATAATGAACCTATAAATTTTGAACTTTTACGCACAAATAGATTAAGTGGGAGACACTTCCGGTATCGGTATACACGTAGTGACACCAAAGAACTGGTTGGTAGGGTACCAGGAGGGTACTGTGCCAGGGTTATACAACCAGAAACGTGTGTTAGTCAGATGGGAGAACCTGAGAGAGAACCATTTGCTAGGGAAATGTGTTTAATGATTATGATGCATTCTATCCCTTACATTCTCCCTGATGTTGTGTATTTTATATGTGGAAGGAGAGCGTATAAGTGAGTTCCGAAGGTTTATGTTACCTGGGAAGGGTACTCCCAGAAGTTATGACCCTTACACATGGTGAAATGCTTGGCATTCATTAAAACACACCATCACCATATCTTCACACACAGTATGAACACAGAGACAAAAGAAATATGATACCTGGTGATGTACATGCAGCCACAAAGTTGTTTAGTGAAACAACTGGCTTTCAAATTTTAGTAGCATTGGATCCCACCATGATCACTTGGGGTACTTTAAATTTTAGATACATCCAAGATCTTGCTAAATTAATAGATAATATCACCGAGATGTATGATGACACATTCAGATATACAGGTAAAGCGTTACAGGCTTATAAGAAAAAACTGGTGTAACATAGACTGGTGTTAAATTATTTAACAGCTGTCACTGGAGGGTACTTTAGCCACCCAATTTTGGGTTTAGGTTGTAGCCGCGGGCAGGGAGGACTAGCTGTAAGCACCCAGGGGGGGACGTAGGGTTAGGCACCCCCTCGGGGAGGCTTAGGGTTAAGCTGGTTGGAAAGGGGGTTAGGGTTAGGCACCCCCGTAGGGATGTTAGGTTTAGGAACCCCCCAGGGAGGGTTAGGTTTAGTGTGCGGGGAGGGGGGGTTAGGCACCACAGGGGGAGAGTTAGGGTTAGGCACTCCCCAGGGAGGTTAGGGTTAGGCACCACCAAAGGAGGGTTATGGGGGCTGAGGGGTGGGTTAGTGTGCTAACGTGTCCCTGTCGGGATGTCCTCCTGTCGGGCTTCCGGCGTCGGTATGAGAACTGGCGGCTATTCAGCCATCGGTACTTCATACCGATTTCATATATACAGTCAGGTCCATAAATATTGGGACATTGACAGAATTTTCATATTTTGGCCTCTATTCACCACCACAATGGCTTTGAAATGAAACAATCAGATGTGCTTTAACTGCAGACTTTCAGATTTAATTTGAGGGTAATTACATCCAAATCAGGTGAACGGTGTAGGAATTACAACGGTTTCTGTATGTGCCTCCCACTTTTTAAGGGGCCAAAAGTAATGGGATAAACTAAACAATCCTAAATCTAACTTTCACTTTTTAATACTTTGTTGCAAATCCTTTGCAGGCAATTACAGCCTGAAGTCTGGAATGCATAGACATCACCAGACGCTGGGTTTCATCCCTCGTGATGCTCTGCCAGGCCTCTATTGCAAATGTCTTCAGTTCCTGCTTGTTCTTGGGACATTTTCCCTTCAGTTTTGTCTTCATCAAGTGAAATGCATGCTCAATCGGATTCAGGTCAGGGGATTGACTTGGCCATTGCATAACATTCCACTTTTTAGCCTTAAAAAACTCTTTGGTTGTTTTTGCAGTATGCTTCGGGTCATTGTCCATCTGCACTGTGAAGCGCCGTCCAATGAGTTCTGAAGCATTTGACTAAATATGAGCATATAATATTGCCCGAAACACTTAGGAATTCATTCTGCTGCTTTTGTCAGCAGTCACATCATTAATAAATACAAGGGAACCTGTTCCATTGGCAGCCATACATGCCCACGCCAAGACACTACCACCATCATGCTTCACTGATGAGGTGGTATGTTTTGGATCATGAGCAGTTCCTTTCCTTTTCCGTAATCTTCTCTTCCCATCACTCTTGTACAAGTTGATCTTTGTCTCATCTGTCCATAGGATGTTGTTCCAGAACTGTAATGGCTTTTTTAGATTTTGTTTGGCAAACTCTAATCTGGTCTTCCTGTTTTTGTGGCTCACCAATGGTTTGCATCTTGTGGTGAACCCTCTATATTCACTCTTGTGAAGTCTTCTCTTGATTGTTGACTTTGACACATATACATCTACCTCCTGGAGAGTGTTCTTGATTTGGCCAACTGTTTTGAAGGGGTTTTTCTTCACCAGGGAAATAATTCTTCTGTCATCCGCCACAGTTGTTTTCCGTGGTCTTCCGGGTCTTTTGGTGTTGCTGAGCTCTCCGGTGCATTCTTTCTTTTTAAGAATGTTCCAAACAGTTGAGTTGGCCACACCTAATGTTTTTGCTATCTCTCTGATGGGTTTGTTTTGATTTTTCAGCCTAATGATGGCTTGCTTCACTGATAGTGACAGCTCTTTGGATCTCATATTGAGAGTCGACATCAACTGATTCCAAATGCAAATGTCACACCTAGAATCAACTCCAGACCTTTTACCTGCTTAATTGATAATGAAATAACGAGGGAATAGCCCACACCTGTCCATGAAATAGCTTTTGAGTTGATAGTCCCATTACTTTTGGCCCCTTAAAAAGTGGGAGGCACATATTGAAACCATTGTAATTCCTACACCGTTCACCCGATTTGGATGTAATTACCCTCAAATTAAATCTGAAAGTCTGCAGTTAAAGCACATCTTGTTTGTTTC
This sequence comes from Taudactylus pleione, assembly GCA_031769625.1. Taxonomy (NCBI): domain Eukaryota; kingdom Metazoa; phylum Chordata; class Amphibia; order Anura; family Myobatrachidae; genus Taudactylus; species Taudactylus pleione. Next base: position 12,996,012 of record JAUIMM010000064.1, on the reverse strand, counting down.
ATTTCAAAACCATTGTGGTGGTGAATAGAGGCCAAAATCTGAAAATTCTGTCAATGTCCCTATATTTATGGACCTGACTGTATATATATATATTTAAAGAAAGGATGGCCCTCCATCGATCGGCCATCCGGGCAGCACTTAATAATAGTAATAAAAAAGATATAGACCAGCCGGTAGCAAGACACTTTGTGTTAGCTAAACATAGTTTATCAACTTTAAAATATGTGATTATCGATCAAGTGCCTGAGGACATACGAGGGGGAGACAGAGGCAAGAGATTGCTTCAATTAGAGACCCAGTGGATCCACAGGCTTGATACTGTGTCTCCATGGGGTCTCAATGAATATTTAACATATAATGCTTTCTTGTAAGAACTTTAGTATACTAATTTACTATCTCCCATATGTAGCCGTGGAGGATACCTTTTATAACTGGTGGATTTAATTATGTAACGGAGTAAGATGTGGATAGTCCCTTAATACACTCTAGACAGATGTACATATAGATCTTCTCTTGTTGCTACGGGGGTATGTCTATACTAGCAGCAATATTGATATGTTGCACTTTTGTTGACGTCAGTGGAATGTCTTTAATTGATTATATGAATACACAAATATTGTTATCTCCTATGACTATGCTACGAGGTAATAACACTATGTCATTAACTTTAATATTGTTTCCAACTTTTGGAATGACGCATTGCACTCTTCCAATGATGGTATCATTATACTATTGACTATCCTACTGTCCTCTGTATGCCTCTTTGCATTAGAATCGTAGTGGTGTGTCGCGGGTTTCCATGGTTATGGACGCTGGTGGGGGCCGGATCCCGGATGCTCACTTCCGGAAGTGACGTTGATGGCCGGAGGATGGTCCCGCCCGGCGCCCGAGCATGGCGCGCGAACGGTGGTGGGTTCAGTCTTTTCAAAACATGTATATAGGTAAGTGTTGTTTTCACATTTTTCATATTCTTCCTGATGACGGATTAAACTCCGAAACGTTGAAGATTAATATGGTCTCATCGTTATTATTGCTGTGAAACCCGATTGAGTGCCGCAGATCCTGTGTTCTATATACCCTCCTATTGCTGTGCACCACGGTATTCACCTTTGAGTAGGAGTGCCATTCTGCTGGACTGTATATATATATATATATATATATATATATATATATATAAATCCCAAAAAAATCAGTACTCAGAGACTGTCATAAATGAGTATGAAATATCTATTAAAGGCGCGACGTTTCGGGGTGCAACCCCCTTTATCAAGCCACAACAGACAGTAGAAACATAAAGATCGTCCACTTACATATATATATATATATTTACCATTTCTCATGCTTGCTTTTTCTTGTTAATGAACTATTGTTTATGCATCATTCTTGATATATTTATGCAGATAAATAAGGACACGAATGTCTGTGTATGTGTATATATATATTAATTACTGGTAGAGATGAGCGGTTTGGTTTACTTAGTTACAGTATGTTAGGATTTTTATAAACGGCATCATATTGGCTATCTGGCTGTCATGTGGTTTGGATAGCCAATAAGATAAATACAAACTTTGTCAAAAAGAACTGAGTCAAAACCGAACCACTCAACTCTAGTTACTGGTATAAAAATGACTGTTTAAAAAATATTTATCCTAAAGAAATATTAATGTGTACATGTGAGGAAAGAAGTGGAAGCATTTTCAATTTTTTGGACTGGGTGTACAGTACAACTATATAGAAATACCAGACATATAAATTCCGCAGAATTTGCAAAGCTGAACATGTTTTGTTCTTCTAGACTTTACTGTACCACACAAGAATTTTAGGCATTTTGGGAGTCCGATAAATCACTTCAAAATTTCTAATTATAATGTTATTTTCACACCTGGGGCAGTTAAATAAACACAACGAACATCAGCATTATCTTGGTCATCCTGTATATACTGTACAAACAATTTTCACATATAGTGCACCTGTGCTTGTAGTCACAATGCTGTCACATTTTACCAACTAATAAGGCATTTTCTTTGCTGACACTTTTTTAACTGCATTTGAATACTTCAAATTTAAAATTAGGTAGAATATATTGATTTTTAAAGCCTTGACTTTATTTCAGGTTTTCCCTGCCAGATTTAGAAGGGCAATAATTTTAAATGCAAATCAAGTCTTATTTTCCATTTAGTATTATTGCCCTTTTGAAATATGGCAGGCAAAAAGTTTTTAAAACCCACCACTTACTTACTAAATATACCCTTAGTCATAGTTTGTAAAACTTTGATCACAGTTCATTTATTTTATTTATATTTGAATTTGTGGCTGGGTCAAGTATCCCAGAGTCGGCCTTCCACCTGTTTTAATTTTTTGGTGCTGTGGTGGTAACTGGTTAACACCTCAATGCGCTGTGGCTGCAGAATTTAGGATGGCACTCAATATGGCACTGCAGCAGTTGTAACATTCTGCTCTGCCCTAAGCACTAAGACCAGTACAATCATCATTGGGAACACTATAGAGACAGATCACTGGGGAGTGGGAGAACCAGCTTTCGATACCCAATGCCACCTCAAAGGTGTCATGGTTCATCCTGCAGCACTGTGAAGCAAATCATGGGCTCCAGGGCTGAACAGATGGGTGTAATGAAGAACCGAAAGACAAATAGTCTGGAGGGAAATTTAACATCCAATGCAGTATCTACAAATTGATTACAAAGGACAGGAAGCGTAGTACTCATTTTTAGATAGGGATGGGCTGAAACTCAGGATGCAGCTGTCAGGCCAATCGAGTTACCTGGGATAGGTACTTATGATGGGCCTATATAGGGTTTGGCAGGAGGAGCTTCAGACTCTTTTCATCTGGACAGTTTTTTCCTGCAGCCTGTGGGATTCTGGTTCAATATAGTGTTTTTGTACTGTTAGTTGTCTTTTAATTTCTTTTTCACTTCTTCCTAGTGTCTTTCTGCTCCCTCTATCTGTCTCTGTGAACTTTTTTCCTTTTGTTTCCCCTCCTTTCCTCTTTCTCTGCTCCTACTCCTCTCCCTTTTCCTTCTCCGCATCCTTCACTTAATTTTTTCATGTCGTCTTATGGCACTATTTACTTTTTGTGTTCTGCCTTGCTGTTAGCTCGCCATGCGCCCCAACTGCTGCTCCATACCCCCTGCTTGTTTCCAGAATGCCATCTTGGAACCCCCCCTTCCTGTTGATCACGTGACTCGGGCTTCTACAACTGGGTCATGTCAGGCCCTTTCCATAACCATTGTGGCCATCAGTGTTTCCTGCAGGTGGCAAGAGTCTGTATGAGCTTGTTTCTCACAGATCTGCAGCCACGGCACATACACAGGTTTCCCTGCATCACCGTGGGCTCATGGGTTCACCCCCTGGTGCACTCATGCTGCTTGCCTCCGGCTGTGCACTTTGCAGGCAGCATCTATTAACAACCAGGGTGACTGGGGCGGGGCCAATGAGTTGACAGGGCCTCAGAGCTCCTCCCCTGCAATGGGCTCAAGAACATACTGTAGCTGATTCCCGTTTGCGTTCCAATAGGCGTTTCTGGACTTCCGGTCTGCGTCTCAAATATCAGAAGTATCGGAAAGACAAACTTCTGGTCAAAGCGAACGCAACCTCAAGGATCCTGTGTTGGGGCTAATACAACCAGTTTTGGACATTCGTTCTGCGCCCCGAACCGCAGAAGTATCAGAGCCACAAACTTCCAGTTGGCACAGCCGCAACAACCAGGGTACCGCATTGTGGTTCATTTTGCCAAAGAATGATATGGACTTCCTGCTCATTTGGATGGTGGAGCTTAACCATATTTATAATATAGGGGATCTGGAAATGGACTTACCAGGTTTTCAGTGTGTGCTTTAGGTATGGAGGTATCATTATATTGTTTTTAGGCTATTTTATTCTAATTGAACTTTGGATGTCTTAGACAGTGAATTCTATGTAGTAGTTAGTATTTTCTGTGGGAATTGATTTTCTGTTTTACCTTGTGAGGAATGGTAATTGATGGCTCTACCTGTAATTGATGAAGCAACCACTAGAGTATAAAGGTTTATTCTCTGCCATTTCACCTCACACCTTGACAAAGGAACATATCCAAAATATGTTGGTGTGAGATAGAGGACTGGATCTTTATCGCCCGGACTATGGTTTACATCAGGATGTTCCAGGGTGCCTTTTTACTACTTCCCGGGTGTGGGAAAAATGCTGATATCTTATTCCAGCCACTTTCGGGTAATTGATTTAGGTCAATGTCTATGTAGGATTCCATACATGTCATGCTTTTATGATCATTTAAATTTATGAAGCGGAAATGTAAGCACCTTAATGAATTTTACGATAACGCACTATTGGTGCACTTGTTTATTTCCTCTTGTCTTTCAGGTAATGTCGTCACTCCTTGTGAGTTTATAATTAGGAGGTGGGAAAATCTATAAAGATTTGAGATTTCCAGGAGGTTACACCCATATAAGGATTTGAACTGTGGAACTATGTTGTCTATTTTATTTTAGAACTTCACATGGTATTTTACCTACATGTTTCCATCCACTGAAAGTTAAGTACAGTGCTGTTTGATTCTGTTTATGTTTTTTTAAATCATGTCGATTTTTATTAGAAAATTTTCTACATATTATAAACAAAACAAAAACAGATAAACAAAAATATAAGTGTTGCCAATAAAAAAAGGAAAGTACAGTGGTACAATTAAATACCAAAATATACAATCAAAGAAGTATCAGCAGTAAACCGAACCTGAGTTCACAAATATGACATATAAACAGCTCACGCATGGAAGTAAAATAAAATAATCGAACAATAAGGAAGCAAACAAAACAAAGAACGGGGCAAAAACAAAAAAGGGAAAGAAAAGGGACAACAGAAGAGGATAGATTACACGGAAGGATCCCCAATTGGTCTACGAAGGCCCAAGAAAGAAAGAGCCCATCTATCCCATAATTTGTGAAATTTAGAAAGGGCTTTACGACTAGTATAAAGTAAACGATCAATGGTCAATGGTATCATTAACAAGTGCCCTCCATTTGTGTATATCAGGAGGATCTGGAGCACACCAAGAACGGGAAATAATTACTTTTGCTAAAGTGGATAAGCCTAAAACATAACGATAAATATTTGCATTAAACAATTCCTCAATATTCAATGTGAATAAACAAAGTTTTGCCTTTAAGGGAGGTAATGAGGGGAAAGTAAACTGCGTATGAGACCATACTAAGTTCCAAAAATCGTTAAACCTAGGGCAATCCCATAACAAATGCCAAAAATCACAACCAAGAGCATGACATTTGGGGCAATTAGTTGGAACATTAATATCAATACGTGCAATAGAAACAGGGGACCGGTAAGATCTGTGCAAAATAAAATAATGGATTTGTTGGAAACGAACACAAGGGGAAGTATATCTAGTTCTGTTTATTTCTTGTTGTCATGTACAAGGTTGGGGTGACTTTTAAATTGGACCTCTGCAGCTGTACTGAGAAAGTGTAGGATAATACTATATTTGTTCTTTGTGGAGGGGGCCTGATTGCTGCTATGGAATGTCCTTGTCGGTCCGGAGGCATTGCTCTATAAGTTTCAATGCTCCACGATAGATCAGATGGCTAGGTGGCGCTGGGTCTCCCTGTCCGCACCCGTGCATTGCTGAGTTTGTCCTGTACTCTGGGAAGACCAAAACATGCCGGTCTGCCCCACTTTCACTAGGTTGCTTCATCAGGACTCTTCCTCTTTGACTTGGTTTCAGTTTAGAATGGTCTTGAAGAAGTGTGTGATGTGGGTGGGGATGGGTCCTAAAAACTTTGGTACCTACTCTTTCTGCATTGGTACAGCAAATTCTACGGTGCTAGCCATCTTGCTGGTAGCTTTGATTAAGGCCTTAGGTCGGTGGAAGTTGGATGCTTATAATCTGTACATTCATGCTGATAGTCTTGTGGCTATCACTACCCACATGGGCTAACCCTGTGTTACCTGTCCGTTACAGACCACAAGTCTGTGGGGGCCTCAAAGGGCTTTTTACAGGTGTTTTTTACCCATTGTACCTGATTAACCGTATAGGTTGCAAGTTTTTTTGCAGTTTTTTTCACCTTTGGGAGGGTTGCTCGTTTCCCCTTCCTTAGCTACAGATGTGTCCACATACATCTAGCCTCCCTGCGCATTAAACAGCCCTTCTAGTCACGACACGCCCTAGCATGACTCATTAGTGCCAAGCATCTTTTCGTGTGCCTTTTTACCTTCAAATGCATCTTATTTGCACCGCCGTGCGAATAAAATGCATTTGAGGGTAAAAAGTCACACAAAAAGATGCTCGGCACTACTGAGTCACAAAGCACTAATGTGTTATGTGTAGTGCAACCTGTAGCATAGGGAGGATAGATGTATGTGGACATCTTTTGTAAGACATTAATTTGTCTACTGAGTAGCTCAGCACCGCTTGGCTAGAGATGCCTCAATCATTCCAGGCGCTTTGCTGGTTCATTGGTTAGGTATTAGGGGCCTTCTTTAGGCAGGACTCTGGGCCTGATTCAGAGCCGGACGCAATTAGCGCTCGCTCGTCCAGAAAATAGGGGTGGCTATTCAAATGAACCGTTCGCTCTTTGCGGTCTGTTCACGCCTCTAGGTCTGAACGAGCGAACAAAACTTGCGGTCGTTTTTTGGAAACTACGCCCCCTGGCCACTCGCATCCTACGTCATGTCCGCTATTTATTAGATTAATCGAGTACATCGACCAGCGTATGAACTGCTCGCTATTCTTGTGGTTGGTTTTTGCTACCACAATCTTGCAAGCAGTTCTGGCTATAAAACAACCCAGTGACGTGGTCAATGACGCTGCTGTTTTAATTATGCACACCCATAAAACGCCCGTTTTGACCTTTAAGCACGCCTGCGTTCTGATCTCCACTCCCCGTTTTCAAGCACCTTCCCCTGTTACCACCCACATACGCCTCTTTCTGTCACGCAAATTATCAGGCATTCGCTATTTTGCGAGCACATAAATTTCGACCGCACTTACTGGTTCGCGCATGCGTATAACGATCCGTACGCATGCGCAGGTGGGCAAACATCGCTCGGAGCGAACGAGAGGCCGCTTACGAGCGTCTCTGTATCAGGCCCTCAGTCGGTTGTTGATCTCTTATACTGCCCATTTTAGTCATCCCCATATATTAGTCATTCAATTGTGGGATAATGACCTTGGTTCCTGCAAGTCTGTGGATCTGATGTTGGGTGTCAAGCTGGCTTTTCACTGTTGTTGGATACCTGATTGGGTATGCATGTGGTGAGGTTGGAAATCATTCCCTGGTCACCTTGGTGGGGTCCTGCTATGGGCCCTCAGGTGGATGAGGCCCGCTGGAAGGTCAATTTGGCGGTAGGCTGTTTTGTCCTCCTTTGTGGTTGCTCAGTGATGGATCATCCCTTGTTGCACTATGTTTCTGCTCACTTGTATAAGCGTGATGGGGTTAAGTATATTGCTTGGGTTTAGCATATTGCTTTTGGGGGGAGTTTTGTGTGTTATAGTGTTAATTTAGGCTGGTGATGGGCTGCAGTTTGTGCCGCTGCAATAAAGCAAAGTAAATTGTAGTCAATACCTATTTGGCATATTCTAGTGCACATAGGTATTTATTGTGGTGATTTTGCCAGTAAGAAGATTGCAGAATCCACCTGTATGGGCAGATCAAGTTCCAGTCTGATTTCTGGAGGAATAGGCACTCTTTGTCGACTATGTTGTGTAGGGATGAGTGTTAAGACCTCACTGTTATATAGATATTGATGATTAAAAAAAACCCCTTGGGCCATAGCAGCTTGCTTGTGCTGTGGTTTGCCACCAGTATGTTTTTTGTTTTTGCTTTCTATTTAATCAATTGAACATCACAAATTAAACAATATAACATTTTATAAAATACAATACAACAGTATTTAAGTATATTTTATTTGTGGTCAATTTGAGAAATGTGCTGATAGGGGGTTTAGAAAAACCAAGGGACAAATAGGAGGAAAATTAAACATCCAAAGCAGTACCTACAAATTGATTACAAAGGACTGTAATGGGAGTTTAGAAAATGGTTGCTGAAAGCCATATTGTGTGCAATGATTATATAAATGTATCAGGCAGTAGATAATGGCCAGACATTGCATAAGGTGTTTTTGACAGATAGAAGCAAAGGACAAAGTTCTCTGTGGCCAGACATCCTTAATCCTGAGTCAACGCGGTGTTAGCTTCAGTTTATCTGAGTACATACACGATAAACACCCCTCATAAATAGTTGTTCCAACATTCAGAACAACAGTGCCCCATACTGTCTATTAATATTTATGTATATTCATGACCTTTATACATGTTTAAATGCTGATGTAGGAGTTTTCCTCCTATATAAACTGTCATTTGTCAGTATACAAGCAGCCGGAGCCTAAGCCTATGCCTATGCTCAATGTATTGGAGAGGTGTTGGAGAGGCTCCTGGGAATGAAACCATTTATGTTCTGAGTAGATGATCGGACAAGCAAGTTAAGTGTTTATTATATTTTACTCTTTTTCTTTTACTTTGTAATAAATGTCTTTTTAACTGATATTTGTTGTGTGGCTTGATTAACGTCTTTGTATCCAAAGAATCTTATCTCATTCCACCGAGAACATTAATGGTGTCAGAAGTGGGATACAAAGGGTTAATAGTCATAAATCTACATAGAATGTGTAGTTAATGGTTTACGGTTGTGCAAACCGGAGGTTGTGCAAACCTGTGGTAAATTGCCTTCATGGTACAGTGTTGTCCTGAAGGAATGTTCCTCTGTCTCATTTTAATGATGGAGATGTGACCTGATCAGTCCCAGAGTGTATACTATATGTCACAGTATGTGCATATTGTCTGTTTACGGTATTTGTGTGCTACTGAAACAAACAAGGAAAAATGCATTTTAAGATTTTTTAGAAATATGCAAATTTGTTAAAACAGAAATTGGAAACTCAGCTGGCTGATTTCCAGAGAAAGCATAATGTTGGTTTTCTTCACTGCCTGTTGATGAGAGTAAAAATAGTGAAATTTTATGTAGACCCATATATGTTGTGAAGGGAAGAGGGAGTGTAAAATCTATGCAGAAGATTTCAGCTGTGATAAGCAAGCCTGTCTCACAGACAGAGAGAGTAAACCTGAATCCACATTGTCCCATGAATTCAAAAGGGAGGGGCAGTGAGGGGGTTCATTACTTAGCAGCTACTGAGGGAGAGAAATCAGATGCAGCTGCCTTTGTGAAAAATGTTGTTTTTTTCAGATAGAAATGTTGAATGAATCTGAAGATTCTTGTGATATTGCAGAAGCTCTTGATAATCACACATTGTTAGAACAAGAGTTTGATTCTGAATTGAATGGAAACAAATGTGTGCAAGATGTATTAGAAAATGAGGTTTCTGATAACATAACATGTCATTGGTTTGTGAGTTAAATGATGGTAGACCTGAATTAGGATGTACTGCCCAGTTTGCTATCTGTGCTGAATTGAACAATACTCAGGAAGTGCCTGAGTGCCCATTAGAAAAGGTTGGGCTAAGTGATGATGGGGGAGTGGTTATGATGTCCAATGATGAATGGGAACTACCAAGAGCCAGGGGGTGGTAGATGGGCAGGATTGCAGTCAAATTTCATACCCCTGAGACAGAAGACTGCCCCCATGATGATATTTCTTCCCAGAAAGTTACTGTGAAGTTTCATAATTATGAAAATGTATGCTTTGCAAATGACGAGTATGGGTTATCAGTTAATGATGCGACAGTAGTGGTCGGAAACACATTGGTACTGATAACCAGTGAGCTATCACATATGGCAATGCACAAGAGTCTTGCACCCACAACATATAAACTAATTGGGGAAATGCTGTTTGATAACAGAGAACAACAGAGAAAAAATTGGGATGTAAACACTGTTTTACTTTGCTGAAAAGCTGATCATGAGTAGTAAGAAAGATCAGATCCCAGTGTATTTCCTGATAAAACCTTATCAGTCAATTGTTTTAAATCAGCTGAAAGATGCAGAGTCACCAACAGCAGTTACCAGAGCTGACATGTTGATTGCTGAGGAGTGGATTCTGCATAAAAGAGGGATGCAAAATCAGAATTTGCTACATGGACGATGGTACGTACAAGAAAGGATACACATGAAACAACAAAGCCCTTACGTTGTACCAGTTATATCACAGCCGTCTGCTGGGCTTGTCAAGTTTAAACTATTGTTGCCAATGATACCAGGCCTGGACTATAGTGCTGTTTGCCCCTATACCGAACTGTTATGGACTCTTTCTGTAGCGATGCAGCCATCTTTTCAGACTGTCAGACAGACAAGTGAAGAAAAGGAGCTACCCCTACTGCAAATAGGTGGGAGACCAGTTCAGTCGGCAGAGTCATATACCAAATTAAAAGATGATCAGCTGCAACTTGTGTGGTTCACAGATAGATCAGCCACACTGACAAGGCAAGGACACTGCTGGAAAGCAGCAGCATTCCAGCCAGTTATCTGGGGTGGCACTTCCCTGTGCAACCATAGGCCTGTGCCGTGGGCCATGTCACACTGGACTAGATGGCAATGAAGTTGTGGATGTACAGGTTCAAGGTAGAACAGTGGCACTTACCTCTGAAGAGCAAAGAACTGTACAATCTGGGAGCATGGACTCATGCGCAGTGTGGCCGCAGAGAAGCAGAAGGTCTGTATGCCTGGGCCCAGAGAAAATAAATCCCCATGACACAGTTGATGGCAAGAAACATTGTGGAGAAATGCAAAACAGATCAGCTGGTGAACTACAAGGAAAAGCAAACCAAAGACATGGGCTCTATATACAGAGGAAAACGAGCAGGACAGGTGTGGCAGATAGCTTTTATTGGCCCTGTGCCCACTGGACGTGGAGGGGGGTCTAATTCTGTTGCACTGCGGTGGACACCTACTCTTTGGTGATTGTCGCTCGCCCTCTGTACATGCTAATACACATGCCCATAGCCTGAAGTGTGAAATTCATCGCAGACACAGCAATGATTATGCAAAGATTTGTGAGCTATGAAGGAGCTGATGTCATTCCAGCAAGCCTTATTCCATCCAAACCATAGACAGAGACAATGCAGAAAACTGTCACGTTTGACAAAGACAAACATCTTTGAGACATTGAGAAACTTTGAAAAAACACAGCACGGAGTACACTAGATGGTCATTTGCATTTCTTACAATTCACAAAACTGCCAGTGTGAAAGTGTGAATTGTTTGTTTAGGGAACTGATAAGTTCTATGTCAGATATAGTTTATAGATCACACTATGATGTATATGTCTGTTTATTACAGAAGCAGCTGATTAAAGAAAATGTTTATTCTGGGACTGCCTTCTAGGAAAGCCATGCATGCTAGGGGCTCCCGGCAGAGAGGCATTAAAATACCTCCTTTGCCTGGCTGAACTTGGCCTCAGTGTCCCCTGCAAGCTCCCTGTCACTGCCCAGCTTCAGTAGACATCGCAGGGGTAGAGCTACGGAGCTGTGGCCTATCTTTCCCCCTTGAAGCCGGGACCTAAATTTCTGTGGCGGATCGCGGATCGCGGGTCCGCCGGAATCGCGACTTTCCTCTGCTGAGATCCCCCGGGTTGACACGGCTGCGGAGGCATCCAGAGGGACTCATCCGTTTGCCCTCCATCTGGACCTGTATGGGCGTCTGGCGCTGGCCGGAGTCGGCAGAAAGGGAGCGCCCGCCGCCATCTTGAAATCCCCTGCTCAGCCTGGAAGCGGTGAGGGAGCCGGTGCCCGCTCCAGAAGCTAAGTACACATCTCTGCTCTGCCTTGTCATATATCCCTGGCTGTACAGACGCAGCCTGGGTGCATCTACAGTGCAGGTGGCTCCCTAGCCCCTCTTCTATATTTCAGCCGCTAAAAGGCTGCCCTCCTGTGAGCTAAAGCTTTAACCCCTGCAGGATCAAGCCTGCAGATCAACTCCTGCCATATAGCTGCTACTCTGCAGTGTTTCTCTTCTTTGTACCCAATAAACACTGAGTCTATTTTTGCTGGTGTTGTGCTGTGCTCCACATATATTGTAGGGAAAGTGTATATATGCCTCTCTGTGTTTGGAGCTTCCGTATAACTACCTGTATATGCCCAGCTCATTTTCTCTAGCCTAACAGGTTTAATCCAACTCATCTATCTAGCTTGCTCTTGCCCTGACATTTTTTATTTTTGTGCTGGTAGACATTTGCCAATTACTCTACGCTGGCTCCCTCCTGTGGTCTTTTGTGATAATTACATCAAGATCCAATTGCAGCCACAATCAGTGTACCTCCATTTGCTATTATATTTTCTGTCGGCCTCCCACACTCTTTTGTCTGAGGTCAAGATTCTCCTGGATGGTGCATCTCTGGAGTTAAAGATGTTCGTTTAATATTGTCACCCAACTTGCCTGGATTATTCTTGCAGAGCCCTGTCTCTCACTTTTCATACCATAGTTCTTTTTATTTATTTTTTTTATTATTATTATTTCACTATGTCGCAGAGAGGTAAGAAACCTCCACCATCCTCTACGAATTTCTTCGGATCTAAATCCAAGGGTTCTCAGAGTTCGTCACTACCCCCAGAATCCCCCTCCTCCCCATGCTCATCCGAAGCTGGTATTGATCCTCAAATTCAGGCGGTTATGACTGGTTTGTTGGAGGGAATTCAGACTGCTTTCAAGCAAGAACTGTCAAAAGCTATTACGGAATTTAAATCAGAATTGACATCCCTTGGCAACAGAACGGATGCGCTGGAATCTAAATCGGACGACTTATGCCGTTCCCGAATCCGTCTTGATAAAGAACTCTCTAGACTTCATGATGAGGTGGAGACACTCAAAGAAAGACAAGAGGACCAAGAGAATCGATCTCGTCGCAACAATTTATGTATCCGTAATATAGCAGAATCAGTCCTTGGTCCCTCCTTACCGTCATTTCTAAAGGACTTTTTTCAACACTTAGTCCCAGCTCTTACAATTGAAGATTGTTTGTGTGATAGAGCCCATAGAGCACTCCAAGCGAAGCCCTCTCCTACTCAACCTCCTAGAGACGTCATAGTTCGCCTGCACTATTTTCGTTCAAAGGAGCGGATCTTGTTAGCTACTCGAGACTCTCCAGTGATACCATTCCAAGATATGCAGTTACAAATCTTCCAGGACCTGGCTCCCTCTACTATTCAGAAGCCGCGGGATCTTCAGCCAGTATCTAAGATTCTACGGCAGCATCAAATCCGATATCGCTGGGGATTCCCCTTTATGCTTCAGGTTTCAGCAAACAACACTGTGCATAGTGTGAAGACCCTTACTCAAGGTCAAGATTTATTAGCTAAGCTTAATCTTCTTCCGACGCCGACTTCTGATCCGGTGAGTGCTGCTCCCTCTTCCAAACCTCAATGCTCCCAACCTCCTTCACCGGACTGGACCAGGGTGTCCCGACACCATACTAAGGACTGTGACCCCACTTGAACTGTTTGGTCACTCCCTGGTGTATATTTTTTTTTATAATAGGGTTTGAGCTCCCTACAATGTTTTTTTGAAGTTTGCTGGGAGGAAAAGTCCTCCCCTCTTGGTTCTCTGCGACATACGTAGTTATTATGTGTATGAATATTACGATGTTTAGATAATGTTTCTTTCATCCCCTTGTCTTTCCCATTCTACTCCCTAACCCCCTCCCCCCCTCCCTTTTTTTTTTTTCCTATATATTGACACAGGTTTATGATCCCTGTATTACAGGGATTTTTGTTTGATTTGGTTATAGCCGATCTTATATTTAAGGGTCCAGGCAGTCCTGATTCTATTGGACGGTACTTTCACTACCCCCCATGCTCCCTTTAATATTTTTGATTAATGTTATGTTGATTGATATTATTGTGGTCCTTGCTTTAGACCCAATTTACCAGGGTTGTTACCCAAATGGGTTCACTGTTTCTTTCTTTTTTTGTGTGTGCCTTTTTTTCTCTGTGGCTCTCTTCTGTTTTTCTTCCCCCTTTTTTTCTCTTTCTGTCCCTAAGGGTGGCTCTATTTGGACCAAATTTTTTGATTTATTATACGTGTGTGTTATGTCTGTAGCACTTCTTTATATTTTCTTCCATGTCTCTTAAATTGTTATCCATTAATGTAAACGAACTTAATTCTCCTAAGAAACGTGCCGTTCTCATGGGGGCTTGTAGGAGGGAGAAAGCCGATGTTGCATTTTTGCAAGAGACGAATCTTACGGGCCTGCACTCTCAGCTCCGAGGTAGGTGGTTTGCCCAGACCTTCTTTGCTTCAGCGAATTGTAAAAAACGTGGGGTAGCCATTTTAATTAGGCGTAATATCCCTTTTGTCCACATTAAAACTGTGACAGACCCAGAGGATCGATTTCTTATAGTGATCGGTACTCTCCGTACTGAGATTTTCACTCTGGTGTCAGTGTACGCTCCTAATCAAGACCAGCCCCAATTCTTTGATTCTTTGTTCAGGCATATTAGCAAAGTTGCGCAGGGCCATATTATTCTGTGTGGGGATTTCAACACCATTATTGACCCCCTGTTAGACAGATCGAACCCACCTTCAAACTCCTCTGGGATGTCTCTCCCTAGGGCTTCTCGTACTCTCCAGGCTTCCCTTAAACATTATGGCCTTTGTGATACCTGGCGTCTTAAACACCCTCACAGCAAGGACTATACTCATTTTTCAGCTCCACACCAACATTATTCCAGGATAGATATGATCCACATTTCCTCCACTATTACCTCCCTAGTTACGGAAGCTGGTATTTCCCCCTTTACATGGACAGACCATGCAGGTGTCTATATTCTTTTAGATGTACATCGCTCTCCTCGTGGAAAGCGTAACTGGCGTCTTGATGACTCCCTTTTACAACATCCCCCCGCTCTGCTAGAAATAAAATTAGCAATGACCCGCTACTTTGAGGAGAATACCTCTCCGGATATTACCTCTAGTATCCTCTGGGAAGCCCACAAGGCATACAGGGTTTTCTCATTTCTAAAACCTCAGCGGTTAGGAAAGCAGCTGCACAAGAAATTCAGTCCCTTGAGTCACAAATCTCAGTACTATTGATTCAACATAAAACATCCCCTAGCGCCTCCGTGCTAACCCAAATTGAGAAACTACGAGGTCAGCTTAATGCCCATCTGTCTCGCCGTGCTGCGCTTATTTTGCAAAAACTTTGTCAACACTTTTATGACAAATCTGACAAAATTGATTCTTTATTAGCCAATAAACTGCGTCACAGACAAGCATTAGGTGCGATAGACAAATTACACTCTCCGTCTTCTGGTTCTTTTACCTATGATCCTGAAGTTATGGCTGAGGAATTTCGAACCTTTTATAGTTCCCTTTATAATTTATCAGATTCTTCCTATCCCACTTCTGCTGGAGCCGAGGGGGTGCGCTCATATTTGTCCTCTACTTCCCTACCCAGGCTCTCAGAATCCCAACTATCTATTCTCAATGACCGTATCTCAGATGAAGAAACAATAGCTGCTATCAGATCAATGCGTTCCTCTGCCGCCCCAGGCCCTGATGGGTTTACAGCCCAATATTATAAACTGTTTACAAAGGAACTTGCCCCACATCTTACATCTCTATTTAATGATATTTTGGAGGGTGCTTCTTTTGCTCCTGACACAACTCGGGCAGACATTGTAGTGATTCCTAAACCTGATCGTGATCCTACCCATTGTATTAACTATAGACCGATTTCATTATTAAACGTCGACCTGAAAATTTATGCTAAAATCTTAGCGACTCGGTTAGCTCCTTTGCTTTCTTGTTTGATACATCCGGATCAGGTCGGGTTTATACCTGGACGTCAGGCATCGGACAACACTAGATGGGCCATTGACCTGATACACTCTATTCATAAAAGGAAACTTCCTTCTCTGATTTTAGCTCTAGACGCGGAGAAGGCCTTCGACCGCATTTCCTGGCCCTTCATATTTGCTGTCCTAGACAAAATGGGTTTTTCAGGCAAATTTTTAGATGGCGTTGCAGCACTTTACCGTTCCCCCACAGCACGAGTTTCGGTTAATGGTGTCTACTCCTCCAGTTTTGGGATCACTAACGGTACTCGGCAGGGTTGTCCCCTCTCTCCCTTAATATTTGCTCTTATTATGGAACCCTTGGCGGCAAGGATCCGGTGTAATAGAGCTATCTCGGGAATATCCACTGGCCCCTCTGAATATAAAATCGCATTATATGCCGACAATATTTTAGTTTCTCTCACTGACCCAGCCCAATCCCTAAATTTACTTTTAGAGGAAATAAATTCATATTCCCAACACTCGGGTTATAAAATTAATGTCACCAAGACTGAAGTTCTTGATTTCTATATCCCTGTTACCCTAAAGCAAACCTTAGAGGCCTTGCTTCCTTGTACCTGGCATAAAAAAAAGATTAAATATCTTGGTGTTTTCTTAACTCATCATTATCATCAGCTGTTTCAGGCAAATTTTCCCCGCCTTCTAGATTGCATTAAGTCTGATCTGCATGACTGTTCCAACTATTTTATTTCTTGGATAGGTAGAATACATTCAGTTAAGATGAGCGTTCTCCCTCGGCTCTTGTATTTATTTCAGACCCTTCCGATCTACATCCCTCCATACGTGTTCAAATTCCTCCAGTACCAAACCTCATATTTCATATGGAACCAGAAACGCCCAAGGATTAGACTAAAGTTGCTTCAGCGGCCTTCTAGGGGTGGGGGGCTGGGTATTCCCGATTTTAAAAAATATTGTTACGCTGCGCAGCTCTCTCATTGTGCTCAGTGGTGTCACTTCTCTGCAGGGAAGGTCTGGGTGGCTATTGAGGCCGAGGAGCTGGGACTGGCCACTGTATCCTCCCTCTTGTGGCTACCTAAGATTCATCGCCCCCGGACGGTTCCTTCTCACCCACTAATTTTTTGCTCTTTAGCAGTTTGGGATTTAGCCAATAGATGTTTTAAGTTAGCTCCAGCTAATTTTTCCTCCTGGACTATGCAAATCATCTTTTACTGCCTGGTCATCGAGCAATATTTATTATGTGAATGATATTACTATAGATACTAATTTCCCACAATTTTCTGAAATCCGGGATAGAGTGGCAGTTCCATCCAAAGAATTTTTTAGGTTCCTACAAATTAGACACTTCCACTCCAAAATTAGCTCGACTCTGATTAGCAGATCTTTGACTTCTTTTGAGTCCTTATGTTGGAGACGACCCTCCACTAGAGGTCTTATTTCTACTATTTACTCCTTACTAGGGGAAGTAAGTTCCAATCGGGACCCTCATGAGTTAGCGTGGGAACGAGATCTGGGACACTATAGATGCTGAGGATTGGACGGAGATCTGGGACAACGCTGCCACCAGTTCTATTTGCGTCAAAATTAAGGAAAATATTTATAAACTGCTTTACCGATGGTATTATGTTCCATCGCGGCTGCAAGTAATGTTTCCCGATGCTTCAGATAGATGCTGGAGGGGTTGCGGTGGAGAGGGCAGCTTTTTGCACATCTGGTGGTCTTGTCCCAAATTAGTTAGTATTTGGCAGGAGGTTATTGATCTCCTCTCGCACCTTTTTGAGATTACGATTCCCTATGATCCTCAGCATTTTCTACTTCCCTTGAGTCTGCCTTCTCTGTCCCGGTTTCAGAATAGGTTATTCCGACACATAGTATCTGCTATGACTTGTCAAATTGCAGCGGACTGGAAAAATCCTTACCCCTCTCCAATGCAGGCAATATTATCACGTATCTGGTATATATACAAGATGGAATACATGACAGCTTTATTACGTAATACATCCAAAACCTTTGATAAAATCTGGTCCCCTTGGCTGACATATCAGAATGTTACTTCCCCATTTAACAACTACATTTTCCTTTTATATTTTTTTCTTTATTATGTTTAGATTGTAAAAGAGTGACTCCATAAGGAGTCCACCCATCCTCTTTTTTTTTTTCTTCTACTCTTTTTTGTCTTTCTTCTCCTTTTTTCTCTTTTTTTCCTCTATTCTTAAACGGTGTGCCACGCCATTGCTGCAAGATTTTTTCTTGCATCTATTTTCTTTATTTTCTTATAACGAGAAAATCTTCTATTAGATTATATTATTGTTCTGAAATAGTACAGTTTCCATTATAAAACTATGTTATGTGCTGCACCTTATTTTTTGAATATTGGAATGTACTGTTTTCTTTGTGATTTGCTCAATAAAAAGAGTTTATAAAAAGAAAAAAAAAGAAAATGTTTATTCTGTTTGTTTAGTAAAATTTAGCAAGGGTTAAGGTGTAGATTTCTCTGTTAAGCAAATACACTGAGACATTAAAGTCGGAAATGATATCTATAGGACTGATGTATTAGGTTGTATTAGATATTGAGACTCACCCTGTTTCTTCCTTCTTTCAGGATGTATTACCAAGAAAAATGATGTTCCTCAAGTTTATCCCGGGCTTGTGATACTACTGTATATCAGAGACTGCATTACCAAGTGCCCGATGACAACAGGAGAAAGACTGTTAAATTGCATGGGATCTCCCACAGTGCAAGGATGGGGAGATATTAACTTTTACAACAACTGGAATCTGGACGAACAGGACGATTTCAGATATCATAAAGGACTCAATAATGTCCAAGTGTCAGATGATTGTGTTTGTACGTGTATGGTGAAAAGACAAAGAATGGTTAAGTAATGTAATGTTAACACAAGGGGGTTTTACACACAGGGATTTGTGATAATGTGTATTACCTTAGTGGTAGAAAGGTGATGAATGAATGATTGCCTTCTACATCATAAAACCAAGGGTGGATTGTAATGGGAGTTTAGAGAATTAAGGCTGAAAGCCATATTGTGTGCAATTATTTTAGAAATGTATCAGGCATTAGATAATGGTCAGACATTAGGAGGTGGTCAGACATTGTATAAGGTGTTTTTGACAGAGAAGCAAAGGCCAGACATCCTTAATGCTGAGTCAACATGGTGTTACCTTTAGTTTATCTGAGCACATTCACCCCTCATAAATAGTTGTTCCAACATTCATAATTGAGGCAACAGTGCCCCCTACTGTCTATTAATATTTATGTATATTTCCAAACATGACCTTTATACATGTTTAAATACTGATGTAGGAGTTTTCCTCCTATATTAACTGTCATTTGTCAGTAAACAAGCAGCCTGAGCCTAAGCCTATGTCTATGCTCGATGTATTGGAGAGGTGTTGGAGAGGCTTCTGGGAATTAAACCATTTATGTTCTGAGTAGATGATCGGACAAGCAAGTTAAGTGTTTATTGTATTTTACTCTCTTTCTTTTACTGTGTAATAAATTTATTTTTAACTGATATTTGTTGTGTGGCTTGATTAACGTCTTTGTATCCAAAGAATCTTATCTCGTTCCACCGAGAACAAGGACAGACAGCGTACAGTTAATTTTTAGATAGCGAAGGGCTGAAACTTTGGATGCAGCTGTCAGGCCAATCTGGTTAATTGGTCAGTTTGATATTTTATCTTAAACCAATAAAGTAAACATGGATTTCATGTTTCTGCAACCTTCTAACATAATTTGAAGCAACTCCTGATACTACCAGGCCCTCCAAGAGCCCCGCGGGGCCTGGGTAAAAGGGGGCATGGCCTATTCATGGGAGGCGTGGCCACGCCCCCTTAGGTTAAAAAAAGTTTTGCAGCGCTGGTGACAGGGGGCACAGTTAGGCCCCTCAGCCTGGCTTAACCAGTGGGGGTGCGATCAGCTTGATTGCTCCCCTCACAGTCATAGGAGACTGCCGATACTTCTTAGCAGCCATAAGCAGTCTCCCAGTGCAGCCCAGCACACAGCAGCGTGATGTAAGAGGGGGGGAAGCGGTGCCGGGCCCCTCCAGCAAGCCCGGGCCCGGGTAATTAGTATCCACTCCCCCCCTCTCGGCACCCCTGGATACTACTGTTAGTATGCTAATAGCAATGAGACTGATATTACTGTTTATATGCTACTTGCAATCAGACTGTTGATATAATTGCAGTCAGAATGTTGATATGCTAATATCAACAGTCTGATCGCAATTAGCATATCAACAGTAGTATTTGTCTCATGCAGATAGGTAATTTGAAATAGTCTACTAAGGAAAAGTCCAGAAAACAATTAGGCCTTTGGGAATGTTTCAGTGGTGGACACTGCTGTGGAGTTGTCGGAGTTGTGGGAGTGATAATATGCAAATGTCAGTTTCAGCCTACTCCCACTGTACCAGCGCATTGCTTAAGGATTACAATTGTTTACACTGGATGTGTTTCAACACTATTGCATGCTGATTCAAGCATTACATCAGGAGGGTATTCTACAAGGACATATACCAAAAGCTCCCTATACATATATCTGGGTCTCTGTTTCTCATGTGGAAATAACGATACTTGTATTATTTTAACTTCACCATTTCTTATCATTTTTATTGAACTGTAATTTTTTGTGTTCAACCATTTGCAATTTATTATGTGTGTTATTATTATTTATATGGAATATATCTCTGACATGACCAATGGAACCCTGTCTACTAGAGAGCAGTATCTCTATATCTTCGTTTCTATATCTATTTGTGAGGACTGACCATCCGCCTTCCGATACAGCTGCTCACAACAGGGTCGGGAATCACATCCCGTGGTAGCGCCACTTTGGTATTCACCAATACCTCTTGTAACTGTACCAGCGTGTGCCTGAATGTGCAAGCACTGAGACGTTTACTTTAAGCATCTCTGCATGGTGGACCACCTGTAATTCTTCACATACAACCAACAGCGCACCTTCATACGCACCATAGACACTTGCACCTGCCCTTTGGCAGGTGCAGTTCTACATCTGAAAATGGTCTCTGTGGAAGCAGCTGTGCATCTGAGAATGTTGCATACACTGACATGCTTGTGACCAGGGCAGTTTCTAGGGTCTGAGGCTCCCAGTGCGAGCAGTCAAAATGCGCCCCCCCCTCCTTTAAGAAGCAGTAATATTTGTGGAGTGGGCGTGGCCTCATTGTAAGGGGGTGTGGTACCACAGTAAGGGAGCGTGGTCTCGAAAGACCACAGAATGTCAGCCGCTGTGACTACTGAGCCCATGGGTGGCTAACCTGTCAGAGGCAAAGCGCTGAAAAATATATGTAGTCAAATCAAAGACAGATAGCAAAAATTGGGTTGTGGCCTAGCTGTCACAAGCCCACGCCGCACTTGTGTGTGCATGCCTTTGGTGTGACATTTGCAGAAGTATGACCTTGTATCACACCCAATTTTAGTCAGGTTGGGGGTCGAGCCCAGCACATTGAAGATAAAAGCCATAGCCACATAAAATACACTGAAATAAGCCAGGTCCACATAAAATACACTGAAAAAGCCACTGCAGGATTACACTGCAACAAACCACTTCCACATAAAATATATTGGAAAAGCCAGAGGCACATAAACTACGTTTTAAAATCACATCCACCTCAAATACATTATTAAATCCAGAACCACATAAAACACATTGAAAAAACAAGATTCACATAATACACACTCTTCATTCCAGCCCCCTTCCTTGCCATTCCAGCCCGACAGGTCTTAAGCTGGCCACACACTAGACCAACTTACATCCAACCAGCCAACTTGTTGATTGATTGGAATGAAAATCTGGTAAGGAATGGGAGTAAATGATGATCAGCAATTTGCTCCTAAATGCCAGAAAACAGATGAAAATGGTCGTCAGACAAGTTTGTTAAATGTTTGATCTAAACAATTTGTTCAAACAACAGTTTTTGTTCATTTTCCGGCGTTTGGGAGCAAATTGCTGATTGTCATTTGCTTTCATTCCTTACCAGATTTTCATTCCAACCAATCAACAAGTTGGCTGGTTGGATGTAAGTTGGTCTAGTGTGTGGCCAGCTTAAGGCTTCCCTCCCACTGGCTCTCAGGCAAAAGTGCCAATTATGCAGTGCCCAATATGAAGTGTCCCCTGTATTTATGCCTCTTATGCAGTGCCCACAGACTATACAGATATTACACACACATGCTGCAGCCTGCACACTCCCCCCAACTGATATTGCGCACACATGCTGCAGCCTGCCCCCCCTAACTATTGCACACATGCTCCATCCTGCCCCCCAGCAGATATTACACACACATACTACACCCTGCACCCCCCCAGCAGATATTACACACACATGCTGCAGCCTGCACCCCCCCAACTGATATTGCGCACACACATGCCGCAGACAGCCTGCACCCCCCCAACTGATATTGCGCACACACATGCTGCAGACAGCCTGCACCCCCCCAAATGATATTGCGCACACACATGCCGCAGACAGCCTGCACCCCCCCAACTGATATTGCGCACACACATGCCGCAGACAGCTTGCATCCCCCCAAATGATATTGCGCACACACATGCTGCAGACAGCCTGCACCCCCCCAACTGATATTGCGCACACACATGCTGCAGGCAGCCTGCACCCCCCCAACTGATATATTGCGCACACACATGCTGTAGCCTGCACCCCCTCCCCCCTTTGCGGAGGTTCAGTTACCTGGTGAAGCTGCATTGCAACACATGATGCACAGACATCTCTGCTTGTCCCAGTCTGGACTCCGGAGTGCGGCACTGCGACAGATGGAAGCGGACACCCGGGGCCCCTGCTACCACCATGTGACTGTGTGAGAGCAGAGGGCTGAGACCTCAGTGAGGCGGCGGGACACACAATCTCAAGCGGCATACGGAGTGGAGGCAGAGGGCAGGGAAGCGGGCCCTCCTTCAGGAGTCCTGCCACATGACACCCGGGGGGAGTGGAGGACGGAGGTCTCTCCCTCTTAGCCGGCGCCCGGAGTGTCAGTGCGGCTGCTGTGAGCGCCGAGCGGGAAGAGCGGCTTCCTGTCATGTGGCAGTGCCACCCATGACGAGAGTAGGGATGTTGGGCGCGTATTTTGCGATCATTGATAGGGTGGAGCGCCCCGTGCGATTGCACGGGTCGCCCAGCCCTAGAAACGGCCCTGCTTGTGACACTCTCATAACATGCCTACTTTTTTGCGTTCATTTCAGGCCACCTTCTAGTCACATCCCAGTAATGTTTATTACTCTGCTGCTCCATTTCTAATACCATCTGACCTGGTGGCAACAGCACCTTTGTGCGTATACTCAGGGTAACGCATGTACCATAGACGTTTTCTGATGTTTTCACTCATGTGCAGTTGTAAAAATATCAATTCACTGTGTCTGACATTGGAAGTGTGTGCGAATCAGAAACAGGCTCTTTGTCCTTATTTTGGCACCAGAGGTCATTTTGCCTCCATTTGCCCACAGAAACAGGGAAATGCCAGGACATAGGAGACAGCAAAAAGTTGTCCCTAAGTTTATACCGTACCTCCCTCTCAAGTGCCTCTTAAAATTACATTTCTTGGATCTGTAATTCATTTACTTGTACTCATTGATAGTGAGGCAGCAGGCAATTTAATTGATTAAACTTTTGTCAAGACTCTTTCGGTGCACTGGATACTCTTATTACAGTTGCCACTTGCATGAGCTCATTTCTGATTTAAAACCAGGAATTTGGATTTATAATTTAGTATTCTTCATAAAGAATGTATCTCACTATTAGTGGTTGAATCACCACTCCTGGATTGGATTTAACCAGAAAAGGAGCTGATTCTTCTAATTGGTCCATGAAAGCAGTTAAAGCTTTTGTTCAGCACCAGTTTTGATTCATCCCAATCTGGAAAGTCCTTTTTATGTCGAAGATGACACTTGTGATTTAGGGGCAAGTACTGTTTTATCACAAACTGATCTAAAGGATAACAAGAGGCACCCTTGTACTTTGTTTTCTAGAAAGTTTTCTGTAGCTGAAAGTCATTCTAATGTAGGTAACTAAGAACTTCTGGTAGTGAAGTGGACACTTGAAGTGGTGCCATTGGCTTGAGGGTGTTAAACATATGGTAACCAAATATACAGACCATAATAAGCTTGTCTATATTAAGTCTGCCAAAAGGCTTAATTCCAGACATGCATGTTGGTCATTTTTTTTCAACAGATATCAATTTTTTTATCACTTGCAGGCCTGATTCTAAAAATGTGAAAGCAGATGCCCAGTCCATAAGTTATTTACACCAAAAGTCTGATACAGTACCTCCTAAAATAATAGTACTGTTATGAAACCTCTCCACTTAACTACAGCAAGCTCAAAAACACACTCCCCAGCAGACCCCTAATTCCAAGTTCTTCATTCTTAAACAACTTACATGAGGATCATCAATTATAAGGTTGCTGGTCATCTTGGTATTGATAAGACGTACCAAATCTTGTTACGTTCTATTTGGTGGCCATCACTTTTCATGGATGTCAAGGAATTTGTCAAGGTATGTGCTCAAGTCAAACCTTTAAAAATGCACTTACGGATTTCTCCCAGTTCCTAATCCAGAACCTTGTGATGTACGGAACACAATGTATTACTTTAGGATGATTTGGAATAAAGTATGTATTAGCTAGGGTATTCAAATGTGATTGTGTGAACCAATAGCCATGCTTCTTATCAAGGACCAATAGGTCAGAAATGCGTCAAGCTGTGGCTCGTACTGTTGGGGACCCTTGGTGACCATACGGACATGATTGCTGTATGCCTGATGTGGACGAGGATTACTGAACTGGAACCCTCATTTACTGAACACCTTTGGCCATTGAGAATCACCTACCGTTTCTGTGTTTTTAAAAATGATTTCTGCACTATTATTGCTCTTTTATTTGTTCTCCCCAACTGATGTTGCTTTAAGCACATTTTGAGATCTCAGAGGGCTGTGAAAAGAATTCCAATCAAGTCCCTTATTAGGGAGCGCTGTGTATTGGTGTAATTATCTGTTTCTATCAAGAACTTTTTGGCAAGGACTATCTATAAAGACTCCTCCTGTGGTCATTGATGGTCAGACTGTGTTGCAGATTGAAGATATCTGGATTAACGAAGATTCAGGAATCAACTTCAGTAACTAGTACACTTTAAAGGGTATGGACCAGAGGGAGGTCTTTGGTTCCGGTTAAAGATCTTCATACAAAAAACATAGAAAACTGTTCCAAAAATGTTATCTAATTAAGACATCCTGTTGAAGGTTCTAAGACTCCGCCTCAAGGAGGGGGGAAGGGGTACTGTTACATTCTGTCTCTGTTATTAGCAGCATGTAGTTGAATTTCAGTAGTGTTGGCTTTTGTGTACCTACTGTAGGTTGCTAGGCAACCATATTTCACTTTGCTTTCCTGAGCTGATAGGAATTCTCCCGCAGCTGATTCATTAGCCTTGCTAGGCTCCTTACTGCTCATCAATCATAACTGATCAGCAGCATTTGCAGGCATGTGTCGCTCACATGATTTCAACCTAGGAATTGATTGGTCAGTACTCAAATACATTCAGTGCCATTCTCACCTTGCTGGTGCTAGGTCCTACCTACAGTAGCCAGTCTTGTGCTTTTTCCGGTTTTAGAATTTATTATTGAAATCTCTATACATGACCTCTGCTTGTGTTTTTGAGTAACCCTTTGACCACTGCCTGCATTTTTGAACCTTGCCTGTATTTTTGACCAATGCTCCAGTCTGCACAGACCTGTGCCTATCATTTGACCATTCTCCATTCTAATTTACTTTTGACCTTGGGCTGTCCCTGGCTATTCTCATTGTTTTTTGTTCTGTCTTGTTGGATTGTTTATTTCCATTTGTGGTCCATCTCCTGCCACGGTCTGCATTTGTGCTGTTAGCAACGCTATACTACTGGGATCAAGTCCAGGAAGCATCTGTGTACTTGTGAACACTGTAGTTCCAGAAAAAGCTACTGCTATTGGTGAAGCATATCCTACACCATAGGTTCTATAGCAGTCATGATCAGATACTGTGCAATACAAACCCAACACCTGATAGGAAGAGAAAATATGCTGGTCACTAAGCACCACTACATTGGATGCAGACCATTCACAAGGTAAGTAGAAGCAGGGAGAATGTCTCCGCACAGGCAATTAAATATAATTATGGCCAGAGTATAAGATTGCATAACACAAATAATTATGGATAAATCGTCCTATATGTCCAATATATCAAATACCATCAACAAATAAAGCTGGCGGTGCTCCCCTAGAGTTTGATTACAGTATTGTACAAGAGGGGAAAGAAAGCTCTTTTTTCTGGGGGCACAAACTTCAATTTCATCTGTTAAAAACTGTTTTTATTATGTTGCATTATTAAAAGTAAATGTATATTTTCAAAATGTAAAACACATACAATACATCACAAACGGAAAATTGTAAATGTCATCATAAGTTGATCATAACAGTTCCCCAGGGCATTATTCTCATTGTTCATCATATATATATATATATATATATATATATATATATATATACTCATTTAACCCTGGAGATGTTGTCAGCATGATCATAATAGTTTGTCAAAGGGCGAAAAATAATTGGTGTAGTTTTTATACAAAAAAGTAACATACATATATTATATGGTCCTACGGGCTTAGTATATATAAAATATTGACCATTAGTATCTTATTTCCTGATATAGATATATATTAAGGCTCAATTGTATCTCACTCATACAGGGTTGGACTGGCCCACAGGGGTATAGAGGAAATCCCCGGTGGGCCCCACTGCCTGTGGGCCCACCCCCTCCCCTAGGTGTCTGGTTTCAGACCCCTAATTATAAATTGTTACACTATTAGACAGTTAGTTACCTGGTGGAGCAGGACCACTGATTAACAAGGGGGCTTTGTTAACTTCTATAGAATCTACACCAAGATTTGCCTAATGGTTAGCCAACCATCTGTGGTGGCAGGCCACACCCCCTCTGGTGGATAACCACTCCCCTTAAGCATGGGCCCTTACCACTGATTATCCCGGTTGGCCCCTCAAGCTCCAGTCCGACACTGCTCTCATATTTGACCTTGTAGATAGAAAAGCCTGGTCTAAAAGAACTGCTCATCCAGAAAAGTTAGATTCTACTTTTTATTATCTGCTAAAAAGCATCTGATGACAAATGAGTGTTCCACACCCTCAGTGGCAGTTATGATAGTGGGAAAAATATAGTGAGTAGCAGATACTAGGAAAAGAGAGGGCCAGTGAAGTCATGCATCTGCTTTCAGATCTCTTGCTTCCAATGTCCGTGCAGAGGAGACATGATGAGAGTACACTGGAGGACTTCACAGTTCACTTTAATGAGTGCTTCTACTGTCAGAAAAACTGTGTCTGGCTCCTGCAGACCAGTACTGTTGAGAGTGCGAAATGAAGAAATAAGGCTACCATATGTCTAAAGATGTGCATTTTCTGAGAGAGGTAATTGCACAATAGAGTTATATCCTTATGTCCTCAAATAACAAAAATAACTAAAACACTGTTGGTCTGATTGTAATCCGTCTATAATTAATTATGAATAAATTACTTTTGTACTTTTCTGATAAATTGTGTATACATTCAAACACCAGGTTTCTAAGTATTATGGTATCTTAATTGCATCCAAAACCCATATAGAAAAAGTGTCCAGAGGTAACAAAGAAAATTTGAAAATAATACGTTGTTATGTTGGTCTCTGGTAGTTTACAAAATAAATGGAGACCACCCACTTCCATATACATCGGTGATCACCAATTCAAGTCTTAATAAGGCATTTACTAGAACAAATACAATAACACACTGCAATGTAGAGGTTTATTCCAGAATACTGCAAAGTTTATGGTTTAAAGCCTCCAATACTGTAAATGCAGGGATTAAATACACTGTACTATGCCGGCTAACATAGCCCTTTAGACTTTCATAATTACTGTATTATAGACCTGTGAGAGAGCATAAGACTCACATGTCAGTTTCCCTGCAGCAGTATGAAGATGGTTACTTACCCACGGCTTCCACGACACCCGGTAACACCATCAGTGCGCACAGCGGGGACAGCAGAATCTGTATCGTCCGATGATATCGTTTCGCCATCCAGCTTGGTCAGGGATAGTTTTGGGTATGGAGACTGGACCACATTCATAATGGAGCATGAGCCAATCAACAGTTTCCAAGTAAACCAGCCTCTCCGTCTTCCAATCATGGAGGAGTGGGTATGTGCAGTATCAGTGTTGAAGCAGAGGCAGCGTGTGTGTTTATATTACAGTGACATACACTAGCCTGCTGCTACTATGGGGACTGAAAAGAGTGTCCAATTCATTAGATATCTGTTTATGCAGCCAATTATAAGATATAATAACACTTCTAGTGATACTTAATATTGTATATTTCTCTCAGAAATATAAATACAAATAAACATCACAAAATTACTTTCCCTTATGCATAGTGGATGTGGATGACAGTTTATTATAAGGTAAACTTAAAATCTCAAAGGATAGTAAGAGATAGTAAGAGATTGATAATCATTTATTCAAAAATGAATTTCCATTGTATTATTTAAAAATTTCCAAATATAGAAAAATAATTTAACATTATACTAGTAATAGGGATTCTGGGCCTCATTCAGAGGTGATCGGAGGATGCAAGCGGTTGCTCAGAAACTGGGCGGCCACTTGCATCCTGACCGCCCGCCTCTGTTGTAGTCGTTAGGCCGTTAGGCTAACGACCGCTCGGGTGATGGTCGCGATGGTCAGAGACCATCGCGACCATCGGGGCTTACGACGAGACCCTAGGGTAGGGTCTCACTTGTCGTAAGCCCCGGAGAGCTTCTGGCTCTGTCAGAGCCGGAAGCTCTCCACTGACATCACTAGTGATGTCAGTGGGGCCTCCCCCAAACGGCAGGCGTTCCCATGGGAACGCCTCCGTTTGGGCTGCCACTCCCCCGGCCCGCCTTCCAAACGGGGCGAGCTGTCAATCAACATCAACAGCTCGCCCCCTTTGGAAAGAGACCCGCTACGACCGGCGCTGTCGGTCGTAGCGGGTCTCACGCATGCGCACGAGGGAGCCGGCTCCCTCGTGCGCATGCGCACTGGCAAAACATCGAGGCGGCCGTGCGGTCGTAGACCGTACGGCCGCCTCTGAATAAGGTCCTCTATTCTTAGTAATACTATACTGGGAGACTGTAGCTAAATGAAACACATCTTCTATTAAACCCCCCAGGTAATGCAACAAATATTGTAATAAAGAGATATATATTTGTGATTCCATAAAGGTAAGTGTAACTGTATATTATTACAATATTCTAATATGGATATTGGTAATTCATTGTCTTATCCAAAATAATATAACAGGGTAAACGCATGAATTTCTGTGTTTCGTTCTATTGATAAGTATCTATCTGTACATTTAGGCCCTGATTCAGAGCCGCTCGCTATTTGCGGTCTTCATTTTATAAAAAGGGGTGGCTATTCAAATGAACCGTTCACACTTTGCGGTCTGTTCACGCCTCTAAGTCTGAACGAGCGAGCAAAACTTGCGGTTGTAATTTTGAAAAATACGCCCCCTGGCTGCTTGCACCATACGTCATGTCCGCTATTTACTAGATTAATCGAGTACATCAACCAGCGTATGAACTGCTCGCTATTCTTGTGGTTGTTTTTTTCAACCGCTATTTTGCGATCAGTTCTGAGTTAAAAAAAACAAAGTGACGTGGTCAATGACACTGCTGGATTAATTATGCACTCCCTTAAAACGCCCGTTTTGACATTTAAGCACGCCTGCATTCTGAATTCCACTCCCCGGTTTCAAACACCTTCCCCTGTTACAACCCACATACGCCTCCTCCTGTCACTCAAAGTAGCAGGCATTCGCTATTTAGCGAACAAACGATTTTCGGCCGCACTGACTGGTTCGCGCATGCGTATTAAAATCCGTACGCATGCGCAGGTGTGCGAACATCGCTCATAACGAACGAGCGGCCGCTTACGAGCAGCTCTGAATGAGGGCCTTAGACAGTAACATCAGAATTCCACCCAGTTAATAACATTTAATGGAAATTTCCATTGCTCATGTGTTGTATTGATATCTAGCTCACTCTCATATATATATTTTATGTTGAATCCTATATTCAGTTTATTGTTATGTCTTTTGACCTGTCCATCCTCTATGGTTTAATAAGATGCTTATGATGTTTAATTCCCCTTAAAGTGCAAAGAAAAAGACAGGGGAAGGGAAAGACAGAGAAAGATGGGAAAATTAACTTCGAAAAGTACAAAAGTAAATCCGGAACAAAAAGTTAATGTACAGTCGCTGTGACCTAGGGCAATTAGGAAATTATAGGAGATGAATATTCGGTTAGGTGTAAGAGATGTGCTTAATTCAAAAAGGTACCATAACTATTGTATTCGTTGGGGCTATGTGGTGTGAGTTCCCATTCTGAAAATCCAGCGGCTCTCTCTCCTGAGGAGTTCCTTGGTAAGATTTCAACCTCAAATGCCCATTCTAATCCTTTCTAGGCCAAATCTTTAATCCCTTTATATTCTCCTTTTGTGAAAGTATCTAGCTACCGATGTAAGCTTCTTCAATTACTGTAGATCTTTGGTGTTGTTTATAATGTTACTAATGTGTTCAAGGATACTGGTTCTAAGTGGCCTAGTTGTCATGCCCACATATCTTTTACCACATTCACATTCCAGGCATTAGATGGTACCTGCCGTACTGCAGTTGATGTAATCCCTGAGTTCTATCATCTTACCAAAACGGCCTTCTGTAAATTCAGTTTTGACCATATAGGTGCACGCTCTACATGAGCCACAAGAATAAGATCGTTTTAGTTTAGGTTGGCATTTATTTTTGCCCTCATAGTGACTCCTGACAAGTAGGTCCCTAAGGTTGGTCGATCTTCTCCATCCCATAGGTACTTTTGGTTGTAATTTCCAGCCAATGTCATTATCCATTAGTACTATTGGCCATTTATCCTGCATTATTCTACAAATTGTTTTCCACTTTTGGCAAAAATTGCCAACAAATCTCACCATTTCCTGTTTTCCATCCTTAGTTTTGTTCTATGGAAATATCAGAGTTTCCTTTTTGATGTTCTTGGTATAGTTTATACCTCTTTTAATACTTCTATGGCTGTATCCCCTTTCACGTAGTCTTTCAGTTAAAGCCAGATACCTCACCTTAAAATCTGCATCATTTGAGCAATTTTATCTCAATCAGAGGAATTCACCTTTTGGAATATTGCAGATTGTAGGTGGAAAATATGAGCTGTTGCTATGAAGGAGGCTGTTGGTTGCCGTACTCTCTATGTAAATCCGTGATCAATTCATGGTTTTCATCCTTTGAAATTTTGAGGTCCAGGAATGTTATTGTGTTATTATTGACCTCTGAAGTTAACCTCAGATGAGGTCATTCTGATTAAATCTTTCTAGAAACAAAATAAATTGTTCCTCTGACCCAGTCCAAATCACAAATATGTTGTCTATGTAACGTAACCATAAACAGACACATTGTATGAGATCCTCATTCATCTAAATAAAGACCACTTCACACTCCCACCATAGGTGGGCACACAGGATGAACTCATGGAACACTCATTTGTCATCAGATGCTTTTTAGCAGATAATAAAAGTAGAATCTAACTCTTCTTGATGAGCAGTTCATTTAGACCAGGCTTTTCTATCATTTGACCATGTCAAATATGAGAGAGATACAATTAAGAATCAATATATATCTATATCAGGAAAAAATATACTAATGGTCAATATTTTATATATATTAAGCCTGTAGGAAAATATAATATATGTAAATTACTCAGTTGTAGAAAAACTAACTACACCAATTATTTTTTGCCCTTTGACAAACTATTATGATCACGCTGACATCTCCAGGGTTAAATGAGTAAATATATACAGTGGGGCAAAAAAGTATTTGGATAGCCACCGATTGTGCAAGTTGTTGCACTTTAACAGATGAGAGAGGTCTGTAATTTCCATCATAGGTACACTTTAACTGTGAGAGACAGATTCAGAACAAAAAATTCTGGAAATCACATTGTATGATTTTTAAACAATTTATTTGTATATTCTTGTGGAAAATAAATATGTGGGCAACTAACAACCAGCAAGAATTCTGGCTTTCACAGACCTGTTACTTCTTCTTTAGGAAGCTCATCTATCCTCCACTCATTACTTGTATTAATGGCACCTGTTTGAACTGGTTAACTGTATAAAAGATACCTGTCCACACCCTCAAACAGTCGGACTGCAACCTCTCCACCATGGCCAAGACCAGAGAGCTGTCTAAGGACACCAGGGACAAAATTGTAGACCTGCACAAGGATGGGATGAGCTACTCGACAATAGGCAAGCAGCTTGGTGAGAAGAGATCAACTGTTGGTGCAATTATAAAAAAAAATACAAGATCACTGACAATCTCTCTCGACCAGGGGCTCCATGCAAGATCTCACCTCGTGAGGTATCAATGATCTTGAGAATGGTGAGAGATCAGCCCAGAACTACACGGGGGGACCTGGTCAATGACCTCAAGAGAGCTGGGACCACAGTCACAAAGGTTACCATTAGTAACACACTACATCATCATGAATTCAAATCCTGCAGCGCCCGAAAGGTCCCCCTGCTTAAGCCAGCACATGTCCAGGCCCGTCTAAAGTTTGCCCGTGACCATCTGGATGATCCAGAGGAGGATTGGGAGAATGTAATGTTGTCAGATGAGACCAAAATAGAACTTTTTGGTATAAACTCCACACGCCGTGTTTGGAGGGAGAAGAATGATGAGTGGCTTCCCAAAAACACCATACCCACTGTGAAGCATGGGGGTGGAAACATCATGCTTTCGGGATACTTTTCTGGAAAGGGGATAGGACGACTGATCCGTATTATGGAGAGGATGAATGGAGCCATGTATCGTGACATTTTGGGGAAAAGCCTCCTTCCCTCAGTAACAGCATTGAAGATGCAACGTGGCTGGGTCTTCCAGCATGACAATGACCTCAAACACACGGCCCGGGCAACTAAGGAGTGGCTCTGTAAGAAGCATTTCAAGGTCCTGGATTGGCCTAGCCAGTCTCCAGACCTCAACCCAATAGCAAATCTGTGGAGGGAGTTGAACGTCCGTGTTGCCCGGCGACAGCCCCAAAACATGACACATCTAGAGAAGATCTCCATTGAAGAGTGGGCCAAAATACCTGCTGCAGTGTGTGCAAACCTGGTCAAGAACTACAGGAAACGTTTGACCTCTGTGATTGCCAACTGAGGTTACTTTACAAAGTATTGAGTTAAACTTTTTGATTGTCCAAATATTTTTTTTCAGAAAGAATATACAAATAAATTGTTTAAAAATCATACAATGTGATTTCTGGAATTTTTTGTTCAGATTCTGTCTCTCACAGTTGAAGTGTACCTATGATGGAAATTACAGACCTCTCATCTTTTAAAGTGCAACAACTTGCACAATCGGTGGCTGTCCAAATACTTTTTTGCCCCACTGTATATATATATATATATATATATATATATATATATATATAATGAACAATGAGAATAATGCCCTGTGGAGCTGTTCTGATCAACATGTGATGACGTTTACAATTTTCCTTTTGTGATGTATTCTATAGTATGTGTTTCAAATTTTGAGAATATATACGTTTTCTTTTCATAATGCAACATAATAAAAAATGTTTTTAACAGATGAAATTTAAGTTTGTGCCCCCAGAAAAAAGAGTTTTCTTTCCCATCTTGTACAATGCTGTAACCAAACTCTAGGGGAGCACCACCAGCTAGTTGTCTTTGAGCTTCTTCCAAGTACATCTCCTTTGGCCAAAGGACTACATTACCGCCTTGTCAGATGGTTTTATGACATTGTCATCCCATGAGCAGATCTCTTTCAAAACTCTTTCCATTTTGGTAAGATTATCCCCAAAGTTAGGGACTTTCTTTTTATGGAGGAGTAGTTTGTCTAGTTCCTTTGAGACCATCTGTTTGAAAACTTCTACTTCTGGACAAATTGAGTCCTGAGGGAAAAAGTGGACCATCTTTTACAACTCTGTCTTAATTGTGTTGTTGTGGATGACCCTGTATTATCTGTTAGGACCATGAGTTCTTCTAGGGTGTCAACTGTTGCCCAGTCTTCATCATCAAATGTTTCCAAAGAAATATTCTCTTGAGTGTTTCCTTCGCTATTGTCATATGGGGTATCCATTCCTCCTGTTTGTACTATCTGTTCCTCTCTTTTACTGTGGTATTGGATTAATAATAATTTGCAACAAAAGAGGTTCAGATCCTTCTCCCATGAGAATCTGTAAAAATGACAGACCGGGGAGAAGGACAGTCCCTTATTCAGTACAGATTGTTGTGTTTCTGTTAATATTTTTGTTGTAAGGTTGATCACCTGAAATGCATCCGTAGTTTTGGAAAATGTTATTTCTGTAATCTTTTCGATTGTCGTTGCGGGGCTGGGATGTCCCATGTTCCTCGATCTATTCTGTTTTTCCGGCTCCGCCATGTCTTCCATGTGGATTTCAATAGGTTCCTCTTGATCCCCTGGTTCCCCCTAAAAAGGAACAGAGTTGGAGTATGCTCCTGTTACGGAATTCAAGATGGATATTTGTGGTGGTTTCTGGGATTCCTCTGTTTCCAATGAGTCTAATTCCGAAGAGCTATATTGATAAGCAGAGTTTTTATTGGTCTCAGGTCTTATTCTCCGTTTCCACCTATATACAGTTCCTCTTGCAACGTCCTTTTTGTCCCTAATGAATCTACTATAGCTTGTTCATATTTAGCCGACTCAGCTTTGTTTTCTCTACAACAGTTTTGAAAATGAATGTCTGACTCCCACTCTTCCAGTTGCTTACTTAGAGTCTCAATTACTTTGTCTACTTCCTCTAATACAAGCAATTATGCTTATTGAGTATAGTCCTCAGTTACGGTGAACATTTATTGAGACAGGATTTCCACTCGTTCTTCAGGTTAGATGTTGCAAGTTCAAATGATGGGAATACCCTGGGTCTTAATCCTCTGGGTGAGATTTTTTGTTTGATGTAATTCTCTAATGTTGTTATATCCCATGTAGTCAGAAGCCTGTCTCAATAAATGTTCACAGGAACTGATGACAATACAAATGTTCACAGGAACTGATGACAATACTCATTAAGCATAATTTGCTTGTATTAGAGGAAGTAGACAAATAAATTGAGACTCTAGGTAAGCAACTGGAAGAGTGGGAGTCAGACATTAATTTTCAAAACTGTTTTGCAGAAAACAAAGCAGAGTTGGCTAAATACGATCAAGTGATAGTGGATCAGAAGAAAAATAAATTCATTAGGGACAAAAGGGACTTCGCAACAGGAACTGTATATACAGTAGGTGGAAATGGAGAATAAGACCTGAGACCAATAAAAAAAATCTTCTTATCAATATAGCTCTTTGGAATTAGACTAATTGGAAACAGAGGAATCCCAGGAACCACCACAAATATCTGTCTTGAGTTCCGTAACAGGAGCATACTACAACTGTTCCTTTTTAATGGGGGAACCAGGGGATTGAGAGGAAACTATCGAAATCCACAAGGAAAACTTGGTGGACCTGGAAAAAAACAGTATAGATCTAGGAGTATGGGACATCCCAGCCCCACAATGACAATCAAAAAGATTACAGAAATAACATCTTCCAAAACTACGGACACATTACAGGTGATCAACCTTACAACAAGAATATTTACAGAAAAACAACAATCTGTACTGAGTTAGTTACTGTCCTTCTCCCAGTTCTGTCATTTTGACAGATTCTCATGGGAGAAGGATCTGAACCTCTTTTGTCACAAATTATTATTAATCAAATACCACAGTAAAAAAGAGGAACAGATAGTACAAACAGGAGGAACGGATACCCTATATGACAATAGCGAAGGAAACACTCAAGAGAATATTTTTTTAGAAATATTTGATGATGAAGACTGGGCAACAGTTGACACCCTAGAGGAACTCATGGACCTAACAGATAATACAGGGTCATCCACAACAACACAATTAAGACAGAGTTGTAAAATATGGTCCACTTTTTTCCCCTCAGGACTCAATTTGTCCAGAAGTAGAAGTTTTCAAACAGATGGTCTCAAAGGAACTAGACAAATTACTCCTCCGTAAGGAGAAAGTCCGTAACTTTGGGGATAATCTTACCAAAATGGAAAGAGGAGCTTTGAAAGAGATCTGCTCATGGGATGAAACTGTCATTCAAACATCTGACAAGGGGGGTAACATAGTCATTTGGCCAAAGGAGATGTGCTTGGAAGAAGCTCAAAGACAACTAGCGGACACTAAGTGCTACAAACACCTTCTCCTTAACCCAACAGACAATTATCTCACAAAGTATAAGAGGTTGATTGACCAAGCACTTAGGATTGGTATCATCAACAAACATGAATATGGCTTCCTAGGGGTGGCTAATCCTAAAATGCCAACGTTTTACATGCTGCCAAAGGTACATAAAACAAGGATAAACCCCCAGGAAAGCCAATAGTCTCATGTACAGAAGTTCTAACAGAACAGGCGAGCAATTTCCTATATCTCAATCTCCATAAGCATGTAACCAGCCTCCTGTCTTACTTACAGGATACAGCAGATATGCTGAGAAAATTAAGTGGAATCATGGTGGGAAAAGATGACATTCTTGTCTCACTTGATGTCGAATCCCTCTACACCAGTATAAACCATGAGATAGGGATTCAGGCATTACATAACTTCCTAAAGATGGAGGGTACTGGTGATTTCTACATATTTCTTCTTGAACGTCTTGAATTTGTACTTAGAAACAACTATTTTACGTTTCATGGCCAGTTCTTTTTACAAGTATAGGGCATAGCAATGAGTTCATCCTATGCTCCCACCTATGCCAATATCTACCCAGGCTGGTGGGTGCGTGAAGTGGTCTTTAATGAGATGAATGAGGATCTCACACAATGTGTCAGGTTATGGTTACATTATATAGACAACATATTTGTGATTGGGAGTGGGTCAGATTAAAAATTTACGTTGTGTCTATAAAGACTTAACCAGCATGACCTAAATCTGAGTTTAATTTCAAGAGGTCAGTAATAACACAATAACATTCCTGGACCTCAAAATTTCAAAGGATGAAAACCATGAATTGGTCACGGATTTACATAGAAAGAGTACTGCGACCAACAGTCTCCTTCATAGGAGCAGCTCACATTTTCCACCTACTGTTACGGTTTTCTAGGCACACTTGTCTTTCACCAATAACAACCACTCGTTGTTCCCTTAGAACTGGTAACGTTCACTGGTACTTAGGTGGCCACTTGGACTTAAACTCAGAGTAGTAGTGATTTTCACAGATGCCTAGGAAGACCAGAGTTTAAAGTGAGAGAGTAGGTGCTTGATGGGAAATCATGTGACTAATACTGCCGGGCTTAGGATGCAACTTGTAGTTGATTGTGTGGAAAATGAGTCAGTCGAGCGACTTCAAGAGCCTACGGTGTGGCTAAAGAGCTGATGTTGTGACTTGAGAGCCGGAGGAGTGGCATTGTGAGCAGGCGATGCGGATTAGGGAACCAGTGTGGCTTGAGAGCCGGTGGTGTGGCTTGAGAGCCAGTGGTGTGGCTTGAGAGCTGTTGGTGTGGCTTGGGAGCTGCACCTGCAGTTTAAGAACCGGAGGTATGGCTTGGGAGCCGCTAGTGCAGCTTAAGAACCGGAGGTGCGGCTTTGTGAGCAGATAATGTGGCTGGTTTGAGAACATATGGTGCGGACAATTGCAAAAAAGATTAAAACATTACCCACAAGACTCTATTGGGGAGCACTCTTTTAGGCTATATATGTATTAATTAGAAAACATAACTTTTAATATATCAAATATCTTAAGATTGACTTACAAAATAGATATAGTACAAAAAAGCATGAAAAGTATATAGATAAGGGTGTGAGGGGCTCAACCCTCTGGGGGTGGCTAAATATGAAAAAGAGGTAATGAAATAACATATAGATGACAATTACAAATACATATAATACAGAAACAATGTCAAATACACCCAGGGAAGATAATTTTTTCATAAAAAAACAATGTTACTGCTTTAATGCACAAAGGTTGAGAGACTGAATTATTTTCTCTCCAATGATGCCAATCGCTGTAGTGTGTTCACAGCAAAATATACATCATTTGATAACATTAGAAGAAAGAAGGTAAAAAGTCAGAGTGTGAGAAGCCTGTATTGCACAGTTCTGCTGCTTCCCATCATACTGTTCCTAAAGCATAGGATGGGAAGTGAGAGACGTGTCCCACCGTAACACTTGGAAACAACAGCCAGTTACGTTATCCTGTTACCGCCGTTCATCTCTACTGTTTCAGTGTCTTGCACCGAGGTGCATTGAACAGTGAATGAGAAGTACTACTTGGCTATAGGCGGAAAACGAGAGTATGATAGTAAATAAATAAATCTCCTACAGTTGGTACCAATTTGCTATTTCTTAATGCAGATATTTATGATAATCACGGAATGGATTATCTTTGTCACACAGTTGTGTCTTTTATAGTTTATACTGAGATAGCTGTTTTATAATAATAAAGTGTACTTGTGCATAGCAGTTTGTTTTTAAACAGCATAAAGTGCAGAGTTCAAAGGCAGATTTAATTAGCAGCAGTGTTGCTATTGTTCACTAATGACAATTTATACTGAGGTAGCATAACTGAAAAAAGTGCATTATTACTAGCGCCAATTATTATATAGTACAAAGTGCATGATTCTTAAATACAATTTAATTAGCAGCAGTTTTTTATATAAGCTGTTCTCAAATAATAAATGACATTGCTATTGCTATTGTTCACTAATGACAATTTATACTGAGGTAGCTTAACTGAAAAAAGTGCATTATTACTAGCGCCAATTATTATATAGTACAAAGTGCATGATTCTTAAATACAATTTAATTAGCAGCAGTTTTTTATATAAGCTGTTCTCAAATAATAAATGACATATGTCCAGCAGCAAGTTTTACAAAATATAAAGTGCAAGGTTCAAAAGATAATTAGCAGCAATTATTTGCATGGTACAAAGTGCAAAATTCATAAATAGAGTTTGAATAACATGTATGTAAGCTGTTCTCAAATAATAAATTACATATGTCCAGCAGCATGTTTTTCAAAGTATAAAGTGCAAGGTTCAAAAGACAATTAACTGATGGTGCGGCTTTGTGAGCAGGTGAAATGGCTTTGAGAGTCGGTGTGGCTTGAGAGCCGAAGGTGCGGCTTGACAGCTGGTGATACGGCTTTGAGAGCCGGTGCGGCCTGAGAGACGCTGGTGCGGCTTCAAAGCCAGTGATGTTGCTTTGAGAGCTGGTATGTCTTGAGAGCAGATGGTGCAGCTTGAGAGCCGATGGTGCAGTTTAAGAGCCGGAGATGCGGCTTTGTGAGCAGGTGAAGGGGCTTTGAGAGCCGATGTGGCTTGGGAGCAGGTGGTGCGGCTTGGCAGCCGGTGTGGTTTGAGGGCCAGTGATGCGGCTTTGAGAGCTGGTGTGGCTTTAGGGCAGGTGATATGGCTTTGAGAGCCAGTGTGGCTTGAGAACCGGTGGTGCGGCTTGAGGACTGGTGATGCGGCTTTGAGAGCCGGTGTGGGTGTATAGCCGATGGTGCCGCTTGAGAGCTGGAAATGCAGCTTTGAGAGCCAGTGTTGCTAGGGAGCAGGAGCAGCTTGGGAGCTGGTAAATGAAAGACTGTTTGGAATAGGACACAACAACACAGATCATCTGCAGAGCCAAGGGGTCCAAAAGGAAATGCTACAGTCTGTGTGGCGGCAAAAGACCAGCATGTACAAATAAGGAAAGGATCCACTCACGCTGTGTTGTGGTTCACATGTGACATCCTGCGGCATCCGGATCACCTAGCAACCGACGGAATGACTCCAAGAGAAACACTGGCAGATGAAAGTGTATTGCTGGAGGGAAACAAGTCGTGACCATAACTTGAAACAATACCCTTCCTTGACGTGGGGTTAAACAATCCCCGGAACCGGGTTTGTCAGGAAAATCATGGAAAAAAGTCTTCTTCAGTCTTGGAGCATGTAAAGCATTCTCAGGGACCCAGGAACATTCCTCCAGGCCATACCCCTTCCAGTGGACCAGAAACTGCAAACAACCTCTGGAAATCTTAGAATCCAAGATCCTTTTAATAACAAACTCACGTTGATCGTGGATGACAACCGAAGCAGGTCTGGATGACTGGTTTAAATAAAGAACAATGAAAGGTGTTATTAATATGGAGAAACCTGGGTAATTGAAGCTTGAAGGCCACTGGATTTACCTGAGCAATGATGCCAAAAGGACCAATAACTTTCGGACCCAATTTCTGAGGGGCTCTCTGCTTGATGTTATTGGCAGAAAGCCAAACCAATTCTCCCTTCCTGAATGCACATGACCTCTGATGCTTGTCAGCTGACTTCTTGGTGCAGAGAGAAACTTTATTAAGGCTTTGATGCACCTTGCTCCAAATGCAACAAAGCCAAGAAACAGAAGGCGAATTCGGCAAACTGGAGAAACTGGAATCAAACGAATTAGCTCTCGGATGTTGACCAGTTAAACAGAAGAAAGGAAAGGCTGGAGATGCTGAATGGCATGAGTTATTAAATGCAAACTCTGAAAGAGGCAGATGAGAAACCCAGTCATTTGGAGACATAGCAGAGTAAATATTGTTCCAGAGTTTGGTTGGCACGTTCCATTTGCCCATTGGATTGAGGATGATATCCTGAAAAAAGGCTGGGGCAGATTCCTAAAGAGGAACAGAAGGCTCTTCAAAACTGTGCAACAAATTGTGTTCCCCGATCCCACACTATGTCCATGCAGGCAAAAGATATGCTGGAGGAACAACACAGAGTTCTTTGGTAGTAGGCAATTTAGACAAAGGAGTGAAGTGTGCCATTTTGCTAAAGTGGTCCATAATTGTCCAGATAATGGAACATCGAGCAGAAACTGGGAGGTCAACAAAAAAGTCCATGGCAATGTGGGTCCAAGGTCTCTTAGGTATACAGAGAGGAAGCAACAAACCTGAAGTCATCTTATATAGAGCAAAAACCTCACATGCTTGGACAAACTTGTGGACATCTTTGGACAGAGAAGGCCACCAAACCAAGCGGGATAGTAACTCCAGAGTCTTGCTGATGCCGGGATGACCAAAAGCTCCTTGAGAGTGGAAGTCCAACAAAACTGACTTTCTGAACCTTTCCGGAACGAACAAAAGATCAGAAGGTTTGTCCAATGGATTTTCTGACTGACTGGCCTGAATGAGCTCAGCCAAATTCCAGGTGAGAGCTAAATGAATGCAGGAATTGGGAACAATAGGTTCATCGGAAATAGTAGTTTGTTGAACCAGAACAAAACTTCTGGAAAGCGCATCAGCCTTAATTTTCTTTGATCCAGGATGGAAAGAATTTATATAAAAATAACACCCAATGTGCCTGCCTGGAGTTCAATCTTTTAGCAGACTCGATGTATGATAAATTCTTATGGTCAGTAAGAACAGTAATTTGATGCATGGCCCCCTGCAGCTAGTGCCTCCAGTCCTCAAATGCCCATTTAATAGCGAGTAACTCCCGATTACTCACATTCTAATCATGTTCCGCAATGGTAAATTTATGGGAGAAAAAAGCACAGGGGTGCAATTTTTTTGTCAAGAGTATCCTTTTGAGACAACACACCTCCGGCTCTTACCTCAGAAGCATCTACTTCCAGGATGAATGGCAG
Source organism: Taudactylus pleione (assembly GCA_031769625.1). Classification (NCBI taxonomy): domain Eukaryota; kingdom Metazoa; phylum Chordata; class Amphibia; order Anura; family Myobatrachidae; genus Taudactylus; species Taudactylus pleione. The sequence continues at coordinate 12,954,420 of JAUIMM010000064.1, read as the reverse complement.
ATCCAGATTATGATGCCGTAGAACAGGAGCATGTGTAAAAGCGGCTTTAAGATCTTCAAAGGCTTGAACGGCCTTGGATGACCAGTTGAAGGTATCCGCTCCTTTTTTGGTCAATTCCACAATGGGTTCCACAATAATAGATAATGAATTGATGAATCTACGGTAATAGTTAGCAAAGCCATGGAATCACTGAATAGCTTTAAGGGTAGTTGGTTGGACCCATTCCAGAATTGCTTTGATCTTATTAGGATCCATAGAAAATCCCTGGGAAGATATAATGTAACCTAGGAAAGAGATTTGAGTGATGTCAAAATAACACTTCTCCAGTTCAGCGAAACAATGGTTTTCTCACAATTTTTGCAGTACCTGGTGAGTGTGTTGATGGTGTTGATTCAATGACTACGAGTAAATGAGAATGTCGTCAAGGTATACTACCTCAAAAACTCCCAATATTTCATGAAGAACATCGTTAATAAGATTCTGGAAGACTGCTGGGGCCTTGGAAAGCCCAAACAGCATAACCAAATACTCATAGTGCCTTGAGTGAGTATTAAGGCTGTTTTCCATTCAACACCACTCTTAATCCAGATCAAGTTGTAGGCTCCCCAAAGGTCGATATTTGAGAAGATAGTGACTTGACATAGCTGATCAAAAGGACCAAAATGAGTGGTAACGGGTAGGAATTCTTGATGGTTATATTATTGAAGCCCCTGAAGTCGATGCAAGGATGGAGGGAACTGTCCTTCTCTACAAAGAAAAAAACAGCCCCAACTGGAGACTTGGAAGGATGGATAAAACCTTTAGCCAATGCATCCTCGATGTATTCTTCTATAGCTTTGTTTTCAGAATAGACAGAGAATACAACTGACCTTTGGTAACTTAGCACTAGGGACCAAATTGATGGCACAATCATATGGATGATGAGGTGGAAGAACATCAACTATATGTTTAGAGAATACATCGGAAAAATCCTGATACTGGACAGTTATAGCTGAAGGTGTTTTAGGTACAGCAGGTTGATACAGTTATTCAAAGAATGTCCCTTATATCCGCAACACATACAGATACAGTACCTTGGGAACACCTCCTATGCCTCACTTCAAGTGGTAAACGAAAGGCATCAATATGCATGGACTCCTCCTGATCTGAAGATGGACCCAGATGGGAGATCGAGGAGACCTTGTATGAAGATTTAGCTCTCTTCTTCACTCACGGAAATGACGATCAATGCGGATAGTCAATTGCATGAGAGCATCTAAAGATTCGGAAGGAGGATGCTGGAACAGAATATCTTTTAACAGCTTCTGAGAGCCCAAGATGCAATTCGCTGCGTAGTGCTGGATCATTCCAACCAAAGTCAACTGCCCATCTACTAAATTCAGAAGCATAATACTCTGCTGGTTTTTGTACTTGTCTGAGGAAACGCAGCTTTGACTCAGCCAAGGTAGTTCTATCTGGATCATCATACAAGAGTCATGGAGGAGTGGGTGTGTGCAGAATCAGTGTTGAAGCAGAGGCAGCATGTGTGTGTTTATATTACAGTGACATACGCTAGCCTGCTGCTAATATGGGGACTGAAAAGAGTGTCCAATTCATTAGATAGCTGTTTATGCAGCAAATTATAAGATATAATAATGCTTCTAGTGATACTTAATATTGTATATTTTTCTCAGAAATATAAATACAAATTAACATTGCAAAATTACTTACTTATGCATAGTGGGTGACAGTCTATTATAAGGTAAACTTAAACTCTCAAAGGATAGTAAGAGATTGATAGATAATGATTTATTCAAAAACGAGTTTCCATTGTATTATTTTAAAATATCCAAATATAGAAAAATAATTTAACGTTATACTAGTTATCGGAATTCTATTCTTAGTAATACTATACTGGGAGACTGTAGCTAAATAATACACATCTCCTATTAAACACCCCAGGTGATGCAACAAATATTGTAATAAAGAGATATACTATATATATGTGATTCCATGAAGGCAAGTGTAACTGTATATTATTACAACATTCTAATATGGATATTGGTAGTTCATTGTCTTATCCAAAATAATATAACGGTAAATTCATGAATTTCGTTCTATTGATAAGTATCTATCTGTAAATTTAGACGGTAACATCAGAATTCCATCCCGTTTTAGTCTTGGTTGGCATTTATTTTTGCCCTCATAGTGACTCCTGACAAGTAGGTCACCAAGGTTGGTCGATCTTCTACATCCCATAGGTACTTTTGGTTGTAATTTCCAGCCAAGGTCATTATCTGTTAGTACTATTGGCCATTTGTCCTGGATTATTACAAACTGTTTGCCACTCTTGGCATAAATTGCCAACAAATCTCACCATCTCCTGTTTTCCATCCTTAGTTTTGTTCTGTGGAATTATCAGAGTTTCCCTTTTGATGTTCTTGGTATAGTTTATAGCTCTGTATCCCCTTTCATGTAGTCTTTCAGATAATTCCTGACACCTCACCTTAAAATCCGCATCATTTGAGCAATTTAATCTCAATTGGAGGAATTCACATTTTGGAATATGCACCCCAGGAGGAAGTTTAGGGTTAGGAACCCCCCGGGAGACTTAGGTTTAGGCTGCGGGGAAGGGGGGTTAGGTTTAGGCACTTGGGGGGGTTAGGCTCTAGGGGGGGAGGTTAGGGCTAGGCACAAATAAGGGAGGGTTAGGGTTAGGGGGGGTAGAGTTAGTGATACTTACCTAAATCACCTGTTGGGATTTCACTGCTTAGAAAAGGGAGGGGGGTTTAACCCCCTATTGTTCCTCAGCACACTGAATTATACTTGTAACAATATATGAACACTATATGGTAATAGAACTTCAGAAATATTGGTTGCATGCATTTGCAAATACATGGGAAGCTGCTAGGCCACGTCTCGGCTTCTCTGTCACTAGCAGTCCCTAACACTACGGGGTTCACGTCCGGGGCGCAGAGCACCCAAAAAAACATCCAGCCCAGGACCCCCCCATGGAATCACATGAAAATGGAAAAAGAGTGACAGTGCAGTGTAAAGTATAGATGTGTGCGAGTAGTTAATAAGTGTTGAAAAAAGTTTAAAATACTGTATATGTGAAAAAATTACATGTATAAAAAACAAAGATAAAAGGTGATGTGAAAAGTAACTATGTGTATTAAGTGGTGATGCCCTGAGGAGGCCCAGCCAGAGTAGCCTCAGGCGCCCTACACCCAAACGCTCACCCCAAATGTAATATATACCAATTATAAGGCCTCATAATAAAGGCACATATATATTATGGCAAATGTAAGGCCTCATGATAAAGGCACATACATAAATGCATCCAAATTGAGAGCCAGCTTACCTGGGAGTCACCCCTGGGAACTCCAACCAGCACTACTAGAACCAGCATGCCCTGCTAATGCTGGCTCATTCATGCATCTCATGACTACAAAAAAAAATGGCAGCTGCTCAATCAATCTGGTAGTACTTTTCAGATGCATGAAAGGGAGGGGTCATACCAAGTAGAAAAGGGAGGGGGGTTTACCCCCTATTGTTCCTCAGCACACTGAATTATACTTGCAACAATATATGAACACTATATGGTAATAGAACTTCAGAGGAATTGGTTGCATGCATTTGCAAATACATGGGAAGCTGCTAGGCCACGTCACAACTTCTCTGTCACTAGCAGTCCCTAACACTAAGGGGTTCACGTCCGGGGTGCAGAGCACCTCGAAAAACGTCCAACCCAGGACCTCCCCAGAGCATCACACAAAAATGGAAAAAGAGTGACAGTGCAGTGTAAAGTATAGATGTGTGCGAGCAGTTAATAAGTGTTGAAAAAGAGGTTAAAATATATGTTAAAAAATTACAAGAATACCTATTATGTTTGTATTTTATTCATGTAATTTTTTCACATATATTTTAACCAGCTTCCCATGTATTTGCAAATGCATGCAACCAATATCTCTGAAGTTCTATTACCATATAGTGTTCATATATTGTTGCAAGTATAATTTAGTGTGCTGAGAGAGATGCAATTGAGCCTCAATATATACTGTATCTATATCAGGAAAAAAGATACTAATGGTCAATATTTTATATATACTAAGCCTGTAGGACCATATAATATATGTATATTACTTTGTTGTAGAAAAACGACACCAATTATTTTTCGCCCTTTGACAAACTATTATGATCACGCTGACAACATCTCCAGGGTTAAATGAGTATATATATATATATATATATATATATATATATAGATGATGAACAATGAGAATAATGCCCTTGGGAACTGTTATGATCAACTTTTAAAAATATTTGTTTACTTTTAATAATGCAACATAATAAAAAATCTTTTTAACTGATGAAATTTAAGTTTGTGCCCCCAGAAAAAGAATTTCTTTCCCCTTTTGTACAATACAATCACAAGGTAAACAAGAAGTTAACTCGTTGGTTTTTGTTACCCTACAGCTATTTTGCTTTACAGTGGAACATAGACTTGTCCTGTTACATAAATACGTGGAAGCACAATAAAATTATTTGGAGTTTCCCGCTGAGTCAGTGCCACCTGATTTGGGGACACTTGGCGTAGGGATATATGGAAAAGTAAGGGACTTACCACATATTATAAGAAGAGGTTTTGCTCTGGCAGGCTTTAGAGTGGGGCAGCTGTTAGACAGATCAAACAGAGGGCCTGATTCAGACCCGCTCGCGAGCGCTGAGCACTCGCAAGCGGGTTGATGGTGCCCTAGTGCGCATGCGCACGATGGAGGGAGCTCCGTCGTGTGCATGCGCGAGACCCAGATAGCGACAGCACGCCCCCTTTGGTGGGTGTGCCGGGGGCATGGCTGCCAGGCGGAGGCGTTCCCATGGGATTTAAGCAGCTTTGAATAAGATGTGATAGTAGGTGGCAGAGAGATGTTTTAATCCATCTCTGAAATCAATACGAAAATTAAAGTGCAACAATTTTTAATACTGTACCATGATTACACTACATCAGGGAAGACATTGAGCATCCAAAAATGCTGTGGTCAACAAAGAACTCTGGATAATCATGGAAAGCATTGTCTGGCACACATTGTAACATTCAACCGGCATGCAACATTGCCACAGATAACAGCAAAATGTAATGCTGGGGCCAAAAGTTATATCAGCATGAAAACAGTGCAATGGTACCTTTCTCTTATAAGGTATAGGAGACAAGCCCACTCATGTCCCATTGCCGACCCATGGTACAAGGCTCAGTGCATCACCTGCTCTCTTGAACACTGGATGCAACAGGACTGGAAATATGTAGCCTGGTCCATGAAATCAAGGTTTCAACTGTTTTGGACAGATGGATAATTATGCATGTGAAAAAAATCCACAAGGCAATTGACCCTGTATGCCAACAAGGAACAGTCCTGGGCAGCGGTGACTGTTCTGGAGCGAGGTGCTTTTAGCTGTGTAGAATTTGTAAATAAACCTTTTAATATATTCCTTCCTATAAACCTCTAAGATTCACCTGCCTAGAACCTCTAAGACAAAACCCTGCCTAAAACCTCTAAACAGAACACTAATTGCATACGCAGTTTAACCGCAAATAAAGACAGGAGTGGAATCTGTGTTTCCAACGCACAAGTATTATTCAGGTAAAAGTACAGTCAGTTACACGCAATCTATACATACACAAGTTAGGCGTAAAAGGAAATAATACAGACCCAAGTACGGTTATACATACACTGCGCCTCTGGACCCAGAGATAGACTTCTGACTAGATATCCTCAGTTCACCCAAAATTCAGCATGAACTGGCAAACCAGTGTTCGGACACATGTATTTATTCCCCCCCAGACTGAAACAGGACAAAGGGGGAACTTCCTGCTGATCTCATTGGTTCCCAGAGGAGAAGCATATGTAACCACACATTTAACAGATTGTTTCAAATAGACTTTCCCTGCCTCTAACAGCCGGAGTCTTTCTGGTAACACCTCCTGTAACATTCCATCAACTAAACATTTTGTTGCTTGTAAGTTCTGCGATCCGTAACTTGAGTTTGCATGATGCGATCTCTCCACCGATAACACCGGGATTCTGTAAAAAGCGTACGCATCAGAACGAAACCAAACACACCTTGCTTATCATGTATAATACCTTAGATATCAAAAACCTCTATTTCTTAGCATTTAAACTAACTTAACCAACTTGAATCATACAATTTGATGCTAATGGAACCTTGTGTGCAAATATGTAGTGTGTGAGTATTCAGGGTTTGATATAAGGACGCTAGTTATTAATGGGTGAGATTTAAGTGCATAATTTCTCATACACGAAGTGAACATCCAGCAGTGTGGATGGCTGAGGGTTGTAGTTCTACATGCCCTCTGTCAGCAGGCCCCAACCTGTTGTGTGTTCAAAGGAAAACAAAACCTCTTTTGTTCTCACAGACTCTTGTGTGAAATGCAAATGTATTAACACCTCAAGCTGTGGAATTTGGGGCCATCCTGTCTAGGATTCAGACAAATCCAATTGTGTAGATATTATATTACAATTGCTACAACTATACTTTATCTGCATCCAGGGATTCCCAATTTGTATGTAAAAATACACATTGTCTCTTCTTATTTACTTTTACTCAGAAAGCTTGTTTTTCCATTGCCCTTGGTAGGTTAACAAAAACATTGCCATCTGTTCTTAGCTCCTGAGTTATAACTTGAATTGACGCTGACCACAAAAATGGTGTCTTGCGATCTCATTTCCAAAATGGAGTCTTGCGGCCATTCGCAAGATGGCGTCGCCGCAATTAAATTTTAAACTGAACTTGTCTCAGCCAATTATTCAGCTTCGACAGCTGGCATACATTAGGATGCCTGATTACATCTGGAGACATAACTGACTGGCGGACACTATGTAACCATCCTTGTGGAACATCTGCATATGTTCATGTGACACATACACATAGACTAGAGCAGGCTCTTACAGCACAATGTACCACTACATAGGTCCGTAGCCACCATATTATCACTGAAGGAGCATTGCTGTGAGTTTGGCATCATGAGTTGGATATGAACTCAACAAAAAGGACACACACTGGAAGACCTGAATGGGATGCAGTCATATTGCCAGCGGACGGATGCTGGGCGTCGATATACCAACGCCAGAATCCCGCCGCACGGCAATATGCCAATGCCGATATCCCGAAGGTGAACAGGATACCAATGTCGGCAGCTTGAACCATTGGAATCCCGATCGTCCGGACAGGTAGGTAACTGGCTCTCTACCCAGAAAAGGTGGGGTTAGGTTTAGCCACCCACAGGGGGAGATTAGGGTTAGGCACCCCCCGGGGAGAGTTAGGCTAGGGGAAGGGGGAGTTAGGCACCACTGGGGGGAGGTTAGGGCTAGGCACCCCCCGTTAGGGTTAGGTTTAGGGTGCGGGAAGGGGGGTTACGGTTAGACACCATCGGGGGGAGGTTAGGGTAGAAACCCCCTAGGGAGGTTAGGGTGTGGCACCACCAAGGGAGGGTTAGGGGAGGAAGGGGGAGGTTAGGGTATTTACCTTCTGCTGTCGGGATTCTGCACCATGTGTGCTTCCACTGTCGGGATTTCAGCCGCCGCATTTCATACCGATTCCGTCTGAATATACAAAAAATAATTAGGAATTTAACTTTTTAGACATGAGTAAAATTGGAGGTTTACAATAAATTATATAAAAATTCGGACAATGCAAGGTAAGTAATCACAAAGTAGTTGTAGTGGGGTCACAGGTGGAGTTGTGATACACAGATAAAATATGAAGTTGCAGGAGGGTGGAGAAGTAGCATTCCTGATGTGCAGTGCTTGAGAAATTGTTTAATTAGAGTTAGAGAGAAGGCCAAAGTTTAATTCCAGTCCAAACTCCTGCTACAGGGGGCCGGATTGTTTGAGCAATTCGTTCAGCAAGCTAATTAATAGAGGGCGCTGTTGCAGATACACATTTGCAATCAAACTTTCTACACACACTATTTTTGAGATTTGTAAAGTGCAGGCAGGCAGAAATGAAAGCATCACATTTGGAAGTTGAATTTACTGTACCTGTGGAGAGAGGAGAGATGTTTTTCAAACTCCAGTTCCAACTCCATGCTTTATCTGCAAGCTTGAAGATGGCAGCCAATGTGTAAGTTTTACTTTGAAAGTTTCCTGAGATGAATAAGTATATGGCTTAATAGCTTTATGACTGGTAAAGAGATCCATGAAACAGCTATAGATCCTATGATGAAATAGTATAGGACTTCAGATGATTTATTTTATAAAACACTTTGGCAAAATGCATTATACTGAAGGCATAGATTTTAAATAGCAGTTATAGGGCAAAAGGGACCATTTCATTTGCATGTTATGGGAGTGTTACAGGCTACTGCTTTACCAATCGCAAATCCACAGCTTCAGAGGCAATGTGTAGTTGGATTTTCGGAGAGTAGCTAAAGTAGACTGTAGGCTACCACAAATGTTGATAGTGCAAACAATGTTGTGTCGATGTTGGTGTGTTTAGAAACTCTATCACAATTGCACTGTCACAAGTTGCCAGCACGCCTCATTACTTACTCACCAGTCACACTCACGGAATCCTGCTCCTGGACAACGTACACGCCTTACTAAGACGGCATCTCCAGTTGCTAGGAGATTGGAATGCCGGTCTCGGACACTTGATACTGGATGAAGTTCCTTCTCACCTGTAGATTCCATTAATCACCTGCCTCATATCCATTCGTTCAGCACCTTTCACAAGCCTATTGCTCCATCGCCAGCTTGCCCATCTTCTATAGCATTTCTGACGTGTGCTCACAGTTCCTGCCAGTCGTGTATCTGCCCGTCTGTGCCTGCTTCTGCCTGTGCTTCGGAGATTCTCATCAATTGCTCTTATTTCACCATCTAGAGTTCTGTTATGGTATTCTTTGGGCCTCTGTCATCACGGCCCGCAAGGCCGCATCTCTGCACTTAACATCTTGGCTTTCCAGCCGCTCCCTGGCTCTCCAGCCCCCCACACCTCGGCCCTCACGGCCACGTCTCTATCGAAACCTCGGCTCTCAAAGCCACATCTCAGTCTGTAGTCCTATCAGCTGTTCAAGCTGCACCTCACCTTTAAAGTCAATTTCTGGTCCTCAAGGTCACGTATCCATTGGAATATCCATCAGCTCTTTAGCTACATTCTTTCAACTCCTCCCTTCGCATATCTCACTCCCTCTTCAGGTCCTACAGTTGCATAACATCTTGTGGCCCTAGGATAACCGTGTAAGCCTCTACTATCTCAAGTTAAGTCCAGGCAGCCACCTAAGTTCCGGTGAACGTGTCCAGTTCTAAGGGAACAGCGGGTGGCTGTTATTGGTGAAGACCTCATCTCAGTGATTCCTAGAAGACCATGCACAGACCACACAGCCTGAAAGTTGGTGTCTCACGATTCGTACATTCTATCGCACAGTGGAGTGCAACCGGAAGGATGAGATTAGCATTTGCATATTCCTGTAACCACTATTGTAAGAGCAGCTGTGACTGTGCATCAGACCCATAGTCAAGAGTGCAGGTGGAAAAAGACATTTCAGATAACATTTCTGAACCCATTTAACAATTTAAGTATTTTGTTCCAGTCTAACAGTTGAATTAGTCATGGAAAATCCTAGAATCACTGGAAATTCTGGAGAGTTTATCACATACAGATATAAACACAAACAATTTTCAATTAAATTCTATAAGATACATACTGTACTGTAAGATGCCATTGCTTCCAGGAGTAAATGAACATTTACTGTATTTTTAAGATCAACCAATACCCAAGCAAACAAAGATAGTGGACCCTGTAACTATAAGTGTAAGCAAGGGAGCAAATTCCCAACTTAAAAGTACAAAGATATGTATCCTATCAACAATATGAAACAGCACCTGATTGCCTGGGCGGATGTGCTTTGGCTTGCCTAAGCACTGACGTTTTCCAGCTGATTGTTATAAGTTTTTTTTCCTTCATAACAGACACTGGGCCTGACATAGGGGTGCTGTTGCAGCCATGATTGCGACTTTATATGGAGTCGCAGTGACGATAATATGTAAATGTTAGTATCAGTCTTCCCCTTCTAGTTTCAGCCTTCCCCTTGTATACTAGTATGCACCACTGCTTTCAATGCTTGTGGACGGTGCAACTCTGCCAGCGGTTATCAGCACCATCGCATGCACCATCGAGCCTTGCACCAGCCTAAGGCAGGTGCAGTGTCTCTTTCCGAAATTCATCTGAACTTGACCTCTGTGGCTGCGGCTGCGCATCTGAGAACACAGATGCTTTCACTGACATGCCTGCAACACTCACATAACACACCTATGTGATAGCATTTTCTTGCGTACACTTCAGGCCACCTCCCAGTCACCACCAGGAATGCCTATGGTTTTGCCTCACCATTCCTAATGCCAGTGCTCCCATACCAACAGCGCACTCAATGGAATGCAAGCGCCATTGTCAGAATTCTTTGCGCAAGTGCAGTAGCAAATAGTCGCTCATTTGCGCTAACATAGGCATTGCATGCACCTCTGAATCTGTTCTTTTATGATCACTTGCCTCTGGCAAACTTCCTGCAATAATTAGGATTTCCATGTCTGAAGTCTGAGTATGAATAATGGCTTGAGGAACAGAAACAATTACCAAGTTTCCATTAAAGATTCTGGCAAATCAGACAGGTCAGAGTAACAATTATATTTCAAGGCAGTATCATCTTTTTCACTATCTTGTGGCTATTTTGAAATTCTGAGCAGTATCCCATGGCTGATCTATGATCTTTTTTTAGAATTCACAAAGCTTTCTCTAGGGAAGTGTTGTGATTCGGATCATCATAAATTGCTCCAAAGGACTCAAAAATGGCTTCAACTGTTTCCAATGCTATGGATTGCAGGTCCAAACAACAGGCCTAATTCAGAAGTGGACTCGGTCACGGTCAGATACAAGCAGCCAATGCTTTCTGTAAGCGCATGCGTTCAAGTGGCTCTACGCATGTATCCCAATGGTTAGTGCTTGGAGTCGCAGAATTAATTTGGAAGCAAGAGCTGTGGATTTCAATGGGGGCGTGTCCAGGATGTAATGGGTGTGGCTAGCCAGACGCATGCATGTCATGGGTGTGTTGCTGACAGGAGCTGCCTCTAAAGATGAAGTAGTACTTACTTTCCATGCAGTGTTTAGATTGAGAAATTGCACCTGTCAGAGGGTTGGTGCAAGCTTTGATTTTGTGGTCGGTGGTGCGTCTAAAGAGGCACTGAGTTGGAATAGCACTGCTGCAAGTGGGCATCTCTTTAAGCTCAGAATCAGATAAATTAGCACAAAGTCGCAGACATAGCTGCGGCAAAAGATGCAGCGCCTGCATGTACACTACATGTACCTCTGATTCAGGTCCAACATGTCTAGGTCTGCGGGTCATATAACAAAGTTTTGATAATTGAAAACCTTTTATTCTTCTGAGAGTTGAGATGGTTATCGGAACACTGTAAATTTGGAGTGGGGCTCTCAGATATAATAAGAAACAGGTTGGTGTGTGATATGCACAATAAAAGAATTTAAAAAATAATAATGTTATTTGAGTTAGCATTAGACCATCCAGTGTCTGTTGTAATGTCAATGAAGATAGCAGCATTTACAAAAAAAGGGTCTGATTGTGGGGCAGAATTTATCAATGATCGCTTTTGCAATGAGATCTGGGCGCGATATTAGTACCCATGATCGCATTGCAGGATGCGATCATAGCACTGGGAATTAAGAAAATGCACACATAGGGGCAGGGGCTCTGAAAGAAGCCCATCCCCGGGCTGTACTGGGAGTGAAGTGACCATGTCAGCAGTCTCTTCACTCCTGTGCCAGGATCCTGTGCATGCGCGGCGACCTGTGCCAGGGGAGGGTTCCTATGGAGCCCTCTCCGGAATAGTTATGTGCCCATAGGCTACTGCCACTGTCAGATGTTGGTAGCTGTGGGTGGCAATCTCTGGAATGTATTGCATTCCGGAAGTTGGTATATATGGCAGCATCACATCCCCAATAGAAACCTATGGGTGTTGCCGCTGCCGTCAGGAATAGAGGGATCTCAGCAGGTATTGGAGATATCTGCTGTGGTCCGTCTGTCATACATTTGTGGGATCCTAAATATTTTCGGTTAAGCCGCAAATGTTTATTTGTAAATGGGTCCTATATGACTGTGGCTAGGGGCTCTGTCCACATAGCTAAGATGGCCATGATTTCATAAACATTTGTGTGTAGAAGCCATAAAAGGGAAACTCAAGCAATGATATAGTATGTACATTTTATGTAGCTAGCTGTGGCATCTGAACAGAGGGCCTGATTCAGAGATGTACGCTCAGGGGCGCAGAAGGGGGTGGGGGAGCGGATACTGATTAGCCACTCTTGCTGGGGGCCTCTTCAAAAACATGTATTTTATGCATATTTGCCTACCCCCCGATTTGGTCAGGAGCCTCCCGAAAATCGGGTGACGCTCCTGTCCTCCCGGGAAGGCAGGCAAGCCTCTCGCAAGCTGCAGACCCCTCTTGCCTCCCCCCTTCGATTACACGAGAATCCCTGGCAACGGGGGGCCTGTGACGCGTTTCACGCCAAATCGATTATCGGCATTGTGTAGTGGGGGCGGGGCCAAAATGGGGCGCGTGTGACCAAGCCCCCGCTCCGCCCACAACAGCCGGCCACGCCCCCTATTTTGTCGCTTTGGCCGCCCCCTCCCGGAAGGGGCAGCCAGAATGTCGGCATCTCTGATTTTATGTGGATCATACTTTTCCAATGTATTTTATGTGGATCTGGCTTTTTCAAAGTATTCTATGTGAATTGGATTTTTCAAAGTATGCTGTGTGATTCTAGCATTTTTAATGTTTTTTTTAATGTGGATCTCGCTTGTTCAGTGTTTTTTTAATGTGGATCTCGCTTGTTCAGTGTTTTTTTAATGTGGATCTGGCTTTGTCAATGTCTTTAATGTGGATCTGGCTTTTTCAATGTATTTAATGTGGGTCTGGCTTTTTCAATGTTAATATGAATCCTGCTTTTCTTATACATGTAGAGTTGATGTGGCTTTTCCTATATATTTACAGTAGTATGGATTCTGGTTTTCTGCTGGTGTGAATTGGGTGAATTTACAGCAGTTTTTTCACCTATATTTCTGTATTTGTATTACTAATATTATAAGAATGTTGTGTCTGTCTGTTTGTTCCAAGTTGGCACTAAAACTATTGAACCGAGTTTCATGAAAACATTTTGTAGTGGAAACTCCTAGAAATAACCTGCACATTGTTTCATGTTAATCCGTCAAGTTAAAGGGGTGTATTTATAATGGGTGCGGGGCACCTGGGTCCAGGGGGGCCCACACACTGCACACCCCAATTTTATATACTTACCTCTCAGTCGGCCCGGGGCTGGCTGCAGCTCTGCAGAAATCACTGGGAAAATGGCCACCGTGGCCCCCTCCTCTCTTAAAGTGCCTCTGATCCTGTGACCACCAGAATAGCATAAAATGCTATTCCATTGCTGTTCTGGGTTGATCTCAGTATCTCCAAGGTCAAGCCCTCTGCTTGCTTCCAAGTGCAGACTGGTCCATGGTGAGTGATCAGAGGAGAATTAGCCGACAACAAACAGGAGGTGTTGCAGCAGAATGACTAAACATACCTAGAATCAAGCGGTTACATTTGTTGTTGTAGGAACTTGGTGGTAGTAGCAAGTTACCCTCCAATGATGCAGGGGGAGGAGTCACTAACAGGCGGTTACTGACAGTGGGCCTGATTCAGAGCCGGACGCAATTTGCGGACGGTCGTTCAGGAAAAGGGGTTGGCTATTCAAATGAACCGTTCGCTCTTTGCGGTCTGTTCACGCCTCTATGTCTGAACGAGCGAACAAAACTTGCGGTCGTTTTTTGAAAAAATACGCCCCCTGGCCGCTCGCATCCTACGTCATGTCCGCTATTTATTAGATTAATCGAGTACATCGACCAGCGTATGAACTGCTTGCTATTCTTGTGGTTGGTTTTTTCTACCACAGTCTTGCGAGCAGTTCTGGCTATAAAATAACCCAGTGACGTGGTCAATGACGCTGCTGTTTTAATTATGCACACCCATAAAACGCCCGTTTTTACCTTTAAGCACGCCTGCGCTCGTATCTCCACTCCCCGTTTTCAAGCACCTTCCCCTGTTACCACCCACATACGCCTCATTCTGTCACTCAAATTATCAGGCATTCGCTATTTTGCGAGCACATGAATTTCGACTGCACTGACTGGTTCGCGCATGCGTATAACGATCCGTATGCATGCGCAGTTGGGCAAACATCACTCGGAGCGAACGAGCGGCTGCTTACGAGCGGCTCTGAATCAGTAAAGCATATTCAGGTTGTTCAAGGAAGAGTTACCTTTTTCGATGACACAAATCTGTGACTGCCTAGTGAAGTATTCCATTCACAATGACACACAAAATACATTTTAAACAGAGAATGTCTTTTTTTTTTAACTGTTGGTTTAAAATTAAAGAATGCAGGAAATCTCATTATAAAGGGGCACAGGTAACCAAGGTATAAGTACTTTAGTTATTCTCAACTGACAGTCAGAAAACATGAAAATATTTATCAAGCCTTAAATTAAGCAGTATAACAGCAGCAGACCGCTAGGTAATATGTATCATCACTCAAGTGGCGAGAAATAACTTGCAAATAAAACTGGACATGGGATTGCCCTTTCAGTTATTAAAGCAAAACAATATTACAAGTTACTTTGGGAAATTCCATTACAATTATCATTTGTATTGATGAAGGCTGTACTGGAGAAAATGTTTCCCCTATTGACAAAATTAAAGATTCTGTGAAATGCAAAAGAAACCTGCTGAAAGTAATTTACATGTATTACAAAATGGTAGATAGGCATTGCTTGGTCGTGAGTGGATAACTGGCAGTTATTTTAAATAAATCGGTATGAAATAGCCACCGGTTCTCATACGGAAGCCTGACAGGAGGACATCCCGACAGGGGCACGTAAGTACCCTAACCCTCCCCTCTCCCCCCCTAATCTTGGTCCTCCCTTGGTGGTGCCTAACCCTCCCCTTGGTGGTGCTAACCCTAACCTCCCCGCACCCTATACCTAACTTTCCAGGGGGGGTGCCTAACCCTAACCTCCCCCGGGGTGCCTAACCCTAACCCCCCTTTCTCGTAGCCTAACCCTAACCCTCCCCGGGGGGTGCCTAACCTTAAGTCCCTAAACCTAACCCTTCCTCCTTTGACTACAACCTAACTGTCCCTATCCCTAGCTTACCTCGTTCAGGATGCCGGGCATCAGGATTTCGGCGTGGGGCTAAAGATAGGCATCTGCATTTCGACACCTATCTTTAGTCCCGGGTCTGCCTTCCACCACCTGCATTCCAGGCGGTGGTAAATTAACCGCATCCCATTAAAAACGGGATGTAGTCAGTGTCACCATCCGGGCACAGACAATGCTGGCGGAAAAAATCCTGGCGCCGGAATCTCGACAGCAGTCAGAATCCCGATGGCTGCGAATCCGACAGTGAGAATTAGGGATTGATGTTAGGCATTAGAGGGAGGGATAGGGTTAGGCTGCTTGAGGAGAGGGTTACGGTCAGGCTGCGGGGGGTGTGATTAGGGTTAGGCTGCAGGATGGGAGGGTTAGGCTGCAGGAAAGGTGGGTTAGGGAAAGAATACTTACCTGCATGCATCAGGATTTCCATCGTCGAGATCACGCTGCCGGGATTCTGACCACCAGCATTATCAGCGCCGGGATTGCGTACCCAACTCATAAAACCTTGCAGAGGTCAACATCAGCAGTATCATATAATAATGCTACAATTAAGAGGTTAAATAAATTGTTAACTGATGCACAACCCATATTTGAAAAACTGATAGGAATATTTAAGAGAAGTCGGCATTATACTAGATGTAAAAAAAAAACACTCTGCAACAAGCTCGACCTGTACCATATGCTATTCAACCAATGGTTTTGATACATGTGAAATGTAGTAAATTGTACTTCAACTATGGGACAAGCTTTAAAAAAATAGCTTTAGCACAAGCTTATTTACAATGGAGATTAAAAAATGAAAATACTGACAGTCAACACACGCAACAGTTCATTCCAGAATTATTTTCTTGTCTTTGGAATAGCATCAGCTCCAGCAATGGCTAAGAGACAATGAGCAAATATTACAGGGAATACCTGGTATTCAATATTACCTTCATATAGGTGTAGATTTAAGAGTCAGGATGCCCCAAACACCCCTGGGGGGAGGTTAGGGTTAGGCACCCCCCCTGGGAGGGCTAGGTTTAGGGTGCGGGGAGGGGGAGGTAGATTTAGGCACCCCTGGGGGGAGGTTAGGGTTAGGCACTAGGGGGGAGGTTAGGGTTAGGCACCCCTAAGGGAGGGTTAGGGTGGGGAAAGGGGTAGGGATAGCCTTCTTACCTCCGTTGTTGGTATCTTCACCCATCGGGCTGCCTGCGTCGGGATTTCAACTGCCGGCCTCATATACGGCGGTCATAAATACTGATTCCGTCTGAGGAGTGCAGGAGCTCCATACCCATCAAGCTGTCAGTGGCAGCTAACAAGCCAGACTGACCCGGAGGGTGCAGAGGAGACAGGAGCGGAGACGGCAGCAGTGGGTGGCTCACAGTGGTGTCAATTCAGTGCCAGTAGCCAGAGCAGAAGAGCTCCAGAGATGTCAGGAGGTGGTGAGACAAAGTGAAAGGGGAGATAGGGTGCGGACTATTATAACCACCCTGCAGCCATACTGATTCTAGTTAGCAGCTGGGAGGATACAGTTGCTGCAATTGACAGATGGAATTTCCCTACAGTCATCTGTTATGAGGGTACACACTAAACGATATGTTGTCCAGCTGGATCAGACAACATATCGAGCACATGGTCTAGTGTGTACCCTCAATGTCACTGACGATGCACGCTCCCGTGTGTCATCAGCGGCATCGCCTGTCGGACCTGTATGTAACTTAGTGCAGGCACCCCGCTGGGTGCCATCACTTACGAGGTCGGAGTGTACCAGCCTTAAGTCATAGAGGTAACATAATAGGGAATACAGAGTCCTTATGGAATGAAGCCATTGTCACTCTAGGATTAATACTACAGAAATACCACCAGACATAGGAAAGAGCTGAATGGGCATTAAAATCTGAATGCTGGGAACTGTTAGAAGTCGTTAGGAGGTGACGAGTAAGTTTAAGTGAACTGACACATATATAAGTCATCCGTCAGTGGGGATAGTTGTATACTTGCTCTTCACTTCATAAGTGGCTACTCAGCAGGGGGGTATAGACTGCTTGATAGGAAATAGACTATACCCAATTCAGTGATTGCAGTTTGCCTAGCAATGTACTGTCAGTGACAGCCCAGCACAGAACAGCCAGCTGTGACGTGGAGCCTGGCCTGCAGTGAGTAACATGTACGTTACACTGCATCACACCACAACGCTAGTGGCAGTAGAAGTGTATAGGAGAACTGGAAGGCACATTGTCAGAAAGGGATTTCATTCTGGGAGCAGTCAGAGAGTGCTTATTTAATATATAATTTCCCTGCATTCCAATTAATTTTCTAATAGAAGGAAGAGCTGGGGAAGTATATTCAGTGCAGAGGACTTAGAGACTAAGGCCCTCGTTCAGATGCGGTCGCTAGGGCGCGATCGATCGTATCATAAAAGAGCGAGAAAATTTAAATCAAGTGCAAAATCGCAGCGCACATCGTAGGCGAGGAAACTCCCATCACAATGAAAACACACCTCCTGAGTCTCGTAAAGGGGTGAGCGAGTACTACAGTCGCAGAAATTTGTCGGTCGCTGGTGCCAAGCTATGTGACCATCGTGGTTTTTTGGCAGAGTCAAGTTTCCACATCTGCACTTTCGATGGTTCTTTTGCCTATTTCGATGCGGATGCAAGCAGCGTGCAATCACTTTTTTTTGTCTATTCTTCTAATGTAAATTTTGCATGTGTTTTTTGATGTTTGGTTTAAGAAATCTGGCTATGGGCTTTATTATGTTAAAGAAAACAAAACAAAGCATGCTGGGATGTGCGGTACCACAAACCTAAAAAAAATATAAAAAAACATCTACAAAAACATATATTTAGCATTTGAACCAAAAAAGGGACTTATGATTATTAAATGTATTTTAAATGGTTTTGCAAACAAATGTAATATAAATATCACATACCGAGACCAACCAAATGTAATGTCCATTTAAAAAGAAAAAAAAGCCAATTAACGTAACCACTTTGCTAATATACATTGCAATGACAAACACCTGTTACTTTGTTAATTGACTCCAGGCATCGGCAGAGGCAGAAACCATCGCCTGCAGTCGCAGTGCTTGAGGTAGACCCTGGGCTCACTCAAGCACTACGAGAAGTAGCATCTTAAAGGCTGCGGTATGACGTGTGCGATGACCCGCTCAGTAATTTATGCACGCCTTTAAATATCTCTTTTTACGACAGACACGCCTGCGTTCGCAGCGCCACGCCCCCGTTCACATGCACCTTCCCCTGTTACCACCCACAAACGGAACTATCTGTCAATCAGAGCTACAACCAAGTAGTGACTGACGACAGACTCCATATAGATCACAAGAACTGGCTTGCGCACGCGCAATGCCGACTACATGCATGCGCACGACAAAAAATCGCTCGTTGCGATCGATCGTGCCCTAGCGACCACCTCTGAATGAGGTCCTAAGGCCCTCATTCAGAGGCGCTCGCAAAATGCGAGCGGTCTCTCTGAATGTGGGCGGCCGCTTGTGTTTTCCAGTGCGGCCTCCTGGTCGCTAGCTAAGCTGTGGGTTACCACCCACAGCATTAGCGACCGACCAGGTTGATGGTCGCGATGGTCAAGACCATCGCGACCATCAGGGCTTGCGACGAGACCCTAAGGTTGGGTCTCGGCAACCGCAAGCCCCAGGGAGCTTCCTGCTCTGATTGAGCAGGAAGCTCCCCACTGACATCACTGCTGATGTCAGTGCGGCCGCCCACAAAACGGCAGGCATTCCTTGAAGGAATGCCTCCGTTTGTGAAACCACCCCCCCGCCACGTCTACAAAACGGGGCAAACTGTCGATCAACATCGACAGCCGCCCCTTTTGTAGTGAGCTCCGGAGCGAGAGAATTTCTCTCTCGCTTCGGGGCTTGCGCACGCGCAGTGCGGACGCTGCGCGTATGCAGGGCCTAAACATCGACCCGCTTGCGAGCGCTCAGCGCTTGCGAGCGGGTCTGAATGAGGTCCTAAGTCAGATGGCTCCCATTATACCAAGCACTCAATAGTAAGACACAACCTAAGATACTGTATAGCGGTGGAAGCATTTTACAGAAATGTACCTTTCACTAAAGGAAATGGTGAATGTGGTATGGTTTCATTGTTCATTTACAACCAATGTATTTATATGTTTAAAGCTGTGTGTTGTAAAGTCAGTAATTGCTTGTTGTCATATATGATATATTATCCATAAAATGTGCTAGGAACATTTTAATACCACTACGTCAAGAAGGGCACCTGTAATTTGTTTCTTAAGGAACAATTATACTCTTGGCCTTTCTGCATATATAATAAGAACCTGGACTTATCTTAATATATTTGACCTAGTCTTTTGTTCAGCTAAATCTCTATACAACCAAGTGTGTATAAGTGCATACTGTATTCCATTAGTTTGTGACAAAATAAAACTGTTATCACTTACCTGTTTAAACTATACTCAAGGTTGTTCTTCTTACTTGGAGGAGTACAGATGGTAACCAGTGTCACCAGAGAAGAACAAAGAACAGTTGGTTCATTCTTATAAATTATTATTACCAGTTATTTAAATAGCGCACACATATTCTGCAGCGTTTTACAGAGAATATTTGGCCATTCACATCAGTCCCTGCCCCAGTGGAGCTTACAATCTATAATCCCTATCACATGCGCACACACATACACACCTAGGGTTAATTTGTGTTGGGAGCCAATTAACCTAACAGTATATTTTTTGGAGTGTGGGAGGAAACCGGAGGAAACCCACGCAAGCACAGGGAGAATATACAAACTCCGCACAGGTTCATTCATGTGGGAATCAAACCCATAACCTCAGTGCTGTGAGGCAGTAATGCTAACCATTACACCGTCTGTACTGCCCATAAATGTATAATGTACTGTACTTATTTTATGTTAGCATACACAATTTACTTTGTTTGGTAAAAAGTAGCCCTATTACCTAATTCCTAGTGTTTGGGTTTTCCCAAGTAGGCCCATACCAACTACAAATACTTGGGTAGAGGCACTGATATAAGGGTATACCACTTAACGGGCAGCCATCGGATGCAGCTTTCCGATGCCCATCCAAGGACTGGCTGCAGAGCAGCGGGTGAGCAGCAGGAAGATGCCGTGCGCATGCACACAGCATCTATTCACAGTGCTATGCAGTCGGGATGACGACGGTCCAAATGCCGACCGTCGGCATCCCGACTGTCTAATCCCGACGAGGGTCTAATGACAGGTGTCGAAATCCTGACCCCTGTCATTGTACCTACACCGGGAGCCCGACGCCCGGCATCCCGATCGAAGGTAAGCCGAGCGCAGACAGCCGCGGGGGACGGGGGGAGGGTTAGGTAAGGGGCTCCCGGGGGGGACCTAGGGCTAGGCAGCCCCCCGGGAGGGTTAGGCTAGGGGAAGGGGTTGTTAGGGTTAGGCACCCCCCCGGGAGACTTAGGTTTAGGCTGCGGGGAAGGGGGGGTTAGCTTTAGGCACTTAGAGGGGGATTACAGTTAGGCACTTGAGGGGGAGGTTAGGCTTAGGCACCCTAAGGGAGGATTGGGGGGAGGGTTAGGTTAGCGATACTTACCTAAATTAGAAGTTGGGATCTTCACCCCTACCAGGCTTTCGCTGTTGGGATTTGAACTGCCGGCCATGCGGTGTAGGGGAAACTTGGGGGCAGCCCAGCATCTCGGAGAGTGCTGAGCATGCCCCCACAGTGACGTGGATGGGGGATGCCGCGAAGCTCCACACCCTTCCACCGAGGCTCCGTCCACTTTTTGCCTGCAAAATTTTGATGCCGGGATTCTGATGTCCATCCCTAATATGTATTCCAAGTGGCTTGAACTTTATAAGATGAAGAATATGTCATATTGGAAAGCACTTGCTGTTTGGTAAAGTATATTCTCCAGAAATGGGCTACCAAAACAAATTTGTAGTCAAAATGTACATCAGTTTTTTTTTAAAGAATTTCAGAGTTGTTCAGATATTCAAGAAGGCTATCAAGACAATGAGCCACAAGCAAATTGCACTACAACACTAAATTGACAATTTCTTATTTGTTTATTGAAATGCTGAATGTGCTACTACTGGGCAAACACTAACAGTTCTGTTGCTCATCTGGAATCTCAGAGCTCATTGGGACTTATTTAAATGTCTAAAAGAAGTCCATAACAAGCAAATACCAACTGGAAATTTCAATGTTTGTCTGAAAGTTGTAGAATGATATTACTGAGATAACAAATAGAAACCAGGGAAACTCTTTTCATGGTCTGGTTCCTAAATGTATACTTTCGATGTTGGAGGAGGAGTTGCCATGTAGAACAAATCCTTAACAAAGGGAAGGCTGTCACAAGCTCAAATGTCGATTCAATTTAAACAGATAAAATGTTGAATCAATTGAAAAATCCAATGTACTGTTAGTTGAGAAACCTCATGTAGTTTCCATGGAAATGTCTTTTCGACAAAATGGAACATCAGAGAATCTAGACTTATCTAACAGGATTGTGAGTTTTTAACCATACTTGACAAAGTTGGAAAGTCTCCAAAAGTAGAACAACTTACAAAGTATTGTGCCTCAGAGTTTCACCACTGTTATCCTGCAAGGACACAGAGAACAGAGACCTCCTCAAAGACTCATTGTATAGTTTAAGGGCTTGATGCAGAGTGAAAGTCTGGCTTATGGTGGTCCAAAACTGTGTGCACAGAAAAATGTACTCTGCAAACAGGCGTACGTTCAACTCAACACCGTTCCTTAAGTGTCCATGTAGTTAAAAAGTTTAGGTCTGTGTTGTTGTTTTTTTGCATGTTTGTCACATTGTGTTTCTAGTGTATGAGGGGAGGAGTGTTGTGCATATGGAACTACAAAGTAGTTAACCTTTGACTGTTATATAATGTGTACTGTGTGTATGAGTTTTTTCAAAGTAAATGGTTCAGCTACTGTTGTTTCTCCTCTCATTTCTAAATGGTCAATTTATTTTCAACTACATATATTACACTTATTTTGCATATCAGTACTATGTACATTTTTTAAACATTTATAAATCAAGGATGAAGTATTTCCATTTATTCTGTACTTAAGAGTACCAGTGGGGCTTCACACAAGAGAGAGCTCTTCTAGAATATGCAGCAATGTCTGTGGGCGCGATATTAGTGCCCAAAATCGCATTGCAGTATGTGATAATACCGCTTGAATGTATCAAATACCACATGCAGGTACAGGGGCTACTAAAGGAGACCATTCCTGCAATGTGTTTAGGGAGAAGTGACCACATCAGCGGTCTCTTCACCCCGCTATCGGGACTCCTGCGTATGTGCGGTCTACTGACCACTCATGCGCAGAAGCCAAGAACCCTCGTCTGGTTAATTTTGCGAAGTGTAGCCCAAAGGCTACAGTGGCTAATGCCGTCTTCAGATGGCGTTAGCTGTGGGGGCAAAATGCAGGAAAGGTTTGCATTCCGGAGCTTGGCAAATCTGACAGCAGAAACTATGGGGGTTGCGGCTGCTGATGGAAATCTGAGGTATCTGAGATCATTGCTGCAGTCCCTCCTTCATACATTTGGGGTGATACTTAATATTTGGAGGTTTCACAGCAAAAATGATAAATAGGCCCCTAAATATGTTCATTTGTCTAAAGAACGAAAACTATTTCCACCCTAGCAGGTGGAATAACTAGACCCATCATTTTACCAGCTAATTAACCAATCATATTCCAACATTGGTTTTCACCATAGCTACATTTTAATAGGAATAATAAACTGCATTTAATTAATGAATAAACTTCCTGTACAGTATTCTGTAAATCTAAACCGTGGCTCTTCAAACTGACCTTATAATACACATAGAAGCACCCCCCTCATCTAATAAGTGTGTCCTGGCCAGTAAGTGCAGCGAGTAAACGTCAGACTGTCCCCGGCCCCCTGGTCGCCCCTGTGTGTGTGAGTGTGTATGTGTGTGTGCGGGAGCTCTGTGCGCGCTCTCTCACCACGCTCCCAGGCAGCGGCAGCAGCAGCAGCAGCATTGTGCTGAGAGTCATCAGTTATGCACGGGGCCGGCGCGCGCTGCGGAGGCTCCAAGATGGCGACGGCCGCAGTTCCTCCTGCTGCAGCCTCCCCACCTCTGCAGTCCGGCGTTGCCTGCAGGGACTCTCGCTAGAGCCGGGCAAAAAGTAAGTGCGATGGGACAGCAGGGCAGAGCAGGCAGGCGACATGGACCAGGAACCGGGGACATGAGGATGGGGACACTGCTGCTGAATGAGGGGTAGTGGAGCGGCGGACGCTGGTTACAGGGGCCCGGGATGGGGGAGGGTAGACGCGGCTCCTACAACTGCTGTTTGTCGCAGAGACGTTACTGCCCATAACTTTGCTGCCAGTGACCGGGTCCCAGTATATGGTGGCACATTAGCAAGTGACCTGCACCGTTACCTGTGCGCCCCATCCCCTGGCACCTCTTTGGCTGCCCTCACTGCGGGGCTGCCGGATACCCCAACTGCTGACTTCCCTGCACCATACACCCTCGTACCTTCCCAGTTGCCTCTGTACCTGAGCATGTCATGCACCTGTCAGCTCCCCGCACCTCCTCCCACCAACTCAGTAATAAGTGCTAGTATGGGGATAAATGTACTGACAACCCAGCACACCCAGTGCGGGCGTAGGAAATCACAGGGTGTCATCACTTTCCCTCCCCAGCCCCTCCCAAGCATGCGACCCGTGCATTGCATAGAGGGACGGGCACTGGACAGAAGAGGGTCTGATCAGCTCCATAAATCCTGGGAGGAGGTGCTGTGGGTGCTGCACTCCTGCCAGAGTTTGGGGAGCTGGGGAGCCCTGATACTGTCGGAGGTGTGAGGCATACGGGTGTGGTAGGTGCACATTCCTGCATGGTCTGCAATGTGTGTTAAGGGGTCGGTATGTTGTAGTGCTCAGAGCTGGTCTGTGTGGCTGTAGCGTCTGGCATAGCTCAGTGTATAGGGGTTCCCGATCTGTTTCAGCATGCTGGATTTAGCGGCTGGCTAAGGACAGTGTATGTGTGCAGGGTTCCCGATCTGCCCGAGCATGCTGTATGTAGCGGCTAGCACAGCACAGTGTATGTGTGCAGAGGTTCCCGATCTGCCTCAGCATGCTGGATGTAACCTGCTACTCACTGCAGTATTTTTTTTCCTGCTGAAGCCTGTGGCCCTTACGTTCTGCAAGGAAAATGCATGCACAGGGCACAGCAGCGCTCTGTTCCTGTCTAGGACGTACGATGACATGGTACACAGACAGGGATTTAAGGCACAGTCTCCGAGGGAAAAGCACGCGTGTCTCTGCCTGGGTTATGGCAGTCCCTGAGACACATCACACATCCTTTACAAGTTGCACACCGGATCTAAAATATACGGCACTCGTGTGACTGCATCTAGCTCTGGTTGCATCATGCGTTGTAGAGTGTGTGTGTGAAATCCTTAGCGTGTGTTTGGACTTTGCTTAACCAATATATACCATTAGCTTTTTGTTGGCTTGTTCAATGCCCTCTATTACCTAACTAGGTGCATAGGCTGTTTTGTGGAGTATTACGCATTTAGTACTTGAATTTCTTATGCAATTTGTCTTTAAGCCTCTTAATGAAATGTTTTTTTTTCAATCCCATGTCCTGTTTTGATGTTGGGACTAGTGTCTTGTCCCTATGTAATTATTATTTTTTTTGTTAATAAAATGTCACCCATGTATCTGTAATCTGTTGGCAAATATACGGAATCTTATATAGTGGGCCCATGGGAGCCAGGTGTGTAGTGGCGCTGAATAAGCAGCTATGTACATTTGCTGATGTGAGAGCATGGTGCTGAATGGACAGCACCTACAGTAGTAGGGCCTACGGTCTTCCAGTGTGGTGCTGAATGGACAGCTCCTAGAGGTCGCCGGTCTTTTAGTGTGGTGCTGAATGGACAGGTCCTTGAGCTGCCGGTTTGGGAATGTAGTGCTGAGTGTGCAACTAGCCGTCTTCAGATAGTTGCTTGAACTTAGATCCATTTCCTAAACATTGGTTATTGAACTGTTTAGTTTTCTCAAGATAACAACAGCTCATCTCCAATTGTTAGGATAAAATTCAGTTCTAGAATAGCTCAACATATGTTTAATTTATAGAATGAATGATTTATGCCCGAGACCCTTTGCTGTAAGCGTATTGAAGTGGGAGATTAAAAGAATTGTAACATAATTGTTTTAATAATTGATCCCGAATGATCAAAATGTTTCAGACATTTTTAATTAATGGTGAGGTATGAGATCTGTTATCATTTATAGGAATGGCATTTTGCTTTACCAGTTTTTTTTTGTGAATTTACATTACATATTTCAAACTGACATGTAGAAATATTTGTATTGAAGATGGCTTAACATTTTGTAAGGTGAAAAGTGTGTCAACATACTGTAGACTTAAAGCTGGGTACACACTAAACGACGTGTGTACCCAGCGATGCAACACACAACCCCCCCGCCGATGGGCCGACATATCAGATGGTCCGTACACACTGGGCGATCTGGTGCCCGACCGCCCGATGTGCCGGACACCTGCCACATAGCGCTGCATGGGATCATCAGCTGCATCGCCTGATTTGACTGCATGTACAAAAGATCAGGCGATGTGGCTGACGACCCCATGGGAGTGCGCACTACACGATGTAGTGCATACACATTGCACGATATGAACAATTTTCAATTTCCATGTGTTGGAATCGGCCAAATTGTTAATATCGTGTAGTGAGAACCCAGCTTTGTATATATTTTTTCCCAATTAGAAGCTTAAGTGGCATCCTTGCCATATGTGTGTTTGGACAACTTTTTTTAAATTTTTTTTTGTAGAGATACACATGTCTTCGTTCAGATATGCTTATATTAATCAAAGACAATTTTGTTATTCATGTTTTAAAAGTTGTCCAAATATGTCATTTAAATACATTTTAAAGTAATCAATCTGACTGAGTACATTAATGTGGCCACAGTAGACTTTCTTCTATAATAAAGCTTAGAGTTACTGTAGTAATGTCTCTCATTTTAATGTTCTTAATGTTATGATTTTAAAATGATAATTAAAATATACTTTCCCTCTTGGGCATCAATACACATAAGATAAATATTTGAGTTGAAGAAACAACAGCATTATAGTAAACCAGAAATGCACCAGCACACCATCTTGAAAAAACTCCAAAAAGTTTTTGAAAAATCAAAAAATGCCATCAGTCACAGTAAGTAAGTTTTCAAGAAAAAGGCTTAATATTCACATGATGATTGATGAGATTTAGGCCGTTTTTTTGCACATTTATTTACTTTTCTTTTTGAGTTTTTGCAAGATGGTGTGTGCTGCTTCATTTCTGGTTTTACTAGAATGATACTTATAGATAATATATATACATATACATAATACTTCCAACATAGGGTGACACTCCCCGGATTTGAAAAAAGTTCAGACAGACACCAACTGTATCGTCAGGGTATCATAATACATCTGAGACATTGTTGATACAGTTGGTTTCTGTCTGAACTTTTTTCAAATCCGGCGAGTGCCTTCCTATATTGGAAGTATTGTGCTATTGGAGTCTGAATGATTCCTGGGAGGGCACCCAGGTTTAAGGTATATTTTATATGGAGTGCCGGTCATCTACCATTGTTATATATAATATTTATGCAATCGTAAATATATATATAGTCACCAATTATGCAGTGCTGCACAGAGAATATTTGTCACTCACATCTGTCCCTGCCCGCAGTGGAAAAGCAAACTGAAGCACCTGGATGAAACCAATTCAAATATGGGGAGAACATACAAACTTCACACAGATAGGGCCCTGGCAAGGAATTAAAGTTATGCCCCAGTGCCATGGAGCAACCAGTAATTAATGAGCGAATATAATCCAAAGATGTGGGTTTGTTTTCCAAACTAAAACGGTCTGAGAAAAAAAACAGATTTTACGTGAAATTAAATTATTACTAACAAATATATTATAGGTGAAATAAAGTAAAATATTTTATGCACAAACAAAATTGCAGAAATGATAGCATAGAGGAATGCTGGTATTTCATTCACGTATTATCTTGCTTTGTCCTTCTATATAAGGGTGTTTACTGAATTGGCATTACCACTCAACTTCATTGCTGTGCATACACAGGGCTTACCATGTTTCATGTGCATAAGTGGAAGCAGTAACTGTGTTACATTGTGTAGTGCATCTATCTATCTATCTATCTATCTATCTATCTATCTATCTATCTATCTATCTATCTATCTATCTATCTATCCATCAATCTATCTATCTAAGTTTTTTTGGAACTTTCCTTTTTTTATACTTAAACAAATAATAATGACACAATAAATGTTACATTGCAGTATAGTACGTTGTTTTCTCCAGTGTATTTTGCAAAGTTTAGCTGTAAGTTTTTTCATTTACATTTTTTAACACAAGTACAACTTTTTATGGAAATTTGGGATCTTTTCTATTTTTTAATAATAATTAAATATTAACATAATTATAGAGAGAATATACACCATCTACAAACAATAGTAGTGAGAACAAGATAATTATAGGCCACATTTTTATGTGGTTTAGAATGCTACCATTTTGTTTAGAGTAAAAGCAAAGCAAGAGCCATGTAACATGTAAAATGTCATGCTAAGTTTACATAAATGTATAAATCTCAGGCTTTGCAAATAACTAAGGGCCTGACTCAGAGGTGGGCGCTGCTGTGTCCACTCTTGCATCTGTTGCTGGAGTCATGGGTGCGGTAATATGCAAATGCTAGTTACAGCCTTCCCCTGGTATAGCAGCGTGCGTCTGAGTGTGCAAGCACTTTCTACGTCTCGCACGCTGCAGACCTGCCAGTGATCCTTGACACGGCACCATCGGCACACCATCGCTCACACCATCGACACTTGCACCAGCCCTATGGAAGATGCAATTTCCTCATCTGATCATGGCTTCTCTGGCTGCGGCTGAGAATGCAGCCGCTGTCACTGACACGCCCACGACACTCCCACAACACACCCATGAGAGAGACTTTTTTTTGCGTTCACTTCAGACCACCTCCCAGTCACCACACAGGAATGGCCATCACTTATTATGCCATCTGTCCCACTCGCAACAGCATCTTCGTGCATGCACTCTTATTGTTCCCACTAGACTGTTTCAATGGGGCGCTGTGCCCTGTCTGATCTGAAAAGGCCTTTATGGAGGCACCCTGCTGTGCTGCTGCGCCTCTCCCTGTCCCCCCCCATTGGCCACAGTGTCCCGCGGGGTAAAAGTTGGGGGGATCAGTGAGCAGATGCTATGCGTACGGTGTCTATTCACAGTGTGTGGAGAGCTTGGGGGCAGCCCAGTATCTCCATGAGTGCTAAAATGATGAATAGGCGTGTGTGCTGTGAGGCCACACCCCTCCCGTAAGCCCACACCAGATTTTCAAGCGCATCTTGATTGGCGCCCTACCCAAGCATGAAGCTAGAATGACGACTACACTCTACTACTACTACTCTGTGTAACACATGTATCGTAAGGGTTTCCAGAACTTTTCACTCATGCGCAGATGCAAATAATCACTCAGCTACATGAACATCGGTATACAAATTGTGTGAATCTATGAATCAGGCCCTAAGTGTTTAATCATATATTTATTTCATTTGTTTCTATTAAAAGCTGCAATATAGAGGACCCACAATAAGCTCTCAAATAAACCTCAACCCATCTAGTTTTTATTCAGTTGTAGTGTCATAGACCTAAACTTAAATGATGTTATTGACATTATAACATGATAACTCCATTCAGCTTAATCAAACATGCTCTACCTATATTATTGAAATGAGCAATGACAATCTACTCTCTTCCCCCACAATGTGCCATGGTCAATACAAATGTTTAGTGGCAGAAATGCCTAGCGATTGCTGTTGTGGCTAGTTTGGTGGTTGGGGTTCATTCATATTTCATTCATATATCTTGATCATTGCTACTGCCTTTGTGTGTGCTCATGTGGCTTGCTAGTATTGTATTATATGACTACATTTTCATACATAATCTATCTGTAATACTGTTGTCAATATGCTCTGGAAAGCAAAATCATTTACTGATATTATATGGAATATAAAAACTCCACAAACATCAGATATCTAAGGCAGAAAGGCCACTGTATTTCCTAGATCTGAGGTTCTTGCAATAGTTAATTTATCATACAACTTGAGTGGTTGGGATTAGCACCAGAGTCACTTATTTTACTGGAATTACAGGTGCAAATGTTCTGGTTCTTTTATGACAGAATGCTTTATTCCTGGCTGGTTATTTTTCATTTTTAGAATGAAGGGTTTGCAATTTTTTTTGTAATCTGTTAAATTTGTAGAATGTAGTATGCCAAGCCTAAATAAACTTCTCCAGAATCTACAATCTGTTTGAAGCATACCTATAGCACAGTGTGGCAGGTAGAGACTCCCTCTGCATTCATAGTATGACAGCCGTGTTCCTACTCTTCACCAGCAGCTTGGCAGCTGGGTCCCTACTTTCCTCTAACAGTACAGTAGCTGAGGTCCCCACTCACCACCCAACGTATAGCAGCCAGGATCCTTACTTTTCCACCATAGTATTGTAACCATTGTTCTTATTCTTCACCTACAGCTTTGCAGCTGGGTTCTTAGTTTCCTCTATCAGTATTGTATCTAGAGTTCCTGCTCTCCACCCACGGTATGGCAGCCAGTTTCCCCTCTCCCCAACCACAGTATGGCAGCCAGAGTTCCCTCTCCCCAACCACATTATGGCAGCCAGAATCCCGCTCTTCACCCACAGTATGACAGTCAGGCTCCCCACTCTCCACTCACAGTATGGCAGCCAGGGTCCCCACTCTGCCCACTATATGGCAAGTATCCTCACTATGCACACCCAGTAAGGCAGCCAGGGTCCCCATGCTTCACCCACAGTGTGGTAGCCAGGATGCCCAATCTCCAACCACAGTATGGCAGTCAGGTTCCCCACTCTCCACCCACAGTATGGCAGCCAGGGTCCCCACTCTGCCCACAGTATGGCAAGTATCCTCACTATGCACACCCAGTAAGGCTGCCAGGGTCCCCATGATTCACCCACAGTGTAGTAACCAGGATGCCCAATCTCCACCCACAGTATGGCAGTCAGGCTCCCCACTCTCCACCCACAGTCTGGCAGCCAGGGTCCCCACTCTGCCCACAGTATGGCAAGTATCCTCACTATGCACACCCAGTAAGGCAGCCAGGGTCCCCATGATTCACCCACAGTGTGGTATCCAGGATGCCCAATCTCCACCCACAGTATGGCAGTCAGGCTCCCCACTCTCCACCCACAGTATGGCAGCCAGGGTCCCCACTCTGCCCACAGTATGGCAAGTATCCTCACTATGCACACCCAGTAAGGCAGCCAGGGTCCCCATGCTTCACCCACAGTGTGGTAGCCTTGATGCCCACTCTCCATCCACAGTATGGCAGTCAGGGTCCCCTCTCTCTGCCCACAGTATGGCATCTAGGATCCTCACTCTCTGCCCACTGTATGGCAGCCAGGTCCCTGCTCTTAACCTATAGTTTGGCAGACAGGTCCCTTCTTTCCACCCACAGTATGGAAGCAAAGATCACTACTTCGCTGCACGTTATGCAGTAATTGTGAGGTAACTATAAAAAAGTTTTTGTACTTGAATTATCAACAGATACTATGCAGATACCATTCAAAAAGTAAATTTAAAATACTAACATCTTCCAAGACATGATTATGAAGGAAAATTGATAATTGTACCCACAAACTATGTTGTTCCACCTCTAGCAGGGGTATTCAATATGAAACGTTAACTTCACTGTTGAAGTTAACATTTCATATCGGAGTTTTTACCTGCGTTAAAGTATCGGGCGCGCTCCCGCTTATCCCCGTATTCAATATAAAATTAACGAAAACGGGAAACTCCGAAGTTGGATTTGCGTAAAGTTACGAATTTTTCCTTTAAAAAATTGTAAGACCCCCCTAAAGTTGTAAAAATATGGGGGAACACTATGGGTCCCCCAGTTTTACTCTTTAAATGAAAGTCGGGGATTTAAATAGCCGCAGCAGGTGTTTTTTCCCGACATTGAAGAAGTGTTGCAGAAGAGCACTTAGGTTCTTTTTTTCATTTTTTTAAGTTGTCCCATCAAATTTGGGGTACATGAAAATGGGTACTAGCATATTTTTAAGTCCCTAAAGTACATTTTTAAAAATTCTGCATTTGTGCGCCTGCCGCTATAATTCTATTCTTCAAAACACCTGCCGCATACTTGCAGAATAGCCCTGAACCTATTTCCCTATTGTTATACAATTTTTTTCCAATTTTTTTTTTCACCCCAATTTTTTTATTAATTTTTTGGGGTGCAGGCTATTTTTTTTTTTAAACTTTTTTTGACACAGTTCTTTTTTAAATGTCATTTCCAGGGGTGCAGGCTATTTTTTTAAGCCTGCACCCCTAAACCCCAATTCTGCACTTTTTTTCAACACCTATTCAATGGTGAAAAGTTTTCCCAGTTTTTTATCAAAGACTTTTCAAAACTGCGATAAGTCTTTGAAATTGAATACGGTGTAAAAGTAAAACCTGCGATAATGACATCATACCTCCGATATTAACGCAAAAAAGATGTTTTCGCTCCCATATTGAATACCCATGTAGGTTTTTTCAACTGGCATTTAAAAGAAAATACTTCCTATGTCTTTAGAATGGCTATCACATACTAAAGTACTTATTTGGATTTTATAGGGTATGCAAATGTGTGTTTTTACTAAATTTTGTTAATGACTTGAGTATTTTTTTGTTTCATGGACAAATTTGAACAAAATACTTTTCTATCAAGAAAAATGAAGTATTTTGAAGTTGTTTAGAAACATAAACAAAATAACTAGAGAACACGTTATGACACATAAGAGCCACGTTACAGTGCTTCAGCTATCAATGCTACTATGTTTCCACTTTACATCTTTTTATCACTAAAGGGGCCCATACATCAGTATTTATTTGGGGTAATTCTGCATTTTGCAGATGGTTGTGTAAAATTTTTTTGCAATGTATGGGGTTCTCAGATCACAGATTTAGTCCAAAAAGTGATTGGAATTGTTGAATCCATTTGTCCAACATGTTGAATCTCACAGACTAATTGGGGCTATAGATTGCTAGTGTATGGTAGTAATCAGCCGATTTGCAGACCAATACTAGTATTTTACTATTAAAGTGGAAACAGACTGCTGATTAATTTGATATGTGACACAGATATCTGTGTGTGACTGAGGGCCTAATTCACAGACGTACGTTTATCCAAGGATGAACACACATCTCCAATAGTTTTGACATGCTGCAGCATTTGGGGACCGGAGCGGGGGCATGCCTGGTTGCCGTTCCCGGGAACTGAGGCGTCTCGCCGCTGTTTTCCGGGAGGGGCGAGGCCAGGCTCTGCATTGGCGGACGCAGATTCTTGGCCTCTTAACCACTTGCCTGGCATGGTCGCATCAGATGCGACCACACCAGGCTGGGCTTTCCCTGACATGGTCGCATCTGATGTCAAGAAAAATGAAGTATTTTGAAGTTGCTTAGAAACATAAACAAAATAACTAGAGAACACGTTGTGACACATAAGAGCCGCGTTACAGTGCTTCAGCTATCAATGCTACTATGTTTCCACTTTATATCTTTTGATCACTAAAGGGCATTTTGCAGATGATTGTGTAAACATTTTCTGCAATGTATGGGGTTCTCAGATCACAGATTTAGACCAAAAAGTGATTGGAATTGTTGAATCCATTTGTCCAACATGTTGAATCTCACAGACTAATTGGGGCTGTAGATTGCTAGTGTATGGTATGCTGGGTGTATGCGACCAGTCAGAAACACCTAGTGGGCGGCATGCTGAAAGATAATGTGCCAGCTGCCGCCAATCTCAGAGGGACCTCCGAGACCCTCTGCACCCATGGCTCCTCCCCTTGTGCCAATCACTGCTAGAAGCATTGATCGGGCAGTCCGATACCAGCGCACCCCCATCGGTCGGCTGTAGAGGAGCTGGAGCTGCTACCCGGGCAAATAAAACAAACAGCCTGCTGTCCCTCCTCTCCCAATCCACCTGCCGCCTAGCTACAGACAGCCCGGTGACACCCACAGTGTAGAGAGGACAGAGAAGCTGCTGGGAACAAAAAAACCTAGCAGCCCGCCATCCTCTCCCCCACTCCCACCGCCTACACCCACCGCTTCCTAGCTAGAGACAAACAGTAAGGAGAAGCCTCCGGGCAAATAGTCAAAAGCACCCCGCTGTCTCCCCCTCCCCCACCGCAGCAAGCAGTGCCCACTCACACACCCCTCCATGTATGTATAAACAGCAGAGTCCTGCCCATATTTTATTATAAGGGCACAGTCATGCCCTTATATTAAGGCTGAAACTAAAAAAAACAGAATTCTCCCATAGAGAACTCCCGAGGGGGGGGAGGCATGGTTGTTTAAGGGGCTACACCTCAAAAGCTATTGGAGGTACTGAGCTGAAATTTGGCATGGGCGGGTAGTGTCACTGGGTGCTGCGTGCCAAATTTCAGAGCAAAAACATAAAAAATGAGGATTTGGGTGTAATCTAAAGTTCCAACTATCAGAATTTTCTGACACTCTCAATTAGGACCTCTTTTCTGCTGTTCTCTATGGGGGATTTTGAAAAGGCATAACTCAAGGTAGAAAGGGTCCGGTGCTATCCCCGGCACCCCTGGCTTGTGGGTGCTGGGTTGTATGTAAAGTGTGGCACTTTACATACACCCTAAACCCGGCACCCACCGGCCAAGGGTGCCGGGATAGCCCTGGGCTATCAGCTTAGGCCTGGGGTGCCCTGGAGAGGGGAACCCCTTTATTGGGTATGTCCCCAGCTCCCCAGGGATCCCCGGCCTGGGCTGACTAGCGGTCGGGGTTGATGCTTCGGTTGGGGGAAAGGGCTCCCCTGGCTGTGGCATTAGCCCCCTGCTAGAAAAAGTCCTATTCTAGTTCTGTATAATACAGGGGAACCCTATGCATTTCAGAACCAGGACCGGCTCAGAGCCCAGAACCAGGACCAGCTCAGAGCCCAGTGCTGGTTGCGCTGAATACAGGGGACCTCTTTGTCATTTGTGCCCTGCATTTTGGCAACCACGAGTTCTGAATAGCCCAGTGCTGGTAGTGCTTAATTTGGGGGACCCCTTCGTCGTTTGTCCCCTGTATTTAGCATAACCAGTACTGGTCTGCAAAGCCCGGTGCTGGTTGTTTTATTTTTTGGGGGGGAGGGGCACGTAATTTTTTTCCATTTTTTTTTACACAGGTTTTCTTTTTTTTTTAAACACAGCAGCACAGACGGGTCTCACTGATCCCGTCTGTGCTTCTG
This sequence comes from Taudactylus pleione, assembly GCA_031769625.1. Taxonomy (NCBI): domain Eukaryota; kingdom Metazoa; phylum Chordata; class Amphibia; order Anura; family Myobatrachidae; genus Taudactylus; species Taudactylus pleione. Next base: position 12,919,830 of record JAUIMM010000064.1, on the reverse strand, counting down.
TGTTTGTTTTTATCACACACAGATGCAGGTATCATGGATCTTCCTGATCTGAGCCTGCATCTGTCTGCCGCCAAATCGAGCCGCCAATGCCCACTAACCCCCCACCCCGGGTCCCGGCCGAAGCTAACGCCTGCTTCCCCCGAGTCCCACTGCCGCTGCCGCTCACACTGGTCAGCCATCTTGGTGCACCCAAATGAGGCCACAGTGAGTACACCTGCTGAAGGCAGCAACTGAGGCTGCGCAACAAGTTGAAGCTTCCTATCTGTATAATGGCAGATTCGTGAGGTAATAGTTTAAAAACTAGAAATGTTTGTCAACTTTTCAACGTTTCAGAACTCTTTATTAGGTTCTTTCTGACGAAAGACCCTAATAAAGAGTTCTGAAACATTGAAAATGTACTACTGACTACATGATTGATTTGTGAAGCCGTCTTGAGTGCCGCCCTTTGGAATTGGTATTGCTATAACCCCTTGCTTTGTAAGGGTTTATGTGGAGGGCACCAAGCTGCAACTATCTTTGAAGCCACTGAGTGCCGGCCTGTTGTGCTAATGTATGTATATATATATATATATATATATGTATGTGTGTAAATATATATGTATGTATGTATATGTGTGGGCTTCTATTCGCAATGAAGTGTGAGAAGAATCCAAGTGGATCCCTCCCAGCAGCCCTAGCGGATCCTACATCCTTCTGTGCATGCGCAGAATGACACCAGAGGGACTTCTGGGTCATAGAACCGGAGGTCCCTCATTCGCAAAGGATAGCTCTTATCAAGAGAGCTGTCCTATGTTATTTTCTTCATGCATACCGGTGTAATTGACACCAACATGCATGCGAAGAGTGGCGAGATGCATCGCATCCCGAATGCGATGCGTCATGCATCCCGCCCTCGATACGTGGCCTCTGATTAGGGATGGTATACTATACAGTATGCTAGGTATGGTCACTGACCATCGGTCTATGACCGATATCAAGTTGTTTTTCCATCGCTGACAGGCACCGATGCTGCACCATCTGATGTTAAGGAAACATCGGTGGCTGCAGTCTCAAATAATCGATGATTTTTATTGATGGTTGCCCCATCGATGCTACAGCTGTCAATAGCCATCACTACAGTATACCATAAATATTGCTATATTTATGGTATACTGTGTTAAAAAATATATATTTTTTAATAAAATCGTGTTGGATGAGTTTTAAAATGATGTTCTTGACCTAATGCAATCATAAAAAAACCCAACAATTTCTGAGCAGTTCTCGGGAAAAATATTAACCAGTTAAGTGGTTAAGTGACCAGGCACCAGCCAGGATGCGGAAAGCTTCAGCTCCTGAAATTTTACAGAAACAGCAACCATCGCGACCTTAGCCCACATGGAGCACCAGATTGCTTGGTGACCATTTGAAATTATTTTTTAAATTATTGGTCACAATACTGCATCATTGTACTAAAAAATAAATACAACTTATCTAGATATCTTTACATTTTATGTAACCTCTGAGATGTCAGATTACAGGGGTACACTTTGCACTTATACACGTTTGTGTGTATCTGTGTGGTTTCTGGCCCTGATTCGGAGCCGGACGCTCTGAATCAGGGCCGTCCTTCTAATTTTTTAGAGTGGCATCCTGGCCGCTCGCATAGCTGTGGGTGACCACCCACAGCTATAGCGAGCGGCCAAAAAGATGGTCGCGATGGTCAAGACCATCGCGACCATCGGGCTTACGAAGAGACCCTTGTGGTAGGGTCTCGTTGCAGCAAGCCCTGGAGTGCTTTTGGCTGTGACAGAGCCAAAAGCACTCCCACTGACATCACTTGTGATGTCAGTGGGGCTGGCCCTAGATTGTAGGCGTTCCCAGTAAATCGATCAACAGTCAATAGGTTGAAACCAGATGGTCGACAGGCGATATGTCGACCTAGTGAAAAGGTTGACTGACAACTGGTCGACTGTGCAGAAGGTCAATAGGGTTAAAAAGTCAACAGGTTCAAATGGTCAATATACAAAAATGGTTGACATTTTTAATGGTATTTCAACAGTTTTAAGGTTAGATATAGGTGTTAGGGTTACGGTTAGGCACTTGGGGGATGGTTAGGGTTAGGTTGCTGGAGGAGACTGTTAGGGTTAGGCACTAGGGAGGGTTAGGCACTAGGGTTACTCTAGGACTAGGTTTAGGCACCATGGGAGGGTTAGGCACTGGGGGAATGGTTAGGGTTAGGGTTAGGATTACTTTTTAAAAATCATTAGCTATTTTTGTGCCAACCATTTTAAATCTGTCTACCTTCTTCACTGTTGACTATTTGTAAGTATACCTATTGTCCCTGTCGACCTTTTGACTATGTCGATCTATTTCCTATCGACCATGCAGTGTCAACCTACTGACTGTCGATCTAATTACTTTTGATCCATTTTACCACACCCTAACAGAACATTTAATTTGCTACCAGTGTAAACTGACTTTCTTACCCACCAAGTGTGCAATAAATGGAGCAAGTACAACTAATGCCAAAACTGTTTCACAACCACTGACTAGTAATTTTAGCCCTAGCCATATTCTAAAATGTGTTTGACAGTGGTTTTGCGGCAGTTTTGAAGTGTTTTGGCCTTAGTAAATCTGCAGATAGCAAAACCGCAGCCAAACCGCCACCAAACCGCCGAGTTGCAGGAGAGCATATACAGTGTATATTATCTTAAGGTGGGAAACCCACCTTTAAATGATCTTTAGAACTAACAATTTATCAGTTAATCCAGCTTCTAAAGTGTAAAATGCTAAACAAGGATATTGCACACAAGTGTAACACATTGAGTGTATCTTCCCCAGCAAGTATTAAAATACAAAATCTAAATTTAAGGATGAGAGAAACATGATGTGTTTTAGGATTTCTCTATCTCTAATACAGGGTGTTTCACAAAGGACTATACTATTGATTATAGTATAATGCCTATTGCCTTTTAGTTGCATGAGTTTTATCACAGGAGATTTGCCCCCACCGTTTACTTAAATCAATTTGACTGCATTCTCTTTTGGAGTGATCCGCAGCTAGCTGTTAATGAGCTGATGCTGCTGTGTCAGTAATACAGCTAACACATAACTGTTCTGTGCAAGGATTTTGAGTGTGAAACATATAACCAAATATTCTGCAGTGAAAATGTACAACATGGGAGTAAAGCTCATTTTAAATGGAAGTGTAATGCTTTTCCAATGTGAGATATAGGCATACTAACATAATACTAGTTTAGAAATTTAATGCTTCTGTTAATATCCCCGAAGAGAACATGTGTTTAAAATTTGAATTCTTCTGTATACATGTATAAAAATAAGACAAGCTCCCTTTGCACAGCGGAAAGTAGTACAGTGAGTTTGTATGTAAATTACCTGATTCGCCATACCCAGCTTATGCAGCTCCCTTCACACGGTTCCTCTCTATTAGATAGATTCTTCTGAGTTACATAGGGAGGTGCCCGGGAGCAGGGATAGCATATTATGTGGCCTGACTTGGAAACAGTTGCTAATATGCTATGCTATCGTGTGTGAAGGAAGCAAAGGGGTTCTGATTGTACATGTGACTAGACCAGGCATGTCAAACTCAAAATACCAACCAGGCCGAATATTCAAGGTCTAAGAGTGTGCGGACCACACCAAAAAAAAAAGTCATATGTAATTTTGAAAGGTTTAGTAATAAAAACCAATGCAGTTCCCCCCTGTATTGGAGCCTGTTTTGCAATGCCCCCTATGCAATGCCCTAGTAGTGCTCATTATGCAGTGTCCCAGTAATGCCCCTTATGTTGTGCCCCCAGTAATGTCCCTAGTAGTGCCCCTTATGCAGTGCCCCCAGTAATGTCCCTTATGCAGAGCTCCCTGTAATGTCTGTAGTAGTGCCCCTTATGCAATGCCCCAGTAATGCCCCTCGAAGTGCACCTTATTCAATGCCCCCAGTAATTCCCCTTATGTTGTGCCCCCAGTAATGCCCCTTATGCAGAGCCCCCAGTAATGTCGTTAGTAGTGCCCCTTATGCAGAGCCCCCAGTAATGCCCCTTATGCAGAGCCCCCAGTAATGTCCTTAGTAGTGTCCCTTATGCAGAGCCCCCAGTAATGCCTCTTATGCAGAGCCCCCAGTAATACCCTTAGTACTGCCCCCAGTAATGCACCTTATGCAGAGCCCCCAGTAATGCCCCTTATGTTGTGCCCCCAGTAATGCCCTTTATGTTGTGCCCCCAGTAATGTCCTTAGTAGTGCCCCTTATGTAGAGCCCCCAGTAATACCCCTTATGTTGTGCCCCCAGTAATGTCCTTATTAGTGCCCATTATGCAGAGCCCCAGTAATGCCCCTTATGTTGTGCCCCCAGTAATGCCCCTTTATGCAGAGCCCCCATTAATGCCACTTATGCAGAGCCCCCAGTAATGCCCCTTATGTTGTGCCCCCAGTAATGCCCTTTATGCAGAGCCCCCAGTAATACCCTTAGTAGTGCCCCTTATGCAGAGCCCACAGTAATGCCCCTTATGTTGTGCCCCCAGTAATGTCCTTATGCAGAGCCCCCAGTAATGTCCCTTGTGTTGTGCCCCCAGTAATGCCCCTTTATGCAGAGCCCCCAGTAATGCCCCTTATGTTGTGCCTCCAGTAATGCCCCTTATGTTGTGCCCCCAGTAATGCCCCCTCCCAGTATAGAACAGGCCCCACTCACCTGACTGTGAGGTACTTACCTTTCTTCACAACAGCCGCTGGGCACCACTCCAGTCCATGCCATCCCGCGTAGACACTGCTGCTGACTGGATCTAGTTAGATCCAGAGCTGCTCCGCTTGTCGCAGGCGCTGCAGGTGATTTCATGACTTCACCCGTGCCCTGCATCACTAGGAACGCTGGCCACTTAAGTGATCAGATGCTTCTGATCGCTTCAGAGACCACTGTGCCTTGTAAAAGTAAACACTGCCCAATCGTGGCAAGGGTGTGGGCCGCATATTATATATGTGAGCCCACACTCTGGGGCCGCAGAAAATGGGCTGCATGTTTGACATGCTTGAACTAGACCATTTACAATGCACAAATTCAGTAGACCATAATGCAGAAACATACAACAGAAGAAATGGTGGGAAGTTGTGAATAGTAAGGGTAGATAATTAACACCGAAGCTACCTTTAGAGTTAGGCCGGGTACACATTAGTAGCGCGATATCACCGGAAATGGGACCCGGCATGCGGCAAGTGCATACACATTTGTGGGGGGGGGGGAGATTTGCCATGCTGCATTCTGCAGTAGGGCTGAGGGGCAATGTTACGAATGACCCACGAGAGCACGCATATCATGAGTATACTAGACGATGTACCTGATATGTCATTCCGACATATCCTCTAGTGTGTACCCATGTGACAGGTGATACAAACAAAATGGCTGTTGTGCTATTTTGCTGTTAAACTGTTCAGAGTACTGTTAATGTATATATATTAGTGATTGTATTAATATAATTGGAATGTTTTTCTATAAATTTAGCTATGCAGTTTGTTACTAATATTCAACTATATTAACCAAATATTCTACTGTGATTCTCAAAGGAATGTGCTACATAATTTAACTAGTTGCATTTAAGATTGTGTGATATTTACATCTTAAAGCAATGAGCCTTGAACATATAAATGTCAATGTCACTTGTTATAATACTATGCCAATTACCATATTTGAGCCAATGCTGACCCCTATTGTTAATACTTATTTTAATATTATGACTTTATAAGGCATATAGCATCTGGTCTTTAAGAGCCCTATAATTAGGTGTGAAATGCAGAAGTCTGTAGCCTTTAATTCCCGACCCCCAGGCTGACTGCAAAAACTGCTGGGCTCGGTGTACCCATCCGGCGTATTGTGTAGGGCAAGGCTCCCGGATGTGATTGTGCTGTATTGGGCCATTATCGGAATGAATTAGAAATCGAAGTTAAGCACCAATAAATCTATTTCATTTATTAACTTAAACTGTGTGTGTATTGTGTCATTCATATCACTCTGTTGCTGTACTCCTGAACATTCCGTTTCCACCAGAAACAACCCACTTTTAGGTGAGGTAGTGACTAGGGCAGTAACTTCCTAAGCTTTTTTTTTGTAGAGGTGTATCTTTAGGGAGTGCTTAATTCTTTAAAAGCCAATGTATCTATCAGGACAGAGAGCTGGCATTTATATTCCAGAGCCTAAAAATATAGATTCGATTAGCCATATAAATCATTCAATTGATACATATATATATATATATATATAAAATTAAATATTAAACTTCAATCAATGATATTATTAGTTGTGTAAGAAAGAGAGTTCACACAGGACTTTATATAAGAAAAATAGTTTGTTACACCTATTTGACACCAACTTTATTCGCATTCCAATAATAGAAAGAGTTGGTGATGGTCCCTAGAGTTTTTACTAGAACATATAATAAATGGGACAAAAAAGGACTCTGGGGCACGCTTTGGATAAATGAGGGATTCCAAACACAACTTTTATTCATTATTTTCTAAAAAGATAGAATAATATGTACATATTTTTAGATACATATATAAATTTTAGCTTTAGGTATGTTCATATTGCTCTACGATAATTGGCTGACTGGCCCGATAATTGGATAGTGTGTATGTGGCTTCAAGCGCTCCTGCGACAGTCAGATCTGACAGCCAAGACTTGGGTTGAGTACGGGATGCCGGTGCTTGGGTTTCCGACAGAATCACAATCCCGGCATCCCAACAGGGTTAGGATACTGACACTTTTTGGTCAGTATCCTAACCATCCCCCTTTCCCTACCCCTAACCGTAACCCTCCCTCTTTGGAGCCGAAATCTAACCTCCCCCCTAGCCCCTAAACCTAACCTCCCCGCTCCCACGTACCCTAAACCAAACCTCCCATTTAGTAGCTAACCCTAACCCTCCCCCTAGTGCCGAACCCTAACCCCCCTAACCACAGTACTTACCGTCGGGATGCCGGCACCGGGATTCTGACAGATGTTCGGATTCCAATGCCAGCATCCCGACTGCCGGTATTTTGACCGGCTCTCGCCAAGCGTTTGCTGCACACGCTATTTAATTCCCGATTTACTGAATCTGTTTGAAGAGATCAAAAGAAAGCAGACACTCAGCAAGAAATTGCTCAGTGTGCACACGGATCTTTTAATCATTCTATCGGATTGGAATATATATGGGATCAGCACTCACTGGGCCTGATTCAGACTTGCTCGCAAGCGCTATGCGCTCTCAAGCGGGTCTATTGTTAGGCAGTGCGCACGCGCGAGCCCCGGAGCAGCGAGAAATCACTCGCTCCGGCGCTCACTTCCAAAAGGGGAGGCTATTGATTTGGTGGGCGGGTCGGGGGGCCAAACGGAGGCGTTCCCGAAGGAACGCATGCCATTTGGGGCGGCCCCACTGACATCACGAGTGATGTCAGTGGTGAGCTTCCGGCTCTATTAGAGCCAGAAGCTCACTGGGGCTTGCGGGAAAGAGACCCTACCACAAGGGTCTCGTCGCAAGCCCGATGGTCGTGATGGTCGCGACCAACGTGACCATCACCTGGAAGCTCGCAAAAGCTGTGGGTGGTCACCCACAGCTAGGCGAGCGGCCAGGAGGCCGGATTTAAAAAAACATGCGGCCGCCCTGTTTCAGAGCGAGTGCACGCTTTTTGTGTGCGGCTCGTAATCAGGCCCACTGTCTGATAGTATGTACCCAGTTTTACGATTGTTGTCGGGGTCACAGTAAAATCCTGTAGGACAGATGTTATACATCGCTCTTCCTTCCAAAGACTGCCTCTTTGGCAGCTTCATACTCGGCCTTTATGTCCTCACATTATAGACTTCAGCCACTCCCTGCATCCAGCAGCGCTACCTTAGGCCGCTTCCAGCACTGCCACCGGCCGCTTGCTGCACTACTTATGGCTCCTACGCCCACATCTAGAGCTGTCTACGCTGCTTTTGGCCGCAGCCTGTGCAGCCGATTGCTGACCCAAGCTATTCATAATTCATCAGCAAATGCCACCTTGCCACCTTGGCCAACCTGCCCCTGTCAGTCAGTAATGAATACACTTGTGCTCCAGTATGGTATATGGAAAACATGCACTGTTAGTGATCCCTGAGGACTGGCTTTGAGAAACCCTGTGTTGGAGACTCTTTATTCCATAGAATTTCTACATTGTATATGCATGAAAAACTCCATTCAGCAGTTCTGACTAATCAGATTTTAATACATTACCAGCAAGAAAACAGTCATAAGTCTTTTGGAAAGTTGTCTGACAACATTGCAGCTGTGTAACCTTGTACAGTTGTTCCCTCTTCCAGTCTGCATGGTCTGTTCTTAACTGTACAAACAGTGATCTGTTTTGGTTCCTTGCTCTGCAAGAAAGCAGGTGTAAATTCAGAAAGCTCTATGCAAGCACTTTCTCCCTTGGTTGTGGTTTGGATTTTTTTTTTTTTTGCATAAGGACCCTCACCCACTGGTACCCATATACATGCTTGTCTCTTTGTTGTTATTAAAAGCATGTAAACGATTATGGGAATAGCACTTATTGGTTGCAGTGATCCCATGCCTACTAGCCTTGTGCTTGTGGACATGAATATTTGCCTTGCAGCGCCCTTCCTTGGACTCTGTATACAGGTACAAATGCTTTTACCAATGCAAGTCAAGTGTTGTCACATTTGTGTTGGAACTATCCTTACGATGAGTGTCAGTATAGTAGGTGTATTCTTGTGTCCCTGGTTAGCTTCAACTTAAAATGTTTAAAAAATTTAGAACCAGCAACGTATCGACTGTAATTTGTCTGTTAGAAAACGTTTACTTTACACTGCTGGTGTAACCTGGGAGCCAGGACATTATGGGAATGATAAAACTACACATTTATTTTTCTTCAGCTTGTAACAATTCTATACTGTTTTAGAGCTTTTCATATTTAATAAAGCAAGAGAAATCACTTGTTGGAGGCATCATTTTTATCTAAAGTTAAAATGAACATATATCGTAATCATACTTGCTTTGCATTGATGTGTACAGGAATCATTGTAGAGGCTGGTGCACTATGGAGGTTTTTAATCCTGTATTTTTTCTATGTTTCATTGTTAGACAGGTAGAATGGAGACTACGCATTCAGATAAACACATGTGAATACAGCCTAAGCTCAGCGCAATCATGTACTTCTCAATTTACTAAAAAGGGGATATTTCCCACAAAATCTAAATGTTGTTTCCCCTAAACATGCTACTTTCCTGTTTTAGGGCATATACTTTTGTTTAAATACTTCTCTTCCTGCTTTTTAAAACCCTTGATATAATTCAATCAGATTCCCATCTCTGCTCCAGTCTATATAAATTGTGGCTATTATATTTCCTTGTACAGTTTGTGATGTAATTTTAGTAGCCTGTTGCATGATTTTTAGATTTCTTCTTTTAGAGATGTGGCCTCTGGAACTGACCACAATGTTCACCACGTCTCTTTATGCTACTAATTCCTCTTTCTTGATTGTCCGGGAGACTCCCTGAAATAGTAGCAATCTCCCTGGCTCCCTGAAGAGTCTACCAATCTCCCTGATTGCACCTTACCCCCATTATGTAGCTGTTATATACACAAAAAACAGAGAAATACACATTTAAATTGGATCATTAGTATCATTTCCCTGCATTGGTTATAAGGCACAATGATCCCTATGGCTAGATGCATTTTCTAAAAAGTATCTGTATTTTCATCTACAAGTAGATCCTACTAACTGCTTTGGGACTCATTTGCATTTGGATGTAAGTACATTTTATGACACGCCCCTCAGATGTATAGTACACGCCCACTTTACCACCGCGCTCATACTTTCACAATCTCCCTGAAATGCTTTTTCAAAAGTAGGCAAGTATGTTTCTATGTTACCTAGCATCCTGCTGGCCTTCCCCAATTCTGTAGTGTTTGCCTAACTTTAAGTCACCTGTGACTCTTAGATCTCTTTCCTCCTTCGCTAGCCGACAATAATATTATATTTAATGTTTGCATCATTATGAACCTAGTGCATGATTTTGCATTTTGTGGCTTGTGGAAATTGTATTCCTCTTTTCTACTTACATGATCAGTCATTTTGATCACTACTCATCCAGTCTGTCTACCCTGTAACACAACTTTGGGTCATCTGCAGATAGGCATATTTTCTCATTAAAGAGGCCAAGTAGAGATGTTTAGGATATTCAACTGGTATTCTCTCCCTCTTCTAAATGTATTTCAGTAACTATTACTTTGTCATCTACCTTTCATCTAATGCCATCATGTCCGAAGCACAAGCAAACTGCATGGAAAGCATAGAAATTAGAAAATCCTTAAAGACCCCATTTATACTGGCAGATAAATGTCTGCTCTCCATTACACATGAATGAAAAGCCTCCTAATACCCAAAAATAAAATCCATCTCTACTGATTCAGATATCACTCACACATCCGCCATTATGGATGTGCTAGTTTGCTGTGCAGCGGTTGCAAAGTATGTGTCCAGTCTGCTTACTTCATGAACTGATTTCTAAACAAACCGTTTTCCGTGTGTTCATATAACTCGGCACCAACTGGCAAACATACATTGAGAAATGTATTTTGCTATTTTAGATATATATATTTTTTCAACTTTAAAAATAATTGAATTATTGATTAGAAGCAGACTTTGTTTTTCATAACTTTGTCTACTTTCCCCATGTTCTTTGAACAGATGACAAACCCTGTACAGTATATCCTGAATTACTCATGCAGATATGAATGTTGATGTCTGTGTATTATAGATTTATGGTGCGTACACACAGTACGATAAAAATGCACGATATGAACGATAACGATATCGACCATATCGTTATCGTTAATTTTTTGGTGCCGAACGACCAGCGATGCGCGGACACGTATGGACGATAACGATATTGACCATCGCCTGTGCATGCAGGCCAACTCGGACGATATAGACCAGGTTACATAGGGACCCGCAATTGTTGATCGCGGGTCACTGGCTGGTCGTTGGTGGGTTGGTGGTGTGCTGCATGAACGATAACAATCATCCAGCACACCAGGAAGGTGCAGGATGATCAGTCAGCGATATCATTATCGCTGACTGATGTACTCATGTGTACACACCATTAGGCTCCACCAATGTGACAGATAAAAAAATGCATACTGTAAAGAGGAAAAAAAATCACAACTGCAAAATTTCAATTATTGCCCAGCTCCTCTGTAATATTAACATTTTTCTAAGGTCATTTTCTGTGCATAGTGAATCAGAGCAAAAAGAAAATATCTGAGTGCAGACAGTGCCTTAAATCTGCACATGGGTATAGCACGCCATAGCTGTGGCTAACTACAGAACAAAATGTCACTTTAATATAGCAGACGTACACATACTGTATAATTACACCAAATATCCAATATTGCTGCATATTGTTTAGAGACTTGTTTGAGGGTGCGGTTCAAATTCCAGGGTGCATTCCTTCACATCCTTAATAATTAACTTTTTGGAAAATTCAATAGTTTTTTCAGCACTGTAACTAATATTCGCCCACTGGAGCAATTAAATTGTTCTATTCGAGTGCAAGAGGCACCAACGCCAACATTCCAGCTGGCATCCTCCTGAGGTGGCAATCAGAAATGTACGAATAGTCCGTGTTTTGGTGGCCTAACCAGGACGTCAGCCGGGTTTTGCTGCTTTATGCGAAACCCAGTGCTTTTGTGAGTGACAAGCACAATAATTAATGGACACCCAAAACAATTGAATTGCCCAGTCAGGCGCCCATTAATTTTTGCTGTCCAAAAAATGATTGAATTGCCCTCTTTGTTTTTCTATGGGCAGGTATAAAAAACAAATTGGCCATGGTAACTGCCTGACAAATCCGGTGTACAATACTAAATTAAATTTGATTAAAAATGTCCATCGTTAATTAATTTAAGAAACTAGAACCTATAGTTTCATGGCCTGTCATGGTTTTGTTTAAAGCACAACATACTGTAGCTACTGTAGGTTGAGTCAATGTTCGACCACTTTAGACCAAACAAGATGCTATCATTTGGATTCTGCTTTATAAATACTTGATAATATGGTAAAAGGTATGCGTTTCATTACAGAACATTTATGACAACCAGATTTCAAGGTTCTTAACACGTTTCTCTATGTTTAAAAATATAAAGGCATTACTGGAGAAGGTCCAAGCCTATTCACTTGGTGCGGTGTTGCAGATACTGGAGCTTAAAAAAAATTGCACCACATTAATTAGAGCTCTGATTATTGGCTGGATGAAATAAACAAGGCAACAATGATGTTTTTGTTTTTATTTAGGTTGTTTTGCATTGATTTGTGATAATTTATATTATTAAATAATATATATTAGTATACATTGGATGCAGTCTTGCAAAATGTGCTTTATGATTTCTGAGTTGTTTTTTTACTACTGTAATCAATCTAATTTTCAGTATCTGAAATTCTGTTTCAGTCCGGAAACAGAAGCCTTATTACAAATAAGCTACACAGTAACTACAAATGCTTAGATTTAAAATGTAAGCTTCATAATGACCTTTTCTAGGCTATCCTTTATCTACTCTGATTACGATGACACTACGGTATTTCAACAGGAGAGCCTAGATCGCTTCTATTTGGTACAGGCATGTTACAGCTCTTATATAGTACATGATATAACATGGTCAAATTCACCTCCCAAATGCGGTGTCAGTGAAATATTGCATGCTGAGAATAGGTAGGGAATTTTCTCTCCTCAGCTTACTTTAACAATAAGTAATGCAAGTAAAGCACGAACACTGTGATCCTGACGCTTTAAATATAAATGAACTGGGTAACCTTAAATGCAAAAAATGGACCTAGGCCAATGCACTTAACACAGATTATTCTGAAAAGTCTCCTTTGGAAAGAGGATAGGACTGCAGGCTACTGAGCCCTGGCAACTGGTGCACACCACTCTGTAGATGTGAGATTAATCTAATCAAAATTCTAGAGCTATTTCTGTTCGCATTACAATGGAATGAGTGGTGTTGTTTGTTCACTCCAAAAAATATGCATTATTTAGGTCTAAGAATAAAGTTGATTAATTTTCAACAATCCAATCTAAATAAATTGAACAAAGAAAGTCAAACTTCTAGTGAAAATGTCATTGTCAACTGCTATAGAATATCGTTTTCTAGAAAAATGCACTATATCTTACCCATGTTTTCCAATGTTTCAATGAGGCTGGGTTGCCCAACCGTTACATCACCTGTAATAGTGACTCCGAGATCCCTCCCCACTAGCTGCTGACATTAATACTATGATTCATCGTTTAAGTTTCTTGAAAAAAGTGCATGATTTTGCATTTTTAAATGTGGGTATACATTATTTCTATTTGTTCTATTTATGACCATATGTGGGTCAGGCCAAAATATCTATTCACATTGAAAGTTCATCATGAAAACTTAAAAAACTGTAAATAATTCAGAGTACATATTTGTATTTATTATTATCCAACTCTAGTGTAGTCACATTACTAGCATGAACTAGTCCTAGAACTTGGTCAGTAACACATTTTATAAATCTAGAAAGATGGGAGAGATAATTTCAGATCATTGCTATAGTCTCGGCATGATTTCCCTGTAGACCTAGTCTCTTTGCCGGTGACTTATCTGCCATAATTTGTCTGGCTTTGCCCAACTGTGTGATGGCAGCCAAATGGGTTACTCTTATTATCCCCATCATAATAAACGCAGCTGATTCAACCTTTGTTACTGCATTACTTGTATCTCTTTTGTTCTTGTATTTTAAGTCTCTTTCCCAAAATATATGTAAAAATGACTATGTGATACAAACCTAGTGGGCAACAGACCATATTGTATGACCTTGATCATAAACATCTTTCTCAACTTGTTTACATAACATTAGTTTTCACTTTTTTTGCATACTTTTATTTGCTTATGTTATTGTGGTAAAAAATATTAATTTGGAAATAAATACTGTTTCATTGAACATAAGTGAATTAAGCTGTTTGTCTGTGCTATCCTCAATAGATTTAATGAATATCTGTATTAAGGGACATGACAAAAGAACAGGCCACAATGGTAATATTGTTCTCTTTCCTCCATGTTTTTTTTGTAGGTGACCTAATTGTAGTTTAGTGGTTTAGCAAGGACTACCATGTCCCTTATACAGTAGTTTATTGCTATAGTACCATTAATCTTAGATTCTTTTTTTTTTTGTATTTCCAAGTCCCATGAGCATTATTTTGCAGCTATTAGCTGTAAATTATAGTTAGGGCAACTTTGACCATTCCTCTGCTGTACCTAAATCATTAATCATTTCCCTTCCCTTCCCATATGGAAACCATGTTACTATTATTTGTCCCATCAGCAAATATGGCATACCTTCGTTTTCATGTCATTCATTTTACTAATAATAGTTTGTCCTAGAACAGACTCCTGAGGCTCTCCACTGGTGTCCTGTCTTTCTAGGAAAGTATTTGTAGCAATATAACCAATGCAAATGCATGTCCATTTTTTTTTACTTTGCCAAACTTTCCATCTTGTTAAACAGGCTTCAATGTCAATTAATGGCATGCAGTGATTTTTTTTCAATCCAGTGTCTTAATTACATGTGAATGGTGAAAAAAGTTAAATGTTCAGTTTTAGAGAATATATGACATAGTGAACATTAATATTAGTAGTTCAAATATGCATTGAATGCTTAGTAGATGCCAAATGTAATTGTTTAAGTACAGAATAGTAAATTAGCAATTGAATAGACTCTCAAATAATTAAGACAGCTAGTACGGCCCTTTTCTATCTATCTATCTATCTATCTATCTATCTATTCAGGGGCGTAGCTATAATGGGTGCAGGGTGTGCGGGGTACACGGGCCCCTGGGTCCAGGGGGCCCCGCACCGCACACCCTGCACCCATAGTATTACTTACCTCTCCGGAGTCCCATGTCGGCGTAGGAGTCCGGCGCTGTAAAAATGCCTGGAAAATGGCCACCGCGCCCATTTTCCCGTCGTTTGCGTATGCGCAGTACAGGGAAAATGGCCACCGCGGCCATTTTCCCGGTGACCAGGGCATACTCTATAGACTCTGGGTGCACTCTAGTGCCCAGAGTCTATAACTCCGGCGCTGGCCGCGCACAGCTCAGTGCGCTGCCAGACAGAGAGAAGGGGGCCCGTGTCAGAGACTGCACACGGGCCCCCTCCTCTCTAGAAACGCCCATCTATCTATCTATCTATCTATCTATCTATCTATCTATCTATCTATCTATCTATCTCTCATAGGTATATGTGTATGTCCACAGTCATGCTGATTATGGTAAAAGCCATTTAGGTCAATGTAATTTGCCTTTGTATTGGCATTAGCTTATATTACTGTTTCACCATATGTCATATGGTTAGTAGTAAGCCACTTGTGGTACATATATTTATACCGCTACCTTCAGTGATGTGTATCAATCCTGCCTTGATAAAGCTAGTTAGCGAAACGCTGCGTTGGCAGCGGCGTATGTGATCCGACCATATGTATTTGATGATGTTAATATTGATATGAGTGTAGTTAGACAATGCTATAATCCCTGTTAATGGGAAATGAATTACAACTGATAAGTGTGTTTGATGAGGGACGGTGTCAACATTCATGCTGACACTGCCGTATCTGCATATCTCCCAGAACCGTTGGCCACAATAGGAGAGTTCTCCTTTCAATCAGTAATTTAATAGTAAGAGCTGATTTATTAGAGGGTTATTTTCCCTAGATATTGTGGTTAACCAATTACTACTATGCACAATGCTCTGGCAGGTATCTTTCTAGTTAGAGCATATACACCTTAATTATAAGAGTGTATAAGGAGAATTACCTCTTATAGTTTTTTTCAAGTTAATGTAGAATAATAGAATAGGATGATCTGAATATAAATATGTATTTCAATATGTTGATACACAATGAGCCCCATAACTTGGTGGGTAAATAATATATTGGAGAGCCTGTATAAGGATTCTCTCCATATGTGAATATATGACTATAGGATATGGCAATACCCCTCATAAGCAATTATAATACACTCACTAATCAAGTGACTGAACATTGAAAGCACCTGACATTGGATGAACTGTATACGACTTGTGTGTGACTTCAATAATTCAGAATAGATAATTGAACATCTTCCTTATTTGAGTCAGTTGGATACTAAGTCACATATAGATGTCAGTCATACTTTTACTATGACACAGTAGGTCAGGATACATGCGCCGCAGTTCATTTTTAATCACATTTTTCTTTCTTTGTGACACACTTTATTAATTTTTAAACAATTTTTCGCTGCTCCTTTTTCCCAATTGGGTATTAACCTATACATAAGAATACAAGTTAAGTTTTAATGAATAGTGCACCACATATGACATTTCATTTCTGTCTATTCTTCCCTGTATATAATTTGCCTTTGTATTGGCATTAGCTTATATTACTGTTTTACCATATGTCATATGGTTAGTAGTAAGCCACTTGTGGTACATATATTTATACCGCTACCTTCAGTGATGTGTATCAATCCATCTTTTTTCCTGATAAATAAAATTATACATTCATGACATTTATTCTATATACACTGAGGAGATATATTAAAACCTTGGAGAGAGATAAATTACCAACCAATTAGCTCCTAACTTTCATTTTACAGGCTGTGTTTGAAAATGACAGTTAGAAGTGGATTGGTTGGTACAGGGTGTTTCACTCACTATTGGCCCCAAAGTTTTTCTCATAACCTTTTAAGTAATTGATGTAATTTAGTGAAGTTTGACTCAGACATACCTTGGTCTATGAGAAACATGAGATAGTCATAGCAAGGGTTGAAAGTGTTGAAAGCGAGTGAGTCACTCTGTACATTATCTCTCTTCACTTTATAAATCTCCCCCTAGGTTTGTTCAATATTCAAAATGCCAAAGTTATATTTTCCACAGTAACCGTCAACTAGGCTTTCTCTGAATGATTTTGTGCCAAATTAGACATTTAAATTTGTTGTGTATTTCCTTAAAAATAAATAAATTGCATAGTCTTGATAATAAATCAAGAGGTTGTCAGTTGGTTACTCTCTTAATGGCAGAGGTCAGACACAGACTCCAGTAGTAGAGAATAATAGGCTAATGTTGTAAGAACAGCAATTCAATTTATGTTTTTTTTGTAATTAATTACAATTTTGAGTTTATTTAAAAAAACTTTTTCAGATATTTTTTTTTTTGATAGTTGACCTTTAAGTAATCCCTATCCCTTAAGGCAGCAGTGTTGGTGCCTTTCCATTTTGGTGGAGTATATCTATGATGGTAAAACACGGTTCACTGATTTCAGAGATGTTAATAATTAATACAGAGGGTAATCATGATACTTCCGCATTTGTATGGTGAAACAACCTAAAATTACAGAGTTACAAAAGACAGCCTGTGCATTTTGTGGGGATTTTAAATGTCATATGAATGAAAGTACATTGCTCAGCTTTCGTCTCACAGGAGTCTTGGCACAGTTAAAGCCAGTACGAAAGCTGCTGTTCATGGTTTTATAAATTGAGGCCCATTTCCTGTAAAGCTTAAGTGGATAAATAATTTATTATTCACTTAACTTCTTCATCGCTGTTCTGGCCACAGTAATTAGTATTCAAAGAGCAGCCAAAATGTGTTCACTAAACAAGTAGTTTTGTCAAGAATTTTAGTGCAAAATATTGTACATGGATATTAATGGGTTATGTTGATAAGAATGGCAAATACTCCAATGTCTATTAGTATTTGTTCTTGTTGTGGGCTCACCTCATCTTTTTTTATATTGTCAATAAACAAGCCCAACCTTGTTACATACTATTAATAATTTCCCAATAGTGTTAATGTGCAAATGTGTATAAAGCGGAATCGGTATGTAATGCCGGCAGCTGAATAGCCGCCGGATCAAATACCGACAGCGGAAGACCAAAGGTTCGAAATCCCGGGCCCTTTTACCTCTTTTCTGTTATTACCTGGTTGTTTCTAATTTTATAGTGCAACAGAATATTCTGTGCTATATAAGAAACTTAATAATAATAATAATAATAATAATACTTGGGACTGTACCTTCAACTATTTTATCTATCTTAATATTTATTTTGCAGGTGAAATAGAGGCACCAGTGGGCCCTTAATGCCCCGCATGCTGGTACTTGTGGTTCTCCAAGTTCCAGCATGCGGGGGAGGCTTGCTGGGACCTCTAGTTCTACTGTAAAAGACAATGTTATTTAATCTGTTTTTATGCACAATCAACCTGGCACTCACAGGTCAGGGGTGCCGGGGATAGCCCCGGGCCATCAGCCCAGGCCTGGGGTGCCCTGGAGAGGGGAACCCCTTTTTTGGGAGGTCCCCACCTCCCCAGCGATCTCCTGCCTGGGCTGACTAGCGGTCAGGTATAATGCTTTGGCCCAGGGGACCCGGTGAAAGGGTACCCTGGCTGTGGCATTACACCCTTGCTAGAAAGAGTCCGATGCTGGTTTTGGAAAATACGGGGGGACCCCTACGTCTTTTGTCCCCCATATTTCCAAAACCAAGACCGGCTCAGAAAAGCCTGGCACATTGAGCCCAGTGTTGGTTGTGCAAAATCGGGGGACCCCCTACGTCTTTTTCCCCCTGTATTTTCACAACCAGGACTAGCTCAAAAAAGCCTGGTGCTGGTTGTGCTTTTAGTGGGGGACCCCATGTAATTTTTTTATTTTAACACTTTACAACCTTTTTACAAACAGAAACATGCACGGATCTCACTGATCTGTGCATGCATCTGTGTAATTCATACCTGCTCATGCTAAAATCGCCAGCATGAAGCAGGTCTATTATATGGGGGATTTGAAGTTCGATTTTGAGTTAGATTTGGTGTTCCTTTTCAAATCGAATATTAGTTAATCAGGGATTTGTATGTTGGTCTATGTAAAGGTACCAATGTTTTGCCGATGTTCGATTTTGAGTGGGATTTGACTGGGGTTTTGTTAGATTTGACATTCGATTTTGCTTTAGTAAGTCTCCAAAGGCGAAATCTAATTAAAACCAAATGCAAATCGAATGTCAACTCACTCAAAACTCTAAATCGAACATTAGTAAATATACCCCTAGTACATATCTAATAATATATAATGTTAAATCCTACTATAAATTTATGTAGTTATGAATAAAAATGCTGATCATTTGAGAATGTGAGTCACAACAGCCGTTCAGCTATTTACTACTAAGCAGATGAACATAATACAAAAAAATGAAAGTTTGACACGATACAAGTACATTTATAGACACTCCCAAAACTAAGCTCTGTGGAACACTACAGTGTAGTTCGATACACACTGTACTCTTTGGTTAAACTGTAACCTTTAAGGATCGGAAGTGATATGATTGCGCACATGCGTAATAACGTCACTTTAGTTAACAAAGGGGAAAAAAAAGTAGGGGGAGTATTCTACGTCCCTCTATCTCCCCACCAACCCCAGTTCTTAGAAAGACAAGGGAGTCCCCTCTGTTAAACTATGTGCTACCATAAAAGTTATATTGCTTCGTGATCAGTGTGATCACCAAGCAATCACAACTATACCGCAGAAAAATGATGGAGTCCAGGGATGGAGAAGATCTCTTCCAACCTGGCATTGAGGAATTCAGGGGCACCCACATTTCAAAGGGAATGAACCTCTCTCTCAAATGATGTGGCATCCCAATAGCCATTGTCATGTGTAAAAAACCCCCATCATATTCCAACACATATTAAGCATTTAGCTGAAGGCGACAAAAATTAGCCAAAAATGGCATCATCTATTTAAGAGCAGATTTTAGAAAGGTGTACTAATTCTGATGCAAGTACCACAGAGCATTTTTACAAAGTCTTCTTAAAACAAGGTACAGTATAATATGTGAGGCTGCTGCATAAAAAAAATCAGTGATATTGATGTTAGAATGTGATAAGCAAAGCATAAAAAAATGGCCTCAGCATAAGGGGTGTGAAAAGCCTCTGCATCATTCTTGAACAGTCTACAGACTGTAACCTTATCTGCCGCTTTGTCTCTACACAGGTTGATTATCTATCCAGTTATTCATGTTAAAAAAAGAATTATGATCAGATCAATATATGAACTGTAAATATGTCTATAATTAATAAGATATCATATATATATATATATGTATATATATGTATATATATATATATATATATACACACACACATGTATACTGTATATACTATATATATATATATATATATATTATTGTGCTGATATATTACAGTATATATATACAGTCAGGTCCATAAATATTGGGACATTGGCCCTCATTCAGAGCCGTACGCTCTGAGCAGAGCGCACGCTCTGAATGAGGGCCGGGCTCCATTTTCATGGAGCGTCCTCCTGGACGCTCGTATAGCTGTGGGTCACCACCCACAGGCTATACGAGCGTGCATTGTGATGGTCGCGATGGTCGAGACCATCGCGACCATCGAATTTGCGAGCCGGAGCCTGCGGTTGAGGTTTTCAACCGCAAGCTCCGGAGTGATTTTGGCTCTATCAGAGCCAAAATCACTCCCACTGACATCACTAGTGATGTCAGTGGGCCGGCTTTTGACGGGAGGCGTACCCGTGGGAACGCCCCCGTCAGGGAGGCACGCCCCTGGCACGCCCACCAAAGGGGGCGTGCTGTCAATCAACATTGACAGCACGCCCCCTTGGATCGGACACAACGAGCGAAGGACTTTCCTTCGCTCGTCGCGTCTGGCGCATGCGCACGACGGAGCTCCCTCCATCGTGCGCATGCTCAGTCCATAACATCGACCCACTTGCGAGCGGACAGCTGCTCGCGAGTGGGTCTGAATCAGGCCCATTGACAGAATTTTTCAGATTTTGGCCTCTATTCACCACCACAATGGCTTTGAAATGAAACAAACAGGATGTGATTTAACTGCAGTCTTTCAGATTTAATTTGAGGGTAATTACATCCAAATCGGGTAAACGGTGTAGGAATTACAACGGTTTCTATATGTGCCTCCCACATTTTAAGGGGCCAAAAGTAATGGGACAAACTAAACAATCCTAAATCTAACTTTCACTTTTTAATACTTTGTTGCAAATCCTTTGCAGGCAATTACAGCCTGAAGTCTGGAACGCATAGACATCACCAGACGCTGGGTTTCATCCCTGGTGATGCTCTGCCAGGCCTCTACTGCAGTTAGCATACGCTGGACTATAAAACCTCCCACCTGTCACTCGCAGCACACGTCATCTCCGGGAAGAGTCTGATTAATCGTGAACATCGAGGGCCATCGGAGCTGCTCGCAGCGCTTGGGGTAGACCTAACCTATCCCATGCACTGCGAGCAGTTCAGGTTAAAAAACAACCAAGTCACATGTGCGATGACGCTACTTTGCTAACTATGCACGCCCTTTAAACGCTGTTTTGGCGGCCAGACACGCCTGCGTTCGCACAACCACTCCCCCGCTTACAAGCACCTTCCCCTGTTACCACCCACAAACGGCACTATCTGTCACTCAAAGCAGCGACCTGAAAGTGGCTTGCGAGCTAGCAAAATCAGATCGCAATGAATTATACGCATGCGCAGATGTGTGCTTATCGCTCCCTGCGAGCGAGCATGCCCTAACGAGAGACTCTGAATGAGGTCCTAAGTAACTAAGTAATCAAAGGAGGTGCATCTGATCATAATATTGTGACACTGCTATAAAGCGTAAGGTACAATAGACCACATCTATAACAGGATGGAACTAGAAAGATCAGGGGATGAAGAAATTAGAAAATTAAAAAAACATTGAAAGATAATTGATCATTTAAACCACTGGGTCTGACGGTGTCTAGTCTCCAAATCCACTGAGTTTCGAGCTGTAACATCTTTTACCTTGGTCGCCATCTTGATGATCTTCCTGGGCCTGATCTATAATAATATATTTTAATGAGGCAAGACTATGTTTAGCTAAAGCAAAATGCTTGGCAATGGGTTGGTCCATTTCTTTATTGTTGAGTGCAACTTGACTAGCAGAATGATGTTGTCCCATCCGTTCATTGAAGGACCTAATAGTTTTCCCGATGTAGCATAGTCCACAGGGACAATTAATAAGATATACTACAAATGTACTGGTACAAGAAAGTGGATAACGTATAGAGAACTTACAGCCAGAATGTGGATGGAAAAAGTGTTTAGACTGAATCATAAAACTGCAGGTAGTGCAGCCTAGACATTTGTAGCAGAGAGGTTGTTCCAAGCGGGATGCGGTCATAATCCCTACCGCTGGGATTCCAGTGTCGGGATGCAGGTATCAGGATTCTGACCGCCGGGATCCCGAGCCCATTACAAACTTCTTGGAGAGCTAACCAGAGATCTTCTGTGGATGTTGGCTTGCTCAAATCCTCCTGTCTCTTCATATAATCCCAGACAGACTCAATTTTTAGATCAGGGCTCTGTGGGGGCCATATCATCACTTGCAGGACTCCTTGTTCTTCTTTACACTGGAGATAGTTCTTAATGACATTGGCTGTATGTTTAGGGTCGTTGTCCTGTTGAAGAATGCAGCATTTTTTCCACACCTGCTTAAAACTTTAGCACAGTGCTTTATATATATATATATATATATATATATATATATATATTCATGTAAACAAAGGAAAGACCGGCACTCCAGCTCCTTTATGCCGACGGCCGGGGTGCTGACTCCATCACAGCAGGCAGAGGCAAGTCACGATAGCAAATAAACAATAAACAGATTAAGAAGTAGCGCTCCACGGACTTCACAGCAACAATGTATACTGTATGCATACAGGATACATTGTTGCTGTGAAGTCCGTGGAGTGCTGCTACTTCTTAATCTGTATATATATATATATATTTTTTTTTTTTTTCTACTTTTAAGACAGTTTTTCCTGAATTAATCTACAGGGCTGAGGCCAGTAGACCATACTGTAGTAACTGTGGTCTTAAGTTTATAAGTCAAATGTAATGCTGTTTGGTGGAGTTCAGCCAGCAGGGAGCTTCAGTGTGTGCGCTTCCCGAAAAGGGGGTGGCTGGCTGGAGGGGGCGTGTCCTTTTGACACACCTCCAATTTGTCACTTTTGGGGACGTGCCCAGCACTTACGGAGGTGCTGAGCTACTCCAAGCTCACCTGCCACGTTCGCATGTGCACGGCATCTATTCAAGCGGCGGTGATCGTTCACTGCAGCTTTTCCCACCCACGGGCCGGGGAAAGCTCAGGGCAAGCTGTTTTAGCCGTGCACCTCTAAAATAACAGAGCACATTTTGCCCTTTTAAAATCGGGCATGGCGTGGCGTGGGGCCCCGCTAAAACAGCCTAGCGGAAAAACTACTAAGTTGGTACCGTATACCCTATGCATAACACACTGTTGTGTAGATTTAGAACTGTCTGGCCCACCTGTTTCAACTTCAAATACCTTTTGCAACTGTTAGCTTTGTGCTGTCAGCATTTTAACATTAACTTATGCATGCAGGTTGTAGGCAATTTAATGATGATGGCACAGTAGATAGAAACTGTTTAGTGCACTAACTGAAGCATTTATGCTATGGATGGTCGTAATTGTAACTTAGTGCCACGAACATTACAAATGGTACTTTGAAGTCACTAAGGGCTGCACTTTCCCCACCAGCACTGTGTTTTGAAAGATACAGTACAAAGCCAGTAAACTTTTCCTGGGATTTAAAGAAACACTTACAATATGTACTAAAGGGATCAAAATACCCATATTTCCCAATTTCCTGATTTAGGTGGGACATTCCCGATTAGGGACTCCAATCCCAAACTATTTTGTAATCTTGGGATTTCAATATAAATGGTATCCATTCTTGGGATCCCAGATTTAGTTATGGGATTGTGATGTACAGATTATGGACATAATAGAGAGGAAAATATATTCCATTGATAATTCAACTACTGTTCAAATGATAACTGTAGATATGAACTGATTTTTGTAAATGTAAGGTAATTTTGTAATCCTCTGACATTTATCACCCACATAAGGAAGGTCTAGGAATATCAAAGTTTATTTAATGTAGAGCACATGAAAGGTTATCCATTAGCATGTACATCAATGAGGAAGCCTGAGATGGGTACTTATATAGTTTCATTAATATGTACATTCAGTTGTGGTGTCCTGTGAGCAGGAAATGCAATTACCTGGACAGGACATTGGAAAACAAAGCTTTTTTTAATATCTGCATATAGATTACTTGAGGATGCGTAGCTGGCACCAAGAACCAAAGGGGTATTAAAACAGCAGTCTGCTCACCAGGTGTGATTGAACATAGGCATAGATAAAAAAAATGTCATCATATGTTATCTGTTTTGGACTAAAAATATATATTTCTACCACAGTTAGGGGTTTCCAAAAACAAAGAATTATACCTGAGGTCTATATGCCGGTCAGATGTAATTTGAGAGTCCCTAAGATGTATGGTTTGGGAGAAATGAGGTTTCAAACCAATCACCCCTCCCAGAGCAGTCTAGTTTCTAATCATTTTATATCTTAAACCCGCAGCTTCGCCCACAATGAAATCACCTCTGCCAACATTATTTTATTTGAGGTTTTATAATTGTATTGCTTTGCATAGAGGCCCTGTCGCTGGAGAGACCCATGTGACCAGCAGTGCTATACAGACTGGTGGCAGAAGTGCCTTCACCCACCACTCACACCAATGTCACTGTGTGCCCTGAGCACAGACTGCTATGTACCGTATCCTATTGAAGTAAATATGGGCCCAAAGCACCTTTCCCAATCTTGTCAATAAATTTTGTATTTGTTATTGCTCAGCTTTAACTTGACGGATCGAGATGAAACAAAGTGCAGGTTATTTGTAGGAGTTTCCACTAAAAAATTATGTAGTTCTCATGAAAATCGCTTCAGTAGTTTTTGCGCCGACTTGGAACAAACTGTCAGACACAATGTTCTTATAATATTAGTATAGATAACGCAGATTAGTGTGAACATACTATATTTCATGTGGCTACTACACAGGGGAAATTATTTTTATTATTATTACAGTTATTTGTACTTAAGTTGAAAGTCCTGGTATGTTCCTTGGGTTAATTAACAAGTCAGCTAGTCATCAGGGTATGCAGTCGGGAAGCCGGCGGACCTAATTCCGACAGCCGGCTTCCCGACTGTCATATCCCGCCAAGGGTCTAAAGACAGGCGTCGATATGCTGACGCCTGTCATTAGACATACACCAGGAGCCCGACGCATGGCATCCCGATTGAAGGGACGCCGGGCGCCGAACGCAGAATAGTTGCGGGGGGGAGGGTTAGGGTTACGGTTCCCGGGGGGGACTTAGGTTTAGGCACCCCCCGAGAGGTTAGGTTTAGGCTAGGGGAAGGGGGGGGGCTAGTGTTAGGCACCCCTGGGGGAGGCTAGGGTTGGGCACCCCCCTGGGGGACTTAGGTTTAGGCAGCGGGGAAGGGGGGTTAGGTTTCGGCACTTAGAGGGGGGATTAGGGTTAGGTACTGGGGGGGGAGGTTAGGGTTAGGGGGTAGAATTAGGTTAGCTAATACTTACCTGAGGACACTGCTGCCGGGATGCTGGTGTCGGGATTCCAACCGCCGGACATGCGTCTGGCGGTAAATAATACCGATTCCGTCATCAGGGACTTGGTCATGAGATCACTATGCAGGGGGTGGCAGTTGATGGGAGCATTTTGCTTTGTGTCAGACTTGGGGGATCAATTCTAAGTTGAAGCCTGGACCTGCATTTTCCCTCCGGTACAGAATAAGCTGCATAAGATTTTCCCTTTTTATTTTGAACTGACAGCACACGTTTGTCTATGTTATCTGTATCCCTTTATATTGATATAATTTCAGTAACTAAGCATTGTACAGTACTTCCTTTTTTGTAAATAAAGTGTTACTTTATTAGTCTATTGTCATATGTGCTCCAGTACTCAGTCTTTGAAGAAGCTATAAGATTGCTAAGGTTACGCTAGAACTATTATTTATTGTTAGAAGCGGGAGGAGACCAAATAACTGAGTGCTAGCTTGTGTCGTGAAGCCTGTGTAGATGTGGACCTGTGGCTCTTTTGCATTTTCCACAGGTGGTGACAGAAAAGATACATGTGTGGTCAGGGTCGCCGACAGCCGCGGTGGGCGCAGTTGACAGTGGGTGTGACCTAATAGCGGAAGGTGTGGCCACTCCCCCTGAGACAAATTTTTTTTTTTTGCAGTGCTGGGGCATGGCCCACAGCCAATGGGGGGCGTGATCAGCGTGATCGCTCCCCCCATAGGCATAGTAGACTGCTCTGGCTGCTGCTTTAGCAGCCGCTAGCAGTCTCCCAGTGCAGCCCAGCACACAGCAGCGTGTGCTGGGCTGCTGTGACATAAGAGGGAGGGAGAGCGGTGCCGGGCCCCCTGCCGGGCCCCTCCAGCAGGCTCGGGCCCAAGTAATTAGTACCCGCTCCCCCCCCCTCTCGGCGCCCGTGTATGGTATACGGGCAGAGTGATAGAATATTCATTGTAAGTACTATATATTACACTCTGTCCTCACTACATCAGGGCTTGGGAATCTGTGCGACCACAGTCCTGACTATGTGTAGTACCAGTCAGGGTGATGCAGTCATTGATGCTGACCTAATCAGTGCCAAATCAGGGATACCTATTGGGGTCCCTGACAGTAAATAAAGGAAAATGGGCAGAAGAAAGACTACATTTTTAAATATGTATTTTTTTATTTGGAACAAATTAGTAATGCAGTTTTTATGGTTAGATGCCTTTCCTACTCTGATCTCCCAGCGTTCCCTACTACTTATCCTTCCTATCCATATGAGCCCTCTCCTCCCTGCTATCCATCTGCCCAACTCTCCTCCCTGCTGTGCATCTCCACCGCTCTCCTCTGTGCTATCTACCTCCCTCCCTGTCCACCCTGCTGTCCATCCCCCCTCCTGCGCCTGCAAAGAAGAATGGTAGCTCCTGGTCCCTTTAATCTAGTTTTGCCCAAGGGACAAATGCTCCACTTCCCCCTGGCCAAGTCCCTACCTCAGTTCAGAATCCAGTAAAACCCAGGATTTAATGTTTATAATACTAGATATTTCTGGGACTAAAAACTGTCCGAGGACCCAGATTGAGGTGTTTGTCCTATAAATCAAGAAGTTTGTTCTGAATCCAGGACTTTTTCAATGAATGTCCCTTCAATGCAGCATGTAACAACATCAAGTTCACACGACATTGAAGGAGAATATTTAGGTGAAGGGAGCTGATATGGCCAGTCCCCTGTTTAGCTTGTCCACTCCCACTTCTTATGTGTATACACTATCCCGATTTAAGGACAACTATAAGATGAGAGGTATTCAAAAACAAAAGGTTTATTACAAATAATATTGATACCCTTCATAATTTACAGAGAAACCTGCTGGTTTGAGTTTTTCTTTTTTATTTGTGTATGAGATACTGTTTTTTCAAAGCATGGAAATTGCTCATAATTGAATGTACTCTTCACAAAGCTTTATTATTCATGTACAATGGAAAGCTTTTTACACTACCTTAGAGGTGGTAGTAATCATGCCTAGGCCACTGCTTTTAATGTGACTCCTCCTTCCATGTGCAATATACAGTATTATAGCTGCAAACCATCTTACATAAAAAAAAAGTTTGTGAATTGCTTGTATCACCCAAGGTCTTACAGTTATCATTGTTGTTCCTTGGTTGAAGGATGCAAGTATGGATTGGGCAGTTGTCCAGACTGCAGGACAATCTGGGCTCCCACCCATAGCCCTCCCTTTGCTCAGCATTTTTAAGCTCTGTCCTTCATTCCTCTCTTTTCCCCCTTGTGACTTTAAGCAGGCAGAGCTGAGTGGGAAATCAATCTTCCCATAAATGACAATCTTTATATATTGAAATAGTGGAAGTTCACTATGATTTGATTCACATCCATGGTGTTGCCACTGGAAGGGTAGTTATTATAGCCTAGCTGGGATACCCGGTGTTGCCCGGGTTGAAGACTGGACCCTGAATTACACCAGCAGCCTTCATTTTCTGCATTGTCCTCTCCTATAACCAGGATAACTATGGAAATTAGGAGTCAAGGTGCATACACACACAACGATTTTTTGAACGATTATTGTTAAACAATATCGTTTAACGATAATCATTTGAAAAAATCGTTCACTTTCTGAGTCAAACGATGAACGATTATTCTTCATGCGCGTTCACGTTTGTAGTTTGTAGTTCAGTCAGACTTGTCAACTTAACGATTTTCATTAAGTTAATATGCAAAAATCGTTTGTAGTTCATAAAAATCATTCATTACATCTAAATGAACATAGTAAATGAACAACTTTAGTAATCGATTTTAGTTCATTTTTTCAAGATAGAAAATCGTTTACTAAAATCGTTCATTAACTGAATCGTTGTGTGTGTATGCAGCTTGACAGTGACAGTGCAGGCAGGCGTATTCTCATACCTTTTGGAATGGGGTATATCAGGAGCAGACTGACTTAACAGAAATCAGTATAGCTTCCAAAATCACTTGAGTTTCAGAAATTACTGCAGAACGGAGGGGGTGATTCAGCTGTGGATGGATGTGCAGAGGGGTCACTCCTCCTGCATGCATTGCTGATCCAAGCTGCGTCCAAGGATGCAGCATCGGATAATCTGCGATCCCGCAGATGAGTAAAAGAGGCCAGGAAATCTACATCTGCCGACAGAGATCCTGGCCTCTCCACTCTCCCCCAACAGCAGCGACATGTCTCCTATTTGGGAAACAGAGGTCGTCACTGCCCCCTCTCCACCCAATCACTGACAGTCTGCTGCCAGATTGCGTTCGGGATTTCAGACACATTCTGCACATAAGCAGTACTAGTCAGGCGCATGCGCAGATTCCCGATAATCGGGAATCTGTGTAATCCCTGTCACTACATCCACAGCTGAATCACGACCTGAAATCACTCTGCAGACCAACTTTGAAAACCACGTCTGGCAGGGTTCCCACCAAGGGGGGAATGCCGGAACTAGAGTCCTGTTCCCAGATAGAAGGGGGCCCACCGCAGCGGCACGGTATGGCTGCAATCAATCTTCCCTCCTGTTTCTATTCTCTGTATACCCAGCTTTGCCAGGATCCAAGATTGTCTAATGATTATGCTGTCTGCCACAGTTTGAATGTATTGAGTGCTGAGCTGCTCATGAGCCTGCCAGGCACTCTGCTAAGACCCCCGGGGTGGCTGCTGTCAGATGAGACAGTGAGTGAAATGCTAATAATGCACACTGTTTAATGTCAAATTTTATCATGCAAACACAGAGGGCTGACTAACTCCGTATTTCATGTATATGACTGCTTGAAAACTGATATAACACAGGATGAGAGTGTGACAGTGTGTGTATGAAGCCAAAACCTGTGTAATTTAAGAGTAACCTGGTTTTATGGGATTGTGTGACAGTGTGTGGCCATGAAGAAGTTCAAATGGGATGTAGTTAAATTGCCAGTGGATGGGATGCTGGCCGCCGAAATACTGAAGCCAAAATCCCGCCGCCTGGCAAAATGCAGACACCGATATCCTGAAGGAGATCAGGATACTGGCGTCAGCATCCCGAACGCCGGAATACCGAACGTCCGGACCCCGGTAAGTATAGCAGTTTCCCCATGGATGGGGGGGTTAGGTTTAGGTACCCCCCAGGGGGGAGATTAGGGTTAGGCATCCCCTGAGGAGGGTTAGGGTTAGACTACCTGGAAGGGGAGGTTAGGGTTAGGCACCACCGGCGGAGGTTAGGGTTAGGCTCTAGGGGGGGAGGCTAGGGTTAGGCACCAAAGAGGGAGGGTTAGGGGGGGGGGGGGAGAGGGGTAGGGATAGCATACTTACCACCCCTGTCGGGATCTTCGTACTCATTCCAGTTCAAATATAGGCAAAAACCTAAGCCTTTTCAAACTACACCACCATGCCAAATTTGGTGTAGCTATACACACACACTTCCTGGCTTATTATAGATGTGTCCACATACATCTTACCTCCTTACAAGTCATGTTAAACATAACATGTGAGAGCCGCGTGACTCGGTAGGGTAGCGCCGAGAGTCTTTTTGAGCAAATTTTTACCTTCAAATGCGTCTTATTCGTGATGTGAATAGGACGCACGCGCAGCTTCTGCTGATTAAAATGATATGCGGCATGTCTATATTCTGTGTACAACTGTAGATGTATCTACATGCGTAATGCTACGTTACAGTGTCAGCGGCATGGCGTGACTAGAAGAGCTGTTGTAATGCGCAAGGAAGTAAGCTGTGTGTGTATATATAGATGGTTGTATGCTTGATATGAAGGTTGTAATCCATATAGTAAGCACGTCAGATAATATCCATGTATGCAAATGTGGTGTCTACATTAATACTGTTGCATTGTTTTAGTAAGCATTTTATTTGCTCAGTTTTAATCATTCTTTTATCACTGATTTAATATAAATGTATTATTCTGCAAAATCCATAATAATAGGAGAAACTCTTTCCAGTCCCAGAATGCCACCACAAATGTGCACAAAGCTCATTTTAATACATTGATATGTCAAATAGCTCCTGTTTTGTATCGCCATTAGGGGTTGTTTGGGTGTTTTATCTTCGGAATTTGTACAGTATCGACTTTCCTTTTAAGGAGTTGTTTGGCAGTCCAGCAGCCTCTAAATTCACTAACCCAGTGATTCTGAAGTCTCCTTCTTTGTGAGTGAGCCCTTGTTTTGGGACTCCTTAGTGTATCCAAAAACAGGAAATACTCAATAAAATGTATTAAAAATTGTTTGTGGATTTCAGGATAATGTTTAGCTCTTTTTGCCCTGCCCATCCGTCTGCTCTGCCTTTAATACCCCTTTCACACTGCCAGCAATAACCCAGGTTACTGTGCAGTGTGAAAAGGTCAGGTTCAAATAACCTGGCATTTCAACCCTGTTAACCCCGGCTCGCGATACAGTGTGAACGTGTAATCTGGGTCTCATTCACAGCATAGAAAGAGCTGGCGCTTGGAGATGATCTCATCTTCAAGCGCCCCCTCAACACGTGATGGCGGTGACATCATCAACCCAGCAATTAGACTGGTCGGGCCGCCAGTCTGAAAGGAGTCTCAGCCGGGTAGCACCCGGGATGAACCCATGTACAAAATCCTGGGTGTGACCTGGCATTGCGATATGAAAGGGGTATATGTGAGTCTTGTGCGTCGCCACTGGCCTTCCCGCTTCCTTGACGTGGGTTAAATAAATCACCTAAGCAAATATATAATAATAATAATGTTATTGGGCAAGCAAAAACGGCCAATGTACAGTAAGGGCGTGTTGTCGCAAGTTGCAACAAAAAAGACCAGCGCAATAATAATAATAATAATAATAACAATAAAAAAATAAACATATATATATATATATATATATATACATACATAAAACACCTTTATTGAGTAAATGCTGCATCATAGTTACCCCTCCCACCCGTGTCAGTTATGTGACCATGTGACATCTACTGAGCATGTCTGACTCCGGACAGACTTTGTAGAATTATTATATAGATCCCCTCCTCAGAAATCATTAGCGTCTTCAGCATCATCATAGTAACTCTAGTCAACATCATTAACCCAGTTACATTCATTAATTTCATCATCCCCATTTTTTATTATCACCCACATCATCAATTTATTTCATTCATATTCATTAACTCCCATATTACATCTCTCAGTTTCATAAAAATATTCCTTTCTTAATTAACCTTATTAAAAGCATTAACCCCTTCACTTTCATAATCAAGCCCAATTTTCCTAACTAACCCCTTACTTCCCTCAACTATAGACATCCCCCCTTCAGACACACATACCTGCTGCTCTCTTTGTTGCTCCCACACAGTACAACCATAGTGTAGAGACAGCGGGTTCCTCTGCAGTGTGTTAGGTGAAGGGGCCACTAGAGATGAGGTTTTGTTGTGCTGGAGCAATTGGCAGTACAGCCCTTACATGGGGAGAGATAGCGCTAAAGTACATTATTCCAGGGACCGTGTACCATTTGCCTGTCTCATACTTTATAGTAGAAGATAATCAGATGAGAGAATAAAAAGACCAATGGCCTCTGAGTGGTCCCATGATGCCATTTGTCTACAGTTATGCCGGGTGTGGATTGACAGACAGTATCTAGATAGACAGGCAATAGGTTGAAAGGGACAAAAGCTCGAAAGGGAAATGGGCGACATGAATTTTAATATGCAAATGTTTTTTTTGTTATTTTAACCCCAACCCTAACCCTCCCCCTAGTGTCTAATCCTTCCCCTAGTGCCTAACCCTAAGCCTCCCCCTAGTGCCTAACCCTAACTGCAGCCTAACCTTACGCCAAGTGCCTAAACCTAACCCTAATCCTAACCCTAAAAATCATGAAATGCATGTGTCAACTTTTTTTGTGTTGACCTTTTAATGCTGTTGAGCTTATGCACTGTTGATCATTTACCTATCGACCTTTGAACCCTGTCGAACCTGTTAACTGTCTACCTTCTGGTGTCTAATTATTGACTGTATATCTAGTTACCGTCTATCTACCATCCAGATAATGTATGCCTATGGCCAATCCGCCCCTGAACATAGGAGAAGAGGTGCATTATCTAATTGGGATGCGTTTGGCATCCCGGCAGTAGGGATGCCAACACTTACATTACTGATGCCGGAATCCCGACACCGGTCAGAATCCCGGTGCCGGCATCCCGAGCGCTGGGATACCAAAGGTAAGTAGCAGGGTTGGGAAGAGGATTAGGTTTAGGGGTTAGGGTTAGGCACTAGGGGGAGGGTTAGTGATAGGCACTAAGGGAGGAGAGTTTAAAGGAGAAATATTTGGTATTTGCTTCCCACCAAGACTACAGCACAGTGCAGCAATCCCTATGACCCACGCTCCTGAATATTTCACGGCAATATCTGCCTAATGATATTTTTTTATGGTGAATGTGAATTGATTATCCAATCAGTTAATCTGCCTAGACACATGGCATACTCCTACTGCTAACAGGTCTAGACCGTAATACCTGAAAATTACTAGAAACTTTTTAGCAGTGGGGGTTCATGTCTTATCCGGTTTTGTTAGGTGTGGAAACTGGGGGCATATTAAAAGGTACACATTGGCTTTTTGGCTAACTTAAGGTATAGATGTCCATGTAGGCTGTGGGGCTTTGACTGTGCACCCAGTTGGCAATGGGCTGTCACCTGGCCCAGAGGCCAGCTACCTGATACCCAAGGTACTCTTTGCCTCCAGTGATTGACAGTACCTTGGCACACAGTAGGTCACTTTTTTAAGGCAGCACCATTTTTCTCTTGCTTTGTTAATTTCAGTTATTTTACATTTTGCACACCTCACCAGGGATCCAGGATGCCAAGCAACCCCCCTAACCTTGGCAAAGGGTGACCTACCCCCAAGGATCCCTATGGCTCCATGTGCTTGGAGAAATGGGGCCCTTCTTGTGTTGGAGAGGGTACAAGGACCTAAACCGCCAACACAGTCTGAACACTGCACTGGATGTGTTGAGCTTGCGCCTAGGTTGATTATCCAGTCATATACTCAGAAACTTATTAGATAAATGAATTACTCCTACAGCAAACATGTCCAGTCAGTAATACCTGATTCCCGTTCTTAACACAGGGTATTCTTAACTGTTTTGTTAGCTGTGGGA
This sequence comes from Taudactylus pleione, assembly GCA_031769625.1. Classification (NCBI taxonomy): domain Eukaryota; kingdom Metazoa; phylum Chordata; class Amphibia; order Anura; family Myobatrachidae; genus Taudactylus; species Taudactylus pleione. The sequence continues at coordinate 12,886,230 of JAUIMM010000064.1, read as the reverse complement.
ACTGGGGACATATTACAAATGCAGGTAATACTTTCCCACTACTTTGTACGACAAATTGAAATGTTGGGAGTTCCAATATTACAATACATATATAAAGTTACTGATACTTCTATTGCGGCTTTTGTATTACCCTCTCTGTATATTTTATTAACACCAGATAATGCATAATAAATAGCACTTTATGTTATATATTATAAAGGGCTGCTTCTCTTATGCTTACAAGTGTTGCATCTTTAATGTAAATGTAGTTCATAGAAAGCTAAACACGTTATATTCAACTGTTACAATTAAAGGCATCATAATATTTTTCAAATATGTGCCCAATTTTATAGCTGTAGGATAGTTAATAAAACAAATCTTTGTCAAATGTAGACATTTTGTTCTTTGCCTACAGAAAGCATACCTACCTCAACACAGATAATGATTGAAGGCTTTTATGAAAACCATTTACACTGTTGTTTGGTATGAAATCATATAATTCTTGAATACTTTTTGAAATCATATGTGAATGGTCTAAAAGCACTGATATACACGTGATGCCTTGCACTGTATTATTATCTACTAGCGTTTGCCCGCAGCTTTGCTCACGTGGATGTCTGTTATTGCTCAGCGGAACTCATTTTACAAAGACAGTAGTGGCATCTAATATTGTGATGTATATTTTATATTGTAGACATTCATCACAAAATGTCTTTGTAAATAATATTTGCAGTTTTTCCTTCAGGGAGTAACACAAAGAGATGCTTGTGGCTACTAACCAGTCTGGGGTTCACCCTTCTACAGCGGTACCCCAATTAAGAACTTCATTAAGAATTGAGGTTCTGTCAAACTGATCTTCTATATTTATTTATTTTATTTATTAATATTTACTAATCTAGCACCAGCAAATTCCATTGCTTTTCGCTGTCCCCTAGTCTTGTCGGATGGCTTAATGGCCCTAAGACATATTGATAAGTAAGTGATGTTGGTGGTTTCTCAGATGAGGATTCTCACTTAGTTTTGTTGAGGACTAAAGAGGGTAAACTATGTATCAGATTTTATCAAATTCATTATGTCTTGCCAATGGTGTAGCTCACTCCTCTCCAATTATTTCAAATGGGCAGGTGTGCTGCTACAAGATTCTCAGATGTGTAGATCCCCCAGGTTATTTTCTACACATGATCTACATATGATGTTGGTTTCTGCTTGGAATTTTATCTTTACCCCTAAAATGTTCTTGTTTCGTTTGGATTTGGTGGAGAGTCTGGGAGTCTATTTATCCTGACATCTTAATGGTTAATATGTTAGTAGCTTGACATGGGATTGTGTATTATTCCCCCGTCCCCTCCCCGTTGTTAGGATTGTGTAACTTTAGCTAACACTACTGTGAGATACCAATTTTTACATATAAGAGTAAGGGGTAAGGGTGCCCTTCACTAATTTCATAATGTCTGGTCAGGTTAGTCCTGCTGTAAACAGTCTAAACCAGTGGTTCCCAAACTTTTTTGAATCACGGCGCCCTACGGTGTCAGAAATGTTTTCATTGCACCCCTAAGTTTAAGTCTATTATTGAGAAAAGTAAAGTGAAGTAAATTGTGATTACCTGTCATCCTTAGGCTCAGTTATGTGGTGGTGAACAGGTTTGCACTTCTATTTGTCCACATATTGAAATTACATTGACCATAAATAATTTGATTTGGTGCTGGACCACCAACCTGAGGCATACCTGCAAGTGTCCTGAGGCACCACAGGGTGTCATGGCGCATAGTTTGGGAATCACTGGTATAAACTGTTGCTGTGTTGATGAGGGCGCTTGTTCCGGCCCTTCACTTCATTGTGTTTGTACAATTCATGTATAGGTTATGCAGTTTATTTGGCTACATCATTACTCGGAGACCAACTTTATGATATTTGTCGGCCACGCTTCTCACTCAGCTGCCCATGTGGTAGGATTGCGTAAACTCTTTAGGTATATGTCGCTGTTATGTTGGTCATTCTATTTTATTATGTATCTTCTCTTTTTTTTTCTGTGCAGAGTTTGACTGTCTTGGGTGCTATATAAATAAAGAAGTTGCTGCAGGATGAAAAGATGGCAGCTCTGCTTATTGCACCACCCGGCCCTGACAGCTTCAAAGAATTTACTCGGGAATCATTGGCTGCCATTGAAAAACGCATAGCTGAGGAGAAGAAGAAAAAGCCACCAAAGCCAGACAGCAGCCACAGAGACGACGATGACGATAATAAACCAACACCAAACACTGACCTGGAAGTAGGCAAAAATGTGCCGTTTATCTACGGTGATGTTCCTTCCAATATGATTGCTAAGCCAATCGAAGACTTAGACCCTTTTTATTTAAACCAGAAAGTGAGTCTGAGAAATGTAATTCACGGGAATGACATGTGCTTGAGATGCTTTCATTTATTCATCTAAGGAGTCAGTGGGAATGCAGTTAGGCTGTATTGGATGTAGCTGCATATACAGGTGTTTGCTTTTCAGATGTGGTGATTTATTGCAGTCACACTGGATTTATGGAAATTCATCTTTATCTACAAAACACAGTATTGGTAATAGGGGGCGTTTGTCCTGGATATTATATTCAAGATACTGGCGCAATCATTGCTTGGATATTGTCTATGATTGGCATATAATGTATCCGTATAATCACACAATGGTTTTGCATAGAATTGGAAATTTTCAGATGTGTTATAAAACACACTTTAAAAAATTAATGTCAGATATACTGATGGAGGCATGTTATCAGTTTAATAATTAGTTCTAAAACAAGAAAGGAACGTATTAATCTACACTTAGTTATCAAGGGGTTCAAAGCTCCAGGCCCTCTCACAAAATAGGACCAATAAATAAATGACAACATACGGGAGCCTCCAGAAGTCACTACAGCGTCAGAGTCGTGCACTGAGAACTGACGTTACGTCATTACGTCTCTCCCATAGTGCCTGTGGGGAGAGCCGGAAGCTGGAGTTCAGGAGAGAACTCCAGCCTCCGGCTAGCATGGCGCTGCAGAGAAGGAGCCGGGCGCCCGCTGGTGATAACATCTCAGTGGGCGTCCGGCTTGGAGTCTCCCTGTGGCGCCGGGCTGGGGGACACTGGCGCCGGGTGAAGCGGCGCACCCTGGAGCACGTGCACCTCCAGCCCCCCCCTAGTTGCAGCCCTGCTCTATGGCTCTATCTGTATAGGATGGAGGTAATCAGATAATGACCTGTGCCTCCTGCTACATTAACTTAAGCAAACAGGAGACAAAGTTAAGCAAATGATTGAAGAATACTGTTTGTGGGACTTTCGAAATGCAGGCGTGCCAGTGCGTTCAAACGCTGTGCATAAATTATCCACTGCGATGCCTTACGTAGCCTGAGCACTCATAGCGTGCAATGAGGTTAGCAATTCCTGAGTAAGGTCAGAGCTTGGGCAAGTGTGTGTCAGGCTGCGATGGTACTCGATGGTACCGATGGTTTTGCAGTCTTGCTAAACAGTGTGTAAGGTAAAGTGGGCGTCCTTATATAGTGCTGCAACAGCATAGCGATCGCAATGAATTAGCATACTATCGCAGTGAGACTGCATGCGTAATCGCTGCCGCGATCGCAGTTGCGATCCATAGTGAATCAGGCCCACTGTCTGCAGTTAGTTATCACAAAGGCCTTTCCCAGAGTGCAGAGAGCATATTGGTACATAGACTAGTCACACTGTCATTACTGATACATGACTGTAAGCAGGTTTCTGTCACTCAGCTTAATGAAACCATATAAAACAGGTAAAAGGTAAATTAAGGATAATTTATATAGATATAGCACATACTGTATGTATTTATGTATTGTGTGTTTCAATTTGTAAAGCATTCAGGGGAGAGGTTTCTTTACCTGTATCTTAATTCAAAATTATTTACGGACACCTTCATCAACTTATTTTTATGGCCACTGCAGGACACAAATAATAATTTAAACATTTTTTGAAAGCGACAACTTAGCATTTGCAAGAGTTCCTTACTTATAGAACACAAGGCATTCAAATCCACTACTTGTTACTTTATACAAAAGCTTAGAGAAACTGCAGAGCCTGCATAGGAAAATGACTCAGCTAGATAACATAATTATATACAGCAGTGATGGACAACGGGTGCTAAGACCGCATGCGGCCCTACGAGTCTTCGTCTGCTGCCCTCATCTTCCAGCTTTACTGGCACATTTGTTTGTTATAGCTACAGGGGCAAACACAGGATCTCTAGAAGGGGGTTTCCAAATGCATTGATTTTAGAGCTTCATATAGGTACAGTGTATGTAATACTTCAGACATATACAGGGCAATTGATCACAGAAAGCCTTTACTTTGGGCAGTAGGGGATACATACTATTTGTCGATACCTATGCTATTGATAGCGTGATGTTGGCGGGAGAATGCTGACATGGAGTAATGCTATCTAAGCCTTGTTAACTGTGTCGACATGATAACTTTAAACATAGTAGTAAGGCATCATCTCTACAGTTATCATGCTAACACGATTAACATGTTTTAAATAACAATACAACTGCGTTGGCATTCTCCTGTACACATTACACTGTCAACAATCTAACAATCTAACAACAGTACATCCCAGCCGTAGGACCAGACCGCGTAAACTCAATGCAGTGTTTTTTTCCCCAGATGTGGGCACCATTGCACAATCCATGCCACCTGCTCTGCGGAGCATTGGAAGAAGTACGAGGGTCTGGAGGAGCTGCAAAATAACCTAACACCAGCCCTGTACATATACTCCTCACCGCGCTGGTCCCGTGTGACTCTGCTTGCACTGAGCATCTTTTTTTTAGCAATGCGATGTGACTAAGATTCACTAAGAGACTGCACTGATTAATTTGTTATGTGACACTTGTATATCTACCGTGTTTCCCCGAAAATAAGCCCTACCCCTACTTTTGAAACACGGTCCAAAATAAGCCCTACCCCGAAAATAAGCCCTACCTAAATCCCCATTTTGTCCGGTCCTACACTAAAATGCCCCCAGCTCCGCCCCCCGCATGAAATGGATGCCGCCAGGGGGGAAAGGAGGCCCGGCCGCCACTGCTACCGCCCGCCGACCCGGTCCCTTACTAAATGATAGAGCTGGAGGAGGCTGCCCGACCCGCTCGGGCCTCTCCTCCACCAGCTTACAGTGAGATACAGTAGTCAGACTCCAAAACAAGCTTTCAATGAGGTCGACATCGGAGGAGCCGCGGATCAAGAGCTGTGGACCGTGGAGGAAGGTAAAGGTGAGTGGGGAAATGGCGCGCATTCAGACTGCATTCAACAGGGAGGGGGAGATTTAAAAAAAAAAATGTTAATTAAAATAAGCCCTACCCCGAAAATAAGCCCTATGGGGTTTTTTTGACAGAAAAAAAATATAAGACAGTGTCTTCTAATCGGGGAAACACGATAGGTGCGACTGCGTCTGAATCTGTATACCAAGCAGCATCTGCGGCTTTTTTCTACACCAAAATCCGTTGTGCTTCATTATCAGACACAGTTTGAGGCGAAAAGTCCGGATCCGCGATACTTTTTCGCCGATGACGTCATTTTCGCCTGTTTTGCTATTACCCCGTATTCAATTTGAAAGACTTTCCGCCTAGGCAGAAAGTCAATGCAATGTAATAGGTGGAAAAGTTTTGCCTATGAATAGCAGGCGGAAAAAAGTGCAGAATTGGGGTTTTGGGGTGCAACATTGCGGGAACCCTTCAGACAGTTCCCCAAAGGTAAACTGTGTCAATTAACAAAAAAAAAAAACACTTAAGAACACCCAAAAAAATCATTTTGGGGGCGAAAAAAAAAAATGTTGGGGGACAAAGTTAAAAATTAGCGAACTTGACTCTGGGGGGAGGGGGGTCCCCAAGTATGCCCCAAGTGTTTTTTTGATTGCAGGTGCTTGCGGCAGGTGGATTTTTCACGATTTTTTCAACTTCACTTTAGCAACTTTTAAATATGCTGACCCCCATTTTCAAGTACCCCAAATTTGCTGGGATAAGTTACTTTCTGGGAAAAATACTCCTGAATACTATTCTGCCCGTTTAAAAACACCAAATACTTTCAGCAAGCCAAATCGGGGGGTACCATAGGGAACCCCCATGTCAGAGCATCTTTTGGGGGGTGTCCGGCTGATTTCCCCAAATCTGACAGTACTCTCCGCCTGTTCAAGTTTCGCCGGGTCCCGTTTTCGCGTACTTTCAAATTGAATACGGGGTAAAGCGGGCATGCGCGCGATACTTTTCCGCCTACAAAACAGGCGAAGTAGGCGAAAAGTCCTGGACGCGAAAAAGTATTGCGGCTCGGCTCAAATTGAATACGGCTCACAGTTGCACACAGTGTCGCATATCAAATTAATCAGTGCAGTCTCCTGGTGCGTCTTAGTCACATCGCATTGCATTTTTGGGCGAAAATGATTCTCTGTGTGAGCAGAGTGGCATGGGACCTGGCGGCTCACTCTCACCAGGCTTCTCGCACCACATGGAGTATTCAGACTAGATGTATGAGGCCACATCTCTATGTACATATTGGTCTTATACACTGGATAGTGTATGAAATACAGTTTTAATATGTAACACTATACACTGAAGTGCCATAAGTCATGGGATAGCAGCATGTAAAGGTAATGGTAGGTGGCGTCACAGTACTGTGACGTCTTGGTAATGTCCAGACCTGCATCAGTTGTAATCTGACATCTCATGAGTTAAGGTGCATACACACTACACGATATGCTCCCTGAGCGATATCGTGTAGTGTGTTCCCGGCAGGCTGTGCTCAATGTTGTTCATGACATTGAGCACAGCCGCTGAACGATATCATTAACGATATCGTTCAGCGCCGGGCTCTCTCCCCCATTCCCTGACATGTCAGCCCGATGAACGATGATGACGAATGACTCGCGAGAACGCGCGTCGCCATCATCGTTCATCTTTTTGGGGTTAAAAATGGACGATAAAGTGGACGACTGAACGATAACGATATCGTTATCGTTCTGTCGTCCACTTTATCGCCCAGTGTGTACGCACCTTTAGTGTGAACACCGGCTAGGCTGCTCATGGTAAGGCAATGTGAATTATCGGAGTTCGAATGGGGCATGATAGTGGGTGCCCGATGGATGGGACATTCCATTTCCGAATTTGTGAGGACATTCAGCATTTCTCGATCTACAGTGTCACGTGTGTACTGGGAATACCTCATGGAAGGCATTACCATCCACTGTGGACAACACAGTGACTTACCACAGGTGCATAACAATCGTGACCAGCAGCATCTGGACAGAAATGTTAGTGGTAACAGACAAGCGACACTGGCTCACATCACAGCCACATTCAATGCAGGAGGTATCAGACACATATCCAGCAGGTCAGACCATCGTTCTTTGGCTTCCATGGGATATGGGAACAGAAGGCCCACCAGAGTGCCCCTGTTAACACTGACACCGGTGTCGTGGCATGGTCCAATGAGTCATGGTTGCAGTTGTTTCAGGCTGATGATAAGAGTTCTGGTTTGGCGCAGATCCCATGAGGCTATGGACCCCAATTTTCAACAAGGCACTATGCAGGCTGGTGGTGGTTACATCATGGTGTGGGGTTTGTTCACTTGGCATGGGTTTGGTCATGCCCGGTAACCCCTACGTAACATTGCTTGATGACCATTTGCAGCCCTTCATGGACTTTATGTATCCCCACGATAGAATATTCCAGCAGGATAATGCACCGTGTTATCAGTCCCAAGTAGTCCAGAATTGGTTCGATCAGCATTCTGGAGAGTTCTGACGAATGCTGTAGCCACCACGTTCGCCCGAAAAAAAACAAACAATTGAGCATTTATGGGACGTGGTGGAGGGGTCCATTCGCACCCAAGATCCTGCACCTACAAATTTCAGGGAGCTGTGGGAAGTTATCCGGCCTGCATAGGTCAATATCTCTCCAGAGGTCATTTGTCCACTTGTGGATTCGATGCCACGTCGAGTTGCTGCACTTCACTGGGCTATACGTGATCATACATGATACTATGTATCTATCCCATAACTTTTGCCACTTCAGTGTAGATGTCCTGTAGTATAGGTTGTAGGGGAGAGGGAGTCTAATGTTTATATCTCATATAAATAATATAAGTGGGTCAGGAAAAGGTTGAATATCCCACTAAATGGGATGTAGTCAGAATACAGACGCCCGGGAAGCCGTCTGACGGAATCCCGGTGTTGAAATCCTGATTTAGGACTAAAGATAGGTGTCTAATTCCCGAAGCCTATCTTTAGCCCGATGACAGAATCCCGACAGACGGCTTCCCAAACTAAGGTAAGTGGGGACAGGGTTAGCGTTAGCCGCGGGGAGGGTGGGTTAGGTTTATGCACCCCTGGGGGGACTTAGGGTTAGGCACCCCCCCCGGGGAGGGTTAGGGTTAGGCTTGCGGAAGGGATGGTTAGGGTTACAAATCAGACTTGGTAGTGAAAGCTGTCGCTGCTCAACAGCTCTGTTCTGTCCCTTATACTATATTGTGGCCACGGATGTAGTAAAATCATATACTACTGCCATTGTGGTCATGATTGGATCTTCTAATCGAAGTGGGAGTTTTTCCCCCCGTTGTCCCCCCCCCGGCATTTTCCTATGAGTTAATTTAAAATGTCTACTAATATGCTATTACAGATAGGTGTCTCTTTCATCTATTAAATGCATTGTTCTAACTTATTGCTGACATTGGGCCTGATTCAGACCCACTCGCGAGCAGCTGTCCGCTCGCAAGTGGGTCGATGTTATGCACTGAGCATGCGCACGATGGAGGGAGCTCCGTCGTGCGCATGCGCCAGACGCGACGAGCGAAGGAAAGTCCTTCGCTCGTTGTGTCCGATCCAAGGGGGCGTGCTGTCAATGTTGATTGATAGCACGCCCCCTTTGGTGGGCGTGCCTCCCTGACGGGGGCGTTCCCACGGGTACGCCTCCCGTCAAAAGCCGGCCCACTGACATCACTAGTGATGTCAGTGGGAGTGATTTTGGCTCTGATAGAGCCAAAATCACTCCGGAGCTTGCGGTTGAAAACCTCAACCGCAGGCTCCGGCTCGTAAATTCGATGGTCGCGATGGTCTCGACCATCGCGGCCATCACAAAGCACGCTCGTATAGCCTGTGGGTGGTGACCCACAGCTATACGAGCGTCCAGGAGGACGCTCCATGAAAATGGAGCCCGGCCCTCATTCAGAGCGTGCGCTCTGCTCAGAGCGTACGGCTCTGAATGAGGGCCATTGAGGGCACTGTGTGGGGTAGAGGGCCAGCCAACCATGTGGCCCCTGAAGTGTGTCAGGCTGCCTGTCACTAATATACAGGGTCAATTTCCTGATGTCTCTGCTTGTATATACAGTGCACCTTGGGCCTCATTCAGCTTGGATCACAGGTATGCGTTCGCACGCAACCGGTCGATATTTGTGGTCTGCACATGCGTATGCGCTGCAGAGCGCGTGCGCGAACCGGCCGCTGCGATCTGGATTGTGATTGCACTGACTATGCAGACCCATCACAGAGTGATTGACAGGAAGTGCCGTTTGTGGGCGGTGATGGGGGGGTGGTCGGTGAAATGCAGGTGTGCTAGTGCGTTTGACCGCCGTTACAGGGTCGTGCATAATTAAGCCCCAGCATACGCAGCCAGAGCTCTACATGGCGCGGCAGGAAGCTTCGCAGGTTGTAGGTCATGTCAAGCTCATCCACAACTCTGCGTATGGGTCCAATCTTACTCGATGTTACTGATGTTTTCGCTGACTTGCAGATGTATGTAATGGGAAGTGGGTGGCTTTATAAGCTGGTGGGCGTCTTGGTATAGTGCTGCGATCGCATTCATTCGCATATTTTCGCAACGTGCGGGTGCGTTGCATTGCAGACTTGCGATCCAACCTGAATGATGTCCCTTGTTCTTTGTCCTTGTTGTCTATTAACACATTTCAAAACTTCCCTTGCAGCATGGTACAGTGTAATACTAAACAATGTACTTAAGAAGCTTTCACATAGAACTCCCATTGTTTTTTTACTGAGCATTAATACTTCTGAAACCCACACGTAGTGTAGAAAGAGGCACCTAGTACAGCCAAGTATGTGGTTTTTTAGTGTGTTTGTGACTGTGTGTTTGTATGTAGACAAGTCCATTCGATTAGGTTAGCAAAGCAAAACACTTTGAAAACATACTTTAAAATGACACTAATGTGTCCAATAATACATTGCAGAAATGTCACAGCGTACAGGTTTTATAAATAGCACAACATTACGAACCAAGTTCAATTATATTGTCTTGAATTCACAAGTAAACTGGTGAATTAGACATTAATATATCTCAGAGCGATAAATAATTTACCTGAAGTAGCTGCTGTGATTTTACAAAGTTTGTAGACATACCTGTAGGGCTGATTCACTACAGATTGCAACTGCAACAGCGTACGCAGATCGGCCGATAGTGCATACTGCTCATCCATTATAGTGCGCGTGCGCGGGTTGGCATTGCGATCGCACTGCGATCACCTACGCAGATACAAAGCCATCTCAGACTGAGGGATGGGACGTCAGCGTGTGGGGGTGGTGACGGGGGAGCGGTTGGAGGAACGCAGGTGTGCCTGCCCGTTTGAACGCCGTTGCTTGGGTGAGCATAAATTAGCCACTGCGACAGCATACGCAGATTGAGTACTTACTGCATGCGACGAGGTTAGCGATTTCTGAGTAAGGTCAGACTTGCTGTAATTGTGCGTGAGGGGCCGATGTTACGCGATGTTCCTGATGTATACGCAGGACTGCAAAGTATTACTGATGTGAGATAGTGGGCGTATCTATGCTGGTCGTGCGACGGCTTTGGCTTTATTATTATATAATGTAGCCGATAAAAAGTGAACAATTTTACTTCCTAAATCTGAATGTTTGACTTGCAATGACCTCCATAAATAAAATGCTCTGTCTATACAGTGGACATGGCCTGTGAATGACAAATTTCAGCCTTAATACTAATTTTAAATTCCTTGCAATTTGAGTTTTTTTTAGCCAAAGAAAGGCTTTTTAAGTGTAATTAATTATTTTGAAAAATTACACATAGCAAAGAATAAAAAGTAAAATAAGTAACCATGGGTACGTTCAATCTGGGCAGCTGAAATGCAAAGCAGGTAAACATTAGACATACAGTTGCAATGGAGAATAAACTGAAGAGCAAACGTTCACAAATTAAGCAACGTAAAGCTCGAAGAATAATATATTTATAGGATGTTTGAAGACATTCAGAAAATAATGATACTATTTATTTATACAAAGAGATTTTTTTTTTTCCTTGCACCACATAGAAGAGCACAGGAATATTGTGATGCTGGGTTACTGTAATAAGAAGGGATGCCTGCAGCTGCACATAGTGGGCCTGATTCAGAGCCGGACGCTATTTGCGCTCGCTCATTTAGAAAAAAGGGGCCGGCTATTTAAATTGAGCGCTCGCTCTTTGCAGTCTGTTGATGCCTCTATGTCAGAGCGAGCGAACGAAATATGCGCTAGCTATTTTGTAAAGACGCCCCCTGGCCGCTCGCATCCTACGTCATCTCCGCTATTTATTTGATTAATCGAGTACATCGAAAGGCATCTGAACTGCTCGCAGTGCTTGTGGTTGGATTTTCCTACCACAATCATGCGATCAGTTCAGGCTAAGAAACAACCAAGTGACGTGGTCGATGACGCTGCTTTGTTAATTATGCACACCCTTAAAACGCCCGTTTTGACTTTTTGGCACGCCTGCGTTCGGATCTCCACTCCCCGTTTTCAAGCACCTTCCCCTGTTACCACCCACAAACGCCTCATTCTGTCACTCAAATTAGCAGGCACTCGCTATTTTGCAAGCACACAATTTCCAACCGCAATGACTGGTTCGCGCATGCATATTACAACCCATACGCATGCGCAGTCGTGCGAACATCGCTCGGAGCATACGAGCGGCTGCTTACGAGTGGCTCTGAATAAGGCCCAGTGACCATACATCATCCCTAATTGAATACGGTCCATGTAATGATAACATTATGTATATCTCTCTATATAAAATAGTCCCTGGTATAGGGGTCTGCCTGTTCGTTCAGGCTAATCTCTTGAAGCACTGGACGGATTCTTATGTGATTTTCACTGTTCTGTACAGCAGTGGTCGAGGAAAGTTTTAGTGTTTGAGCCATTCATCTGTGACAAAAGGGAGCCAAGCAGTAATGATTTTAGTGAAGCATAGTCACGGAACACAATTATGCACCAAACTACTGTATAAGAGCTGGCCAGGGTGCTGAAATAGCAAGAGACAGTGGGTCTGATTCAGTAAGAATCGCTATTGCGATCGCAGCTCCGTAATCGCACGCATATCCACTGCAAAAATCTAATGATTGCAGTCACAATGCCGTCGCAGCCTAACATAAGGACACCCACATCCTCTTATGCACATCCGTAATACTTAGCTAAATAGCGAAACCATTAGTACCATCGAGTACCATCGGTCCCTCACATAGAATTACAGCAGCCCTGACCTTACTACTTAGAAATTGCTAACTTCATTGCACACAGTGGGAGCTCACGCTGTGTATCCTATCGCAGTGCCTAATTTATGCACGCCCATGCAGTGGCGTTCAAACACACTGACACACCTGTGTTTCTCCGACCAACCCCGTCATCTCCCACAAATGGCACTTCCTGTCAATCACTCTGCAATGGGTCTGTGTTGTCACTGAAATCGCAGTTGCTGGTTCGTGCACACGCCCTGCGATGCATAAGCATGTACAGTATGACAAATGGCTGATTGTGTGCGTATTAGCAACAGCGATCCTTGCTGAATCAGGCCCAGTGAGGGCTAATCAGAGATAGCAATATGCCCTGTTGTTTAGCAGCAGCCTAGAGAGCGGAGGGAGTCAGGGACTGAGCAGGGTCTTGTCTGAGACAGAGTAAGAGACAGCCTCAGCGAACCCATTAAAGTTGTCCTGAGGCAGACACAGTAGCCAGGAAGGAGCCAGGGGAGGCATAGCTATCAGGAATTAAAAAGAACACCATCAAATTATTTCCATTCGATTGTGGCAAATATCGCACCACCACCATCAAATGGTAAAAACACTAACATCGGAAAAAAACTATTGATGGTTAGTAACCATCGGATTCTAATGTCCATCCTTATGCTGAACCTGCAGGCGGACTCCGGAACCACTTCTCCACCATGAAGTGCTCCCTCTCCAGCGGGATGTTCCCGCTCAGCCACACGCCCTCGGTGAACAGGTGGCACCTCCTATGGAAGTCAGTGCTGTTCTCGGACAGGGACACTATGGCGAGGAAGCTTAACAGGAAGCCCAGAAAATACAGGGTACATTGTGCAAAGAGGACATTGCTCATCGCCATGTTCTGCAACTGGGGAGGGGTGCGCGTGGAGGCTGCAGAAATATGCACAGGTGCCCCAGCCCCGGGGACATGCTGCTGATATTGCTTATGGCAGCTGCAATACAAATCTCTCATCCATGATCATCCTGCCCTTCCCAGCACATCCCAGTGGCCGGACCCCAAACAGCTGCAGGGCAGCAGCAGTGGGTGTTGTGGTGACCTTGGTGAGATGCAGGGAGCAGGAGTTAGAAGCAGGGGGTTGTGGTGAGATGCAGGGCACTGTGGTGACATGGTGTAGGTTGGTAAGAGATGCAGGGGGCTTTGGCGAGATGAAATTGCTCCCGTGCAAAGCCGGGGGCAGGTCTCTAGTATAGATATAAAGGGGTTGTAGAAACATTTTATGATTATCATTGTTGCAACAGTAATCCATCCACATATTCACAGGATTTGTAAAATGTTTATTTGTCAAGGAATAGTGGAATTCAGCATAGTTTATACCCTACATGTGGAGAGGTTTGGAAACCTTTTTCTAACTTGAAATAATGTTGCAGTATATGACCAGATGCTTGAGTGGAGTTATTTGTATTAAATGACTGCTAGCAGTGGGTGTTCTATATGCTGCTAGTAATGGCAGTGGGTGTACTGTTTGCTGCTTGTGATGGCAGTGGGTGTGCTGTTTGCTGCTTATAATGGCAGTTGGGTGTGCTGTTTGCTGCTTGTGTGGACAGTCGGTTTGCTGCTTATGATGGCAGTGGGTGTTCTGTTTGCTGCTTATCATGGAAGTGGGTGTTCTGTTTGCTGCTTATGATGGCAGTGGGTGTTCTGTTTGCTGCTTATCATGGAAGTGGATGTGCTGTTTGCTGCTTGTGATGGCAGTGGTTGTGCTGTTTGATGCTTGTGATGGCAATGGGTGTGCTGTTTGCTGCTTATGATGGCAGTGGGTGTGCTGTTTGCTGCTTATGATGACAGTGGGTGTGCTGTTTGCTGCTTGTGAGGGCAGTGGTTGTGCTGTTTGATGCTTGTGATGGCAGTGGATGTGCTGTTTGTTGCTTGTGAGGGCAGTGGTTGTGCTGTTTGATGCTTGTGATGCCAGTGGATGTGCTGTTTGCTGCTTGTGAGGGCAGTGGATGTGCTATTTGCTGCTTGTGAGGGCAGTGGATGTGCTGTTTGCTGCTTGTGATGGCAGTGGGTGAACTGTTTGCTGCTTATAATGGCAGTTGGGTGTGCTGTTTGCTGCTTGTGTGGACAGTCGGTTTGCTGCTTATGATGGCAGTGGGTGTTCTGTTTGCTGCTTATCATGGAAGTGGGTGTTCTGTTTGCTGCTTGTGATGGCAGTGGATGTGCTGTTTGCTGCTTGTGAGGGCAGTGGGTGTGCTATTTGCTGCTTGTGATGGCAGTGGATGTGCTGTTTGTTGCTTGTGAGGGCAGTGGTTGTGCTGTTTGATGCTTGTGATGCCAGTGGATGTGCTGTTTGCTGCTTGTGAGGGCAGTGGATGTGCTGTTTGCTGCTTGTGAGGGCAGTGGATGTGCTATTTGCTGCTTGTGAGGGCAGTGGATGTGCTGTTTGCTGCTTGTGATGGCAATGGGTGTTCTGTTTGCTGCTTATGATGGCAGTGGGTGTGCTGTTTGCTGCTTATGATGACAGTGGATGTGCTGTTTGCTGCTTGTGAGGGCAGTGGTTGTGCTGTTTGATGCTTGTGATGGCAGTGGATGTGCTGTTTGTTGCTTGTGAGGGCAGTGGTTGTGCTGTTTGATGCTTGTGATGCCAGTGGATGTGCTGTTTGCTGCTTGTGAGGGCAGTGGATGTGCTGTTTGCTGCTTGTGAGGGCAGTGGATGTGCTATTTGCTGCTTGTGAGGGCAGTGGATGTGCTGTTTGCTGCTTGTGTGGACAGTCGGTTTGCTGCTTATGATGGCAGTGGGTGTTCTGTTTGCTGCTTATCATGGAAGTGGGTGTTCTGTTTGCTGCTTATGATGGCAGTGGGTGTTCTGTTTGCTGCTTATCATGGAAGTGGATGTGCTGTTTGCTGCTTGTGATGGCAGTGGTTGTGCTGTTTGATGCTTGTGATGGCAATGGGTGTGCTGTTTGCTGCTTATGATGGCAGTGGGTGTGCTGTTTGCTGCTTATGATGACAGTGGATGTGCTGTTTGCTGCTTGTGAGGGCAGTGGTTGTGCTGTTTGATGCTTGTGATGGCAGTGGATGTGCTGTTTGTTGCTTGTGAGGGCAGTGGTTGTGCTGTTTGATGCTTGTGATGCCAGTGGATGTGCTGTTTGCTGCTTGTGAGGGCAGTGGATGTGCTATTTGCTGCTTGTGAGGGCAGTGGATGTGCTGTTTGCTGCTTGTGATGGCAGTGGGTGAACTGTTTGCTGCTTATAATGGCAGTTGGGTGTGCTGTTTGCTGCTTGTGTGGACAGTCGGTTTGCTGCTTATGATGGCAGTGGGTGTTCTGTTTGCTGCTTATCATGGAAGTGGGTGTTCTGTTTGCTGCTTGTGATGGCAGTGGATGTGCTGTTTGCTGCTTGTGAGGGCAGTGGGTGTGCTATTTGCTGCTTGTGATGGCAGTGGATGTGCTGTTTGTTGCTTGTGAGGGCAGTGGTTGTGCTGTTTGATGCTTGTGATGCCAGTGGATGTGCTGTTTGCTGCTTGTGAGGGCAGTGGATGTGCTGTTTGCTGCTTGTGAGGGCAGTGGATGTGCTATTTGCTGCTTGTGAGGGCAGTGGATGTGCTGTTTGCTGCTTGTGATGGCAATGGGTGTGCTGTTTGCTGCTTTAGATGGCAGTGGGTGTGCTGTTTGCTGCTTATGATGACAGTGGATGTGCTGTTTGCTGCTTGTGAGGGCAGTGGTTGTGCTGTTTGATGCTTGTGATGGCAGTGGATGTGCTGTTTGTTGCTTGTGAGGGCAGTGGTTGTGCTGTTTGATGCTTGTGATGCCAGTGGATGTGCTGTTTGCTGCTTGTGAGGGCAGTGGATGTGCTGTTTGCTGCTTGTGAGGGCAGTGGATGTGCTATTTGCTGCTTGTGAGGGCAGTGGATGTGCTGTTTGCTGCTTGTGTGGACAGTCGGTTTGCTGCTTATGATGGCAGTGGGTGTTCTGTTTGCTGCTTATCATGGAAGTGGGTGTTCTGTTTGCTGCTTGTGATGGCAGTGGATGTGCTGTTTGCTGCTTGTGAGGGCAGTGGGTGTGCTATTTGCTGCTTGTGATGGCAGTGGATGTGCTGTTTGCTGCTTGTGATGGCAATGGGTGTGCTGTTTGCTGCTTATGATGGCAGTGGGTGTGCTGTTTGCTGCTTATGATGACAGTGGATGTGCTGTTTGTTGCTTGTGAGGGCAGTGGTTGTGCTGTTTGATGCTTGTGATGCCAGTGGATGTGCTGTTTGCTGCTTGTGAGGGCAGTGGATGTGCTGTTTGCTGCTTGTGAGGGCAGTGGATGTGCTATTTGCTGCTTGTGAGGGCAGTGGATGTGCTATTTGCTGCTTGTGATGGCAGTGGGTGAACTGTTTGCTGCTTATAATGGCAGTTGGGTGTGCTGTTTGCTGCTTGTGTGGACAGTCGGTTTGCTGCTTATGATGGCAGTGGGTGTTCTGTTTGCTGCTTATCATGGAAGTGGGTGTTCTGTTTGCTGCTTGTGATGGCAGTGGATGTGCTGTTTGCTGCTTGTGAGGGCAGTGGGTGTGCTATTTGCTGCTTGTGATGGCAGTGGATGTGCTGTTTGTTGCTTGTGAGGGCAGTGGTTGTGCTGTTTGATGCTTGTGATGCCAGTGGATGTGCTGTTTGCTGCTTGTGAGGGCAGTGGATGTGCTGTTTGCTGCTTGTGAGGGCAGTGGATGTGCTATTTGCTGCTTGTGAGGGCAGTGGATGTGCTGTTTGCTGCTTGTGATGGCAATGGGTGTGCTGTTTGCTGCTTATGATGGCAGTGGGTGTGCTGTTTGCTGCTTATGATGACAGTGGATGTGCTGTTTGCTGCTTGTGAGGGCAGTGGTTGTGCTGTTTGATGCTTGTGATGGCAGTGGATGTCCTGTTTGTTGCTTGTGAGGGCAGTGGTTGTGCTGTTTGATGCTTGTGATGCCAGTGGATGTGCTGTTTGCTGCTTGTGAGGGCAGTGGATGTGCTGTTTGCTGCTTGTGAGGGCAGTGGATGTGCTATTTGCTGCTTGTGAGGGCAGTGGATGTGCTGTTTGCTGCTTGTGATGGCAATGGGTGTGCTGTTTGCTGCTTATGATGGCAGTGGGTGTGCTGTTTGCTGCTTATGATGACAGTGGATGTGCTGTTTGCTGCTTGTGAGGGCAGTGGTTGTGCTGTTTGATGCTTGTGATGGCAGTGGATGTGCTGTTTGCTGCTTGTGAGGGCAGTGGATGTGCTGTTTGCTGCTTGTGATGGCAGTGGATGTGCTGTTTGCCGCTTGTGAGGGCAGTGGGTGTACTGTTTGCTACTTGTGATGGCAGTTGGTATTCTGTTTGCTGCTTATGATGGCAGTGGATGTGCTGTTTGCTGCTTGTGACGGCAGTGGATGTGCGGTTTGCTACTTGTGATGGCAGTTGGTGTTCTGTTTGCTGCTTATGATGGCAGTGGGTGTGCTGTTTGCTGCTTATGATGGCAGTGGATGTGCTGTTTGCTGCTTGTGATGGCAGTTGGTGTTCTGTTTGCTGCTTATGATGGCAGTGGATGTACTGTTTGCTACTTGTGATGGCAGTTGGTGTTCTGTTTGCTGCTTGTGATGGCAGTTGGTGTGCTGTTTGCTGCTTATGATGGCAGTGGATGTGCTGTTTGCTGCTTGTGATGGCAGTTGGTGTGCTGTTTGCTGCTTATGATGGCAGTGGATCTGCTGTTTGCTGCTTGTGAGGGCAGTGGTTGTGCTGTTTGATGCTTGTGATGGCAGTGGATGTGCTGTTTGCTGCTTATGATGGCAGTGGGTGTGCTGTTTGCTGCTTGTGATGGGAGTGGGTGTGCTGTTTGCTGCTTATGATGGCAGTGGATGTGCTGTTTGCTGCTTGTGAGGGCAGTGGTTGTGCTGTTTGATGCTTGTGATGGCAGTGGATGTGCTGTTTGCTGCTTGTGAGGGCAGTGGATGTGCTGTTTGCTGCTTGTGAGGGTAGCGGGTGTGCTGTTTGCTGCTTGTGAGGGCAGCGGGTGTGCTGTTTGCTACTTGTGATGGCAGTTGGTATTCTGTTTGCTGCTTATGATGGCAGTGGATGTGCTGTTTGCTGCTTGTGACGGCAGTGGATGTGCTGTTTGCTACTTGTGATGGCAGTTGGTGTTCTGTTTGCTGCTTATGATGGCAGTGGGTGTGCTGTTTGCTGCTTGTGAGGGCAGTGGGTGTGCTATTTGCTGCTTATGATGGCAGTGGGTGTGGTGTTTGCTGCTTATGATGGCAGTGGATGTGCTGTTTGCTGCTTGTGATGGCAGAGGATGTGCTGTTTGCCGCTTGTGAGGGCAGTGGGTGTGCTATTTGCAACTTGTGATGGCAGTTGGTATTCTGTTTGCTGCTTATGATGGCAGTGGATGTGCTGTTTGCTGCTTGTGACGGCAGTGGATGTGCGGTTTGCTACTTGTGATGGCAGTTGGTGTTCTGTTTGCTGCTTATGATGGCAGTGGGTGTGCTGTTTGCTGCTTATGATGGCAGTGGATGTGCTGTTTGCTGCTTGTGATGGCAGTTGGTGTTCTGTTTGCTGCTTATGATGGCAGTGGATGTACTGTTTGCTACTTGTGATGGCAGTTGGTGTTCTGTTTGCTGCTTGTGATGGCAGTTGGTGTGCTGTTTGCTGCTTATGATGGCAGTGGATGTGCTGTTTGCTGCTTGTGATGGCAGTTGGTGTGCTGTTTGCTGCTTATGATGGCAGTGGATCTGCTGTTTGCTGCTTGTGAGGGCAGTGGTTGTGCTGTTTGATGCTTGTGATGGCAGTGGATGTGCTGTTTGCTGCTTATGATGGCAGTGGGTGTGCTGTTTGCTGCTTGTGATGGGTGTGGGTGTGCTGTTTGCTGCTTATGATGGCAGTGGATGTGCTGTTTGCTGCTTGTGAGGGCAGTGGTTGTGCTGTTTGATGCTTGTGATGGCAGTGGATGTGCTGTTTGCTGCTTGTGAGGGCAGTGGATGTGCTGTTTGCTGCTTGTGAGGGTAGCGGGTGTGCTGTTTGCTGCTTGTGAGGGCAGCGGGTGTGCTGTTTGCTACTTGTGATGGCAGTTGGTATTCTGTTTGCTGCTTATGATGGCAGTGGATGTGCTGTTTGCTGCTTGTGACGGCAGTGGATGTGCTGTTTGCTACTTGTGATGGCAGTTGGTGTTCTGTTTGCTGCTTATGATGGCAGTGGGTGTGCTGTTTGCTGCTTGTGAGGGCAGTGGGTGTGCTATTTGCTGCTTATGATGGCAGTGGGTGTGGTGTTTGCTGCTTATGATGGCAGTGGATGTGCTGTTTGCTGCTTGTGATGGCAGAGGATGTGCTGTTTGCCGCTTGTGAGGGCAGTGGGTGTGCTATTTGCAACTTGTGATGGCAGTTGGTATTCTGTTTGCTGCTTATGATGGCAGTGGGTGTGCTGTTTGCTACTTGTGAGGGCAGTGGATGTGCTGTTTGCTGCTTGTGATGGCAGTTGGTGTTCTGTTTGCTGCTTATGATGGCAGTGGATGTGCTGTTTGCTACTTGTGATGGCAGTTGGTGTTCTGTTTACTGCTTATGATGGCAGTGGGTGTGCTGTTTGCTGCTTGTGAGGGCAGTGGATGTGCTGTTTGCTGCTTATGATGGCAGTGGATGTGCTGTTTGCTGCTTGTGAGGGCAGTGGATGTGCTGTTTGCTGCTTGTGAGGGTAGCGGGTGTGCTGTTTGCTGCTTGTGAGGGCAGCGGGTGTGCTGTTTGCTGCTTGTGATGGCAGCGGGTGTGCTGTTTGCTGCTTGTGATGGCAGCGGGTGTGCTGTTTGCTGCTTGTGATGGCAGTGGGTGTGCTGTTTGCTGCTTGTGAGGGCAGTGGGTGTGCTGTTTGCTGCTTGTGAGGGCAGTAGGTGTGCTGTTTGCTGCTTGTGAGGGCAGCAGGTGTGCTGTTTGCTGCATGTGATGGCAGCGGGTGTGCTGTTTGCTGCTTGTGAGGGCAGTGGGTGTGCTGTTTGCTGCTTGTGATGGCAGTGGGTGTGCTGTTTGCTGCTTGTGAGGGCAGTGGGTGTGCTGTTTTCTGCTTGTGAGGGCAGTTGGTGTGCTGTTTGCTGCTTGTGAGGGCAGTAGGTGTGCTGTTTGCTGCTTGTGAGGGCAGTGGGTGTGCTGTTTGCTGCTTGTGAGGGCAGTGGGTGTGTTGTTTGCTGCTTGTGATGGCAGAGGATGTGCTAAAAGATTTAAACATATATCACACAAATAAAGACATAATCTTGCTGTTGAAAACATTGTGGATACTCACCTCAATATTTAAGTATTTTTGATTTATGGTGTGCCTCCCCATACTAATTACATAATTTGATATCAAGACTTATGGTTAGAGGATTAGTAACAGCTCCTCATGCATATAATTTCGCTAATTATATTATATCGCTTCAATCTTTCAATACAGACATTATATATCTGAACAATTGAATCTCATTCCAAATAGGTTCATCTTTTTGACAAATTGGACACCTATCGGATTACAACTTACCTGTTATGTCTTTGTTTGTGTGATATATGTTTAAATCTTTTAGGATATAAGTCTGCTAAATTTGATCCTGATTGGATTAATATCCAACTGTTATGAGCTTTGTCTGAGATATACATATGTGAATTAGTCAATCTTAAGAATTTATCTAAGTGATTCACCTTGTACCCCAATTAGGCTCACATAATTGACAATTTGGATCCTGACTAGACTACTTCTTCATTTATTTATTATGTATTCAGTTTGTCATGTTTAATCTACCCATATGGTAGAACTCTTTTTAAAGGTTCATCAATAAATGATAAGTTTTACCTTTATTCACTATACAATTATGATCTAAATATCATTCTCTTTAAAGGGTGCCCCAGAATAGGCAGAATTTGTCTTTCCCCTTTTTTGCTTTCAGCAAAAATGTTTCTTAATGTGTATGGCACAAATCCTATGGATGCACCACCAACCTCTAGAGTTATCCAGGATTTTCCTTGTGATAAACCAATGTTGGTTTTCAGTGATTCAACTATACTCAGCGGCGGGCTGGGCCGGGGGGCAGGGTGCCATCTGCCCCCCGGGCCGGTACGACTGTGCAGGCCAGTCAGTCCTCTATCAGGCTGCCTATCTGGCCGGCTCACATCAGCCCGCCGGACCGGCTATGCGTGCGCTTACAGGGTTTACCGGATGCTGTGGTCTGCGCCGAATAGCGGCACTTCCGGGTGCTAGAAGGGGAATTGGTATGAAATACTGTCGGCCGCATGGCCGGCGGTTTGATTCCCGTCAGCGGCAGCCCGACAGAAGCAGAGTGCGACGCAGCGGAAGCCCGACAGCGCTGGAAATCCCGATCGTGGAAATCCCACTAACCTAACCTAACTCCCCTAACCCTAACCCTCCTTAGGGGTGCCTAACCCTAACTTCCCCCCCAAGTGCCTAACCCTAATCCCCCCTCTAAGTGCCTAACCCTAACCACCCCCTTCCCCGCTGCCTAAACCTAAGTCCCCCGGGGGGGTGCCTAACCCTAAGTCCCCCCCGGGGGTGCCTAACCCTAACCCTCCCTCCCCCTAGCCTAACCCTAACCCTCCCGGGGGGGTGCCTAACCCTAAGTCCCCCCCGGGAGCCCTAAACCTAACCCTCCCCCCCCGCGGTTGTCCGCTCGCGGGGTAAGACAGTCGGGAAGCCGGCTTCTGGTATTTAGGCAGTCGGCTTCCCGATTGCCTCCCCTAGAAGGAACCGCCGGGGACAGCTGCAGTGGCGGCCGGGCGGCACAAGCGGTAATCAGACTGGTGGTTGCTACATCCCCTAGTCCGGAGGAGTATCTTCAGTGCCGGTAACTGTCTCTCTCTGGGAGGGGGAGGAGGAGTGATTGCTGCCCAACACTGTTGGGATGCCGTGTACATAACTGCCTCACACCAAACACCCTGCTCACTGCACCTACTGTAGGAGCCTATTTATTCATCCACACTGCCTTTACCTGTATATATATATATATATATATATATGTGTATATTTATATATTATGTAAATGTAAATATATGTATACATATAAGTATATATATATATATATATATGTATAATGTGTGTGTGTGTGTGTTTATATGTATATACACCTCACACCTGATTGCCTCACAGCTAATCCCCTGTTCACAGCACCTAGGGGCCTATTTATTCACCCACACTACCTGTACCTGATTATATACAGTATGTATATGTATATACGTACATGTGTGTGTGTATGTGTGTATATAATATATATATATAAAAATATCATACAAACTCGGCACTCACATGCTTTTCAAACTGCAACTCCTTTGAACATAGGGAATGTTGGTTCCAAAATATTGCAATCATTTGTTAAGCTGACCACCGCTACACGGTCATTCCCATCTGGCCAGTCCCTACACTGATTCTCAGATAAATGAACTTGATCTGCCACCTTTGGCTCAAGCTGCATACATTTTAAACATGAAACTGGCTCCTGCCTTAAAGATACAGGACCACACCCAGGGCTATCAGTAAATAAGCACCTGGAAAAAGAAAAAAAGTTTGTCTTACATTTGAAAAACAGGGTGCCCTAGCAAGTGTGACCACAAAATTTAAATAAACGACAAGGGCACCCCAGATGGTTGAGTGCCGTTGATCAAGCCTGTCGTTATATATATATCTAAATATCTATATATCTATCGTGTGTTTTATATATATATATATATATATATATATTAATGTGTGTGTATATATACTTGTCACTTCGCTCTCCACAGGATTATATTCCCCCTCTATGTCCACGTGTATAGTAGGGAATGATGTTTGACAGTAACTGATTATGTCAGGGTACATATATACGGAGGAGGATCTATCCACTACTCATGTCCCATGTGCCCCCTTTTCTTTCTCCTCCACCCACTTACCTCTCCATCCTTCTGTCAATGTCCCTCCTTTTCCTTTCTCTTCTATTATCCCCTTCTTACCTCCCCCTTTCCCATCAATCCTATCTCTTCCCTGCCACATCTATTCCCCCACGGTAGAGACTATTTCCACTTCAGATACTGTACCTGGAAGTGACGTACACTGAGGGCGGAAGTGCAGTTTCCTGCCCACAGTCCACTAAAAAAATTAAAGTTGACCCCTTGCGGGCTCGCTTCACTCGCCACTCTTCGGGCTCGGGGGCTCGCTACGCTCGCCACATGGTTATGTTCCCCATCTATGCCCACTTGGATGGTAGGGAATGACGTTGGACACTGGCTGATGACGTCGGGGTCAATCTACGGAAGGGGATCTAGCTGCTTCCATTCCCCTGCTACATATCTGCCCTCATCCTTTACACATTTTCCACCTCCCCCCTACAAATCCCCTTCGGCCACCCCACACATGCTCCACCTCCCCACTACACTTTTACCCTCCTCCCCACTACAAATCCACCTTCTTCCCCCCCTACACCTCCTCTCCCATACACATCTACCCTCCTGCCCCATACATATCCACTCTTCGCGTTCAGCGCCACAAAACTGAACCTAAGGATGGCAGATCTGTTACTAGGTGACTTTTTTTTATCACAATCTGCATTTTTAATTTAGATGTGATAAATATTTTACGCCCAAATTCGCAATGTGTTAATTAATATTTTTATGCAAATTTACAAAAATCTTGCCAGGAAACTGGCTCCGTTAAGAGCCTGCCCTGGGGTTGGGCTGGAAGCAGTGTGATAGTGTAACACTATCACACTGCTTTCTGGTTTGGGTCCTCGGCACAAACTGTGCATGTGCGGCTCTCATGGGCCAACAGATCCGGATCCGGAGTACCCCTCTTCAGAAGGAATAGTAGCCCATAGATTACTATAGAGTAATGCTATCTGGAGATGGCGTTACCCTATCAGGGCCAAGCTCCACAATGTGCTGGTAGAAAAGTCGGGGGCCACTTGCTTGTGTTTGCCCCCCAGGCTAAAAGTTGCCAGCCAGCCCCTGACTATACTATATTGTTTCCTTAATTGATTACTGTATTACTTGTGCGGACTCATCCCTCTTGTTTATGGCAGGAGGAGCACGTAATCTGCCTTCTGTATGTCCACCTTTCTAAAACATCATCCAGCTACCAATCTCCACTGCCTTACAAACACCAAACGAGTGAGTGGTTATTGGTCAGTACATTATCCATATAGTCTATACTTTCTCTTGTATGTACATGCAAATATCACAGTTGAGATTTGTTACGCTACTGATACACCTACAGGGAGAGTTGGTTGGGCTAAAAAAGCACCACCCACTTTCTGTTGTCAGTACCTGAGTAATGGCTGTGACTGGCATTAGGGGAATATTTTAAGAGATATGTGGCTGGCAAGCACCTGGTATGGTCCCATCTGCCTGTTAAAAACTAATATTACATTTGCTTGTGTAGTGTAAAATACAGAGATGTTCTTCCCTGCTGAACAGATGCAGAACTAAGGACCTCATTCAGAGCCGGACGCTATTTGCGCTCGCTCTTTCAGAAAAAAGGGGTGGCTATTCAAATGAACCGTTCGCTCTTTGCGGTCTATTCACGCCTCTAGGTCTGAACGAGCGAACAAAACATGCGGTCGTTTTTTGGAAAACTACGCCCCCTGGCCGCTCGCATCCTACGTCATGTCCGCTATTTATTAGCTTAATCGAGTACATCGACCAGCGTATGAACTGCTCGCTATTCTTGTGGTTGGTTTTTCCTACCACAATCTTGCGAGCAGTTCTGACTATAAAATAACCCAATGTCGTGGTCAATGACGCTGCTGTATTAATTATGAACACCCTTAAAACGCCCGTTTTGACCTTTAAGCACGCCTGCGTTCGGATCTCCACTCCCCGTTTTCAAGCACCTTCCCCATTACCACCCACATACGCCTCCTCCTGTCACTCAAAATAGCAGGCATTCGCTATTTAGTGAACAAACGATTTTCGGCCACACTGACTGGTTCGCGCATGCGTATCACGATCCGTACGCATGCGCAGTTGTGCAAACATCGCTCGGAACGAACGAGCGGCCGCTTACGAGCGGCTCTGAATCAGGCCCTAAGATTGGTAGAATGGCCACCTGAAGTACAAATTCAGAAGACTGCAAATGGGTTAAAAGCCAGAAAAATTAAATACTTCAGGCAGATGCTTAAAGCTTCTCTCTGTTGGTCAAATCTGCAGTGAAGATCCATGACAGCTGCCTACAGCAGCTCACACTCACAAGAATGAGAAGGGTGTGACGAGTGTGAAAGAAAACAAAACAGTCGATTAGCTAGTTCTTCCTGGCAATCCCACTCCTAGCCAAGATGTAATATGTCTAATTGTATTATGTGTAAATATGTGCGCAAAACATAATCCTCGTGGCATCGGATTCTCGCGAGTTTTGGATTCTATATAAGGTGGTGCGGATGAGACTCGCCACCCTGTCCTTGTTAAGCACGCTGCTGTATGCTGCGCTTAACTCTGCTGTAAAGGCTGTGCTGTTGTGTATAACTATATAAAGTGGGGTGCACACTTCTGTGTTGTATTCTGCTGCATAGGCTGTGCTCCTTAGTTAATGTGTATATAGGGGAGTGCATGCTGCTGTGCTGTACTCACAAGTCCAGACTCACAAGTCACAAGTGGCTGTGCTGCTTAATCAATGTGTAGTGTATAGCGGGTGCACACTGCTGTATGCTGTGCTGTACTCTGCTGTATAGGCTGTGTCCAGCAGTGACGTGCGGTGAGGTAAATGGATGGGGAGGCACTGACTAGTATCAGGGCCAGATTTACAGATACATATATGAACCTGAGGGTTCATGTGGCATTATACAAAGGTGCAGCGGTTTATACAGTGCTGGAAATTTGGTGTGTTTTCATCAGGTATGTGTGGAAAAGGTAGACAGGGGAGGCAGTGCCACACCTGCCATACACTTTTTACTCCAGAGATTTGTCTACAAAAATGATTAGAATAATGCAAAGAAGATATTTATAATATTTTCTTTAAATTGTTCTTATAATTTGTATAGTCAAAACTCTGGAGTATACCTAAGTATGACAGGAAAGGCTCTGCCTCACCTCACCGCACATCACTGGTGTGCAGTGTCCACACTCACAAGTCACAAGTGGTTGTGCTGCTTAGTCAGTGTGTATAGGTGGTGCACGCTGCTGTATGCTGTGCTGTACTCTGCTGTATTGGTTGTGCAGTGTCCAGGCTCCATCAGTAAGGCATACATATATAAGGCCTGTGACTCCACGTAGTTTGAATTGAAAACCATCGTGTACAATCGAGTACCATCGCAGCCTCACGCACACTTGCACAAGCTCTGACCTTACTCAGAAATTAACAACCACGCACGCTATGAGACCTCACACTGCGTATGGCATCACATTGGCTAATTTATACACGCCCCTGCAACGGCGTTCAGACACACTGGCACGCCTGCGTTTCCCCGACCACCTCCCCATCACCACCTACAAATGGTGCTACCTGTCAATCAGTCTGTGGGGGGTCTGCGTAGCCTCTGCGATCGCAGTCCCGATTGCAATAGCTAGTTTGCGTACGCACACTGCGATGCATGCGCAGAACGCTACAATCGGCCGAATGCATGCGTATTGGGAACTGCTTTCCAAGCTGAATCAGACCCTTAGTTCTCCATCTATCTCTCCTCACTACTAGCACTACTCCTTCCTGTATTACATGGGTCTCATTCTTGAGGCACAAACTCTATGCATAGATAAAAACCGCCTGTGTGAACTGTCTACCCAGTACTCCAAAGCATTTCTCCATCTCATATCCCTGTATATTAACATATGGCTGATATGTTGTTTAATGTATGGATGTGTATCTCACGAGCTACTGGTTGCTCGCAGTCTTAATTTTGGTAGTTCGTCTGGCTGCAGTACTGCAGAGCCAGCTAGGAGCCCACTAGGTGGAAGTAACCTCTGATGCATGCTCCACTGTGGCATCAACGCCGTGGGTGGAGCCACAGGGAAGTGAGTCAAGTGAATTCCATAGTTGCTACGATCACCTGACATGCTTCCCCGTGGTTCCACCCATGTCGTCTACGCCACCGTGGAGCATCACAATATGTGACAAACACCTCGTGTGATTCTTGCCCATCACTCCTGGAAAATCACACAGCAGCCTCGCCTATATCTTTTGCTCCTCTACCTCACTTACCTCCTTGGAGCCAGTAATTAACAGTGAATTGTGCCTGTTATTTACAAATTGTAACGTTATCACTGTATGAATTAAATTTATTGTTTTATATGAAACATTTTTTAGTTTTCATTAAATGACCTTCAGTTGTTCGGTTAATAGCCAGATTTGTTTTCTATAATTTTAGTAGCTCTTCAAGAGGTTTAATATGTCTCAAATAGCTCATACCCCTATTAAGGTTGGCGACCACTGTTGTAAGCTCTTCAAGCAGGTACCCCAGTTCATTAGTATCATAATATTTCATGCACTACAACCATTGTAAACATATTTTGTTTTATCTCCCTACTGTACATCACTACAGAATATGTTGCTATTCTATAATGAAGTAATCATTATAAAATGGCCATCCATCAACTGTCATAGCACTGCAAGGTTGCAACACCTACTGCCTCTGACTTATATAAAATAAATAAAAATAATACAACTCTATAATAGCCCATGTCTAAATGTTTATATTATTTATATAATGTACAAAATAAGATACATATAAGATGTGCAAAGTCAACAGAGTAGCCCCTTTAAACCTGTGATGCCCTGTATCTGGACTTACTGAATGTGTTCTTTCCTAAGTCTCTAGGCCTGAGATGTTGTCAGTGTGTTACACTGAATGTGGATCTGGTTAGGAATCTTATGCAGTTTAAGTGGACATGGGAGCTGAAGCCTTGCTACTGGCTGTTAAAGTAAAAATTATTTTTTATAAAATTAGTTCTTCATTTTTGTGAATTAAAACTGAATTGGCTAAATGACTTTAGTGAGCAGATCATTACTATTATCTACATTGCAGAGTGTACATTTAACTTTTTACTAATGCATGCAATAACTAAATAAAAACGAGTTATTACTAATACCCTTTTTACACCAACCTAAATGGATCCACCCGTTTCCAGAGACCTGGGGATCCAACTCGGGTACTTTGCAGGGTTGGCCACGAGTCATTCCCATGCCACCCTGCAGTGTAAATGGCGCTGTCCGGGTCACGATGACCCAGATCGTGCCGCATGCCAGCTGATTGGCCGGCTTCAGTGGCGCTTGGAGATGACATAATCTCCAAGCGTCCACTACAATGCCGGAAGAGCCGTGTCACTGGAGACCAGTGTGAACGGCGCCGACTCGGAAATATCTTTTGTCGACACCGCAGTTTGAAAGGGGTAAGTTCCGGATCTGATCTGGATTGGAACCCTGTTCCAACCCCTGTGTCAGACCCGGAACTTTGGTTTAAAAGAAGTGGTGTAACTGGACATTTTTTATTTTAATTCTTCAGTTTCTTGCCTTGCTGCACATAGATGCCAGCAGTGTGCCTTTAGCAAGGCAACTGGAAGCAACTGACAGGCAGCAAGTCTAAATTAGTGGTAGTTACCTTTATAGAAGATAAAAGGGTTGTAGACATCAAATTCAGATAGTACACATGTAAAGATTTTCTGTCCAACCATCCAACTAGTTGTTTGGTTGGAATGAAAATCTG
Organism: Taudactylus pleione; assembly: GCA_031769625.1. Classification (NCBI taxonomy): domain Eukaryota; kingdom Metazoa; phylum Chordata; class Amphibia; order Anura; family Myobatrachidae; genus Taudactylus; species Taudactylus pleione. The sequence continues at coordinate 12,857,172 of JAUIMM010000064.1, read as the reverse complement.
GTAACGTATGGGAGTAACTGATGATCAGCAATTTGCTCCTGAATGCCAGAAAACAGATGAAAATGGTCGTTCAGACAAGTTTTTTAAATGTTTGATCCAAACAATTTGTTCACAGTTTTTGTCCATTTTCCGGCATTTGGGAGCAAATTGCTGATTGTCATTTGCTTTCATACCTTACCAGATTTTCATTCCATCCAATCAACTAACTAACTGGCATAGTGTTTGGCCTGTGGGAATGCAAAGTTGAGGGACACATTCATATTTGGTGGATGCTTGAACTTGTGTTTGGCTTCCTGGTCGTACCATCATTTAGGTTACTGATTGAGGGGTCTATGTACTAAGCAGTGTTAGGAGACAGAGTGAAAAGTGATAAGAAAGTGATAAGGTACCAGCAAATCAGCTCCCAACTGTCATTTTTCAAACACAGCCTTAGAGCTGACAGTTGGGAGCTGATTGGCTGGCACCTTATCACTTTCTTATCACTTTTCACTCTGCCTATTAACACTGTTTAGTAAATAGACCCCTGAGTTCTGTTTGCCCCTTAATGAAAAAGGTAGGTCATCATACAGAACCATCAGGGGTTATCTATCATTGTGAAATGGATGGACTTGTAGCTAGATAGTTTGCATTTGTGTTTTAAGATGTGTCACAGTTTGAACATGGACATGAGTAGATAGTGTAAGTAGTGGTATGAGATATCTTGATTGTGTAGATGAAAGAACAGGCCCAGGTTAGTGTCATTACAAAAAAAAAGTTTGTTAGGAAGCATGTGCGTAAGTCTCTGGTGCATGTAGCCAATTCTGTAAATATTGGTGGTTTTGTTATAGTTGTTATAGTATGATTGATGCCTTCATTATATTCTGCTTGTTTTTGCTTGCATAGACTTATCCGTACAACTAAAATTGCTCTTCCAAATAAAATTGTGAAATGAATAGTTGTTGAGTCTTTGTGTGTGATTAATATGGGAAACCCATGGTTGAGGTTCATTCATTTGGAAAACAGTATCTTTTTAATAAGGTTGGCTCTGCCAATATAATATATCTGAAGATTATTTTACCCCTGAGTTCTTTATGCAGTGTCATTCATTACTGAGGTTGAAGTTGTATAGGTGTGATGGTTATGGGATGTCCAGAAGAATAACTTGTGCTTAACCAGTTATGTGCTAATTTTAGTGTTCCAGGGATTATATGGGAATTTGTCCTGTAAAGTCACAGTTACTGATTTATCAAATTAATGGAGAAGCCAGAGATTTCCTCCAGAGCAATTAAATTCTATCCATTACAGGACAAAATTATTATGCAGTATTAGATATGGAAATATGTAAGTAATCTGCAAAGGGGTCCAGTGAGAGATTAAATAATAGTGGGATATGGGACAGTCCTGGCATTGGCCTCTAGTTCTGATCACTTTGTCTTCGTGCGCATGCGCGAGATCCGGATAGCGACGATCAAGCTGTCACTCCAGGTCTCGTACCGAAGGGGGCGTGCTGTCGATGTTGAGTGACAGCACGCCCCCTTTGGTGGGTGGGCCAGGGGAGTGGCTGCCCAAACGGAGGCGTTCCCATGTGAATGTCTCCGTTTGGGGCCGGCCCCACTGACATCACGAGTGATGTCAGTGGGAGAGATTTCGTCTTTGTTAGAGCCGAAATCTCTCTGGGGCTTGCGGTAACGAGACCTTACCACAAGGGTCTTTACCATCGCGACCATCTTCCTGGCCGCTCGCTATATCTGTGGGTGGTCCACCCACAGCTATGCGAGTGGCCAGGAGGCCGCTCTAAAAAAAAAAAATAGCCCGGCCCTGATTCAGAGCGAGCGCTCTGTCAGAGCGTCTGGCTGTGAATCAGGGCCTCAAATTATCTGAGTAAAGCCAAGACTAAATTGCCTGTAATAAGTATATTAAAGTGACAAAGGCTTTGGTAGCATTTGAGTAATATGTTGCATGTTGCAACATAGAGGCCACTACTGCCACAATGGCTGTGCAAATTTCTTTAACTTAATGCTGCCCCCTGAAATCAAATTGGCGACCAGTAGACAGACAAGATAGGATGAATCAAATTTACATAACTGGAGACTATAATCCTGATTCAGAGGAGCACGCAAACCACCCGCAATGCTGATGTTCATGTAGTTGGGCGATTGCTACTGTGCATGCATGCAGAGTCCTGAAAACCACTACGGTGCATGCGTGATGGGCGTTCCTAGTTGGTGACTGGGAGGTCGCCTAAAGTGAATGCAAAAAAAATGTTTCCTGGGTGTGTTATGTGAGCGTCGCAGACGTGTCAGTGAAAGCCAGGGTCAGTGCTAGGTTTCTCAGCACCCAGCGACGTTCTGTACTACACTATTGCCACTGCCCTCCCCCTCCGCCCCTTCCCTCCCCCGCTCCCCTCGCTCTGAGCTTATAACAGTAACTCCAGTGAATGGGTGGAGGGCGAGGTTCTTCTGAAGCCGGCCAGGTTGCAGTCCTGGCGCTCTTGTGCGGCCACACTAACAGAACATGCCGCGAGCTAGCCCTGGTGAAAGCACTTCCACAAAGGCCATGTTCAGACGGAGACTCTGCACCTGCCATAAGGCTGCTGCAAGTGTCGATGGTGCATGCGATGGTGCTCCAATGGTGGCGTGTCAATAATCATTAGCATTTGTATTGTTAAAATGTACAGAGACGCAGAAAGTGGGCTTTTCACGGCTTGCACATCCAGCATATTATCGCTGCCGCAAGTTCGCAAAACGGTGCACCACCGGACAGAGCAGTGTCCACCTCTGAATCAAGCCCTGTGTACCTTTAGCAGACTGCCCCACCCACTGCCCCACCCACTTGTCCTTCCTCATTTGCACAAAACTTAAGAAGCCTTCTTGGTCCTGTCATTAAAGCAGAATACAGTTGCATTGTACTATACTGCACAGTTAATTCCATCCTTAGATAAACCATGATCCTTAGGATAACCTCCCCACTGTAAGTTAATATAACATTTCCCAACATCAGTTAAAATGTTTTTGAATTTTCTATATGCGTTTTTGTTGTCAGTAAAAACAAAACAAAATATGTTCTTCTTGTAAGAAAAATATTCTTTTCCTCTGACTCATCATGGTCTCACCATCTGATAGCCTCCCTATTATCTCTGTCTCTGTCTGTTCCTTGCAATTTGCAGGCACTTGTGTTAGCTGGATGGTAAGCAGACATTTGATGCTGTTTTTGATTCTCTCTAAACCTTCTCAATTATCATGTAGAAAGAGCACCACACCCAGTGGTAGCATTTGTAAGGCATGCTCCATCTTTGTGGGCTTCACAAAGGGAATCTGTATGTAATGCCGCCGGATGTATTGACGTCGGACTAAATACCGACGCTGGAAGCCCGAACCATCAAGATCCCGACTGGGGCTGGTCTGTACCCTAACCCTCCCCTCTCCCCCCCCCCCCCCTAACCCTCCCTTAGTGGTACCTAACCCTAACCTCCCCCTGGTGATGCCTAACCCTAACCCCCCTTTCTCACACCCTAAACATATCCCTCCCGGGGGGTGCCTAACCCTAACCTTGTTGAACGATCTCCCGGGTGTGCTGGATGATCGATATCGATCATCCAGCACACCATCAACCCGCCAATGACCCGCGATCAACGATTGCGGATCCCTATAGTAACCTGGTCGATATCGTCCGGGTTGGCCTGCATGCACGGGCGATTGACGATTTTGTTATCGTCCATACATGCCCGCGCATCGCAGGTCGTTGGTGGGTTGGAGGCACTGAAAAATGCACGATATGAACCATAACGATATAATCGATATCGTTATCATTTATATTGTGCATTTTAATTGTACCGTGTGTTAGCACCTTAACATGTGATAAGACAATAGCTCAGTTTCAGTGCAAAAGTTTAGCTGAGCAATAACAGAATAATATAGCATGTAGGATGGCATTCAGTAATGGTAGCAAATGTTATCATTCAATAGAAGAATCAGCAATAAGATTGGTGATATTGGTAGAATTAACAATGACTACTAGAACTAAATAAATCTCTTGGGCATATCCTGGTCTCTGAGTTAGAGAGGGATGATTGCTGTGGAAAACCTCACCATCTATGATAAGAAGACAAAGGGCCTGATTCAGAGCCGCTCGTAAGCGGCCTCTCGTTCGCTCCGAGCGATGTTTGCCCAACTGCGCATGCGTACGGATCGTTATACGCATGCGCGAACCAGTCAGTGCGGTCGAAATTCATGTGCTCGCAAAATAGCGAATGCCTGATAATTTGAGTGACAGAAAGAGGCGTATGTGAGTGGTAACAGGGGAAGGTGCTTGAAAACGGGGAGTGGAGATCAGAACGCAGGCGTGCTTAAAGGTCAAAACGGGCGTTTTATGGGTGTGCATAATTAAAACAGCAGCGTCATTGACCACGTCACTGGGTTATTCTAGAGCCAGAACTGCTCGCAAGATTGTGGTAGCAAAAACCAACCACAAGAATAACGAGCAGTTCATACGCTGGTCGATGTACTCGATTAATCTAATAAATAGCGGACATGACGTAGGATGCGAGCGGCCAGGGGGCGTAGTTTTCCAAAAAACGACCGCAAGTTTTGTACGCTCGTTCAGACCTAGAGGTGTGAACAGACCGCAAAGAGCAAACGGTTCATTAGAATAGCCAGCCCTATTTTCTGGACGAGTGAGCGCTAATTGCGTCCGGCTCTGAATCATTCCCAATGACAACGAGCTACACTGGATTCTTTTGTAATAAGAATAATGGAGAACAGTGGCAAATGCAGGAATTCTAGAGGGGGGTTTCCAAATGCTTGATTTTAGAGTGAGTGTGGCCAGTCCATGAAGAGGCATAATTACCACTTATCCAGCTTTAATATGCGTCATGCAAAGTGTATTGTGTGTCATAATTCCAGCATATACAGGACCAGAGATCACAGTAAGCCATTAACAGGGGTATTCAATATGGGAGCGAAAAGTCCGTGCTGGACTTTTCGCTCCACATCAGAGATTTTCCTGGGATAAAGTATCGGGCGCGCGCCCGCTTTATCCCCGTATTCAATTTGAAAGAAACGGGACCCGGCGAAGTAGGATCGGCACAAAAAAATGAAATTTACCTGGAATAAATTGTAGGACCCCCCTAAAACTGTAAAAACATGGGGGATCACTATGGGTACCCCCGTTTTAGCCTGCAAATGAAAGTCAGGGTTTTAAATAGCGGCTGCAGGTGTTTTTTTCCCTACATTGATGCAGAAGAGCACTTAGGTTTTTTTTTTTCATTATTTTAAGTGGTCTCATCAAATTTGGGGTACATGAAAATGGGTACTAGCATATTTTTAAGTCCCTAAAGTCTTTATTTAAAAAATCTGCAAATATGCACCTGCCGCTAATAACCTATTCTACAAAACACCTGCCGCATAATTGCAGAATAGCCCTGAACCTATTTCCCTATTTTTAAACAATTTTTTCCCATTTTTTTTTTCACCCCAAATTTTCAATAATTTTTTTGGGGTGTCCCTATTTTTTTTTTAAACTTTTTTTTGACACAGTTTATTTTAAAATGACATTCCCAGGGATGCAGGCTATTTTTTTTAAGCCTGCACCCCTAAACTCCAATTCTGCACTTTTTTTCGCCACCTGTTCAGTGGTGAAAAGTTATCCCCGTCTTTTTTCAAAGGCTTTTCGAACCTGCGAAAAGTCTTTGAAATTGAATACGGTGTAAAACCAAAACCAGCGAAAATTACGTCATCGGTGCGAAATTATCGCAAAAACTGATTTTTCGCTCCAAATTGAATTGCCCTGTCAATGCGGCAGTAGGGCCATCCTGCTTGAGCTGAATGTTTTTATTTTAGATGTGAGCACCATTCCAGGGTATGGGAGCAAGTCCGGGAGTCTGGGGGAGCAGCAGAACCTAGCACTGCCCTGGACATATATGAAAATATTGGACTCTACAGCAGTGCGTCCCTAACGGTGCATGTTTTCCAAATCCCCTAATTGGTGCATAGGTGTTTTTATTACTGGCTGATACAAAAGCATAGGTGGTGCTATTTATTCATTTATGATACTGAGAAGAACAGGCAGCGCTAGTAAAATTCCATTATATTACTATTCATGGTGTGGGCTGGGGAGGGGGATTTCCAGGCAGACGGAAACCCCCCTGCATTTGCCTATGGAGAATATATCTCTCTTCCCATCGTTGGGCCTGATTCAAAGTTGTTCGCTATTGCCGCTGCGACTTTGTACGCAGCCGCTATGTGAAAATATGGAAATGCCTCAGGGAGATGTATTGAGACGCCCACCTGCGGCTTTGCAAATCCAAGCATCTGTGTAAAATGCAGCATCTGCGTACAAAGACGCAGCGCCAGCCGCAGATCATTCAGTTGTCTCAGTAAGCCTATGGCATCGCAGAATGGTCGTACAAACCGAGACGCCGTAGCCATATTTCTTGCACATGGGATGTAGTTAGAGTGTTTGCTCTAACTACATTCTTGCTGCTTCTCCATTACTTGGGCCTGCTCGCGAGTGTCTTTTCCAGTGATCAATAAAGTATTTGATTGCCTACAAGAGTGGCTTCTCCTTCCTCTGTCTCCATACTCCTGGGAACCAGTCTCCATGGACTGGTTAGCAATGAGTATGCTGGGTTACATGTATAAATAAAAAAAGCTGTATATACTATATTAAATACACATACAAAGTTAATGAACATTATGTAATCGCTTCATGAGGTCATTGCCTATAATATACAAGACCTCTCATTGCGTAAATTTATTCAAATTGTACATATATGTATAATAAATAGTATGGCCTTGGTACAGATTATCTTTCCAAATAGTCCCCATACTTGTCTAAGAATTTGTTTCAATGGTACATCAAGGCATCTGTCCTGGCACAGAAGAGATCAGTGTCAAACTCCTGAAGCCAGGACATGATGTCTTGCTGAACTTTACCGTCAGTTACACATCGCCATCCACCCAGGGCCTTCTTCAATGGTTCAAAGAGATGGAAATCATTCGGTACCAGGTCAGGGCTGTAAGAAGGATGGTCCAATACCTCTTAATGGTAGCACTGTAACAACCCACGCGTGTGGTTGGCTGAATGTGGCCTGGCGTTATTGTGCAGCAATACAACGCATGTTTGTAGCAACTTAGGTCATTTTTGATGAATTGCCCTCTGCAACCAGCTCACTGTGTCACAGTACCAGAAAGCACTGAAAGTACCTCCGTTGGTGAGGAAATCAAGCACGCCCTTGTGGTCCCAAAACACGTCGCCAGTGACCTTCTTTGCTGATGGAGTTGTTTTGAATTTATTTGAGGGTGGGGATGATGCATGTTTCCATGTCATCGATGCTTGCTTCATCTCCAGTATCACATGATGCAGCCACGTTTCATTGCCCGTAACAATGCGCTGCAGGACTCGCTTCTCATGGTACTGCATCAAGTGCATGAGAGACAATTCCACCCTATTGATTTTGGGAACTTCTGTGAGTTACTTTGGTACCCAGCGTGAACACTTTTTCCTATACCCCAGTAGCTCATGAACGATGTTGTGCATAGTACCCACTGAGGTGTTCAGTTTGTCAGCAATTTCACTAACTTGAATGCATCTGACCTCCTGTATCAGACCTTCAATGCTGCACAAATTGTCATCTATGGTGAACATGTTTGGCCAGCATGATCACTGCTTGAATGTCTGTCCAGCCATAATCAAAGGCAGTGCACTAAACCTGTTTCCATGACATGACATTATGACTGTACTCCTCGACAAGTTGGCGATGAATTTCAGCTGCTGATCACACTACGCACCTCAATGTTTGACCATGTTTCCTTCAACCCCGCCATCTTACAACTGATGTTCGAACAGTATGACTGTATGAGGCGCAGTCTAATGGCTGTGAGGGGAAGCAATGGTCTTCATGCTCTGGCCTGGTGGGAAATTAGAATGAAATAGAGAACATTACACACTTGAGAGGTCTTGTTACCTTACTTATTAAATTTCGTAGTAGCCTTTCCCATAAAGCTTTATGTGCTTCCTGGCACTCGGATGCCCCAGGTCCTAAACTCCATATTATAGGGTTTTATCAGCTCAAGTTATTGATTGACAAGAAGTAAAATGGAAGGAACACTTAAAAGCTGTCCATGAGGTAATATGTGGACAATCTAGGTACATGATGCTAATGAACTGAGAACAGATGGTAATATATCACAGATTAGTGAATTGTCTGAGGTAATGCTTGTGGCAGAATAGAATACTAAATACACAGTACAATGCAAGGCAGGCAGCAGACAAGCAGGGTCCAAATACAATCCAAGATCAAAGCTGGCAACAGACAAGCAGAGTCAAAGTACAGGTCAGAGCAAGCAGAAAGAATGGAGATCTAAATTCTAGACTCAATACAAACTGTTGGATTAGCTGTCATTTCACAATCCTCCACCAAACCCATAGTAGAGAAAAGCGTAATCCAAAACACAAGGAAACAGCAACTGGGTAGCGAGAGACTATAACCAACACAGAGAGGATGTTATTTTTACAGTCATTATCCAAACGGAGAAGAAGTCAGGGAGACTAGCCTCCTATGATTATAGCACGTGTCCCTGTTACCTAGCAACCGGGACACTTTTTCAGAAGAGAGGCAGCTAAGAGGAGGAAGCTTTTATCACCACATTTCTCTGACTGGTGATCTGTTTCTATTAGTATATGGCAAGGACAGTGTCATAATTAGAAGATGGAGATAGTCAAGCAGTTATATAGTGGAAAGAGAAGGACTGAATAGTGATATAAGGCTCACACTGATATTGGCAGATTGTGTTTGCAAACATACCTCTGTATGAATCAAAGGGCCTGATTCAGCAGTAATCACACGCAATGCAGCTGCGAAAGTATGCTAATGCCTGCCACAGTTCAGCCAGCACAGAGATGCCCACTGCTTCTTTCTCAGATCCGTAATACCTCGCAGTCCTGCGTGTACGGTACCATCAAAGCACATCAGCCCTTCACGCACTATTACAGCAGCTCTGTCTCGTCGCAGAAATTGCAAGTCTCATCGCACGCAGAAGGCTCTCAAGCTGTGTATGCAATCGCAGTGACTAATTTCTGCATGCCCATTCAATGGCGTTCAAATGGACAGACACGCCTGTGTTTATGGAATCATCCCCCATCACCACCCCCAAACCCTCACGGCCTGTCACTCACTCCGCGATGGATTCCTCTCTGCATGCGTAATCGCCATGCAAGTGCATACGCATGTGCAGTGGCTGACAGTTGCTCGATCTGTGTACGTAGTTGCAATTGCGATCTGTGTGGAATCAGGCCCAAAGTTTGTAAATGTCATTTGTTCTAGTTGTCTTTATTAAAAACAAAGGAGCTGATTCAGCAGTGTACTTAACGCAGATTCCCAATTATCGGAAATCTGCGCATGTGCAGGACCCATTCTGCGAGTGTGCAGAAAGTATACAGCTGCACTGTCCCTGTACTGTACATCCACCATCATCGTTGCCAGCATGCATTTGTACTAGCCCTATCATTTCTGCACTGTGTAGATTGGCAAGGCCAGTAAACCGCACTAGCTCAGATCACTGGTGACCTTTTTTACCTACATCAGATGAGATTTTTTTTTAAAACTCATTCTTGGTTGGTTGTTCCTCAAACCCAATTTTGTTAACAAAAATGTTGTCATTTTCCTTCTCTACAGCCCTTCTAGTGGCGCCATGCCGTAGCGTGACTCGGTAGCACTGAGCATCTTTCGTGCTACTTTTTACCTTCAAATATTACAGCCGCTGACACTGTAACGTAGCATTTCAAATGCAGATACACCCGCAGACGCACAGAGGGCCTGATTCAGAGCCGGACACTCTGACAGAGCGCTTGCTCTGAATCAGGGCCGGCCTTCTCCTTTTTTTGAGCGGCCTCCTGGCCGCTCGCATAGCTGTGGGTGACCACCCACAGCTATAGCGAGCGGCCAGGAAGATGGTCGCGATGGTCAAGACCATAGCGACCATTGGGCTTGCGACGAGACCCTTGTGGTAGGGTCTTGTTGCCGCAAGCCCAAGAGTGCTTTCGGCTCTTATCAGAGCCGAAAGCACTCCCACTGACATCACTTGTGATGTCAGTGGGGCCGGCCCCAGACGGTAGGCGTTCCCATGGGAACGCCTCCGTCTGGGCAGCCAGGCCCCCGGCCCACCCACCAAAGGGGGCGTGCTGTCACTCAACATCGACAGCACGCCCCCTTTGGTATGAGACCCAGAGCGACGGTTTGCCCGTCACTATCTGGGTCTCGCGCATGCGCACTGGGCCACCATCGACCCACTTGCGAGCGCATAGCGCTCGCGAGCGGGTCTGAATCAGGCCCAGAGAACATAGGCATGCTGCCTATCATTTTAACCAGCAGAAGCTGCTTGTGCTATCTATTTGCATCACTGTGTGAATAAGATGCATTTGAAGGTAAAAGTCGCATGAAAGACGCTCAGTGCTACCGAGTCACATGGAGCTCCCGCGTTATATGTGGCGCGACTTGTAGCGCATGGAGGATAGATGTATGTGGACACATCTGTATGTCACATGTTGATAGAATATGTTATTTTGAATGAATAGACTATTTTATTAATATAAAGAAAGTGTTGATGCAGATGGAATCTTAGCATGAATAATATGTGCTTTCATCCAAAGATGACATGGGATGAGAATGATCTTTGCTGCAATTCCATTGGGTACTTTTCTTGCAGGAAAACTTGCAGCCTAGATGAGTTTTCAAGGAAATGCATATGAGATGTGTGCATTAGGGACATGCTGAGGTCTCTTTCTGCTGCACGTGTTATCATGTCAGCAAAAACGTTATTGATTTTGCTCTTTGCCTTGCTGACTTTTCCTTTAAGCCTTACAGGAAACAGAGATGCACATTGTGCAGTTTGGAGGAATTTCAGAAAGGAATGCTATCGTTATTTTCTGTCTGTTCCCTTGGTTAAAAGCTTTATGATAAATCTGTTTCTTAGAAATGGTCAAAATCAGCCTGAAACTATGCCTACAGTACATGTGTACGCAGATGTGATTACATCTTATTTATGTGACTCCTTATGACTGGAGAGGTGGGACAGAGAGGGAAGGGGTAGTAGTCTGACTAAAGTTACAGTATGTGTTTGTGTAATTGCATCTGAGGCAGTTCCATACAGAGACACTTGCGTACAGATGTGTCCTCTAGCCTCAATACACCACGCAGCGCGAGCTTGCCTGCGCCGGGTCCTGTGCTTCTCTACTAGCGCCAGGTGTCTTTTTTTTGCCGTAAACGCACCAGCAGACTGTGGTAAATAATCTGATATATCTGTGTACACCCAGGTCTGTATATGAACCACAACAAAACTTGTAATGAAAAAAAGCTGCGGCAGCTACATTGTAGCACGTCATATACAAATTCAGAGACTCAGCCGCACACAGATAAACAAGTGTCACATATTACATTAATCACACAGTTTGCTGTGCATCCTAACCACATTGCAACTTATGCTGGCCATACACTAGTGCGATTTGGGGCCGAATGCCCGATTTTTCACGCGTCGTGCGATGAATCGTGTGGAAATCGTGTAAAATTTAGATAGGATACTATCCCATGCGCTCTCCCGCCGCTCTTAAAACTAGAGATGAGCGGTTCGGATTCTGTGGAATCCAAACCGCTCCGAACATTGGGGATCCGAGTCCACCCGAACGCTGTTCGGGTGTTCCCCGCTGACTCGGATCCCCGTTCAAGGCCGAGCCGCAGCTCCCTGATGTCGGCTTCACACGAGAGAATCCGACGTCAGGGCTCTTCTAGTGTAGGGCAGATCGCTGTGATAGCGGTCTGCCCTACACAGATCAAACACGTAGCCGCCAGCGGCAGCTGTGTATTTGTAATAGCAGCCAATGAGAGTCAGGCAGACACTCATTGGCTGCTATACGGAGCGAGCCGGTTGGAGCTCACTCATGAGCTCCGTCTTCCGGCTCCCTCCTCAGCGCGTGACAGCAGAGCAGAGCGGACGACGGCGGGAGCGGGGATTCAGGTAAGTTTTCATTTTTTTTTATGCGTGTGTGTAAGGGGGCATTATTGGGGGGTATACTACTACTGGGGCCTGCTAGTGGGGGGCATATTACTACTGGGGGCCTGCTAAGTGGGGGCCTGCTAATGGGGGGTATACTACTACTGGAGGCCTGCTAAGTGGGGGCACTACTACTACTGGGGGCCTGCTAGTGGGGGGCATATTACTTCTGGGGGCCTGCTAGTGGGGGGCATATTACTACTGGGGGACTGCTAAGGCGGAGCATACTACTACTGGGGGCCTGCTAAGGGGGGGCACTACTACTACTGGGGGCCTGCTAATGGGGGGCATACTACTGGGGGGCATACTACTACTGGGGGCACTGCATAGGGGGCCCTACTACTAAGGGGACTGCATAGGGGGCACCACTACTGGGGCCATTGTGTAAGGGACACCACTGCTGGGGGCATTGTATAAGTGGCACTACTACTGTGGGCATTGTATAAGGGGCATTACTGTTATGGGCTTTGTGTATAAGGGTCACTACTGTGGGCATTGTGTAAAAGGGTCACTACTGTGGGCATTGTGTAAAAGGGGCACTACTGTGGGTATTGTGTAAAAGGGGCACTGCTGTGTGTTGTAACATAAATAAGAGACACTACTTTATGGTGTAATGTGAATCAGGGACACTATGGGCCTAATTCAGACCCAGACGCTATTTGTGGCCGCTCGCTCTCAAAAAGGGGCCGGATATTTAAATTGAGCGCTCACTCTCTGTGGTGTGAGGACGCCTCTATGTCTGTGCGAGCGTCCGCTAAATGCGCTCGCTATTTTTCAAGACGCCCCTTTGCCGTTTCATCTCCTGTTTTTATTAGATTAATCGGGAACATCGAACGGCATCTGAACTGCTTGCAGCGCTTGAGGTAGGAATTACTTCCCGTAATCACTGCGAGCAGTTCAGGCTAAAAGACAACCAAGTGACGTGATCGATGACGCTCCTTTGCTAATTATGCACTCCCATTAAACGCCCTTTTGACCGTTGGGCACGCCTGCGTTCGCACAACCACTCCCCCGTTTTCAAGCACCTTCCCCCGTTACCACCCACAAACGGCACATTCTGTCACTCAAAATAGCAGCCCCTCTGTGTTTTACGAGCGCACGATTTCCGACCGCAATGACTGGTTTGCGCATTACGAGCGTGCTGACGCTTACGAGCGGGTCTGAATCAGGCCCTATATGCGGTGTAATGTGAATAAGATTGTGCACTGTGACTCCTTGGGCCGTAGCCCACTGTGTATACAAGTCCTGTGATTCTGCTGGCCGTACCCTACTGGGTGGGTGCACTACTTTTCATTTCTGCCACTGCTGTGTGGCAATGTTTCATAGATGTACTTTAAAATGTGGTGTCTGTGCCGCTGCTTTGTCGCTTAGTAACCAGTCAGCTCACTGCAACTTTTGGCCAATAATGTTGAAAACAATATTATAAGTTGTGGGGTGGTCTAAATTGACTATAAATGACTGGAAAATAATGTTATTGAGGTTAATGATACTCTAAGAAGAAAAAAATTAACAATTTATGTGATTTTAGCTTTTTTTGTAAATTTTTGTAAAAAAAATCCAAATCCAAATCCAAATCCGGATGACCAATTAGAACCAAATCCAAATCCGGCAAAAATGGTCAGGCGCACATCCCTACTTAAAACGTATCGTATGATCGGATGTGCAACCCATATTATCTATCGTAATCGTATGCGGATCGTGCCATGTGTTTGTGCATGCGATGCATCGTGGGTCCAACTGGCGTCATTTCAGTGAAGTGTGTTCATTCAATGACCTTCCCTCCTAAACTGCAGATCGATCGTATCGTATGTACATCGTGTGTCAATCGTGCGGCCGGGACTGCCAGGGAGCTGCCGGGGAGTTCAAGGGAAATCGTAAGATGAATCTTATCTTATGCTGGTCGTACTAGTATATGGCCAACATTAGATGCATTTTCGTCAATAAAAGACACAAAAAAAGATGCCGAGCGCTAGCAGAGACTCACGGGATTTGGCACTCCAAGAGGGGCTTTTTAACGCTACTGCAGCAAAGATGTATAAGGGGGACATATCTGGACCTGTCAGCCATTTCCCTTGCTGGTGCCAGCGTGCTGGGCATATACATGCGCTTATTGCTGTGACATCTGCCACCATTAGCAAGCCACTACTGATTGGATGCTGGTGTGTAGAATCGGATGCTTATAATGCATTCTTCATTGCTTGTGCCTGTATGATATGATTTTGTGGAATATGGTATAATTTATTTTTTGCTACTTTCATTCATCCAGGAAAACAATGTTCATATCTACCATATAATACAGTTGTTTTTTATTTAAATCAAACCTACGAACAAATGGATCTTTTGCTATTAAACCAAATGTTAAAAACATTACTTGTGCTTATAACATGGATCTCCTGAGTGCCTGGCATACATTGGATCCAGCCTCCAATATATTTTTCTTTTATAAAGTGTTGTATTAAGTAGTTCTGTACATCAAGGGGTTAATCCAAACAAAATATATACAATGACCTGAAACATTAGGTAAAGACGACTTTGCCAAAATAAGTTTATAAACTTAGAGGTGTGCTGAAAACCTCATAAAATAATGCAGTGTTCTCCCCAGAAATTCCCCATAGCAGGTGGCACCATGAGGCAGATGGTGGAGGCGAGGACTTGAGAGCGCTCAAACCCCATCACAGGAGGAGAGCAGCAGCCCACCACGCACCCAGCCAGGCCAGCGCCGGGCGGTGTAAAAGCAATGCCAGGTGGAGTGCCCATCAAAAAAGGCCCTGGGGAGAATACTGATAAGAGAATAACAATTGTGTTGGAGAAAGTGTGTGTGTGTTGTTATTTTAAGGCAGAGACATAATAAGCCAAAAATATTCAAGCTGCCATTATCGACTGGCATGCTTTTTTCACGTTGTTATATAACTCATAATTAGGGGTCATTGGGATATATGTTTTCTTTTTGTTATAGTGTACAGAGCTTATTATAAATGTGCTTTCTATATAAAATGCCAATGTTTTACGCAAAAGGCATTGAAAATATTGTCCAATTTTTGATTACTGCCAACTCCAAGGTTATGTAAACTTAAATTTGTTTTGATTGACTAAAGATGAAATATGGAAGACCTGTACATAGGTGCAATCTTTATCACCCGCATTTATAAGAATAACACCCTGCATATATCCGTTTATTTTTTTAATTTGTGCATAAAAAATTTGTGGATTTTTACATACTTTATATACAGCAATTTGTATAAACTGTTTTCAGCCATTCTTGCCTATCACAATGGAGAAATGTTTTTCTCCCACAATCCATTCCTTCTTGCAGCAGTAAACCGAAGCAAAGCAGAAAAATAAATGTGTGATGTTGCAATACAGGAAGTACCTGCTTTACAGCTGTGCCGCCATTTTGTTCTGCATTTAAGAAATAATCCACTCTGCAAGTATCCTGAAAAACGTAACTGTATGGTTTATTTTATTCTTAAATAATTAATACAGAAAGAAGAATTAGGTATTCAGGTGTGGTGTTTGTTCCTCCAGTTGTGGCCATGCATCATTTTTACAATTGTTACTGCATCATTTTTACAATTGTTAATGGTGGGACATATGAATAGGTATATATTTACTAAAGTGTGGGTTTTAGAAATGAAGATGTTGCCCATAGCAACCAATCAGATTCTACTTAACATTTATCTAGCACCTTATAGAATATGATAGCTAGAATCTGATTGGTTTCTATGGGCAGCATCTCCACTTCTGAAAACCAGCACTTTAGTAAATATACCCCTTAGTGTCAGATATTCTGAAATACAACTAATTTTACACTTACAGTAAGTCAGTTTTAAAATCAGAAACGCTTAGACATGTTATGTAATGTTTGTGTAATGATTTAACGTGATCAAGAAATCCATTATTTTGTATACTGTTTGCTTGCTTGTTTATGTTAAGAAGTCCTACTTTTATAGAGGCTAAAATAATATACTGTGTAACAATGGTAATGGTAAGTTTTTTATTATCTTGTTTGTAATATCCTAACCTATATCTTTCTCTTTTTTCCCTCTGCAGACCTTTATAGTACTAAACAAAGGAAAAACAATCTTCAGATTTAGTGCCACATCTGCCTTGTATATTTTAACTCCTTTTAACCCATTAAGGAAAATAGCTATTAAAATTTTGATACATTCATATCCTTTTTTTAATTTACCTACAGTTTATTTTTATGTTGTTATGTTGTTATAAGTATCAAATGTTTAAGGAGATCGGATCATGGACACAATATGGAAACACTAATGCCCCAGTTTTATAGAAATGCTTCACAACTAATTATTGTAGTCACCACTGTAGATTACAGCTGTCTTTCCTAATTGAGCTCCAGACCACTAACATTTCCTGGTAGCAATCTGGTTTATTATGGCTGCACACTACTGGTGACCTATGGGAAGTGCACTGCGCTCTACGGGCTCATATAGACGAGCGCCAAGTAGATGCACCAATCCTGCATTCTATTAACAAGCGTGTTTACAAATATAGTAATATAACAAATGAAATTGTGGACACTCTGAAATGCGCACGTAATGCAGCCTAAATCACACTCTCAGCAAGCACCATCTAAAAAGCTTGAAAATACAAGATAATACACAAAATAGACAGTGGATTATGGCGCTACGAAACATAGATACTTACATTTCCATGTATCTCTGTGTTCAGAAGTTTTCTTTTCCTTCTGTTTCTTCTTTCAATAATTCTCCATGTATATAAAAAATAAGCATAGAAAAATAATGATAGTGTAGTATGTTTTGATACTAGATATACACTCTCAAAATATGGTCGCAGTAATGTGGATAATGCTCTCCACCCCTCACATGCAGGAGGACATTCTTCACACAATAGCAGGTAGTTACTCGTTCATAAAGTGTTTAACACCGACACATAGGCATGCACTGTAGAAATATGTCGTACCCAACTCACACTAAAGGTACAGGGTGTCCATATATAAAGGTATCTTTTACATATAAATATGCATACATGCTACCTTCATCGGGTGAATGTAAGGCAAAGCGTACCCTTACTCACAAGGGATAAGGTGTAGACAATCTCATAAAGGTATCTTTGTGGGACAGCTTGTCACTATTCCCTCGGGATGCTCCCACAGCAGATAGACGTGGACACTGAAAAATATCCAGTAAAAAACAAATTTATTCAAACAAAAGACATGAATTGATAGATAAGGTCCCAGGAAGCGTCTATGAGAAAAACAACCACAGGTGGAGTGGAGGCCGGTCGTTGATACAGGAACGACCGGCCGTGTGGACAATAGGTAGGAGAGACACAGAAAGCACATAAGGCTGGGGGGACATGACGCTGTGGAGAAACACAAAGGGGGACATAAGACTATGGAGAGACATGGGAGGCATGAGGCGGTGGAGAGATACAGGTGGGCAAGAGGCTGGAGAGACACAAGGGGCTCTTGTTCTATAGATTTTAAGTTACAAAGAATAGCAATGGGTATTGACAATTATGAATACTAAGCAATAACAAATAACACACTCACTGTTTCTCACACTTTCACACTGAAGGGGGCAATGGTAATGAACATTCATTTGTCAAAACCAACCATTTTCAGCAATTTTTACCTGGTTTTGCCTTTAATATCATTGCCGTTTTAAATCTTGTTGCCAGAACCGCCGACAAGATAAATCAATATACCCCTCAGTGTCTCGAGCACTCTCTCTCACTGATAAATAAATATACAATTTCATATATTATATTGTTACCTGAGGGCCTGATTCATTAATCAAATCGCTTTACTGGCTTATATATGCCCTCCTGTAACTTCTTTATTACTTTATCTGAATATATGAAGACATACTGTAGCAGACAATCACAGGTAAAATAGTAAACATTACAGTAAAATAGAAAGATAAAGTACTAGTATATGTAAATATTGCATGTAAATATTGCATGAGGCATAGACTAGCTAATTTATTAAAATCATCTAAAGGTGGGCGATCCCTTTTAAAGAGGGGGCACCTTTTTGATGCTTCAGTAGCACACAGAAATATACGAATATTCAGTTGTCAGTATATTAAGTACACCTGTATATCTGCTCGTTAATGCAAATATCTAGTCAGCCAATTATGTGCCAGCAATTGAATGCATAAAAGCATGCTGCCATGGTCAAGGGTGTCTGACCAAAGCAACAGAATAGGGTAAGTAATGTGATCTAAGTGACTTTGACCATGGAATGATTGTTGGAGCCAAATGGGGTAGTTTGAATATCTCAGAAACTGTTGATCTCTTGTGACATTAATGTACAACAGTCTCTAGAGTTTAAAAGGAATGTCAAAAAGACATATATTATAAAGATAATTATTATTTTACACAATGTTTACAATATGTTATTTTATATAGCGCAGGGGAGCTTACAATCGATGTTCCCTATGACACGGACACATACACACCAGAGTTCATTTTTTTGTCAAAAGCCAATTAACCAGTTTGGGAGGAAACTGGAATAATCTGAGGAAAACCATGGAAACACCGAAAGAGCAAACAAACTCCACACAGATGGGCCATGATCGGGAATTGAACTTATGCCTTCAGTGCTGTGAGGTAGTAATGCTAACAACTAATGAGAAAGCTCAATGGAAAATGGCCAAGCAGACAGAAAGGTGACAGTAACTGAAATAATCATCTAATAATCAATAGTGGAATGGAAGCTGGTAGAACCCAGAGGGAGTAGTATTAGGTGGAGATAGGATAAGCTAGCAAGTTCTCTCTCTCTCTCTCTCTCTCTCTCTCTCTCTCTCTCTCTCTCTCTCTCTCTCTCTCTCTCTCTCTCTCTCTCTCTCTCTCTCTATATATATATATATCATTAATTATGCTTTTGTAATGTAAAGTAAAAAAAAAACAACACTATTGTCCACAAAACTTACTGAATATGATGAGCTACAGTACAGTATTCAAATCATGCTTAACATTTTGTTCTTTTTCCCCTAATAAATGGTATGTTTCCTTGACAACAGCATACAGTATTTAGCATGATCATTATGTGCACTATTTTGACCAACTGCGTATTCATGACTTTTAGTAATCCCCCAGACTGGTCTAAACAAGTGGAGTAAGTACAGTCATTTTATTCACTTATTAATATATAAGATATTCTGCATGTAAGTTGTTATGTAAACAAAGGCAGCGTCCGTTTGAGTAAGTAAATGTGTCATCACGCCACGCCAGCTTGGAGTGGAACTATCATCATTTTGGCAAAAGGCTGCAGCACTTCCAGTGTCAGTGGGGCCTATTAGTGCAGTTGGAAGATGAGCGCCCACTGATGACCACGGTCATCCGCCAGCCATGCTTACCCGCATTCTTGATAGCGATATAGTAGATTTCAGAAAGTTATTACGGGACACACACTCTGCAATGTTGGGCCAATGTACTATTATTGCTGCAGATATTACAGCAGATCTGATCAGCTAAAGTCTAGTGTAAAGAGGACCTATCACCATGCATTTACTTTTTATGACTTTTTGTAATACTAATTTTCCTTCTGCTAATTCTTATTTATTTTTTTCTTTAAACTGTGTTTCAATCCATAATTTCCTTATACAGTTGCATTTACACAATGGTGTTAGACAGCTATCTGATATACAGTAGTTACTTAACCTGCCTTCATGTACTGTACGTTATACCAGATACCAGGGTGAGAGCCCCCATGTGGCTGTCATTGGCCACTGAATTTCTTCAGTATAATTCGGGTTCTCATGTTTACAAGGGGTTCAGCTGTTTTGGCCACTTCTCTTAATAATATATAGATTACTTTATTTAGCCCACGAGCTGCTGAATGAAGGGAACTTAATCTGCATGTAATAACAAGTATTTTTTTTTAAAAAAGCAAATTTTTATAAAAAAGCAGCAGTAGGTGTCCTCACTCAGGTCTGCAGCTTTGTCTTACAGTCCTCATGGTGACAGATCCTCTTTAAGGGGGAGATTTAATAAAGCTTGGAGAGAGATAAAATTGGAGATAAATAGCAATCAGCTCCTGTCACTTTATAGTCTGTGAAAAATGACAGTTAGGAGCTGATTGGTTGGTGCTATTTATCTCCAATTTTATCTCTCTCCAAGCTTTATTAAATCTCCTCCTAAGGCTTTGAATAAAGACTATCCCAGTGCCCTTCCGTTGTATTGTTTTTAAAATAAGTAATATTACAATGTAGTATTGAAATATGATGACCTGTTTCAGTAAAGTGCTCTACCTAGAAGAAGGGATTCCCTGCACACAGTGGGCCTGCTTCAGAGGTGGACGCAGAAGCGCACGCAGCAGCGTCTGCTGGTGGCCGCCCGTCTGCGACTTGCACATGCTGATCTGCTGATCAAAGTCCTTCCCTTGTTATCATCTGTGCGTCTGAATGTGCAAGGACTGAGGCACACACTGTCAGCGTCTGCGCGCAGTTATACCGATTGCTGCGTCCTTAGACACCACCATCGGTCGCACCACCGAAACTTGCACCAGCCCTATGGCAGGTGCAGTTCCTCCATCTGACTGTGGGCCTGATTCAGCTTGGATCGCAGTTGCTAATACGCACGCAAACGACCGATTGTTGCGTTCTGCGCAAGCGAAGGCATCGCAGTGCGCGTACGCGAACCAGCCACTGCGATCGCAGCTGCTACGCAGTTATTGATAAGTAGTGCCGTTTGTGGGTGGTGAAGGGGGGTGGTCGGCAGTGGATTGGCATGCTATCGCAGTTGAACTGTGTGCATACGCAGTATTGCGATCCATAGTGAATCAGGCCTTATGACCTCTAATGTACGCAGCCGCTTTCAGTGACATGCCTGCAACACTCCCATAACATGCCCATTAAATGGACCATTTTTGCGTGCACCACCTCCCAGTCACCGCACAGGAACGTCCATCCATCGCTATTCCACAAGTTTTCTGATACCGTTAGTCTCTATCACAAAAGCGCCTTTGTGCATGCACTCTATTTGGGCAATGCAATGTGAATGTGATGTGAATAGCGCCAGGAAAGAGTTCCTGGAGCTATTTAGTTGTTTCCCCCGTGCCCGGCACTTAGTCGGCAGATGCCGGTTAGCCCCCCCTTAAGCTGGGTGTTTAGGCGCGCTAACCGGCATTTTAGTGCCGCGATGTTGTTAGCACCACGCTAAGCTGAAAAACAGCATTGCGGCCGGCACTTTAGTCGGATTTCTGCTCGCACCCTCAGGGTGGAGGAAACAAATCTTTAGCCGGACTAATAGCATGGTAAATTGAAAAGCTCTGGGGTCTTCGTGCTGAATTGAATCGCCCCCTATGTAATGTATGCACCAAGTTTTTAGGGACTTTTTGCATGCGTAGTTGCAAAAAATCAGTAAACGATGTGAACATCGGTATAATGCGCTGCCATGAATCTGGCCCAGTGTCTCTCTCCTTGTACAAATGACCTCCAAGCAGAGGGGTGTTATGCAGAAAGGGAACCCTTTCCATAATTATTGCCCTCTATAATAATGTAATATGTGTTTTGCCTGGGTGATGTTTCATGTTTATGGTTTGCTTTTCACAGGTATACCTTTACTGGAATTTATACATTCGAATCACTTGTGAAAATCATTGCAAGAGGTTTTTGTATAGACGGTTTTACATTTTTGCGTGATCCATGGAATTGGTTAGATTTCAGCGTTATTATGATGGCGTAAGTTTCTTCATTTTTATTATGATGTCAAGCTTGTTCTTGTTATATAAATGTGACACTAGAAAATGAACAAATGTGATAAATGCAGAAAATAATGAAGTACAGCGTTCTATTGTTTAATATTCCTACATATGTAAATGAGCAAGACAGTGAGAGTCATGTGCATGTAAAAAGTGTCCCCTCAGCGCACACGTTATTTCATGACATCATGCAGTCTTATGGAGTTTTTTTGTTTTCATTTTTATGTGGCCCGTAGTTGCCAATAATCTGGGGTCATCCTACAGTTTTGATGGGACATCTTTTTTTTATTATCCCTGTGCATTTTTTTTCAGTAAAGTACCTTTTACTGTAATAGCATACAACTACCATACTTCCCAACCTTCCTGATTTAGGGACTTTCTCAATTTTCAGGGGGTTGGGAGGAATTCCACCACATGCAACGGGGGCAGGTACCTCCCCGGTATGTGGCATTAAAAAAAAAAAGTTTTTCAGGTAAAATTTCCCAACAAGGTGGTGCCACAGCGACTATAATGTCACGCAAGGAGCACACCGCAGACACACACACATCCCTGGAGGTATGAAATACACATGTAACAAAAACATTCAGACACTGAAGTGATAAGGACAGTCCTCACGACCCCTCTTTCTCATGATGA
The DNA here is from genome assembly GCA_031769625.1 of Taudactylus pleione. Lineage (NCBI taxonomy): Eukaryota > Metazoa > Chordata > Amphibia > Anura > Myobatrachidae > Taudactylus > Taudactylus pleione. The sequence goes on along the minus strand of JAUIMM010000064.1, from coordinate 12,834,822 downwards.
ACACTGTAAATCTAGAACGTGATAAGCAGCATTTTATGAGAAAATTTAGAAAAAATTAGAAATGAATGAATGTTGCCCCAAAAGTGGAAAACAGGACTCTAAAGTGACATTTTTATTGTTTTTAACATTCACATTTTCCAGGCTAACCTGGAATCTTGCAAACATAAGAGCAGAGTAATAACACTGGGCCATTTCCCGAAAGGAAAATGCGTGAGGTCCATAAATAATATTTGCACACAATGAAATGCATTGCACTTATACTTTGCATACTCCTAAATGACCTATAGACTGAGTGTAATTATGTATAATAATTCTAAATATAAATATAGCCATTTTGGCAAATTCCTGTTTTGTATATTGTATCAGGTCATTATTTTCTAATTGTAGTTTCTGTAAAAAAAGATTAAATAGCCATTATCATCACTACTACAGCATTTGTGTTAAAGGAACACTGTGATCTGTGGTAGTCGGTAGATCACTGACCACATTTTCAGTGGTTGACAACAGTTTAGTGCAAATGTAATTATTTAGTAAAAGCATCATTTTTAATAATAGTAATATTTTTCTTAAAGAGCAGATCATACATTCTAGATGTTTTAAGCTGTTTTAGCTTGAAGCCAGTATGTAACACACTAGTATATTATAGATTTCACTTTTTTTTCACAGAATCTTTGCAGGTAGATACAGTATACTGTAGATTCCTCTTCGAATTTAGGACAACATATCTCACTAATCTACTCATCAGTTCTTCACAAACAGTTTGTGATGTGAGACACAAGTGTTTGCAGACACCCTACTCGGTGATTTATTGGTGTTGAGCAATTTGACTTAAGGACCTATTTATCAATATTATTTTTGCAAAAAAAATTTGAAAAAGGGTATTTTCACACCTTTTTCACATTATTTTAGTATCACATAAATTTATTAAAGGACAATTAGAATAGTTTTCATAAAAAACTACTCTATGACCATTAATTCGCATATTTTTAGTATGCAGATTGCACTTCCCATACTTGTAATGGGAAATGTGATCTGCCTGAGATTTACTAAAAATACTAAATACTAAAAATTGTAAAAAAATAAGTGGGAAATCCCTGTGATAATAACGCGATCTTCACATAGAACAGCTGACCGAGGTCACAGTGCAGGGGCCCGGAGACCAGCTGACCAGAGTCCCAGAGAGATCTGGGGAGTGTAGTCGCGGTATTGCATGCACGGACATATACTCACTGTATTTTTTGCAGAAAATACAGTGAAAAGTGTGTGCAGTGGATTAGCAGGGATAGAGCTTTATCGCAAGCTCTGTACCTGCATGCGATTTTCATACATCCATGTGGGGATGTAGTTAGCAGACTGGCGGACAGCATGCTGCCGATCTGACTCTCGATGATGGAAGCCTGACATGGGACTTAAGATAGGCGTCGAAATACCAATGCCTATCATAATCCTGATGCTGGAATACAGACATGCTCCAGAACGAGGTAGGCCGGGGGCGTGTTACCAGTTAGCCACGGGGGGGGGGGGGAGTGTTAGATTTAGGCAGCATAGCAGGGTTAACCGGTATTACATAGCCATTCCATCCTTGTGATGTATTCAAATATCGCATTGCGATATTGGGCTAATTTAACACAGCCAATACGCATCTGAGATGCGGATTATGGTAAATATGCCCCTTAGGGCCGTATCCAATTAGACGTGAAATAGTTAAGTTTTCACATGTGCAAACTGTTCGCACCCTTTGCCCGAATGTGTCACCTTTTATCACTATTGCATATGCAGGTTTTTGGGCAATTCTATTGCAAAAGACGCGATGCAGCATTCGCCACCAAAAAATGCGATGTAAAGTGCGATTAAAAATGGAGAAATGAGCCTGTACCCCCCCAAAAAATTAAACCAACATTGGGCAATAGTTTAGAAGTGTATTATTGGGCAAAATCACAGGGTTTGGCGTTTTAAAATTGTGTCAAATGGCGGTTATATGCATTTTTCTTTAACAGTGGGAAAATGATGGAAAGCTTTTTTTTTGGCCAAAATAAATGCTGCAGTTAAATTAGGGGTACATAAAAATGGGTGCAAGTATGTTTTTTGTGTAATTTTAGGGTGCTTTTAAATTAAGTTAAGAAATACACCTGCTGCAGCCACCTGCAATCCCAAAAACACATGTCCCATCCATACAGCCCCCTAAATAACCTGCCACACTACTTAAAACCCATTTTCCAACACTTCTTAATTTTTTACCCCAAAAATGACATGTCATTATTAGGGGGAAATAAGTTAATGAAAAAATATATTTTTGCCTAATTAGTCATTAGAGGGGTTTTCCAAGGGGTTCTGAACCAACGCCCCACATTTTTAGCCCAAATTAGGGGGTTTTCACTTGCTTTTAGCTGCGCAAATTCGCATATGCGAAAAGGATAGCATGATACACATTTTTGGTGAAAAGTTCGCACAAGTGTAAACTTTTCGCCCAACCGCAGCTAATTGGATACGGTCCTTAGGAGTATATTTAAGTGCGGGTTTTTAGAAGTGGAGTTGTTGCCCATAGCAACCAATCAGATTCTAGCTATTATCTTCTAAGTGCTAGAGAAATAATTAGAATCTGATTGGTTGCTTTAGGCATTAACTCCACACCTAAATACCCGCCCATTAGTAAATATACCCCTTACTGAGGACTACAGAAAAGAGTCTCCTGGGTACTTACCACTATCTCAACTTAACAGTTGCTACATATGTTCAATCGATCATATTAAGGTAAACTTAGAGCCCCATGGGATAGCGGTAACCTTTCTGCTCTCCAGCAGTATGGGGAAAAACATTCCTAAGTTGATTGGTTTCTGCAGATAGAGCTACTATTAAAGTTAAAAGAAAATCTGGTACATTGTTTGCCATATTCATAGTTAGAAACAATAATAACTGCAAAATGTGTCTGAAAAATGATAATTTTTGCCAATTGCTTAGAGTTGGGCGCATACGCAAGTTAGCAAATGCGGTTCCCTCCCCTTGCATGTACCATGATCAGATGTGCCAGGAATATGACAGAAGGTGTGGCTTAGGGGTGCTAGGCTGAAATCGCAGTTCACACATCACAGTAATTGGCAATAAAGTGCAGTTCATAAGTACGCAAGTGCCTTGGAGTATGTGAAATGCTAATGAAACAAGACGCAAATATTTGTATATACTCTCTGAAGTACCCGGCGTTGCCCGGTTTAAATCTTCAAGTTATTAAGTTTTATTATGTACTGTCATCCAAATCCATTCAGTGGAAGGCCTAGAACAGGCTCCCTGGGTCAAGGTTCTGCCTCGGCACACTTCACTGTGAGGTCCAACTCAGACCCCAATCACTCCATTAGGCATCCCAGACCATTTGCCACCCCTCTGTGAAGTTTTCATTGAATCCATTAAGTGGAAGGCCCAAAATAGGCTCCCTGGGTCAAAGTTCTGCCCAGCATCCCCGGGTCAAAGTTCTGCCCAGCATATACCAGCAGGACGTCTAACCGGGACCTCAACCTCCTATTATGTCTTCTGGGATCCAATGTTACCACTCTGTGAAGTTTTTATCCAAATCCATTCAGTGGAAGGCTCATAACAGGCTCTCTGGGTCAAAGTTCTGGCCAGCATACACAAACGGGAGGTCCGACCGGGACCCTAACCCCCTAAAACCTGTCCAGGATCCAACTGGACCACCTCGCATTGGTTTTAACCCAATCGGTGCAGGAGTGTCCGAATGCATAACCAGACAAACAAACAAAAAACAAACTAACAAACAGACCAATTCATTTTCTAGATAAGATTTTTTTCTATGACAACATTCACAAATATAAGGGCAGCCTTCCCACACACAATATGAAGCATACTTTATTTGATACAGTTGTTGCAGTTTCACTGTGGTTCCTTTATTAAGTGTGTGATAGTCATGTTCGGCCAATCAAATGCAGCCTGCAGCTGTCATCATCATCATCAGTTTGCAACTTGAACCATTACAATTAACTGTACTTTGGCTGTGCTTACACTTGCCCTGGCTACGTCTACATGCCCCCTGCAACCTCCGGAACTGCATCCTTAAGAGTCCAACTTAAGTGTGAAATTAGCTGCAAATGTGCTTACGCACTTAATAAAAATAGTGCAAGTTGCTGCTCGAAAAAAAATGCAACTTGCGTTTATGTCCAACTGTATATGCATAAAATATTCTGTCCTTTTTTTTTTAAAGGCATTATTAGACAGAATTTAATATTTTCTATTGCAGTTATACAGGTCAATTCATCAAAGTTTGAGCATATGCATTGTAACTCCAATTCTGATTCAGTTGATTTTCTTTTTAATAAAGCTAATAAAAATGTGTTCACAAATCAGAAGTGCTTCATTTAAAATGTACCAATCACCCGTATACAGTGGTAGTGACGGGGGATGCACCAGTTTTTGGGCTGATCCAGTATTCCTATGAATGCAGCCTCTCCATTCTCTAATGTAGTGCCTGCAGACTCAGCAAGTGACATTTAACTACTGATTGCAGAAACTAACAGGGAACAATAGCTAGCACACAGTGAGACAGCAAATGTGAATATCACAAATATAATGTTCTGATAAGGTATGGAGACATTTACATGTATATATAAATAACAATATAAATATACTAGCTCTTTTCTATAAGGTGGCTTGCATTTTAAATATAGCAGTCCTTTAATGAGCCCCTGGGAGCAAAGTGGGTATTGTTGATCTTCTCTAAAACCATCTACAACATTACAAGTAACTCTGATTTGATTCTGCAGGTATATAACAGAGTTTGTAAACCTAGGCAATGTTTCAGCTCTACGCACTTTCAGAGTTCTGAGAGCTTTGAAAACTATATCTGTAATACCAGGTAAGGTGGACTGCAGTTGATGTTAGGTGTTGGTTAGGGCCTGTGACGTACTTCCTGTGTAGCTGTTTTGTGTTTTGTCATTGTGTTTGTGTGTGACCTCCCTTATTGCAGATATGTGACAGAGTTTGTGGACCTTGGGAATGTCTCAGCGCTGAGAACATTCAGAGTTCTCCGAGCTTTGAAAACTATCTCTGTCATTCCAGGTGAGAAACAATTTAAACACTAAGGCTGATCTTTCACAGACGTTATTCAGTTTCTTTTCAAAAATGGTACAAATACATTTTTGACAGGCTTTGCAGTCTGCCCTCCTCTTGATAACAGGAAGTTGAATGGCAAATGCATGTCACACTGCCCCCTTGGATAACTGGATGGTTGTTTATGAGCAGAGTCTTTCAGCGCAACAAAAACATTTTTTGCCCAGACCTGAGACTGTCTTTGTGATCACTTTTTTAGATAATATTATGCAGTATATAGGGTGAATTGTGCATAATAAATAAAAATTTGCATGACAATATAAAAATATTTTGGGTATTGGAGTTACTTTAAGTGAGTTATAAGAAAGTGGAGATGGGATAACTTTAAGACAACTTTTCTTAGGGGACAGATGCTTTTGTGGCATTCAGTCATATTTGCATCCTAGGGGAATAAAACATCTGAAATTAGTAATAATTATAGACTGCTGTTTTCCCCTTGGCGGATTTAGAGCCAGATTCAGAGATGGACGGATTGGAAGAGCCGCACACAAGTGGCTGTGCAAAACCATCCATCTCAGATACAAATGCAGAAGGAAGTATCAGACACCTCCTTGCTACATTTGCTACCCCAGCACTGTGTCCGACGCCACAGGCTGGGATCACCATCACAACCAATGGCCGCTGTGGTTGCTCCTTTCGTCAGGCTGCAGGAGCTGAAGCTTTCCGCAGCCTGACCGGGTGCTGGTCACTTAAGAGGCCAGGAATCTGCGTCTGCCATCGCAGACCCTGGCCTCATCTCTCCCAGAAAACTGTCAACAAGCCCCCGTTTCTGCTCCACCCCCCCATGTCAATCATGCTACGGCTTGGGGGGTCTGTGAGCGAGTTTGTAGGACCCTTGACCATCAGAGATGTGCGTTCATTGTCAGATGAACATACATCTCTGAATCAGGCCCTTAATTAAGAGCTTAATGATGGACTCTAAAGAAGGTTTTTTTAAATAAAAAAAATACAAAAATAAAACAGAAAAATTAAAAAGAAGGGTAAATACTTATAACACAACTACACAAGTTTCTGTGCACCTCTGCTCTGGAACTCAGGTGTATGTGATGGCATCATCCTGTGTGCAGGAACACAGTAGTTTGCAGGGCACGAGGACAAATGGGATTTTTTTTTGTTGCTTTGTAGCACTCTGTCAAAAATGACCTCCAATGACTTTCACGTAATTTGGAAAATTGTTTTCTTCAACCCGAGTTGCTGTTTTTAGCAACGCCTTTCAAGATATCCACATGTCCCTGTGCCCAAATGTCACCATGCATATGTTTCACATGCTAATTCAACCTCTGAAACACCAAGACTGCCAAGCCTAATGTTAAGAAGATACACATTTGTTGCATGGCTCAGAAAATCATTGGCTTTTTTATACAGGTAAAATCAGATTTACATGGCAGAAAATTAATAGTATCAAACAATGGCTTCAATACCCCAGATGGCGTACAACTTTATTGCACTGCTTATAGTGATCTTGCATTATTTCCAGCACACCAGCTACAGTCAGCGCTGCTTGTTTTCTAATGTCCAGTAATCCTATATAATATGAAGGTATTGCATGACTATTTACACATCATCAGAGATCGGCATGCAGTTTGCTATAGACATAAGTTCACAGTGTATAGTTCAGCAATAACCTTTGATTGAGTCAGTGGGTCACGGCTTTTTGGGCTGTTTTAGTTGTGTGCCATGTCATGGTCCCCCACAAAAAAGTGTTTTTAATAAAATGCCCAATTTATTGAAAAGTATCCTCAAATTACCATTTTTTATAGAGATGTTAAATTAAATGGAATTCATATTACATTGTATTTCATTAGAAAAGATTCCACATTTCTGTATCTTATAATAAACTCACTCCTGGTGATCTGCCCTGGGTAAGAAATAATCAAAATGTCAAAATTGAAAATAAAAAGATATGTAAATGAGAGCGATAAATATCTGTTTCTCTCGTACATAACAATATCAAGTATTGTATAAAAGTACAGCACACATTTGGTACCAGCCTACTATGAGGATCTAGATAGTGAAATATTAGGCTAAATTGATGGGTTTGAAATATTTTTGTTAATTGTTTTGTTTTGTTATTGGAATGTTGAATAGATAACCCCTTCCCCACCCCCCTGCTATTTTGTAGTGCACATATTATATCTATAATATATCTACAATTATTATAACTATATCTACAAGTATGTCACCTGCATGTTCATGGCGTTATTACTCCCCTTAACCCAGCAAATCTTCTCTGATCGAATGTAATACAGTGTGAAATATATGTAGGTATAGAACACTTTCAAGCCTAATATTCTCATATGAAATGTAAAAATGTAAAATGAAAAAAAAAAATAATAATAATTAAAAAAAAAATATATATATAAATATATATATATATATATATATATATATATATAAGTTGGAATATTTGTACTTGCCAATCTGATCCGTGGCAAGCTGTATGTGCTGGAAAAATATTATAGAAATTCAGATTAATGGTATATCCAAATGTTCCCATGCATGGCATAATCAACAGTTAACATTTATTTTACTTTCATAATTAGGTAAATTATTATTGTTTTGTAGTAAACATTGGTGTTTACAAACTTACGACATGAAAGCGCTCAGCCTTGGAGTTTAAATGATTTGCATGAAAATACTGAAATCCCAGCTTGACTCCCACTCATGGATGAGTATGCTTAGTTTGTGATGACTGCTAAGTTTGCATGTATTTAATTGCTGTGATTGCTTTACTGTTTTACATGTAACTGTGATTAAGTCCAATTTTAAAATTCTAACCATGAGCTAGTATTTCATTAAACGTAATTATTGGTGTATTTCGTAAACAAATACTATGATTTGCCGATAACATTCAGTCATTTGCTGTTATATAATATTGGGGATATACAGTATTTATAAAACTGAATCCTATACGATAAAGATACAGTAGGTTATGGATTAAATTTCTGGAAATGCCAACCATCCAAACCTGTGTAAGTCTCCTGAAGCTGCCACTTCTGTGTCTACGTTTCTATGGCATTTCCAGTGGCTGAGATTTATGAACATATTGACTGCAGATCAAAGTCAATAGAAGTCCCCTATTACATTATTTAGTGGGTTAAGTTATAAGGATTTCTTCATCACACATTTTTAACGTATCAGGAGATATTTATCAAACCAGCGCATGGGTAACTGCAAACCCATAGTAACTAATCAGTTGTTTTTAATGTCCATTTTAGAAAACAAAAGCAAAAGACTGATTGTTGTGGGGTAACCTCATCTCTTAATACAGCTACGGATGCACAATTTTTCAAAAACGTATCCCCAGTGGTATGCTCAGTGCTCGACTACAGGAGTTGGTATCCAACATCACTTAATTAAAGTGGATCTGTCACCTACTCACACACATATATAACAAAATAAATATATATATATATATATATTACAATACAAGATAACATAGGGTTAGACATTTTACATTAACAGTTTCTTAATAGAACTGTATAGTTTATTTTGCACTAACAGTAACTATGTATTGCAGGTGCACAGACAGAATTCATTCATAGCAGTTTTCATGATTCAGCTGATAGATTTCTGACCCTTACTTGAGCACATATGCACCAGGAATACTGTAAACTTACACAGTGTATAGCACATAGTAGGCTTTCTCTTGGGTCTGAGGGGTCTATTTACTAAGCAGTGTTAGGAGACAGAGTGAAAAGTGATAAGGAAGTGATAAGGTGCCAGCCAATCAGCTCCCAACAGTCATTTTTCAAACACAGCCTGTGAGATGACAGTTGGGAGCTGATTGGCTGGCACCTTATCACTTCCTTATCACTTTTCACTCTGTCTCCTAACACTGCTTAGTAAATAGACCCCTGAGTCTGTTATTTACCTACTGCACACTCTTGTGCTGTACTTACGATAACAAATTTCCCCCAAACCTTCCATTTTATAGAACAGATGCAATTGCCCTAGGCCTACCAGAAAAATGTATTTTATTAGGAAGGGAGCCTGGTTAAGCAAAGCTTTAAAATAGCTACATGCTGTCGTAAGACTTTCTCAGTTCAAAATAAATAAATCAATGTAAAGAAAAAAAAAAAAAAACACAACATTCAACAAATCCAAAATATTACATAGCTCCAAGATTAGTCCAAATGCTGAATTTGGAACCTGCCAAAGATGTAACCCTGGACCAATCTTTAAATGTTTGGTCTAAATATAATCCTGGCTAAAGTTCTAAAACTATCCAATATCTACAGAGCTTTGATCTTACTATCCATATTCTTAGGCAAGGAAGGACTCCCCTACAGTATTATTTGTAGCAGTGGAAATGTAAAAGTTTTTTCTTTTATGGATTTGTTGGGTAAAGCATGATACTCTGCAGGTGCAAATACCCTTTCATATTTTTAAAAAAAAATTATATTGGGGACCAAATCATGCGATATTTGGCCATTAATGTATAAAAGTAGCCCTGATATATGGAAAATCCTTGGCATGCCACCCAAACTTCACCTCTCTCATTTTGATGAGATATATAATGAATGTCACCAATGGGAATGCTGTTACAGTATACCCCATCAATGTGACGTTGTAATGTTAAGTTTAACTGCTCCCAGACTAGGTAAAACAGGAGATTGGTCATTATGAAGTAGTAATATATTAAATGTTTCATTTTATTTAAGTTAATTGACTGACTGCCTCTTTTGAAAGCTGCCAAGTATTTAGGGTTTACTTCTTTCACAAGGTGGAAAGAGCAATAAACCAGTGCACCCCAACAGATATCATCTTCTATAGGTCTACTTGCATTATTTTATTGAATAATCCCTTTGTCTAGTGTGCAGTGGGAATATGACATTTACTTATATCCATATTCACAGCCTGTCCCAGTTTATATGTTCTGCAAATGACCATATTTAATGTATATTACACAAACGTATTACACAATGTACAGTTTGTACAGAAATAACATAGCATATAGATGTTTATAAAATTTTAATTCTTTTTTATACTGTACTTAAACCTTTAAGGTGACAGATGCACTTTAAGACTTACTAAATAACATTTTACAAATAGCACAGGAACTGTTGACAAACGAATCAAAGAAGGCATTTTATTTAGTTTTCTTCAAAATAGTTTCTAAGCCTCAAAATTGTTTTATTGTTTATTTGTTTGCTGAAAATAATAAAATTTTGGACTTTTGCACATGTGTGTGATTTATATACTTCTCTTCTCCATTCTATGGGGCTTATGTACTAAGCCTTGGAGAGAGATAAAGTGGACGGAGATAAAGTACCAGCCAATCAGCTCCTGTCACTTTACAGGCTGTTTTTGAAAATTGACAGGAGCTGATTGGGTGGTGCTTTATCTTTGTCTACTTTATCACTCTCCAAGGCTTAGAGTAGTACATGGACCTCTCTTTATGGTAGGCGAATGGGAAGCGAGAGATCACATTTACTCACTGATCTCTATGGACAGATGCTAGTGAAGTGCACAAACAGGTTCTTTACAGGGATGACAGAAGAATAGAAGAATAGAGTATGCACTACTATCTGCTATATTATGAGGACCATGTGCATTGCTCCGGCCTGTTTTCATAAAGATCAGTCTGTTACCTGCATATAGACTAAGGTTATTCATTTATTACAGGAAACATTCTTTTCTTTCCTTTTCTTCCATTTCTGTTAAGGCCATTATTTCTCTATAGATTCATTGAATCAATTAGAAATAAAGCGATGCTTTGACTTTACATTAGCATGTTTTAACTTATGCGCATGTTTTGCTTATGCTGTGCGCACACTTAGCACCATCACTAATAGGATAGCTTTGGTACCATTGTCTACAGTATCTATATTCTGTCTTTGCAGCAATTTCTTCCACATGACCAGTACCGTATTGTATATTGCAGACAGCAATGGTAAAAAGCCTGTACAAAGTGGCACCAATCTTAGGAAAAGTTGAAGAAAACTTGGCAAACATGTTATACCCATATTATAATCTTTTTTGTCAATTAATAATTACATAATTTATCAGCTAATCTTGTTTCAGTTGCAATTTGCAGTTATTGTGCTGCAGTAGTCTTTTTTTGTCTTCAGCTGTAAACTTTTTCTTAGAAGATGTTAAGAAAAGACCAAGCATGGAATAGACTAAACTTTTGTTACATGAACTGAATGTAAAGGGGCCTATCCATTACGCGACCTGAAAAACTGAACGTCTAGCGTTCAGTCCTTCAGGTTGCTGGGTGCAGTGCCCGCACTGAACGGCGTTCACTGAACATCATTCAGTGCAGGAGACTGACCTCCATATCTGCTAACATGTGGAACCTGACGAGCGTCGTCAAGTTGACCAGCATGTTCGGCAGATAATCGGGGTCGACAAGGACCCAGCGTGCACGCGCATCGCTGGTCCTTGCCAGCTATCCATTACACGACTTTGAACGTTCAAAAAGTCGTGTAATGGATAGGCCCCTTAACTCATAAGTAAGACCAGAGCGTTAGGCAAAATTTGTATGGTTAATTAACCGGAGACTATTAGAAAGAGTGGAGGTAATTTACAAAGCAGGATATCGCGTTAGATGGTGCCATTTGTGGGGGGAGCGGAAGGTTGAGCAGCAGATGAAGTTATTGGGCATAGTTATGGTGTGTTCCTTGTAAATATGGTATAGGCGCACCCGTGAGTCTAGTTTCGTTTAGCTGCGCAAAAATTATATTTTAGTTTGTACCACAACATTTTTTGAGGGATGAAAAAGGCAATTTTTTAGGGGAGGCACAAAGTCTGAAAAAAAGTCTTAAGGGTCTATTTCTAAAGCTAAGAGAAATATCTTACAGTATCTCATATTCTTTCAATTAAATCATAGATAACACCAGTGCTAACCTATTTTGCATCGGTAATTGCCATCCCATATAATCAGCAAAAAGCAAATCTCAGGAAGGCATTAGTCATACTTAGTAATGGGGGACCAACAAAGCCATAGAGGCTTTGCTGAATCTTCTCTGGATCAAATCTTTATGTTAATGCTCGGCTTCTGGTCATGCATGCACATATTAACCAAATCCCTTAATTTGCCGGTGAGAGGGAAAAAACCTCTGCTTAGGAGCGAAGTTGTCGCTGCGGCTGCAATAGGGAGTTCTGTATTGCTGCGATAAGTGGTGATATAGAATGTTAGTTACCGCTGTAGCATGATAAATAGACCCTTTAATATTTGCCAGCTCAGAGTTGGTGCAGATTGGATCTTGTATACCTTTCAGTTGCAAATCAGAGGAGACGCACATAAACACATTCTAGATGTATTTTGCGCAATGTAAAGCAATGCTCCACACATATGGTCAGATGTAATAATGATGTCCCAAATGTCCCCTCATGAAATGAACATAATACGAATTTTATTACATGGAAAAATATTTATACTATAGTCATAGACAGTCCTATGTCTTTTAAACCTTACATTTGTAGGATTAAAACCTGTATTGATTTCATTCTGCAGGTCTGAAGACCATTGTGGGTGCCCTTATACAGTCTGTGAAGAAACTGTCGGATGTAATGATTTTGACAGTGTTTTGCCTCAGTGTCTTTGCTTTAATCGGTCTACAGCTTTTCATGGGTCATTTAAGGCGGAAGTGTGTTGTTTGGCCTATCAACATGGACGAACAGTATTTGGCCAATGGCAGCAAAGGTTTTGACTTTGCTGAATACATTAACAATGAAAGTATGTAGCATGGTGTATTTTTAAATTACATTTGTATTCATTTTTCTTGCATGCTGTATTGTTAAGCTTGTATTTGTTGCCTCTGCTGCATAAGATAGGAAGAAGCAATATGCAAACACTGTCCATCACTTGGCTGTCTGCTCCCAGCCCGGTAGGAAACTATTGGATGGGTCATTAAACTTGTGGTTCCATGCTTAATCCTTGCCACCCAGATACAGTACATTGTAGTGTGCTATAATATGCTATCAAATATAGCCCATTACATTGTATTAGGTTAGAATTGTGTTCTTTACACAAGTGTAAATACCTGTACTGTGTTAGAACACAGATTGTTCAATTATGGAATCGCAGGTCTGATATGTATAACAAAAAAAAAAAAATGAGAAGGATTATTGAGAGATAGGAAGATAAGTTTAATATGTCTGTAGAACTCTCTCAGTCTTCTGTTTAGAAGGGCTAAAGGCAGCAATGATGATGATACTGTATGGCAATATATAAATTAATTGCTGTGGAGATGCAGACTAGACTCATTAACCCAGCTGTATGTTTTTATGTGACTAGGACAAAGATGTAATACATCCAAAGCTTTTTCATTTTGACAGTTTTTGTAGCTAGTGGTTTGTTCTGAAATGTAGCAGTTATCAAAGGTGTCCAAAGTGACTCCCAGAACTGGTTGATTTCCATTACTGGTAATGGTCGTCATAGCTTCATTCTTGCCCCAATATTTATTTGCCAAATTAATTTCCAAGTTTAAAAGCTAAAAATCCCTGCAATTTAACTGAAAACAACCACCACACTATCAACAGAGTTAATAGCATATATTGGTTTTATTTGTTTTTAGTAATTGGGCACTTCTAAGGTCCATTTCTACAGTGCTAATGTCACTACTGATACAGTACACTGGACTTTGATCAGGAAGAAACTTCCACATGACTTAGATGCCGATGCTGTGTTCCTGTCCGCCTGTAGCTTCTCTTAGAAGTGGCGTTCAGCAGTTAGACAAGAGAAAGAGTACTACACAAGCAGACCAAACTAATTGCATTCATTTCAGTTTAAGTTGTTTATAGAACCTTGGATACCAAAAACCGACAGGTTAGTGTCATTTAGGATTAGGTTGCACAGATTGAAAGCTCTCTCCTACACTTCTTTTTTTTTTTTTTACAAACATGTCTTTATTGTTACATGTTAAGAAGACAAATACACAGAGAATAGTCAAGTGGCAAGTGAAATAAGAAATAATAAAATTAACAAATACATCAAATAATTTAGAAAGTCATAACAAAAATACAAACATTCTTGGACTATTAGTCAGCAAAATAACAAACATGAAAGATGTAAGGTATGTCATAAAGTGCAAATAAACTACATGACAAATATATACATTTACACTGCTGGACTGGGTCTGAGAGAATGGCAATGTAACTCTCCTAAATCTTAATTATTTTTTTTCTATGCAATCTGTTCATAGTGGTAATAAACAAAGTCGATAAGGCACAAATGTACATAGAATCCAAATACTGTAGGTAACATATAAAGACAGCTGTGGAGCCTAAATCAAGCCTAGAGTAACCATGAGAAGTAACAGGTTAGTAAATGAACATAACAAAAAAAAAAGAACACAGAGTTAAAGTATTATAAAAGGTGAAAGAGGAAAGGAAGAGCAAAGAGGGAGGGGAAGGGAAATAAAGTTGTCACCATATCCATGAGGGCAAATTGGATGGAGGGGAGTTAAAGTGGACAGCATAGTCCAGGGACTCCTTGAATTCCAGCCAATCAAACCAGGAGGCTGTGAAAGCATAAGATGTCAGAAAGAGGTAAGGTCTTCCATGGTCATGTAGAGATTGACTCTTTGGAACCACCGAGAAATATGGGGCCATGTGGGGGACCTCCAAAAGCATGGGATGGTAGCTCTTGCCGCATTCATGTGATGCCGGAGTAGTGATTTCTTAAATTGGGAAATTGACTTGTCCATCAAATTGAAAAGCCAAAATTCAGACGTATCAGGAAGCGGGAGACCAGTAATCTTCTCTGAGATCTCACGGACCATCCGCCAGAAGCCAGCCAACACCAGACAGCGCCACCAAATATGGAACAGAGTGCCCGGCGCTTGACCACACACTCCAGCAGAGATAAGAGAGACCGGGGAACAGCTGATGGAGATGTACAGGGCATCTATACCATCGAGACAAAATCTTGTACTGTGTCTCAAGCTCCTGTACCAAAGAGTAGTTGGCAAATGTATACCTAAATATCTGGGACCATTGATCTTCAGTCAACTTTCATTACCTTGCCATGCAGTCACATAACCCGGCACAGTATCAGTTAGTATCAGTGAGACCAGGCAAACAGAACTGATATATAAGTGGATATTAAATGACTAGATGAATTTTGCGAGAGGCATAATGACTCAAATAAGGTTGAATCCCATCCTGCTGTACAGGCAGGTAACAAGGTGACAGTGTCTAAATTGAAGGTAAACCCAAAACAAGCTAGACAGAAGACGAATACTTGAAGTTCCATGAAGGACTGCAACCCTCCCACATCGACCAGATGTCCCAAATGGGTTGGGTATGGGTACCTGGTGGTCAGGATGCCGTTTGTCAGAATACCAAGATCGGCATCCAGACAGTCAGAATCCCGACACCCGTAGGCAAGTATACTACCACTAACCCTTACCCCTAGTGTCTAAGCCTAACCTCCCCCTCTCCGCACATTAAACTTATCCCTCCCCCCTTAGTGCCTAACTCTAACTCTACCCCTAGTGCCTAACCCTAAACCTAACCCTCCCCTAACCCCCGATACTTACCTTTGGGATGCAGCTGGTCAGGATTCTGGAACCAGGATTCCAACGCTGGTATTTAGACTGTTGGCATCATGCATGCCGGTATGCTGACTACATGCCATCCCAGACTTGAGATACCTGCTGAGGACCAAACAGAAAGGGATGTGATTATAGTCCAGATAGGAAGTCTGGATTGTGTAGCAGGGGTGTAAGTGACAAGGCACCTGGATTAAAGGAGAAGAGGTGTCTAAATTTTTTTCCAGCACTTGAGAGTATGATCCATCATGGGATGGTGAAAATTAGGATTTTTTAAAAATATGCTTTTATTGATTCCGAAGCATTATAAACAATGATTAAATTAATGTAAAATATCATAATAGTAATATTCTGAAAAGACATAACTGACACTCTGCAAAGACGTTGAAAGTGTAACATTTGCAATAGCATACAAATAAAATATGCTAATCACAAACGGTCAAGAAATAAATTCTCATAGTGGAATATAAAAACATAAATTGAAAAGAATAAATGTGCTGTGCGGACTAGGAATTTCCCAACAAGGTTATAGAAGGGTCATTATTGATCAATCGCAATGAATACCACTAGAAGGTTGAAAAGCATTGTATGAGCAGCCTTTGTGTCTGCAATGGCAGTAATACTATGTAGCTTTCCCAAAGTTAAAAAAATGTGTAACTCTGGATTCCTTGACCAAAGAAGCCTCCAGCCAATCCATCCTAAAGAAGAAAAAATATTTTTCTTTAAAGAGAGAGAAAGGAGAAACTGTGTCTTTTGTTAGATTTAGGAATACAGTAGTGCAACCACCAAGGGAGGCCTGTTCAAAATGTGGTAAAATCTAATTTATCACATAGAAAAGTATAGTGAAGGGAAATAGCTTTGTACCTGGGTGTGGACTGGAACAGGAGAGTGTCTAGTGGATTGTCCAAATCCAAATCAGAGAAATTATGTATAACCTGATCAATATAATGTTGAGCCTAAAAGTATGCAAAGGAATAAGAGGCCAAAAATGTATATTTGTTTACCGCCCGATGGAATGTGAGGGGCCATTTGTTAGGTTTATCAATCAGACATCCAATAGAGTCAGAGAGAGAAAAGCATATGTTAAGCATTCAAAAGTGTTCTGATATGCCACACCCGGCGTGTATTCCAGAGAAGAGTATTCTCCTTCATGTGCAAGGGAACATCTGCACACTGGAGGTGAAGAAAATAAATCTGGTTCCATACATCTAGAAAATTAAACTGTCAATGTAGACATTCATACCCTGCAGTCAATCGCGAAGGTGACGCAACAATGCTGCATGGTTATAGTGGGTAATATTAGGAAATTTGATTCCCACATGTGTTTTTGGTTGTTGTAGACGAAGCAGGCCAATTTTTTGTCTTTTGTTATTCCTAATAAAGTTACTAAAGGCAGAGTTAAGTTTATTTGTGTCTGCTAAAGTAAGTAACAGAGGGAGAGATTGCAGCAGGTACAGTAATCTAGAAAAAGAGACCATCCTAATCAAACTGGCCCTACCCAAATAGGAGAGCTAGAGACAACACCACCCATCATAATCCCGAACCAGGGTTGCTAAGGCCCTAGAAATATTCAAATGATACATTGAAGAGGGTTTTTTGGTAATTTGCACTCCTAAGTAAGTAAAACTTTTCCTACACCATTCAAAGGGAGTCTGAGCATACCAACTACGGCGCATATAGCCCGGTTTTAAATTTTTCCGGGTTAATCTGGATACCCAATATTGCCCCGGAGTCCTGAAGTAAGGACATAGAATGCTGTAAGGAAGTCTTGGGGTTAGAAAGACAGAGCAAAATATCGTCAGCGAATGCCATAATCTTAATCTCCCTGTAGCCTATCTTAATACCTTGAACTGCCTGGGATTGCTGAAGTAGATGAAGAAGAGTATCCAAGGATATATTAAGAAGCACAGGTTACAGGGGACAACCTTGGCAAGTGCCTCTACTCATGGTTATGTTACTTCCCCGCAGTCCATTCAGCAAGAGTGGTGAGAGGTAAGGTATAAAAATAGCATATTAAGCCAATTAAATCCTTTACAAAGGTTCAATTTGACTGTACTTCATGGAGGTGCGACCAAAGAACAGTGTCAAAGGCTTTGTGGGAATCAAGTAAAAGTAGCATATTGGAAGAGGAGGGATCCTGAGAGGAAATTTACGGTAGCGGCAATGGCTGACCAAATGCCTCTGACCGAATGATGGCCCTTGACAAAACCTAACTGATGAGGCTTAAGGAGCTCTGGAAGAATGGACTGTAATCAGTTGGCCATTATTTAAGCTACATTTTTTAATTCCAAATTTAGCAAAGTAATTGCCCGATATGACGCATTGGGTTGTCCTTTTGGGTTTGGGTAAAAAAATTACATGAGCTGCATTAAAGCAGGGATAAGGGATGGAATGCCTGTGAATTAACTGATAAAGGTCCAAAAGAAATGTTATGGCATAGCAATTTATAATATTCACTGGTAAAGCCTTTTCAGGCCTGGAGCCTTGTTGCCTTGAAGAGTCAAGATCGTATCAGTGAGATCCATCATTAAAATATCTTCATCCAAAAGATCTCTCTGAACCTGAGATAGTTTTGGAGTGATTATTGACCAAACCAGTGATAGAATCTCTGAGAGTGGGTATGTAGCTTCTCCTTTTCCAAACCCTGGACATGTTAGCCAGCAATTTACCCTGCTTGTGCCCCCAGCAGAAGTACTTATTTTTAGTGAGATCCAATCTAAATTTGGGACTGAGACATTTGAGGTCTAAGAATCTTGAAATCCTTGGATTGAGAGAGATAGGAAGGGAAATGCCAAAGGTGGAAGGTCAACGCTGGAGAGGGGAGTTGAAGAGATATTCTAAGAAGGGCATGATCGAAGATGACAATGTCTCCCAAGCTCACATCCTGCTTGAAGGGGAAAAGAGAGTTTGCCACTAAAATATTATCAATGCGAGATAGTGAACAATGGACTGCAGAGAGGGGAGTATAGGAATGATCAGTGGGATTAAATAAACACCAAGGATCAGTCAAACCATGAAGGGATTTAAATCTAGAAATGTGACGGCAGGATGAAGATAGTGGCCTAGCTGGAGGAGTGGATTTATCCAGCCTTGACAATATTTCTTTTAAGCCATGGAATAACTGAGGAGGGGAGCTTAACTGAATGGCTCTCAATAAGTGACCATTGCGTAGTGGCTGGATATCTAGACATTTCCACAATTATAGCCAAGTGTGCTGAAAGTGAGGGAGTTGAAGGCCCCTCCTAATACGACTTTGAATGAGTACTTTTTGCACCAACCTGGATCTATTATTATCCCAGACAAATTTCCAAACAACTCATAATCCTTTCCCCTCATGTGTTTGGGTCCAGCAACACAACACTATATGGCCATCAGGACAATTTCACCCACAGTGGGGAAGTACTGTAGATCTAATTATACTGTGTATAAAATAGCACAGGATGAGACGCAGCCCTTTGTCATGTCATTACTGTTTTTGTCCCTTGTTTGTTTAATTATGTGTTTATGCAGTGGTACTTCTGGTGATAATAATAAGAAGTCAAACTTTAAGCACTTGAATTCTATTAATATATTATTAATACTGATGTTTGTATTTACTTGCATTTAATTTTAATTAATGTTAATATTCGATTTAAAATTTGTTTTAGTAATTTTAACATAAATACTAGTATATTTTAATATAGACAATAATTTTAATATAAATATTACATTTGAAATGAGTATTTAAATCACTGTCATATTTTTGACTTTCATATTTCTCTTATACTTAATGTATTATAAATCGGTTTGCATTAGGTTCATTTGTTTTATTGTATATCAGATAGACCTTCGAAATTTATACTGTTTTGCAACTTACATTGTATATATTGTATAACTGATTTTTTGTTCCTTTAATTTGTTTCTCTCTAAAACTTTCAGCAAACTTTTACATAATTCATGGAGCCGTAGATCCATTACTGTGTGGCAATGGTTCAGATGCAGGGTAAGTAGTATGTACTTTCACTGCCCATGTGATAAGATGATAAATGTCAGTGAGTGTGGTTATTTTTACTACATTCATAACAGAGATGTGTATTTTAATGTTTAAGAAATTAACATTCCCTTCTAGCCTACACTTTTCAAAAGCATTTAGTAACCAAATTTCTTTAATGCACTTTGGTAAATGTTTTTCTGATTTTGGAAGTACAATCCTGCAAACATGAAGGTACGCAGTTTTTCAAATATGTGGTTTTATATAACAAGACATGATTAACAATCATCTAGTCTACACGAAGCCCTATGAACTGATAAATCAAATATCATGTTTACTATTCAACTATTCCAATTCTGTATCAGTTTATCAGACTCTTACATTCAATTTGAGGAAATTTGGTTTAATACTCCTTGATGGCACTCATTCATGCACAGCTCTTTTGGGGTCCCACAAGAACATGCCAATGGGGTTGAGAGCTGAACTATGACTTGGTCATTAGAAAACCTGGATTGTTGCTGGTGTGCTTGGAATGGTTGTATTTTTTCCAATTTCAGGTCATTTTCAGTTGTCAGACAAATGGCCTCACATTCTTCTCTACAATAGTCTAATATTAAAAGGAGTTTGTGGTGTACTCAATGAATATGAGGACATCATCATTGCTTTGCCACCTTGCGTGATGTCTAGTACAAGGTTTTGTGTTATTATGCTGTGTTTAGTTTTTGTGCAATAAGTCTAAACAACTCAACATTGGTCTTGTCTGTCCAGGGGCTTTCTCTGGCTAACAGTCCATGAAAACAGTCCTCATTTAGTCTTTTTCTGATGGTATATTCATGAACATTAACATGTATTATGCTGGCATACAGTAAACAGCAGATCCATGGAGGTGGTTTTTGTGTTATTTGTGATTCCTCAGAGATTTACGAGGGCTGATTGAAAAGTAATGAGACTGATTTTTTTTTTATTCAGAATCAGATGTCTCCACAGGATCTGAACATTTTTCTTTTTTCAATATATTTTTTGCAGCGTTTCAATGATTCAAAGACGTGTAGTAGACTGTTTTGTGACATCACTTTTGCTGTTGCATTTTTCACTTCATCATCTATTGAGATCTTCTTTCCACGCAGTTGTTTTTTCATGGTTGGGAATGCCCAGAAATCACAAGGTGCTAAGTCTGGGCTATATGGAGGGTGTTCCAGTGCTGTCCCATTAATTTCAGTCAGTGCTGCCAATGCAACAGCAGCAACATGTGGTTGGGCATTGTCTTGGATCAAAACCACTGTTTCTTCATCAAATGTGATCTTTTCTTCCTCATGGCTCCATGCAAAGGGTTTTCAGGATGTTTGCATAGTAGTCACCATTGTCTGTCCACAGGGAACCCAGTGCCGTAGGATCATACCGTGTGCATCAAAGAACAGCAGAAGCATGACTTTACACGCCAAAGAAATCACACAGAATTTTGTGGGCAGAGGTGAATTCACGTGTTTCCATACACATTACGGATCATAATGACGAATCCACGATTCGTCACATGTCACAATCGATGTCAGGAAATCGGGTATCCTCTCTGACATTTGAACGGTGTTCTTGCACAATTCAACTTGTCATCACATCTGCTCTTCTGTAAGAATTCTGGGTACCCACCTGGCACATACCCACCTGGCACACACGCAATGCATTTTCAGTTCCTTTGTCACAATACAGTATGCAGAACCCGTTCAAATGCACCCTGTGCTGGCCCTTAACAATGCGCCCTTACATAGCGCGCTACCGAAATTGGGGGCACAGCCTAATTGCCATAAGCCATGTCCCTAAGTGACGTTATTTGGAGGTGTTCACGCATGGCACGCCTCCAAATAACGTCAGGCTGGGGGTAAAGCCCAGCCCTCCTTCACTGGCTGGGCTTCCCCTAGCCCTCTCCTGTCAGTGAATGGATGCCGTGCGCATGCGCGCGGCATTCATTCACACTCCGGGGTTCCGGCACCGCCGCACAGCTGCAGTGGTGGGGGTCCCCAACCTCGCGATTTGACCACCATCGGGCCACTTCGGCCCACGGGTGGAACAGTGGGACAGTACTGTCCCGCTGAAATTGGGATGCCGGGGAGGGGTGCGCCCTCTACGGGTGGCACCCCTGTGTGATCGCACTGGTCAAACACCCCTAGAGCCGGCCTTGTGCCAAATGAAGCCAAAAGTTTGCGTAAAGTTAACCTGTCATTTTGCAACATCTTCGCAGCTTTGGCAATGTTGACATCTGTAAGCACGGTGGATGGTCTCCCAGAACGCGCTTCATTAGTCACTCGCGTATTACCCTCTTTGAAGTGTTTCCACCACCGAAATACTGCAGCACGACTAATTGTTTCTCCACTGTATGCTTGCCATAACATTTCATGAGTTTCATTTATGCTTTTTCTAAGTTTAACACATAATTCTATCACACATCTATGACGTAATCTCACAGACACATCTTCCTCATCTGCCATGATGAAACGTATGAAGATCTTCCACTCGCTGTGGCCAAATAAAGAAGACTACGGCTGTCCAACCGCAGGTTCAGAGACATTGATGTATAAGCTTCACAATAATCAGCATAGTGTTGCCACGTCTACCTATGGGACAGAAAAACAAGAGGCAGTCTCATTACTTTTCAATCAGCCCTCATATATGGCATGAACTTGGAGTGAATTTCTTGGGACACCAAGTCTTAAGAATATTGATAACTGTCTTCATTGCTTTCCATTTGCAAATAATCTTTCTGACTGTAGAATAACGGGCTTCATATTATTTAGAAATGGCCTTTCCAGGCTTATGCACAGCAATAATAGCTTTCTTAGGCTATTGCAGATGTCTTTATGAATGTCCCAGGTCAACCTGCCAAAGGCTCTAATTTTATGCAAAGGTGATAAGCTGATGCTGATGATCCAGTTATTAGTTTCATTTGATAAGCAGCACCTTGCTCACATTACTCTTAAGTGCTTTATTGATTTGGAAGTAGAGAAGGTACATTTAAATTTTCACACTTGGCTGCTTCATGTTGGTTAATGTTTTTGATGATCAAATTATGACAGTGTAAATTGTGTTATTGCTGGTTTATCATAAAAGTAGTTTGATCCATTTTTGAACCTGCTGAATACTAGATATTGTTAATTATGTCCTGATATGTAAAAGCATGGATTTGTAAAGGGGTGTCCTTTCTTTTCCACAGGAATGCATGTATCTGCAATTATTATTGCTGGTAAAAACATTAAATGCTAATGCTGATTTATATGGCCCATTTTAAACTGTGAACACTGTAACCTCTGCTTCCCTCTGGGACCAACTACGGTACTTGTCACCCTCTTCTGTGATGGCTGTAAACAATTGAACTATGCCGCAATGTTGTTAGAGGACACAACACATGTACAGTTACACATTTTTTCCCTACAGGACACATGCGATTTTCACTTGATGATTGCTTGAGAACTATTGCAGGGCAAAACCAGCTGTATGTAGTGTACACAGGGCCTCATTTATAAACAAGTTATATATTTGTTATTACTCGTTACTAATCTTAAATGGTGCTCCAACCAATCAGCTTCTGTAATTTTTCAAACACATGACAGCTATGGTGGGTAAACACCTGACAGATATACAGTATCTGCAGGTGATGGTCGTTCATACACACTGAACGGCCATCATCTGCTTGTGGTCCCTGCGGCCGGGGGGCGGGACCCGGTGGCCAGTGGGCGGGTCGGGAGCTTGTTCCGCCCCCCTCCCCACGGCTGCCGCTGTTTGTGTACGGGCGGTCTGCAGACTGCCCGTACACACTTACCGATGTACAGATAGATATATATGTCAATCGGCTGTGCAGCACAGCCAATGCGATATATCTGTGAACGACGCAGTACACAGACATATCGTGTGTACACACTGGCCTACGGGCAGCAGATATATTGGCCGATTAATTAATCGGCCAATATATCTGTCAGTGTGTACCCAGCTTTAGGAGCTGATTGGTTGGAGCACCATTTAAGACTAGTAACAAGTGATAACAAGAATATCATTCGTTGATAAATGAGGCCCACAGAATCTCACAGAATATCTGATAAATGTTCTTATATGTGAACAGACATTTATGGATATGTCAATTAATAAAGCTTTATAGAGGGATAGTATAATCTATTGTCATCTAAGCTCTTGAAATGTAGGGGGAACTAAAAACCCCACTGAATGTGTCAATCGCTTTATATTAGTGTCATCATTTCCAAATCTGTATATTATTTTTGCTGGTCCTAAATCTGTCACATAAATCCCGAATTCAACGGATCCAATTAGCTACTATGCGATATTACCACTTTATTCTTATGGCTTAGAAAAGTAATTTTTAGCAAGAACAAGGAAGTTTCTGCGCCTGCGCAGATGCGAATTTATACATTTTTGCTTCTTTCCGTCGCATTCTGAGTCAGACGGAACTTGGCCGGATCTGTCTTTCTGTGAAATTGGGCATTTCAGGATCGCAACTGGGCAGCGACAATGCGAGGGCACATAACCGCCGTGTCTTGTGAAAGTGTCGTGGGCGTGTATGTAAAGCTCCGTACAATGGAGTCATGCATGCAGGGAAGGGTAACTGTTTCTGACATCTCTTGCACCTAGCATGGCGATACTGATACTGATTATGACGGATGTGGTGGCTGGATCATTCCGCTTGTAGACGCACAAACCCCCGCATTAGCCCTATGGATTCTCTCATTACATAAGGTAGTAAGTCTGGCTTCCACGCCTGCACGTAACTACAGACACTTTGCATGTCATTTATAAACAGCTCCGTAATGTAGTTATCACAGGTCTATAAGGTCTATAACATGGAAATGTGGGGTTTTCTGCTGGGGTGAGGAAAGAATAATTATAGATGGGAAATTCCACATAGAGAGATTTTATATTGTCATCTGCATTTGCACAGGTACAATTGATATTTGTATACACTTCATTTTTTTTATGTTTTAGGCAATGTCCAGAGGGATACACATGTATGAAAGCCGGCAGGAACCCAAACTACGGCTATACAAACTTTGATACATTTAGTTGGGCCTTTCTGGCCTTATTTCGCCTTATGACTCAGGATTTTTGGGAAAACTTGTACCAGTTAGTAAGTAACCTTAATGCCTCAATATAATGTATGATGTTTATTGTATGTACACTGATATATAATAAGCATCCCACCAAGTTTGTATGAAGTGTTATGCCTTATCTGTTAAGAGATCTACTGTGATAAAGTATTATGAACATGTATTTACACATTATGTGGGTTTCATACATTAAGAACAGTTCATTACTACATTAAATGTACGTAATCAGTTTGTCATGTCCCTCCAAATCTGGTTGTCATTATGCTACATTTAAAGTGTACCCTGGGCCAGAAGACTGCACTGTCTAGTCCCATAGAATTGTTTTTGGGAGGGGTGGCAATGATGCAGTCTGCCCTCTAGTGGCCCTATCTCTGTTCTTGTGTACATGCATGGGGTCCCACACATGTGAAGCCCAGCTCCAGCCTCACTGCGCACTACTGCTGTCACATGGGGTGTGGCAGCTACAGGCTCCCCTCACCTACTGATCCTGTACCTAATGTACCCCCTGCAATGGTGGTATGAGGGTGATCCAGAAGATATATACCGTTTGGTTGTAAAAAAAAAAAAAAAGAAAAGGTTTTTATTGTTTTTTTTTGAAACATAGAGTACCTTAGTCTATTTCTCCACATAATTACCTCTTTCATTTAAGTATTTATAATATTTGTCATCAAGTTTTAGAATCCTCTTATACTCAGCTTATACTCAGCTGCCTCTAGACCATTGAACCGTTGTTGAATGCAAGTTTCCACTCATCATCACGTCCAAAATGAACTCTTTGAGCTTAGTGAAAAAGTGAAAATCACTTGGAGCAAGGTCTGGACTTCCCACTATGACAAGTAATGTGTGTCCCGGTCAATCTTCATCATGCGTTTGTTGTCCATTATTGAACATTTCACACCATACACCTGCTTTAATT
The DNA here is from genome assembly GCA_031769625.1 of Taudactylus pleione. Taxonomy (NCBI): domain Eukaryota; kingdom Metazoa; phylum Chordata; class Amphibia; order Anura; family Myobatrachidae; genus Taudactylus; species Taudactylus pleione. The sequence goes on along the minus strand of JAUIMM010000064.1, from coordinate 12,809,220 downwards.
GAAAATAAATTTCATCAGGTCTCACTTTCTGCACATTGAAGATTTGGATAACACTCTTCACTTCACAGTCGGAGGGATTTTGGGCCTGATTCAGAGGCGGTCGGAGGATGCAAGCGGTCGCTCAGAAACTGGGCGGCCGCTTGCATCCTGACCGGCCGCCTCTGTTTCGGTCGTTAGGCTGTGGGTTTACACCCACAGCTCTAACGACTGCTAGGGTGATGGTCGTGATGGTAAGAGACCATCGCGACCATCGGGGCTTACGACGAGACCCTAGGGTAGGGTCTCACTTGTCGTAAGCCCCGGAGAGCTTCTGGCTCTGTCAGAGCCGGAAGCTCTCCACTGACATCACTAGTGATGTCAGTGGGGCCTCCCCCAAACGGCAGGCATTCCCATGGGAACGCCTCCGTTTGGGCAGCCACCCCCCCCGGCCCGCCTTCTAAACCGGGCGAGCTGTCAATCAACATGGAAAGAGACCTGCTACGACCGGCGCTGTCGGTCGTAGCGGGTCTCATGCATGCGCACGAAGGAGCCGGCTCCCTTGTGCGCATGCGCACTGGACAAACATCGAGACGGCCGTGCGGTCGTCGACCATACGGCCGTCTCTGAATGAAGCCCTTTGTATCGTGGAATTCTTTTGCACAACATCACCAAAAACAACCATAACAGCACGCCACTCACACACAGAGCAGTTAGATAACAGGATAGGGAGACTGCCCAACCATGAATTGGGGAACGTGAATGACGTGCAGGGCGGGAATGAGCAAATGGTCTTTATTTCCTGGATTACCCTCGTAGTTCGCCACTGATTGTAACATAATTTACATATGGTTAAAGCAGGTTATTTGTGGCCTGAAACAATGTTTCAAAATATTTTTATTAAGCTTTTTGCTATACATAGATATAAGTACTGAATACAAAGATGAATACAATACAGAATAGCATATACTAAAGTATGGTCATCAATATATAAACTTGGATTTAGTGGGGAATTCAATTAACCATGATAATTTTCCGCAGGCTATTTGATCCCATGGGGCTGTTCAATTAGCCCCGAAGGCAGTCAGCAGGCTGCACTTATCGGAGATTTTTTTTCGGGGTCTTATTAGACCAGAAAAGAAATCCCCATTAACTAGCTAGTTAACGGGTGAAGTGAGGCACTTAACGCATAGATCCATGAACTTATCACAGATTCTATGTATTAATGCCCATTAATGTTAATGCCAGTTAACACGTTGATTTAACCGGCGTTCACAAGTCGCTCGAGTGAAAAAGGGACTATAATTGAATATCCATGGGCATGAAAGCCTGAGGCTATCACACTTATTCATCCCCGTTAACTTAATGGGGTTAATAAAATATGGCCCTTCGTAGTTAAAAATGGTGTGATATTATTATCATGTAATAGGTAAACTATCAACCATATAAAAATTTGTGAACAGGTATAAGGGAAGCTATGGAGGGGGGGTGGGTGGATCGGAGGGGTGAGGCGAAGCAGTCAGTGTTGGTCATTAGTTACATTAAAGGAGGAATGGAGCTAAATAGTTCCGGCCTCAAAGTTAGTCGACCACGGGGTCCAGACTTTTACAAGGTGGTCTGTAGTATTGAGGTGATTAGCTCCATCCTATAGGTGGACCAAATAGCATTGATTGTGGCAGGCATGGAGGGGGTTGTAGTCTCTTTCCAGATAGCAAGGTGTATAGAGGAAAATTTGAGACTTGTATTCCCGTTAATGAACTTCTGTCCGGTAATGTTGGATGTGAGGACACGATCACTAAATGGCCTGAACCCATTTTGATGAGAACGTCATGTGCCTCGTTGTGGTCACTGCTTCTAGCATTCTTATTAATATTGGTACAGCCACAGAGATTGTTTGCCTCCGCTTTGTGTATGCAACACATAAATTCTGGTCACATGTATATGTATTTGCACATTAGGCAGTAATGTTGAATCTGTTATATTTTCTAAGGTGATATGATAGGAAATGTGTCACATGTCCTTGTACAGTGTGCTCCAGTTTTGAAGTTCAGTAAGAATGAAAACATATATTACTTGTTTTGTTTATTACTTAGACCCTTCGTGCTTCTGGAAAAACGTACATGATCTTCTTTGTTTTGGTCATCTTTGTTGGCTCATTTTACCTGGTGAATTTGATTCTGGCTGTTGTAGCCATGGCATATGAAGAACAAAACCAGGCAACATTGGAGGAAGCAGAACAGAAGGAAAATGAATTCAAAGCAATGCTGGAGCAGTTGAAGAAAATTCAGGAAGATCAGGTCTGGCATCAATATGAAATAAAAACAGTGACCGATTCAGGGCTGCGTTAGCGGGGTACAGGGATTACACTTTTAAAGGGCCTGGGCTGCCAAGGGGGCCCAGTTTTCTCCTTTATCCACCACATGGTGATCAATTGTACCATGAGGTTATCACCAATCCTGAAGCCATAGTGACTAGGTCTTAATGCATTCATAAACTCCAGAAAAATGGCTACCACTTGTACATTGCAACAATGTCAACAAAAAATACTTAAATCCTACATGATAATAGAAATTCAGAGGTATTAGTTACATACATTTGCAAATATATGAATAAGCGCCAGGCCATCATCAAGGCTCCTCTATACTGGTGTCCCTAACATTAAGGGGTTCATGTCCGAGAAGCAAGGTACCCCAAAAAATTCCAGCCAAGGACCATCCCCAGGGCATAACACGAAAAAGGGAAAAAAGGTGATAGTGAAGTGTAAAGAATAGATGTGTAAAGATAAATCAATAAGTGTTAATGAAATGAGAAAGAATTAAAATTACATGAATAATAAACAAACAATTAGAAAAGTGATTAAAAAATATCTATGTGAATTAAGTGGTGATGCCCTGAAAAGGGTCCAGCCAGAACAACTCCGGGGGCCCCACTCCCAAACGCTCACCCCAAAATAATTATTGCTACATAATAGTAGCACCCACTCTGGGTCATATAATTACAGATTAGTGTACTGCATAATAACAGCACATGTATAAGCTGAGAGCTAACTCACTTTGGAGGTACCCCAGAAACCTCCACATGGCACTATAAGGACCAGCTCATCCTCCCAATGCTGGCTCCCTTCATGCCTCTCAAGACTGCAAACAAAAAGTATGGTGATCGCTCATATCAGCTTCATGACATAGCACAGGTGCTTGTAAAGGGCGGGGTTTACACTGAACCACAGAAAAAAAGATTCCCCCCCAGAATGACCAAGTCTGGAGATCTACTTATATGCCACAGGTAGATACTTTATTGATAGAACCATATTCCTGCATAATGAATGTTGTTCTCAGTCTCAGTCAATTTGTGTTTGTATGTTTCATTTGTACTGGGACCCTTCATTTCTGATGGTAGTCTTCCTTGAAGACTACCATCAATAGGACGAGAAAGGAGAGCCAGAGGAGATAGATGAAATGCAATAGAAAAATTGAACTGTGGATTCAGAGTAGCATTAAAAAGAAATATAATACATAATACTAAAGTTTTCCCTATTTGCAATCTAGACGCTTCCTCTATTCCCAAGCTTAACATTTCCCTCAACCTCCTTCTGTTTACCAATTTTTCTTCTCATCTTAGTTTCGCCAGTCACCACTTCTGCCTACTGTCCTGCAAAATATTTTTTCACCTTTATATCTGTATCTTTATACTTATCGGCATATCTGGGTCTCTTTTTTTAATACTGAACTTTAGCAAGCTAGTCCAATTTCTCAAGTGTCAACCTTTGACAGTCAACTTCGTAATACAACAAACTAGGAAAAGTAAGTTTAACATGAAAAATCAGGACAAACTAAGTCTGCCCTGATCCCCCAATCTACACAATACTCCTACTTTTTTAGGATTGCTCTCTTCTGTGTAAGATCGGTCCCATGAAAATAAAGGAGGTCGAAATTGGGTTTATATAACACTGTATTGCTCAGACTGATGTTAACTAGTCCATTTCAAGTGAGCATGGCTTACATATGGCACTTGCTACACGATTATAGTTTAGTTCAACAAACCTCTGTTGCTAAAGGTCTTGAGTCTCAGAAATATACAGATAGAGAAAGTTGTCCAAGGCTACCTCAGGACAGTCCAGTGAATTCAATGTACAGTCCAATTAATTCAATGAGCAGTCCGGTGAATTCAATGTACAGTCCAATGAATTAAATAAAAATGGACATCTACAATGAATTCAATAAAAGAAGAGATTTGAAGGTGGACAATACCTTATAAAGAACAATGGTTATAAATATGAGATTTAGATCATCTAACCAATTTGACTTAGCAGACAATTGAAAGAAATGTGGACAAATCATTTGAAGTATTTTGTATATTAAATAGCAAATATTACAGGATGTGTAGAATATGTTGTTTGTTTTGTTTCGTTTCAGGCAGCAGCAATGGCCACCTCTGCTGGTACGGTTACTGAAGATGCTGTAGAAGATGAAGAAGGGGATGCCAGGATGTCCCAGACATCATCAGAACTGTCCAAATTGAGTTCTAAGAGTGCAAAGGAAAGAAGGAATCGCAGAAGGAAACGAAAACAGAAAGAACTGTCTGAAGGGGAGGAGAAAGGAGATAACGAGAAGGTGTATAAATCAGAGTCTGAAGACGGTATGAAAAGAAAGGGGTTTTGGTACCCTGACAACAGGCTAGGAAGAAAATTTTCAATCATGGACCAGGTACTGTATTGGGAGTAAAACATATGCAGTGTTGTAAAGTAGTTCACTATGGAGTTATTGGCTAATTGGGCAAAAAGGATGTAAAATTTAATTTTTTGTACCCACCTGCAGAGCTGTACACATCATGAGATGGAAATATGTAATTGACATGTATATGCACATGCCCTGTAGCAGATACACCTACATGTGAGTGTCTGCAGATCGGTATTGTATTAGGCATACGTTAGAACGCCTCAGCCCTCCCCTGACGTACCTCTCCACGCATAGGCAGATGTCAGTGTCGGATGCCTGCAGGTCGGCAATCTCGTCTATGTGCTTTTGAGCATACGCAGAGCCAAATAGCGCAAGACACGTTACACAAACTGACGCAGCACACACTCCGGATCAGTTCCTATTTCTATTACTAATCTCATATATACACCTTTGTGTACTAAGGAGTAATCACTGCTGGCTTAGAGCACCAACACAAATTACAAATCTATTTTTTCCAGTTGCAACCATATTGTAGTTTATTGCCTGATCAACACAAATTGTAGCAACACACAAACTGATTTTCAACACATGACCTAGGAATATATACACTTCACTATTGTATTAGAACCTATTGTAATGTCCATTGGGAGTACTGTTTCAACTGCTACCAATGCAGTAGGTGGATGTTTCTACATGGTCAAAGTCCAAGGCTCCCCCTAGTCTCTTATGCTCAATTTAACTTGTCACCTTCAGTTATCTCATCCTGTATCTCAGCTTCAACTGATCCACACTCTTATCCTGTCCCCAGTAGTGTAACAAGACATTTGTGGGCCCCACATACCACTCAAGGTTGAAAACCTGCTACTATGGTAGTTATGCCTTTGCCCGTCCCTCTACTTTCCTACCACTCATCACCCAATTAAATACCAGTATGATTTCATCCTGTCCCTGTTGGGCTTGTAAAATGATGATTTGCTTATAGTAACCTGTTGGAAGAGGTACAGATATGTCCTAATGCATCTTTGCAACCCCCCTCGGTCCCGTGAGACTCTGCTACCGCCGGCCTTCTTTTTGCGTTCTTTTTTTAAGGAAATGTGTCTAAGCAGCAGACTGTGCTGATTAATATGATATGCAACACTTTTATATCTGTGTGCAATTGAGTCTCTGAATCTGTATACGAAATCCTACGATGTAGAGGCCAGAACTTTTTCATTCCAAGTTCTGTTGTGCTTCATATACAGACTCAGGTGCACACAGATATACAAGTGTCACATATCAAATGAAAAGGTACAGACTGCTCATGCGTCCTAGTCGCATTGCATTGCGACTTAAACGCATTTTCAGCAAAAAAAGATGCCCAATGCTAGGAATGTAGCAGAGGACCTGGCGTCTAACTCACGTCAGGCAAGTCGCGCTGCATGGCGTATTGAGGCTAGATTTATGGGGACACAACTGTATAGCATTTTTAGTGAGCAGAAACTATTTTGAGAACTCTTGTCCACATGCATGGAAAACAAATAAAATCACAATGCTTCTTGTTAGTTTATGATAGTGTACATCCTTTTGTATTTATATTTATTTTTCCTTTTTTCTACTATGGGTTTTATTCAGTAGCAACCTGTCCTATTTGTGATTTGAATCTAATGCTGGGTACACACTGACCGATATATTGGCCGATCAATTGATCGGCCAATATATCTGCTGGCCGTCGGCCAGTGTGTACAGACGATATGTCTGTGAACCGCGTCATTCACAGACATAGCGCATTGGCTGTGCTGCACAGCTGATGGACAGATATATCTGCAGACATATCTGTCCATCAGCAAGTTTGTACGGGCAATCTGCAGACCGCCCGTACACACAGAGCGGCAGCTGCAGGGAGGGGGGCCTCCCCGACCCGCCTCCCTGCCAGCTGGACCCACGGCTGCCGGATAGATGATGGCTGTTCAGTGTCTATGAATGACCATCATCTAAAGATATACAGTCAGGTCCATAAATATTGGGACATTGACAGAATTTTCATATTTTGGCCTCTATTCTCCACCACAATGGCTTTGAAATGAAACAAACAAGATGTGCTTTAACTGCAGACTTTCAGATTTAATTTGAGAGTAATTAGATCCAAATCAGGTGAACGGTGTAGGAATTACAATGGTTTCTATATGTGCCTCCCACTTTTTAAGGGGCCAACAGTAATGGGACAAACTAAACAATCCTAAATCTAACTTTCACTTTTTAATACTTTGTTGCAAAACCTTTGCAGGCAATTACAGCCTGAAGTCTGGAACGCATAGACATCACCAGACGCTGGGTTTCATCCCTGGTGATGCTCTGCCAGGCCTCTACTGCAAATGTCTTCAGTTCCTGCTTGTTCTTGGGGCATTTTCCCTTCAGTTTTGTCTTCATCAAGTGAAATGCATGCTCAATCGGATTCAGGTCAGGGGATTGACTTGGCCATTGCATAACATTCCACTTTTTAGCCTTAAAAAACTCTTTGGTTGCTTTTGCAGTATGCTTCGGGTCATTGTCCATCTGCACTGTGAAGCGCCGTCCAATGAGTTCTGAAGCATTTGACTGAATATGAGCATATAATATTGCCCAAAACACTTCAGAAGTCATTCTGCTGCTCTTGTCAGCAGTCACATAATCAATAAATACAAGGGGACCAGTTCCATTGGCAGCCATACATGCCCACGCCATGACACTACCACCACCATGCTTCACTGATGAGGTGGTATGTTTTGGATCATGAGCAGTTCCTTTCCTTCTCCATACTCTTCTCTTCCCATCACTCTGGTACAAGTTGATCTTTGTCCCATCTGTCCATAGGATGTTGTTCCAGAACTGTAATGGCTTTTTTAGATGGGCTTCCTGTTTTTGAGGCTCACCAATGGTTTACATCTTGTGGTGAACCCTCTATATTCACTCTTGTGAAGTCTTCTCTTGATTGTTGACTTTGACACATATACACCTACCTCCTGGAGAGTGTTCTTGATTTGGCCAACTGTTGTGAAGGGGTTTTTCTTCACCAGGGAAATAATTCTTCTGTCATCCACCACAGTTGTTTTCCGTGGTCTTTCGGGTCTTTAGGTGTTGCTGAGCTCTCCGGTGCGTTCTTTCTTTTTAAGAATGTTCCAAACAGTTGATTTGGTCACACCTAATGTTTTTGCTATCTCTCTGATGGGTTTGTTATGATTTTTCAGCCTAATGATGGCTTGCTTCACTGATAGTGACAGCTCTTTGGATCTCATATTGAGAGTCAACAGCAACTGATTCCAAATGCAAATGTCACACCTAGAATCAACTCCAGACCTTTAATCTGCTTAATTGATAATGAAATAACGAGGGAATAGCCCACATCTGTCCATGAAATAGCTTTTGAGTTGATAGTCCCATTACTTTTGGCCCCTTAAAAAGTGGGAGGCACATATAGAAACCGTTGTAATTCCTACACCGTTCACCTGATTTGGATGTAATTACCCTCAAATTAAAACTGAAAGTCTGCAGTTAAAGCACTTCTTGTTTGTTTCATTTCAAAGCCATTGTGGTGGTGAATAGAGGCCAAAATATGAAAATTCTGTCAATGTCCCAATATTTATGGACCTGACTGTATCTGCAGATATATCTTTCAGGTGTGTACCCATCTTTAGTGAAAAACCAAAGTAGGGAAACCATAGGTAGAAATGGTAAAAGGAGAGTAGACAAGAAGTAAAAAATTAAATCAAAATAAAAAACCAAAGCAATGACAAAAACCCTTCTGTGCACAGTCTCTATATTGTATTACACTTGTTATTGCTCAGATACTTAAGATGCCATTTCCTCTCCTTTTTGCAGTCTCTTCTCAGCATCCCCGGCTCTCCCTATCTGTCTAGACATAACAGTAAAAGCAGCATCTTCAGTTTCCGGAGAAGTTTTAGAGATCCTGTCTCTGAAAATGAGTTTGCTGACGATGAACACAGTACAGTGGAGGAAAGTGAAGGCAGACGAGACTCCTTGTTCATCCCAGTCAGACACAATCGGCGGAACAGTTACAACAGCGGGTACAGCCAGGGAAGCCGATCCTCCCGCATTTTTCCTAACATGCGAAGAAACGTTAAACGGAGCAGTGCTGTGGATTGTAATGGCGTTGTCTCATTAATTGGTGGTCCGGGAGCCAATATCCCTGGTGGACGTCTTCTGCCTGAGGTGAAAATAGATAAGGCAGCTACTGATGACAGCGTAAGGAAGTTAATGAGTAGTTTAGTCTAGGCATGGCGGTCTACCCTTCTGCTTCCTGTATGCCGCCCTCAAACACTCAGTTGGATCCTACCCTGGTGGAATGAGTACTGGTTTTTCCTAACCTTTTGCTAACCTTTGTAGAAACCTATAAACAATTCTGCTTAGTTTTTTATTTTATGCCTTTTCCTTAAATTAACTTACTTTCCTACGTCTAACACAGAGACAAAAACATGCTGGAATTTACATCTATGTTTAGTATCTTGCATAAGAACATAAGGCTTGGTACCCTACAGCTTGGTAGCAGAATAAAGCACAAGCATATAGTGTACATGTATATGAATTTGTTGACAAGGTTTACCAAATTGCTTTAAATTACATCTGACAATTTTGTGCTTTCAACCAATATAGGTGAGGAACACATTACTGAGATACTGCGATGCCATTTAGACCATTCCCCTTTCTTCCTTATATCTGAGCCCAGATATACACTAAGCAGCAGTAGTTTATGGAGATAGATAGCGGAGTTTGCAGTAGAGCAGAAGGTTGCACAGGCTGAGGGGAGTAGTTGAGGGTATTACTAGCATACTATGGACATTGCAGTGAGTAAACCAGACTTTGTTAACATGAGATAATGGTTCGGAGAAGGATCATTTAAAGGTCGTTTCACTTTCAGTTTGGGAAAGAATGGAAAATTTGCATCAGTTCAGGGCTATATTGCCCTTAAATGGAGAAGCACATTTCTTGGTGCTTTCTAATCAATGTAAAAAATAAAGCTTAACACACACACAAAGTGCCACTTGTGATAAACAGCCCCCAATGCCCCTCATATAATTTATATAGTGTTGGTAGTAATGTGGTAGAAGGCTGTATTATTTTGTAATATGTACACTTTTGTACAGTGTGCCTCTCTACATACCTCCATTGCGGGGGCATCCCTGAAGATGTTATGGCCTTATCACATTGGGGGCATTGCTGCATCTCTCTGGTAGGTCCAGGCCGTTATACTGTGTACCCTGACCCCTCTCGGTTCCCCTGGTGCTGGGCACAAAGTTGCAAAACCAAGGCATTTTGCAGTGCGTTCTATAAAAGACCTATACTGGGGGCGATTCAGAGTTGGAGGCATCTGAGTTGGACACATCTCCCACGCGTGCATCTGAATTGCAAAACATGCGCGCACAAGTGCGTGTCACATAGTGCATGTCAGAGACTAATGTGACATACTGTAGGCGTTTCTAGGCAGCAACTGCGTCGCAAGTATCAAGAATATGGAGCAGCTGTTTTTAGTGGGAGTGTTGTGAGCGTGTATCTCAGTGATGTGTACATGGACGGGAAGCCTGTAGCTGACTGATCTCTTGCGCTTAGCATGGGGTCGGTGCAAGTGCCAATACTAATGGTGACAGCTGCTCCTGCAGATGTTAGGACAGTGGGGGCATAGGCTTGCACTTTCAGATGTGCGGATTTCAGGCTTACTTTGGCAGATGGTTCCATTAATATTTGAATTAAGTACAATGTTGCAGCTATAGGGAAAAGCAGCCGCAGAAGTGTCAAACTCAAAATTAGGCCCTCCCTGTGCAGGTGATCCATGCAGGTACATATAAAAGCAATATTAACAGTCTCACCAATAAATTTGTGTCAAATTTATTACCCGGTTTAAGTGTAGTTGGTCCATTTAGAAGCTTAACTCTCCATATACAGTCAACAAAGCATTAAAATATGTTTCCAGTGTCTTATTCAGCATGATTTGTGTAGGATGTAATTTAGTTTGACAATTTGTATACTGTTTACCCACAACAGCTATGAGATGCATATCAGAAAGTAAATTGTCTTATTACATTTTTACTGTAAGTTTGAAGGCACTTTAAATTCCAGGAAAGCCTTTCACAGCAAGCACAATCAGTAACGTAAATACTCCTATTTAAAGGTAAACTCTGCAATTCGTGCAATTTTATTCAACTCAAAAGATAGTAATGTATCGCTGTAGATCTGTAAATTCCAGTATGCTTTTGCCTCATAAACCCAAATGATTCAAATGTCTATTTTATAATTTCTGTTGTTATGTTATCCTTTATGATATAATCTAGATAGCATGTTAGTCTAATGTAGAACTACTCCACTTTTCCCCTCTAACCTAGCATGGGTATTCTAAAATTAGCATGATGCATGATCACAGAACAAGTAAGACTACAGGTCAAACAATTAAAAGGAAAAAAAATAAAAGAATAATTTAGTTATAGTTTAATAGCAAAATTGGGTAACTTGGCATACTTGTGATACAAATAGAACAATTATTTGGTATTTCTGGATTTGGGCAATTCCCCAAGTACAGTAAACAGCACATAAACAGCTGTGTAGAATGATAAATGAAAAGGCACCAGAGACCTATAAAACAATAGTTATCCCACTACGTTAGAGACTACAGTCAGTAAAATAAAAATAATTCTTAAATAACTACTATCAATGCATATTCTTCCACTGTATGTAAATATGCTGCACTCGTAGACTGCATTTATAAGGATTCCATGTCTGCCTTATTTTTAATTGAGTTATTTTTATATTTCGCAAAGAAAAAAGAAACATACATATATAAAACATATAGAAAAACAAATTGCATCTGCAGTATAAAAGGTTTCACAGTGTCTGAAAAACAATACATACTGAATACACACAAGAAAAAAGAAATAAGTATAGATAGGCATTCTGGATGTAACAATTATAAACTTATAATAATCATAAGAACATTACAATAGCCAGTCATAAAATCATCCTGCACAATAACAAAAGAACAGTAAAAACAAAGCAATTATCAGGAGAATATGGTACATTGATACAGATGTATAAATAATGAGGTCTCGGGAATATAGCGGCTTAAGGGGTAGATGTACTAAGCCTTGGAGAGAGATCACATGGAGAGAGATAAAGTACCAATCAATCAGCTCCTAACTGTAATTTTTCAAACACAGCCTGTAACATGGCAGTTAGAAGCTGATTGGCTGGTACTTTATCTCTCTCCACTGTATCACTCTTCAATGCTTAGTACATCTCCAACTAAGAAACATAACAACCATAACATATGAATCCAGCGCGTAAGTAAGAATTTAACAGAGTGACAGTAATGAAGGGGAAGCAGACTGCCCTGTATGTGACTGAGCATAACGGGATTGCTGCCACAATGACCAGATGCAGTCAAACTTTAATTCTGCATTCCGAGCAATATACACAAATTTTCGTGGGTCATAGTGATGTAAACCAGAGATACTCATACATGGAAATCAGGACCTGAGGTAGCCATTCAAGAGCGGGCTATGCAGACCTTGGCCAGCCCACAAAGATTAATAACATATTTCCTAGTATAACGATCAAGAGCATACTACAGATGTAAGAACAGATGGGGGATACCAGTAGAGGAGATCACACATATAACCTTTACCCAGAAGCTTTGGAACTGCGAACATGCCCACAAAAGATGCCAAAGAGTCCCTTGGGAGCATTGACATTTAGGACACTTATCAGTGGCTTGTCCCCCAAATTTTAACAAATGCACAGGGGTCAGATATGCCCTATGCAATAAAAATATCTGAATTTGCTGAAATATGATAGAAGCAGTAGATATCCTTGGGCTCGCCAAGACCAAGAGCCCGGTCTCGTCACATGTAAGGCCTACAACTGATTCCCAACATCGTTTGAGGAATAGATCTGTCGAATGGTGAGCAGTCAGTATAAAGGAGTATAGGTCGGAAAAGAATGTGTGGGGGCCAAGTGCAAAGATAAATTTTTAAGAGTGGATTCCTGTGTAGGAAGAGGCTCTCCTGAAAACTGGGCCGCCAAGGCATGTCTTAGTTGTAGATATCCATAAAACAACATAGAGGGGAGCTGGTATTCAGTATGTAATTGGGTAAAAGACTTTAATACATTACCAAAATAAAGTTGTGCTATCGTGGACACCATATCGTTCTAGTCTGAAGAAAGGAAAGCTCCATCAGTGCTCGAGCATTCCGTAGTGGGGTGTCAGGGTCAATGCCTTGGAAAAGCAATATCTTAGTATCCAAATTCCATATTTTTATGGCCTATATAAACAATGGTGGCCTAGACCATAGTGCTCAACTACTTTGTGTTGTCTGCAAAGGAGTGTGACCTGGGGTCGCCTGAGTGACAAGCGTAGTGCGTAATGCATCAGCAGAGGTGTCCTGTGCGCCAATATTGCAAATGTGCCAATTGTGCCGCATAATAATAAAATCTAAAATGGGGCAACACTAGGCCCCAGCTGACCTGAAAGTAAAAGTATTTAATTGAATGCGAGCCTCGCGGTCAATCCAGACCAGAAAATAAATAAGGCTATCCAATATTGTTAGGGTGGGAAAAACAGGAGATTTTTGAAAAATGTATAAAAATTTAGGTTGACCACCATTTTGATCAAGTTAATGCGGCCTGTAAGAATAAGAGGAGCCCTTACTCCACGAATGTTTTTGGCCTTGAGAGAGGTAAACTGTGGCTGTATATTTAGGGCTATATAATCCCGTTGGTGGTTACTAATACATATCCCCAAATATTTGAATCGATCAACAATGAATAACATAACCACATACAGTATGCCAAAAGGGTACAGCTTATTAATACAATTATGTGGTTGGTGCAATAAACAGAGACCCGAGATAGCTACATGTAGAGCATTGCCGCCAAGTTCACTTGCGGGATCAAGATAGAAAAAGATGTGCAGCCAGGAGCAGAAGTAGCTTTTGAACTGGACCCCTCAGAAATTGGAATGGTGAAATGGTCTTGGCCCTTAGGTGTGTGTGTAGTCTAACCATCTAGTTGCCTTGTCGAATGTTAATAGATATGTGAATAAAAAACAATATATAGGGCCATATTCAATTTGGAGCGAAAAGTCAGAGGCCGGACTATTCGCCGTCATCGGAGGTTTTGGGTGCGATAAAGTATCACGTGTGTCCCCGCTTATCCCCGTATTCAATTTCAAATCGCAGAAAACGGGACCCGGCGAAAACAAAATGTGCAAAAAGTGCTGCCATTTTTGGGGAATTCAGCCTGACACCTCCAAAAGATGCTCTGACATGGGGGATCACTCTGGATACCCCCGAATAGCCCTGCTGAAGGTATTTGGGTTTTTTAATGGAAGGTGGCGAAGAATAGCATTTAGGAGTTTTTTTTTTACAAAATAAGTAGTCCCATTAAATTTGGGGTACATGAAAATGGGTGCTAGCATATTTTAAACTTGCTAATATGAAGTTTTAAAAAACTTGAAAAATCCACCTGCCGCAACTACTTGCAATCAAAAAAACACCTGGGGCATACTTGGGGACCCCCCTGGAGTCTATTTTGCTAGTTTTTAAGTTTGTCCCCCAACTTTGTTTTTTTTTTCGCCCCCAAAACTAAGGTACTTTTTTGGGGCGTCCTGAAGTTTTTTTTTTTTTTTGATGCAGTTATCCTTAGGGGGGCTGTCCCATGGGTGCTAGATGTTTTTTTTTTCATTTGTACCCCAAAGCACCAATTTTGCACTTTTTTTCGACACCTATACATAGGTGAAAACTTATCGGAGGTTTCTATGCATTGACTTTCCGCAACTGCGAAGAGCGTCTGGAATTGAATACGGGGATAAGTGGAATAGGCGAAAATGACGTCATCGGCGAAAAGTTTTGCCGAAAATGGCTTTTTAGAGCCTAATTGAATTTGGCCCTTAGTGTCTAACATATTGAAAATATAATTCCAGTAAGGAATAGGTATGCACTCACCCTTTTGAAGTGAGTGATAAGCGTTGGACACAATTTTCACCATGGTTCTACTGTGGTTACATAAGCAACATAGATATCGTTTGGAATGTGGTTGGGTCGCTTTAAATTGTCAGTTGTTCAAGGGAAGAATAATAACAAGCCTCCATCGTGCAGATCAATGTACCCAATCTAAGCTGCTACAGATCATGTGGTGTATTCACCTTAGACAGGATGAAATCAGAGCCTTGGATATTTATTTATAATACCTTCTTGTAGTTTAAAATCAAATGAGTTATGGATCCAAGAATAAATACCATAAATTGGATTTTTACAAAATAATATGTATTTATTGTACTATACGGTGTGGTCAATATACACCAAACAAATGAATACAATCACATAAGGTGAAGAATGAAATTAACAATAAAAATAATATAACAATAAAAATAATGAAAAAATATATATTTTTAAAATAAAAATAATTCAGTCTTAAAATAGGAATAGTACCAGTGTATGGTATCTAGCAACGCGATTCACAGAGCCATCATCTGCTTCATCAGGAGTCGGGACCATCTCACCATTCCACAATTATTTATAAAACAAATGTAAGGGGTAGAGAGCAAACACGGCCTAAGGTAAATTAACAATTATACTATCTCTATGCAATTAACAGTATAATTACGAGCCGTAGGTAGTAAAGGAGAACAGATAAATGGCACGGAGATTGTCTGTCTCCAGGCATTTGCCGATTTAACCAGGCTGAGGCCTCACCTGGTGTTCTGAAGAATTTTGTTTCCCCCTCGACCACAACACGTAATCTAGATGGAAATAACATAACATATGCCATGCAACGTTTAATAGGCATAAACTAGGCTCTATATTTCTGAACGTCCATAGCAAAATCAGTAAATACGGATATTTGGACTCCGTTACGCCCCAGAGAACCTTTCATGCATGCCAAATGAAGGACAGAGTCCCGGTCTTGGTAATGTAAACTATTTCCAATGAAGGTACGCGGAGGGGCAGTGCCCTAATAGGGATACGATGTGCCCGCTCCACCTCAAATTGACATGTAAAAAAGTCCCATCCATAAGTAGCAATGAGCCAAGCCTCTAGGAATTCCTCAGGACTAGATCCCTCCTCTTTTTTTGGTAAACCAACAAATCTGACATTGTTGTGACGTAAACGGCCCTCAATATCGGATATCTTGTTCTGGGTGACCAGGGATGCTACTTGGGCATTGCAGGTTCTGCCACAATATGGATTTATCGGACCGGACTTTGCCGATCTTTTCTGACAATTTTGCATCTCGGCCGGTAACAGCTTCTGAAACCTGCTACAGTGTGACCTCTAGAGGACCAGACAATCCAGTAGTGAGGAGACAGTGGGTGATGGGGCCGGTGGGCCTGCTGTGTCATCACCTGAAGGTGGCTGTGGAGTGGATGAATGAGCTTATCGCTCTAATTTTGCTGCAGCTGCAGCATTGCCCATTTACCCCATAGTGGAACAGGAGCTGCAGTGCTAAATAGTAGGGGAATATAGGGAGTCAGGCAGACAAGAAGTGAGGGGGGCAAGGAGGGGCACAGTCCCAGGCCAGAGAACCAAGCAGCTGAAGGAACCTCCGGCAGGGTCACAGGACCGGAGAGGCAGACAGAGTCATAGGAAAAAGCACCGCCCCGATTTCGACCGCCAAACTGTCCCATCAGGTGCACTACAGGTAAGGGCACTTAGCCAGAGAAGTCGCTGCCAGGCCACCATCCGCAGGATATATAAAAACGAAGCTCTGGTCGAAGAGCCTGGGGAACCTGCGTCCTATTCAGTTGCTGCTGTGACCATGCCCCCTCCTTTGCTGTATCTGCCTTATTTGGTGAATATATTTTATATAAACAAGCTGACTCTTCTCAGGACATATTGCTACCATATTAAAGTCTACTTCTCACACCGTTTCAAAAAAATCGAACATTAATAGGCAATTTATTGATAATATCCCACGTAAAAGCCTAATTGCACCATATAGTTATTGCAAACTCTTCTTGTTAAAATCAGTTCAAAAGCTGTCGCTCTCCATGTTTCCTCTTAAGTATTAAACTACTTTAAAATTAGCTGTTGCTATGGGCTGCACTAACAGCTGAAAAGTATGTGTTAATAACTAAATAAATATTTATTTATTTATTAACAGTTTCTTATATAGCGCAGCATATCCGTTGTAATAGAACAAAACTGGGTATTAACAGACAGACATATAGGTAAGGAGGCCCTGCTCGCAAGCTTACAATCTATAGGGAAATAGGTATAGTTACACAAGGATAGGTGCTATATATTGCATTTTGGTCCCACCAGAATGCACAGTTTCTTGGTGGGCTGCATGATTCAGTCACACAGGAATGTCGGCCAAATGTCAGGAGGATGTGAAAGAAAGACAATGAGGTAGATGTACGAAGCCCAGAAACGGTATCAGCGCACGTTATGTGCGCTGATACCGCTTCTCCCCGATGTATGATCGGGGGTCTGGGGTGTAAATGACAGGGGTGCTATCTTGTAGATAGCAGCGCCGAGTGGCAGGGCCATGTACGAAAGGTCATACCGCATGACCGTTCGGCCGGCTGTAGCTGTCGTTATCGACAGCTACAGCCTGATGCTAGCCTATCCCCACAGCAGGGACAGCGCTGTCCCTGCTGGGGCTGCTGCCGGCTCCAGGGCTGCACGCGGGGATCTCGCGATACTTGCGAGATCCCGCGCATGCTCAGTGGAGCCGGCCGGGACAGGCTGATGCGCTGCTGTCTCTAGTGGGTAGCGCCGGAGGGAGGAGTTAATGCTCCCCCTCTCTGGCCGATGAGATGTTCTTACATTTCATCGGTAGTGCTTCCTGCTTCGCCTTCGGTAAAGAGGCGAAGCAGGAAGCGGTATAGCGTATATGTGTGGACTGTGAAAGGGGATGTAATTAGATGTGGAAGCTATGAGGGTTATGTGGGCGGTTCTGGAATCTGATAAGCTTGCCTGCACCAATCCCATAAAAGCTAGAAATACGTCATAGATCCTTTTAAACTTTATTTTTTAAATACAAAATAAAATATTTGTTTATTTGTTTCTTCCCTCTTCATTCTTGACCCCCAAATGGTAATACATGAATTTCCTCCTGTCTTGATCCATTATAGTCCAATGAGTTAGTAGGAGAATCTAAAGTACAACATATCTGCACACTATTGCTGCTCACCAGTAATTGATCTAAGCAGAGGGTCCTCCTTTGCTATATAAGCCAATAATGAGCAGTTTCCCTTAATTGCCAGTTGTGATTTGCTAGCGGTGAGTCCTGGGCAGCCCCTGGTTTGATCCTGCTAATCATAGAGTGGAATCTCTATTAAAAATATTCATCAATACTGCTGAGGAACCCCATTTAGTTTAGTGCTGGCATTCATTTCAGTATGGTATTCGCACATGCTGTAAACGCCATGGAATGAATGGGCCGTTGAATGCCCACATTGAAATTAATGGGGGAAATTATGCATACTGGTCATAGGCAAACGCAGGGGGGCTTTCCGTCTGCCTGGAAACCCCCACACCATGACCACAATAGAAATAGTAATGTAATAGAATTTTACTAGTGCTGCATGTTCTTCACAGTATCACAAATGAAATAGTTAGCACCACCTGTGGATCTTTTAACATGTATCAGTCAGTAATAAATTACCTGTGCACCAACTAGGAGATCTGGAAAACATTCACTGTTAGGAATGTGCTGCTTTAGAGCCCATGTACATGTATGTCCAGGGCAGTGCCAGGTTCTGCTGCTCCCCCAGACTCTAATGCTCTGGAATGGTGCCCACATCTAAAATAAAAACATTCAGCTCAGGCAGGATGGCCCTACTGCCGCATCTAATGGGTTACTGTGATCGCTGGTCCTCTATATGCTGGAATTATGACACACAATATACTTTGTATGACGCATATTAAAGCTGGTTAAGTGCTAATTCTACCCTCTTCATGGACTGGCCACACACACTCCAGCATTTGGAAAAACCCCTCTAGAAATCCTGCGTTTGCCACTGTTGGTGTAAACACTCAAGCTTACCATTAGTGTGTATGTATATGTTTTTCAACCACAGTTACATGCTTTAAACACACAGGAAAAACATGCCATGAGTTTACTACTGGAAGTTGCAAAAATGTGCACATGGTTATAGAATCATTAATATATGGATGTATAACCTTTTAACATTAATGCGGTCTAGGAGCACAGGATACTTACATGTGTCTATAGCCCATTCATGTTGTTCACTAAGGCAGATGGGACACATTCATCAAACTACTCAACTTTGTCAGTTGTTCTAGGAAAGGAAAAACACTATTCCAAAATACAAGTTATTCTTTTAATAACCTTTACGCATAATCCTATATTAGTACAGTATAGTGCTTCTCTTTTTATTCCAAACTACCAGTGTAGGTAGATATAAGTATGTAATATAAATAATTAAAATTAGAATGTTAACAAATTCTATTTAACACAGTTGTCAGACATTTAATTCTATATTGGAACCATTCATTTTCATTTAAAAAAATGCAGTAAAACTGCAGTAATGACATTTGAAGTACGATTATACGAGAACAGGGGCTAAATGTAATAGCTTCCGAGTTTGCGACACTGCGGGGATTTATGCGAATCTCCCCATTTTTTTAAAGTGGCAATCATTTTAAAGGCTAAACTAACTTGGTTTAGCCTTTAAAATGATTGCCACTTTAAAAAAACAGGAAGACTCTCATAAATCCCCACAGCATCGGAAACTCGGTGACTATTACATTTAGCCTCATGTCTTGTCTTGAAAGCGTCAGGTTACTTATTATGGTCTTCCTCTGGTGTGTGCTGTAGTTTTAAAAGATTTGTGGTTTAACATAAATAAGTGTTCCTGTACTAATAAGTCTGCCTGCATATTAAAGTGAATCTACAACTTAAACACAGCTAAAGCATCCAATTACCTAATGCATTTAAAATTGCAGATAGGATACCACATAGGCAATTTCTAACCCACTTTCCAGTTATCATTTTTTTATGCAATATAATGATCACAATTTTAAACCAAAGGAAATAAATAACAAGCAGTTGAACACATAGGAGTCTATGTACTAAGCCATGGGGAGATCAAATGGATGGCGATAAAGTACCAACCAATCAGCTCCTAACGGTCACTTTACAGGCTGTGTTTCAAAAATGACAGGAGCTGATTGGTTGGTACTTTATCTCCGTCCTTTTTATCTCCACGGCTTAGTACATAGACCCCATTGGGCCTTATTCAGAGTTCAAATGGAATGGCAAAATCTAATTAGTGTCAGTCGCATACGCAAGTCTGCAACTTCAGGTTTTGCCCCTTCACATACCTGTGTCAGATGTATGTGAAATAAGACTGAAGGTGTGGCTTCACTGTGAATGCTAAAACTTTCAAAAATAGATGTACACAATACAAGCACAGTACATTTAATAGTCTGATAATGCAGATAATAAGTACTCGGGTGGCTGTTTAGTGAAGTGGGGAGGATGGGGGAGATTATACAGGAAATTTGTGAGTCCTTACGGAAGGGCTTGGCTAAAATGACACAAATCGAAAAAATTAAGCCCCGCCTCCTCCTAGCATACCCGCGAATCATGGCATTTTGCCCCCAAAGCTGTCAGCTGCATCTTCTCTCCGGGCTTCCCCTGGAGAGGAGCTAAATAAAGCCAGCAAGTATGGTATGAAGCATTAAACAAGTGTTCCCTGTAGTGTAAAGTGACTTTTGAAACACAGTTCCTACATTTTTTATTTTTTTTTACATAAATGGGTGTTTTTTTAACCAATCACGAGCTGTCATCATCATCATCAGTTTGCAACTTACACCAAGGTTGTAGCACCCGTAAGTCAGACTCCTCCATGCAATTACGTTTTCAACTTTTTGCTACTCTCTGCCCACACACCATGCCCTTACTTTACTTTAGCTGCATCTGCATGCCCATGCCCACTGGCTGCATCCACACGTCCATTCCAGCCCCCATCCTGGTTCACCAAACGGATATAGTAAAGCGTACACCTGAGAAAAGATGTGCAGTGTGAAAAGACGAGCAAGCGCTCAATAATTGGTATGAGTTGATGCCGAACCGCATCTTACGTCTGACTCTGATTAAGGCCCATAATGTTCATTACATTTATTTTTTTCTTTTTTAACAAAAACATTTGTTTTGAAAGTTAGAGATGCACATATCATTGATTCCTTTCTAATTCGCACCCAGACAAGGAACCAGTAAACCACCAGAAAAAGCTTTATTATCAAGAAATGAAATAAGCAGCAAGGTTGTAATCCAGCCAAGCACATGAATGCATAACTCTTGGTTCTATTGCATACGTCCAGTCAACAGTGATATCTAGTATTTCACAGGTTCTCAAACTCGGTCTTCAGGACCCCAAACAGTGCATGTTTTGCAGGTCTCCTCACGTAATTACTAGTGAAATAATTAGCTGCACCTGTAGATCTTTTAAAATGTGTCCGTGAGTAATGAATACACCTGTGCACCTGCTGGGTAACCTGCAAAAAGTGAACTGTGTGGGGTCCTGAGGACCGAGTTTGAGAACCACTGTAGTATTTTAAGGCTGATCAGGTTTTTTTTTTTTAATTTAAATTCGGAAGAGTGAAAGAAAAGTGAGAATTCAAAATCCCTTTTCCTCTCATGTAACACAGTGTATTATTTTGTAGCCTACAACGGAAGTGGTAATTAAAAAGAAACCTTCTGGATCTCTCCGGGTGTCCATGGATCAGCTGAATACATTATTCGCAAAGAAAAACAGAACCAACAGTGTTTTGAGTGTTCTCACACAGACCCTTGTGGAAGGTATGGCACACTAATTGTTCTGTTTATGGCGCATGTGGCTGATGGTATTATTTTATTTATTTACAGCCATTTATGTAGCACACATATATTCTGCAGCACTTTACGGAGAATATTTCAGTCATTCACATCAGTCCTTGCCACTGGAGCTTACAATTTAAATGACCTATCACATGGACACATCCGTACACACTATGGTTCATTTTTATTGTCAGAAGCCAATTAACCTACCAGTATGTTTTTGGAGTTTGGGAAGAAACCGTAGCGCCCAGAAGAAAGCCACAGGAATTGAACACAAGACCTCAGTGCTGTGAGGCAGTAATGCTAACCACTACATCATCAGTGTTGCCCATATATAAAGTTTATCTACAAAACATACAAATGGATATCTCTGTTCAACTACTGTGATTGTTGTCATTGTGTTTGCTTCCAAATACCCCTTTGGCTCAAAATATGGCAACCATTGCATTAAAAGTGGATGTGGGTGCAGTAGCGCAGAAAAATAAGCTGGCGCAGTTTGAAGAATGAAGCTAGAGAACATAGTTGGGCACAAGAGTAAAGCACTAAAAGAAATAATTAGACTTTCACATGTCTAACAATTGTACAAAGAAGACCAACTTCATGCTCTTTCTCTGTGCAGAATAACAGTAGCTTTAAGATGATGCCGTTTGTTGGTGAAGAGAATAGATTGTAGTTGCATCGAGCAACTGAAGCCTCTTCATCTGGCATGGTGTAATATAGAAAGTATGCTGCAGCTGTCCCAAAATATGCTAATGCATGAAGCTGCCTGGAATGTATTGTGACGCCCACCGGTGGCTTCACAGATCCAAGCAAGTGTCTACAAATACACAACAGTCGTCGCAGATCCCTCGATAATCGACCATCTGCTGCAGGAACTGAGACACTGGCACTAAGGGCCTGATTCAGACCCGGTCGCTAAGCTGCACTCGCTCGCTAGGGGCGATTATTGCACATCTGCGTATGCGTCAAAGTGCGCATGCGTGAACCAGTCATTGCGGCCGAGAATCATGCGCTCGTAGTACACAGACTGGACGCTACTTTGAGTGACAGATAGTGCCGTTTGTGGGTGGTGACAGAGGAAGGTGCTTGTGAACCAGGGAGTGGATGTGCGAACACAGGCGTGTCTGGGCGTCAAAACGGAGTTTAATGGGTGTGCATAAGTAGCAAAGTAG
The DNA here is from genome assembly GCA_031769625.1 of Taudactylus pleione. Classification (NCBI taxonomy): domain Eukaryota; kingdom Metazoa; phylum Chordata; class Amphibia; order Anura; family Myobatrachidae; genus Taudactylus; species Taudactylus pleione. Next base: position 12,786,587 of record JAUIMM010000064.1, on the reverse strand, counting down.
CGTCATTGAAAACGTCATTTGGTTGTTTTTTTGCCTCCACTGATCGCAATGCTTGCGGTGGGGTAGGGGCTACCTCAAGTGCTGCGAGCATCTCCGGTGGGTCTCGATGTTCCCGATTAATCATACACTTCCTGGAGATAACGTGTGCTAAGAGAGAGAGGTGGGCGGCTTTACACTCCTGCGTGCACTCACTGCCGTTGCCCTCTAAGACGTAGAGGGCGTCCTTAAGCCAGACAGTGCAATCGCAGGATTTGCACACCCGGCCCCTTTCGGCAGCGAGCGAGCGCAGCTTAGCGACCAGGTCTGAATCAGACCCTAAGTTTTCTGTGTACGGGATCGCAGTTGTAGGCTGAGACACACCCCAAAAACGTCCGTAACATGACTGTGTTTTTGCCGCCACTCCCCTTAACCTCCCCCAAACGGTCTCTGACCGTCAATCACTTTTCACAGAAATCCTCACTGAGCGGCATTGCTAAGGTACCCTGGCCCCTGTGCTGTGTGACTGCAATGCATGCGCAGTCGGTCGATAATCGATCAACTGCGTAAATATCAGCATTACGTCCACAGCGGAATCAGGCCCTTAGTATAGTGCAGATCAAACAACTAGTAATTTGACTCACATGCAAGTACAAATATATATCAATGTGCATATTTGTCCCAGTATTTACATTCAAGCATTAGATGTAATAGCGGACTCCTGGGGTAGCCCATGCAGTAGGGATTGTATCCCCCGGCTATATATTCTCACACGCAGCAGCGGATCACAGAAGCCGGAAGGATATATCTATTCACACAAGACGTCTCCTGAGGCGTTAGCATAGTTTAGCATCGCTGCTGTCTCCAAAGACAAAGCAGCGATGCTATAAGTGGACAATGCTGAATAAGGCCCTCTGTACTGTATATCTTTTTCAGAATAAGATGAAAAAGTGATTTTTTTGCAGGTTATATCTTTCTGCCCTTTCTGAGCAGAATTTATATAGCAGTCAGAATTTGCAGCTGCTTGTGAAACCATCCTATATAGCCACAGCAGAGTTCCCAGTGTGGCAGGGTTATATAAGCCAGGGCTTCGGCCACTTAGCTTGCCATCCAATCATTTTGTTGTGATCAGTGCAGTGTAAAATAACTAAGTACCAACATAAATAGGCACCATATTAGTTTTCAGATCATACTTGTTACATTTTGGTACCTTCTCTCTAGGAGATCCCAGAGGGGAAGTGGCACGTGCAGGGAGTGTGGAGAAAAAGCCCTTGGATACTACCATTGACGAAGTATATCACAATCCCATTGAGTACAGCCTGTTCACTATAGCATAGCTACACTTCTCTCTTCCAAGTACATCCATTTACATTATTTTGACTAGAGAATAGCGGCTCGGAACTTTCTGCCAAGTTGGGATCTCAGAACGAGGCAAAATGTCATCTTTCATGGACATCTCGGCACAGATGTCCTTCAAAAAAGATGTTTTGCCTCGTCTGAGATCCGAACTTGGAGGGAAGATCTGAGCCAAAACCAAACCACTCATCTCTAATTATGACTAAGGGGTCTATTTACTAAGCAGTGTTAGGAGACAGAGTGAAAAGTGATAAGTCAGTGATAAGGTGCCAGCCAATCAGCTCCCAACTGTCATTTTTCAACCACAGCGAGATGGCAGTTGGGAGCTGATTGGCTGGCACCTTATCACAGACTTATCACTTTTCACTTTGTCTCCTAACACTGCTTATACCCCTTTCAGACATACCGAGAATCCCGGGAATTTGGCCTGCCTCAGCCAAAAACCGGGTTGCCGCGTATGTCTGAAAGGTACCTACCCAGGAACACGTTCCAGGGTAGCCAACCCTTCAATCGACCAGGAAATTTCCCGGGATTTAAGTCCCGGGAAATTACCCTGCTTATGTCTAAATGGTGCTACCCGGGAATCTACTACTCCCGGGCTGCACCAAGCAGCTTTTACATTGAGTTGGCAGAGCAGAGCGTCCTATAGGACGCTCAGCGCTGCTGCTTTGAGTTGGCAGCGCGGACGTTCAGAGCTGCTGCTTTTAGTTGGCAGCGCAGAGCGTCTTATAGGATGCTCAGCGCTGCTGCTCACCACCCCCCGCTCCGGTGGCTGTGTACAGAGAATCCCAGCCGGATGCTGGGGACACCCGCTGGTGGGTCTGCCACAGTGGGCCGTCCACACTCCCACTGGACCACAAGGGCAGATTTAAATAATTTAATAATAATAAAATAAAATGGTGGTAGTTATTAGTCGGCTGCCTGCTGCATGATGATGACTAGGAAGGGCAGAGGAGAGGCAGGTAATATTAAAAACTGAAAACCCTGCTCTTGTCTGAAAGGGGTCTGCCTGGGAATTTCCCGGGTAGACGCTGTAGTGTGAAAGGGGGGTCTCGACCAAATACCCAGGAATTTGCACAGGAGAAATTCCCAGGTCTGAGCAGGAAATTTCCCGGGTCGTATGTCTGAAAGGGGTATTAGTAACTAGATCCCTAAGGCTTAGGCAGTGTACACACTGAGACGATGTTGTAACAATTTGTCCAATTTGGTGAAATCATAACGACATATCATGCAGTGTGTATGCATGATATGCGCGCTCCCGAGGTCACATGCGATGTCGTCAGGTTTGATGTGCTGCACATCAAACCTGACGATACTGCTTGCGGTTCCATGCATGTTAATAAAGGATGGAACGAGGGATCGTTCCGTCGTTCATTACATCGTTCTAATGTGTACCCAGGATACGATATGTTGGCCCGTCGTCTCAGCATGTACCATTATACCACGCCATTTTTATCTCATATTAATCATTTTGAAAACATTGTGCTACTTATGCTACTTTTGCGGTTAATCAATTCAGATTAATCTCTCTAGTTGCTCATTTTACAGATCAAAGACCATTTCCTACCTTGAATCAACTTAAAAAATGGCATGAATGAGAAAAGTTAATCATTCATTCTATTGTAATACATTTTCATAAATGGGCAGAATTTATCCCTTGAAGTTTACTCCGTACATTTAAATGATGGCATAGTGTGATCTAAGGTGACTGTCCTGTGTGATTATCTCATAATAAGCAAGCTGTTACAATAAGGATGATGATCAATTTAGCCCTAACGCAGAAGACTTCCATGTGCCTTTTAGCCAGGATGTAAACAGTTTCCAACTGTTAACTCAGGGGATTGGCCACTGGGAATAAAACATTCTCTTTTCATTGGCTGCAAACTACACTAATACCCCTTTTACACCAGAGCAAAAACCTGCTGGGTCTACCCAGGTTGCAACTCAGTGTAAAAGGGTCCCTGAAAAATAACCTGGGTCAAGTGACCCTGCAATCCAACCCAGGTAGCTACCAGGGTTGGACCCAGGTAATGGTGCAGTGTAAACGGTGCAACCCGGGTTATCTGACCTGGATCATGTCTAAAATGAGCGGATTGGTGGTTGTGGAGCATTCACCTGCCACTTTTTATGACCTCACAGGTTTAGCAGGGCAGACCTGAGTTCAGTGTGAACAGGGCTGACCTGGGAGTAACCCAGATCAAAGGTGCAGTGTTATACCTCTTTTCCACCAAAAACCCAGGTCCGACCTGGGTTTTTGGACATGGTTCCAACCCTGGTCAGACCCAGGTCAGACCCATTTACACTGCACCTTTGATCTGGGTTACTCCCAGGTCAGCCCTGTTCACACTGAACTCAGGTTTACACTGCACCATTACCTGGGTCCATCCTGGGTCCAACCCTGGTAGCTACCTGGGTTGGATTGCAGGGTCACTTGACCCAGGTTATTTTTCAGGGACCCTTTTACACTGAGCTGCGACCCGGGTAGACCCAGCAAAAACCCAGGTTTTTGCTCTGGTGTAAAAGGGGTATAAATGGGTCTGACCTGGGTCTGACCAGGGTTGGAACCATGTCCAAAAACCCAGGTCGGACCTGGTTTTTTGGTGGAAAAGAGGTATTACAGTGCATGCTACCATTTATAGCCTCCCTTGCCTATAAGAGCCTTCCACAAAGCTCTATATGATTAGTCTTCTAAGGGATAAATGAGGCTGTAAGTATATGTCCTAATCGGTAATATCTGCTCCCAAGCTTAGTTGATTATTGTGCTTTGAGAGCATATTAGTTAAAATCCAACAACAATTGGTGGACCATATCTCATCTGCCATTGCTCCAGTGGTTTGCTTTATCTGTGGTCTGTTGCAATTGAGTTTGTTATGCATATTATCTTTTCATTTGATTTGGGTCTTTTCTGTAGAACTGGAAGAATCTCAGAAGAAGTGTCCACCATGGTGGTACAAGTTTGCAGACACATATTTGATATGGACATGTTGTCCTCTGTGGATACAGATCAAGAAAATAGTAAATCTGATTGTAATGGATCCCTTTGTGGACTTGGCCATAACCATTTGCATTGTCCTCAATACTCTATTCATGGCTATGGAACACTACCCAATGACAGACGAATTTGAAAGCATATTATATGTAGGAAATCTGGTAAGACTGTTACTTATACTATAAATTAATGATTGATTTTAAAAAATAAATATCGGTAAAATGCTAAATGGACTAGTTCAGAGGTTCCCAAACTCCGCCATTACAGTCCACATTTTAAGGATATCCATGTTTGAGCAGAGATGACTTAATTAGTACTTCAGTCAATCTGGACTCAAGCATGGATATCCTTAAAACCTGGACTGTAGTGGCGGAGTTTGGGAACCTCTGGACTAGTTATAGAATAATCTGACAAATTCCAAACGATCCTGCTATTTTCCATGTAGAGCACCCCAGCAGCATTGTTTGTTTGTTTTATTATATGTGATGATGCTCCATAATGAAAGCCTCCATTACAGTTATATTAGTAAAATAGTAATGTGCTCTCAATACTGAGCATAATCAAAGTGTCAGTAAATGAATTAATCTGTCAACTCTGTTGCATTTAGTACTGCTGAAGAAGTCTGCGGACATGGCAACACACTCATTTCAAAGGCAGATTCATTTGTTATTTATTGCACAAGGATTTACAAATGTTCAAAAAAGCGATGGCTGTCTAATCATACTTACTGTACAATTGCATTGGTTGATCCACAGCCAAGAGTTTACTTGCAGATAGTGATGTATATATTTAAAGATAATGATAAACTATGTTAAAACCATTGTAGAAAGAATACAATGCTGTGCTATGTACTGTATATGCAGGTCCTTTCTAAGGTAAGTTTGTTGTCTAGAATACAAGATAAATTTATAATGCTCATAAACTATAAAAGGATTAGATGCTTATGTCATGCAGTATTCTTCAATATACAAAATCACAAGATATACTGTACATGCAGTTTTGGTGCTGTGGGGGAGATGTTTCAAACCTTCAAAAGGAGACAAGTTAAAAAGTTGCACATAGCAACTAATCTGTGTCCAGCTATCATTTTAAAGAATGTACTTGATAAATGATAGCTAGAAGCTGATTGGTTGCTATGGGTAACTTCTCTTACTTAGTTCTTTGAGCCCTGATGCCATTTTTTGGTTACCAGATCTTGCTAGGTTCACACCTCACACACAATTTGAGGTCCCTGCTTATGTCACGACCAGGGCTGTGTGTGCTCGGAGGCAGCGGACCTTACCTGTCCGGACGCTATGGCTGGGACCCGCTGGTGGAGGTGCGGGCACTTGGAGATCTACGCTGCATGCCAGGGAGTTCTGGAGACATACTGTCCTGAATGCTTGTGGTGAATCTGGGTCATTTTTGACAGTGCTGCAGCGTGACATGGGGGCTGCCATCTTGGAGTTCAGCATGTGACACATTCCAGCCAATCCAGGCAGAGCATTCTGGGAGTCCTAGCAACCAATCCTGCACTTCCTCCGGGTATTTAAGGGCTGATCTGCAATCCTTTCATTGCCAGTGCAATGTTATTCCCAGCTCTTGCTGGGTGCTAGTTCTCTGTGCTCCTTTGCTGTGTTTCTAGTCCAGTTTGCCTTTACTACTCTGCTTGCTTCAGGATCCAGCTACCATTGTTTACCTCCGTGTGCAACAGTGCTTCTCCTAGCTCTCGCTCCCAGTTGGGATCCCTGCTAAAGTCCACGACATCAACGTTCCCTCCGGCTATCCAGTTACCTACAGTCTGTACCCACGTGCCTTTCTGGTTAAACGGCCGTCTGAGACGCTCACTATCTAACGGGCCACTCATGAGCAGTACTCCTCTCAAGCCAGCGTCCTTCCAGTATCAGAAGACTGTTCTTAAACCCACTCCTGATTCCACTCCGGGTCCATGTCCACAACTATCCATGACAGTTTGCACTGGCCATATGGATTCGGCCAGTGGACAGGATCCTAGGACAGAACTTCTCCTAGGCATTGCCAGCCGCCTAGAGGGACTGGAGGCTTCCCAGCGACACATGACCCAATTTCTTCAGGAGATGTCGCTCTGGCAGGATAATCTTCAGGCTTCCTTGGTCACAGTGAATATGCCCTCTGCCACTAATCCGCAAGCCTCTCCAGGAGCTTCTACTCCAGCTGTGCCAGCCACTCCGGCCACTCCACCCAATCTGCATCTGCTGACTCCCAATAAGTTTGATGGAAGTCCAAAGCTGTGTAGGGGCTTCCTCAATCAGTGTGATGTTCACTTCACTCTCCAACCCACAAATTTCCCATCCGCCAAATCCAAGGTGGCCTATATAGTGTCTCTGTTATCCAGGTCTGCTCTGGACTGGGTGTCACCACTCTGGGAGAGATCCGATCCTTTATTGGAGAATTATCCTGAATTCCTGTTCTCCTTCAGGCGAATTTTTGATGAACCAGGAGAACAACCTCAGCAGCTGCTGAGATACTGCGACTTCGCCCAGGCAGCCGTCCCGTGAGTCAGTACGTTGTTCAATTCCAGATGCTGAATTAAAATGGAATGAGGAAGCATTAATCGTAGCTTTCTGGAGTGGGCTGTCGGACCGTATTAAGGATGAACTCGCCACAAGAGACTTTCCCAGTTCACTGGATCAAGTTATCTCACTCAGTAATAAAGTGGATCTTAGATACTGAGAACGACAAGCGGAAAAGACCAAAGGAGACCGCTATTGGTATCGCCCTACCAACCTCCCTAGTTCGCCTACGCCTGAGCCGGCGATGGATGAGCCCATGCAGATTAATAGGGCCCATTTGGGACCCCACTGAGGAGCGGCAAAGACGTCGCCGCGAAAATTTGTGCATGTATTGCGGAGGGACTGGTCATCTGGTGGCGTCCTGTCCTCATCATCCGGGAAACTCCTGGTCCTAACTGGCATCGGAGACACCAGGTTAGGAGTCATGTCTCGGTCTCCAGCCATGAAAAATTCTACCCTGTCCCTTTCCCTGGAACTTAAACTGTGCTTTCTCTCCTAGATTCAGGGGCAGTGGAGAATTTCATTACCTCCGAACTCGTCCTCCAACTACAGATACCTGACTCTCGATCATGGCATCACTCTATAAGCGGTTGATGGCAGCCGAATCCATAATGGTACTGTGACTTCCAAAACCCAATCTGTACGAGTCCGGGTAGGGGCTCTCCATACCGAATTTATCCAGTTCCTAGTTATTCCCAAAGCCTCACATGGGATTATCTTGGGATACCCCTGGTTATGTAGACATAACCCCAAAATTGATTGGGACTCTATGCAAATACTGTCCTGGGGTGAAGATTGTCGTACCTCCTGTTTACCCCATGTCAAACCAGTAAAAAAAAATACAAATGTCTGATAATCCGCAAATTCCTTGTCGGTATGTTTTGTTTAGTGATGTGTTCTGTAAAGCTGGAGTAGATTCTTTACCTCCACACCGGGACTGGGACTTTCCTATTGAACTGATGCCGGGCAAGACTCCTCCTAGGGGTCACACATATCCTCTGTCCTTGCCTGAAACTAAAGCAATGTCTGAATATATTCGGGAGAATCTAGAAAAAGGTTTCATCAGACCTTCCACTTCACCAGCTGGTGCAGGATTCTTTTTTGTGGCCAAGAAAGACGGAGGTCTCCGACCCTGTATAGACTATTGAGGGTTAAATGACATCACAGTGAAGAATCGTTACCCTCTGCCTCTTATTACGGAACTATTCGACAGAGTCAAGGGGGCTACAGTACTTACAAAACTGGACTTGAGAGGGGCATACAACCTCATCAGTATTCGTTCAGGGGACGAATGGAAGACCACGTTCAATACCAGGGATGGACATTTCGAGTATCTAGTGATGCCTTTTGGCTTATGCAGTGCCCCCGCGGTATTCCAGGGATTCATGAATGAGATCTTCAGAGATTTGCTTTACTCCTCGGTCGTAGTGTATCTTGATTATATTTTGATCTTCTCTACTTCACTCGAGAAACATCGAGGTCACGTATAAGAAGTCTTATCCCAGTTGAGAAAGAATCATTTATACTGTAAGCTTGAGAAATGCGTCTTCGAGGTGCATTCTATCCCTTTCCTAGGTTATATCATCTCAGGGTCTGGATTGGAGATGGACCCAAAGAAGATACAGGCCATTCTCGATTGGTCCCGACCTACTTCCTTAAAGGCAGTTCAGAGGTTCCTAGGGTTTTCCAACTATTCTAGGTAATTTATCAAGGGCTTTTCCACCTTGGTGGCACCAATATCTGCATTGACCCAGAAAGGAGCTACCCCCTGTCAGTGGCCACCCGAAGCCGAAACAGCCTTCCAACTACTTAAACAAGCTTTCATCACTGCTCCCATTCTAAGACAACCCAATGTAGAGAACCCTTTTTTGCTAGAGATGGATGCCTCTTCCAGAGCAGTAGGAGCGGTACTTTCTCAGAGATTTGAGGATAACAAAATACATCCCTGTGGGTATTATTTTCATCTGCAGAAAAGAACTACCCTATTGGAGAGCAGGAATTGTTAGCAGTTAAGCTTGCTTTTGAAGAGTGGCAGTATTTACTTGAAGGCGCCAAGTACCATATCACTGTGTACACTGATCACAAGAATTTACTCTTTTTGAAAAATATTCAATGCATCAGTCCTCGCCTAGCCCGATGGGCAATTTTCGTCTCCCATTTTGAAGTCAATCTAACCTTTCGCCCAGGATCACAGAATTTAAAAGCTGATGCAATGTCACGATCTTTCTCTTCCGAGAGTTCTGCCGGAGATCTTGTAGTAGCACCTGTCCTAGAATCCAAAGTTTTTGCCGCTACCAATATCCAGCCACCTTCAGGGAAGATCTATGTAGTTCCAGACCCGAGGAAGCAACTTCTAACCTGGGCACATTCATCACAATTTTCCGGTCATGCCAGCACCCAAAAAACCCTAGAATTCCTTCAACAATCCTATTGGTGGCCTACCATGAAAACCGAAGTCACAGAATTCATTGCCTCCTGCATCCGGTATGCCCGGCACAAGACTTCTCGACAAGCACCAGCAGGAGAGCTCAGACGCCTTTCCATCCCAACTCGTCCTTGGTCCCACTTGTCCATGGATTTTGTGACTGACCTGCCCATCTCAAAAGGCTACACCACCATTTGGGTAATGATAGACCATTTCACAAAGATGGTACATTATATAGCTCTTAAGAAATTGCCTTCTGCCCCTGAATTGGCTCAACTCTTCGTTTCCCATATTTTTCGCCTACATGGATTACCAGCTGAAATTGTGTCTGACTGCGGAGTCCAGTTCGTGGCAAAGTTTTGGAGAGCTTTATGTTCAGCCCTGAAGGTCAAGTTAAAATTCTCCACAGCTTATCATCCCCAAACTAATGGGAGCACGGAGAGAGTGAACCAGGACCTTGAGACATTTTTGAGGCTCTACATGTCTTCCTCTCAAGACAATTGGGTAGATTCCTTACCATGGGCAGAGTTTACACATAGCATCTCATATCACTCTTCTACTGGACAAACTCCGTTCCTCGTGGTCTATGGCTACCATCCCAGAGTTCCAGAGTTCACAAGTCTGCCAGCCTTTGATGTACCAGCAGTGACTACTTCTTTATGGAACTGTTCTCAAATTTGGTCCCGGATTCATTCTTATCTGTTGAAAACATCTCATCGATATAAATTAGGTCGGAACGGAAGAGAAGAGTTGCTCCTAGCATGAAAGCAGGGGATCAGGTATGGCTCTCCACCCGTAACCTACATTTAAGGGTTCCCTCCATGAAGTTTGCCCCTCGCTTCATCGGCCAATTAACCATCACAGAGGTAATTAATCTTGTAGCTTACAAGCTAAGGCTACCTACTTAACTCAAGGGTCCAAACTCCTTCCACGTCTCCTTACTCAAGCCACTTGTTCTTAACCGATTCTTACAAGTCCTGCCACCATCTCCCAAAGTCCAGACTGAGAGAGGGGTGGAGTTCGAGGTTAAGCAGGTCTTGGATGCTCGATTCCGTTATGGACAACTTCAGTACCTGTTTGACTGGAAGGGCTATGGCCCAGAAGAAAGATGTTGGGTGAAAGAAAGAGATGTCAACGCACCCCGTCTCATTCAAAAATGTAATTCCGAAAACCCAAGAGGTGCCCAGAGGTCACCCATAAAGGATTTCAGCATGTGACACATTCCAGCTAATCCAGGCAGAGCATTCCGGGAGTCCTAGCAACCAATCCTGCACTTCCTCCGGGTATTTAAGGGCTGTTCTGCAGTCCTTTCATTGCCAGTGCAACGTTATTACCAGCTCCTGCTGGGTACTAGTTCTCTGTGCTCCTTTGCTGTGTTTCCAGTCCAGTTTGCCTTTACTACTCTGCTTGCTTCAGGATCCAGCTACCATTGTTTACCTCTGTGTGCAGCAGTGCTTCTCCTAGCTCTTGCTCCCAGTTGGGATCCCTGCTAAAGTCCACAACATCAACATCCCCTCCGGTCCTGTTACCTACAGTCGGTACCCACTCACTATCTAACGGGCCACTCATGAGCAGTACTCCTCTCAAGCCAGCGTCCTTCCAGTATCAGAAGACTGTTCTTAAAACCCACTCCTGATTCCACTCCGGGTCCAAGTCCACAACCATCCATGGCAATGATACACCAAAATAAAATATAAATTTGAATTTTTAAATGAGTATGCCTAAAACATATGCAAATCTTTTGTTATACTATTGCAGTATTGGCTAGTGCATTTTCTAATCATGTAAAACATAATATATATTTCTTTGTCTTACAGGTTTTTACTGGCATTTTTACAGCAGAGATGTTTTTAAAACTTGTAGCAATGGATCCATACTATTACTTTCAGGAAGGCTGGAACATTTTTGACAGCTTTATAGTGTCTCTCAGTTTAATGGAGTTGGGTCTTCAGGATGTGGAAGGACTTTCAGTGCTGCGTTCTTTTCGATTGGTATAATCACACTAATGTTTACTTTTCACATCACTCCTAGATTTTAGAAAATCTGTTTCAGCCAAGAACAAATTGTGCCCTCTAGTGGTTCAGTTATGAACACTAGGGATTCTCAGCTCCAGTCTTCAGGTTCCCTAGAGTTCTGATTTTGCTGAATGGGAACAGGTATAATAATTACTAAACCAATTAAATATAAGAATTTTCCTGTTCCTAATTTTACAAGTCTTCTGAAGTGTCCTGAAGACCAGAGTTGCGAAAATCTTGATTTCAAGGTTCCCCAGGCACCTATACATATTTATATAGCAAGTATACATGGCATGCCGATTCTTAGGTCCAGTAATGATTAGCAGACAGCTCACTGTGCACCAGCTTCTTCTTTCTTTATGCCTTATGCTTTTCTGCAAGTCATAATGCAGAGAATAAAGCTGGGTACACACCTAAACGACGGTGCGATGTAACGATACATTGCATCGCTGTACACCCAATATGATGGGTACGATATATATCATTCTATTCTGCATCTGAACGATGTATAGTACAATACAGTGTGTGTCCAACTTGAGCCTGAAATTGAGCTTACTTTATGCCCAGAGTTGTCTTACCTCAATATCATGTGACCACATGTGCATAGTACCAGGAGGTCTTGCAGAGCCAGCAGCACACATGAGATCAGACTAGGAGGGAGGTGTGGTCATTATGACATGGTCTCCCTACTTCCTCCACGAGGTTGAACTGTTAGATTCCTGATTACTTTATTAACGTAGGATAATGAAATTGTAGGTATTGTCGTACTAGTTCTTAGATAAATATTGGCTGGTCAATGGTACTTCTAGTGAGGGGTGAATGGATTGTTTGTAAAGTGCTTTATGTGGAATCTGAGGAACATGAAGAAAATGAGGGTTGAAATGATGATGAGGGCTGTCAAAAGAGCAGAGCAGAGCATACGCATCTATCCTGGGCATATGCATCGGTTGCAAGCTCCGGACTGAAAGCAGAATGGGGGGTACGGTAGACTACAGCGGGATCACCGTACCCGTACCAAAATTTTGCTATGGGGCCAGACAATGCCCTGTTCCCCCACTTCTTAGTGGGAAGTCCACTCACATTTTAATACTCCCCTTTTTGTATTAGGATTGTAGATATTTGACAGAAAAAAAAAAATCTATGATGAGATCTTTTAAAAACAGCTCAAATATGAAGCAGGAAAAACAATAACTAATGTATGCAAAGCATCTTGTCAAATGGGAGATAGAACAGACAGAAAAAACTGATTTATCAATAATATCAGCATTAGGCAAAGAAGGTCTGGAAGGGATAGAGACTGTGAGACCAATGAATTTTTTGATGACATGAAATCTTGTTGGTCTGCACCAACTTACTACTGTTTAGGTCACTGTACCTTTGTAAGAAAAATAATAGAACATAATAATGACAATACAGTAATAAACACTATTGTAAAGGATTAAAAAGACCTGCTTGTTCAAGATATTGAAATTTGTAAATGGTAAAAACTTGAGAGGTACAATGTGAGTTAAAGTATAAAGTATAACCATTAGTAATAAGATAGTTTTGCCATGAATTGTAGCATTCATATTCACCATTAATTAAAAGAAAATGTTGTGTTTTACCAACAGTTGAGAGTCTTCAAGCTAGCCAAGTCCTGGCCTACACTAAACATGCTGATTAAAATCATCGGGAACTCTGTCGGTGCTTTGGGTAACCTGACTGTGGTGCTCGCCATCATTGTTTTCATTTTTGCTGTGGTGGGAATGCAGTTATTTGGCAAAAACTACAAAGACTGTGTCTGCAAAATAAACCCAGATTGTGTGCTGCCGCGCTGGCACATGAATGATTTCTTTCATTCCTTCCTCATTGTTTTCCGAGTCTTGTGTGGAGAATGGATTGAAACTATGTGGGACTGTATGGAGGTCGCAGGACAGGCAATGTGTCTGGTTGTCTTTATGATGGTGATGGTTATTGGTAACCTAGTGGTAAGTATATATATTTATTTGATGTACTCATTTATTTATTACATTTTTCACACATTGGAGGCAGCCTCATGCCTCAGTGATGTCACTAGTTCCTCGGATATAAGTATATTTAAGTATATAAGCTACATTCTCATGATTATCAGGTCATCTCCCCAATAAGTGTCTCCACTGTGTTAATATGCTATTTTCTTGTGTCATACAGATGTGTCCACATACATCTTACCTCCATGCGCTATAAGTCGCCATAAACATAACATGTGAGCGCCGTGGCATAACTTGGTAGCGTGAAGCGTCTTTTTGTGCAACTTTTTATCATTTTAATCAGCAGAAGCTGCTTGTGCATCATATTCACTTAGCGAATAAGATGCATTTGAAGGTAAAAAGTCGCACAAAAAGACGCTCTGCGCTACTGAATCACGTCACGGCTCAATTAGAAGGGCTGTTTAATGCACAGGGAAGTAAGATGTATGTGGACACATCTGTATAGACAGTTTGGGTGGTACACATTGGCGAATCTATAATGGATGCTGGTGTGTGGTGTTCATGGGTCAGTGAGTCAAGGGGGACCCAGACCACCCACTCTCCATGTGTTACAATGTCTGATCCGACAGTCCCTCACACCAAAGTTCTGACTATTTTTTCAGAAATACCGCACCTGCAATTATGTGGCAAATTACCTTATTTCCATATATATAGATGGAACAAGGGCGCAAGTGTGGAGGATAGCAAAGATTCTGAGTCTTTTCTATTTTCTGCACATGCACCTTGCCATATATTCAGTGGGAGCAGGTTCTACACCAGGGGTGGGGAACCTTTTTTCTGATGACAGCCATTTTGATTTATAAAATATTATTCGCGGGGCCGGTGCAGGCCACGACCCCTCTGTGTGATGTCACACTAGGGTGGGGCCACAATTGCCAGTGATTACAGCAATGCCCAGAGCATCCTGAGGATGCTCCGGGGAGCTGTAAGGTCAGCGGTGTGACTGTCTGAAGCTTCCTAAGGATACTCCAGGTGGCACTGCTGCATAGATTCTGGCTGCAGGGTGCCATTCTAGGCCAGATGCCAGATGAGGCTAGCAGAGAAAAGCTCAGAGGGCCAGACCAAATGATTGAGGTTCCCCATCCCTGTTCTACAGGATATACAGTTACTCCCTCTGGTGTAATCGTATTTGTACGAATACAAAGCTAGGGGAAAGGGGGAAAAAAGGGGATAACGACGCACAGGCAAATGAGTGAGTTTATATAGTATGTGTTATTGATAATGGACCGCTATTCCTATTCACTAATTGTAATGTATGGGGAAAGTGAACAGTATATACTCGGCAGTGGCGGTGCTCACTAGAGTTGGATACAATATTAGAAAAGACAAAAGAGAAAAGAACTCTGTTTGGTGAACACTCCTTAAGTTGACGAATAATAAAGAAAATTAAAACTTAACTTTTAATTAAATATACTCTAAAAAAAGAGATTAAATATCATATGTATGCGTATACAGCATCCAATTGACATCAATCTATATAAAATGTGTGACACATATATGACACAACAAAACAAAACAAAACAAAAATAATTCACATAAAAAATTGATCTCAATGTGATTATAATGATCAAAATTTGTCCATCTTTTAATAGGGCGAAATATTTAGATCATTAATATGTATGCACAGAAATCTTCAGATAGCAATATCATGAAGTATCGGCCATGCAATCTATAAATGTTACATATCATAATGCATCCAAGTGTACCCTTCGTTTTGTCATATCCAATCAAAGTGTCAGGTACAAGTAATAAGTAAGGTCAGGGTATAGAGCTACTACTCCTCATTCTACTGCTCCTCACCTGTGCAAGATGCTATATGTGAGGAGTGAGAGATTACCGGAGACCCGATTACACTTAGAAACAGCAGGATAACAGGGACGTAGTGAAATTTCATTTCTGCTGTTGGGTGTCGTACTGGACGCATAGGACACTCAATGTGAGAACTAATCAAATGAGATTGTCCGCAGTTAATAGAGGTAAAGAAAACATTATTTGCAAAAGATATCCAGATATATGAAACGAAAAACAGTGCATCAATCAAACAAGTACATTTCTTATTCATATGGTTGCATATAATAACACTTGACCATAAGTTCAATGTGTAAAAAACACCTAAAATATCAATAATTTGAGCAACCAAAAAAGCACCTATCCATTAGTGCAAAAACATATATGGCACATAAAGTGGATTTCATAGAAGTTGCACTTGTAACATTCAAAGTAAACATATTACAGAGCAGTGTCAACTTAGATCATCAAACTGTGTTTCTCTGAAAGATAATATTCAAAAGATCTTGTTTATATACATTACTTATCTCCTATATAGGTTAGAATCATACTTTAGAATCAGATATATCCTGTAAGAGCATCATTTCAGGATTGCACAGTATTAGCAGATCGCAATGGATGACAGAAATAAAGTGTGTATCATTCACCTATCTACTATGTATCCACTATGCAACAATAAATACAGAGTTATTATATTGGTTATATATTGGTTATAGTGCTAAATGAAAAGGGGGTCGGGGTGGTGGAGGGAAAGTAAAAGTACTGATCAAATATAATGTATACCTATAACCGCTGCTGTTTCTAACCGTGCTTCCACGTGAGGAACACAGTGATCTATAGAAATGTAGTCGCTAGGGACTCATTCAATGAGGTCAGTAATCTGCATACCTTATAATGTCCTGTGTAGCAAATAATATGAATCACGCTATGGGGTACAAACTTGTAGCTCTTTTTTTAGAGTATATTTGATTAAAAGTTCTGTTTTAATTTTCTTTATTATTCATCAACTTAAGGAGTGCTCACCAAACAGAGGGCCTGATTCAGACCCGGTCGCAATATGCGATCGCTCGCATTCAGAAAGGTGCCAACTATTCAAACGATGCAGTCGCACTGCGTCATGCCTCCTATGTCTTAGCGAGCGGCGGTAATGAGCGTACGCAATTGTTTAAAGACGCCCTTTTGCCACTCGCAACACACGTCATCTCAGGGAATTCTATGATTAATCGGGAGCCACCGGAGCTGCTCGCAACCCTTGTGGTTGCCTTTCCCTACCGCAAACAGTGCGATCAGTGAGGGTTGAAATACATGCAGGTGACGTGTACAATGACGCTACTTTGCTAATTATGCATTCCCATTAAACGCCGTTTTGGCGGTCAGACACTCCTGTATTCGCACATCCACTCCCCCGTTCCCAAACACCTTCCCTTGTTACTACCCTCAAACGGCACTATCTGTCGCTAAAAGTAGTGGCCAGATAGTGCCATATGAGCGGCCGTTGTGAGATCACAATGACTGGCTTGCTCACGTGCACTGCGAATTATATGCATGCGCAGTTAGCCAAAAATCGCTCAGAGCGAGTGTTTGCCCCATTGCGACCGGGTCTGAATCAGGCCCAGAGTTCTTTTCTCTTTTGTCTTTTGTAATAGTATTTGTATAATAATGATCCTGCCCCAAACAACTGCTTAGAGAGTCTGGTGTACTATAATGTGTTTATTGTTTTCATTTCAAAAGGAAAAAAATTAATCGGACAGATACATTAACTTCTCCAACCTTATATGCATAATACATTTCCCTAGCAAGTTACACTGTATTCTGAAAGCAATAATGTAAAAAAAAATTTATTTCTACAATATTCCAGACAGTTTTTATTGGTGTTTACTTTACACAATTTTCAGCTGACATTGAATGCTTCTTCATCCTACATTACAGCAGTCATTTAGGGGCATATTTATGAAGTAACGTATATACAGTATGTAACTACAGATTCTTGCTGGTACAGCCAATGCACACTGGGGTAACTGACTAATGCCATTATCTAATGGAGGCAAACTCCAAAAGCTTAGTTGTCAAATGGCAACATAATATATCACCGTCCACATTGAGAACTATAGGAACGGATGCTGAGAGCGTTGATTTACTGAACATATTATATATATTAGAAATAGCTCCTGTCTTTAATAGCCCTGATATCATATTGTTTTAAGTGTTACCTACTAGATATAAAACTCTGTTTTGTTTTGTTTAATTATGTATTTAAAATCCTAATTGTTCTTCATTATGTAATGTTCAACATGTATCTTATTTATAAATACTACAAAAACTTTCAAATATTCAATATGGAAATGGCTAACACATTGGGAGCTATTTATCAATATATATGTCCCATTACTGAAGTGAGGCTCTTTTTTTTTTCATCCACACTTTTCTCTCCATATAAAAAGAAAATAAAAAACAAAAACATACATCACTACTATATAACAACATATAACCATAGCAGCAGAGCAATACTTGGCTGCTTCTGCGATACTAACTTGGAACGGCAAGGATTAACTTACTGCTATACATGGCCAGTCTCTACCTCTGTGCGCTGATGTGATGTGTCTGAAGTTGCAAGTACAGATGTGTCCACATACATCCATCCTCCGTGCGCTACAAGTCGCACTACACATATGGCGGGAGCTCTGTGTGACTTGGTAGCGCCAAACGTCTTTTGTGCGACTTTTTACCTTCAAATGCGTCTTATTTACACATCGACTAGATAGCACAAGCAGCTTCTGCTGATTAAAATTATATGCAGCATGCCCATGTTCTCTGTGTGTGACTGCGGGTGTATCTGCATGCAAAACGCTATGTTACAGTGTTACAGCCGCTGACACTTTAACATAGCGTTTCGCATGCAGACCACCCGCACTCGCTCACAGAACATAGTCATGCTGCATATCATTTTAATCAGCAGAAGCTGCTTGTGCTATCTATTCACATCGCTGTGCGAATAAGACATGTGAAGGTAAAAAGTCGCACAAAAGACGCTCTGCGCTACCGAGTCACGACACGGCATGGCGCGACTAGAAGGGCTGTTTAACGCGCAAGAAGACTAGATGTATGAGGACCCATCTGTAGATGCTTGCATGCTGCATCTTGTGCAGACGGAGGCTAACGTGAAATAGGTGTTTCTGGCCAGCGAGTATAAAGACTCACAGAGCGGCTTTTCCGATGGGAGTGTTGTGGGCGTGTGTCCACTCTAAACCTCCGTGCGATTCTGAGCCGTGCCTACTGTTTCAGATGGGTATCTTGCACCCAGCATGGGGCTGGTGCAAGTGCAATGCTAATAATGATGGCAGCTGCGCCTGTAAACACTAGAACAGTTGGCAGGATAGGCTTGCATTTTCAGATGAGCAGATTTGCAACTTTGGCGACATGAGTACAATGCTGCAGCCATAGGGAAAGTGGACGCAGAAGCATCAGATTCAGACTCAGCACCTTGGGCTTTCAGTTCAGTTGGGCTTTGGAAAATAAATACAACTTGGATTACATTTTTATTAAAAAGATAAATCAAAACTTTTATTCTTTTAAAAACTGCATCAATCAAAGGTATTCATTTATTAACACTGCAAATAAGCAACATCAGCAATCTACCAGTAATCAGATTAGTCCATGCTATAAAGCTTCCTTGCACTTTTGCGCATTGTTAGTAGATAACCAACAATGAGTCATTTTAATACGTGAACATTAAATCTACTGCTACTAATGTCATTATGTTACTTTTCTTAGGTATTGAACCTGTTCCTGGCTTTGTTACTGAGCTCGTTCAGTGCAGACAATCTGGCTGCCACGGATGATGATGGAGAAATGAACAACCTTCAGATATCGGCCATTCGAATAAAAAAAGGCATAGCTTGGTTTAAACAACATGTGCACAACTTTATACAGAAGCACTTTAAAAAGAAAAATGGTGACGAGAAACCGTTGGATGACATGTACGAGAAAAAAAGCTGCTTAGTTAATCATGCAGGGGTGGACATCAATCGGGATATGGACTATCAGAAGAACGGGAATGGCACAACCAGTGGTATTGGAAGCAGTGTGGAAAAATATATGATAGACGAGGATCACATGTCTTTCATAAATAACCCAAACCTCACAGTCAAAGTGCCCATTGCAGTAGGAGAGTCTGATTTTGAGAATCTTAACACGGAAGATATCAGCAGTGTATCTGATGAAGAAGTAAGTTAAAATGTGATTACCAGTTCTCAAAGACCAAACAAAATACATTTTTTTAAAGCATATGAGCTTTTAATTATATTCATCAGTACTCATGGCTATATTTCAGCCACATAGCTAATACAGAAATCACACATAGAAAGATCTGATTGCATAGATTAAGCCATTGGTAGCTGGTCTAACCAACTGCAATACAAGGGGCATACTCATTCTGGTCAGCTGAGCTCAAAAAGTTTTTGTGAACATTATATTACAGATAATCTGCCCTACTTCAATAACAAGATCAGATCGGTCAGTTAACAATCATTAGAGGGCTGCATGTGATATAGGACCTTATTCAGAGTCATGCGCATGCGCGAGCCCCTGCTAACGACGGGTGATCCGTAATTAGCGGGGTCGAAGCAGACGGAGCGAGCTGTCGATGTTGATTGACAGCTCGCTCCGTTTGCTAGGCGGGCCGGGGGCGTGCCTGGCCAAACGGAGGCGTTCCAGTAGGACCGCTTGCCGTTTGGGGGCGGCCCCACTGACATCATCAGTGATGTCAGTGGGGAGCTTCCTGCTCGATCAGAGCAGGAAGCTCCCTGGGGCTTAAGGTTGACGAGACCCTACCCTAGGGTCTCGTCGTAAGCCCCGATGGTCGCGATGGTCTTGACCATCGCGACCATCTCCCTTAGCGGTCGTTAGAGCTATGGGTGTTAACCCACAGCCTAACGACCGACATGGAGGCGGCCGTTCAGGATACAACGGCCGCCCTGTTTCTGAGCGACCGCTTGCATCCTACGACCGCCTCTGAATGAGACCCATAATGTGGGGTGATTTTATTTAAGTGCGATTTGCTTTGCACATTGTTTAATGCAGCTTAAGTGCCATGATCAATTATTAGTTTTATTTGAAAATACAGTAAATGATATCCGATTGGCACTCCAATAACACTTATGCAGCCTGATAAAGAAACCTACAGATACTGTTCTTCTCTAGGAAAATGTGTCAAGGCAGAGTAATAGTTCTCTCTGGTGCTCAGTGTGTGATCCTCAGGCAATAGAGGTTAAGTTTCCGTTTTCTAATAAAGTTTGTTTCTTAAGATATATATTTTTGTCCTAAATCATCACTATATCTAGGCTTGGACTGTCCCACAGGGGTACAGGGGAAATCCCTGGTGGGCCCCACTGCCTGAGTGCCCCACCTCCTCCTCTAGGTGCAAAGTTCCAGACTGTGCAATGAATTCTACATTGTTACTCTATTAGAGGGTCATTTACCAGGTCATGCAGGACCGCTGATAAACCAGTTCTTGGTTTGCTTCTATAGAAACGACACCAATATTTGTCTAATAGTTAGTCAAGCTACTGTGCTGGCTGACCACATCCCTTACGCATGGACCCCAATTACTGCATTCCCCCAGTGGGCCCTTTATGCTCCAGCCTCACACTGACTATGGGCCTGATTCAGACCCGGACGCTATTTGCGGGCGCTCGTTCTTAAAAAGGGGCCGGATATTTAAATTGAGCGCTCGCTCTTTGCGGTGTGTTGACGCCTCTATGTTTGAGTGAGCGTCCGAAAATTGCGCTCGCTATCATGTAAAGACGCCCCTTTGCCGTTCGCATCACACGTCATCTCCGTTATTTATTAGATTAATCGGGAACATCGAAAGGCACCTCGCAGTGCTTGTGGTAGGATTTACTTCCCGCTATCACTGCGAGCAGTTCAGGCTAAAAGACAACCAAGTGACGTGGTCGATGACGCTCCTTTACTAATTATGCACTCCCATTAAACGCCCTTTTCACCGTTAGGCACGCCTGCGTTCGGATCTCCACTCCTCCGTTTTCAAGCACCTTCCCCTGTTACCACCCACAAACGATACATTCTGTCAATCAAATTAGCAGCCCCCTGTTGTTTTACGAGCACGCGATTTCCGACCGCAATGACTGGTTTGCGCATGCGCATTGCGAACCATACGCATGCGCAGTTGTGCGAACATCGCTCAGAGCGAACGAGCGGCCGCTTACGAGCGGCTCTGAATCAAGCCCTATATCCCCTTTTGGTATTGTACTTCACATTGAAGCGTAGTATCATTTAATTATCTTCACTTTTCTGTTTCAATTCACTCTTAGTATTCTGATTCTCAGGATTATGTTGTTGAAAGAGTAAATAGAGCGCTGAACCCCATGTGATATTGTTACAATTTATTATAAGATAAAAACACACACTTTCCCTTTGCTGGGACCAATACAAATTTGCTGGACTGATCTTTTTATTTCATAATCACTGAATTGGTTTTGGCCCTTTAGCTGCTTTGAAACAAGGGCCCTCATTCAGAGCCGTACGCTCTGAGCAGAGCGCACGCTCTGAATGAGGGCCGGCCTCCATGAAAATGGAGCGTCCTCCTGGACGCTCGTATAGCTGTGGATCACCACCCACAGGCTATACGAGCGTGCATTTTGATGGCCGCGATGGTCGTGACCATCGCGACCATCGAAATTGCGAGCCGGAGCCAGAGCCAAATTCACTCCCACTGATATCATTAGTGATGTCAGTGGGCCGGCTTCTGATGGGAGGCGTTCCCGTGGGAACGCCCCCGTCAGGGAGGCACGCCCCCGGCACGCCTACCAAAGGGGGCGTGCTGTCAATCAACATCGACAGCACGCCCCCTTTGATCAGACACAACGAGCGAAGGACTTTCCTTCGCTCGTCGCGTCTGGCGCATGCGCACGACGGAGCTCCCTCCGTCGTGCGCATGCTCAGTCCATAACATCGACCCACTTGCGAGCGGACAGCCGCTCGCGAGTGGGTCTGAATCAGGCCCAAAGTGCGATTCAAAGAACACTTAATTTAATTGTCTCCCCCCAAAAAAATTGTTGGAAGTCTGGTCTGGAACTACCAAATTGATCCACCAGGTTTAGTGGTCAAGTTTACAATGAAATCCTGATCACTCTAAGTGATTTCCCCTGTGTTCCGGACCATATATTGTACTTTGGAGCTCATTCAGACCCACTCGCTAGATGCGTTCGCTCGCTCCCTGCGTATGTAAGGCAGGCGATCGCATAACTTAGCACGCCCACTATGTCTTGGCGTGCGATCACTTAGTGTATGCAGACACCCACCAGCCATTCTTAAGACGCCCACTTGCGCACGTCATCTCCTGGAAGTGCTTGAAAACATTGGTATATCGAGCACCATCGGATGCGCTCGCAGCGCATGAGGTTGTCTATACCCTCCCGCAAGCACTGCGATCACATCAGAGTGAAATCCCACCAAGTGACGTGTACTATGACGCTGCCTTTTAATTATGCACGTCTCTGAAACGGCGTTGCAACTCTCAGGCACGCCTGCGTTCGCACCTCCACTCCCCCGTTTCTAGTGCCCAGCCCCTGTCACCACCCACAAATGGCTTCTCCTGTCACTCGCTCTGCTGGGCAGTCTATGCGCAGCGAACGAACGCATCCCGATCTCTCGCACTGGTTTGCGCACGCACATTGCGATGCGTACGCATGCGCAGAAAGCGATTATCGGCCAGCTACGAGCATTCGCATCATAGCCAGCGGGTCTGAATCAGCTCCTTTATTTCATCTGTGCTTTTCACAAGGCTGAATTTTTCTCTTTTTTTTTGTGACTTCTGTGTATGCATCTAAAGGCATGTTTACACAGCAAGAATATTACACTGCAAACGCAAAATATAGCAAAGATATACAGTACAAATATTAAAGTAACACAAAACTAAAGCAACATCGCAAGTTCAATAACCGTAAGGTGCACAATAAAAAGATGCCCTGTCACATTCAGATGCCAGTGCCATGTTGGTGGTACAAGGTCTGGGTATATGAATACTCATGAACTGCCCAGCACTTGCTGTTTCCAGAGATTAGCTTTAGGTCAAAAGCTTGAAGTCATGAATGAGACATAAATTGTTGCTTTTTATAGTCTAATGCATTATTATCAAATGCAGATGGTGACCAGTCCTTTTTACAGATATTTCCTCATACACTTATCCATTTTGCGTCATATGGCACGAGACGCATGGGGCAACTGAGACGCTCTGCCACATGTAGTGATTCCTAGACTTTTGAACTTTTTCTTAAATTTTGCTTCTTATTCATATCAGAGCCACATACATTTGCACATACATTTTCTTGTAGTGTACTAGGCACTCAGGATTGGTATACTTCTCACAAAGGAATTGCTATAAGCTCGCAGGTTAAGCATAATGATACAAAGCGTGAAGCATGGTGCGGCTCACTCTTATTGGACCACAGTCTTTTACCTTTTTACACAGGTTAGTGTCTCAGTTGCACTTAGCAGCTACATGCTATACAAGCACCACTGTTTGGCAGTTTTGTTGTATTACTGTAGCTATGCAATAAAGCCGCAAAGTCTGTGGTACAGCAAGTGGGGTTATTTGTTGCACTTTGAGGATAGGTGTGTGTGGGCACATCAGTAAAAAGATTGGAGAATTGGACAAGTGGAGAAGTTGCCCATAGCAACCTATAAGCTTCTACCTACCTTTTTATAGAATGTATTTGATAAATGCTACCTCAAAGCTGATTGGTTGCTATGAGCAATCCACTGGTCCACTGCTCAACTGTTTTCACTGCTTGATACATCAACCGCAGGAAACTCCATCATAGCATGAAAGACTTAAGTTATTGCAGCCATACAATAATTAATTTATGGCATTTTGAAATGAAAGCTGTTTATGACATTTGTATTATTTATTTTCATGGAGAAAATGGATGACACTAGCTCCTCAGAGGGAAGTACAGTTGACATAAAACCAGAAGCAGAAGAAGTTCCAGTGGAACAGCCGGAAGAATATCTAGATCCAGATAACTGCTTTACAGAGGGTGCGTTGCTTAAAGCTAAAATGTTAATATTTGTAAACATTAGGAGTAGCATCTTTATGGGGGGCATCCACTAGACGATTTTATTCCTGTCCAACCTCTTAACGATTTTCCCTTGAAATATGATCTTCCACTCTGAACAATTTGCAAAAGATTTGCAAAAGATATGCAAACGATTTGCAAAAGATATAACAATAAACTAATCTGTGATTGAGAGTTTTCAGCTATAGTGGGCAGATAGTGGTTCATCGTTTGATCGTTCAGCGTGAACGATGTGTAAACGATGTGTAAACGATGTGTAAACGATTTGTAAGCAATCAAGTGAAATTGACCTGCATGTTCAGTCGATAGAGGAGACGATCAAACGACCAGCGGGAGCACGCATCGTACATCGTTAGAAACAATTACTGCACGATTTGCAAACGATGTTCAAACGATGTTAGAACGATTATCGAACGATTTTATCATTATCGTTCAATCGTCCAACTTTATCGTCTAGTGGATACCCCCCTTTACAAGTCTCTGTCTACAGTAAGGGTCATTTACACAACAGTAAGGTCCACTTACACAACAGTAAGGGTCATTTACACAACAGTAAGGGTAATTTACACAACAGTAAGGTCCACTTACACAACAGTAAGGGTCATTTACACAACAGTAAAGGTCATTTACACAACAGTAAGGATCATTTACACACATGTAGACATTTTTGTTCCCGCCAGCGACTGTGGGATGCCACGTTTTTCTCCTTCTGATGAATGGGAATGAAATAAAGACAGTATTACTAATGTCATTTATTTAAGCTAGAAAAGGAAGTTTACATGCAGTATTTCAAAATATAAATGGAAGCTTTGTGATTAAGGACTGGCCCAATAGAAAGACCCTGCTATCATGGAGTGCATTCCCACACACAGTCAAACGAGTATATACAGTATATAACTCAAAGCTCTACTACTAGAACAGGCCCATCCTTGACTACAAGGTGAATTTAATTACAATTAGTGATAAGTAGGAGTGCTGGTGTGATGGTGGTTTATGGTAGTAGCCTCTATGATTGTAAATATATACCAACACATATCCCAAGTTACAATACCTTTAGTTTAGTCTGATTTACAGCTAATATACCTATTTGTTAAAGGATTTGGTGCCCATGGTTCCCAGACACTAAGGGCCTGATTCTGAGGTGCATGCTAAGTGCATGCAATGCCGATATTCACGCAGTTGGCTGATGACGGATGTCCTGCGCTTGTTTCCGAGTCGCACAGCACACGCGTCCCGTTGGTTACTGCACAAAGATGCAGAGCTAATTTTGATGCAAGAACTGTAGATTTCAGTGGGTGTGCCTGAGAGGTAACGGGGGTGGCTATGCAGGCCCTGGCGTGTCATTGGCTTGTCGCTGTCAGTGACTGGGTCTAAAAACGCACTTGCTCTGATTCTGTGCCTTCTTAGGTTGTTTTCATTCCCTGATGGTGCAGCCGATGTTGCTTCTCAGCACAGCACCCGACAGGAGCTATTCAATTGTTACTCCTGTTATAAGCTGCCAGCGCAGTATTTCAGCTCGCACCTCAGAGTGAGCTGAAATGGGCAAATTGTGACCTGTTTGGGCGTCCAAACGGCACTTTCGCAATTGCTCCCAGCACTTTGGTCGGGGGTAGCCGTTTTATTCGGCTAAACCCATCCTCTATGGGCGCGATCAGTGCAATAACAGGCATCAATTGAATAGCGCCCCGCGATCTCCTGACGTTTTAGATGGGAGATCGGGCGCGTAAACAATTGAATACCGCCCATAGTGACTTAAGTGCAAAACATACACAATACATCAACTAGTACATATAGATCAGTCCATGCCATACATAAATATACGAAGCTTCAATAAGACTTAGTAAACACTATGGAATATAATATAATTTGTCTAAACACGTAGGAATACAGGAGGTAGAAGGGGGACAGCGGCTGTATGAAGAATTGTAAGGCTCAAGTGCGAGAAGTGTGTCTGTACCGTTTATACAATTGCATCATACTGTAACTAAATAAGAGGCGACTATTCAGGTGAACAATATACATGGAGACAGGTATATATGTCACAAAATGAACAAACATGTGCAAAGTTTAAGATGACAAAATTGCATTAATTGTAAATATACAGTACAACTATTTGATCCTGGTAATGACGAGACATGGGCTGAATAGGGCGCACTTTGAAAGGGCATGGTATGTAATGTCAACATTCAGGGTGTCGACACCAGTGTCGACATGGTCTGAATGTCAAGATTTAGAATGTCAACATGGACATTATGTCTGTTGGCATGCACAATGTTGACATGCTCATAATGTCAGCATTGTGCATGTCGACAGTCAACATGCCAACATAGTGTTTTTTCAGTGTTAGGGAGGTCTTACCCTATCCTAAACCTACTGGCAGCCTAACCCTAAACCCAGCACTGACATGTATTGTCGATTTTGTGATTGTGGAAATTCACATTATGCATGTGACCGTAACTGGTGAGTGCTATTTATTATATACATAAATAAATTAATAATAATAATAATAATAATATATATAGTTTATCTCCATGGGCATGTGATCTTGCTGGTTACTTGCTGTGTGTTTAAGCTTGATCTGGTTTATGAGTGTATATTTTGCAGGCTGTGTGGCACGTTTCAAGCATTTGGACTTCAGTATAGAAGATGGGTGGGGAAAGAGATGGTGGACCCTGCGGAAAACCTGTTTCCTTATAGTAGAGCACAACTGGTTTGAAACTTTCATCATCTTCATGATTTTGTTAAGCTCGGGGGCTCTGGTAAGTTTTAATCTTATTTTACTTCATTTTGTCTCAATGAAACCCTGTACTTCTAGCGTATAACATAGTAACCATGATCCCTGTAGGGAGGGGCCTCGTTCCTCCATGCACAGGGCATGCAAAATACTTTCTTCTATTTTCCATACGCTTTCACTTTACTTACAGATTCTGACTCCGCATATTCACTGCACAGGTGCTGCCTTCAGTCTGGGGAGGGATAAGAGGGTCTCTCTGACAATTCTCTCCCCAGCTAGAGCTGCTTCTACACAGATGACGTTAGCTATCGTGGCCAAACTCCAAAGAGCTAAGATTTAAATTGGCTTAAAGTCAATATAATTTAGCACAGACCGCAGTCCCCATAGTCTGCTATCCACTCGCTGCTGACGATAATGTGTATAGTAGAATATGTATTTGGATAAGTAATTACCATTGTACTGTATAATCCATTTGTGCTCTGTTCACCATGTAGTTAATATAAGGCATTAGCAATGTACTGCAGGGGTAAATTACTGGACTTTGTTTATATAGCACTATTGGTGCTCTAGAAGACATTGGGAACGTGGATTATAATCCTTATAAAGTGAGGAGTTATCCTTTTTATGCATTTTTCAGGCCGAATTCAGTAGTTGCAGAACCAAATATTTTACCTTTGTGATATGTTTATCCTGAAAAAACTTAGTAAATCAAACAAAACAGGACATGTAATGTGTGTTAAAAGAATAATAACCTGATTAGATTATCTTACATTTTTGTTTTATAAAGCTATATTGCACACATTATTTCTCTGCATAATCTATTTCAATCCACTGAAATGACTGCCTGCTGCCCGAGTTGGGTACAGGATGCCGGCGCTCAGGCTCCGGCTGTCAAAATCCCGACACCGGCATCCCGACAGTCAGGATACCTACACCGTTTGGGTACATGTCCTAACCTACTCCTACCCCTAATCCTCCCTCCCTCACCCTAAACCTATCCGCCCCCCCAGTGCTTAACCCTAACTCTCCTGCCCTAGTGCCTAACCCTAACCCACCCCCTAGCGTCTAACCCTAACCCTCCTGCCCTAGTGTCTAACCCTAACCCACCCCCTAGTGTCTAACCCTAACCCTCTTGCCCTAGTGTCTAACCCTAACACTCCTGTCCTAACGCCTAACCCTAACCCTCCTGCCCTAGTGTCTAACCCTAACACTTCTGTCCTAATGCCTAACCCTAACCCTCCTGTCCTAGTGTCTAACCCTAACACTCCTGTCCTAATGCCTAACCCTAACCCTCCTGTCCTAGTGCCTAACCCTAACCCTCCTGCCCTAGTGTCTAACTCTAACCCTCCCCCTAACCCCAGTACTTACCGTCAGGATGCCTGCGGTCGGGATGCTGGCGCCGGGATTCTGTCTGGTGTCGGGATTCTGGTGCTGGCATTCAGAGCGCCGGTATTTGAACTGCATCCATGCTGCCCTAGTAACTTGCAAGCACAACATCAGTCAGATATAGGAGTACCTTTGTTTTAAGAAAACAAATCTTTATAATGTCACTCCATGCTAACTTCACATGCTCCATGGTATCCGAACATAGTATCTGCAGTGCTGGAACGTGCCATGGGATGACCCTGAATGGGTAGTTCATGTGGTTGGAATGATTTTATCTCTAAATGGTTGAACACAATTACTCTGATATGGGTGAATGGGAACAATGCACTTATCAGCAATATCTCAGTCCAACTGTCCGGAGCTTATGTAATAGGTTCCGAGTTTACAGAAGCAACGTGATTTCCATGAGTTCGCTGCTAAATATAAACTGGCAATTCAGCAACTATTTTGAGTAGTGGGAGAACGCCAGAGGCTTCTTGTTGCTTGATCCCTTGGGTCCTCTGGTTGTAGTCCTCTTAGTTCACAAAACATTCATCAAGATCTAAATTCTCTGTCATGGAATTTTGGGCTCATTTGTCTTGCTGTGTAGATGGATACTCTCCTTCTTGCCATGTTGCCAGTTCTATGTAAAAATGAATGTAGAGGAGGCACCAACCTGTGTCCAATCTCTGCGACCTAAGGAGAACTAGTGGGTTTCCCAACTTAACCCAAAGGGATTAGAATTGAAACTAGGAGAGTATCTCTGGTGCTGAGGAGCCTAGTAATAAAGGACTGTTAAAAATAATTAAAAAACACAGAATCCCAAGGTAAAAATCAGCCTTAAAAAATAAAACATAAAATTGTGAGAATAAAGTGAGAATTTCATTTTTCTTTTATGCTTTATTTTTTAAACTTGATTTTTAATGTGTGATAATGTGTTTTTAAATTATATTTAATTATTCCTATAACATTGTCTACAATAGTGAAAGTGATTTTGTTATTTTTACATTTTGTTTATCCATGACAATAGTGAGTTGTAATATGAGGCCATTAATCTAACCCATAAATCATTGCATTATTGATTATCTATTTTTTTTGTTGGGTCATCCCTTATTTGCCAATTGCAGCCCATGTTTGGGTTAGGTGTTTGATCACTTACATCTTAAGTGCTGGCACTACCTTTACCAGTCCTATATTACTAGGCTCCAATTTATGGAGAGTAAGAGACTAGTTTTGCATGGCAGAAGTGTCACAATGAAGTTTTGATCTATAAAGGGGTTATTATTATTATTATTATTATTATCCTTTATTTATATGGCGCCACAAGTGTTCCGCAGCGCCTTACATAGTACATAGAACTAATAGGTGAAACAAGAAACAAGTAACTTACAGTACATTACAGTGCAGGACAAGGACACAACTTATATACATTGCTGAAATAGTGATTAAAGCACTCACAATAAGCTGCCGGGAGTTGGCGGTCCCGTGTTAGGTGCCCTAATGGGGAGTAGAGAGTAGAAGAAAATGTAAAGAGAAGCACATGAGGGAAGAGGTCCCTGCTCGTGAGAGCTTACATTCTAAGGGGAGGGGCAGACAGACAGGCGTGACACAGAAGGGGAAGATAGGAAGGAAAGAGCATGAGGTGGGTTAGGATGAGTGCTGAAAGGCCTTGATGAAGTAGTGGGTCTTGAGAGCCCGTTTGAAGATTTGTAGAGAGGTGGAGAGTCTGATAGGGAGAGGGAGAGCATTCCAAAGGTAGGGAGCAGCACGGGCAAAATCTCGGATGCGGGAGTGGGAGGAAGTAATCAGTTGGCAAGAGAGGCGGCATGCATTAGTTGAGCGAAGTGGACGGGCAGGAGTGTGAAGGGAGAGAAGGTCAGAAATGTATGCGGGAGAGGATTTGGTGAGAGCTTTGTAGGCAAATGTAAGAACCTTGAATTGGCATCTGAAGGGGAAGGGGAGCCAGTGTAGGGCTTGAAGGAGAGGGAAAGCAGATGTAGAACGTCTGGAGAGGAAGATGAGCCGAGCAGCAGCATTGAGAACCGATTGTAGTGGAGAGAGGTGAGAGACTGGGAGGCCAAATAGGAGAAGGTTACAGTAGTCCAATCTGGATATGACCAGTGAGTAGATGAGGGTTTTAGTGGCATCCTGGGTGAGGAAGGGTCTAATCCTGGAGATATTTTTTAGGTGAAAATGGCAGGACTGCGAGAGGTGCTGAATATGCGGTTTAAAGGAGAGGGAGGAGTCTAAGATAACTCCAAGACAGCGCACTTTGGGGCTAGAGGAGATAGTTGTGCCATCAATAGATAATGAAATTGTGGGAAGTGATGTAGTGGAAGAGGGTGGGAAGATGATCAGCTCAGTCTTAGACATGTTAAGTTTAAGAAAGCGCTGGGACATCCACGAAGAGACAGCAGAGAGACAGTTGGAGATACGGGTAAGGAGTGAGGGGGAGAGCTCAGGGGTGGAAAGGTAAATTTGAGTATCATCTGCATAGAGATGATATTGGAGGTCAAAGGAGTTAATGAGTTCACCTAAAGAGGATGTATATAGGGAGAAAAGGAGAGGTCCAAGAACAGAACCTTGGGGAACTCCTACTGTTAGTGGAAGTGGAGGGGAAGAGGAGTCATGAGAGGACACAGCGAAGGAACAATCAGATAGGTAAGGGAAAGCCAGGAGAGGGCAGTGCCACGTAAACCGAGAGAGTAAAGGATTTGCAGGAGGAGAGGGTGGTCTACAGTGTCAAATGCAGCAGAGAGGTCAAGGAGAATGAGCAGAGAGTAGTTAGTGGCCCTTGGATTTGGCGGCAAGGAGGTCGTTGCTGACTTTTGTGAGGGCAGTTTCAGTGGAGTGGAGAGATCGGAAGCCAGATTGAAATGAGTCAAGGAGAGAGTGGGAGGAAAGAAAGGTGGTAAGGCGGTTGTAGACAATACGCTCAAGGAGTTTGGAAGCAAAAGGGAGAAGAGAGATGGGTCGATAGTTGGAAAGTATGTTAGGATCAAGGGTAGGTTTTTTAAGAATGGGGGAGACAAGAGCATGTTTGAATGCAGAAGGGACAGTGCCAGATGATAGGGAGAGATTAAGGAGGTGATCCAGATGGGAACAGGCAGAAGGAGACAGGTGGGAGAGGAGACGGGAAGGGATAGGGTCAAGAGGGGAGGTGGAAGGAGGGGAGGACCGGATGAGGGCCAAGACTTCCTCTCCAGAAGCAGGGGAGAAGGATATTAGAGTTGGTGAGACAGAAGGGGAGGGGTGGTAAGGGCAAGGAGGGGGAGGAGTGCTGAGGGTCTGATGGGATATGATGTCCTCACGTATGGAGTCAATTTTAGATTTAAAGTAGGTGGAAAAGTCAAGGGCAGAGAGCGAGGAGGGAAGGCGAGGAGGGGAAGGGCAGAGTAGGGAGTTGAAAGTGGCAAAGAGACGCCGGGGGTTTGAGGACTGGGAGGAGATGAGGTTGAGTATGAAATACTGGCGGCTGCCGGTTCAAATCCCAACCCAAGAAGCCCGATTATTGAAGATCCCAGCAGAGGCTGGTAAGCACCCTATCCCTCCTCTCT
This sequence comes from Taudactylus pleione, assembly GCA_031769625.1. Lineage (NCBI taxonomy): Eukaryota > Metazoa > Chordata > Amphibia > Anura > Myobatrachidae > Taudactylus > Taudactylus pleione. Next base: position 12,754,747 of record JAUIMM010000064.1, on the reverse strand, counting down.
CCCCCCTAACCATCCCTTAGTGGTGCCTATCCCTAACCTTCTCCCCCGGTGGTGCCTAACTCTAACAATTCCTCCCCATAGCCAACCCTCCCCGGGGGGTGTCTAACTCTGTTTTCCCCCTGGGGGTCCCTAAAACGAAACCCCCCATCCCCGGCTGACGCGCCGATACTTACCTGGATCCTTCGTTCAGGATTCCGGTCGCGATGGCGACGTCGGTATCCTGATCCCCTTCGGGATATCAGCGTCTGCATTTTGCGGGATTCCAGCGTCGGTATTTCGACTGTCGACATCCCGTCTGACAGCATATAAACTACATTCCCTCAGCACTGGAGATAATCTCGTGTTTTCGATGTTGCCAGTTCTGCCAGAGAGAAAGTAAAGTAGCTCTGCAGAGGCATTTATGGTGTGCGGTAGCATTAGTTGCTGCGTCACGGGCTGCTAGTAGATGTCTTTAACAGCAGCCAAGCACCACTAAGTAGTATATGCAGACTCCAGGGGCTGCCAGGGGTCTTGATAGCAAAAAAATCCTCCCATATGCAGAGCAGTGGGAGTTACTGTAAGTATCCCTTCTGACACCTTGGAGCAGGCAAATGATCAACACATTTATTTGCTTCCTGTGTAGTTTTCCGGTGCTTATCAATCAAGATACTGTACAACTCAGTTTTTTCTTTAACAAAAAAAATACTACCTATTCTCGTACTGAAGTCAAATTGGTGTCACATCCTATTTTTATTTTTAAATGGATCCATTTAAATTTTTTGAGATTTTACCACTCCCAACATAGGGGTCAATCCTATTAGCCGCGATGATCTCGCCGGTGCGAGCCGTTGCCACAGTGGCCGCACTATACGGCAGCCCGGATTCGCCTAATATTGCTCGCAGCCCCATAGGGTTCCGAGCAAAATTATGCGAATCCAGGCTTGGGTCGGGTAGCGAAGGGTGTGAGATGCGGTGCCGTTTCCGGCGTTTAAACGCCATTGCAACGGCACATTGCACCCTTCACACCTAATAGGACTGACCTCTTACATTAGCTTTGTGTTGAGCACCAGTACCGTTTGTTTCAATTAGGAGTTTCAATAACATTTCCATAGCGATGTACACTGTCAAATAAATGCTGTCCAAATCGGAAACCCTCGACCAATACTGAACGTAACAAATGCATTTTTCCCGTCAGGCATTTGAAGACATTTACATAGAACAACGCAAGACAATTCGAACAATTCTCGAGTATGCAGATAAGGTTTTCACCTACATTTTCATCCTGGAAATGTTACTAAAATGGCTGGCTTATGGATTTGTCAAGTTCTTCACCAATGCCTGGTGCTGGCTAGACTTCCTCATTGTTGATGTATGTATTGTTTTATGTTTGTTTCCAAGCATTGCTCTTTTTTCTATTCCCTACCATTTCTACATTTGTTTACGTATACACCTTAACTGAAGTGTTGGCTTCTCTGATATTGTTATATTACATAGGCCCTATATAGAACAATTAATATTACATACCCCTATTCTAATGCTGAGCTATATAAAATAAAAAAACTTTACATATCCATGTACTAATGTCAGGATTCATGGCAAAGCAATAATTGCATACCCCTATTGTAACATATAATAATATAGATTACATAGCCCTGTCCTAAAGGATGAGTATATGGAATAACCAATATTACATACCCCTAATGCAGAGGTATATAAACAACCAAAGATTGAATACCCCTGTATTAATGCAAAAGTACATAGTGTAACATAGATGGTGTAACAATTTACTAATGTGGGATATATGGAATAATAAAAATTCCAAACACCTGTATTAATGTTGGAAAACATTGAATAACAAAGAATATATATTATTGTTCTAATGCTGACTATCTTGAATTTTAAAGACTGCATAACCCTGGTAACTGATGTGTATGGATTACAATAACTGCATACTGTTATGCTTATGCTGAGGGATTATAGAATAACAGAGAGAGTACAAGACCTCTAAACTAATGACTGGAGATATATATATATATATATATATATATACAGTCAGGTGCATAAATATTGGGACATTGACAGAATTTTCATATTTTGGTCTCTATTCACCACCACAATGGCTTTGAAATGAAACAAACAAAATGTGCATTAACTGCAGACTTTCAGATTTAATTTGAGGGTAATTACATCCAAATCAGGTGAACGGTGTAGGAATTACAACAGTTTCTATATGTGCCTCCCACTTTTTAAAGGGCCAAAAGTAATGGGACAAACTAAACAATCCTAAACCTAGCTTTCACTTTTTAATACTTTGTTGTGAATCCTTTGCAGGCAATTACAGCCTGAAGTCTGGAACGCATAGCCATCACAAGACGCTGGGTTTCATCCCTGGTGATGCTCTGCCAGGCCTTTACTGCAAATGTCTTCAGTTCCTGCTTGTTCTTGGGGTATTTTCCCTTCAGTTTTGTCTTCATCAAGTGAAATGCATGCTCAATCGGATTCAGGTCAGGGGATTGACTTGGCCATTGCATAATATTCCACTTTTTAGCCTTAAAAAACTCTTTGGTTGCTTTTGCAGTATGCTTCGGGTTATTGTCCATCTGCAGTGTGAAGCGCCGTCCAATGAGTCATTCTGCTGCTTTTGTCAGCAGTCACATCATCAATAAATACAAGGGAACCAGTTCCATTGGCAGCCATACATGCCCACGCCATGACACTACCACCACCATGCTTCACTGATGAGGTGGTATGTTTTGAATCATGAGCAATTTCTTTCCTTCTCCATACGCTTCTCTTCCCATCACTCTGGTACAAGTTGATCTTTGTCTCATCTGTCCATAGGATGTTGTTCCAGAACTGTAATGGCTTTTTTAGATGTTGTTTGGCAAACTCTAATCTGGTCTTCCTGTTTTTGTGGCTCACCAATGGTTTACATCTTGTGGTGAACCCTCTATATTTACTCTTGTGAAGTCTTCGCTTGATTGTTGACTTTGACACATATACACCTACCTCCTGGAGAGTGTTCTTGATTTGGCCAACTGTTGTGAAGGGGTTTTTCTTCACCAGGGAAATAATTCTTCTGTCATCCACCAAAGTTGCGTGGTCTTCCGGGTCTTTTGGTGTTGCTGAGCTCTCCGGTGCGTTCTTTCTTTTTAAGATTGTTCCAAACAGTTGATTTGACCACACCTAATGTTTTTGCTATCTCTCTGACGGGTTTGTTTTGATTTTTCAGCCTAATGATGGCTTGCTTCACTGATAGTGCCAACTCTTTGGATCTCATATTGAGAATCGACAGCAACTGATTCCAAATGCAAATGTCACACCTAGAATCAACTCCAGACCTTTTACCTGCTTAATTGATAATAAAATAACGAGGGAATACCCCACACCTGTCCATGAAATAGCTTTTGAGTTGATAGTCCCATTACTTTTGGCCCCTTAAAAATTGGTAGGCACATATAGAAACTGTTGTAATTCCTACACCGTTCACCTGATTTGGATGTAATTACCCTCAAATTAAATCTGAAAGTCTGCAGTTAAAGCACATCTTGTTTGTTTCATTTCAAAGCCATTGTGGTGGTGAATAGAGGCCAAAATATGAAAATTCTGTCAATGTCCCAATATTTATGCACCTGACTGTATATATATATATATATATATATATATATATATTTTTTTTTTTTTTTTCTATACCCCTGTGCCAAGTCTGTGTATAGAATATACCAACAATTAGATTTCCTTGTACTAGTGCCAAGATACATGAAATAACAAAGATAACATACCCCAATAGATTGTATTTCCTAGATTATGTTCCCTAATAAATAATTCTGTATTAATGTGAGATACGCGGTTTAACCAAGATTCTCCGACCCTTTACCAAAACTGTGTTATATGGAATAATAACAATAATATTTTTGTTTTCTACAGAATGGCAAATCTTAAATACCCCTGTAGTGATTCACGTGTATCTGGAAAATTAAATAGTACATCCCCCTGTATTATATGAATTACAGCACTCTATACTAATACTGGGTTACTGTAAATGGAGTAACAAAGATTTATGTTCACCTACAGTAAGTTAGATCTATATAAAGAGTTAGTAAATGTACATTGGACTAGATGTCACATTACTGCATACATATTTTCCAGAAAATAAACAACAAATGTATTAACAACAAATTTATATTATTACAGGTATATTTGTATTTCTATGTCATATGTCCTACAGGTCTTATTCTCCAGAGAAGTACTGTGTTTCAAGTCCCTAAGAATTGACCCACTCTCATTAGTCACAGTTACAGACTCCTACATTTGCGCAACTTTGGTGACTGAGGGGTTCTATGTACTAAGCCCTAGAGAGAGATAAAGTGGATGGAGATAATGTACCAACCAATCAGCTCCTAACTGTCATTTTACAGACTGTGAAAATGATAGTAGCTTATTGGTTGGTACTTTATCTCTCTCCACTTTATTTCTCTCCAAGGTTTAGTACATAGACCCCAATGTTTCTGAAGAACTGATACAAAGTAAACATTAAATCATTTAGTATACTACATACAACTATACCATACAGTCTGATTTTATCACGTCGAGGATAGTAGTTGTATCTGCTCATTGATATATTGCGTATATATCGTTTCTTCGAACGCATTATTAAATTTGGTATTTACATAAATTGATCATTTTTATTTATATTGTATCTTTCAAGGACAACCGCATGTTTGAAATCCTTCATGAAAGCCATCGCCCTGTAATCCTCATTATGATAATATATAGTATATACCAGGACAGAATGAGTAGGACAAACCATGAAGCAGGTTTAGTCACACAATACACATCTTTAAATTCCAGAAAACGTATATGTAGGAGGCATGTCCTGTATATGTTTATTTGTATTCTTTCTCACAGGTACCTTTAATTTGTCTGGCTTAATTTAATGGGAGCAGCTGTAACCAGCAGACGTTGAAGGGGCCAGGGTAAGAATTTTGTGAGCAGACTCTACAGTCTATTGATGTGGTTCTGCTTCTCTCTTACACCTTTCCTTCCTGTTCTAACAATACCTTTTCGATCATGTTTCCTTTCAGGTCGTTCAAGTGACTTAGACAGCTGGGGCCCCAGCCTTGAATCCAGGCTGTTCAATCAGTGTTAGGCTTTCATTCTAACAGTCTGGAACCTCTCTTTGCTTTTCTGTTTCTGTGTAGGTCTCTTTAGTAAGCCTTATAGCTAATGCCCTGGGCTACTCGGAACTAGGTGCCATTAAGTCCCTTAGGACCTTAAGAGCTTTGAGACCCCTAAGAGCCTTGTCACGATTTGAAGGGATGAGGGTAAGATGCTAAAAGCAGCTGATCCTTCTGCATGCGTAAGGAGCAGTTTTAAGCATGCTAGAACTGATCAAACTGGATTGAAATTCAAAGTTCATGATGCAGCTGCTGACCCCCTTATCCCCGCACTCTCTGCTACAACGTGGGAGACGCATTCAGCTGCCTCATCACATTAATATGGGCCACAAACAACATATCATTCGTAGTACATCGTAACATTGGCTGTTTTCATTTGGCCTGGCTTATCTCTAGCATCCAGAGGGTTCCCTGCTGTATCTCTATAGGGAGAATCACCAGGTGCAAAGAAGAGGAATTTGAACCCTTTATAACTCATCTTCATAACTTGTTTTGTATAATATTTGGGAAACTGGGTATATAGCAGAAATTTAAATATCTGTATTTGTGTCAGAGATAGAAGAGATCATTTGTCTAATCATCCAATTAATGAGATTTTGACATTTTGGTTTAATTCATCTTGCTGCACCTTGTTGTTCTCAGTCCAGTCTTATGAAGACTGGAAGGCTTGTCTGACAGCAAGCTCCTTCACTTCCACTTCTCTCTATGCTTTATGGTGCCCTGTCCTACCACTGTGGCTGTAGGAACACAAGCAGATCTTCAAACCAGTGACTTCTAAAGCTTCCTGAAATGTATTGGAACTCTTGCAGTACTGTGTTAGAACCATAAACTTTACCAATGCGAATAGAAATGCGCTCTCATTTAGATGGTTGCATTAACTTGAAAATCTTGGAGTCTATATTATATATATACAGTATATATTTATGGAAAAAAATTTAGGAGCTATTTTCTCAATATATTTTGTCTCATATTTGTAAGCTAAATAAAATGATGCCCTGGTACACATAGTGGGAATCTTCTATGATCCGGACAATGCATCACAAATAAGCAAATTCTGCCTGCCTTTACATGCCACTTACTTTACACCCCCAACTGCAACAAAATTGTCTCTGACGCTTTTGCATGATTATTGTGCATTGATTGTTGCAATTCCACCACACATGGGATGCAAAGGAAAGTTTTTATAAAAAAATAAAGTAAAAATGTTGGCAGTTATCTTTCCTGATTTTTTTTAATTTCTGCTGCTAATTAGCTGTTATATGATTCAGGAAAGTAAGCGTGGTTATGTGCTATGTTTTGTTTAATGTTTGTAGGTTTTCTAATTGGCTTTCATGTACAGTTTTATAAGAACTAGACAAGAATTTCCATTACCACCCCTTAGGCACTACAATGACCCCATTATCAAATAAATTGCATAAATTGCCCACATCATCACTCCACCAATAAATTTATAGCTGCCACCCATTACTACTGTAAATGATTAGCCTCTACGGGCCTCACCCTTAAATTAACAACCCACATTGCCACATACATTAGGAGCCCTTTCTCCTTCCACACTTGGGGCAAGATTTACTAAGCGGCAGGTTTGCAGTGGTTTTGTAAAAGCTGCGATCAACTGTGAATTTACAGCAGGTTCAAGGCCAAAACTAAAATATTTTCTAAAGGCAGTTTGGAAACTTCTAATCTGAACCCAACTTCGATCGCTGTTGGCTTCTAAATCCCAATCGCGCTCTCAGTAATGTAGTGTGTGTGTAGTGCTTCATGGATCCCCTGGATATCTATGCAACCTTGTACATGCATTATTATTACAAAATAGATACATATAAAAAAAGGCATAGGGTGTCTCCCTGCCCCCCCCCCCCCCAACCTGGACTAATGGCACTGTAGCAATGGGGACACATAACCCAGGGGCCCTCTGCCATAGTGCTAACCTTCCCTAGACCAGTAAGTGTGGGGATGTATTCTCTAGGGGATTTGGTCTGCAAAACAAACTGCTGCCTCTCCACCACTAGGAGAAGAAAGCCCCATTCTGATGGGAAATGTTATGGCTGCCGAGGCATGTTAGTACTTGGGTACAGTGCATATGTAAATAAATAAAAAAAAATCAACAAGACATAAACACACCGAATGGAAAAGTAATTTGCTGAATAAAAACATCCCTACACATTCCTCGTTCATCACTACTTTACTCATTCAGATCCAGAGAGATGGTCCGTTACTTTCCATGTAGGCATGTAGGGGCTTGGATAATTGCTCCTATTATAACATTGGAATGGCGTTTTTCGGTCTAAAGTGTGGTTTTGCATAAATTTTGTGGCAGGATTCAGTTTAGTAATTTGATGTAATTGCAAAACTGCCTGAAAATGTACACAATCCTGCCATGATTTCAAACTCGTTGCTTAGAAAATTCCACCCTTACCCCCTTAACCACTCCCACCTGACACTGTACATTTCAGAGGTTGCCTCTCTTGTATACGTGGGAAGGTGTGCCTCATCCTACTCATGACACATGGGCACACAGTAGGGAAGAGAGGAGTGTAACGGGTCTGCAGATCCATGGCCACATGCAGTGAAATGGGAGGGACCGGCTTGTCCTCAGCTAGAGGGGAGACTCCAAGCATCTGGAAACCACCCTAAGTGCGCACTAGATATTCTCAATCGTTAGGCTCCATGTAACTCTGTGCCTCTATACCGTCCAACCTTTATTTTACTACAAAATGGTCAGAGATGATGTGGGGATTGGATTGATTCCTGATTTCGGTATATAGATATGGCATTCTATTGGATGGGGATGCAGTTCATATGCATGCAGATGGAATGCCGGCAGTCGAAATACGGACGCCGTAATCCTGCCTCCCAGCATAATGCCAACATCAATACCCCGAAGGACATCAGGATACCGGCGTCGGCATCCCGACCGTCGGGATGCCGAACGTCTGGACGGTGGTAAGTATGCAAAGTTAGCCGGGATTGGGGGGTTAGGATTAGGCACCCCCGGGGGGGAGAGTAGGGTTACACAACCCCACCGGGGAGGGTTAGGGTTAGCCTACAGGAAGGGAGGGGTTAGGGTTAGGCTCCACTGGGGGGGAGGATAGGGTTAGGCACACCCCCGGAAGATTAGGTTTAGGTTGCGGGAATGGGGGGGTTAGGGTTAGTCACCATCGGGGGTAGATTAGGGTTAGGCACCACTAAGGAAGGCTTAGAGTTGGGGGGGGGGAGAGGAGAGAGTTAGGGTCCTTACCTGCGCCTGTCGGGTTTCTGCACCATTTGGCATTTGAGCATCGGTTTTTGAACCGGCGGCATCTCATATCAATTCCGTTTGATGTCATTAACTCATGAACACTCATAGGAGATTTTAGAGGAAGAAACAACCCTAACTTTGATTATTCAACAGGATCGAGATACTATCATGACTATTTACATCTGCGTTCCTTTCTATAACAGTTTCTTATTGTAGATATAAAATTGATACCATAGGCCACTTCTGGAAGCAACCACCCATGTCAGGGTAACTGTGCCACCCTCACCTCATGGGCAGCTGTGGTGGAAGTTCCACACTGGATGTAGTGAAATCACACTAGCACTGATTCTGAGTCGGATGCAGCCGAGTCCGTCTCAGCGCTTTGCCACTGTACCATCTGCGACTTTATGATAACGCCGCTATATGGCCCTTCCCTGGTGTACAGCCGTGCAAGGACAGAGACGTACTGTATACTTTAAGCTTATCTAGAAGGTGAAATACAGCTTGGTGCATCTATAGAGGCCACCATCGGTGCAACATAGAAACTTGCCCCAGCCCTATGCTAGGTGCAGAGTCTCCATCTGAGTATGGACTCCAGTGTGAGCAATGAAGCATCTTTGTAGGTGACCACTTTCAGCTACATGCCTGTGACACTTCCATAAGATGCAGAACCTCTGTGCGTCTGATTAGCCACCTCCTTGTCATCGCCCAGGAACGCCAAATACATTTCTTATACATTTCAGACACTGTGCATCGGAATCAGTACTGTGACTTAGGGGGGAGATGTACTAAGCCTCGGAGAGAGATAAAGTGGACGGAGATAAAGTGCTAATCAATCAGCTCCTAACTGTTACTTTACAGGCTGTGTTCGAAAAATGACAGTTAGGAGCTGATTGCTTGGTACTTTATTTATGTCCACTTTAGCTCTCTCCAAGGCATAGTACATAGACCCCTCTGTGCCCTAACAATCAGGATGCATGTGCGGTGCGACTTAGACACATGAGTGTCGCTCTACCGCGTCCGACATGGGCAGTGCGTGTAACTCGGAATCAGGCCTCTGGGGTCTATTTACTAAGCAGTGTTAGGAGACAAAGTGAAATGAGATAAGGTACCAGCCATTTAGCTCCTAACTGCCATGTCACAGGCTGTGTTTGAAAAATGACAGTTGGGAGCTGATTGGCTGGTACCTTATTTCCTTTCACTTTGTCTACTAACACTGCTTAGTAAATAGACCCCTCTGTGTCATAAGTCATACAGTATGCTCATATGGCAGGAACTGTATAGATTGATTTTACAGTTATTCTAGAGTGATATTCTATTGGGGAGAAAAGACATTTACTGTATCATTGAACTGATTAAGAGGTACTTTTAGAAGTATCAGTAAAGAGCACATTGCTTATTAGGTGAACAACAAAACAATTTCTCTTGTATCCTCATCCACCTATTTGTTCATATAACATTAACTAATTTACAAATGAATTAGAATAGAAGCATTTAATGATAGAAAGCATGTGTACTGCAAGCTTTGAATCATTACATGTACTGTAGTTCTTCATGTTCTCAGTTTCATGTTAACTTTCTCTCAGAAACTACCATGTCTCTTCAGTTTATTTGAAAAACTGGTATTAAAGCAATGAAACATGCATGCAATATATTAACCGCCAATGCACAATCTCACATAAAAGCCATGTTCCCTCTTAGGGTAGTAGCATATAATGACAAAATAAAAGTCCAGTACAGTAGTCTGTAATTTTTAAAAAAAATAAATAGGTTACAAATTGTATAAAGCTTATTTTAAGGTCACTGTTGAAAATTATATAAATGCATTGATACTGTCACAAGTTGAGTATTCTGGAATTGTGTAACTCATTTATTAGCAAATCTAGTGGTAAAAAGTTGGTAATTGAGTGGAATTATTAAAAACAATCAAATAAGCATTTTTGTTCTCCAGTCATCACAAAGTGAACAGTGCAGAGCCGCTGACTAATGTGCAGGGAGTTGTTAGCCGTTAAATGTGCCTTTGAGAAGTGGAGGCACTTCCTACAATGGGTCAAGTACAATGTTACAGTATTTTTGGATCACAAATATCTGTTGTATATGAATATTGCCAAATGGCTTTATTCTTCTCCAGATTTAATTTTACAATCACCTATAGACATGGGTCCAAAAATCTTAAGACTGATGCCCTCTCCCAAAGTTTCTTACACCACCTTTCTGAACCTCTTCCTCTCACTCCGATAATTGCGGCAGGCCTTACCAGAGACCTATCAGTTACACTCAGCTGAAAGCTAAGCCCCTGTGGAAGCTACATCAGACCTGCTCTTTGCACTTAAAGAGCTTAGATGAGCTGTTCTTATTGAGGCTCATTAATATAGAGCGTCAAGCTACTCAAGCATCTCCAAAACCATTAGTATTCTGTCTTGTTTGGTTTGGTGGTCATCACTTATGGAAGATGCCAGAATTTGTAAAGTTCTGTCTAGTCTGTGTCCATAGTAGGAGTCTTAGGGTCAGTCATTTGGGCCTCTCATGCCCCTGCCTATTCATACATTTCCATGGTTCTATATTTCATTGGATTTTATTGTGGACCTTCCTTTATCGAAGCGAAGGGGTTCAACTCTTTTTGGGAAATAGTTGACCAATTCAGAAGAATTTCCCTCCGTCTTGTCTTCACTCTACCAAGAAGTTAGCTACATTGTTCATCCAACATTTCATCCAACATATCTCCAAAATATATGGGGAGTGCATTTTGTTGCCTGGTTTTGTAGGTCATTCTGTGTCATGTTAGAGATCAGGTTGAGTTTTTAATCTGTTTAGCATCCCAAAAATAAAGGCCTGATGAAGAGAGTGAATAAGAGTTTATATATACTGTATATTTCACATTAGCATAATTACTGAGCTATATCTCATCCATAGGCAGAGAATAATACTCAGCATTCTTCATCTGGTACTTTTTTCTTTTGTTTGTATGGTAAACACCCAAAGATCTTTTGACAAACCAAAAGTTGCATTTTCCAATATTAAGGCAACTTCTGCAAATCTTATGGACATCTGGAAAAGACTTAAAACAGCTCTTTGATTAGCAACACTTTCAGGTTTTTTTTTTTTAATCGGCACAGAACAATCTGTAATATGAAAGTTGGGAACAGATTTGGCTATCTTAGGCTGAAGAAATCATATCTGAAATTTTGCCCTAAATATATCAGGCCTTTTAAGATTATTAGAAAATGAAGTTCTGTCTGTTACCAATTGTGTCTACCTGAATCTTTGAAAATTCCTAGAACTTGCAATTGCTCACTTTTGAAACCATGTTTTATTCTAAAAAGTTTCGGTCCAGGGTCAATTCTGGTGCACCCTTAGCCCTTGCTAATGGTCAGTCAATTTTCAGGTTGAAAAAAATTCTAAGCTCCAAGTAAGTGCAAAGACCAATCCATTATCATAACCATTGTAAGAGATATGGGCTCAAAGAGAGGTCTTGGATTCTAGCCAGGACATTAAGGGGGTCATGCAGACCCACTCGCGAGCGGCAGTACGCTCGCAAGTGGGTCGATGTTCCCCAATGCGCATGCGCACGACGGAGGGAGCTCCGTCGTGCGCATGCGCGAGACCCGGCGAGCGAAGGACTTTCCTTCGCTCGGAGTGTCTCACCAAAGGGGGCGTGCTGTCGAAGGTGACTGACAGCACACCCCCTTTGGTGGGCGTGCCGGGGGCGTGCCTGCCAGACGGAGGCGTTCCCATGGGAACGCCTACCGTCTGGGGCCGGCCCCACTGACATCACTAGTGATGTCAGTGGGAGTGATTTTGGCTCTGATAGAGCCAAAATCACTCCAGGGCTTGCGGTTGAGAAACCCGACCACAGGGTTTCACTCGCAAGTCCGATGGTCGCGATGGTCAAGACCATCGCGACCATCTTGTTGGACGCTCATATATGCTGTGGGTGGTGACCCACAGCTATACGAGCGTCCAGGAGGACGCTCCATTTTAATGGAGGTGGGCCCTGATTCAGAGCGAGCGCTCTGGTCAGAGCGTCCGGCTCTGAATCAGGGCCTAAATGCGGACAGAATGAAGAAAACCTTTAATAGAACTAAGAAATCTCAGTATCCCTTGACCTCTGCTGAAGGGGCGTGGGGTAATCTTATAAGTAGTGGCTGTCACTATACAGCTACAGCTGATGCTTAGCAACAGTCGCTGCCTTCCTGTTTGATGATACCACGTTTCTTTTAGCTGTTGGGCCAGTTGTCAGGACATCCTCTTCCATGCTACTCTGCTATACTCAGCTGCTGTGAGTAACTTGGGTTTCATCTCATAACTCATTGGCCAGGACAGTTTAAATAGCCACAATGTCTTCATACCGTTGCTAATGACAGTTCCTATGTACTAAGTAGATGTACCTGTATTTATTGTATAATGATTTTCTGTTGCTGACTCGGATTGATTACTGGATCTCCCTGCTCTCTCTTGTTCTGACCTTGGCTTGTTCCTTATTCTTCCCTTGTCTGCCACCAGCCCTGACCAGCCTGTCCCGGTTTGCATAGTGAACTTTTTTTTGTCTGCCACCAGCCCTGAACCAAATTGCATATCGGCTTATTCCACCAGGCTGCCAGTCCTGACCTTCGGACTGCATCTGACCATGTGCTGTTGGTCTCGTGCTTTGCTTTTAACAGTGTTTGAGTGATTATTGACCCTCTATTTTCCAGTGATCTTATAATAGTGTTATGTCCAATTCTTTACTACTCAGAGACCTGGACACACCAGAGTACCTGTAAGGGTCTCTAGCTTTATTGGAAATACGGCTGCTAAAGGTCAAGCCCTCCTTAATTGATTCTAAAGGTCTTGTCTCCTCCCAAAGGGTATTGCCCTAACAGCATGCAATGCCAATGGAAGAGGAAGTATAATCAATTGCAAAAAGTAACAAAAGTGTGACATGAAATATAGGCAAGATGTGATATACAATTCTATTAGAAAAAGATTAATTAGTAGGCATAAGGCTACTATTTGCAGAGTATAATGCAATAATACTGTAAAATTAAAATTATTAACATGCATCCAAATTTTTCAGAGAAAAGTTTTATTGTTAATTCCACTCTACTTTTAATACCAAATAACTGCAATTATTGGGAACATTTCACTCTTTGATTAATATATTAGTTGAAGCAATTAATTATGGCTAAAAATTCCTAGTAGCAGATCAAGCTGTGATCAAGCTGTGATCCAAAAAGTGTCTTTGTGGTTCAGAGGAGGGAATATGGCTTTTTAAAACTTGAGCTTGCATTACATGCATGCTCAGCAAGCTGCCTGAGGCATTTATAACCTGCATAATCACCAAAATGCTTTATACGGACTCTATTCACTTCTAACGCTTAAGGTACTTTATTACCATTTTGCCGATATATGTATATGGGAATGTTCACCTAAAGGCCACTGATATGACTATAATTTACACTTATAGGCTAATGTCACATGTATATTGTAAAATGCCATATATAATGTGATTTAATTACACATGTGTATAAGAACAGCTTTGAGAAGACGACATGCAGCGTTTTCACAGATAAAGTGAAGTGTTACTGTGTGACAGACTTTTCTGCACTGCTGGTTATCACTGGGGGTGCTTCACCGTGCAGTGATTTTCAGGCTGGGAAATATATATGTGTGACACTAGTTAAGTCTTGTATAAAGACAACATTATTCTCTAAAACTATGTAAGTGCTCATCTCTGACTCAGGAACATCATATTATGAAAAGTATATTATTAGTAATCTCATTGTCTTTGCAGAATTTATTGTATTCTAGTGAATGCACTGTTTACATAATGATTACTTGTTAGTGGCCTTTAATGTTACTCATTCCCTTGTAATATCCGATACAGTGTTACTTGGATGTTTGATAATTGTTTCACTACAGTGTTATTTCTTTCCAATGCAGGTTGTAGTCAACGCTTTGGTTGGTGCAATTCCTTCCATTATGAATGTTTTGCTGGTTTGCCTGATCTTCTGGCTGATTTTCAGTATTATGGGTGTCAACCTGTTTGCCGGCAAATACTACTATTGTTACAATGAGACAGCAGAAGACAGATTCTCAATAGATGAAGTGAACAATAAGTCAGATTGTGACAACCTTATTTATCAAAACTATTCGGAAGTCAGATGGAAAAATGTAAAAATAAATTTTGACAACGTTGGAGCTGGATACCTTGCTCTGCTTCAAATAGTAAGCTCTTTTTATGTCTTTAGTGATTTTTAGTTATTTTTATTAGTGTTATTATTAATATTATTATTATCATGGTTTTTTAAATAATAGCTTGAATTATGAAGTACTTTTTTAATGTACTTTTTTCAATGTCCATTCGTAATACCCTCCAAACTACTCTCTTTAACATCCTCTCTTGGCCTCTCCCAATGGACTGACTCCTCTACTCATCAGGAGGGCCACTGTCTTGATCTTGTATTCACCAGACTATGCTCAGTTTCTGATTTCACTAATGCTCCTTTCCCTCTCTCAGATCATAACCTTATCACCTGCACACTTTCCTCCATTACATCAACATCATTGAAATCAACCAAACCTAAACCCAAAACCCGTAGAAATATTAATGCCATTAACCTTCAACAACTATCTACCTCTCTAAAACAACAGCTTTCGCCAATTTCTACATTCACTTCTCCTGAGACTGCTGCATCACACCTAAACCAGATTCTAGAAAAAGCCCTCGATGAAGTAGCTCCAGCTACCCATCACACACCACGTAGAGTTAGACGTCAACCGTGGCATTCTAGCTTAACAAGGCATCTACAAAAACTCGTAAAGTTGAGCGTCAGTGGCGAAAGTCTAATACTCCAAGTGACTTCCTCACATATAAGACTATCTACAACTCTTATCGTACTGCTCTGGACACTGCCAAACAAACATATTTCCAATCTCTAATCTCTGCTCAAGCTTTTAATCCAAAGCGACTTTTTAATACATTTAAACTGCTTCTTACCCCTCCATCACCCAAACCACCTGCTACTATCTGTGCACAAGATCTTGCTTCCTATTTTAGGGACAAGATTGATAAGATCCGAAATGAAATAGTAGGCTCTTCCTCAGCTAGTGACCTGCTCAATTCCCTACCTGAACCCTTTGGCACATTCTCCTCATTTAATCTCACAAACAAAGATGAAGTATCTACACTCTTCTCATCCTCCTACTCTATTACCTCTCCTCTAGATCCTATACCCTCACAAATCAGTAAAGCTTTGTCTCCTGT
Organism: Taudactylus pleione; assembly: GCA_031769625.1. NCBI lineage: Eukaryota > Metazoa > Chordata > Amphibia > Anura > Myobatrachidae > Taudactylus > Taudactylus pleione. Next base: position 12,739,104 of record JAUIMM010000064.1, on the reverse strand, counting down.
GCTTATCCCAACCCTAACTAAAATCTGTAATCTCTCTCTCTCTACTGGCAACTTTCCATCACTGTTCAAGCACGCAGTGATTACTCCCATTCTGAAAAAACAAAATTCTGACCCTAGTATGCTCTCAAATTATTGTCCTATCTCCCAGCTCCCATGCCCCTCCAAGCTACTTGAGAGACTTGTTTACACCCGCCTCACACACTTTCTTAACTCACACAACTTATTGGACCCGCTTCAATCCGGCTTTCGTTCCCAACACTCCACAGAGACAGCACTGACTAAGGTAGTAAATGATCTTGTCACTGCCAAGGCTAAAGGCCATTATTCACTTCTAATTCTTCTAGATCTCTCTGCTGCTTTTGACACTGTTGACCACTCTCTTCTCATACAAACACTACAATCCATAGGTCTTAAGGGCACAGCTCTTTCTTGGTTTTCTTCCTACCTATCTGATCGCTCTTTTACTGTTCATTTTTCTGATTCTGCCTCCTCTTCGCTACCTCTATTTGTTGGAGTACCGCAAGGCTCTGTCTTAGGTCCTCTGCTATTCTCAATCTATACCACCTCTCTTGGCAAACTAATCAGCTCTTTTGGATTTCAGTACCATCTGTATGCGGATGATGCTCAAATCTACCTATCCTCTCCAGATTTATCTCCATCTGTATTGGTCCGTGTCACTGAATGTCTTTCTGCCATTTCATCTTGGATGTCATCTCGCCACCTGAAACGTAATATTTCTAAAACAGCATTAATTATATTTCCACCGGCCAATAACAGTTACCAACCTGATCTCTCTATCACTGTTGATACCTCGACCATCCACCCCGCCCCACAAGCTCGCTGCCTTGGTGTCATCCTTGACTCTGAACTGTCCTTTGTTCCCCACATTCAATCTGTCTCAAAATCATGTTACATACACTTAAAAAACATATTCAAAATTCAACCATATCTCACACAAGATACTGCAAAAACTCTAATCCATGCACTTATTATTTCCCGCATTGACTGTTGCAATAGCCTCCTTACTGGTTTTCCCAAAAACAGGCTATCACCATTACAATCCATTATGAATGCAGCTGCAAGGCTTATCTTCCTTGCAAAACGTTCTTCTTCTGCTGCCCCGCTCTGTCAGTCCCTCCATTGGTTGCCGGTTTTCTACCGTATTCAATACAAAATACTTTCACTTACACATAAGGCTATTAACCAAACCACACCAACATACATCTCTTCACTCATCTCAAAATATCTCCCAACCCGACCTCTCCGCTCAGCACAAGATCTGCGTCTCTCATCCCCATGCATTACTTGCTCCCATTCACGGTTACAGGACTTTCTTCGCGCTGCACCCACTCTATGGAATGAACTACCTCGCACAATAAGACTTTCATCTAGTCTCCAATCCTTCAAGCGATCCCTGAAAACTCACCTCTTCAGGCAAGCTTATCAAATTCCAGAACCTCCCACATAACCTTCATAGCTTCCATATCTAATTACATTCCCTTTTTACAGTCCACACACAATCTCACACATTGTCTTTGTCTCACATCCTCATGACATTTGGTCGACATTCCTGTGTGACTGGATCATGCAGCCAACCAAGAAACTGTGCATTCTGGCAGGACCAAATGCAATATATAGCACCTATCCTTGTGTATCAATGCCTATTTCCCGATAGATTGTAAGCTTGCGAGCAGGGCCTTCCTACCTATATATCTGTCTGTTATTACCCAGTTTTGTTCTATTAATGTTTACAATTGTAAAGCGCAACGGAATATGCTGCGCTATATAAGAAACTGTTAATAAATTTAAAAAAAATAAATAAATACCACCTTTCTTGTAAGTGTAAGAGAGTTTTTCGGGTATATTTACTAAAGTGAGAGTTTTTAGAAGTGAAGATGTTGCCCATAGCAGGTGCTAGTAAATGTTACGTAGAATCTGATTGGTTGCTATGGGCAACATCTCCACTTCTAAAAACTCTAAAAACTCTCACTTTAGTAAATATACCCCTTTGTGTATGTCTGACTTCCCTATTTAATTAAGTATGACTGTGGAGTCTATTTATGAATCTGCGGCGATAAGAGAAGCCCTGTCTCCAATTTAGGGCCTCACTCGTCCTCCACAGCGAAGGGGTTAATAATATATCCAGTGCCTAAAGTGGTTCTAGAGAAGTGGTGGAACTCAACCTCCCCCTTGGCTCTTTTTTTAAAAAAGGGGTGCGCTTCGAAAGAAAGGGGCGTGGTCACACAATAATATTCCCAATTCAAATTATGCCACACAGTAGCACAATCTTGATTCACCACTGATTCACATTACACCACATAGTAGTGTCCCTTATTCATGTATGACACACAGCAGTGCCCCTTTTACACAATGCCCACATTTGTGCCCCTTATACACAATGCCCACAGTAGTAGTGCCCCTAATACACATAATGCCCAAAGTAGTAGTGCCCCTTATACAATGCCCACAGCAGTATTGCCCCTTACACATAATGCCCACAGCAGTAGTGCCCCTTATGCAATGCTTATTGTAGTGGTGTCCCTTATGCAGTGCCCCCAGTAGTGGTGCCCCTTATGCAGTGCCCCCAGTAGTGGTAGTGCCCCTTATGCAGTGCCCCCAGTAGTGGTAGTTCCCCTTATGCAGTGCCCTCAGTAGTGGTAGTGCCCCTTATGCAGTGCCCACAGTGGTAGTGTCCCTTATGCAGTGCTCACAGTGATAGTGCCCCTTATTCAGTGCCCCCAATAGTGGTGCCCCTTATGCAGTGCCCCTAGTAGTGGTAGTGCCCCTTATGCAGTGCCCACAGTGGTAGTATCCCTTATTCAGTGACCCCAGTAGTGGTGCCCCTTATGCAGTGCCCCCAGTAGTGGTAGTGCCCCTTATGCAGTGCCTACGGTTAGTGCCCCTTATGCAGTGCCCTCAGTAGTGGTACCCCTCATGCAGTGCCCCTAGCAGTGGTAGTGCCCCTTATGCAGTCCCCACAGTGGTAGTATCCCTTATTCAGTGACCCCAGTAGTGGTAGTGCCCCTTATGCAGTGCCCCCAGTAGTGGTAGTGCCCCTTATGCAGTGCCCCCAGTAGTGGTAATGCCCCTTATGCAGTGCCTGCAGTTAGTGCCCCTTATGCAGTGCCCACAGTGATAGTACCCCTTATTCAGTGCCCCCAATAGTGGTGCCCCTTATGCAGTGCCCTCAGCAGTGGTGCCCCTAGTAGTGGTAGTGCCCCTTATGCAGTGACCACAGTGGTAGTATCCCTTATTCAGTGACCCCAGTAGTGGTGCTCCTTATGCAGTGTCCCCAGTAGTGGTAGTGCCCCTTATGCAGTGTCCCCAGTAGTGGTAGTGCCCCTTTTGCAGTGCCCCCTGGAGTGGTGCCCCCTGTAGTAATGCCCCCTGAGTAATGCCCCCAGAAGTTATGCCCCCTATAGTAAAGCAGCTTACACAAAACAAAACCCAACAACAATACTTACCTTAAGCCCTGCTTCTGCATTCGCTGCTATCCGGTCCGCCTGCCTGCTCCTCTGAACTATGGGAGAGACATCATGACGTCTCTCCCATAGTGCCCTTGGGGGGGTGGGGGGGGGGCTGGAAGCTGGAGCTCAATATTGAGCTCCAGTCTCCGGCTGCCACTAGCGCTGAAGGAGCCGGGCGCCCACTGGTAGAAAAATTTCCGCAGCCGCCCGGCAAATGGAGCCTCCCTGCGAGGCTGAGGTGGGAAATAGTTCCGTCTCCTTATAGACCATTCTGGCCCACTTTAACCCCTGAATATATCCTTGCGAGAAGACCAACAGAAGAACCGTTTATTATAAATAAAGCGCCACACGGTTTTACCACATTTATTATTTCTGTTCCTATATGTTTTTTGGTGTAAAACAAGAGCAAAACAGGGGCCGCATTATTTGTTTGAAGCACTTTTTGTCAATTCCCACCTCTTGTCTGTAGGATGGTATTGGGATAGAAATGGCTCTAAGCACTCTTTCACCAAAAGGAGAGTTTAAATCTGAAGTTAAGGGGGCTAGACTCTAAATGTGACTTGGAGACAGCTAACTAGAACTTATTCTTCAATTTCAATGATCCAGTCCAGCAACTACAGTACATGGCAATGAACAACTGTTACTTGATTTTAGCTAAACTAGGTGGACGATTATCATGTTTGTTGTAAACTCCATTCTTCCACACTAGCAAAGCACACAAGTGATCCATTTAGACTAAAATCACTGTTCCCTGCAAATAAAATCAGTGAAAGTAAGGGCAGTGGTGCTACATATGGCAGTTCTACAGCTTTCCTTAATATTTTCATAGTATTCTTGGACTAAAAGAGGACTAGAGCATCCTGTTTTTCTTCTTATGTCATTGATATGTAAACATCCATATAACTAATGTATTTGTGTCAGTCTTATTTGTCCTGATAAGTGCTTATTTCAACTATGTTTTAACTTTTAGGCTACGTTTAAGGGATGGATGGATATAATGTACGCAGCAGTAGACGCTAGAAAGGTGAGACATACTGTCATGTAGGATATGATTTCCGACCGTGTCTATTGCATGAACTATGATAGCCTTCAGAAAGACCCTATGCAATGGGGTTCTATAAGTTACATCCACCTAACCCTGCTATCATATATGGCAGCAGGTAAGTGAAGTTACACAAAAACGCTCTAGAAAAATGTCTACCATGGATATTTATTTCATTTATGTTGTTTATATCATTAATTTACTATATAAAGGATAAAGGGACTTTAGGTAATGTAATACAAAGACTATAACTTTGCATGCATTCCTAAAGGAAGGTGGTCTCATATTACGCATCTCCTATAAGCCGTATAGGGGATACATAAAAAGATGTACACATGTTTGTGAATATGCATAAGAACACTGCAAAAATTAATTTAGTGCAATTATTTTTTAATTCGTTATTTGTTCATTTACTGCAACACCCCATTTCTGTGCTCAAGGAAAGGAGGTTATAATATACAGATGTGCCTATACAATGTCACTGACCGTTGTCTTGTCGGCCACACTTCATTCACCTGAGTATTCTGTGTCTGGCTGTCCATGGGCGTCAATGTTGAGTTCTTCCACTCAGGATGACTCGGGAGACCCGTTTTACTCTCACCAATCTATTTAAAAATGTTCCACCTCACAGCTACTTTGCTGCAAAAGACACTGTGGTGCATTTGATTTTGGTGGAAGGGAAAGAGTGATATTGGCAGAAAATAATTAACAACAGTGAGGGTAACTCACATGAACACTGTAACAGGAAAAGCAGTTGAATAAACATTAAAATAAACAATAAGGTGTGAATTAAAAATTCTGCATAAATACAATGAATGCACAAGATAATGAAAGAACCACAATTTGCTCTGATTAAACTGTTTTATCTGGATGTCTCTCCATATATACTTCTCTCACAAATGTATAAGCCTGTCTGACAGAATACAGATCTTAACAAAACTAAACAGTAGTACACTACATATAACTAAGATTTAATCCTGATGAAGTCTGGGAGAGCTTAGTCGGTGCCGTTGTTGCGCTTTTGAAGTAGGACCCAGGCCCTCTGAAGTGTATGGCAGTAATGTAAAGTGTCTCCTCCTTTGGATGTGCTATATTCACCCCCGAATATATGTTTTGCATTGGTGGGAGACTCTTGCTCCTTCCTGCCAAGGTCACATCATTGCCCACTTCCTCCAAGGCCTGACTCTCCTGGCACAAATACATGATCACAGCTACAGCCGCCATGTTCTCCAAGATTCTGGCCAGTGCCATTTTGGCTGTGTTCGGATGCCATACTGAAATGTATTTATTTTCCCCTTGAGTTCTAATTAAATCGGTAATGCTCCTCAGGCAGCTTTCTATGCAGTGAAACTGACTTTTTTCTTAATGAAACTTTTTTTTTTATTTTTTTAAATATTAGTAAAAAACTGTTAACATTTTTTTTTACTTGAATTACCAGTTTCAATTGTCTTTCATAGAATAAAAATGTCGCCATGCATGAATGATTATAGAGCATGAAATAAATGTAATAAAACAACCATTAAGTTTATATCTTTTTCAAGTAAAATAATGCTCAATAAATGACAGTTTAAATTATGTTAAATATACTCTCACAGCTCTTTCAAGTCTATAGTGTGACTGAAAGAAATTAAGAGATACTGTATATTGGACTGAGATGCCAATGTGACTGAAAGGGCGTGGCTAGGAGGCGTACCCAATAGTGATATTCCTCTCATAAGTCACCAAAGTGGGTAGTGGCTGGAAAGTACTTTTGTACAGATGTATCCACGTATATCTATCCTCCGTGCTCTGCAAGTCGCGTTACACATAACGCGTGAGTGTCGGATGACTCAGTGGTGCAGAGCATTTTTTTGAGCAACCTTTTCCCTTCTAATGCATCTAATTCACAAAGAAATGCGAATGGAACGCACAAACAACTTTTGCAGATTAAAATGATATGCAGTATGCCTATATTCTGTGTGCGACTGCAGGTGTATCTGCATGCAAAATGCTATGTTACATTGTCAGCGGCTGTGACAATGTAACGTAGCATTTCGCATGCACATACAGCCATAGTTGCACACAGAATATAACATGTCGCATGTCTTTTTAATCAGCAGAAGCTATTTGTTCGTTCTTATATGCAGGGTTTGCACTTAGCGCTGCACCTATGTGGGATTGCTGATGTGCTGGAAGAAAAAAAAAAGAGAACTCTGCAACCTAAAGTGGTAGTATTCCTCGTTTAAAATATTGGACACACAAGGGTCTATTTACTAAGCTTTGTTAGGAAATAAAGTGAACAGTGATAAGGTACCAGCCAATCAGCTCCTAACTGCCATGTCACAGGCTGTGTTTGAAAAATGGCAGTTAGGAGCTGATTGGCTGGTACCTTATCACAGTTCACTTTATCTCCTAACATTGCTCCGTAAATAGACCCCACAGTGTTCCTATAAAGTATAAATGAATGAAGTAGGGGTGAACCATCCACCTTGTCGATGGTGGGTGTGTGTTCTTTGGGAGATTAGATGGCTCCTTTAGGGTGCCTCTTTCTATAGTGTATATTATGCCAAGTGTCCCTACTACACCTCTGGTGTGACAACTTCTTTGTTTTGATTTGGGATGTCAGAGTGCACTTTTAGGGGTTCTCTTTCCGTATGTACTTTAAGTGCATACGTCTCCCTTATTGAATGTGGTGTGTCTCTGTGCAGTTTGGCCCTGTTGACATAGGCAGAGGCGGCGTCCTGCACTTGTAGCTTACCGGTAAGCGATGTAGTCGGTGCTCTGTCAGTCCAGTGGAGTTGAAATCCAGTCTGCCCCTTTCTTTTTCGGGTGTCCCTGCTGCCAATTCACATGGTGAATAGACATCCCTGGGTGAGGCACCTGGGTGAGGTACCTGTGGGTGGTGGGTCCAAATGTTCAATCCAGTGTGCAAAGCCTGCTCCTTTCCTTATGGCGCTTGTCCCTGGGTGTGCTCTCGCTTGTCCTAAGAGAGCCTCCACGGTCCTGTGGGGCAATCCTAAAACTGTTGGTTAGATGGACACTGTAGGGAGATTTGATGGAAGTGTGCAGAGTTCGGTGTGTGCTGCCTTTGATCATCACTCACGCAACAGTCAAAGGGAATCCCTGCGATCCGGTGGGGATCTTCAGGCACTGCCGGTCAGGTGGTTTCAGAGGAGTTCTGTGTTGGTAGTGTCTAAGGGGTCTATTTACTAAGCAATGTTAGGAGACAGAGTGAAAAGTGATAAGTCAGTGAAAAGGTGCCAGCCAATCAGCTCCCAACTGTCATTTTTCAAACATTGCCTGTGAGATGGCAGTTGGGAGCTGATTGGCTGGCACCTTATCACAGACTTATAACTTTTCACTCTGTCTCATAACGCTGCTTAGTAAATAGACCCCTAAATCCCCTTCACTGAGAGAACCCTGATGTCATCAGCCAGTGTCCAGCATCATTCCCTACCATCCAAGTGGGCATAGAGGGGGAATATAACCATGTGGTGAGCAGTGCCGTATCTGGACGGCAGGGTGCCCTGTGCAGCACTGCCGCCCCTCTCACGCCCCCCGCCCCCCTCCTCCCCATGACCTTGCCGTCCAGGTGACGGAGGGTGGGTGGTATCTTCCACCGTTGTTATTCTGCACCGCTCACCACTGCTGGAGATCTCTTTCTGCAGACCTCCGGCGCCGGGAAAGGGGTGTGGCCGGTGACCCTGGAGGCTTCCGCCCTGTGCAGAGGCACCGGTCGCACCACCCTCCCTACAGCCCTGGTGGCGCGTGTAGCAAGCCTCTAAAGCTTTGCGAGCGCAGCGAGCCCGCGAGTGGACAACTTTCTTCTTTAAGTGGGGACAACTTACTTGTTTAGCCGGCCTTCATGGGCATGAACTGCACTTCCGCCCTCGCTCACGTTACTTCCAGGTCCCTAGCATGAAGGGGAAATTAGCTCTACCATTCTTGTGTTAGTGTCTCTCCGTCAGTGTGTGCCGACGCTGCTGCTGTGATTGTCTATCTGGCTTCACTGATCATTTCCAAGGCATTTCGGGCAATTGTGGCCGTTGTCAAGGATAGGGGTGTGTCTAAGGAGACGTGCTTTATGCTGGCTCTATCCAATAAGGATAGTGTGGGCATATTTTGCTGCCTTGCAGTTTTCTGCGATCTTGTGTGCGGATGATGAATCTTAATGAAATAGAAATAGATGAATAAACCACCAGTATGTATAAAAGGAGAATATATAGCATGTTTGTCCTCATTTATCTATTGTGATGCGCACAAGTTATACAAGCTCCTTATTCCATATTTGTATTTGGTGCTGGTATAATGAATCTAGAAGTCCTGGGCTATGACGATTCTATAGTCCCTTATGTGCTGTTCCTTATTATGCTATTCTTGGTAGTATCTGTAATGAGATCCCTGGTGATAACTGGCATAAAAAATGTGTATTGAACTGTTGATAATTAGAACTGTGTGCTGGACATTAGAGTCGATACGGTATGGTGAGTCTGCGACCAGAATGTAACTTTCAGTGTAAAATATGGAGTTTGATAGGCTAATTCTGTCACTGGTGTTAAGGTAATCTTATGTGGTGAAATTTATGATTTCATATTATCATCTAGTCTGTATTAAGTCCAAAATTCTAGGTTATTATTATTCTATCCATATATATTCGTATAAGGATATCTTGATTATTTACACTAATGTGCTGTAATTGAACTCAATATTAAGTCCTCTGGATGCCATAGTTTTCACAGTGAATATCCATTTAATTTCATTCTTATCTATGCGTCCTATTCGCATCAGATTTGAAAGGAAATAATCACACAAAAGACGCTCAGCGCTACAGTCGCGCCACACCATGGTGCGACTAGAAGGGCTGTTTAACCCTGCAAGGAGAGTAGACGTACAGTATGAGGACACATCTGTAGTTACAGTTTGAGATCAGCCAAGTTTCCGTTCAGATCCTCACGGTCAGCTAAGTGCTGCCGGGTAACTCTGTGGCTCTTTACTGGGTGTCAGAGGCTCATAAAAAGTCATATATCATTTTTCTGTACAAAGCTTTCAGAGGGAAAATGCAGCAGGATAAAGCAGTCAAACAATTATGGTTATCTATTTCTACAGTCTATTCTAGAGGAATACTGTAGCTTGGAGTAACCGAGGCAGAAGATCTCTAAAAGTGGGATATCCCTTTGGCCCTCCACACTATTACTTCACTGAACCATTGGGTATAGAGAGACCTGTGCAGCTAATCTTTACTTTTAACAGGAAAGGGAATAAATTCAGAGCACTGACTGAAATAAAAAGTCCTACTTATATGTCTGCCCTCTCATAGTAGTCTATTACCAAACACATGTAGCGCAGACCACAAAGGGTGCCATTGTACCATTGTTTTTGTGGAGGACTGGACATAAAAATAGGCTATTAAAAACAATTTCAGAAGCATTAACAACTACATCTAGTGACCATCCTGGTTCAGCTGGTAACATTTGGTGCCAGGCAGACGACTTGAAAATCAATGAAGGTTTTAAGGTCTGCAGAATTACTTTTTTCACAATATTATTATTGTTATTAATATTATTATTAAGCTTTATTTATAGGGCGCCGAATATGGTCTGCAGCACGATACAGAGGGCAAATGACAAGACAGTACATGGTAACACAGTACATACAATAAGCAATACAGTATACTATTAACAAATAACACTACAACTCTCAATAAAGCTCCTGATGCCAGTGGGCAAGGGGAATATTATAAGCTGAAACCTGTACCCATATGCTAGGGAGCAACTAACAGGTTTAGAGCCACTGCAAGAGGATACAAAGGAAAGACAAAGATAAAGTGGAGTCCTGCTCAGAGAGTCCAAGGAGGATTGGAGCTGGTGAGCAAGAGTTGTAGATGATGAGACAGGAGGGAGGAGGGCCCTGCTCATAGGAGCTCACATGTAAGTAGAAGATCAGCGTTTCTAGGCACCAGGGAGAAAAAAAAAAATCACCTTTAGCACTTTCCAACTGTCTTTTTATGTAGCATTACCCAGACAAAATATAGAGATAATGCAATGAAAGGGTTATTAATGAGCAAACTAGGAGCAAAGGGCCTGATTCAGACCCACTCGCGAGTGGCTGTCCACTCGCAAGTGGGTCGATGTTCTGCACTGAGCATGCGCACGACGGCGGGAGCTCCGACGTGCGCATGCGCCAGACGCGACGAGCGAAGGACTTTCCTTCGCTCGTTGTGTCTGATCAAAGGGGGCGTGCTATCGATGTTGATTGACAGCACGCCCCCTTTGGTGGGCGTGCCGGGGGCGTGCCTCCCTGACGGGGGCGTTCCTAAGGGAACGCCTACCGTCAGAAGCCGGCCCACTGACATCACTAGTGATGTCAGTGGGAGTGATTTTGGCTCTGATAGAGCCAAAATCACTCCGGGCCTTGCGGTTGAAAACCTCAACCGCAGGCTCCGGCTCGCAGTTTCGATGGTCGCGATGGTCAAGACCATCGCGGCCATCAAACTGCACGCTCGTATAGGCTGTGGGTGGTGACCCACAGCTATACGAGCGTCCAGGAGGACGCTCCATAGTTATGGAGGACGGCCCTCATTCAGAGCGTGCGCTCTGCTCAGAGCGTACGGCTCTGAATGAGGGCCAAAGTCAACTTTCCACTGGCTCCGCATCATCACCAGCTCACAGTTCATAACTTTGCTATGCTGCTTAAACTGGGAATAATATTTAACTACTTTGTGTACCTCACTTTAGTACCTCACTGTAATGAACTTCACTTTTTTTCAAGATAAGGTTTCCTTTCTGAAGAATATTTAAATAGGCTAAATGTCTTCTTTATTTTAAGAACATTATAAAATGAAAAAAAAAGAAAAACCCATAAAATGACCGGTTTCCTGCACTTTATTTTATGCAGTTACTGCCACCCCAGAATGTCATACTGTGCCAAAGATTTTTTAAACTCACAGGTATATTTATACTAAATATGTTCACTTCAGGCAATATTTGACTCAATTTCTATTATCCAGAAAATCACTTATTTCACCAAAAAAAATTCACAATCTTTCTGAGACTTTTGGTGGAATGTATCTAAACCTTCTAAAGAGTGGAGAAGTTACGCATGCGCCCAATCAGTTCTAGCTACAATTTATCATATAAATTATGTGAAATGATAGGTAGAAGCTCATTATTGCTATGGACAACTACTCCACCTGTCCATGTTTTCAGTCTTTAGAAGTTTTGTTTCATTTATCCCCTTTGTCACTGAAAGAACAAAAGCAAATCATAAAAACCATAACGAAACCCATAAAAAAATCTTGTATACATTCCACTAATAGCCATATTACATGGTTATCATTTTGATGATATGTTTGATTGCAAATTTTAAATAAATTTAATGTGTGTTTGAATGTACTGTCACAATGTTCCATATACTGAACATCCTTCGTTCTTTGGGACCTTAAAGTGTGCAGTCTTTTTTATGGATCACTTTGTTATATTAGTTATAATATTTTTATATTAATATTATCTACGTTTGTATCTTAAATGTGTTTTAGGGCTTCTGTTTTAATGCTGTATATTTACACAATATCTCTGTTTTGTAGGTCGGCTCTCAGCCACACTACGAAGACAGCATCTATATGTACATTTATTTTGTCATTTTTATCATCTTTGGCTCTTTCTTCACCCTCAATTTATTCATTGGTGTCATCATTGATAATTTCAATCAACAAAAGAAAAAGATAAGTACTTTATTTATTGAAAACTGCAAGCTTGTATATTTGAATAAGTAATTTTTTCCCATATTGATCATGGAAGAGCAAATCACATTGTAATCAGCCAAGTGAGCAGAAGACCACGGGGTAAATGTAATAGAGTGCGAGTTTGTCAAATGTCAGAGTTTCCTGCGAGAACCCGTTGAGATTGGATTCACCGTATGTAGTAGACTGTGTGACGTTCACAGATACTTAGGTGGCCACCTGGACTTAACTCGAGATAGCAGAGGCTTACAAGGTTAACCTAGGGCCACTAGATGTTATGCGACTCAGTGGCGTAACTATCGCCCCCGCGGTGGCTTGGGGGCGCGGAGGCTTGTGGGCGGAGGTGGCTGCAGATTCCATACGGACTAGCCGTCCTCATGAAATCTACAGAAAACAGCCCTCCCAAAATGTCCGCCGCCTAGGACAAGACATATGCTAGAGGTCCTACTGGACCTCTAGCATCTGTTAGTCACCCAGGCAGGGCGGTAGTGTGGATGGCACAAAAGTGCCATCCGCACTACACTACTAGCAACAAACACACAGCCGCCGGCGCCGGCAGCTGTATGTTTGTTTTAGAAGCCGATGAGAGTCTGTCAGACTCTCATTGGCTGCTGCGCCCACTGCGGGAGCCAGACTTCCGGCACCTGCAGTGAGTGATGGGAGAGACGTCATGATGTCTCTCCCATCATGCAGAGCGGGTCGGCCCGGTAGGACGCTGCACGGAGGAGCATGCCGGAGTGGGGATCAAGGTAAGCGGAGTTTTCTTTTCTTTGTGTGTGTGTCTGGCTGGGGGGAAGAACGGACTACTACTAAGGGCACTGGGGGGGGGGGACTACCACCACCAAGGGCACTGCTGGGGGCGAGGATGGACTACTACTAAGGGCACTGGGGGGGGGACTACCACCACTAAGGGCACTGCTGGGGGGGATGACTACCACTAAGGGCACTGCTGGGGGGGAGGACTGACTACTACTAAGGGCACTGGGGGGGGACTACTGCTACTAAGGGCAGTGCTGGGGGGGAGGACTACTACTAAGGGCACTGCTGGGGGGACTACTACTAAGGGCACTGCTGGGGGGAACTACTACTAAGGGCACTGCTGGGGGTACTACTAGGAGCACTGCACATTGGTGGGACCACTACTGGGGGATACTGCATAGAGGGGGATTACTACTAGGGGCACTGCTAGGTGGGACTACTACTGGGGGCACTGCTGGGTGGGACTACTACTGGGGGCACTGCTGGGGGGCTACTACTGGGGGGCATTGTTGGGGGGACTACAACTGGGGGCACTGCTGGACTACTGGGGGGCATTCCTGGGGGGGACTACTACTGGGGGCACTACTGGGAGGACTACTACTGGGTGCAATCCTGGGGGGGGCTACTGAGGGCACTGCTGGGGGGGACTGCTACTGAGGGCACTGCTGGGGGGATTACTACTGGGGGCATTGCTGGGGGGGCTACTCCTGGGGGCGTTTCTGGGGGGGCTACTACTGGGGGTGTTGCTGGGGGGACTACTACTGGAGGCATTTCTGGGGGGGACTACTACTGGAGGCATTGCTGGGGGGGACTACTACTGGGGGCACTGCACTGGTGGGACCATTACTGGGGGCACTGCACTAGTGGGACTACAACTGAGGGCACTGCATCGGTGGGGATTACTGCTGGGGGCACTGCATTGGTGGGGATTACTGCTGGGGCCAGTGCATAGGTGGGGGACTACTACTGGGGGCATTGCTGGGGGAGGACTACTACTGGAGGCTCTGCTGGGGTGACTACTACTGGGGGAACTGCTGGGGGGTTAGGACTTGGGGCACTATATAAGGGGGACTACTACTGGGGGCATTATGTAAGGGGCACTGCATAGGGGGACCACTACCTGGGGTACTGCATAGGGGGACCACTACTGGGGGCACTGTATAAGACCCCTGACAATGAGCAGGTAATTTAAAAGTAATTAGAAGCCTTACTGAGGGGCATAAAATGGTGTCAGGGGGCAAATATGTAAGTAGCACTTTGGTAATAGGCATTACAGTGTGTGGCATAATGTTTAATGGGCATTACGGTGTGTGGAATAATGTGTAAGGGGCATTACGGTGTGCGGCATGATGTGTAATGGGCATTACTACAAGGAGGAAAAATACTGTAAACTGCCTAGGGCGGTGGGGGCACATTTTGAACTTTTGCACTGGGAGCCAAATTGCATATAAATGGCCCTGTAATGATTTTACCAAAATGCCATGGCTTCAGAAACATTTTTGGCAGGGGGAAGCAAAATTTATAGTTACGCTACTGATGCGACTGATGGAGATATGGCTTTAAGAGCCGAGGTGGCAACAGGCTATGGTGCGACCTTGTGGGCCGAGGTGCAGCTAGACAGCCGGGGTGCGGCTTTGAGAGCCGAGATGGTAAAAGGCTGAGATGCGGCCTTGTGGGCCGAGGTGCTGCTAGACAGGGTGCAGCTTTGAGAGCCGAGATAGTAACAGACTGAGGTGCAGTCTTGTGGCCGAGGTGCGACTGATAGCCGGGATGTGGCTTTGAGAGCCGAAGTGGCAACAGGCTAAGATGCGACCTTGTGGGCCGAGGTACGGCTACACAGTCGGGGTGCGGCTTTGAGAGCCGAGATAGTAACAGACTGAGGTGCAGTCTTGTGGCTGAGGTGTAGCTGATAGCCGGAGTGTGGCTTTGAGAGCCAAGATGGTAACAGACTGAGGTGCAGCCTTGTGGGCCGAGGTGTGGCTGAAAGCTGGGATGTGGCTTTGAGAGCCTATATGGCAACAGACTGAGGTGCAGCCTTGTGGGCCGCTGCAGCCAGACAGCTGAGATGCAGCTTTGAGGGCCGAGATGGTAACAGACTGAGATGCAGCCTAGTGGGCCGAGGTGCGGCTAGACAGCCGGAATGCGGCTTTGAAAGCTGAGATGGTAACAGAGTGAGGTGCTGCCTTGTGGGCCGAGGTGCGGCTTTGAGAGCCTAGATGGTATCAGGCTGAGGTGCAGCCTAGTGGGCAGAGGTGCAGCTAGACAGCCGAGATGCAGCTTTGAGAGCCGAGGTGGTACAGCTCAACCAGGAGCAATGCAGGCAGCACAAAAATGAGCACTCTAGATGACGGAGTGAGAGTGTAGAATAAGAGTATTAGAACTAAGCAGAACAGGCACAGACGAACAGGACCATGACTGGCAGGAACCGGAAGGACATGTACAAACATGCTATAGCCAGCAAGCCGGCAATGAACAAACAGGCTTAAGAAAGGTGCTGAACCAATGGATACGAGGCAAGTGATTAATGGAATCTACATGTGCGGAAGAACGTCATCCAGTATCACGTGCCGTAGACCGGCGTTCTAATCTCCTAGCTCCTACGTCCCAGTACGGGGTATATGTTGTCCAGGAGCAGGATTCCGGGAGTGTGACTGGCGACCTGGAGGAGAGACACCCGGAGCACAAGTAAGTAAAAAGGCGCACGGGCGACTTGTAACAGAACCCCCTCTTGATGAGGGGTTAAGAAACCCCTAGAACCGGGCTTGTTGGGAAAGTCCTTGAAAAATCTCTCTTTTAGCTTCGGAGCATGTAAAGACCTCTCAGGTACCCAAGAACGCTCCACTGGTCCATAACTCTTTCAATGGACCAGGAAGTGTAAATGTCCAAAATCTTCACCACAAATTCTTGTTGACCTTGAATGAGCACAGGAGACGGTCTTCCAGGACGTTTAGAGCTGAACTTAGAGGAGAAGAATGCTGGTTTAAGCAAGGAACAGTGAAAAGTGTTATTAATTTTGAGTGTGTTAGGTAGTTTAAGTCGGAAGGCGACAGGATTAACTCGGGAAATGACCCGGAATGGTCCGATATACCTAGCACCGAGCTTCTGCGAAGGCTGATGGAGCCTGATGTTTTTAGCAGATAACCAGACCAAATCCCCAACTTTGAAATGACATGGCTTCCGATGTCTGTCTACCAGTGTCTTGGAACGTAAGGAAGCTTTGAGGAGACAATGGTGTACCTTATTTCAGATGGAGCGGAGTCGGGAGACTGAAGATGGAGATGATGGATGACTGGCATTAAGTTCAAAGGAATTTGCTCTGGGATGCAATACTGTCATACAGAAGAAAGGTGAGAGTGCAGAGGCAGAGTGACATGAATTATTAAATGCAAATTCAGCCAAATGTAAATGGCTGACCCTAAAGAAGAATAGAAGTCTTTCCAGAAGAGCAATGAACTGTGTCCCTCGGTCTGAAACAATTTCCCGC
Organism: Taudactylus pleione; assembly: GCA_031769625.1. Taxonomy (NCBI): domain Eukaryota; kingdom Metazoa; phylum Chordata; class Amphibia; order Anura; family Myobatrachidae; genus Taudactylus; species Taudactylus pleione. The sequence goes on along the minus strand of JAUIMM010000064.1, from coordinate 12,722,635 downwards.
GGATACCCATGCAGTCGAAAAATATGATAGAGAGGACAATTCCTTAGCAGTGGGGAGTTTAGTTAGAGGATTAAAATGTGCCATTTTACTGAATGGATCCACCACAGTCCAGATGACCGTACATCGTGAAGAAGGAGGAAGATCCACCACGAAATCCATAGCAATATGGGTCCAGGGTTTAGAAGGTATGGAGAGCGGCAGAAGTAGGCCAGAAGGAGCCAGAAGTAGCAACCCAAGGAGTCTTGTTCCTGGCACAGATGTCATAGGCCAGAACTAACTCACGGACATCCTGAGATGACGATGGCCACCATAAAAGCAAAGCAAATCCAGAGTCTTGGAGATACCCAGATGACCTGCTGCTCTGCTGGAATGAAAGTCTGCCAAAACTTGACTTCTTAGTCTTTCCGGAACAAACAGTCCTAGAGGTTTTCAGGTGGGGCTGCAGATTGAAAGACTGAAGAGTGTCGGTCGAATCGCAGGTTAAAGCCATATGAATCTAAAAGCTAGGAATAATGGGTACATGTAGATTTCTGGATAGGAAGAAAACTTTGAGAGAGGGCATCACCTTTAATGTTCTTGGAGCCGGGCTTGAAGGAAATAATATAATTAAAACGTGTAAAAAATAATGCCCAGCGAGCCTGCCTGGAATTCAGCCTATTTTTAGTCTCGATATATAACAAATTCTTGTGGTCAGTCAAGACAACAATCTGATGTTTGGCCCACTCCATCCAATGGCTCTAATCCTTAAAGCCCATTTAATGGCCAGTAACTCCCGATTGCTGACATCATAGTTTCTTTCTGCAGAGGCGAATTTCCGAGAGAAAAAGGCACAGGGGGATCCCTCTGAGTAAATATGGCTCTGACTCCGACCTCAGAAGCGTCCACCTCTACAATAAATGGAAGTTCAGTATTCGGTTGACGAAGGACAGGGACACGGTTGAAAGCCATCTTTAGGTCAGTAAAGGCCTGAATAACCTGCGCAGGTCAATTTGCCAACTCTGACCCTTTCTTGGTTAACTCCACTATAGTGGAGAAAGACTTGACGAACCTTCAATAATAATTTGCGAATCCGAGGAATCTTTGGATCACCTTAAGAGTGGTTGGACGAACCCAATCCAAAACTGCCCTCATTTTGCTAGGATCCACTGGAGGTTATGATATAGCCCAGAAAGGATATTTTTTTCGACTTTGAATTCACATTTCTCGAGTTTTGCGTATAGATGGTTCTCACGCAGTTTCTGCAGTACCAACTTGACATGATGACGATGTTGATCCAGTGACTGGGAATAGATCAATATATCATCAAGTTAGACTACAAAAACTTGCCCAGAAACTTGCGGAGGACATAAGTTATGAAAAAGACGGCAGGGGCGTTGGCAAGTCCATTACCAAATTCTCGTAATGCCCTGAATGGATATTGAATGCTGTCTTCCGCTCATCACCCTTTCTAATAAGGATTAGGTTGTAGGCGTCCCAGAGGTCTATTTTGGACAAAATGGTTGAATCCCTAACTGATCGAAGAGAACCGATATTAATGGTAACGGATAGGAATTTTTGATGGTGATTTGATTGAGACCCCAGAAATTAATACAAGGTCGCAGCGACCCATCCTTCTTCTCAACAAAAAAGAACCCTGCGCCAACTGGTAACTTAGAGGGGCAAATGAAACCTTTGGCCAACGCTTCCTGGATGTAATCGTCCAGAGCTTACTCTCTGGAACTGAGTGGGCATAAAGTCCACCTTTAGGTAGCTTGGCACCCGGCACTAAATTAATAGCGCAGTCATAAGGCCTGTGCGGAAGAAGTGTGTCGGCTTTCTTTTTGTAAAAGACATTGAGGAATTCATGATAAGGAACAGGAAATTCTGGAGAAGCTGTTGGTGGGGGAAGTTGAACAGCCCGTACTGGAAAAGAAAGGCACCTTGACCTACAATTCGAACCCCATTTGTTGATCTGACCTGATCGTCTAAGGTCTAGGCTGTTGGACCAAGATATCTGTAATCTGATCAGAGAGACAGAGACAAAATTGACTGCGAAGAGCCAGGTCGTTCCATTTCAGTGCAAAAGTATTCAGCTGCTTTCCACCCCTGTTTAAGGGCCGTAAATTAGCCTCAGCAGAAGCTGCTCTATCAGGGTCGTCATAAAGGAGTCCTAAAGCATTAAACAAGGCATCGACTGACTGCAGAGCTGAATGGGTTGAAGGTATACCAAAGGCCCAAGTATGAGGATCACCTTGAATCAGAGAGATGACTACACTTACACGCTGAGTTTCAGTACTCGATTGGATATAGGCCATAGTTTAAAGTACAATTTCCAACCTTCTCTGAAATTAAGGAATGTTTTACGATTCTCTGAGTACCAATCCAGAAGATTGACTTTAGGTTCTTTAGCAGTGGCTTGTGCAGATGATGAGCGATCATCCTCCTCTTGTAAAGACAATTCTTGTACTTTCTGGGTAATGGCTTGAATCTGTGTAGCAAAAACTTGAGCAGGATTAAGACTTGGATCCATGTCTGTCGCGCTGTATTGGCCGGCTATAATGTTACGGTCATCAAGGACTCACCGTGCAAGACCTCTAGAATCACTCAGACGAGGTCTTTACCAATAACAGCCACCCGCTGTTCCCATAGAACTGGATACATTCACAGATACTTAGGTGGCCGCCTGCACTTAACTCGAGATAGCAGAGGCTTGCAAGGGTAACGTTGGGCCACTAGATGTTATGCGACTGATGGAGATATGGCTTTGAGAGCCGAGGTGGCAACAGGCTAAGATGCGACCTTGTGGGCCGAGGTGGGGCTGGACAGCTGGGGTGTGGCTTTGAGAGCCGAGATGGCAACAGGCTGAGATGCGGTCTTGTGGGACTAGGTGTGGCTAGATAGCTGGGGAGTAGCTTTGAGAGCCAAGATTGTAACAGACTGAGGTGCAGCCATGTGGGCCGAGGTGTGGCTGATAGCCGGGGTGTGGCTTTGAGAGCCAAGATGGTAACAGACTGAGGTGTGGCCTTGTGGGCCGAGGTGCAGCTAGACAGCCGAGATGGTAACAGACTTAGATGTGGCCTAGTGGGCCGAGGTGCGGCTAGACAGCCGGGATGCAGCTTTGAAAACCGAGATGGTAACAGAGTGAGGTGCGGCCTTGTGGGCCGAGGTGCGGCTAGACAGCCGGGATGCGGCTTTGAGAGATGGTAACAGGCTGAGCTGGTATAACTGACAACAATGAGCGGTGAGGCCGCAGGTACAGCACAACCAGGAGCACCGCAGGCAGCACAAGCATGAACACTCTACAATGGAGTGAGAGTGTGGAATAAGAGTATTAGAACTAAGCAGAACAGGCACAGACGAGCAGGATATAGACTTGCAGGAACTGGAAAGACACGTCCAAACACGCTATAGCCGCTTCCTAAGCCGTTGAACCAACAGGCTTAAGAAAGGATGGAATCTACAGGTGAGGAAGAAACGTCATCCAGTATCACGTGCCGAAGACCGGCATTCCAATCTCCTAGCAACTGGAGATGCTGTCCCAGTACGGCGTGTTTGTTGTCCAGGAGCAGGATTCTGGGAGTGTGACTGGCGACCTGGAGGAGAGACGTCTGGAGCACGAGTAAGTAACAAGGGCGAGCTGGAGACTTGTAACACTGTGAAAACATGCTGACTCCCCGGATGTAATAAGGAACGAATTGCAAACTCGCTGAAACTCGCAGGAAAAACTCGCCAAAGAATAGATGGCCCTTAGGCCAGCGAGTTTAATGGGAATCCGCATCTGAAGCCTAATTTCACACATATGTGGCCTGTCACGCTCTAAGATGATTCTCCGTCACAAGTTTAGAAGACGTGGACCCAGGTTGAGGAGAGAACAGGAGGCGAGGGGCCTGGATTAGTGTCTTCCTCATCCACCAGTACCGGATGTTGGCAAGAGTCTAACCTACTGGGAGGTGTTCACCAGTGACACCTCTAAGCGAGATTTGTTCTTAAACTGCACCCACTAGGCAGGTCGCGGCCCTTTGGTCAGTGGAACACTACCACAGGGAAAGCACAGGAGAAAGATATTGGACTCATTACACACACTGAGGATTCAGCTGCGGAGCTAGCACAGAAGATGATGTTCTGAGTACACACAACGTGGAAAACACTAGGAACAAGTCACTAGAAGGAACGGAGCTTGGAACCTGGAACGCTGCAACAGCAAGTTAACACTGGAAGTAACGACGTTGTACAGGCAACTTACTGTTGTGCACAGCCCGGTTATATACCCTAAGGTAGCATCCATTGGAGGATAATGTCAGCTGACTGCAACCAACGCTACCATTGGGTAAAGGGTTAGTCAGGTGAAAACAGACTGTTATGGCTGCGTCCATGATGGTAACCGCAGAAACCACATCAAGGAGCGAGCACATGGATGCCCTAGCAGACCCCAGGTATAATCCTCAGTGCGTCACTCGCCACCACACCTGGCGTCTGACCACTCTAGATATCAGGGTAAGCCGGCACTGAGGTGAGTAACGGTCAATCCTACGCCGTACCTGACATGGTCCTTAGAACACATCTAAACACTATATAAAGCTGGCCTGAGCCCATTACACTTCTGTGTGGCTGTAGTCATGACTGTGAAATGCAACTCTGGACAAACTCCAAAATTTGGTAAGTTGTTTGAAATTGTGATGTAAAAAGTGTGGTAACACATTTATGTAATAATTAACAATTTAAAACTGTCATAGGTCCCATTTTGGCATAAACCATATATCCCAACCACTGCCATCTTATCCTTGTGACTTAATGTGGTAATGTTTCAGATATGTACTTGTGTAAGTTGCTGGAAAGAGAGTTCAGAAGCACAAAATAATTGAAAAATCACCAAACTTTACTGAATTCAACAAAATAAGACAAAATAACAATAAATAATTGTGGGTGCGATTATTTTTCGGGGGTGTGGGTATCCAAGTCTTTAGCCCTGCCTACACTTTTGTCAGCCCTCCACTTGTGCAGACACTCCACCTCAGTGGTCTGGTGGGAGTAGAAGTAGTGGGCGTAGTAGTTGGCTACTTGCTGTTGAGGTGGATGGAGCTGGAAGAGTTTCTAGCTGCACCAGAGGCTCACTATGAAGCAGCAATAATGCCTGGGTCTGCTCCCTGATGGTTTATATCCGATAAGCGACTGTCAATAGATGTGGCCGTCCAGATTCTTGAGACTTGTGCTGCAGCATTTGCACGTGCCAGTTTGTGGAGCCCTCTGTTCTGCACACTGTTTGTCCATAAAATTAATTTGCATTTTGCGGAACTCTTCGAGGGACTGGGACATCGATTCCACAGATGGCAGGCTTGTAATGAGTTGGTCTGATATTTGCTCCTGGGCCTGAATAGTGTCCTCTTGTGGTGGGCTGTCGCCAGGCCCTGCTGTCTCTGTTGACTGGATCACGGTCAAAATTATGAGACTCTCCCACAGATCATTAGTGTCAGCCTAAGATGTTGGGAGCGGCCTTGCATGAGATGGTCCTGAAAAGAGTTATGAGTTGCTCAGTAAATAATCAGATTTCCCCAAACATACAATGTGCAAAGTAGATTAGCTACTGACATTTTGACACAATTCATTGTGGAAGCGGTCTTTACATTAAAAATAGATATCACATATACCATCACATAATGGGCTGGGCCATGCAATGGGCCATTTATTTACATACTTTTATGGGATGTAGTCAGCATCCCAGCGTGCAGGATGTCGACGGCCGAAATATCGGCGCCAAAATCCCGGCAGCGTCAGGATCCAGCACCAGAATCCCGACCACCGGCATCCCGAAGGTAAGTATCGGGCATTAGGGGGAGGGTTAATGTGTGGCACTAGGGGGGGGGGGGATTAAGTTTAGGGTGCGGGGAGGGGGAAGTTAGGTTTAGGCACCAGGGAGGGAGTGTTAGGTTTAGTGTGCGGGGAGGTTAGGTTTAGGCACTAGGGGGGGAGGTTATTGTTAGGCACTGGGGAGGGAGGGTTAGGGGTATGGGTAAGGTTAGACTTACTTGCTTTCCTTATGGGTGTCGGTATTCTGACCAGTGGCATCCCAACCATTGGGATCTCATACCCAATCCACTTTTAGTTTAATATATCATGCAGTGTGGCACTTGTAGTTTTTACATACAGTAATATTAGAAATACCGTTTTGAAATAAATGTTTCAAAAAATGACATTTACATAATAAGACTCTTTTACACAGAAAAAAAGGATTTTGTACCTTGACCACATTGTTTAATTGTGTGTTTTTTTTAATAAAAACAAAAACACTGGCCAGCCTGTTTGTCATCCTCGATTAGGGGAAGTAGACAAGTTTAATTCATGTAGTTCACTGTGTGATGACAACATCGTCCCATGATTTTATATTTAGAAAGAACAGTATTGACATTTTTTGGATAACCAATATATTTTCATTACAATCAATCCAATATGCACCAAAAGATATACAAAAAAAACAAAATATACTCATCAGCCTGGGTTTGGGAGGGTGGGCGATCGGTGTCCTCCACATGCTGTCCTGGGAGTATCTCAGGAGGAATGAATTGACGCAGTTTCTCCTTGTAGTTGGTCAAGTCCACGCACCTCCAATTTATCTGGCCACATTCAACTCCTCTATGAGCTTCACTTTCAGAGCCCTTTTAACATCAGAGAACCATTAGTGGCAGTTTTTCATGTTCTGTTTTGCTGTGCCAATGGCATTAACTGCATCACACACAGATTGCCAAAAAGCTTTTTGCGGAGCAAGGAGGTGCAATGTTCCTCCCTCTCTAACTGGCGTTCAAAGACTTGCACAATCGCATCTACCATTGCACAGTTCTCCTGATAGGTAAAGCTCACATTGCGCCCAGTTTTAGCTTTACCTGGAGCACACACAGCACCCTCGTCCTCCTTCACTAACTCATTGGGGACCATAACAACCACCTCCTCCTAACTGCTAACCTTTCCCATAATCCTCCTCCCAGATGCTATCCACCAACATACAAGTAACACACAACACTGAACACAGCAAAATGAAACACAGAAGAAACATATACTACCACATACCAGTTACACACCTCTCACTAACAAATACCACAGGACAGACAAACAAACAGATAATAGACAAGGACCAAAAGATAAATAAATCAATATAAAGAAAAAACAAGACACGCAAATCCACAAAGACAGTTCACTCAGGTATCAATTATATAACTCATGACACCCCAAACACTATACTCCACTCTCTTCTACACTCTCCACCTCTTTCCCAAAGCCTTTCAGAGAAAAAGAATGCAGAATTTATGCTTATATAGGGATAATGATGTGAAACTCCCACAACTTTGCTAGACCAATATCTACAATGGTTTAATAGTAAATACGCCGCATGTTATAATACTTGCCGTTGGATTGACAGGTTTGTTGCTGGCCCCAGGAGAAGCCGACCCGCTTGACATCACCGAGCGAGTTACGTAACCAGCCTATTACATGCGACGAGTTCCTATGCAGCCTATTGCATGCGGCGAGTTCCTATGCAGCCTATTACATGCGGCGAGTTCTTATGCAGCCTATTACATGCGGCGAGTTCCTATGCAGCCTATTACATGCGGCGAGTTCCTATGCATTCGCGCAGCGAGTCTAGCTGAGTTGAAACTCTGAGCAAACTCGCACTCTATTACATTCCCCCCCATATGTAAGTTAACCACGCATGGTTAGACAGGCTGCACCTTTTACTCCCATGCAGAGCCTCGTCCATGAACCAACAAGATAGAGTATTTTAACTTGTTTTAGGTTGTATTCGGTACACTTTACTAGAGAGTCAATATAGTCTATGATTATAGCTAGTCAGGGGTGTTACCTGGGAAAAAAGGCAATGGGTCTTTTACATGTAAACTTGTAAAAAGAAAAATAACCTCATCCCTAGATATCTTGGCTTACTGGGAACAGTGGTCTTGTTTCTCACATTTAGACAGACTTATTGGTTTCTTGTGCTGGAAGCACTGCTGAGCAACACATTATTATTAGCATTGCTCCTAAATGTTGTGGTTCTCAAGCTGGTCATATACTTGAATGCTCTTAGTTCTCTAATATCCACAAAACCAATTAGTAATATACACCACAAGCTTCATGCTCAAAGTTGTTTTAAAGAAGCAAAACAACTCCCAGGTTTGTTGGGGGTACACATCAAACCCATGACACCAAGCTCACTTTGGTGGAGATGTATCAAGTATTCTAAAGAGAGGAGAATAGGACAAGTAGATATGTTTCCAATAGCAACCAATCAGCTTCTCAACTTCTCCACTCTTTTGGAGGCTTGATATATCTCCCCCTGTATCTCTTGTTGATCATACTTGCTCCAATGAGTTTGAATGAGGAAAGGACTAGGCCACCTCCTGTCCTGCACCCAGGATTGAGTCCAAAATGTCCGATCATAATCCAGCACTGCAGATGAGATCTGGGACAATGGGCCTGATTCAGAGCCGAACGCTCTGACCAGAGCGCTCGCTCTGAATCAGGGACCTCCTCCCTAAAAATGGAGCGGCCTCTTGGACGCTCGCATAGCTGTGGGTTACCACCCACAGCTATAGCTATCATCAGGCTTGCGACGAGACCCTGCGGTAGGGTCTCGCTGCCGCAAGCCCTGAGTGATATTGGCTCTATCACTCCCACTGACATCACTAGTGATGTCAGTGGGGCCGGCCCCAGACGGCAGGCGTTCCCATGGGAACGCCTCCGTCTGGCAGCCACGCCCCCGGCACGCCCACCAAAGGGGGCGTGCTGTCACTCACCATTGACAGCACCTTTGGTGCGAGACCCCGAGCAACGGATTCCTCGTCGCTCGCCGGGTCTCGCGCATGCGCACGACGGAGCTCCCTCCGTCGTGCGCATGCGTATTAGGGCACCATCGACCCGCTTGCGAGCGTCCTTCGCTCGCGAGCGGGTCTGAATTAGGCCCAATGTGCAATAAGGGATATGAAATGTGAAATATGCAAACAGTAGGATGTTATTCTGTGCCGAGGACAGAACAATGGTGAGACATACACAGGGAAACGCCTTCAGTTCCCCAACTGATACAGATTGTAACCAGATCACTGTTTTCCCCTTTACTTTGGAGGTCAGGACATCTTCATGACGGAAGAGCAGAAAAAGTACTACAATGCTATGAAGAAGTTGGGCTCAAAGAAGCCACAGAAGCCCATCCCCAGGCCATTGGTAAGGATGGAACAAAGTAAAATATAAAATGTTGTATTCATGGGGTTTTTCTTACTTTGCACTCAGCACATTTACATGTATAATATGAATAATAGTACATCATTATTTTGTTTCCTGGTGTTTAGACATTGCTTGAAGCAACTACCATCGCTGCCCAGCTTTCGATTTTTCTTGCCTATTGTCACCACACACGAAATATATTCCCATATCCAATATTGCAGGCAGGCAAAGCAGACGTACACACTATTTTTACCTATCTGTATTGAGGCTAGTTTCAGGAATCAGCATTTATAACTATTATAACAGTGAAGCATAATTTATAGTTTAAACTATATAGAATTTTAATGATATTGGAGTGCAATGAGAGTTATTTACTAACAGAGAACCCGAGAGCAGAAACGTAAATGTTCATTAACACTGACCAAGATTATTCCATTCTGCGCCTCAGCCCAAGGGTTAAGTGGTATCATCACTTATCAGTTTAGCCACACACATTAGTGGACATATTGGACAAGATCTGGTAAGTTGCCACACAGGTGAAATGCTAAACCACTTCCTAACCATATGTGAGCCCATCAATGAGGACAGAAGGTGATTGGGGCAATCATGCCAATAGTAGTCATAGTAAATGCATGCCTGATAATAGTCCTATCTTTTTCTGTAAAGTTTATTCTTAGGCATGACTCTTCTGAGACAACACAAGTGGTGGTAATGACATCATTGCTAATGTTATGTGTGCCCAACTTAACTCATGGTAACAGTTATTTGTTTTCATTGTCACACTCAGACTAGATTGGTCAAAGTTAATTTATGAGTGGTTGCTGTGAGTTTAAGTAAATATTCACTTGTATATACATTAGTCTATAACCACTGATGTATGTTAAAACTACATTTCCCATCTTTGTTAAACAGATGAAATGTTACCACCATTATATAGGGCCTACTGGAAACAGATGGAGACCTACTAAAAGATGTTTACAATTGACCCATAGCTAGTTTAGGTTTTTTAAGATTTCAACAAACTAGTGTTGTATTTATTATATTATGTAGTTTGTATTGTTTTATGTTCTACTAAGATGTAGACTGTAGTAAGAAATAACAATTTGGCATGTGTTGTCTCTTGCATTCTTGACTATTTATATATCCCTTTCCCAACAGAATATATTCCAAGGAGCCATCTTTGATTTGATCACACAACAAGCATTTGATATAATTATCATGATTCTCATTTGTCTGAACATGGTCACCATGATGGTGGAAACCGATGATCAGACTGATTATGCAGAGAATGTCCTGTACTGGATTAATGTAGTTTTTATTATCTTTTTTACCACGGAGTGTGTGTTAAAACTGTGTGCATTGCGACATTACTACTTTACCGTTGGATGGAATATTTTTGACTTTGTTGTTGTAATTCTCTCTATTGTTGGTAAGTATCACTCGTTGTAAACACAATTAGTGGCCATGATATTAGGATTCTTACAACATAGAAATACATCGCCTCATTAGATAAAGCCAGATTACACAATGATAAACACATCCAAATTTGTATAACTTACAATATTCCTATTGTGAGAATGGTGCAGAGCAATAACATAGAGAAATTAGTAATTTCAACATAGTGACATAAAGTTAAGCCGACAAAGGAAAGAGGGCTGCATATAAAACAGTGTTTTTTAATTATTTTACAATGTTGTACAGTCAGGTGCATAAATATTGGGACATTGACAGAATTTTCATATTTTGGCCTCTATTCACCACCACAATGGCTTTGAAATGAAACAAACAAGATGTGCTTTAACTGCAGACTTTCAGATTTAATTTGAGGGTAATTACATCCAAATCAGGTGAACGGTGTAGGAATTACAATGGTTTCTATATGTGCTTCCCACTTTTTAAGGGGCCAAAAGTAATGGGACAAACTAAACAATCCTAAATCTAACTTTCACTTTTTAATACTTTGTTGCAAATCCTTTGCAGGCAATTACAGCCTGAAATCTGGAACGCATAGACATCACCAGACGCTGGGTTTCATCCCTGGTGATGCTCTGCCAGGCCTCTACTGCAAATGTCTTCAGTTCCTGCTTGTTCTTGGGGCATTTTCCCTTCAGTTTTGTCTTCATCAAGTGAAATGAATGCTCAATCGGATTCAGGTCAGGGGATTGACTTGGCCATTGCATAACATTGCACTTTTTAGCCTTAAAAAACTCTTTGGTTGCTTCGGGTCATTGTCCATCTGCACTGTGAAGCGCCGTCCAATGAGTTCTGAAGCATTTGACTGAATATGAGCATATAATATTGCCCGAAACACTTCAGAATTCATTCTGCTGCTTTTGTCAGCAGTCACATCCTCAATAAATACAAGGGAACCAGTTCCATTGGCAGCCATACATGCCCAGGCCATGACACTACCACCACCATGCTTCACTGATGAGGTGGTATGTTTTGGATTATGAGCAGTTCCTTTCCTTCTCCATACTCTTCTCTTCCCATCACTCTGGTACAAGTTGATCTTTGTCTCATCTGTCCATAGGATGTTGTTCCAGAACTGTAATGGCTTTTTTAGATGTTGTTTGGCAAACTCTAATCTGGTCTTCCTGTTTTTGTGGCTCACCAATAGTTTACATCTTGTGGTGAACCCTCTATATTCACTCTTGTGAAGTCTTCTCTTGATTGTTGACTTTGACACATATACACCTACCTCCTGGAGATTGTTCTTGATTTGGCCAACTGTTGTGAAGGGGTTTTTCTTTACCAGGGAAATAATTCTTCTGTCATCCACCACAGTTGTTTTCCATGGTCTTCCGGGTCTTTTGGTGTTGCTGAGCTCTCCGGTGCGTTCTTTCTTTTTAAGAATGTTCCAAACAGTTGATTTGCCCACACCTAATGTTTTTGCTATCTCTCTGATGGGTTTGTTTTGATTTTTCAGCCTAATGATGGCTTGCTTCACTGATAGTGACAGCTCTTTGGATCCCATATTGAGAGTCAACAGCAACTGATTCCAAATGCAAATGTCATACCTAGAATCAACTCCAGACCTTTTACCTGCTTAATTGATAATGAAATAACGAGGGAATAGCCCACACCTGTCCATGAAATAGCTTTTGAGTTGATAGTCCCATTACTTTTGGCTCCTTAAAAAGTGGGAAGCACATATAGAAACCATTGTAATTCCTACACCGTTCACCTGATTTGGATGTAATTACCCTGAAATTAAATCTGAAAGTCTGCAGTTAAAGCACATCTTGTATGTTTCATTTCAAAGCCATTGTGGTGGTGAATAGAGGCCAAAATATGAAAATTCTGTCAATGTCCCAATATTTATGCACCTGACTGTATGTTAGCCAGTGGAGTTGGATGAATTATCTCATCCAAGCCTAAAATTTGTAAGAATTTCTTAGAGACAAACATATTTTTTAATTCAGTATGATAATTTTTCCAATATAAAAATTCTATTCAACAAGTCCTATAATTGTCTTTTTAAGTGTATTAAATAAAACATTAGGTTGATTTTATTGCTGCAATTTACAATCTTGCATGATGCAACTAAAATTTTGTCCCGTTCATTAAGATGTATATATAAATACACTTTAATGAATAAAAAAAAACGAAATTGTAAACTGAGGGTGTAATGGTTAGCATTACTGCCTCACAGCACTGAGGTTGTGGGTTCAATTCTCGCTACGGCCCTAACTGTGTGGAGTTTGTATATTCTCCCTGTGCTTGCGTGGGTTTCCTCCGGGTACTTCGGTTTCCTCCCACACTCCAAAAATATACAGGTAGGTTAATTGGCTCCTAACATATATTAACCCTAGTGTGTGAGTATGTGGTAGGGAACTTAGATTGTAAGCTCCACTGGGGCAGGGACTGATGTGAATGGCCAAATATTCTCTGTAAAGCACTGTGGAATATGTGTGCGCTATATAAATAACTGGTAATAAATAAATAATAAAGTTCAAAATAACAAATGATCAAATACAATACTGACACTAACCAACAAATCTCCCATTCACATTAGTCACACAAGAGAAAGGAAGTTGTCTGTGGGTTAGACTGGCCCAGCTAATCAGTTACTTCCTGTGGGGAGTGACATTTTAATCAGTGAATTGTTGAATTTTTCTAAATCTTTTTCTTTCTTCTTGAATTGCTTGAAAACCAAATTTTTATTGATGTGTTCATCCCAATTAGCTTAAAGGACGATTTTGCTGTTCTGGCAAACTTTGATGCCACTCCAGGGGGTCCCAATCTTGTTCATTTCCTAGATCCCCAGGGCCAGGGGAGGATTGTGGAAAAAAGCTACCAGCCCATGCACTTTCTTAGTGCACGGGGTTGGTAGCCACTGGAAGGTAGGGCACTTATGACAGTAGACTGTGGTCTTCCTGTTATAGTGTAACCCATCCTAGGCATTCTAGCACCAATACTGGTTAAGGATTTTTTTGGAGGATCTACATTTGTTATTATGCAATATATTGCTTATGTACTGTACAGATTATTTCAAGCCATATGCTTGCCATACACAATGCATACATGCGCAATGCAGTTTTCAATAAGTGTCATCTCAAGTTTGAAACTGGTATTGTGTGGAAATGACAAATATTATTAGTTCACTTAACATGTGGTAGTTATTTGTTCATTTTTTTTAACTCAACATCTATTTATTAATGTTAAAGCACACTCAAAGCATAGATAAGAGAGAACATGTCTGAAAATTCCAAGAGAATGTACTTATTTAAATACATAAATATTTAGGATTTATAATGTGCCTTTTGTTTCATTTTTGAGATTTTACAAGGCAATTGGTTCTCTAATGATGATTGTTATAGTTTGTGTGGACACACTCAGTATCTGTGCATTTACATTTACTTTTTATTAATAGGCTTTTTAAGGTGTCAATGACAGCATCTTGTCAGCTATCGCTTATTAGAATTTTATGATTATTTGCATATTTTTAATAACCGTTGTGTGATTTGTTTTCTCTTTAGTTAAACATGCTAAATTAATTTGTTAGAAAATAATAATTTTTTTATTTTGAAGCTCGGTTGAGTGCAGTCGAGTGCAATTTGTTTCTAGAGTTTTCCTAAAATATAGCAAAGGACATGATAAATGGTTTAGAGTGGAAAGTAGAAGCGCAGATTGAACAAAGTTTGCATAGACCAACAGCCACTAAGAATTCTAATGGCACCAGCCCAGCTTCTAACCAGCACATACTGTACAGTAGGAACAGTATACTAGGTTTCATTGTTACATGTCCCCTTCACTTTAGGAAACATTGGATAAGGTCACTGGTCTAGGTATACCATGCTCCCTCAGTAACAATTAAAATTGAATGCCGCTTATTGTAGGAAAAATAAATGAACAAGGGCAGGCAGACAATCCAGATACGTACAGACTAACAATCTGCACATTTATTTACTGGCACAGGCCTGTAAGAATTGTAAACATTTTATTTAATCTATGTGTAATGGTCTTGTATTATTATTATTATTTTTATTATTATTATTAGATATGTGTAGTGAAATCATATATTGTATGCAAAGTAGGAACTAAAAAGTATCTTTTCTCCCTTAGGTATGTTCCTGGCTGATTTGATTACAAAATACTTTGTGTCACCAACTCTCTTCAGAGTCATCCGTTTGGCTCGTATTGGCCGTATACTTCGCTTAATCAAAGGAGCCAAAGGAATTAGAACCCTGCTTTTTGCCTTAATGATGTCATTGCCGGCCTTATTTAATATCGGCCTGCTTTTGTTTCTCGTTATGTTTATATTTTCCATATTTGGAATGTCTAACTTTGCCTATGTGAAGAAAGAAGCAGGGATAGACGACATGTTTAACTTTGAGACATTCGGCAATAGTATGATCTGCTTGTTTCAGGTCACTACCTCTGCTGGCTGGGACGGCTTACTGTTGCCCATCTTAAACCGTCCCCCAGATTGTGACCCTAAAAAAGAGAATCCCGGAAGTCCAATGCAAGGTGATTGTGGCAACCCCTCCGTGGGGATCTTTTTCTTTGTCAGCTACTTAATCATCTCCTTTCTTATAGTGGTGAATATGTACATTGCTATAATCCTAGAGAATTTTAGTGTGGCCACGGAAGAGAGCGCGGATCCTTTAAGTGAAGACGATTTTGAAACATTTTATGAAATTTGGGAGAAATTTGACCCTGATGCCACACAGTTTATACAGTTTAGCAAACTCACAGATTTTGCTGATGCATTGGAGCACCCTCTGAGAGTTCCCAAGCCAAACACTATTGAACTAATTGCCATGGATTTGCCTATGGTGAGCGGTGACAGAATTCATTGCCTGGATATTCTGTTTGCCTTCACTAAACGTGTACTTGGAGAAAGCGGAGAGCTTGATATATTGCGGCAGCAAATGGAAGAGCGTTTTGTAGCCTCTAACCCTTCAAAAGTGTCTTACGAGCCCATCACTACTACGCTCAGGCGCAAACAAGAGGATGTGTCAGCTGTTGTTATTCAGCAGGCATACAGACGTCACTTATCAAAACGAGGATTTGTTTGTAGAAACCCTTCTTCGACTATAATGGAGAATGGAGGAACAAACATGGAGAGGAAGGAAGGCACCCCTTCTACGGCGTCGCTGCCATCGTATGACAGTGTAACTAAACCAGAAAAGGAAAAGCAAGAAAGAATAGAAGAAGCAATTAGGGAGAGAGCGAAAAAACAGAAATCTGTCAGGGACTCCAAGTATTGAGAAAAATTAACATTTCACATTTACAAGCAAAGGTTGTTTACAAATTTAATATATAAATGCAGATCAGCTATGGAGACATTTACCTAAAGATCAATACCAAACAATCTGCTTATTGTGACATTGTTGCATTTTAAGGCAGTGACACACCGCCTCGATAAAAGACTAATACAAGGATGTTATACTGTTGGGCTGGTGGATACTGCATGTCCCCCATTAATAAATGCAACTTAGGTTAAACAACCAGAGCTGCAAGGAATAGTCCAATTCTGAAGCAGCCAAATGGAGTTTTCCTCATATTATTATGAAAATCAAAAAAGCACCACTTAGGGGTTCGATTGTTCATGCAAAACTATATTTGCATTGTTACATTAGTCAAGCAGCAAAACAAGACAAAAAAAAAAAAGACAAAAATATCTGGCAAAAAAAAAAAAAAATTAAAAAAGCAAAAAAATAAAACACAAAAAAAAAACTAAACATTATGCCCATGTCGCATAATTATCACAATTTATTTATATATCTGCATACTTTTTCTACACGGGCTTCATGTTTTGGGAGATGGGAAAATCAGGTTATTCTTCAGGCTGAAGGGGCACTTGCTCAGACCGATTCCAAAAAAAAATAATAATTAATAAATTGTGCTCGTTCAATGCATAGAAATGACTTGCATGATGGCATGCTGTGATCAGGAATCATGCATGAAGACTCATAAAACACAAAACATCAGTACTGTGTCCTCTGCAGTGGGTAAGCCATAAATTTGAGGCACGCCACTGAATACTGAACACTGTATCTGGAGGCAACCTAGTATATATACCCTTCACCAATATTTACCAAATCTTCAATCTTTTACACATCATGGCTAGGGATTAAAGCAAGACAGAACGATTTGTGTATGTTTATTAAAATATGTTCAATAACATCACTTTTGCACATATTACACACAGATGAAAAGGATGCTAGTTGCTGCTTGAAGTTTCCTGGGGTACTATAAAACTAGTTAAAAGACAAGAAAATAGCTTCTAATTGTGTCACTGTAAACCAAAATCTAGGGCTTATGAAATTCTGCTTTTGTATTTTGCAATGTTTTTAGTCTCCATTCTACAAAGGGCATATATTTAGCAGAAGTAAAGCTGCAATATTTAGAAAACTGCTATAATAAGGATCATGTCATAATACAGTCTGGATGGTCAGGGTTTGCGAAGGAGAATATTTTATTTCATTTGGGACAATTCACTGCTTAGCACTTTAAAATGACAAGTTTGCTCCTTGTTCTCTGTCATAACAATTTTCTTTATAGCAAGTTCACTATAAAACTGTATCTGGTACCATAGTCAACATGACAATAATTACCATAGATTGCAAGTTGTAATGCAATTTATAATGAATTTAGTTGTTTTTTTAATGCTGTTCCAATGCATTGTGCAGAGAGTCACCTCCCCAAACCACTGCACATCTTACGCACACCCCTTGTTCATTTCTCCCCTTATACGTTATATGATGGCTCAGCAAGGATGGTTGAGAACGTTTTCAGTGAATGTTTAGCTAAGAATTCCTATCAGCCTTCTACGTTTGTCTTTTACTCTTTGGAATAATAATTTTATCATCTTATTTTAAAATTGTGATGATGGCACCTACAGTATCTGGTGCTGCAGTAACAATATGCAAAAAAAAAAGCATGCTGTACTCTGTTTTAATAGCTGCTGCTGGAAATGCTAAGGGTTTGGTGTATACTTGGTATAAGAAGAAAGATGTTCTTGGTGTGGACCAAAATAATTGCTTGATATTTAACACAGAGAATGCATGACATGATTATCATTTGGTATCAATCCGTTCCAAAATGTTCAGTTGTTTTTTCACTTTAGATCACACCTCTATGCCAAGTGGAACTTCCTAGTCTGTTTCAAAATCAGCGACATAAATGAAGCTGATAGAGGTGGGGAAAGGAATCTAGAAATAACATTTTTATCCATTTACAGCTAATATAGATGTATTGTGTACCAAATCCATACATATGTACAGGTTATGTTGCAAACAGCACAAAACAGCTGATCAGTGTGGTTCAACTTTTTAAGAGGATATTATAAATGCTGTAAAATACCATCATTTTATTGACATTTTTTTTTGTAAATACAAACAAAACTGACAAATTAAATAGAGTGGCTTTTGGTGTAGGCCATTGTCATCCTTATGTTTTATTTGCGATTTATTTTGTAAAATGCCAGATTGCTTTAGCGTGAAATGAATATCCCTGCAGATAAAACACAAACCATATTACAAGTCGTTTTCTTGTCATTCCAGTGTGCAATAAATTCTGACCACTTCTATGCAACATTTGGCTAAACTTCATATAAATATATTTACGCTGTGAGAAGTGAAGATTGTTTTATAAAGCCACTTGCAACCAATTGCTGAGGCTGGTGATAATCACAAAGCTACGTAATTTCCATAAATTAAATATATCCTGCTTTATTTCAATTAACAAATAATCTGTAGTGAAATAACAAATCCCAAATTTTCCCATCTTAATTTTAGAACTATATCTAAGTAAATGCTGATTGCTGGCTTTATTCATTTGAAATGCAGGTAGCCGAGTGACGTCATCACCAGCAGATAAGAGGCACTGATGAATTTGATGTCTTACATCTTTTGTATGTCTTTCATTTGGGCAAGGAGAGAGATGATGAAAGAGTGAAGCTTCACTAAATAAAATAAGTACCAATGCATTGTGTAGTCTGTGATGCCGTGTTTCTCTGAAACTCGAAGATGGCGATCAGGAAAACAGCTTTTTGTAAAAATTAAAAATAAAAGAAAAATATCACACTGAACATGTTACAGTTTACAGATTATTTCCAGGGCTGCGTTCAATAATTGGGCAAATTACTCAAAGTACTATTAGAGAGCTGGCAACGGGAACAAGATGGCATAGTCGCCCCTAACTTCTCCATTTACTGTTTTTCCTTAAGTGCTACAATTCGTGAAGTCATCGTGTAGCCCCTGTGTGGCCATGAAGTGGATTACCGAGGCTTCTATTCTCCATGCAAGAAGCCATATAGCTGAAATACTAACAAGGTTACTGGGGTAAAAAACAAAGTTCCCCTGATTGTACAATAGAAGTTGCCCCATAATAGGATAATTATTGAGCAAACGTTTTGGTAGTTCTATATTATTATGTGTCATACTCAAGTGTTGTTCTCCACCCCCACAGCCAGCCCCCCCTCTCCTAGACCAAACATTACCAGCCCTCCACTTTAAGGTGCTACTACAATCTTGGAACACCCAAATGAGCTCAACATCCATATTGGTCTAACAGATTATAAAGCCTTTCACAGATAATCATACCTTTTATGTAATTATCTCTGCTCACTTTATTTATTGCTCAACATTTTACAATTTATTTAAAACATCTAGTTAGACCAGAATAGGAGATTATTTCCCTCCAATTGCTCCAATTAGTTTCTTCCCTTTTATTTTATTATATGTCTTATTTATTATTATTATTATTATTATTATTATTATTATGATTATTATTATATTGTTATTGAGACAAATGTTAAGCCTATGTAAGAGGACACTAGTAAAACTAGAAAAGATTAATTGTGTATTAGCAAAATGCATGGTGGCTGATGCTAATCTGACCCAATCTTGATTTAAAAAAAAATAAAAAATACATTACTACCACAAGTGAAAAGGACAATTAAATAAACATTAGTCTTTTTATTGTACAAAAAAGGGTGTCTGCTGTGTGCCTTTTTGATGCTTTTGAGTGTTTTTTCTTTCTTCCTTTCTTTCAAGTATGCAAGTTATAATTTGTATATTGAAATAAATCTTCAAATTTAAGATATGATCTGTAACACAAAGCGTTCTACGGATTGCTTAGCTTTTGCACAACAAAACAAAAAAGTTCTTCATCACTGTATGTTGTTTACTGTATGTAAATGCATTCTATGTCTTACCTCATCAGTTCCAATTTGTCTTTATTTGCGGAGGTGCACATTGGTTTATGGGTTCACATAGGCTTAGAAGTATGCGACTTGTCATATTCATCTGCTCCACCATTTTAGGGAACGCTTTGTAAACCTAGATGTTCCTCTTTTTATGTACATGGAACAGAGATTTGGATGGCATCTCACAGCACTGGTTCTGTGAGGTGATACCAGCTCATTAATTTTATCTCTGCAGATGTTCTCATATAATACTGCTCACATTACCACATTTTGCGGTAACTTATGAAGCCGGGTACACACTGATAGATATATCGGCCGTTCCATTGAATGGCCATAATATCTATAGTACAACGGCTGGTGTGTACACACGATATGTCTGTGAACGACATCGTTCACAAAACTATCGCATCGGCCCTGCAGCACAACAGATTTCTATTTGAAAGATATATCGTCAGAGGCAAAGAACAATATCTGTAGGTATGTCATAGAGCCAAGATCATATGCACGGCAAAGGACCACATGCAGAGGGGGCGTGGTCAGCTAGGCCTCTGGTATGATGTTTGTAGGAGCAGGTAAAAGCGCAGGCACGCAATCACCGTGGTTGTATCTATTAAAGGTATAGGAAAAGCCAGAACAATATAAAAAACATTGAATAAACCAAATCCACATAAAAATACACTGAAACAAGCCAGATCCACATGAAATACACTGAAAAAGCCACATCCACAAAAAAATACATTGGGAAAAAGAAAACAGTCACATAATACAATCCAACCCCACCTGTCACTCCAGCCCCTCCATGTGTCACTTCAGCCCCCATTTTTCACTCCAGCAGCCCCTTCATGTGTCACTCCAGAAACCCCCCCATGTGTCACTCAAACAGACCCCCATGTGCCACTCCAGCTCTCCCTTCTCTCCCTGGGCCACTCCAGTCCTGCCACATTCCCCCACACTCCCAACCACTCCAGCCCTCCCACATAGTCACAAATATAATGAAAAAAAAAAACAGCTCTTACTCTATTGCATCTGTCTGTGTCATGTAGGTAGGCTCCGGCGTCTGTGACCGCATCCTCCTCGTGGCTGCAGGTTTATTCACAAGTTGAGCTCCACCTCCTGTTTGCGGTGGGACATCACATCGCCCATACATGCGGAGCAGACTGCTTCAGCAAAGGACAAGCCTCCTCTGACAAGCTGCGTGCCTATCAGAGGATACAGTCAGTGTCAGTCAGGGGAGACTCATCAGAACAACAGAAGAGCCCATTGTGGCTCAAGAGCTACAGGTTGGCCACTGCTGTTTTAGTGTGTACCCTCAATGTCACTGACGATGTGCGCTCCTGCACATCGTCAGCAATATTGCCCATCTAGCCTGCATGCAGGTCTGATGAGTGACATCGTCAGCGATGGCCATGCTGCTGAATGCAGCATGACCCCTGCTCTCGCGCCGTCACTCCTGGCAGCAGCAAGTGTGTATGCACTTGCCAATTCCAGCACCAAACCAGGATGTATCGTTAATGAGGTCGGTACACACTAGACATTGTCTAGTGTGTAGTGGCCTTAAGAGTCCTATTATTCTGAGTCTTCCCTTGTTATGTCTACACACTCCCATCTTAGAGTGGAGAAATCCCCAAATTCTGTACTCGGTACCTCACTGCCATCAGGTATGTCTACCAGCAATTATTCCTCCACATTCGAAATGCTACAATTTCTCAAGATGACCTTCGGCCGTTTTCTTATCAGTCCTACCGTGACGTATTGAGCAAAAAGCTGCCAAGACACTGCTGACCGCCGGAAATTGGATTGTTCCATCAATGTTACCTGTGAAAATACATCCTTGAGGAAGAGTCTTTCCCCTGTCACTTCCTTAAACTCAGGGAGTGTCCGAGTATATGCAGGACAACCTTGAAAATTAGAGAGTCAAAGTCACTAGAGGGAGCTGTCATTTTTTTTAATTAAAAAGAAGAATGAGGATCTAAGACCCTGTATTGACTACCAAGGCCTGAATACCATCATAAAGATCGATACCCCTTACCCCTGATCTATAAGCTCTTTGATCAGCTTAAAAGGGCTTAGGTCTTCACTAATTTAGACTTACATGGGGTCTACAACTTAATTGGAATCAGGGCAGGAGGCGTATAGTAGACGGTCTTTAACACCCATGATGGCCATTATGAATATTTGGTCATGCTCTTCAGCATGACCAAATAACGCACCAGCCATTTTTCAAAAATGCATGAACAGCATAATATGAGATCTATACAAATATGTTGTGTCTAGCTGGACGACATTCTGATCTTGTCCGAAGATACAACATCTCACCGCAAACATGAGTGAAGTCCTGACCCATCTTTGAGCAAACTTGCTATATTGTAAGTTGAAAAAAGTGTTTTTGAGCAGGAGGAGATCGCATTCTTGCGGTACATCTCCTGTTCCTGTCTACGGATGGATCAAGAAAAGCTCTCCACCATCGCCAAATTGCCCTGTCCTACAGGATTAAGAACAATTCAGTGTTTTCTGGGGTTCTGCAACTTTTTATAGACCGCTCATCAGGAATTGCACATCTGTAGCGGCAACCATTATTGCACTTACCAGAAAGGCCCAAAATACCAGGGTTTATCTTCCTGAAACGGAAGAGGCGCTCTCTAATCTGAAACAGTGCTGCACAGCAGCACCTATCCTTAGACAACCTAACCCCGATCAGCCTTTCATCCTTGAAGTAATTGCTTTTATGGTGGGAGTTGGTTGTTCTCACACAAAGACACAGCTGGGAGATGGAACCCATGTGGCTTCTTTTCCTATAAGTTTTCAGCTTCTGAGAAAAACTATGTGGTGGGGAACAAGGAGCTATTAGCAATCAAACTAGCCTTACAGGAATGGCGGCACCTGTTGGAAGGAACAAAGTTCAAGTTGACGGTCTGTACAGACAAATAAAATCTGTTGTACTTTCAGACAGCTCACTTTCTGAACTACTGCCACCAGTAACCAGTTGGTCATTGTTTTCGACCGTTTCAACCTGGTCATCACTTATCACCCAGGAAACCAAAAAATTAAGAAGAAGAGTCTTGCAAGGACAAAGCAATTCTGAATCCAGCCTGCTTTTTTTGTAACCCACAACATGAGAATTTAATCTGGAAAATCAATTGTATCTGCAGAATTACATTCCAAGTTGCTTTAATGGGCACATGCATCACACCAGTCATGCAGGGGTGAAAAAATACTCTGGACTTGATCCTCGGGAGTTACTGGTGGCCATCTGTACATCAAAACGTTAAGGACTTTATAGCAGCCTGTCCTACCTGCACCCAGCACAAAGTTCTATCTTAAGCTCCTACAGGTCTCTTACATCCTCTTTCAGTCCCTGTCTGTCCATGGTACCATATCTCCATGGACTTTTGTTATGGATCTGCCTTCCAGTCAAGGATTCAACACTGTCTGGGTGGTGATGGACAGGTTCCCCAAGCCGGCTCATTTAGTTTCTTTACAGGGATTACCTACAGCTCCAAAGCTGGAGGATGCATTTATTAGAGAGATCTTTAGGTTGCATGAGTATCCCAAGGACATACTCTCCGATGAGGTGTGCAGTTTAACTCCATATTCTGTAGAACACTGTGCAAGTGTTTCAACGTTAATTTTAGCTTTTCTTCTGTCTACCAACCACAGAGCACTGAAATGGAATATCACAATAGATGCGCAGTAAACACAAATATGGCAGCTGGTCCTAATCCCAAGAAGATAAACACAAATCTTCAATCATAAGACAGAAAAGGGAGTAGTGGGAAAAAGGCACCGGCGCACAATTTATGAAAGATGGATTTCAGAATATAAATAATTTAAAAATACACAATTTAATATATATAAAACGTGCAAATAAAAGCATAACGATTCCAATATCAAAGTGACATAGTGCAATGAAGGGATATCATTCCCATATAAGCCACAAATGATCTGAATGAAAGTGACAACGTGCAAATGGAAAGAAACTTCCTTTTTGAAAGATATAAGTTCTAATGGATAGATGGATTATAAATCTCACCCCTCATTGGTGCTGCGGTGGGCTAGCCCTGTGAAGGCAAATGGGTCCCGGGCTGGAAAGCTCGGCACCACCGCAGAAGGTTTTCCAACCACAAGTCCTGGGGGGAGTTCAAAGTCCTCAAGGTATGCCCCGTACAACACGTTTCGGTTATTGAACCCTTTTCAAGAACGGATAGCATACCTCACATTTGGTCGGGGTATTTATACCCCTCTTCTCATTGCTTCCTGTGACCTTAAGTCACGTGTATCTTTAAAACAAGTTATTCAATGACTCCATTTTCATGGTACCCAGTGTCTTTTGTCGCCATCTTGGAATCTGGCAAAAAACTTCATACTCATATATTTCTTTCTGAAGTGGTATTTCCAAACATTTCTTTCATCTTTTAAAAATGAGCAGTACTCTCCTCTCCTCTCACCATTTCATCTACTGTCGTACTTGGTATTCCCACAGAGTCTTACCCTATACCCGAGGAGAGGTTTTCCATACTCATTAAGGATCCATAGATACATGTAAAATAAGATAAAACGTGAATAATTAATCAATACAATATATAAAATCATTCTAAAAACCATTTGATCTCAAAATCAACATTAAGTCCCATTGGTTTAAGTGAGTTTAGTTCAAAGATCCACCTAATTTCTTTCTGGGCCAAGATTTTTTCTGCACTTTTATTTTTCCAATTAGTTTTTATTTGTTCTATTCCTATGAAGCGTTTGATGTGACCCTCACATTTGGCATGTTTTAAAGCAAAATGTTCTGATAGAGGGTGTGATACTAACCCTTTTCTGATATTATATACATGTTCTGCAGATCTAATTTTTAAGGGTCTGGAAGTTTTTCCTACATAGAGGAGACCACAATCGCATTCTAATATGTATATTACATTCCGCAAATGGCAGCTGATAAAACCAGATATTTTATATATTTTTCCTTTCACTTCAAAATCTACCATTTTCCTTTCTATATTAGGTTTAGTTGTAGTTTTGCACATCAAACATTCTCCACATCTGTGGAATCTCTTGGTGCGAATCATTCTCGTGGTATTTTCTTTAGACTACTTCTTACTAAATAATTTTTTAATGATTCTGCCTTTTTGTATATAAAGATTGGTTTGGGAGGTATATATTGTCCTAAAATAGGATCATCCTGCAATATTCTCCAATTCTTTCTGATAATATGCTCAATATTTTTATAGTGTGCTCCATATTTAGTAAGAAAAGCCCATTCGTATGGAGTTTCACCCATTTTCATTTTAGATTTTTCTTTCATAAGATCCACCCTTTCAATTTCTTTTACTTTTTGTTTAGCTTCCAAGATTGTCTCTTGTTTGTATCCTTTTTCTAAAAATCTTTCCGACATCTCTTCTATTTGTACTTCCAAGATAGTTTCATCGGTGCAATTTCTTTTAAGTCTTTTAAATTGCCCTATAGGAATATTATTCAGCCATCTATAGTGATGTTCACTATTAATATGAATATATGAATTCGAGTCGGTGGGTTTTCTATGTGTTTTTGTACATATTTTTCCTTTCTGGATATATATAACAAGGTCCAAAAATGTTAATTCTATCTGGCTTATATTAAAAGTAAGGTGGATATTGAAAGAATTAGTATTCAGACTTTCACATATATTCTTCAGTGATTCATCATCACCCCTCCATATAAAGAAAATGTCGTCTATAAAACACCACCAGCACACCAGGTTTGCCCCCGCTATTCTCATGGCCTCAATGGTAAGATGTTTCCAGTAGGCCATGAATAAATTAGCATAGCTGGGGGCAAACCTGGTGCCCATTGCGGTGCCCTTTTGTTGCAGATAGTAAGAACCATTAAAATAGAAATAGTTATTCATAAGTATAAAAGATATGGATTCTAAAATAAATTCTTTCTGATTCTCCATATAATTACTTTTTTCTAGAGCAAAGGAAATAGCTTCCTTCCCCTGATTCCAATCTATAATAGTGTATAACATGCTAACGTCTGCACTTACAAGTGAACAATTTGTGTCCCAAATCACGCCTTCTAGTTTTCTCAAAATGTCACCTGTATCTTTTAAAAATGATTTGGTGACAGTTACTAATGGTTGAAGAAAAGAATCTATCATCGCTGAGAGATTAGATGTAATACTATTTGTTCCAGTTATAATAGGGCGTCCAGGAGGATTGGTGGGACTTTTATGTATCTTAGGTAATATGTAGATCGTTGGAGTCGAGGGATCCTTAACATTAATGAATTCCATCTCCTCCTTGGATATTGCACCATTTTCTACTGCCTTACTACTGAGTTCCAATAATCTCTTGGTAATCCCTATAATGGGATCCCCCCTTAGTTTCTTGTATGTTGTTAGATCTGCCAATTGCCTTTCTATTTCTGCAATATATTCTGATTTATTTAATAGAACCACTGCTCCTCCTTTGTCAGCTGGTTTCAAGATTAACTCAGAGTCTGCCTTCAAAGATTTTATAGCTACTCTTTTTTAGTAATATTCATCTTTTTAGGTTTTGGAATATTTCTTAATTCTTTACTGACAATTGAATTGAAGCAATCTATGCTTCCACCTTTTACATGTTTAGGATAAAACTTGGAGCGAGGTTTAAAATTGGTCTTTTTCTCAAGTTGCTAGCTCTCTTTCAGCACATTTTCCTTAGATAGAAAAAATTTTTTTACACTTAACTTTCTTATGAATTTTTGGAGGTCTACAAAGATGTCAAAAACATTAGGGGTGGCTGATGGTGCAAATTTTAGTCCTTTGGTCAAGATACTGATTTCATCCGTATTGAGGATGTGACTACTAAGATTAAAAATCTTGCTAGTATTTGCCCCTTCTTTTTTGGATTCCTGTGATCTTTTTGAGGAAGTGTTCCCTTTCTTCTCCTTTTTCTTTTCTTTCCCTCCTCTTTTTCCCCTTTTGGTTTTCCCCTTATCCTGTTTGGTCATTTCTAATCCCTCCTGTGCCACCTTTAGTAATACATAGGCCCCTTAGTCCTCAGATGTCCATGCCCCGCGGCTCTTTCACCATTTTCACCCAAAATTCCCCCATAATCCTTTTGTGGGTGTTCAGTGCCCACGCATAGGTGGGTGGTAATGTCACAGCTCATCACAGCCCTGTTCTCACTGGGTCTTGCGGTGTTCATCTCCCGTGTCTGCGGCAGTTTCGGTGGCAGTAAGCTGTAACTGTTGCCACAAAGTTTCTTCTTGGCTGATTTATAGGGGTGCACGTGCTGCTCTGCCTGGAATATAAAGCTACAGGTGCACCAAATGTGACATCATGTTTTGGCACCAAATTAAACTCCCTCCTTATAAAAAGGATTCTCTAGGAACTTTTCAGTGCCATAGTATTAGGCTGCATACCTAGCTCCAGCGTGTGTTTTCAGTGTAAGTTTCTAGTGCTTACCTGGTACTGACCCTTGCTATTCCATTTAACCTGATTTAGCTCACTCCCTGGTACCACATTCACCTGCCCGGTTCTGACTAATTCCTGATCGGCACACTCCAGTTCACCCCCAGAGACCTGTATCCACCTTTAAGTTCATTCATACCACTAGTCCGTACCTAGTCCGAGCAAAAATCCCTTTGAGGAAGGAGAGAGACTACATGTTCCTCCTCTTCTGATGTTAGATGTGCTGTTGCCACTGTGACCAATTTGCGTTTTACAAGAAGAACCTATGACGATGAAGTTGACTGATCCTGGCAAAGAATGATATCAATTCAAAAATAAGGAAAAGGGGAAGGGGTGATAATGAGTCGCACCAAGACTATTATAAATACAAGACTACCCTAATTACAGTTAAATGACTAACTCAATATTGTCTAGTCACATTAAGGGGTGCCACTCAAGGATAGTACTACTACAGTAAACAGTAAGAAAAAGAATCCCAATACGAGTTTACAATGTCTCGTAGTAATAAACAGTAAAATATAACTTTTATTTCTAATTTTTAATAGCGACCAAGGTGGTTAAAATATGAAAAATAGGATAGAAAAAAAAAAGTTTAAATTACTCCTTCGTGCTCAGTCGACAATGTCTCTAATTCATACACTAAATAGTGTGCTGTTGTATGTGGGCATATTATAAGAATTAATAATATTATTCACAGGTAAATATATTTATTGTACAGATTGGAACCAGTAGTAGAGTATAATTTAACTTTGTATACCTCTCTATACACTAGATATTATGTTATATCGCAGTCACGGCCGTAGCTAGGCTAGTGTGGCCGGTGCCATCACACAGGGCACCACAGATCAGGGGGTGCTGTTTAGGCCTGTAAAATTTCTGTTTATTATCATTTTCACTTGTAGCTTCCTCTAATTTCATTCCCAGTATCTCCTGGCCTCTCCTATCTCTTCCCTGACCCTTCCCCATAAGTCCATTCCCCTTTTTTGGGTGCAATATGTCCCTTTGAAAAATGAGGGGGGCGCCAATGCTCTTTCTGGCACAGGGCACCAAAAAGTCTAGTTACGGCTCTGATCACAGTGTCTCTTAATGCCTCATGGGGAGCCGTATAATAGTCACTTTCAATATCTCCATATATAAACTCCCTCAGTAAGTTATAAGTAAGTGGATGTGAAGTAAATATACCCATATTACACAAACGTTTTTTGTTGGTATGATTTCTTATTTAGAATCTTGGTGCTGTATTAATGGCGTGGAAGAATATAGCCTTAATGCAACTATAAAATATAATCAGTTTTGAATAGAGTGTATTGAGAGATAAAATACACAGAGATAATGATGTAGTGAGGGAGTTTATATATGGAAAAATTGAATGTGACTATTATACGACTCCCCATGAGGCATTAAGGGACGCTATTAAACAATATACGGTTATCGATATAATATCTAGTATATTGAGAGGTATACAAAGTAAAATTATACTCTACTACTGGTTCCAATCTATACAATAAAATATATTTACCTGTGAATAATATTATTGATTCTTATTATATAATATTCCCACATACAACAGCACACTATTTAGTGTATGAATTGGCACGAAGGAATATTTTAAACTTTTTTTTTTCTATCCTATTTTTCATATTTCACTGTGTTTTAATTTAACCACCTAGATGGCTAATAAAAATTAGAAATAAAAGTTATATTTTAGTGTTAATTACTACGAGATATTGTGCACTCGTATTGGGATTCTTTTTCTTGTAAATAATGATATCAAGTTCTGTCTTATTCTCTGCTTTATGCTCACCATGCTTCATTAAAGACCCCAGCTCTTATTTATTATGATCTTGATGGGGCCATAAACCAGAGAATAAGTGCTTGGGCCTATGGAAAAAGACTGGCGAGTCATATAAAAACTAGAAGGAGCTGTGGGGCCACAGGTCAAGGCCTGGTGAGCCACATGCAGACCTCGGGCCACCTATTTCTCATCACTAAGCTAGACCACAATTTATGTTGGTACTGTAGCTCCTTGTGTGCTCACATGTTTTGTTTTTCTATGATATACTAGGGCAGCCACAGTGGATTTCGGACAGTAGTCAGAAGATCTAGCTCATCGCTCATGGTCTGATCTTTATAGAGAGATACAATGTAAAGGATCTCTCTCTACTAATAGTGTTTATTTTCGTGTCCTTATTTTAACCTGATTCTTGCAATCTGCCAAGCATGCAAATAATACATCAATAACAAGATTTACAGTAAGTTAAAAACTATGCCCTTATTTAATAACTGCTTTAATTTCTGTAACAACTTACTGTATAACATAAAACTAGATTAATGCTCTATTCATTTCAGTCTCTAACCTTTGAGTAAAACTGGGTCTTCACAAGTGAAGAACTTATCAAGTGAATTGAGAACCTGCTGTTCCTTGCAAGCTTTCCCAATGGGTTCTGACAAAATAATTTTTAACTCTATCATTTACAGATTGCTCAGCTTTAGTTGTGTTGTGTTAAACACTGATAATAAGGATTCATATAACATCTAAAAAAAACTGTAGAGAAAAACTTAAATGTAAATGGGTGGAGCTGTGCCAGTGATGGGCAGCCTGTTACATTTTAAGGACTGCTATGTGCAGCACTTTAAACTTCAAAGGGTCTGCACATTTCTAATAAATACCTTTAAGCAAAGAAAGAAATGTTACATGTCCTTAGAATAGATCCCAATGAACTCCAAGACATCCATCATATTTACTCATATTCCGTTCAATTTCCCAAAATACCCATCACAATACCCATTCACCTAAGACATTGCATATTCCCTATAGAGCACCTCACATAACTCCTAATTGCCATAAAACAGCCCACAGGTTTCCCTCTCACCCTACAATGTTTCCTATTCAACAGACTTCACATAAAAATGCTCTTCAATTTCCACCTTCACTGCTCACTGGGAGTTGCAATGACCATCCACTACTGGACTAATCAAACCTACTAAGTAGATATAATTTAATGAAGTGAACAGGAATTACACAACTATCTCCCATGGAGGAAGGAGAGAGACTGCATGTACATCCTCATCTGATGTTAGATGTGCTGTTGCCACTGTGACTACCTTACGTTTTACAAGAAGAACCCATGACAATGAAGTTGACTGCTCCTGCAAATAATGATATCAAGTTCTGTCTTTATGCTCACCATGCTTCACTAAAGGCTCCAGCTCTTAGTAAGGAGCTGGGGG
Source organism: Taudactylus pleione (assembly GCA_031769625.1). Taxonomy (NCBI): domain Eukaryota; kingdom Metazoa; phylum Chordata; class Amphibia; order Anura; family Myobatrachidae; genus Taudactylus; species Taudactylus pleione. The sequence goes on along the minus strand of JAUIMM010000064.1, from coordinate 12,692,132 downwards.
CCACAGGTCAAGGCCTGGTGAGCCATATGCAGACCTAGGGCCATCTATTTCTCATCACTGAGCTAGACTCCACAATTTATGGTGGTACTGCTCCTTATGTGTTCAAATATATTTTCCTATTATATAGTAGGTCAACCTTTGTTTCCATAGTTATTTATCTCATGACGCCAAGTATTTCATCATCTACACATCCTTTTGATGTGTAGGACCGATGTTACCATTAAATACATTAGGTACAAAAGTAGACCATTCAGTGAGGTTATAGAGCTGGCAACATTATCTGAGCCCTCCAGAAGTTGAGCCTGTTAAAGAAAACAGGGTTGTTGTCGTCCTACGGTGCTTGGGCCATACATTAACTTTACTTCCCTTAAAGAGTAGGTGAAGGTCTGTTCTCCCTCTTTCTGGTCTTGTCATAGGGAGATGTCAGTTTGTATAAAATATGAAAGAGAGAAATACACAAAGATCTTCGTATAATGCAGTATGGTTTCTGGGTATTTTAAGTGTGCAGGAATAATTTAATTGTAACAGGGTTCCCTCTACACAGTAATATTCTTTGGGGGTGCCCCCTACACAATGCACTCACACGTTACTGGCATATGCAGTGCAGTCACCCCATTGGCAATCTCACACAGTACTTTAGGAAAAATATTGTCAAATAGGTCAGACTTGCCCACAGATGACCTCAAACTGAAGTGCCAAAGGCTATCTATACTCTTGAAGCAGCTCCTACCCTCTTAGATGAAGGGGGCTGTCGCTGCTGAAAACCACTCAACCTGGCCGGGTCCTGGTGCCTGCGCAATCGATCTGACAGGCACCGGGACTGGCGCATGTGCTCTAGCATCGGGGCGACGCATATGCGCATATCACCGGTTTCCAAAGGGCTGTATCGTCTGCAGCCCCAAGGAGCTTGGTACGGCTGGCTGAAATGCAGAGGAGCGGCTTCCTACTGGAAGCCAATCTCTGCTATTAGCAGCCAGGACTGGCAGTCCCAGGGGGAGGTGACACCTCCCTCTGAGACTTCCCTGCTTTGTATGTGACTGGCAGGTAGAGCTGCCAATGGAAAGCCACTGCCAGTCACAGTGTAGCCAGTGCAGTCACGGACTGCACTGACTACACTGAGGTGGCAGATTTTACTGGGGGGGGCTGGAGCTCTGAAGCCCCTAGGCAAAAATCTGCCACTGGTTAGGACCTGATTGGTTGGTAAATTATCTCTCTCCATTATATCACTCTCCAAGGCTTAGTACATCTACCACTTAGGGTGAGATGTACTAAGCTCTGAAAAGTGATAAATTGAAAAATGATAAACTACCAGCCACTCAGCTCCTAACTGTCATGCTACAGGATGTGTTTGAAAAATGACAGTTAGGAGTTGATTGATTGTTAGTGTACACTGCATACTGATGCCATCATTTCATATATTTCTGTGTGTGACTCAATCGCTATTCTGGATAGAAAGATAGTGGGCCTGATTCAGAGTTGGGAATAGAGTAAGATATAGCAAGTAACTGTGTACCTGGACAAGCCATGTTGCAATACAAGGGGTGCAAATACATAAATTGTTTTGCATGTGAGGTAAATACTGGCCGCTTTTGCATGTAGCTCACAAATGCTGGACAGCTTTATTTTTACACTGCAATGTAGATGTCCGTTTGGACACCTCCCTCCCAAATCTAATCTCTCTGCACATGTTACATCTGCCCAACTGCAGTGCAGCATGGTCCTACCAAGATACACTGGCTCTTTTTTACTCTTTACCCAGAGTTGCTATATGAGCAACCCGCGCCATGCCTGTTGCCACGTATTGTTATACCTATAATCTGCGACATTATACCAATTCCTTCGCAACAAAAGCACTAATTTAGTGTACCTGTAAGTCCCTTTGTATCTGGCTACAATGCAAATAAGACACAAAATTTAGGATATTTTTTTTAAAAGTATGAATCGGTAACCATGGCGGAGCACCTGAGTCACGCCAAGCATCTTGTGCCATATGGGCAAAAACGCTAGGTGAAGAGGATACATCTGTATTACAGATATTTTGATGGGAAAGAATATTTGCTGGCATCGATGATCCATTTGATCCATTTACAAAGGGCTTAATGGCAGCACCCAGGGGCGGATTGGGCCGCCGGGAACTCGGGAGAGTTCTCGCTGGGCCTCCTCCTTCCTCCCTTATGTGGCTTGCTGCCAGGCTGTTTGACATAGCTGTGGGGCCGGCTGCCGTGTGATCGGAGCTCCAGCTGGAGCATCTGGACATGTGGAGAAGCTCTCTATGAAAATAAAGATAAATGGCCCGTGGCTGAGGGGGAGCTGCTGTGTATGTCCGCCCACAGCAGTTCCTCCCATGGGCCTTTGCGGAGCCTCCTTATGGCTCCAAGTCAAGCTGACAGCTCGGCCCAGCCCCTCCCCTATCTCAGTGGCATCTCTTAGCACTGTCTGCAGTAACAGAGGAGAAAGAGGTAAGGGACAACACAGGCTGGTACAGTGTCTGACAGTAAAAGTTACATGTATATATATATATATATATATATATGGTATACAATCGGGAAACCGGCTGCCTTAATACCGACAGCCGGCTTCCCGACTGTCATATCCTGGTGAGGGTGAAATGCCGGGTGTCTGACATTTCCCCGATGGCGGGAGACAGGCGCCCGGCATCCCGAGCGAAGGGCGCCATGATCGGACAGCCGCGGGGGGGAAGGAGGGTTAGGTCTAGGGTACCCGGGGGGGACTTAGGGTTAGACACCCCCCAGGAGGCTTAGGGTTAGGCTAGGGGGAGAGAGGGTTAGGCACTCCCGAGGGGGACTTAGGGTTAGTCACCCCCCCCGAGGGACATGTTTAGGCAGCGGGGAAGGGGGAGGTTAGGGTTAGGCACTTAGAGGGGGATTAGGGTTAGGCACTTGGGGGAGGTTAGGGTTAGGCACCCCTAAGGAGGGTTAGGGGGTTAGGTTAGTTTATACTTACCTTATACTTACCATGCGGCCGGAGGTATTTCATACCAGTTCCATATATATATATACATATATATATATATATATTACAGAGTGAAAGTAAAATTACATGTATATTGATGAGATGATCTGAGTGAGATGATATTTAATATATATCATCTCACTCAGATCATCCTCTCATAAATGTACATGTAACTTCCACTTTTACACTATATATTATAATACATATATTTACTCACAAAGCTATGTATAAACTCAAAATGTATATCTAACTTTTACTGACTGTCACTGTATACAGGTCAGAGGTACATGTGAGATTATATATATATATATATATATACATACAGTAAATATAGTATATATAACAGTATATATGTAGCTTTGTGATTTTATATATATATATATATATACACTGCTCAAAAAAATAAAGGGAAGACTAAAATAACATCCTAGATCTGAATGAATGAAATATTTTCATTAAATACTTTGTTCTTTACATAGTTGAATGTGCTGACACCAAAATCACACAAAAATTATGATTGGAAATCAAATTTATTAACCCATGGAGGTCTGGTTTTGGAGCCACACTCAAAATTAAAGTGGAAAAACACAGTACAGGCTGCTCCAACTTTGATGTAATGTCCTTAAAACAAGTCAAACTGAGGCTCAGTAGTGTGGGTGGCCTCCACGTGCCTGTATGACCTCCCTACAACGCCTGGGCATGCTCCTGATGAGGTGGCGGATGGACTCCTGAGGGATCTCCTCCCAGACCTGGACTAAAGCATCTGCCAACTCCTGGACAGTCTGTGGTGCAACGTGGCGTTGGTGGATGGAGCGAGACATGACGTCCCAGATGTGCTCAATTGGATTCAGGTCTGGGGAACGGACGGGCCAGTCCATAGCATCAATTCCTTCGTCTTGCAGGAACTGCTCACACACTCGAGCCACATGAGGTCTAGCATTGTCTTGCATTAGGAGGAACCCAGGGCCAACCGCACCAGCATATGATCTCACAAGGGGTCTGAGGATCTCATCTCGGTACCTAATGGCAGTCAGGCTACCTCTAGCGAGCACATGGAGGGCTGTGTGGCCCCCCAAAGAAATGCCACCCCACACCATTACTGACCCACTGCCAAACCGGTCATGCTGGAGGATGTTGCAGGCAGCAGAACTTTCTCCTTGACGTCTCCAGACTCTGTCATGTCTGTCACATGTGCTCAGTGTGAACCTGCTTTCATCTATGAAGAGCAAAGGGTGCCAGTGGCGAATTTGCCAATCTTGGTGTTCTCTGGCAAATGCCAATCGTCCTGCACAGTGCTGGGCTGTAAGCACAACCCACACCTGTGGACGTCGGGCCCTCATACCACCCTCATGGAGTCTGTTTCTGACTGTTTGAGCAGACACATGCACATTTGTGGCCTGCTGGAGGTCATTTTGTAGGACTCTGGCAGTGCTCCTCCTGTTCCTCCTTGCACAAAGGCGGAGGTAGCTGTCCTGCTGCTGGGTTGTTGCCCTCCTACGGCCTCCTCCACGTCTCCTGATGTACTGGCATGTCTCTTGGTAGCGCCTCCATGCTCTGGACACTACGCTGACAGACACAGCAAACCTTCTTGCCACAGCTCCCATTGATGTGCCATCCTGGATAAGTTGCACTACCTGAGCCACTTGTGTGGGTTGTAGACTCCTTCTCATGCTACCACTAGAGTGAAAGCACCGCCAGCATTCAAAAGTGACCAAAACATCAGCCAAAAAGCATAGGAACTGAGAAGTGGTCTTTGGTCACCACCTGCAGAACCACTCCTTTATTGGGGGTGTCTTGCTAATTGCCTATAATTTCCACCTGTTGTCTATTCCATTTGCACAACAGCATGTGAAATTGATTGTCAATCAATGTTGCTTCCTAAGTGGACAGTTTGATTTCACAGAAGTGTGAATGACTTGGAGTTACATTGTGTTGTTTAAGTGTTCCCTGTATTTGTTTGAGCAGTGTATATGTATATATATATATATATATATAAAATATACTGTGAACACGAATATATTACATGTACTGTACATTGAATGAGATGGATATATATATATATACATATATATATATTTACTCTCTGTATACAGTGTGACACTAAAATTTACATGTACAGTAATGAGATATATATATATTATATAATATATATATACAGCTTTGTAAATGTATATATATATATGTAATATATATGTATATATATATATATATAATATATTATATATGTTATGAATATATATCTGTATATACTGTATATTTAATGAAGAGAAACATAGGGGATAGTGCTGGAGAGATGCAGGTAGGATAGCGCTGGAGAGATGCAGGTAGGATAACTCTGGAGAGACGCAGGTAGGATAGCTCTGGAGAGACGCAGGTAGGATAGCTCTGGAAAGATGCAGGTAGGATAGCTCTGGAAAGATGCAGGTAGGAGAGCGCTGGAGAGACGCAGGTAGGATAACTCTGGAGAGACACAGGTAGGATAACTCTGGAGAGACGCAGGTAGGATAGCTCTGGAGAGACGCAGGTAGGATAGCTCTGGAGAGACGCAGGTAGGATAGCTCTGGAAATATGCAGGTAGGATAGCTCTGGAAAGATGCAGGTAGGAGAGCGCTGGAGAGACGCAGGTAGGATAACTCTGGAGAGACGCAGGTAGGATAGCTCTGGAAAGATGCAGGTAGGATAGCTCTGGAAAGATGCAGGTAGGATAGCGCTGGAAAGATGCAGGTAGGAGAGCGCTGGAGAGACGCAGGTAGGATAACTCTGGAGAGATGCAGGTAGGATAACTCTGGAGAGACGCAGGTAGGATAGCTCTGGAGAGACGCAGGTAGGATAGCTCTGGAAATATGCAGGTAGGATAGCGCTGGAGAGACGCAGGTAGAATAGCTCTGGAAAGATGCAGGTAGGATAACTCTGGAGAGATGCAGGTAGGATAACTCTGGAGAGACGCAGGTAGGATAGCTCTGGAGAGACGCAGGTAGGATAGCTCTGGAAATATGCAGGTAGGATAGCGCTGGAGAGACGCAGGTAGAATAGCTCTGGAAAGATGCAGGTAGGATAGCTCTGGAAAGATGCAGGTAGGAGAGCGCTGGAGAGACGCAGGTAGGATAGCTCTGGAGAGACGCAGATAGGATAGCTCTGGAAATATGCAGGTAGGATAGCGCTGAAGAGATGCAGGTAGGATAGCGCTGGAGAGTTGCAGAGAGGATAGCATGGTAGAGATGGAGGTAATGTTTCTGGAGAGATGCAGGGGGAGTGGAACTGGAGAGATGCACGGAGGATAGAGCTGGAGAGACAGACAGAATGAAGGTGGAGAGATGCAGAGGGGATGAGGTTGGTGAGATGTAGAAGGGGATGAAGCTGGTGAGACATAGAAGAGGATGAGGCTAACGGGACGTAGAAGGGGATGAAGCTTAGGAGATGCAGAAGGGGATGAGGCTGAGGAGACGCAGAAGAGGATGAGGCTGAGGAGACGAAAAAGGGCATGAGGCTGAGGAGACGCAGAAGGGGTTGAAGCTGGTGAGGCGTAGAAGGGGATGGGGCTGAGGAGATGCAGAAGGGGATGAGGCTGGTGAGACATAGAAGGGGATGGGGCTGAGCAGACACAGAAGGGGATGAGAAACAGAGGATGAGGGTTGAGAGACACAGATGGGATGAGATTTGTGAGATGCAGAAGAGGATCAGGCTGTGGAGACGCAGAAGGGGATGCGGCTGGCGAGACATAGAAGAGGATGAGGCTGGCGAGCCATAGAAGGGGATGAGGCTGAGGAGATGCAGAAGGGGATGATGCTGGAAAGGTGAAGAGGTTGTGAGGCTGGAGAGACGCAGAGAGGATGAGGCTGGAGAGGCATAGAGGGTATGAGGCTGGAGATTATTTATAACAGATTTAGAAGGATAAGGCTGGGGCAGAGTAATCTTTCTGAAGACATCTATTCTAAATAAACCATATCACTGATACAAATGATTTAGCTGGGTATCCACTATACAATTTTCTGGGCAACATCTCTTTTAAAACTCACTTCTAAAAACTCTCAGTTTAGTAAACTTACCCCTCAGAGAGACACTCACCCCTTTATTATAATGAATGCTGTCCCACAATGTTAAACTTTGTTTTTTCACTTCAGTGGAAACTTAGGTACCCTCAGGTGTCTACTCAACATTTACTCATCCGCCTTCCATTGTTCACAATCCACAATCCAAACACTACCGAATAAAGGGCCTGATTCAGCAGCGTACGCAATAGCGATGATGCACGCAGTCGATCATTTATTTGCCATTGCACATGTGTACAAGCCGCAATGCACGTGCGTAGCAATCGCATTGCAATTATGGACGCACAAAGGAATCTATCACAAAGTGAGTAACAGGAAGTCAGCGTTTGGGGGTGGTGACGGGGGAGTGGTTGGAGAACCATAGGCGTGCCAGTCCGTTTGAACACAGTTTCATGGTCGTGCAAACATTTGCCACTGTGATTGCTTACGCAGCATGAGAGCTCTCTGTGTGCGACAAGACTTTCAGTTTCTGCGGCTGGTCAGACCTGGTGTAAATGTGCATGCTACTCCGATGTGCGTCGATGGTACCGATGTATACGCAGAAGTGCGAGGTTGAATGCATATGAAAAAGCAGCAGCGGGTGTCTTTATGCTGGCTGAGCTGTGGCAGGCATTAGCATATTTTTTCAGCTGCATTTCGTGCAATTTGTACTACTGTGGGCACTGCATCAAGGGGGACCACTACTGGGGTTTACCACTGGGGGGATACTACTGTGGGCACTGCATCATGGGGGACCACTACTGGAGACTACCACTGGGGGGGATACTACTGTGGGCACTGCATTGTGGGGGACCACTACTGGGGACTACTACAGGGGGCACTGCATCAAGGGGGACTCCTACTGGGGGAACTATATAAAGGGCACTGTATAGGAGGGACTACTACTGGGGGCACTACTGGGGGCACTATATAAGGGGCTCACTACTGGGGGCACTGCACAGGGGGGCCCACTACAGGGGGCACTGAAAAGGGAGAACCACCACAGGGGGCACTGCATAATGGGGACAACTACTGGGGGCACTGTATAAGGGGCACTGTATATGGGGGATCACTACTGGGGCCTGCATATGAGAGATCACTACTGGGGGCGCTGTATAAGGGGAACTAATGGGGGGCTGCATAAGGGGGACCACCAGTGGCTTATCTAGGGTATTTGGAGCCCAGGGCTAATTTAAAAAGGGAGCCCCCCTCCCCCACCCAAAACCCCGATATGTGCGCGCGCGGAAAAAAAATGGGCATGGTCACTTAAAAATGGGGCGTGTCAACATGACACACCCCTTTATTTTCACGCTGAACATTCCTATCCATATGCACCTTAACCCCAGTAGTACCCCTTATACAGTACCCCCAGTATGCAGTTGTGGTCCCTCTTATGCAGGCCCATAGTAGTGCCCCTTATACAGTATCCCCAGTAGTGGTCCCCCTTACACAGCCCCCAATTAGTTCCCCTTACTCAGTGCCCCCAGTAGTGGTCCCCCCAAATGCAGTGCCCTATGTAGTGTTCCCCCTTATGCAGTGCTCCCAGTAGCAGTCCCCACAATGCAGTGCACCCAGTAGTGGTATCCCCTTATGCAGTGCCCTTTATATAGTGCCCCCAGTAGTAGTCCCACCCTCCTATGCAGTGCCCTTTATATAGTGCCCCCAGCAGTAGTCCCCCCATGCAGGTTTCCCAGTAGTGGTCCCCCTTATGCAGGCACCCAGTAGTGATCCCCCCTATCTAGTGCCCCCTGTAGTGGTCCCCGCAGTGCCCCTAGCAGTAAGCCCCTTATATAGTGCCCCAGCAGTAGTCCCCCCCTTCCCATGCAGTGCCCCCAGTAGTGGTCCCCCTGATGCAGGCTCCCAGTAGTGACCCCCCCTATCCAGTGGTCCCTGTAGTGGTCCTTCCTGTTATTGCCCCCAGTTGTGGTCCCCCCAGTGCAGTGCCCCTAGTAGTAGGCCCCTTTTATAATGCCCCCATGCCCCAGTAGTAGTTCCCCCCCAAGTAGTGGTCCCCAGTTGAGGTTCCCCCTCCCGATTAAGTGCCCCCAGTAATAGCCCCCCCCCAGTAGAGGTCCTCCTAATAATGGTGCCCCCAGTAATAGCCCTCCCCAGTAGAGGTCCTCCCAATAATGGTGCCCCCAGTAATAGCCCCCCCCAGTAGAGGTCCTCCTAATAATGGTGCCCCCAGTAGTAGCCACCCCCCCATTGTGCCCCCACCTTGTAGAGGTCCCCCCAGTGGTAGCCACCCCCGTTGTGCCCCCAGTAGTGCTGACAGGTTTTTAAAAATATATATATAAAAACATACTTACCTGAATCCACTCTGCTGCTCCTCCAGTCCGCGCCGCCGCTCCCACCACCGCCGCCACCCGCCAGTCCTCCCGGGCTGGCGCGCTCAGCATAATGGGACAGACGTCATGACGTCTGTCCCATTACCCACTGCAGGAGCCGGACGGAAGTCCGGCTCTTGCAGTGGGTACTGCAGCAGTCAGTGAGAGTCTATCTGACTCTCATTGGCTGCTGTTTAACACACGCATCGACACCAGCGCACGCACATAGGGGCGCTCCATTTTAGAATTTGCCCTGAGCTCCAAATACCCTAGTTACGCCACTGTTAGTCGTGCTGCAGTATTTCGGTGGTGAAAGCATTTCAAAGAGGGCACTATGCGAGTGACTGGCTAAGTGCGTTCTGGGAGACCATCCACTGCGGTTACAGATGTCAAAGCTGCGGAGATGTTGCAAAATGACAGAAGGTTAACTTTACGCAAACATTCTGGCATCTCATTTGGTTCAGCATATTGTTACAAAGAAACTGAAAATGCATCGCAGAAATATCACAGAAGAGCAGATGCGACGACGAGTTGAATTGTGCAAGATCGCTGTTCAAATGTCGAAGAGGATATCCGATTTCCTGACATTGATTGTGACGTGTGATGAATTGTGGATTGGTCATTATGATCCGGAATCCAAACAACAGTCCAGTGTAAGGAAACAAGCAAATTCGCCTCCGCCAAAAAAAATTCTGTGTTATTCATTCAGCATGTAAAACCATGCTTCTGCTGTTCTTTGATGCGCAATGCATGATCCTACAGCACCGGGTTCCCTGAGGACAGATAATTATTGGTGACTTCTAAGCAAACGTCCTGAAAACCCATTTGCGTGGAGCCATTAGGAAGAAAAGATCACATTTACTGAAGAAACAATGGTTTTTGCTCCAAGACAATGCTGCCCGACCACATGTTGCTACTGTTGCATTGGTAGCACTGACTGAAATTAATGGGACAGCACTAGAACACCCTCCATATAGCCCGGACTTAGCACTAGGGCCGTTTCTATGCATACGCATGGTACGCAGCTGAGTAGGGTGCCACATATTGGAGGGCGCCTCAGCTGCCACCATGCGGGCCGCGGGCAGACTGTGTCTCTGTGACACAGCTGCACCGGTGTGTAGTGCTGACCGGATGGAGTTTGATCAGCACTACACAGTGACAAACACACAGCCACCGGTGCCGGCAGCATTGTGTTTGTTTTAAATAGAAGCCATTGAGAGTCTGTCAGACTCTCAATGACTGCTGCGCCCAATGCCGGAGTCGGGCTGGAGCTCACTCATGAGCTCCATCTTCCAGCTTCAGCAGTGGGTAATGGGAGATACGTCATGACATCTCTCCCATAATGTAGAATGGGCCGGCCCAGGAAGACGGACGGAGAAGTGGATGGCGGCGGCGGGAGCAGGAGCCGAAGCGTGGATTCAGGTAAGTGTTTTTTTTTTTAAAATTACGTGTGTGTCTAATGGGGGAGGGGTACTACAAGGGGGGGACTACTACTAGGGGCACTACAAGGGGGGGCTACTATTGGGGGCACTGCATCGGGGGACCACTACTGGGGGCACTGCATAGGAGGGGACCTCCACTAGGGGCACTACAAGGGGGGACTATTACTAGGGGGACTACTACTAGGAGCACTACAAGGGGGACTACTACTAGGGGCACTACAAGGGGGGGACTACTACTAGGGGCACTACAAGGGGGGGACTACTACTAGGGGCACTACAAGGGGGGGACCACTACTAGGGGCACTCCAAGGGGGGGACCACTACTAGGAGCACTGCATACGGGGGAACTACCACTGGGAGCACTGCATCGGGGGACAACTACTGGGGGCGCTATATAAAGGGCAATACTGGGGGTACTGCATAGGGGGGAACTACAACTGGGGCCACTATTTAAAGGGCACTGCATAAGGGGTACCACTATTGGGGGCACTGCATGGGGGGACTACTACTGGGGGCACTATATAAGGGGCACTGCATAGGGCATATCACTCCTGGGGGCACTACTACTGGTGGCACTATATAAGGGGCTTACTACTGAGGGCACAAGGGGCACTGCACAGGGGGGACCACTACTGGGGGCACTGTATAAGGGGCACTGCATAGGGGGGATCACTACTGGGGGCACTACTGGAGGCCTGTATAAGAGGGACCACTACTGGGAGCATTGCATACTGGGGGTACTGTATAAGGGGCACTACTGGGGGCCTGCATAAGAGGGACCACTACTGGGGCATTGCATACTGGGGGTACTGTATAAGGGGCACTACTGGGGGGACTGCATTAAGGTGCATATGGAATGGAAAGGACTGTTCTTAGAGTGACGAGAAAGGGGTGTGTGTCATGGTTATGTATTTTTCCATGAGAAGACGGCCCCTTAATTTGTATGGGCACGCGCAACAATATGCCGGGGGCACCAAAAAATATACTCGCTTACCAAAAAATTTGGGCTAAGGCCAGTCCTGCTTAGCACCCTGATATTTCTGGGCATTCCCAACCCTGAAACAACTGCGCGGAAAGAAGTTCTCAACAGATGATGAAGTGAAAAATGCCACAGCTGCAGCACTAACAGTGATGTCACAAAACAGTCTACTACACGTCTTTGAATCATTGTTGAAACGCTGTAAAAATTTATTGAATGTGAAGGACGCTACTTTGAAAAAGAAAAATGTTCAGATCCTGTGAGTCATCTGATTCTGAATAAAAAAAAATCAGTCTCATTACTTTTCAATTAGCCCTCATATATATGAATATTATGTGTGTATAATTTTAGGATGTAGATATACAACACAAAAGTTAACACAGTAGAAGGTTATTTATTGTAACTGTTCCACAAAGATTATATTTTCCATATACCTGTATATAGGATATTTGACATAAAACAACCTAACATAAAATGCACTGTAATTAATAAGTGTAGCTTACCATGGTAAATGAGACGTTTATTGTTTTCAACAGTATATAATTTTGCAGTACATCAACTTGACAACAGATGGTGCTGCAGCACTAGTGTGCAGTACTTTGTAGAAAATAGATCAATTTCAGTGATTTATTTCCTGAATTTAATATATAAAACACAAATAAACAATTGGTCTGAGTGATACTGTTCAGTGTGAGCCAGCAGTCACAAGTTCTTAAAAAAAGGAAATTACTAGAAATAAAGGGGAAGTACTAGATATTCACTTATTAATGGTTCTGGGCATATGTATGACTACAATTGTGTACATTATTATATATATATTATATATATATGATATGTATTATTTTAAATACACACACACACACACACACACACACACACACACACACACACATATATATATATTATACATATATTTCTGTATACGAATGCGAACATGCTTGTTTTTTCCTATTTTGTTTTTATATATATTTTGATATATTATGCTCAATATTTGTAAATTGATGGGATGCTCAAATAAAAAGTGATTTAAAAAATAATAATTAAATCCATTTAATACAGCCCTCTTATTTTGACTTACTAAATAGATACACATATTTTATTAATATTTATTTGTACAATGTACTAATAATTTGGATAGAGAATAAAAATAATTTAGAATTTGTAATTAGAATGGCAAACGATAGTACGGTGATGCAGTGGTAATGGGATTGATTACAACCAGGTCCTTATATGTGCAAAGTTTGTATGTTCTCCTCATGTTTGTATGGATTTCCTCTGGTTCATTTTGACAAAAATTAACCCTAGTGGATATGTTGTAGGGAATATAGCTCTACTACGGCAGGGATTGATGTGAATGACTAAATATTCTGTGTAGCGCTGTGTAAAATGTGTTTGCTATTTATGAGAAGAATATTTTTGTCTCATAATATTAAAATGGCGAAATTGGGTAATATTTAACCAGTGCTAAATTCTTGTAGATCTCAACTAAAATATATCAAGTACTACAAATAAATATCATAGGCAACATCTTTAATATAAGTTACATTTTCTATACACTTTAATATCTACTAAATATTAATTCTAAACTGTGTGCCTATGACATGTGTAGTGAGACTCAGTTACCCACCACCTGTGCAAGGTATGTGCCACCTGATGTACACAGTATAGTAGGATTATATAGTAGTTACCCATACAGACAATTCTGAGCTTTTCTGGTGGCCGATGTGGATGAGCCACATCTCCCCAAGCTGCTATTTATACCCCGAAGCAGGAGACAGAGGTCATGGTGCAGTATTACCTGGAGGACCACATGGACTGCCTACCACTGTCTGAAGAGCTAACTGGCAGAGCAGCTAGCAGCAAGTGAAAGCAGTGGTAGTGTGAAAAGATGGGGGGCAGAAAAAAGAGGATGAGTAAGAGAATGAAAGAAGGGAGAGAGAGAATAGGTTTGAGATAGAGAAGAGAGGAAGAAAGGAAATAAAAAGAGAGAAAAGAGGGGGGGGGGGAGAAAAAAGGGGAGCGAGAGAAAAGGGGAGAGCAAAGAAGGGGGAGAGAGTGTAAGGCAGATGGGGCAGAGATAGAAAGATGTATGGAAAAAGAGCGAAAGAGACTGGTAGAAATGGGACTCAGAGATGAGAAGGAGCAAAAAGAGCAAAAATAAAGTCTGCCAAAGTCATTATCCTGTGCATTTCTCCTGCAGCCTGCTGTGACCCCTCTGCCGGGTTACCTCCTGCTCCAGCTTCTCAACAAAAGTTCTGGGGCTGCGTGGAACACTCCGGGTTCACTCTTGCAACGTTGGGCCTCCAATACTGAGTCCTGCTCCATGGTGTGCTTGGCTCTCCCTTGTGACACTGTTCTCCCTGTCCCTGGCACTGAACTGTCTGCCTGTGTGTATTCTCCGGAGGGCTCCCCACTGTCTGATTACCTTTCACCCACTGCCACTGCCATGCAGACTCCCATTCTTTGGCTCTGCTTCTGTCTTCTGTTATGGTGAGTCCTGGCTGACTGGGGCTTGTGGTGCCTCCATAGATTTTGTCAGCTCTGCCTTGCCTTGCATCTGGGGACTTATCATTATTGCAGTCTGCTCCTATGCTGGCTGGGTATGTGGTGCTTCCAGGGACCTGGTTTTCTAGCCTCCAATGTTATCATCACTGCATATCGCTGCCTTTGGGGATTTTAGAATTGCTATGTGCTTCCGTGTTCCTCATACTGCTGGACTGTGTGGCCCCCTCATTGTAACTGTGGCCCTTGCCTCCTTCTTCTAGTTTATAATGAATAAAAGATCGCTGCCAGGTTGGGAGAAATTTACTTATTCTACATCTACCCATGATCCTCCAATTCCCTTGGCAGATGATCAGTCTCCTTCTGATATTCCAGGTGTCACCATGGAACATTTGTTACAGGCCATTACTGACTCTGAGAAAAGGTTGGCGGACAAAATGGCAGAGGTGGATATTGATATTCCATTACTCCATCAGGATATGCAGAAGATGAAAGAGCAGATTGGAGAAACGGAGACCCATATTTCCACAATTGAGGATACTACTGCTCCTTTCCCAGTACGTTTGACTTCCCTGGAGTTGCACATGATGGCCTGTCAGTATAAATTGGTTGACTTTGAGGGGTGCCTCTATCGCAATAACATTCGCTTGGTTAAAATACCCGAAAAGGCGGCGGGTCCTGTTCCAGAACATTTTCTGGAAACCCAGCTGACTACTTTTGGACAGGAAGTTTTCACCACACAACTTGCTATAGAATGGGCTTACAATATACTGTACCTATGAGGCCTCGTCCTCCAGAATGCTATCCGGCGCCTTTCCAGAACCGAGAGTCCCCTAAAATAGCTATTTACTAAGGCTTGTCTGCTGAGCTACAAAAATCTACAGTACAATTTGCTCAGTTTAAAAGAAGGCTGCGGTACTTACAATTACTCTACCCAGTGTTTATTCCGGCTAGGCTCTGCATTGTCTCGGGTGGGTGGACCCACTTCTTTACCTGTACACGAGATGCTGCTTCCTGGCTTGCCCTTCAGACTCTGACATGGAACAGTTCTCTGGGATGAAGCTTCTCTTTTAGAGTATACTGTTGGATTAGTGTGTATTTTTGCTACATTGTTATCTATGTGTTCATATGCTTTTATTTTAGTACTTCATGATTTTGTTTTGTTATGTTATTTGCATTTATGTCATTGCTGTTATGTGGGCAAGCTATGTATTCCAATGTTTCTCCATTGGCCTAATTTTACTTATTTTTATATGTCTGCAGTATTATCTGTTTTGTACTGTGTCTCGGGTTGGTTTCAGCTTGGCCTTTACTTCTGAGCTGGTTGAGTCGTGCCCTTAAGGCACACTGATGTAGTTGCCCCAAATGTAGTTATTGTATTTTCTCATTTGTTTCTTATTTTGATAGTATACCTAGGTTGGGGTTTGGTATGCACAGTGGAACGGGTTGGGTAATTGTTTTGTTTTATTGTTGTATTTGTTTCTTCTTCTTATGTTATACACATAAATCCCTTAGCGCTAAGTTTGGGAGAAATAGTGTGTCTTGACATTCTATTTCTGTCATACCAATCAATTTGGTACTTTTTAAGAACACAGTTCTCTATACATTATTAGTTTATGTAAAATGTTTCATTTTCTACTTTGCGCAACACAGTGTTTTCTTTTGTTAATGTATTTGGCGGAAAACCTGCGGACCCCTTGTCCCTTGGTGTTGTCTTGGGATTAGCATTGTGTCTCCTGATATTGTCTATGTCCCCTCTTTATCTTTTATGTTAAATGCTCTATCATGGAATGTCCGGGAACTTAATGATAAGACAAAGCGCTCACAGGTTTTGAGTCAGATAAAGTCCCATGTCTCTGGTATAGTTTGACTTCCTGAGTCCCACTTGGTGCATAATAAAATTCTCTCCATTAAAAAACCGAGGTGGGGTGGTCCTATCATTCTACTTTGCATTCTAATTCTAGGGTGGAAGTGTTGGTTCTTAGACAGAAATCTTAGTTTTGTTTGCCTTGAAGTACAGATAGATTTTTTGTGTGGTACGATTTTTCTTAGCGGTACATTCTATGCTTCCCCTGATGTTTTACTGGTTGTTTATATACCCCCTCCTCTTTCTTTAATAATGTGATCTCTAAATATTGTAAATTTCAAACTGATGTCCCTAGGGTCCCTGTAACTTGTGCAGGAGATTTTAATGCTGTGTTGGATGACACTTTAGATAGATGGAGAGAGGATGCGCAACCCCCCTCCTTTAGTTCCACTTGTTTTCTCCGGTTAATAGCGGAGATGGGCCTTGTGGATACCTGGTGTCAGAATCATCCTGAGACGAGGTGTTACTCCTGTTTCTCGTCATCTCTCCACTCCTCCAGGATTGACATGCTGTTACTCTCACAGTCCCTCCTCCTGGCGATCTGTGAGGTAATATATTTGTCTCGAGGGGTTTCGGATCACTCCCCTATGTTGGCTACTTTGAAGTTTAAACTTTCTAATGGGGCCTCCTTTTGGAGATTACACCCCTTTTGACTATCACAGATAGGAGCGGCATCCGATATGGTGGCATGGTTTTTTTTTGCTGATAATTCTCTTTTAAGGCCTTCCTCCAGGGCACTTTGATATCTCGGGTGGCTTGGGAGGAAGATTTGGAATAAGAATGTTGTGATATTGAGAAAAGGATGGAAAGGGTGAGCAAATTTATAACTTATATGGCTCGGGTCGACTCTGCCTCCTCCACTGTAGGTAGGTGACTGTAGGGCTGCTCATACCTCTATCCAGGGGCGGATTGGGATTGAAAACCAGCCCGGGAAATTTTTTGGAAGCAGCCCTACATTGGGGGGGGAGGGGGGCGTTGTCTATTTAGGAGGTGGAGTCTTTCTTCTTGAAAGATGAACACTTTTGGACTCTGGGCCTAATTCAGACCAGCTCGTTAGGGTTGAGCGCTCGCAAGCGGGTCGATGTTGGCCAAGTGCGCATGCGCGAGACCCAAATAACGACGGCCAAGCTGTCGCTATGGGTCTCGCACCAAAGGGGGCGTGCTGTCGATGGTGAGTGACAGCACGCCCCCTTTGGTGGGCGTGCCGGGGGCGTGGCTGCCCAGACGGAGCAGCACAAGTGATGTCAGTGGGAGTGCTTTTAGCTCTGATAGAGCCAAAAGCACTCCAGGGCTTGCGGCAACGAGACCCTACCGCAAGGGTCTCATTGCAAGCCCGATGGTCACGATGGTCTTGACCATCGCGACCATCTTTTTGGCCGCTCGCTATAGGTCACCCACAGCTATGTGAGCGGCCAGGAGGCTGTTTTAAAAACTAAGAGGGACGGCCCGTGTTTAGAGCGAGCGCTCTGTTAGAGCGTCCGGCTCTGAATCAGGGCCTCTGTCCCAGTGTAGCTTACATGCTATATTCCCTGCCACATGCACATAAATAGTGGGAGTGCCGAAAGGAAACCCACACACATACAGGGAGAATATACAAACTCCACACAGTTAGGGCCTTGGCAGGTATTGAACCCTTTACCTCCATAATGTGAGGCAGTAATGCCTAAACATTATATGAACTGTAATGCCCAGTTTGAGTAGCTCCTCATTTGTCAGGGTATGTGGGAGGATTGGATTTTACTTTCAGTCCAGAGTGCAGCTGTGGACCCCTCACCTCTCTCTTCCCCATCACCCCTAGAAGGCCATGCCCCGCAGAGCATCAGAGGAGTCCTGTGAGAGAAACATGACTGGCACACAATTGTGAAGCTAACTAGTTATCTTCTGTCTCTTCAGCTCAGGGGTATGCATGGAGGGACACAGCCAATTTGGATAATACAGAGAAGAAATGGATTTAGAACTCATGGGGCCCTAAGCAAGTTAGTTTGGGGCTCCACTCCCTCAACTGCATACAATTTTACACATACACACTGCCCCATAGCCGCACACACATACACTGTCCCTATAGCCGCATACACACTGCCCCAAAGACGCACACACACACACTGCCCCAATGACGCACACACACACTGCCCCATAGACGCACACAGACATGGCCCCCATAGCCACACACACACACACACTGCCCCATAGCCGCAGACACACACACATGGCCCCCATAGTCACACACATGCCCCCCCATAGCCGCACACACTGCCCCATAGCTGTACACACACATGGCCCACAGACGCACACACTGCCCCATAGCTGCACACACACATGGCCCATAGCTGCACACACACGTGGCCCATAGCTGCACACACACATGGCCCATAGATGCACACACTGCCCCATAGCTGTACATACACGTGGCCCATAGACGTACACACTGCCCCATAGCTGCATACACACGTGGCCCATAGACGCACACACTGTCCCATAGCTGCACACACACACTGCCCCAAAGACGCACACACACACACACACACTGCCCCTTAGCCACACAAAACACATCTGCTCCATAGACACACACACACACAGCCCCATAGCTGCAGACACACACACATGCCCCCCATAGCCGCACACATACACACACACATGCCCCCCATAGCCGCACACACACACTACCCCATAGCCGCACACACACATACACACACATGCCCCCCATAGCCACACACATACACACACTGCCCCATGGTCGCACAGACACACACACATGGCCCCCATAGCCACACACACCCCATAGCTACACACACTGCCCCACAGCCTTCAAATGCTTACAGCAATACAACCAACAAGGCACAGTGACAGGACAGTTAAAAGATCTAATTTTCCCCTGATGCTCAGTGAGTTCAATGCTCCAGCCCTGGCAGTGCCGGCCCCGGGGATGTTATCACCCTGTAGATCTGTAGAAGGACGGCAGTGCACTGCGCCCTATGCAACACTGCTGTCTCTTCCCTTCCCTTCCCTCCCCTCCCCCTCCAGCTTAAATCTTCACTAGCAGCGGCTGGGTGGAGGACGGGGATCTCCTCCTAAACCCTGGTAAGACTGACTGCAGCCGGTTCCCTGAGCTCCTTACCTCGGCACACTACTGTAGTTGCAATTGGAGCCTGTTCTTTCCGTGCAGCCCAGGCGTCCCGGGCCGACATGACTCTCTCCCTGTATAGAGTCTGTGCTCCAGCCGCGGCGTTGCCGTAGAAAGCACCAGCCCCTACACTGACAGAAGAATACATTTCTGCACATGCGCAGAAGCTCCCAAAGCTGCCTGAGCGGAGCTGAGCTCCGATCACAGCAGCTATAATATTAAATGGCCCGGCCCTGTGTAAACTATTGAGAGGTGGCGGCCCAGCGGGAACTGTCCCGGTTTCCCGCCAGCCCAATCCGCCCCTGCCTCTATCCCATCTGTGGCTGCAAAATTTTATGATTAATTTGGAAAGACGTATGCTCCTCATGCTTGTTACTTCCTGCAGATCTCACCTTTTAATTAGACCAGATAGTTCTCCCCAAATTGTCCATGAATGGTTGAGTTTTTTTAGACTCCCCTATCTCTATAGAGGAAGTGAAGATGTTATTAAATCCTTCCCTTCTGGCAAAGTTGCTGGTGTTGATGGGCCCCCTATTGAACTGTATAAGACCCACCTGGGTTATTTGTCCCTAAACTGTTGGATGTATTTGTTTTGCGCTCTTAGAGGTGATCTATGGTCGAAGCTCTGATTCCCAAACCCGGTAAGGATCTGGCTTATCCAGACTCCTATAATCCCATTTCCCTTCTGCACACTGATATTAAAATATTGGTAAATATTCTTGCTTTACATTTTACATTTTTACTTCGCTTTACATTTTTATAAGGTATAAGGTAATCCTAGAAATTATTCACCCTAATCAAATTGGCTTTATGCCGGTAAAATTGACTGCTATTAATTTAAGGCGTTTGTTTTCTTATTTGCAACTTACCCATAATGGTGTGGAGGATGCTTTGGTTGAGTCTCAAGCATTTGGCTTGGTAGAATGGCATTATTTATGGACTGTACTCTCGTACTTTGGAAAGGGTGAAGGGTGATGGGTTTATAATTTGGATCCGATTGTTGTATTGTGGCTAGAGCCTGTATTAATGGTCACTGACTCCTTCTCTTTGGGTAGGGTACCAGACAGGGCTGCCAGCTCTCTCCCTCCTTAGTTGCTATTGCCATTGAGCCATTAGCTTGTGCCATTCATGCATCTCCTACTATCTGTGGGTTTTTGGTCTCGGGTCTTGAGGAAAAACGTGTGCTGTATGCAGATGATATGTTATTGTATTTGTCTGATATGCATTGCTCCCTGATGTCTCTATTGGCAATAGTGGATACTTTTAATTATTTTTCAGGAATACAGATCAATTGGGATAAAACTTTAGTTTTCCCTGTACGGCCTAATTTCTCTCAGCAACAGTCTTATAATTTACCTTTGCGCTGGTGTTTACAATTTAAATATCTAGTTATTTAGATTACTAACTCTCTGAAAGAATAGGTTTCCCTTAATATCCAGTTTCAGCTAGATTATTGTAAGACTCAGTCCCATGTGTGGCGGTGGCTTCCTCTGTCAGTTACAGGTAGGGTAAACCTGGTAAAGATGGTTATACAACCAAATGGACTATGGGGTCTATTTACTTGACTGGGATAAAGTGAATGGAGATAAGGTACCAGCCTATGAGCTCCTAACTGCCATGTCACAGGCTGTGTTTGAAAAATGTCTGGAGCTGGTTGACTGGTACAGTACCTTATCTCTGTTCACTTTATCTCTTTCCAAGGCTTAGTAAATACAGTAGATCCCTATATGCTTTGCAACATTTTCTGGTTTACCTTCCTTTTTCTTTATTCTCCTTAATAGCCCGATATGTGACTTGCTTTGTTGGGGGAAATAGGCAAGCTCACATCACATACAAAACCTTATGTCATTCCCCCTTGTACTTCCCGATATGAGGTTATATTATTTGGCGGCTCAACTCCAGGAATGGGTTGTTGAATCTGACCTTGGGGATGCGTACTGGCCTTTACATCACCAGGTGGTAATCCCCTTAATCTACTTGGACTTGCTACATCCTTCTTGAACTGTTATCCTACAATATAGTGGAGGAGGCTTGCAAAGTCTGGCAGTCAGCGGCTAAGATTTTGGATGATTGATACTTATTCTCCCCTTTTTTTCTGAACTCCTTGCTCTTGGGGATGGCGTACCTCTAGTTGTCTCATCGAGTGGGAACTATAGGTCAGATGTATCAGAATGATGTGCTCCATTTATTTTCTCAGATAAGGATTGACTTTGATCTTCTGAATAGTATACTTTATAGATTTTTGCAGCTCCACCATGCTCGTGATTGGTGGGGGGTACAGTCCTAGCTATATCCGAATCGCAGTCATAGAGATTACAGTGGGATGGTGACTTGAGCCCCCTGATGGACGATGACTGGATGATGGTACTTGGGGCCTGATTCAGACCCGGACGCAAGTGGGCGTTCGCTCGTCCGCCGTACGAGCGGAAAAATTTAAATTTAAGCGCTCGCTCGTATGTTCGCTCGTAGCTAACCTTCCGCCCCATATTCTCCCAACCCCTCCTCTAGCTAGCGAGCATTCAAAATAGCGAGCGTCCGTCTCCTCTTTGGCTGCATTGAGCACTCGCACAAGTCAATTCCGGAAGTGGCCCTGTCATTTTTCGATTGCCTGCTATTTCATTCTGCAAACATACTTGAATCAATTAATAGCGATCACTATAGTAATTACCTTAATTGTTATTCACATGTTTGCAATCCTGTTTTTTTTTCAATGTCAATAAACTTTATTCTTGTTATTGCGTGTCATTTCTTCCGCAGAATACGTACGGTTTGACCAAGGGGATGGTTTTTCGAAATTAATAGTTTGTTAGAATGCTGCTATTGTTTTGCGTTTTATTTTTATAGGCAGATTTTAATACTTTATTTTTGATATTTAAATTAGCTTACGCATGTCACTGTATCAAGCCTATCATAACTCACATTATATTTGTGAGGGTGTAGGTCACATGACTCATACAATAACCAATAAAATTGTTCCTGTTAATTTACAAAGTACATTAGCCAATCAAATTTTTTCTAGGACTTTTATTAAAACTGTTTTGTGTAAAAAAAATCATTGCCATCATGAGAGCCGCCGCTTTTTGTTGCCGTGAGCTACTGGTCCTCACTGAGGTGATGGACCAGAGAATTACTGACCATCCGCACCCCATCACCAACCTCTGCAAGCGGCTGGCCTACACGGAGGTGTGCCGCCGCCTGTGTTCCCTCGGCTATCGCCAAAATATCGGCCAGCTGGAACGCAGGTGGTCAGATCTGAGGCGCAGATCCCCACGCCTGCTGGCCCGTTTGTGTCTCCAGATAGTGCAAAGTAAGTGTTTCTGTGTATGTTTATTTTTTTTATTTTTATTCTCATACCTGCGTGTGCATGTTTACAGTATAGGCCTGTTTGTTTATTTTGGACATACCTGCGTGTGCATGCTTACAGTATAGGCCTGTTTGTTTATTTTGGACATACCTGCGTGTGCATGTTTACAGTATAGCCCTGTTTGTTTATTTTGGACATACCTGTGTGTGCATGTTTACAGTATAGGCCTGTTTGTTTATTTTGGACATACCTGTGTGTGCATGTTTACAGTATAGCCCTGTTTTTTTTTTTTTTACATTTTTTGGATAAAATCAAAATACTAAAAGGCAATTTGTAATTACAAATGTTTTTCTCCATCATTTAGGGGCAGAGCAGAGACTCACATGTCGCAGACGTGTGTCTCGTCCCCTATCCCCCACTCCCACCCAAACATCCTCTGCCCACTCTTCCCCAAATTCCCCCTCCACCCCAGACCTTGCCGCCTGTCAGTCCCCTCCCTCTCCTCACATTAACATCCCTCCAACTTCCCCTCCACTCAAAACCCCCCTCTCTTTTCCTCACCCTCCACTTCATCCCACATTACCCCTCCTCCTTCCCTGAGCCACTGGCCCACCTCTGATGAGGAGGAATTCGGGGCTCCAGGCCCAGTCAGCAATGTGTCCGGTATGTTTACATTTTAAACTATAGTTTTTTGTTATGTTTGTTTTATTTTAGTTGATGTTGTCCTTTTGCCTGTGCAGTTCAAAATAGTAAAGTAGTTCCAATGTTTTTTTAAATATATCTTTGTGAAACAATGTCAAGGATGTTTTCCCCTTACACATATGACACATGTCCAAACACTCACACTTGTGTCTTTCTTGTTTACGCTACCAACAAATGTCGTAGTTTGGCTTAGTTTGTTTTTTTTAGGATTTTTTTTCTTCTTTTTGGGCCTTATTTGTTTTAAATCTTTTCTTTTTGCATTCCTTTTGTTTTGGACATGTTTTGGTAACTGAAGTATTTTTTTTGGTATAGTCTGAATTTTTGGTTGGTTGTTAAAATCTAAATGTCATTTTAGTAATCCGCACATTTTTTTAACCCACAGAGGACCAGAGGCGTAACGAGGCAATTGCTGCTGGATTACTGGATCTATGGGGCCATGTAATTGCCATGCTGGTAGCATTGGATCATCTTTTGGCGATCCTACGCCACTAATTTTTTTACTTGACAAAGAAAAATTACCCAAAAAATAAAGTTTATTTTGAATTATTTAAGTCTCATTCCTTGTCTGTAAATCTTAGATTGTTGAACCTTACATAAGTCTACTATTTGTCCCAGAGTTTTTAAGTAATGTACATTTGTTTGTAGAAAGCTCAAGTAAGTATGTAAGCTTGCACATTAAACACATATATATCAAAGAAACAGAATTTGCAAGAAGGCAAAGACTGAAAAAAGACAAATAAGTCTTTTTGGGGCACTCTTGAAAACAAATATCAATATTGGAAATATTTAAAATGTACTTTAATTAATTGCCTTAGCTAAAATAAAGTCTAATTCACAACAAACTTAATTAAAGACAAACATATACAATGAATGTGTGACACGCAAATGCACACGATAAACAAATCATAATCAGGATCGTATAGTCTGTGGTAGCATGAACATGAGGTTGGTATATCCTGTGAATAGGTAAATCGTAATTACGATCGTAGGCTCTGTAATAATATATAGGCAAGGTTAATATATCTTATTAAATTACATAACTCATAGTCATATGCCTACCTCTAGGTAAATAAGAGTATCAGTAACACAAATTGTTTTATTATGTACTGATAATTAGATAGGCGAAAATATAATGATTTATAGGGTCCTAATAAGTTACCCACGAGATAAATTTCTGTAGGGTACAAGTAAATTATGTCACACACAATAAATAGAAGGATGATCAATAAATCAATAAATTGTACAATGGAAATAAAAAATTACTTGTTTACCATGATCACATCTATTAGCATAACAGAAAAACTGTTAATCATGCAGCATATCCTATTATCTAAAATTCCATAGTCAATAAGTACATCTGGTTTATCTTGGTCCGATGAAAAATCCAGTGATAAGGGAAGGTAACCAGTTTACAAGTAGGTATAAAATATCATACAACAGTCAGATCATAATTAGTGCAGTATGTATCCACGATCTCAAAACAATAAAGGCATAACATTACACTTAATAATGTACTTATTCCTGAACCCAATGAAATCACAGGTAATGTCCTGGCATTGTCAATAATTCATAGAGACACCAATTTTCTATAATACTAATATTTAGTTAAACAATCAATTTTATAATCTGCACGGGGAAAAATAATCCCTTGATGGACCAGTGCAAAAGAATCAATTATAATGTAATAACGTAGTAAGTATGGTCTACAAGTGATTATTAATGCACTGTTATAGTGAATTCAGAGTGATCACATTAGATGAAAGTCCAGTACCACATGGAGATTATGCTGGTGTATGTGCCAAGGGATATGGCTGATATATAGGATCAGGGATGAAAAAAGTCAGATCTGTGGTACTGGGAACGCATACCCACTTCTGCTTTCCCTGGTCTGGTTCTGACAAGAGATGAGAGAGTGGGACAGCGTGACACACAGATGAAGAAAAAGTTATGCACTTCTGCTGTTTGAGGAAAAGCTGTGTCTCTCCCCTGTTACCATGGGCATTGCAGGGGGAGTCACACGCAGGGAACTCAAATGAGAGAGTGCTTTGAAGGGATAGCAAAGTACCTGATTGGGAAAGGAGGAAGGACCACGGCTGCAAGTGCTGTGTGTGAGGACCCTGGTGCTGTGCACTGTTCAGACGCGTGTTTCGCCGGTATGGCTTAGTCACCTGATCGCGAGGTGGTGTACTTGCTTCCTGGTAGTTAAAGGGCAAATGCCCAATCAGTGAACTGTATTAGAGATTGACTGCTGTTACAGCCAATCCTGGTAAAGCGAGTGTTGAGCCAATCAGCCAGTTGAAAGAATCAATGGGTGTGACGAATAGGTCAATTAGCATAAGTAAACAAAGCAGAGCAAAGGAATCATACTGGAGTGTTTGTTAGTGATCTAGCTAATGGGATATGGTCTATATGATTGCAGGACTAAATATAAATAAAAAATGGAGATCATGATCACTAGTACAATAAGGTATACAGAGTGGAAATACACAATAAGAGTAAAACTAACACAAATTTAACCGAGCAGTGAAACAAATAAATCCCAGGTATAGGGATGAATAAGAAAAGAGAAAAAAGAGGAAGAAAAAAGGAAAAGTGCTAACTCATGTGAGATGAGGTGAAATGATGTTAAGGGAAAGAATGTAAAATCGTGTAAAGGAGAAATATGATGGGTATGGAGTGACAATTAAAACTTTTGTTTAAACTTTGGTGATAGACTTGAATTTGGTTCTATAATTGAGATACTATTAATATCTATTTTGTGTTACACCAGTGCGGACTCTATTCCCCTTTTTTGTCTACATTAAATACATAACAATACCAATAGGTTTGTAGAATTAACCTCAAAAAGAGAATAATTTTTTTGGGGGGTAATGTAAAAATTAAAGCTTTCCTAGAATGGAAAACATACTGATTCACCATAATACCTTTGGTGTTTGTTTTGAGCAACAAAGCAGGGTACTAAAGTTTACAAATTAAGAAATTACAGTATTAGGCATTAAGCAACTTTGCATTATTTGGAACAGGTTACACTTGGTTGTAATTTACGATGGAAATGGTTGGGTAATGTTAAAAAAATATTTAATGCACACAAATAATAAACACCAAGTGGATTGACACAATAAATTCACACATTGAAAACACACACAAAAGTCCAAACAACACCAACCCCCCCCCCCAAAAAAAAATAATCAGGAACTGTTTGGAGAAGTAGCCAACATGAATCCACAAATGAGGAGAAGAAATCATTGTTCCCGAAGTTATATCCAATGTGTCCACATAAAGTCATTTGTGTTGATCAGGTAGTATGCATGGATTTTTATGGTCATTTGAGGGAATAAAACAAAAAAAGAAAAAAAATTAAAAGTGTACATTAAAATATTACATGTCTACATTGTGTCAATTAAATAAATTTGTGGAAATAACTACCTAAAAAATCTTGCAACAACTTCATCGCGTATGGCCCCCCCACATACTGACCTCCGACCAACCCTGGGGGGGCCGTCCTCAGGCAAGGCATCCTCTGGCTGCATTGGGACACCACTCCTTCTGGCGATGTTGTGAAATATCCCACACAGGACCACAATTTTCGAAACCATAGCCGGCAAATACATGAGGTCTCCACCAGAGCGGTGGAGGCATCTGAATCGGCCTTTTAAAAGGCCGATACAGCACTCCACCACCTGCCTGGTGGCTGTAAGTGCAGAATTATACTGACTTTGTGGCCCTGGTGTGGGAACCAAATAAGGAGTGAGCAGCCAGGGCATGCAAGGGTAACCACTGTCTCCTGTGAAATATAAAAAACAACATCAGGACCATTGTGTACCAAGCTTTGCATTGGTTTCAACAGAAGGTGTCAACTTACCCAGAAGCCAGGCATCACCAGCTTGTAGGTTGTTTAATTTGTGCCAAATCCCTGATTGCTGGATGGCGAAGGAATCATGTGCACTGCCAAGGAATTTGGCATTCAGGGACAGGATCTGGAGGGAGGCATCACATACCACCATTACATTCATCGAGTGAAAGTGCTTTCGGTTCCTAAATATAGCCTCCAGCCTTGCTGGAGGCTGAAGTGGTATGTGAGTGCCATCCACAACCCTTATGATGTGTGGGTAGCCAGCAATTTGGTAAAAATTAGCCTTCACCACATTAAGGGAACCCATATCCAATGGCATTTTAATAAAATGATGGAGGTGTTTAAAAAGTGCCTCCATCACTGCCCTCAGGATCCATGAAAAGGAGGATTGGGATATTCCTGCCACTATTCCCACGGTGGTTTGAAAGGATCCTGAGGCACAAAAATGTAACACCGACATTAATTGCGTAAGTGATGGTATTGCTGTAGGACTGTCAATTTGCTGTTCAAGATCACTCTCTATTAATGAGAGAGTGTCTATGATGATTTGTGGCGGAAGACGGTATCGCCTTAACACCTCATCATCTAGCATTCCAAAAAGGGTGACACGTGTTCTATATATCTGGGGCCTTGCACGCCTACGAGGCCTACGCCTGGGACGAAGTTGAGGTTGGTCGGGTTCTGGAACCATGGCCAATATAATACGACCAACATCAACCTGAAATGTTAAGCCAGGTAGTTATTGTTTTAGACAAATGTGTAAAGAAAAATATACTTATCTTTTCAAAGCAAACCAAAGATTCTTACAGGCCTGGGTCATGTCATGTGAAAATCAACCTACATTTCAAAAGTAGAAAATATTTTTATGATTAATTTAATAAACTAGGAATTAAGCCAAATATAGTTGTCGAAAATTTAGAGAAGGGAGCCCACATTAGTTCGCAAAATAGTACGCTACATTTCGAGTTAAGACATGATTTTACACAGAAAAAAACACACATTAGTTCACAAAATAGTACACTACATTTAGAGTTAAGACATGATTTTACACAGAAAAAACACACATTAGTTCGCAAAATAGTACGCTACATTTCGAGTTAAGACATGATTTTACACAGAACAAGCACACATTAGTTCGCAAAATAGTACGCTACATTTAGAGTTAAGACATGATTTTACACAGAAAAAAAACATATTACTTAGCGAAACATATGCTAATACCAACACATCTAATTTGTTAATTAATAAAACCAAAAACACTTACCAAGAACAGACAAATATCCCAAAGATAGAAAAGGTCACTTGGTAACTGCCAAAATAACTAAAAAAATTTTTTAAAAAAGGAAACAATTTAATAATACATTTTTAGGGGAATTTTTTAAATACTTGCTCAAAAATATAAATAAAAATAGCAAAAAAAACCACAAAAATGCTAACGTAAACAAAGTAATAAAAAAACAAAACTTCTCAAAAATACAAACTACTCCTTAACGAAACCACAAACCACGAACAAACCACTACACCGAAAAACCTCCAACAATAACAAAATGCCACCTCGAATGGAGTCACACCAAGCCATAAATAGGCTTTATTTTCCCGCTCAAATTAAGGACGGAGAATAGGAGCGCACAAGGACTTATGCGGCCGAAAAATGCTGACGCATGTATAAAAACATCACTGAAGGCCAAAATTGGTCTGCTACATTGAGAAAAGACAATGAGTACAGAGCAGCAAAGTACTAGCCAAGAGGCGCCATGTAATTATTTAAAAAATTATGTGAAAATGCTTATGTTTAACATTACATTTTGAAACATTTAACTTTTAAAATTTTTCAACCATTTAAAAAAAAGGTGTGGAGGATGCCATGGAAGAGGCTGCTGGGCCTAGTAGGCAAACTAGGGCCAAAAAAAAAGGCAGCCACAATTCACAAGGAAGGAGATGGAGGTTTTGGTGCAAATGTGCAACGACAACCTGACACAGGCACCAAGGAATATGGGTGCAACCCAGAGATGGAAACTGTGGGACGACATAGCCAGTGCTGTCAATGGGGAGGGTGAGTTTGAACGTTCAACCCGGGAGGTCAAACGCCGGTACGTAAAAACTACATTTGATTAAAAAATGGTTACAGGTCCAAATACTGCAGTAATAATGCCAACTTTTTAACCAACAGATGGAGCGACTTCAAATATCTGCTTAAACAAAAAATGGCTGATAGGGCTAGGCATGCAGGGGGAACAGGTGGGGGTCCCACCTCTGTGTCACTTGAGCTCACAGATTTGGAGGAGCTGGCCCAGGGGTGTGTGCAGGATGAGGAGGTGTTTGGCGTGTCGAACATGGATACCGACATGCCAGACTTTGTGGCTCCTCATGTTGCCCCAGGTAAATGTTGTAATGTTAGCAACTCAGAAATGTGTTTTGTAAAATATCTCATTTAGAATTTTAATCTTTTCTCCTTTTTCTCACAGAGACACAGGCGGATGAGTCTGCTCCAGAGGTGAGCTTTGGCCGCAGAATTTCTTCTGGCTCTGCAGGGGAGGAAGCAGTAGATCCGGCTGGGGACCCTGTGGCAGACAGTCCAGGGCATTCCCCCTCGCAGGCAGTGGCCCTCCTCACTGATCTCAATGTTAAAACGGATCAGCACACCGAGATTCTGCAGAGGATGGACGCCAATCTGCTATGGGTGGTGGACGCCCTGGAGCAAAATACTGCGGCCAACGTGAGAATTGCAAATGCCCTGGCGGAAAATACTGGGGCAAACGTAGCAAATGCCCTGGAGCAGCTCGTTCGCCAGCACATGTTGGAGCCGGCCTCCCTTCCTGCCGGAACATCAGGACCCTCCACCTCTGGCACAACAACACCCATCCCTCCAAATGTGCCTAGCCCTATGCCTAGTCCAGAGGCAACAACATCTGCCTCTGGCCAGGCCAACCGAAGGAGCTCCCGGGCCCGTTCCTGCTCCCTCCAAACCCCGGCCAAAAGGCCTAAAAGGCGATGACAGCACTGGCTAATTACCCTACAATCCATCTCTGTGTTTGCCCCATATTCTTTCATGACAACAACCTCCCTCTCCTTTCTTGTGAATTGTTGTTTTTGTTTTTTTTTAAAGTTCAAATGCCACTTATTTTGTGTGTGTGTGGGCCAAATCATTTTTAAGTTTTTTATCATTATTAAAAATATGTTTATGGCAAAAAAAAAAAAAAATGGACACAATCATTTCATAAAATTATGATAAAAATCTGCAAAATTCTATTGATGATTTATTCCAAAACGGGATAAAAGGTAATCCCTCAAACAAACTTAGAAACAATACAACAGAAATAAAAACATTTAATTTTGTAAAACAAAACAAGGGTTAAAAACAATTTATGAGTTTGAATTAACACTTAGCAAAAAACAAAAGGATGATTGGTTTCTTGTCCTCCAAAAAAATAAGCAAAAAAAAAACATGCGTACAATATTGTTTCCCTAAAAAAGAAACACAAATATTTTAAAAGCCCCAAAATAAAAAATATTTGTTAGCTAATTGATTATATGACCCAGAAATTAGCAGCTGAGTAGTTCACCTGCGTTCGGATTTTAGCTACTAAAAATGGTCTATTTCCTAAACACCTTACAAACAGATTTGCAATTAAAAGATGATTGTTTTTGTGGCCTCAATTGACAAATCGCTACACCATCGATGAGCCCAGGGAAGTATGAAGAGACCATCGTCATTGTGGTAGACTATACCAGACCACAAGCTGAGCGAGCAGTCTTAATGGAAATTGGATGAGACAGTGACGTATCACTTGTTCCGTTCACATTTGGCGCTCGCATAAGATAATTTATGTACGCCCAAAAAACACCTCGACACGCCTGCGTTTTCCCATCTCCACCCCTGTCACCACCCCAAAACGGACAATTCTGTCAATCACATTTGACATGTCACTTCCTGTCCGCTGTGTCTACGATCGACTGAAAAATGACCGCAATCAGACGTGCGCACATGCGCACTGTTACACCGACACATGCGTGGTTGTACAACATCGGCTGACTACGAATGAGCGTCCGCTTACGAGCGGCTCTGAATCAGGCCCTTGGTTCTTCCTGTTCAGCTTTGGTCCATGCCTGTTTTCAGCAGATACAACTTGATATACTGCAAAGGGTCTATTGGACCAGTAAGTTTCGCTAAGGTTGGGCGGATGATGTAGATTTCTGACTTTTGCTCTGGTCATGTTCATCTGTATCAGAATATTGGCTTACAGTGATCCGTTGTATTGGAGAGACCAGGATCGATATCCCCATTTTTGACCCTTGTATCTGTCTCTTCAGCCTTGGCCTTTAGACTCTTCAAATTGCTACCTACTACTCTATGTCACTGTTCTCCTAATGTTAATTATGATGCTTATTGCATGGCGTTTGCGGATCCACATGCTCCTTCCTTTGTTGCCTGAATTGGGCTGGTGAGCTCTGCTGCTTCATGAGGGCTTTATATATATTAAGTGGAACTGCCCTGCTAAATTTGATGAAGTATGGTATCTCTGGCTATCTTCTGACTTGGACATGGAACCTTCTGCTTTTTAGACTCTCTTAGGTGTCCCATGGGTGTCCCCGCCTTCCCATTTGCCTTCTGTTTGATAATTTATTATTGTTCTCGAAAATGTTTTAAACTTGCTCAAATCATACTATTTGTACTACATTTTGTACTATGGGCCTGATTCAGACCTGCTCACTATCTATGTACACTCGCTGGATGCGTATGCAAATTTGTCAAAGTGACGCCACAGGAAGCGAACGCTCACCAAGGCATAAACACGCCCACCATGTCTTAGCCAGCGACCACTTTGTCTGAGCGTACGCCCAATCGCACAGGCAGAACCACCCACCAGCACACATCATCTCCCGGAAGTGTATTAAAACATTGGTACATCGAGCACCATCGGATGCAAATGCAGTACTTGCGGTTTCTTTACCCCACCACAAGCATTGCGAGGAAATCAGTGTAAAGGATAGTGACGTGTACTATGACGCTGCCTGTTAATTATGCACACCTCTAAAATGGCATTGAAACACTCAGGCACGCCTGCGTTCGCATCTCCAACCCCCCCCGTTATTAGTGTCCTGCCCCTGTTACCACCCACAAACGTCCTCTCCTGTCACTCATTATCCTGGGCTGCCTTTGCTGGGCGAACGAGAGGGTTGCGATCGCAGTGTGTAGTTCGCGCACGCGCAGAACGAAGCGTGCGCATGCGCGTACACAGAACATCGGGCTGCCTGCGAATGCACAGCGCGAGCGAGCGGCTCTGAATCAGTCACTATATGTTTTACACTGTCATCACTTATACAATTGAATTGCTGTTTTCTACTCGTCAGTTATCTACAAGCTTTGTTGCATTTTTGACTCTGTTATTATGTTATTCTTTTTGTTATGTTTAATAATTGTTCTTTTTATGTACCTTTAAGAACAAAACCACAATAAAAAAAATACTCAATCTTAAAAAACAAAATGTAGTTAATCAGGATTCTGTAACTAATCTGACACCTGAATAAATGTACAAATAGAGTCATGTGACATTGCAGGTAAAAGTGTATTATAAGTCAGTCTGAGATCCAGTTTGTTCACACTACATTACTGTTCCTCAGCAGAGCCTTTTAATATGTACATTGACATACAGCGCATACAACACATTATTTGTTATTGTTGAGAAATATAATTTATTTAAAAATTTTGTTTAATAAACTAATCAAATCAGTAGTAAGAATTTACGTCTGGTTCAAATTCTATCCCATATTATTGTCCTTGCACACATTACATAAATAAAGTCTGCTTTCATGTTGATTGTGTGCAGTAGCTCAGGGCTAAGTAGGAGAGCTTCACTTATAATGTACATTTTTTATTTAATTGTAAAGACTAGGTGGATTTGGGACCTGTTAGCTATTCATATAGGCTAACATGGGACATGGAATCTGTTGGACACTCCATTGTACCCCAGGGGCCCGTGCAGGGGTGCATGGGCTTCATAATTCTCACAGGTTGCAGCCACATCCCAGCCCATTAGGCAGCCGTTGATGATACAGTTAGATACAATGGTATATTCATAGACCAGCAGGGTATAGGACAGATGGCACTGTTTGTGAAGGCTGAAAAGGCATGCTGTGGTGAGGAGAACTGGACTTCTTTCATACTCAAAGGGGAACAGTTATATTACTTTATATTTGGCTTTATTCAGGGACTCTTGATTAAAATTGTTTGAATAAAATGGTGCAGTCCTAGATCCATTTTTCAAATGATATTTCAGCTGGACCTGCTCAGCCACTGGGGTTATTTATCAAAGCTGGGAGAGAGATAACATTGTGAGAGATAAAGTACTAACCAATCAGCTTCCAATTTACATTTTGCAGACTGTGTTTAAAAAATGATAGTTAGGAGCCGATTGGTTGATAATTTATGTATTACAATTTTATCTCTCTCCCAGCTTTGATAAATACCCCCCTATGTTACAGTGTGATCCTGTATATTTACAATTTCCATCTTTATATGACCATGACATATAAAGATAGTGAGCAGATTGTAGGCATGAGTCTGTTTACCCTTGTTGTTTTGGGATAGTGTAAGTTAAAACATCCTATCAACATGACACAGTGAGTGGACGAGACTGTGTAGAGAAAGAAACATAACGTATACAAATGACTCTGTGGGGTATATCATATTTCTTGTATAAGCTCAATATGTTTTGATTGATCAAATATCGTATGCCATCTGTCCTTCCGATCAATTAAAATGGGGATCAAGTATCCTTTAGTTGTTAGACAGTAGTTCTGCCAGGAAAGTAAGGCATACAGCAGATATGTTGTCATAGCATCTGGAGACCCACAACCAATGTTACAGCAATATGATACACAATGTAATGTACTGGACAGCAGATGCTACTATGAGGAAGGGGACAAATCAACAGAACATTATTGATTACAAAGAAGATGTAATAGATTTAGCACCTTTTGAAGAAGTGGCTACAAAAATGGCCTAAAAAAATGTACTTGTTATCACTTGTGATACTATATTACTATAATATGGCAGCATGGTATGTCCAACACTCTCATTCTTTACAGGAATCAACAATCCATGTTCTCAAGTGGGTTTAAGTTGAGCTTACTTTGCACTGGAGGAACTCAGAAGCATCTTAAACCATTTATCACATCAAAAACAGAGAAACACGAAAGAGCAATGCTCATACTTTATAATGATGCCCAGGACTACTTCTGAGCAGATGCACCCATCATTATGTATGTCAATCATGGATGTGTGAGCCTAGATGGACACATCTACAGTGGTGCTAGAATGTGCAGTGTTTGGTGGAAGGAGATTACAGTCATATTTTTATGCTCTTGACAAATTTAAGATTTGGATAATGCTCAATTCAGCAGTAATACAGAATGAACATAGAAAAATTTGAATTACTGATTTGACCCCCAGTTTGCTCTTTTCAGCCCCTACCCAAATTTTGCAATACAGTCTGATGATGCACTGTCCCTCGTATACAGTATGTCAATTCTGTTTGAGGGTCTTAATGTGTAGAGCACTCTGGTTTTTGAAGTTTGTTGGTTTTCAGTAACTATTGACTACTCCTTCTTGTGCTTCTTGGCCAACACAGTCACTCAAAAACAGCAATTATCAATTGTACACAAATTAAATATAACTAGTTGTAGGCTCTGCCACCACCAGGCTCAGTCACTAGAACCTGGAACTGGTCAAACCTGTTATGCAATATAGAGATCCTTTTTCCCGGTGACTCTGGCTGATATCCTCATTATCACTTCCGGTGTGTCAGTATATCTTGGCAACTAGCGAAGTGCTTTGTGGAGTACACTGTGGCAGTGGAATAAATTATTGGCTTTTGTCTTCATATGGTATACGTAGGATCTGATAGTAATTGTGTTTATTGGAGCATTTGATGGTCAAGTATATATTAGATGGAAAGTTGACATTAAGTACTTGTAGCCGACATGTTGAATGCAGAAGATATGGACAAAGACCTGAATGACTTTGATAAGGAGCACAGATAGATATCAAAGGTATCAAACAGTTTTTAATAAAATATATTCATAAACACATTAAATAATAAAAAAAATTTATATTATATTGCACAAAAACATTGCTACATAATCAAAGCAATAATATTGTAACTTCAGAAACAATTAATAAAATATGTGCTAATTATAAATAAACTCCGTCTAATTGAAAGGCCAATTTTGGGGGCAGCTAGATTAGTGTCCTTTGAGACCAAATAATGTTCAGCAGCCTTTAAAAAAAATAAAAAATAGTTCTTATCTTTCTCTCCAGAGAAAAGAAATAGTCTCACCAGCTAAATTGCAACTCCACTTTCTTAGTGTTAAGTGACCTTTATGCCAGTCCAGGTTAGCAGCCCATATATAACAAAAAGATGTTAAAATCGTGAGTCTTTTAGGAGACGATAACATAGTCTCCTAATTATTTTCTTACCACTGCTGCTGTTGAAAGCAGTGAGGGCTCTGCTTAATCGATCTCCACTAAGCCATGGAATACAGGTTGCTATTGTTAGAAGTAGTAAGGACTCTGCTTAATCAGATTCACTGTTCTTTAAGAGCAGGATGACGGTGGAGAGAACGGCACACTTCACGAGAGGGAGTCTGGTGAGAACTCACGCTGATCAGCTGTTGGTCAAAAGAGACCTGATGGTCCGGCAGTGTATCGTTTAAGGCAGCTGCATTAAGATGGAGTGTCCCTTATTCCTTAACGCATTTCTCCGCTGTTCAGGATAGCAGTTTCCTCAGAAGGCAAAAAAGGAAACCGCTATCAGAGAAGTAGCAAAAGACCGGGGGCCGATATAAGTGAGCCACACAATGTGTCTCACAACGAAACATTGGGCAAATTTACACTGCCACAATTGCAAGAAAAGTAGAGATTCTAAGCCTCCAGCACACTACAATCTTGTTTCTATGCAGCTGTGGTGCAATAAAGATGCTATGAGGTGTAAAAATGATACTCTAATTTGAAATAATGAATAAAGTCTAAAACTAGCTATCCTTGGTGCAGCATATAAGTCACACCATGTGTCTCATGCCATACAGTGCAAAAATGCTACATGAATAAGGATATCTGTACACATAGTATATGTGCAATTTTGGCCCTCCTTGTTTTATTTTATGTCACAGGCCTAGGTCTAGGGTGGGTTGACCCAGGGATGCAACATACCATGAGGATAAGCTAGGCTGCTCTGCATCATCTACTCTAATGTGCATTCTCTTGTACATTGCGCCCACAACTCAGCCGCTCCTTGACAGGAGTGTGGTGTTTCATCTGTTCCTCAGATTTGCGAGTAAGGCTCTTGGCTGAGATACCATTAACATTGAGGAGCAACAGTCTACAGCTTCACAGATATGGAGCTCCTGGCTGCTACTCCTTCATGTAAGATGCTAGAGTACTGTAGGGGGTGCAGCGAGGTATTTAAAATAGAGAATAGCGATTTTGTTGAAAACTGAAACACCTGAACTTGGGGGTTCTGAGTCATGGCTCAGTTCCTACAAGCAAATTTGTGTCTCATAATGAGGTAAAACACCAGAATCCTGACAAATGTGGAATCATGCCTATTTTGGATTGCATGTAAGTCCCTCCCTATCATATTCCAATCCTACTTCCTATTCCTCCCTGAAGCAGCTTTGCCTTTGTGGGCAGGCTGAAAGCACTGCAAAGATCAGTTTGATCCATACAGGCTTTGATGTGTGTTAAAAATAGAAGAAATAGTTAATAAAAAATTAAAAGGGGGGGGGGGCCCAGAAAATACACCATTCAGCCCTGGACCTCTGCGCTTGGTCTGGCACTGGAAAATAGTAGAAATTGGTGTGGGGTTCCCACTATTTTCCAATAACCATCAGAAGGCTGATGCTATAGCAGGGAAACACACAGTGTGAGGTCCCCCTGCCATAATGGCAACTAGCCCAGGGCTGTAATGCCTCAGAAAGTTGGGACCCTAAAAATAAAATACAGTCCCCTATGCTGAGGAACAACCAACCCTGGGCTAAAAAACCCACGGCTATTCCCCACACCCCTGGGTGACAGGTGCAGGGTTAGTAGTAAAAGAACAGATATTAATAGTGTTCATTACAAGTGGACTACAAGTCCCAGAGAGCCAGCCCCAGCATGATGGCCTGCTGGCACCCGTTGTCCACCTGTAAGGAAAATATTAAAATAACCAATCGCACAACGGTTGTGATTGTTCCTTAGGCAATGAAATGAGTGGAGAAGTGGTCCAGCTGAGAAGTTGCCCATAGCAACCAATCAACTTCTTCCTATAATTTTATAGAATGTACTTGATAAATGCTGATTGGTTGCTATAGGCAACTTCTCCATTGGTCCACTTCTCCAATCTTTTCACTGCTTGGTATATTGGGGGAGATGTATGAACCGCCAAAGCGACATCAGCGCACGTTATGTGCGCTGATACCGCTTCTCCCCCATGTAAGATTGGGGGCTATGCACTCCTGTCATTATCGGCACTGCTATCTACAAGATACAGTATCCCGCGCATGCTCATTGGAGCCGGCCGGGAGTGAGACATAGCTCATCAGCACTAGGCTGATGAGCTGTGGTCTCTAGCAGGGATCACCGGAGAGGGGAGTTTTCACTCCCCCGCTCCGGCTGAGGAGATGTTAATACATCTCATCGTTAGTGCTTACTGCTTCGCCTCAGTAAAGAGGTGAAGCAGGAAGCATTATAGCAGCAAGTTAAGTGCCGCCATAATACATTCCCCCCCCCCATAAATCCCTACATATGTTTCCACTTTATCTCCCCAAGGCATGATACATCTGGAAAAACTTGCAGCTTAGCTTATCTCTTATTGCAGCAACACACCTACTCTAACTGCACTGGAAGAGTGTTATACCCCTTTTACACCAGAGCAAAAACCTGGGTTTTTGCTGGGTCTACCCGGGTCGCAGCTCAGTGTAAAAGGGTCCCTGAAAAATAACCTGGGTCAAGTGACCCTGCAATCCAACCCAGGTAGCTACCAGGGTTGGACCCAGGATGGACCCAGGTAATGGTGCAGTGTAAACGGTGCAACCCGGGTTATCTGACCTGGATCATGCCTAAAATGAGCGGATTGGTGGTTGTGGAGCATTCACCTCCCACTTTTTATGACCTCACAGGTTTAGCAGGGCAGACCTCAGTTCAGTGTGAACAGGGCTGACCTGGGAGTAACCCAGATCAAAGGTGCTGTGTAAATGGGTCTGACCTGGGTCTGACCAGGGTTGGAACCATGTCCAAAAACCCAGGTCGGACCTGGGTTTCTGGTGGAAAAGAGGTATAAGTAGTTATAAAAATATGGTTTATGTGCAATGGTAGTTTGTGCAAAAAGATCTACAGTATATAATGTAGCTGCCAATGTGGTATGTGCAATATAACTTGCAATTGGACTGTGCAATACTGTGAAATTGTACTCAGCCACTGCATTCATTGTGTGGGGGCCCAGCATGACACATAGAACCTGCCCTTGGTTTAATTAGTGCAAAATGCACCTCAGCAGATGTATAATTACATTGTACATTGCAATTTTCACCACACCCAAAATTATTTTTCAGGTGGTCATTCGTATGTGAAAATAGTTACTCCACAGTGTAAAGTAACCGTTTTCTTCCTCACTGCAGTAACAATGAGCACAGGTAAATTGAATTTGCATGGGAAAGTGGAAATAAAAAGGAGATTGAAGAATTCACGGGCAAGAGATAATATCCATTGTAAAGATGAGCAGTGTTGTGGAACCTAGTCCTAATTCTCCAGCTGAGCGTAACTGACAGTCAGTCATCTTCTCACTAAAGATATCCTTTGATTGACAATTCAGCGATGTGGGGGATTCATTCCCACTTCAGAAATAACATGGTTGATAAAAGAATGCAATGAATAAATAATAAGTGTTTATTTTGAAAATAATATTTGATTTCATTTTTATTTCTATTCATGTGCTTTTATATGTGTCATTTTAAAACTTGACTTGAAACACAAAATTACTCCAGATATGAGTGACATCTAAAACTAAGCCTCTAAAAGAATTAATACATTTAAGTTTAAATTAATCAGTGCTGTTTTCTTTACAAAAATATAGCAAAAATTAAAAAGCAAATGGAAGACAACGATATGCATAATCTAAGCAGCTATAATGCTATGACGTGATCACCAATGTTTCCTGATACATTTTTCTGTTTGGAGCATCTAACTTATGGTTTTAGAAAGAATAAAAAAGAATGAATAAAGGCAAAAAAGAAAACACAGACACACAAACACACTTGTATTTAAAGGGGCACTCACCAGAGCATCACAAGACAAAGCACATTTTTATTGCTTACATATCTTCATAATGTCGACGTTTCGGTCATTATAGAAATATCTGAAGGGGTAATGTGCACAGATATTTGCTAAGCTGAATAGGATGCTCTGACTGCAGGGGCGTCTTAAGAGAGGAGGGGGCCCGTGTGCACTCCCTGTGCGGGGCCCCCTTCTCTCTCCACGGTGACCGGCAGCCGACTGACGCAGCTGATTAGAATTAGCAGACTCCGAGCACTATAGTGTGCTCGGAGTCTACTGCGCATGCGCAGAACACCGGAAAAATGGCCATGATGCTCTGGTGAGTGCCCCTTTAAATACATTTTTATATTTCTCGGGATCCTGTCTGGATACAGCTGGGAAGCACCCCTGATTGTTGACTTTTATGAAGATGTGAGTGCGGACTTTATATATATATATATATATATATATATAATAGATATACCACTCTTGGGTGTGCAGTCGCTCTCTGATACATGCACACGCCTAGGTGTGCGTTCAACCTCCCAATGTGTGCGTATATCAGACTAAGACTGCACACCCTAGAGTGGTATATCTATCTTATAAAATGGACCGTGTTGTGATAAAATAGTTCTACGGGTAGATTATGTAGGGTGAAACAGATACTGATTAGGAGAATGGTTTAGAGTAAGCTGTTTACTTTGAATTATTTTTAATAAATAAACATTTAACTAGATTAACTGTAAGTGAATAAAACAGTTGAACATGCAGACTAGGTTGTTTAAACAGTTAAACATTAATGAATGCTGTCACTTTAAGAGTGAGTCATTTTGGGAAGAGAGCATGTGTTGAACAGTGAATTGTACTGGCAGGAAGTACTTAATGCTTCTTCAGGGCCAAGGCTGGCATGTCTGCTCACTGTTTGCTGCACTTGATCCTGAAATGGCTGCTCAAGTAAGTCCTTTTCAAGTTCTTTTAATAGATCACCTTTGTACCAGTCCTCTTTGTTGAGGACCATTGTCAGATCCTGTTTTGCCAACTTTCTGTCAGAAATGTGTATTTCTGTCAGTCAGGCAGTCATATGCTGCTTTTCTGTGACAGTGTTTCTGTGGAAGATATTATTGTTTACACTTGTGCAGTGATAAAGCAGTGGCTTTGTGATGAGATTTTGGTCACAGTTTGATGTACATCAGGCGTTAGGTGTGCAGTCGTTGGGAAATAATGCACGGTCATGTGACCTAGTGTGTCCAATCATGTTGGTGGGATTTGTCTCAATATACCACATTATTTGATATATATATATATATATACACACACATATGAGGGCTGATTGAAAAGTAATGAGACTGCCCCTGTTTTTCTGTCCCATAGGTAGGCATGGCAAGGCTATGCTGGTTATTGTGAAGCTCATACATCGATGTGTCTGAACCTGTGGTTGGACTGCCGTAGTCTTCTTTGTTTGGTCACAGTGAGTGAAAGATCTTCGTACGTTTCATCATGGTGGACGATTAAAACGTGTGAGATTACGTCAGAGATGTGTGATTGAATTTTGTGTTGAACTTGGAAAATGTGCTCATACATATATATATATATATATATATATATATATATATATTACAGGCTTAATCCATGGCACTCAACCATCTTGGGTGCCCTTGGTATGTGACCACACCATCTACATAAAAAATATCATACAAACTCGGCACTCACATGCTTTTCAAACTGCAACTCCTTTGAACATAGGGAATGTTGGTTCCAAAATATTGCAATAATTTGTTAAGCTGACCACCGCTTCACGGTCATTCCCATCTGGCCAGTCCCTACACTATATATATAGATATTAGGGATGAGCGGTTTGGATTCTATGGAATCCGAACTGCTCCGAACATCGGGGATCCGAGTCCACCCAAGCCGCGGCTTGGGTGTTCCCGCCTGACTCGGATCCCACTGCAAGTCTGAATGTCATCCTCCTGACATTGGATTCACATGAGAGTTCAGCTTTAAGAATGAATAAACCTGTGTAAAGAAAAAAAATGGCATGACCCACTCCCCCAAAAGAGCAACCAGCCCCGG
Organism: Taudactylus pleione; assembly: GCA_031769625.1. NCBI lineage: Eukaryota > Metazoa > Chordata > Amphibia > Anura > Myobatrachidae > Taudactylus > Taudactylus pleione. Next base: position 12,650,669 of record JAUIMM010000064.1, on the reverse strand, counting down.
GCTTTAGTGACCCAGTCCTGGTTGTGCAAAACACGGGAGACAAATGATGTAGGGGTCCCCCATACTTAAGAACAACCAGCACTAGACTAGTCAGAACCAGCCCTTGTTGGAAAAATACGAGGGACAAACGATGTAGGGGTCTCCCGTACTTTGAGCAACCAGCACTGGGCTCTGATCCGGTCCTGGTTCTGGAAATACAGTTGAAAAATATGCGTTGGGTCCCCCTGTATTATCCAGAACCAGCACCTGACTTTTTCTAGCAGGGGGCTAATGCCACATCCAGGGGAGCCCAATCACCGGGCCCCCCAGCCAAAGCATTAACCCTGACCGCTAGTCAGCCCAAGCCGGGGATCCCTGGGAAGCTGGGGACCCCCCAATAAAGGGTTTCATCCCTGGTGATGCTCTGCCATGCCTCTACTGCAAATGTCTTCAGTTCCTGCTTGTTCTTGGGGAATTTTCCCTTCAGTTTTGTCTTCATCAAGTGAAATGCATGCTCAATCGGATTCAGGTCAGGGGATTGACTTGGCCATTGCATAACATTCCACTTTTTAGCCTTAAAAACTCTCTGGTTGCTTTTGCAGTATGCTTCGGGTCATTGTCCATCTGCACTGTGAGCGCCGTCCAATGAGTTCTGAAGCATTTGACTGAATATGAGCATATAATATTGCTCGAAACACTTCAGAATTCATTCTGCTGCTTTTGTCAGCAGTCACATCATCAATAAATACAAGGAAACCAGTTCCATTGGCAGCCATACATGCCCACGCCATGACACTACCACCACCATGCTTCACTGATGAGGTGGTATGTTTTGGATAATGAGCAATTCCTTTCCTTCTCCATACTCTTCTCTTCCCATCACTCTGGAACAAGTTGATCTTTGTCTCATCTGTCCATAGAATGCTGTTCCAGAACTGTAATGGATTTTTTAGATGTTGTTTGGCAAACTCTAATCTGGTCTTCCTGTTTTGAGGCTCTCCAATGGTTTACATTTTGTGGTGAACCCTCTATATTCACTCTTGTGAAGTCTTCTCTTGATTGTTGACTTTTACACATATACATCTACCTCCTGGACAGTGTTCTTGATTTGGCCAACTATTGTGAAGGGGATTTTCTTCACCAGGAAAATAATTATTCCGTCATCCACCACAGTTGTTTTCCGTGGTCTTCCGGGTCTTTTGAGCTCTCCGGTTCATTCTTTCTTTTTAAGAATGTTCCAAACAGTTGATTTAGCCACACCTAATGTTTTTGCTATCTCTCTGATGGGTTTGTTTTGATTTTTCAACCTAATGATGGCTTGCTTCACTGATAGTGACAGCTCTTTGGATCTCATATTGAGAGTTGACAGCAACTGATTCCAAATGCAAATGTCACACCTAGAATCAACTCCAGACCTTTTACCTGCTTAATTGATAATGAAATAATGAGGGAATAGCCCACCCCTGTCCATGAAATAGCTTTTGAGTTGATAGTCCCATTACTTTTGGCCCCTTAAAAAGTGGGAGGCACATATAGAAACCGTTGTAATTCCTACACCGTTCACCTGATTTGGATGTAATTACCCTCAAATTAAATCTGAAAGTCTGCAGTTAAAGCACATCTTGTTTGTTTCATTTCAAAACCATTGTGGTGGTGAATAGAGGCCAAAATATGAAAATTCTGTCAATGTCCCAATATTTATGCACCTGACTGTATATATATAATTTTTATTGTCATTTATTTAAATGGCGCCACAAGTGTTCTGCAGCACCTTACAAAGTACATAAACAAATAGGTGACCAGTGACTTACAGCTCAATACAATACAATGCATTAGCGACCGCAACACCCAAATAAGCAACAGAGCAAAAGCAACCAAGTGTTAGGTGCCCTAGTGGGGAGTAAGAAGTAGATGAAAGTAAGGAGTAGCACAAGAGGGTAGAGGGCCCTGCTCGTAAGAGCTTACATTCTGAAGGGGAGGGGCATACAAACAGGTGTGACACAGCTGGGGTAGACAGGGAGGAAGGAGCATGTAGTAGCAAGCTAGGATGCGAGCTGGAAGGCTTTGATGAAGTAGTGGGTCTTGAGAGCCTGTTTGAAGGATTGTAGAGAGGTGGAGAGTCTGATGGGAAGAGGGAGATAATTCCAAAGGTGGGGAGCAGCACTCTTAAAATCTTGGAGTCGGGAGTGGGATGAAGTAATCAGTTGGCATGAGAGGCGGCGTGTATTTGTTGAACGAAGAAGGCGGACAGGAGAGTGAAGTGAGAGGAGGTCAGATATGTAAATGGGAGAAGAATGGGTGAGGGCTTTGCAAGCAAGTGTGAGAACCTTGAATTGGATTCTGAAAGGGAAGGGGAGCAAGTGGAGGGCTTGTAGGAGAGGGATGGCATATATAGAGTGTTTGGAGAGGAAGATGAGCTGAACAGCAGCATTGAGGACAAACTGGAAAGGAGAGAGATGGGAGTTGAGGAAGCCAGAAAGTAGGAGGTTACAGTAGTCCAATCTGGAGATGACCTGTGAGTGTATGTGGGTTTTAATAGCATCCTGGGTGAGAAAGGGTCTGATCTTGGAAATATTTTTGATATGGAAATGACAGGATTGCGAGAGGTTCTGGATATGTGGTTTGAAAGAGAGGGAGAAGTCCAGGATAATTCCAAGACAGTGCACTTTGGGGCTAGAGGAGATAGTTGTGCCAACCATTGATAAAGAAATAGTGGGAAGTGAGGTTATGTGGGAGGGAGGGAAGATGATCAGCTCAGTCGTAGACATATTAAGCTTAAGAAATCGCTGGGACAACCACCCAAATCAGCTTGAAAAGAAAATACTTGCCACGGAGACCTTATAACTGCACTTCAGGACTTGCAGAGAAGATGAAGTTACACACTCCTGTTTGCCAACATTTCAGTAAAGATTTTTTTCCCTGGTGAAAGTAAAGCACTCAAGACGTGTAGTATTTCATGTGGTGCCAAGGTCCATAAAAATGAAACAATATAATAAAGTTGGTCACATAAATCTGGCGCTGATCAGATGTTTCATACAAATTTATACACGATTAATATAAAAACAAGAGTCTCTGGAATATCTTTCTATATGTTCATATTCATATGTTCCTTTCAGACGAATAATTCAATATTTCTCTTCCAAATATGCATGAAAAAAAGAGAGAGAAAATACTATATAGTGTAGTATTTAAGTAAATTTAATGACATATATACATATAACATAAGGAATATAATTTCCACAGCAATAACATGAAAGACACAACAATGGTTTATTCTGAGATCACCCAGAAAAAAGATATAAATTGGAACCGTACCGTATGTAGCACCAAAACTAGGTGCTTCTTAGAGAGCGTTAATTGGGGAGTCTTCCAGATAGACAAAACCCCTTTAAGTCTCTGGCTTCACTCGCCCCACACGGTAAAATGATCCACCAGCAGATAGATCCCAGCTGCCAATGTGTTTTGAGTAAAGGAATACTCTTCTTCAAGGCTGTATGGGATCTATGGCTGGACCATCTGCTTTTTAAAGGTCCAATCACCCGGAAGTGAAACACACTCCATTTCCTGAATACATCGTGCAGTACATCTGCAAAAACTCAAATAACCACTCATTCTTATACCCAAATATATAAAATCATTTAATTGTTCAGAGATATATTGTCTCAAAGGAATAAATGAACGGAATTAAAATAAGAAGTGAGTAAGGATTCATAAGGCTGGGGATTCCCTGAAACCATAGAGCCGCAGTCCTCCACTAAGAGGGTGAAAAAAACACCTCCTTAGAAGTCCACTCTTAGGTGTATCCCATTGTTTATAAACAAAAAACCTTAATTCCAGCTCATCAACCGGAAGTCTCCGCTCGGAGTTTCCTATTCCCATGGGTCCACGTGTCTCCAAACATAAACACGTGGACACGCGGTATACAGATACTTCCGGTGACACATCGGAAGTATCCACTCCACAGTCCTCAAATGATAACGAGGCACAAGTAGAGGTACACTCTGTTCCTTCATTATGCGGCTCTCTTTCCGCGATCCACTTCTGGATATATACAATGCGGTCACCATGGTTACGCCACCTTTCGATCCATAAAAATGAATATAATACACTTACACAATCCAAAAAATACAGAAATAAATGAAGGATCACTATTGTGATGAAGAAAATAGAAGACATTTTTAATCCAGCATAGAGATGTCACCCGATGGCATCAGTTTCTGCCTCAATCTAGGCTATTCTATTTGGGAGAAATTTAAGGGATCGATTGAAAATGTCAGGTACATCCTGGTAAACCCCAGAGGAAAACAAAGCTCTGAGGGAAGACCCTGCCTGGTTCCATAATGTCCCATTGTGCTGATCATATAAACTACTAAATAGCAGTCTGCATAATACTTATCTACTTATCTACACTAGCTAATCTATTACACTAGAGAGCACTTTATTCTCACCCTTTCTTAGAATTAATCACATTTGAGACACTACAACAACAGTCTTCCATGAGAACACATGGCTGTTACGCAGAAAACGGGTAGCATATTTGAAGAGATCTTTACTTGAGATGGTACTCACTTGTATTTAGGTAATGTTTGGTGGGTGGTACTATCTCCAGACCTCTGGGACAGCGATGGGGAGCAATATAGCTTCTGCCTGCTCAAACATCTAAATAGATACTTATGAACAGAGGTACATTATTCAGAGGTTTGGCGATAGTATCGTCCACTACAAATAGTTCATAGATTATGTGTTTTAGTCCTTTGGTGTGGGACAGTGGATTCTCTGAGAGAAATGTTGAAATACTTGAATGTACTTGAAACACCTATTAGATTTAAGATGGAGCATAATCAGACAGATACATTTTTTAGATTTGACAATTTTGCCACTGACCATAGGTATGGACACAGACTGTACAGAAAGTTTATGAATTGCAATTCTTTATTGATATACGACAGTTACCATCCAAAACCAGAGAGTAATGATGAATAACTCATGAGAGACAAATAGAGAGTCACAGATTGTGGAGATGTGTCAGAGGATCCTCAAGAGGGGATATAGTCAACCCACTATTGACAAGTATCTGACTAAGGCTCGACGTATATAAATGGGACATCAACATACTAAGACACAAATATCTAAGAATAATTTTGTGCTTCTGACAGCATATGATAGTGGCAGTTTTGCAAGTAGAAAAGCCATCACGGAAAACTAGGATATAGTGGCAACTAATTCACTGCTTTAGAAGTCTCTTCCTAAGAAACCATAGATTGCATACAGAATAGGTTCTAATCTACATGACATGCTGATGTATCCAGACATATCTGTAGGAGTCAGACAGGAAAATTGGTCAACACCAACCAAATTGAGGTGTTTCTGTTGCCTGCACAACATGCAGAATGATGTTGGTAGACAGCTTTTTTTTATCATCAAGATACAGGCATGAAAATTAAAAAATTGCCTTCCATGTTCAGCCGACTTCATGATATATATATATATATATATATATATATATATACACATATTCTCACATGTCCATGTTCATTGGTGTATGTCGGGAAGACTATTAGACCTCTTAGGTATCAGATAGTCAGTCATCGATCATCGATTAGGTTGGCATTAAATACAAGAACAACAGATAAAACTGTCGCTCGCCACTTTTTGGATATGACACATCAACTCTCCTCGCTACCGTGCTTATAGATCGCGTGGTACAGCCTCAAATAGGAGATTGGGCAAGACTTCTCCCACAAAGGGAAGCTACATGGATTCATAATCTTGATACAATATACTCTAGGGGTTTGAATGAACAGGTACATTTAAATATTTTTCTTTAAGGGGTGCACTCAAAGAATGTCCAATCATTTTACATATATACAATTAATATTTCTTCATTTTTCTATATTTTATGTAGTTTTATGATTTTTTTTTATTTACTGTTCAATTCCATTCTGTCTGTAATTGTAACATTATTAGGTGCCTTAAATGTGGACATATAGTTTATAGGGTACCTAGTACAAATTAGCCACTTTTAGAAATGGCATCTGTCTGTTTGCTTGTTCTAGGTTAGCTCAAACCTTCACTATTCTATTTGGTATATATCAGGGAATAACAATGTGCCTGTACTCAAGGGGGTTAGTAGTAAACAAAACACCGAATTGTGCAGAGGGTCGCGTGGCCTCGGGGCGAGGTGTGGGAGAAGGTGCAATTACATTTTGTGAAAGTGCACATAAGTGAAGAGAAGACTCCCAAGCACACTCACAAATTTGTAAATGACTGTTATTTTGCTGTGTTTGCATGAGTATAGTACCAAAATAATTACATTTCTCTCCCTGAAAAAAGTATTTTCAATTTGCTAGGATAAGTAAGAAAAAATTTCAGGGAAACCAGTTTTTCTCTCTCCAAGGTTTGATACTCTTAGGGGGAGATGTATCAAACCTTAGAAAGAGATAAAGTAGAGAAGTGTTCTATAGCTACCAATCACCTTCTATTTATCATTTTTAATTGCTGCAGGTTCAAGCCTCAAGTATGTCTTAATCATGAGAGTGAGGGGATATCGAATCTGTCCAATGTCACTATTTTTTATTTTCTTTGCAATTCAGTTGGTGTCTAAGGCTCAATTCCATACTTGGGGCTTCTTTTGTTTGGTAAATGGGTTTGACAACAGCAGAAGTTTATGTCCCCCAGGTTATTCAGCTACATGTCCTCTTTACATGGAGATAAAGGAAAACCTAAGCTGCTAAATGGAAATCCTTCAAAGAAATCACTATGTGTCATCAGTACCGCTAAGATTTAAAATATGTATTCAAGATTCTCATAATATAACACTTGATTTAGTGATTACATTTGCTGATCAATATCTCTTGTAAAATGCTGTATAATAAAATAAATGTATGCACCTCCAATTAAAGGGTTCACAGACCAGTTGTGATCTTCTTGCATTGTGTGTTCAATACCATAATTTATATACAGGGTTCATTTAACATATCAAAGAACAAGATCTGCACATGACCCAGACCTGAACTGTATTTGTACAGCTTGAGGTCAAGAAACCATTTTACGTTAGTTTTTTTTTTCTGTTTCACTGTTACAACACATAAACTTGTCATCTTTATTCTTTTGGATTATTTGGTTCCTCCCCTTCATTTATTCCCCAGATTTGTGTTGGATTTCAAGCTGATTGAGAGTCACCCTGGGAGAAGGTCAGTCTTTCTTTATGCTGTTACAAGACCAGTTCAATTTAATCTCAGCCTTCTCTGTCTGAAATAATGAGAATGTACTTCAGTGGCTGCTTACAAATATATAAAAAATAAATTTGCTTTGCATTGCAGTCACTTTACTGTGTATGACTGTGCATTGTGGAAGTTGTAGGGTTCAGGTATAAAGCATAAAGAGTCCCATTCGATGATGCCATACTGTATAACAGGGATGGGGAACCTCAGGCCCGGGGGCCGTATATGGCCCTTGGAATAATTTGATCTGGCCCTTGAAGCTTTTTCTGCTAGCCTCATCTGGCTAGTAGGGTGCCTAGAATGGCACACTACAGCCAAAATCTATGCAGCAGTGCCGCCTGGAGCATCCTTAGGACGCTTCAGACGGTCACACCGCTGCCCTTACAGCTTCCCAGAGCATCCTCAGGATGTGACGGGCATTGCTGTAATCACCGGCGATTGTGGCCCCTGCCCCGTATGATGTCACATGGAGGGGCGTGGCCTGCACTGGGCCCGTGAACAATGTTATATACAGCATATCAAAATGGCCATCGGCAGAAAAAAGGTTCCCCACCCCTGCTGTATAACATCAAATCTGAGTTGGATAGGAGACATAAAACTCAAGTGATTAATTCAGGTTCTCAGACATACATACTGTTCTGATTAGCAGGATGTGTGGTTTCATCACATTTTTTATTGTCATCTAGAGTTTCTAATAGGTACACCTTGTAAAGCTAAGGCAAAAAGTGACACATTCAGAAGATGTTTTTGTATTATTAACAGTTATTATTATCAGTTACATACAGAGCTGGCCCTAGCCAATTTGGTGCCCTAGACAAAATTTTGACCGGTGCCCCCTACACACACGCACACATATATATATATATATATATATATATATACACACTGTATTTATATATATATACACACATACATATATGTATATATATATATATATATATATATATATACACACATACATATATCTATATATGCTGAAAAATAAGAGACGTGCGCCTAATAGTGTAGTATTCAGAGTAAATCAATTTGTGCTCAAGGTAAGTATTGTGCGTACCAAAATTAAATGCATGGAGTCTGGTATTGTATATGCACACTAGTAATAGGCACAATTTTAGGTAAGTTCTACAAGTTATATACTGTAGTGCAACTTTGGATTGATTTTTGGGGCGTGGGTTCTCTGGACTGCTTTGGTTGGTCTGCTTCAGGGCATCACATTATAACACATTCTTTCTTTTTTGCACTATTTTAACACTTTTACTGTTTGTTTTTATTATATTTGTATTTTCACCTTTCCATGCAGCCATAGCTGCTCTTACCTTTCTTACTTCACATTTCACTTTTCTCATTATGGCGATGCCCTGGGGTGGCTCGGCTGCGCAGATTTAGGGGTGTCCTGCGCTCTGGATTTGAACCCTAGTATGTTAGGGATCTACCCTAAAGAGGTTACCTGGATATGGTGTGTAGGCCCATAACCTTGGCCATGATTATGCTAAAAACCTCTATTGATTGCAAAATTTTATTTCATAATGTATTTATATATAATCAGTAATTTGGAGTTGTGCATCTGTGATTTATTTTGAGATACGTGAAGAGATATATGTTGGTGTAGTTTAGTTAATAGCCTTATGTGTAAGCAAAAGTATTTTATATTGAATTTGGTAGAATACAGGTAACCAATGGAGGGACAGCCAAAGTTGAGGAGGAAATGATGAACGTTACAGCGAGGAAGATCAACCTCGTAGCTGCATTCAAAATGGATTGTAGTGGTGAGAGTCTACATTTGGGGAAGACCAGTAAGGAAACTATTGCAGTAATCAATGCAGGTGATAATGAGCTCATGGATTAGAGTTTCTGCAGCGTCTTGTGTAAGATTTGGGCATATTCTGGATGTGTTTTATATGTATGAAACAGGATTTTGGGCTCTATTCACTACAATCCGCATATTGAATGCAGATTGTAGTGTGATATTACTGAGTGAATTCGTATTGCAATATCACAGGGATTTACTACAAATCCCTTACAGGGACAGAGCTTGCGATAAAGCTCTGTCCCTGCGAATCCCCTTCGGAGCCTTATCACAGTATTTTCGCGAAAAGTACCGTGATTAAGCGCCCGCGCATGCGCCGACCGATCGCAGCTGCTACCCCCCGGTGCTAAGCCCCACCCCTGGTGATAAGCCCCGCCCCCGTGATCGCGTACCCCCCCAGTAATCAGCCTGCGGTCTGTTTAGACCACACAGCTGATTACTGGGACCGACTCCCGGCTCTGCTCTCCCCATTAGAGCAGGGCAGGAGGCCGGTAACCAGGGGAGACCCTGGATAACGCCACCTCCAGGTGGCGTCATTATCACAGGGCTTCCCCCGATATTTTTTCACATTTTATTTTTAGTAACTCTGGTCGGATCACATTTCCCATTACAGTTATGGGAAATGCGATCTGATTACTAAAAATAAGTGATAATTAGGGGTTGGAGTAGAATTTTACGAATTCTACTCCAATTGCCCTGTAATAACTATAGGTGATACTAAAATAATGTTAAAAGGGTTTGAAAACACCCTTTTTCACATTATTTTAGTAAAAATAATGTTGATAAATAGAGCCCTTGGAAACAGATTGAATGTGCGGAGGACAGTTCAGACTAAAAGAGCGAGTATTAAACTCCATTCTGGGTATGGCATAAATGTAAAGGTAATTGCAAAAGTTCCAAATTTAAAAACAAAACCTTGATACTATAAAAATAAATCTAATAAAAATGTAAAGTAAGAACCTAAAAGAGCACAGACTTAAAAAGCAGATCAGAGTTAATAGGCATATCAAAAAGCCTTAATACATAATACAAATGGTAATGGTCAAACTTTAATAATGAATTATAAACTAAACGTCAAAATAATCTACATGCTGAGGACACAGTTTATGAAGGATGGAGACTGGGATCAAAAATAGTTGTGCTGAAGATATTACTTTTTGTCTTTTGAGTCCCAAGTGCAGAATGGTGGAATCGATTCTATTGTCAAACTAGGATTTACGCTGGCTGGGTTGAGATATGGAGTCTAACAAGCCTCTCCAGTCTTCACTAGAAATAACCACAAGGTGGTATAGGCTTGGCTGCAGAAAACCCGTAGGTCACATCCTTCTCGGTACCTCCTGGATATGACAAGATGGGCATAGGTGAACAGACACAGTAAATAATTAGTAGGAAATTGAAGATGACGGATTGACAACCAAATTTTGTTTCCTGGACTGAGCTTTGGCATTATTCTTATTATAGGCAAAGGTTTTATAAGGAAAGTTACTAAGAGTTGGGTTTGAAAGCCAAGCGGGATTACAGCATTTTCCTGGCAAGGTTAAATCCTGACAATTTACTGTACTAAAAACTGCTGAACAAATGTATACAATCTACTCTTTAAAATAGCAAATGCCATACCATTTATTCCACCTAAATTGTATACCAACCACTAGATTTACTGGGGGATAGTCCCACACTAGAAAATACCTGCTTCTGACAGGTGGGTTGGTAGAAAATGCTGCAAAGATCTCTAGGATCTGTGCAGACTTCTATATATTGATATGTGAAAAATGAAAAATAAGATGGCATGGACTCCCCCCTAAGTTAAAATCAGCACTAGACCTTTGAGTCTAGGCTTGTAGTGGGAGAATCAGGGCTCCCCCTTATTTTCCAATAACCAGCAATAGGCTTTACCAGCCAGGACTGGTGCACTATAACAGGGGGATGCTCGGCGTGAGTTTGAGTCAGGCATAGTGCCAACCAGCCCTAAGCCAGTCAGCAAATGGCTGGTAACCCTGAAAAGTGGGACTGCAAAAGTAACCCTTGGGTGGGGTATGGGAAATTGGGTGGTGGGCATAGGATTGATAATTTTAGTTAAGTGAAATAATTGATATTGCTCTTTAATGGTGAACTACAGTTCCCAGCTAGTCCTGCTATGTCTTTCATGTGACTTGTTCCTTTGGGGGTTGTGTCATTATTAACAGGGTATAAACCATCATCCCATAAAAATTAATGTGAGTGCTCTGATTGGTTAGAGCATGGCTGTTTCCACACTCTGATGTATAAGAGCACTCCCATTATTTTTTATAACTTGAGACTTCTAGTCCATTGCTAACTAACAAGTGGTGGCAGAGATGAAGTGACATATAAGTTTAGTCTGGTGCTTGGTTGCACCAATTGAAGGGTAGCACGTATCAGGTTTTTTCAAAGCAGTACCTGCAGCTATGGGTTGTGTAACCAATTGTGACGGAAAGTATCAAGCGCAGCATAGCACCCTTCAGTACCAAAGGTGTTCACAAAAATGCTTTGCATGGACCACCTACCTGTCACTGCAATTGCAAATGATCAGATACTACACCCAGTGACCAGTGGCATAACTAGGGTCTGCGGAGCCCAGGGCAAGTTTCAGATTGGCGCCCCCCCACACACACACACAACAAATATGTCTTGCGCGTGCCAAAAATATGGGTGTGGTCACCTACCAGAAGGGGCATGGCTACTGAATATGGGGCGTGCCAACATGACATGACACCCATATTTTGGCACATTCCTTTACATTCCATATGCACCTTACCTCTGTGGTGGTTTCTCACATCGTGGAACCTCTGAAGAAATGTATCCTCCCTGGGACGATGGCGTCTTCAGTCTGTATTCACTATTCATGTAGGTCACATCGTCTGGAAGATGTGTGTTCGTGTGGGAATAATAACAGTGTCATCATCATACAACAGCGGTTCAACCAGCCTCGTGCCTCCTGTGTAACTTCCTTTCCCCTGCGTCTCTCAGCCACACCATCATCCCACAGCATCATCCGTCAGCCACACCATAGCCTCCCCCCTGTATCGTCTCACAGCATACCATCACCGCCACCCTGTGTCAACTCTCAGCACACCATCATCTCCACCCTGTCTCATCTCTAACCATACCGTCACCTCCCCCTCCTTCGTCATCTCTCAGTCAGGCGATCAGCTCCCCCCTGAGTCGTCTCTCAGTCAGGCGATCAGCTCCCTCCCTGCGTCGTCTCTCAGTCAGGCGATCATCTTCCCCCCGCGTTGTCTCTCAGCACAGACACACTGACACAGATACACACACACTGACACATATATATATATATATACACACACACACTAACACATGTATACACACACATATATATATATATATATATAATTATATATATAATATATATATACACACACACACACACACACACTGGCACACACACATACATACACTCTGACATATACACATACAGTACATACTGACACATAAACACACACTCAGGGCCGTAGGGAGGGTGGTGCGGCCGGTGCCTCCGCACAGGGCGGAATCCTCTAGAGGCACCGGCCACGAACTGCCCAACTCCGGAGAGGTCTGCAGAAAGTGACCTGCAGTGCTGCGCGGCGCACACCAGCGATGCCGGCGAAGATCCCCGCCCTCCACCCACCTCCGAGAGGAAAAGGTAAGCGCTCAGGGGGAGAAGGGGGGCGAGGGTGAGCGAGAGGGGCAGAAGTGCAGCACAGGGCGCACTGCCGTCCTGCTATGGCGCTGCACACACTGACATATACACATACTGACATATATTCACACTGACACATATACACACACACTGACAAATATACTCACACACTGACATATACACATAGAGTACATACTGACACATATACACACACTGACACATATACTCACACACTGACACAGACACACACAGACACACACTAACACAGATACGCACACACACACGCTGATACAGACGCATACAGACACACAGACACATACACAGATACACACTAACACAGATACACACACGCTGACACAGATACACACACACTGACACAGATACACACACACGGTGACACAATTACACCCACGCTGACACAGATACACACACGCTGACACAGATACATACATGCTGACACAGATACACACATGCAGACACAAATACACACATGCTGATAGATACACACATTCTGACACATGCACACACATGCTGACACAGATACACACATGCTGACACAGATACACACATGCTGACACAGATACATACATGCTGACACATATATACACACATGCTGACACATATACATACATGCTGACACAGATACATGCATGCTGACAGTAACACAGATACACACATGCTGACACAGATACATACATGCTGACACAGATACACACATGCTGACACAGATACATACATGCTGACACATATATACACACGTGCTGACACATATACATACATGCTGACACATATACATACATGCCGACACAGATACACACATGCTGACAGATACACACATTCTGACACATGCACACACATGCTGACACAGATACACACATGCTGACACAGATACACACATACTGACACAGATACACTCATGCACATGTTGAAACAGATACACACGCTGACACATATATACACACGCTGATGCATATACACACATGCTGACATGCTGCTCCCCCCCCCCCCCCAATACTTACCAGTGGTGAAGCTGCAGAGCGCTGAGGAAGGAGAACTTTCACTATCCGTGTCACCCGGCGCCGGCAGCAGCTCTCAGCCTCTCAGGGTCAGCATGCTGCAGAATACCAGGAGGACTGCCTTGGAGGGGCTGCGCGTCTCTGCTGCAGCTCCCCCTACAGTCAGCACCAGCAGCTTGCTGCTGTAGTCACTCACTACACTGTACTGTGTACAGTAGTAGATTTCGTCAGGGGAAGCGGGGGGGGGAGCGGAGAGTGGGTAGTGCAGGGGGTGGGGGAGTGGAGAGCGGACATTGCGGGTAACAATGCCCTGGCTTGCGCCCCCCCCTCTGCTGGGCCTGCCACGTCGCTCAGGGCACAAGCCCCGCTCGACCCCCCCTAGTTACGCCACTGCCGGTGACTACTGCAGGTTGTGGACTGCATACCTCTGAAATAATTGGTGCAGGTTCTCTGGTAATCAGCATTTTTCTTAAACCACTGCAGTCTTTTCATTGTCCTGAGTGACTACACAAGCTGCTGTAGCAGCTGCAAATGTACTGTAATTAAATATGCTACACCAGAGCTGAGAGCTAACCTCCACTGACTGTCTCAATACTGGAGATGTGTGCAGAACAGGGGCGTATCTGTAATGGGTGCAGGGTGTACCCACGCTGCACACCCTGCACCCATATACTCTTTATACTTACCTGTCCGCTGTCTCCAGAGTGCTGCTCTGCGACGGGCGGCCTGGCGTTGCAGAGCAACAAAAATCTCTGGGAAAATGGTGATGGCCATTTTCACAGTGACTTGCGCATGAACAGTAGATTCTGGCACTAAGCCAGAATCTCCTGCTGCACCCACCCACCGCTGCAGCAGTGGCACCACTAGAGGGAGGAGGGGGTCCGCACTGAGGCCCTGATTCTGAGCCGGACGCTCTGACCAGAGCGCGCGCTCTGAATCAGGGCCCACCTCCATAATTATGGAGCTTCCTCCTGGACGCTCGTATAGCTGTGGGTCACCACCCACAGCATATACGAGCGTGCAGGTTGATGGTCGCGATGGTCTTGACCATCGCGACCATCGCCACTGCGAGCCGAAGCCTAGTGATGTCAGTGGGGCCGGCTTCTGACGGTAGGCGTTCCCTTGGGAACGCCTCCGTCTGGGAGGCACGCCCCCGGCACGCCCACCAAAGGGGGCGTGCTGTCAATCAACATCGACAGCACGCCCCCTTTGATCAGACACAACGAGCGAAGGAAAGTCCTTCGCTCGTCGCGTCTTGCGCATGCGCATGACGGAGCTCCCTCCGTCGTGCGCATGCGCAGTGCACACCATCGACCCACTTGCGAGCGGACAGCCGCTCGTGAGTGGGTCTGAATCAGGCCCTGAGTCTGCACACGGGCCCCCTCTTCTTAGAAAAAAAGGCCCCTGGTGCGGACCCACATGTTTTGGTTTTAATTTTACATCTTCGTTGTTTTTTAGGTTTGGAAAAACCACCCACAGATATTTTGTTTTTGGTTTTCAAAATTGATTAAAAAAAAGGTAAAATCATGTAATTTGGACCTGTTTTTGTTCATCCGCAGTGTAAGTAACATACATTTCCAGTCAATCTTGACCACCTCAGGGCTCACTATATTGCTTTCACCAATATTGGCCAAAAGCTGTAGTGAGCTGGCTGGCTAAACTAAGCGACAGAGCAGCAACACAAAAACATGTAAGTTTTAAAGAATATAGCACGTCTGTGAAGCATAGAGGCACAGCAGGGGCAGACAGGACGGCAGTTTAATAAACTATGTGACCCTATAGAATATTTTCATTAATGAAGAACTCATAACCTAAAAGTAAAAGCCTAGCAGATAAATATATATTACCAACACACTTCTCCAACCAGCAAATCAGAAATCACAGGCCACAGGTAACAGCTTGCACAAGAAATTGAAAATTAATAATTCATTAATTATCAATTAAACGAAGCAACAGAGCAGCACAACAAATACATGACAGTTTAAAAGAATATAGCACATCTATGAAAGACAGTAGCACAGCAGTGGCAGACAGGATGGCAGTTTAATAAACTATACGACCTTATAGAATGTTTTCATTTATCAAGGACTAATAATCTAAAATTAAAATCCTAGTAGAAAATATAATATATTACCAACATTCTTCTCCAAAGCTGCTAGTTTAGATGCTACTCGTAGCAGAGAAATAGATAGATTTTTTTAAACAATTCATGGAGTCCACCCCCAAATAAAGGATCAGCCCCGGAGTCTGGTCTGGTATTGGAAACTAAGGGAAAAAAAACTGCATGGGTTTCCCCCTATTCTTCAATAATCAGCCTCAGGCTGAACCGGGGGGCTGATGCTATAGCAGGAAGACACACCGCATTCCCGAGGAACTACTGGCTCTTACACGCACCCCCTAGGCTTTGGGTATGTGGGTAATAGTAAAATAATAGTTAATATTATTGCCTCTTTACAGGTGTCCTAGGTGCCCAGCATGCAACCCTGGCATGCCAGCACTTGTGGAACTACAAGTGCCAGTATGCCCAGACATTAAGGGTTCGCTGGCACCTGTATAGAATATATTTAAATAACCACACTTAAGGTGATAATGCTTTATTAAAAACAATCAACCCCCCACAAATTACATACTTACCAAACCCTTGGGTGGTCTCCCCTCTGACCCATGTATTAATCCATAGGTCATGGTAAAATAAAAATACACAAACCTGATCACCACTGACAACACTGCACTCAGTGGTCTACAGGTGCCAGTAGGCCCTTAATGTCCAGACATGCTGGCACTTGTTGTTCAACACATGAACATGGGCATGGGGTCCCTACTTTCTGAGGAATTCCAGCCTTGGGCTGACCAGTTTGGGGCTGGTTGATGGTACGGCAGGGGGACCCACGCTTTGTGTCTCCCTACTATAGCATCAGCCCCCCAGCTGGTTCAGCCTGGTGCTGGTAATTGGAGAATAGGGAGAACCCCACAATGTTTTTACCCTTGATTTTTTAAATCCAGACTAGGCTCAGATGTCCAGTGCTGGTTATTAAATGGAAGGGGGTGGGGGAAAATACCCAATGGATTTCTTTTCAAATGAACTATTTATTATATTTTTTACCCATAGCTAAGCCTGCACAGGTCATTTTTATCTGTACAGTGCTTTCAGCATAGAAACAGAGCTGCTTCAGGGAGGAATAGGAAATAAGAAGTACAGTAGACAGGGAGGGATTTATATCCAATCCAAAAGTAACACGTGACACTTCCAGGATTATGATGTTTTGTGGTTTGACTTGGAACTCGGGTGTGCTAATTTTTTAATAAAACCAAACCGCTCATCTCTACTCAATACAGGTACAGTCTATGGGGGGAATTCAATTAGACCTGATATTTTTTGGGGCGAATAGGACAGGATTTTAACGCTGGAATTGCCTTTACACTCTGCTCATTTTCATATTTTGGCCATGATGTATACAACCATATACTGTTGCTCTTTTTCCACTCATACCAGACCCACTCAATATAAAGAACCTGTAGTGGAGTGAAAGATTGAAGTGCCGGAGAGGGCCCAAAATACCCGAAAGCCTGGGGGCCCAGCCCTGCGTTAGTTCAGCCCTGAGGAGGTGGAAAAATTTTTAAAATTGCAACTGCTTCAATGGAGAACCACATCCTTGAGGATTTCCCCTGGACACACTGGGCATGTTGGGCAGTTAGTTGAAGTCTTTTAAAATATAGGACTCCCAACTCACCGCATTGTAGTAATCGATTTCTAGGGCACTCTAGGATGATCATATTAACAACATTAATATGCTCGATCCAGCAAATATAAATTGCCACAGTTTTGCAGTTCTTACATTTGTTGAGTAGTTGAAGATAATTAACCTGACAGAGTTGATGGAGTGGAAGCATTTTATAGAGAAAGACAAGTTAAAAAGCTCAGATAAACTGATTTTGTAAAAACACTATTAAAACATCTCTGATGTCTCCTAACCCTCATGGATTATATAATACATAACTGAGGGACAAGTGAGCAGTATCTTAAGACAAATAAGTAAAAACAAGAGATATGGTAAGAACTTACCTTTGTTATCTCTGTTTCTACGAAGTCCATAGGGTCCACAGGGTGACCTTGGGGGTATAGCTGGATCCTGGATCCTCGGGCACCACGGAGTTAAAGCTTTCAGCTGCTCCCAGGATGCACTTGGGTCCAACCTCCCCTATACCCCGCCCCCGAGTCACAGGCACCTCAGTTGGTAAGCAGCCCAGGCCGGAGGAGGAGACGAAACAGAGAGAAGGAAGACTGGAACACACAAGAACCATACTCACAGAAATGGGAGACGGAAAACCGGTGACCAGTCACAGAGCCCATATGAAGTCAGGTGCGTCAGGGCGGGTGCCCTGTGGACCCTATGGACTTCGTAGAAACAGAGATAACAAAGGTAAGTTCTTACCATATCTCTTGTTTTCTACTTCAGGGTCCATAGGGGTCCACAGGGTGACCTTGGGGATGTCCCAAAGCAGTCCAACTAAGGGCGGGGACGCTCCTGTGCTGATAGGAGAACCCGGCGACCAAAGGATGCATCCTGAGAGGCAAAGGTGTCAAACGCATAGAACCTCAAAAAGGTCTGAATGGAAGACCAGGTGGCCGCCTTACAGAGCTGAACAGCAGAGGCGCCACGGCTAGCAGCCCAAGAAGGGCCCACGGACCGAGTGGAATGAGCCTTAACAGAGGCTGGAACAGGTAAACCCTCCTGCATATAAGCCTCAATAATAACAGAACGAAGCCAACGGGCTAGAGTCGGTTTGTTGGCAGGCCAACCCCTCTTGTGAAAACCAAAGAGGATAAACAAAGAATCTGACTTCCTCACAGAACTAGTCCGGTCCACATAAACCTGGAGTGCCCTTACAACGTCTAAGGAAGTCTCCCCAGCCGAAAGATCAGGTGACTGAAAGGCTGGTACAACAATTTCCTGATTAATGTGGAACCTGGAAACCACCTTAGGCAGGAAATCAGGACGAGTGCGAAGCACCGCTCTGTCCTGATGAAAAATCAGAAAAGGGGGACGACAAGAAAGCGCCCCCAAATCTGAAACCCTCCTGGCAGAAGCAATTGCCAAGAGGAAAACAGTTTTAAAAGTTAGCCACTTGAGCTCCACTGACTCCAAGGGCTCAAAAGGAGGACCCTGTAAGGCCCTAAGAACCACCGCCAAATCCCACGGGGCCACAGGTGGCACAAAGGGAGGCTGGATTCTCAAAACACCCTGGAAAAAGGTGTGTACGTCCGGCATAGCAGCGATCCTGCGCTGGAACCACACCGACAGACCAGACACGTGTACCTTCAGTGAAGAAAGACGTAATCCTAAGTCCAAACCGGACTGAAGGAAAGCCAGAATACGCGAAACTCGGAACACCTGGGGATCATAGTTTCTGGCCTCGCACCACTGAAAGTAAGTGTGCCACACTCTGTGATAGATCCTCGCGGAAGCAGGCTTGCGCGCCCTCAGCATGGTGGTAATAACGGAGCTAGAAAAGCCCCGAGACCTCAGGACGGCTGTCTCAAGAGCCACGCCGTCAAAGATAGTCGACCCAGATCCGGGTGAAGACAGGGCCCCTGAGACAACAGGTCCCGCCGTTGAGGTAGGAGGTACGGAGCGTCGATGGACAGGCTCCGCAGATCGGAGTACCACGGCCTTCTGGGCCACGCTGGGGCCACCAGGATCAGTGTGCCTCCGTCCTGTTTGAACTTGCGCAGGACCCGAGGCAGCAGAGATATCGGAGGGAACAAGTAAGCCAGTTGAAACAGCCATTTCACCGACAGCGCGTCTATCAGACTTGCGCCTGCGTCCCTTGTCCTTGACCTGTACACAGGCAGCTTGTGATTGTAACGGGACGCCATCAGGTCCAGCTCTGGCAGCCCCCACTTGTCCACGAGTAGTTGGAATACCTCTGGATGAAGCGACCATTCCCCGGGATGCACATCGTAACAGCTGAGGAAGTCTGCCTCCCAATTGAGGACTCCTGGGATGAAAACTGCCGAGAGAGCTGGAAGATAGCGCTCCGCCCAAGCCAGGACGTGGGACACCTCCGACATCGCAGCTCGACTGCGAGTCCCTCCCTGGTGATTGATGTACGCCACCGTGGTGGCGTTGTCTGACTGCACCTGAACGGCCCTTCCGTGAAGAGCGGTGCCGGACGACTGCAGGGCTCTGTATACTGCCCGCAGTTCCAGGATGTTGATGGGAAGAATCGCTTCCTCCGCAGACCAACGACCCTGAAGTGACAAGGAGCCTGTCACCGCCCCCCCAACCCCGGAGACTGGCATCTGTCGTGAGCAGAACCCATTCCGGGATCCAAAAGGGGCGCCCCTCCAGGAGATGCGCTGTCTGCAGCCACCAGGCTAGGGACAGACGCACCTCCGAGGACAACACCAGCATCTGAGAGCGGATCCTGTGTGGCAATCCGTTCCATTCTGAAAGAATCAGCCCCTGCAGGGGCCTGGAATGGAACTGGGCAAACTCCACCATGTCGAATGCCGACACCATGGACCCCAAAACTCTCATCGCTGAGTGCACCGACACTCTGCCACTGCTCAGACAACTGTGAATCCGCAGCTGTAAGGAGGAGACCTTCTCTGGAGTCAGAAAAGTCCGTTGCTGACGAGAGTCCAGCAGGGCCCCCAAATGAACCATCCGTTGTGATGGGATGAGGGAGGATTTCTTCCAGTTGATCAACCAGCCGTGCGCCTGTAGACAAGCGACCGTCAGGTGGAGATGCTGGATCAGTACCTCCGGGGAGCTTGCCAGCAAGAGGAGGTCGTCTAGATACGGTAGCAACCGTATCCCCTGGCTCCGAAGGTGAGCCGCCATGACCGCCATCACCTTGGTAAATACCCTTGGTGCCGTGGAGAGACCAAAGGGTAGAGCCCTGAATTGGTAGTGGTTGTGGAGAATAGCAAACCGCAGAAACCGTTGGTGCGATGTTGCTATAGGCACATGGAGGTAGGCGTCCTGGATATCCAGGGAGACCATATAATCCCCCGGTTCCATCGCCAGTATGATGGAACGCAAAGTTTCCATCCTGAATTTGGGAACCCTGAGAAACCTGTTCAGGGACTTCAAATTGAGGATGGGGCGATGAGAGCCATTGGGTTTCTGCACCAGAAACAGCGTAGAGTAATACCCCATCCCACGTTGAGACTGTGGTACGGGTATAATGACCCCCGCCGTCAGCAAGGCCTCTTTGGCTTCCTGAACCTGCAAGGCCTTGGTTTTGTCCTGAGAAGGACTTGTGCAAAAAAACTGGCAAGGCGGCCTGTGCCGAAAAGACAGGGCGTACCCCTGGGAGACCACTTCTCGCACCCAGGCATCCGTGGTGGTATTGTGCCAGCACTGGGCGAATTGAAGAAGTCGGCCTCCCACTCTGGGGTCCCCCAGAGGGAGGCCCGTCCCATCACGCAGAAGGCTTATCTTCTGGCTTGGAAGAAGGGCGCCTAGCACTCCAGGCTTGCTTCTTTGGCTTTGAGGCGGTCTTGGGTGCGGACTGCCTCGGGAAGGACTGACCCTTTGCCTTGCCCTGAACCCGAAAGGAACGAAACGCCGAGCTCCGGACCTTAGCAGGTGTAGTAGCTGAAAGGAGGAAGGCTGACTTGGATTTTGCCAGGGTATCTACTATTTTGTCCAGGTCCGGACCAAATAGTAATTCCCCATTAAAAGGTAAGGCCTCCAAGCCTTTCTTTGAATCCGCGTCTGCTCTCTAAGACCGCAACCACAAGGATCTACGAGCAGACACTGCTGCTGCCGAAACCCTAGAGGTCAACAGGCTAGCTACCAAAGATGCTTCTCCAATGTAGGAGGCGGCATCTCTCATCTGTCCTAACAACGCCCTCTGGACGTCCGGAGATTCATCCGTAAACGTGTCCTCCAAGGCATTGGCCCACCCCTCAATGGCCTTGGCCACCCAGGAGATGGCCATGGACGGCCGGGCTACAGCCCCTGAGAGAGAATAAATAGACTTTAGACAAGTCTCCACCTTCCTGTCCGTAGGATCCTTCAGCGAGGATATAGACGGCAATGGCAAAGTAGCACTCCTGATGAGGCGTGTTACATGGGAATCGACTGCAGGCGGAGTTTCCCATTTCTTACAATGCGCTTCCGGGAATGGATAATTGGACGCCAAGCGTTTCTGTGGCAGGAAACGCTTACTGGGCGTCTGCCAGGCCACCGCCATGTGATCAGTCAACTGATCAGACAAGGGGAACGCTGTAGAAGTAACCTTAGCTTTTTTAAAACTAGGATACCTTGACTTGGGAGCGGGTGCCTCATCCTCAATCAGAAGAATAGCCCGCACCACCTTAACCAGAGCCCGCACATTGATGGAAGACTTAGTGTCTACCTCCTGGACTGAGGCATCTGAGGCTGAGTCATCCTGTACCTCACCATCATCCGAGAACCCCTCAGAATCCGAAAGATGCGCAGCCTGTGCCATGACTGAGCGTTTAGACGCCCTGGAGGGCACGTCACTGCGCAACATCGACTGAAAAGCCGAAGATGCTGCCGCCAAATCTTGGACAGTGTGGGAAAGCGCATCCACCCAGGGTGGAGGAGCTGTCACAGGAGCCTGAAACGGCACCACAGCGGCTGTGCCACAGGGGTGGACTGAATATACATTGGCAACCCCGCATAGGGACCAACAGGCTGAGACCCCGGGGGAGTCTGCAATAATTGTGGGACACCCGGGAAATGGGGGATGGCAGGCTGGGGCAACGCCCTAGTAGGGGCGGCAGTCGGGACCGACAGACGGTCCGTGATGGACACCAGCACCTGGGAAAACATCGCCCATGGTGGCTCCTGCGAAATGGGAGGTTTAGACGTACCAGGGACCGCCTGGCACCGTCCGCACAGGCCGTCCTGTGACAAATCCTCCCTATCCACTCCTGCAGAACAGCGCCTGCAGGAGAACAATGCTGGAGCCCCGGAGTGCTCAATCTCCTCCTCAGACATGACTTAGGAAGAAAACGTGCGCACTCACCAGTGTGCTGAACAACAGCCCACAATATGGCACCGTGTAGCACACAACTGTATGTGACGGACCTCACAAATACGTGATCTATATAGGTGATGTCAGTAGAAACACCCTTCCCCCGCACACCTGTAGGGCTTGTAGGAGAAGGAAAGGGATAGGTACAGGCTGACAGTAAGTAGAAAAAAGACACAGACAGGCAGCACTAGCAAAAGTCACATACCATGCAGGAAGATATACTCACTGCACCTTTCCACTACAATCAACCTGCCCAGATTCAGTGTCTGGGAGGGCTATAGTGCTGTGTACACTGTCCTTGTCGGGGAGAGGTACACAGGGGGACCGGTCCGCGTGCTCCCTGAGAGTATCCACGCTGCCACAGAGAAAATGGCTGCTGGAGACCTCAGAGGAGGAGTGGCCGTGTAGCTGCAGCTCAGCGACGCCAGACTACGAGCTGAAAGGCGCGCTGAGCTGAGGGGAGGAGCCGCTAGACAGGGAAGGCTTCCTCCCCTGGCTAGCATATTAACCCCAGGGCTTGCCGGCATCCCGCTTGCCGCTTAATTTACCCTGGTGGTCTAGTGGTCTGGCGGGGTATGCCTCCGCTGGAGGGGGGGCCCGCCGCCACCGCTAGCACCCCCGGTCTGTCCCCTAGACCGGGGGCATGGGACTGCATTTGAAAGGAACCCACGCACCGCCGCTAATCAGCGGTGCGCGGCTTACCTGATCTCCCCGGCGTCTTCCGGCAGCAGTCCCGGGGGAAACCAGAGTCCGGCTAGTACAGACTCTGGCTTCCCCCGCCGCGATCCCCAGTTCAGTGCTGGCGTCGCGGCGCCAGCAGGGAGAAGGAGCGGCAGCGTGGGCGTCTGTACAGACAGCCCAGCGCTGCCGCTCTGGAGAAAAACTGTTAGTAAAAAATAAATAAATAAATAAATTTAACTAAGTTAAATAAAAAATTAAAAGCTTTAGGGGGCTGCTCCAGCAGCCCACCCCGCAGGGTGACCCGACTCCGGCCGGGCACCATCTAAAACTGAGGTGCCTGTGGCTCGGGGGCGGGGTATAGGGGAGGTTGGACCCAAGTGCATCCTGGGAGCAGCTGAAAGCTTTAACTCCGTGGTGCCCGAGGATCCAGGATCCAGCTATACCCCCAAGGTCACCCTGTGGACCCCTATGGACCCTGAAGTAGAAAGTTCAAATAATAGGTACTGGCCAAATCTGATGGTAGCCATAACATATCTATGATTGGCTCCTGACACACCTTTACTGTACTAAACCTATCTGTGGATGCACCTGAGACACCTTTACTGTATTGAACCTATCTGTGGATGCACTTGCCACACCTTTACTGTACTGAACCTATCTGTGGATGCACCTGACACACCTTTACTGTACTGTACTGAACCTATCTGTGGATGCACTTGCCACACCTTTACTGTACTGTACTGAACCTATCTGTGGATGCACTTGCCACACCTTTACTGTGCTGAACTTTTATGTGGTTGCCCCTGACACTCCTGTACTGTACTGAACTTACATGTGATGACACTGACACACCTACACTGTACTTTATTATTATTGTCATTTATTTATACGGCGCCACAAGTGTTCCGCAGCGCCTTACAAAATATATAAACAAATACGTGACTAAAGACTTACAGTACAAAACAATACAATACAGGACCAGGACATGGATAATATATATTGCTACATTAGCAACCACAACACCCACATAAGCAGCAGAGCATAAGCAGCCAAGTGTTAGGTGCCCTAGTGGGGAGTAAGGAGTAGATGAAAGTAAAGTAAGGTAAGGCAGAAGAGGGTAGAGGGCCCTGCTCATAAGAGCTTACATTCTAAAGGGGAAGGGCAGTCAAACAGGTGAGACACAAATGGGGTAGATGGGGAGGAAGATGCATATAATAATAATTGTATTTATATAGCGCTTTTCTCCCTTAGGACTCAAGGTCGCTTTAAAGACATTAGAAAACATGGTACATTATACAAGGATTTGGTGTTGCAAAAAATAGAAAACCACACAGATAATTAAAATCAACCAAAACCTAGATAGCACAATAAGTATATTGCAGGCTTGGTGCAGACATTTTGGGAAATAACTTCCATGGGTTATATATTCCACCCACAAAAGGTACCACATGAGGCAGCCATCTTGGGCGCACTACGTAGGATTACCCTGGGTGGAATAGGTTACGCCTAGAAGAAATGACACAAAATGGGTGGTTGCAGTGTCCTGATGCTAGGAGTAGGGTCCCATCATAATAGTCAGGTCCATGTATTTTTCATCCCATCCACGAGTGTACCAGGTGAGGCAGCCATGATGGGTGCACTACTAAGGTTGCACTGTGGGTGATGAACCATGCAAAGACCCAAGGAATATATGGGAAAAGCGACACATGTGTGCCAGTAGGATATACCCTGTGTAAATAGATCCACGTAAAGTACATCCTGCCCATGGAGGGTGCACTTCAGTGTACGTATAGCACACCAGTATAGCATAAAGTGGGGTGGAAGTACATTTTAAAAAACAGGGAATAGCAAATACAGCAAACAGTGCTGCAGTTCGGGCATGACATATACGGGTAACTGAAACATTTGAAATATGAAATGCATTGAATGAACAGATCCACATATCTGTTCATCCTACCCAAGAAAGAACCCAACCGAGGCAGCCATCTGGGGCGCACTGTGTAGGTTACATCTGGCAGGGTGTGCAAGTAGCGGAAGTACTGAACTTACATGTGTTGGACACCTCCAACACACCTTTACTGTACTGAACTTATATGAGGATAATTCTGACACACCTTTACTGTACTGAACTTACCTATGGACACCCCCAACACACCTTTACTGTACTGAACTTACCTATGGACACCTCCAACACATCTTTACTGTACTGAACTTATATGAGGATGCTCCTGACACACCTTTACTGTACTGAACTTATATGAGGATGCTCCTGACACACCTTTACTGTACTGAACTTACCTATGGACACCTCCAACACACCTTTACTGTACTGAACTTATATGAAGATGCTCCTGACACACCTTTACTGTACTGAATTTATATGAGGATGCTCCTGACACAACTTTACTGTACTGAACTTACAGGAGGATGCTCCTGACACATCTTTACTGTACTGAACTTATATGAGGATGCTCCTGACACATCTTTACTGTACTGAACTTACAGGAGGATGCTCCTGACACACCTTTACTGTACTGAACTTATATGAGGATGCTCCTGACACACCTTTACTGTACTGAACTTATATGAGGATACTCCTGACACATCTTTACTGTACTGAACTTATATGAGGATGCTCCTGACACACCTTTACTGTACTGAACTTATATGAGGATACTCCTGACACACCTTTACTGTACTGAACTTATATGCAGATGCTCCTGACACACCTATACTGTACTGAGCTTATATGAGGATGCTCCTGACACACCTTTACTGTACTGAACTTATATGCAGATGCTCCTGACACACCTATACTGTACTGAGCTTATATGCAGATGCTCCTGACACACCTATACTGTACTGAACTTATATGAGGATACTCCTGACACACCTTTACTGTACTGAGCTTATATGAGGATGCTCCTGACACACCTTTACTATACTGAACTTATATGAGGATGCTCCTGACACACCTTTACTGTACTAAACCTATCTGTGGATGCACCTGAGACACCTTTACTGTACTAAACCTATCTGTGGATGCACTTGCCACACCTTTACTGTGCTGAACTTTTATGTGGTTGCCCCTGACACTCCTGTACTGTACTGAACTTACATGTGATGACACTGACACACCTACACTGTACTTCATTATTGTTGTCATTTATTTATACGGTGCCACAAGTGTTCCGCAGTGCCTTACAAAATATATAAACAAATACGTGACTAATGACTTACAGTACAAAACAATACAATACAGGACCAGGACATGGATAATATATATTGCTACATTAGCAACCACAACACCCACATAAGCAGCAGAGCATAAGCAGCCAAGTGTTAGGTGCCCTAGTGGGGAGTAAGGAGTAGATGAAAGTAAAGTAAGGTAAGGCAGAAGAGGGTAGAGGGCCCTGCTCATAAGAGCTTACATTCTAAAGGGGAAGGGCAGACAAACAGGTGAGACACAGATGGGGTAGATTATACAAGGATTTGGTGTTGCAAAAAATAGAAAACCACACAGATAATTAAAATCAACCAAAATCTAGATAGCACAATAAGTATATTGCAGGCTTGGTGCAGACATTTTGGGAAATAACTTCCATGGGTTATATATTCCACCCACAAAAGGTACCACATGAGGCAGCCATCTTGGGCGCACTACGTAGGATTACCCTGGGTGGAATAGGTTACGCCTAGAAGAGATGACACAAAATGGGTGGTTGCAGTGTCCTGATGCTAGGAGTAGGGTCCCATCATAATAGTCAGGTCCATGTATTTTTCATCCCATCCACGAGTGTACCAGGTGAGGCAGCCATGATGGGTGCACTACTAAGGTTGCACTGTGGGTGATGAACCATGCAAAGACCCAAGGAATATATGGGAAAAGCGACACATGTGTGCCAGTAGGATATACCCTGTGTAAATAGATCCACGTAAAGTACATCCTGCCCATGGAGGGTGCACTTCAGTGTACGTATAGCACAACAGTATAATATAAAGTGGGGTGGAAGTACATTTTAAAAAACAGGGAATAGCAAATACAGCAAACAGTGCTGCAGTTCGGGCATGACATATACGGGTAACTGAAACATTTGAAATATGAAATGCATTGAATGAACAGATCCACATATCTGTTCATCCTACCCAAGAAAGAACCCAACCGAGGCAGCCATCTGGGGCGCACTGTGTAGGTTACATCTGGCAGGGTGTGCAAGTAGCGGAAGTACTGAACTTACATGTGATGGACGCCTCCAACACACCTTTACTGTACTGAACTTATATGAGGATAATTCTGACACACCTTTACTGTACTGAACTTACCTATGGACACCCCCAACACACCTTTACTGTACTGAACTTACCTATGGACACCTCCAACACACCTTTACTGTACTGAACTTATATGAGGATGCTCCTGACACACCTTTACTGTACTGAACTTATATGTGGATGCTCCTGACACATCTTTACTGTACTGAACTTATATGCAGATGCTCCTGACACACCTTTACTGTACTGAACTTATATGAGTATACTCCTGACACATCTTTACTGTACTGAACTTGTATGAGGATGCTCCTGACACACCTTTACTGTACTGAACTTATATGAGGATACTCCTGACACACCTTTACTGTACTGAACTTATATGAGGATGCTCCTGACACACCTTTACTGTACTGAACTTATATGAGGATGCTCCTGACACATCTTTACTGTACTGAACTTATATGAGGATGCTCCTGACACATCTTTACTGTACTGAACTTATATGCAGATGCTCCTGACACATCTTTACTGTACTGAACTTATATGAGGATGCTCCTGACACACCTTTACTGTACTGAATTTATATGAGGATGCTCCTGACACACCTTTACTGTACTGAATTTATATGAGGATGCTCCTGACACACCTATACTGTACTGAACTTATATGCAGATGCTCCTGACACACCTTTACTGTACTGAACTTATATGAGGATGCTCCTGACACACCTTTACTGTACTGAATTTATATGAGGATGCTCCTGACACACCTTTACTGTACTGAATTTATATGAGGATGCTCCTGACACATCTTTACTGTACTGAACTTATATGAGGATGCTCCTGACACACCTATACTGTACTGAACTTATATGAGGATGCTGCTGACACACCTATACTGTACTGAACTTATATGAGGATGCTCCTGACACACCTTTACTGTACTAAACTTATATGAGGATGCTCCTGACACACCTTTACTGTACTGAACTTATATGAGGATGCTCCTGACACACCTTTACTGTACTGAACTTATATGAGGATGCTCCTGACACATCTTTACTGTACTGAACTTATATGAGGATGCTCCTGACACATCTTTACTGTACTGAACTTGTAGACATGTGGAGATGAGCATTTCGGTTTTGGCTCGGATCATACCGCCAATTTTGGATCTCCGAACTAATGAAAACATCATCTTTGACAGTCAAAATTTCATATTACACGAACATCTGTGCTGATTTATCCATGAAAGATTACTTTTTGGGGGGAATTCAATTAGGAGCGAATACATTCGCTCGGGCGAAATTGTGCAGCAGCCAACATGCTTTACAGCAGTGGGATCTCACTAAAAAGAGCTCGATACCACCTAGGGTAGCGAGCACTTTTGAGCGAAACGGGCATGCGGCCGGGCAGGCGAAGGGTGCGAGAAGGGGTGCCGTTGTTTAAACGCCATGGCAACAGCAATTCGCACCCTTCGTCTGCAATTGAATTTCCCCACTATGCCTCTTTCTGGAATCCAAACTTGGTGGGAAGATCCGAGTCAAAGTCGAACCGCTCATCTCTACTTGCGAGTGGATGCCCTTAGTACAACTTTAATGCTCTGAGCATATGGATGTCCCTGAAACACCTGTAGAAGTAGATGTAGGTCTGAGATACATAACAACATGAAATATTGGTTGTTGTGAGCAATCATTGCAGTGTGATAAGTCTTAGATAAGTTACACTTCTATGTTGTTACAAATTAACTTATGTTCAACTCTAAATCAAGTCAAATGTGTACTAAGAATACAATACAACATACACTGTGTGTATTGCCACATGAAAGTTACAAATACGTTTGTGTGAGGGTCTTGATAATAAATGTAACTGTTAAAATGCCATGCCCCCTGCTGTGTCTTTTATGTATTGTAGACGGGGTATAATTGCCCTTTAACACAAGTGAAAATGTCTTTGTGAAATTGACAGCATTCACATCACTGGAAAGAAATTCATGATCACCCAAAAAAAACACCAAATGGAATTTAACATCTAATCTCGACAACCATTTGCCCCCAATCCCCTTTTTTCCACGCTGCAATAGATTTCTCAAGGGCCTTCTATCAACAAATTCTTCTGTCTCCAGACTTGCCAATTAGTTTATAAGCTTTGAGAAGATTGTCAATCTTATCTTTTTTTTATTGTGAAAGACAGTCTAGTATTTCTACAGGAAGAGATGAAGCTCGGCTAATGTTCATGTCAGATAGTTTTTGAAAATGAAACAAATATTAATGTATTGGTTAAAGTATAGTTTTACCAGTTTAGGATCCCACATAAAAAAATGAACCTTTGCAGAGTGTTCAAAGAAATTAGAACCATTTTCAATGGGGATTATTTGTGAATGCTCTGCTGTCAGATTGTCTCCCTTTAATCTCAGGTTCTTGAGTCTGTGTCTATAATGAAAAGGAACTTCTTGTAAACAATAGGAAGCTTAGTGTGACTGCATCCATCAAGACGTAGAATCAGACCACCTTAAAAACTCTTTGGAAGCATGAGACTGTCAGTGTGTGGGACTTTAGAGTAGGAAAGAGGCCAATACAAAAATCTGCCAAGTCAATGTACTTGAGCAATGAGAGGAAAGAGAAGTGGCTGTTGTGGTCAATAGATTTATTGAGGCTAATAGAGCATGGTGGTCCTTGTAAGGCAGAAGAGATCTATCTTTTTAATGAGTCTGACAGCATTTTCCACTAGTATACTAGCAATACAGTACTTCTTTGTAGACAGCAAGGTGACCTCCTATAAATTTTAGATTCTGAAACGGAAAGAAAACACTTCCTAAGGCTTTAGTGAGGTTGTCTGACCCAACCCCTCACAGCTTATTCCAAAAGATCCAGGACAGAAGAGAACACCAAGAGTTATTACGTTCTAACAGTGCTGTTAAATATGCAGTTTGCAATGAGCGGTAGGGGAGGTTTTTTTAGTCTTACATCTGCCTATATAACGAAGGGTCTCAAAGATGTCAAATAGGAACTGTGCTCGTTGACGAAATTGTGCTCTATTAAAGGTGGAAGAATAGATTTGGTTCCAAGGTCAAAGGGACATTGTATACAGAAATCTTTAAATTAATAGGAAGATTAACGACATGGAAATGAAGCCACTATGAACGGGAATAACAGCATTTTCAGAAAATTCTGTTGGTTAAAAGAAGCCTGCAAGATAGGACAGGGATTTAAAGAAAGGAGTGCAGACAATATACAGTAATAGATTGTACAGTATAAGGAATAGTGGATAAGGCTGGAATATGTGTTGTCACTCTAGTTATAGAGCAGCAATGTGGCTTAGGGGTTGATGTATCAAGCAGTGAAAAGAGTGGAGAAGTGGACCAATGGAGAAGTTTCCCGTAGCAACCAATCAGCTTCTACCTCTCATTTTATAGAATGTGCTTGATAAATGCTACCTTGATGCTGATTGGTTGCTATGGGCAACATCTCCACTGGTCCACTTTTCCACTCTTTTCACTGTTTGATACATCAATCTTTTAGTCCTGAATATGGAGAAATTTATGTTTTTGTTTTTACAAAGTAGATTTAGTTTTGTGCTAGAAAAAGAAAATTGAGCACATTTTTATTTCCTAACTCTTCCATCCACACTTCTAGATTATAGCTACAGTTATAATTTAAAATTTCTTTATAGGATACCGCCCAAGTCCTGAAACAGATACCTTTACTTTTTAAATAAAAATCTCCTTGCAGTTGTGAATGCATTCATAAACTTTTTAAATACTGAGAGAATGCAATGGAAATGATCTCTCCTGTCTTGTGGATCTTACCACCTCTGTTCTGGATCTCACCATTTTTGATCCTTCCATTAATGTACAGGAATATGTAAGTCTCCAAGTTTCCATATAATCTAGTATAGAAAATTAATTGGTCTGTTTGTTTGTTTGCTGGTTATGCATTTGGACAACCCTGCACCAAAGGGGATGAAACCAACACGAGGTGGTCCAGTTAGATCCTAGACAGATTTTAGGAGGGTTAGGGTCACGGTTGGACCTCCCGTTGGTGCATGCTGGTCTGAACTTTGACCTGGACAGCCTGTTCTGAGCTTTCCACTTGATGGATCTTTATGAAAACATCAGAGAGTGGTAACATTGGATCCCAGAAGACATAATAGGTGGTTGAGGTCCCGGTCGGACCTACCGTTGGTGTACGCTGGGCAGAACTTTGAGCCGGGGAGCCTGTTTTGAGCCTTCCACTGGATGTATTTGGATGAAAACTTCACAGAGAGGTGCCATTTGGTCTGGGATGCCTAATGGAGTGACTGGGGTCCAGGTCGGACCTCAAGTAAAATTTTAAACTTTATTGCCTTTAAATGTGTCAGAGTTTGTTGAACATTATTGCTGATGTGTAGCATATTCATGTCTAAGAAAAATAAAGTGTTTCTTAAGACAATTCATAAAGAACAATACATTAAAAAAAAGAAAAAACATTTTATTGTCTGGCAATGTTTAAAAATATTGTTTCTTTACTCTTTTATTCCTGACAAAATGAACATTGTAAGATAATTATTCCTACACTGTC
This sequence comes from Taudactylus pleione, assembly GCA_031769625.1. Taxonomy (NCBI): domain Eukaryota; kingdom Metazoa; phylum Chordata; class Amphibia; order Anura; family Myobatrachidae; genus Taudactylus; species Taudactylus pleione. The sequence goes on along the minus strand of JAUIMM010000064.1, from coordinate 12,618,457 downwards.
TACCCATATCCACACTAAACTAAATAACAATTATTCACCTGGTTTTTAACCCCTCAACAGCACCACTGCATCTTCACGTCTCATCTTGGAATGCTGGTCCTCTTAGATTTGGCTTTATGAATACCTACTTACTTATAAGCAACTACCGTATTCTCACCAGGAGAGCAGAAGGGGGGGGGGGAGGGGTGCGGTTTCATATTACACGTGTCTCTATAAAGGCCCTGGAGTGCAAGGGAAGCATTTCCATGCACCTCCCACCCATGATCACAGCCACCATAGTTGCAACCACTGCATTGGCCTCATGCCTTAGTACCTGGCTCCTTCCGATATCTCAGCCTCCCTGATTGCCACCTAGAATATTATACTGGCCCATTATCTAGTCTGACCCACACACTCCATTAATGTCAATAGCAATAGATATACATGGGATAAGATGGGTTTCCCCTTTTACCATACATCTTTTTACTATTAACTTTTGTTTGATAAAAGCACAATAATCAAAATACACAAAAATGACATGTATTGTTGTACAACATTAAACACATCATTATCATCTGTTGGAAAAAACTGGCAAGGCATCGAATAATGTTTTACAATTAGTGTGGACTTTAACTTGTACAATCCTAATTAAACTCCAATGGTAGGCTTCTGTAATACTTTTTTTTTAAACACTGGGGGCCAAATGTAATAGGGTGAGAGTTTAGAAAAGTGAGAGTTTCTGACACTTTTTAAACTATGTAAATTTAATAGTGTCCAAAAACAAAGTAACAGAGCGAACTTGCATGTTTTTTTAGACTTAGAAAACTCTCACGCTTTAAAATCTCATTCAGATGGTTTCCCATTTTGAAGAGAAAACTCAACCAATGTGAGAGTTTACTGCTAAACTCTCACTTTTTCTAAACTCTCACCCTATTACATTTGGCCCTTTATTTCCAATTGTACATATTTGATAAAGTAGAACAGTGCAATCATGCAGCACAATGAGAAACTGACTGCAGGAAAACAGAAATAAACACCTATACTGTATATGAGCGCAGGCAAAGAAGCCGTTGACAACAAATAATAGAATAATTTGCATATTGTGATAAAACAAGAAACAAAACAAACTGTACAATGACAAACAAAATACGGTATAGAAGAACAAAATGAATAGCAATATAACAAGGATACATAGGCGATTCTGCAAATGTCGAATGATTGTGAGGATATACTGTACTGTGAGTGGTATCAAAAGTGTAAGCCATGAGTAGAGACGGGCCCATTTATCATTCAATATTTGCAGTGTATTCTCCAAAAACACCCATTTTCGGGGGCTGGCTGCAAATATTAAGTGTCTCCCTAATATATTATGGAGGGATTGCAGCAGATATCTCTGATATCTGCTGCTCTCCCTCCATTTCTGCCGGCACAGCACTCCCCATAGATCTCTGTGGGGGATGGACCTTGATCCCATCTAAAGATGGCGTAAGCCGCTGTAGCCTATGGGCTACACATAGCAAATCTATCTAGGACAGTGTTCCATAGGAACCCTCCCCCGGCAATGTCTGAGGTGCCTGCATGGTCTGTAGAATGCACATGCTCAGTATCCGCGGCTGATGTGGTCACTTCTCTCCCGGCACATCGCAGGGACGGGCTCCTTTCCTACATCCGGGCAGTGTGATTGCATCCTGCAAAGTGATCATGGGTGCTAATATGGCGGAGGAAAAGAAAGGGGGGAGAGGATCAAAGAGTTGAGGCCCAGATGGAAAAGGAAATTATATGGATGAGAAACTAGCTCCATCTATTAAGAATTAGATACTACTGGTGTTGCGCTAATAACCTAAATAGTAAAAAAATATCTAAAAATAACTAAATGTGGCAGAAAAGAGGATTCAAGACACCAAAAATAGCAAAAAAAAATCATTATTCTTTATACAATTTTTACTAGAAATGAAACCATGTAACAATAAAACATGTGCTAAAAAGAGAAACCTTCTGCAGAAGTCTATACAGACTAATCTAACATACATATATATAAAACCTCCCGATTTATATAAATTACTATATACACATGATTAACTATAATAAAGACCACATACAGCTACTGAATAGCATATAGATCTCACTGGATTGCAATGTAAATAAAAATAATAATACAAAGTCATATGTCCACAATTCTCACTTGGAAGACTGTAGCCTTATAAGGTATCCATATGGAGGTAAGTGCTGCTGATGTAATAAACTCCAAGTCTTATACAAGCACTTACTCTGCTCTGTACGTCATGGCAAGAATCTCCGTATGCCCAGGAGAGCCGCTACGCTGATGACCTCCAGGTCTTTGAAAAGAAGAAACTTCTCTGCTCCATAATTAGTTGCAGGGGGCCGTTGTATTAATGCCCCCAAATGACAAGGACGGGTATACAGGTGCTCTTGAGGAAGGAGATATCCTGAGGCTAGTAATAAAGTCAGTCCGTGACCACCTCTCTCTCTTTACCTTCCTCCATATCCGACCAAGTCCCGCAGATTGGATTGGAGATTGGATGCCAAGTTGCTCCTGGTTCCCATAAAAATGGTACCAGTATCCGGCAATCTTGAGAACAAAGTATAGCAATGCGTAGTAAACCACTAACGCGTTTCGCTTCCTGATCCGTGAAGCTTTATCAAAGAGTGAGAATGGTGGACATAAGACTTTTTATTATTATTTTTATTTACATTTTTTGAATTGAAATCTGGTGAGATCTATATGCTATTCAATAAGACAGCTGTATGTGGTCTTTATTATAGTTAGTCATGTGTATATAGTAATTTATATAAATCGGGAGGTTTTATATACATGCATATTAGATTAGTCTGTATAGAATGCTGCAGAAGGTTTGACTTTTTAGCACATTTTATTGTTACATGGTTACATTTCTAGTAAAAATTGTATAAAGAATTATGACTTTTTTTTGCTTTTTTTTTGTCTTGAATCCTTTTTTCTGTCATATTTAGTTATTTTTAGATGTTTTTTATTATTTAGATGATTAGCGCAACACCAGTAGTATCTAATTCTTCTCTTTTATGTTTGATCACCCTATTGATGGTCTAAATTGGGTGTACACAGACCCATAGGTGTGTGACGCTGTTCTTGGATAAATAATAACAATTAACCTATTAGCGCCAGTCTGATTATTGTTTGATTTGTGTTGTCTATCTATTAAGAGCAGATATTGGAGAGGAAAGGACAAAATTGACACCTGAGGGAGGTAGTAAACTAACAAAACAGGATGACATAAGAACAGAAGAATAATTGAGACATAACTCCAAGATGAGGTAGAGAAATGCAGGAGAGAGTAAGAACCCCAACAACAGTTCAGGGTTCCATGGTACTGTATGCTTGGAGCTCGATTGGCCATAAACCTTGTGCAACTTTATGAGCAGGTGAGACATGATGTTGAGTAACTATGAAGTGTAGAGGCTGCACAAATGATTGTGTGTCATACAAATTATGGCCAAAGGCTGCCTTCACTCTGCGAGCACTAGCCAATCAGCGGTCGCTTACTCTAGAGTGACCTCTGATTGGCTGGTGGCCCGGCAAGTGACGGACCTATGAGGTTTCCATAATTTGCCAGGGAAGAGATGTATGTGGAAACACATACATCCCTGTGTGAAAACATGCAAATGTCACAGCCGTCCGGTTTTGTAGTGAGATGACCACCAGCGGCTTTGCAAATCCAAGTGACTGCATACAAAGCACAACATCGGACACTATTCAGTAGCAGCTCAGTCCAAAATTCTAATACTGTAGGGGAGCCACACCAACTGCCAGTGAGTCCTACCCAGTGATGTGTGGCTGTGTTTGTGGTGGCAGTTGGTGTGGCTCCCTTATTTGAATTTTGGACTGTGTTGCAGCCATACCTCTGGAGCCGCCACTGGTCCCACTACCTGTGAAGGTGGTCAAATGCTGTACAGTAATTTAGTAAAATATCCCTAGTGAGCTAACTGCATTTATTGGCTGTACAGTATGTATCATCGCTACTGCTCACCTGGCAGACTTCTCTGGCTGGGGACCATAGTATTTGGCAATGCTGCAGTAGCAGGATATCACTCAGGTCAGAAGATATGGGATTGGTATAACAGAGCTAACATATAGTATGTGACCTTAAGTGCTGTAAATCAAGTAGTATAAATTGTGTCCGGCATCGGCAGACAAGTGATTTGCAGTCTACATGCTGTATATATGGTGTCAGCGAGCCCATAATAACCTATGGTCTGCAAGTGGCTGGATGATGCGCAAGTACAGAGGAAATGCTTTCAGCTAATTAACTACTTTAGGCGCAGTTTGTTGTTTTTATAGAGATCACTAGATACAATGTTACTAATATGTGTCACAATGGTATACTATTGCAATGTTTTGTAGATGTATGATTAATTAGTGACCTATTCATATGCATCCTCGCCATTATTTAATCACTTTACACTGCCCAGCATCATTGTCTTCTTCTCTAATGGCAACATACGCTTTTGTTTCAATTTTATATACATTATGTGTGTTCCATCTCTCTATTGCGCAACTGGCTGATATAGCTTTCCAATTCTGTTATTGACAAGATGATGATTTATATTCTTTGTAAACTGGTGCTATATAATATGCTAGTGGGTGTGACTGGTGTAGGATTAGTTACTGTATTACGCCTATGGATCTATTTCTTAATGTTCTGATTCAGGGCCCTTTTATCTATCTATCTATCTATCTATCTATGTCATATCTATCTATCTATCTATCTATCTATCTATCTATCTATTTATCTATCCATGTCATATCTATCTATCTATCTATCTATCTATCTATCTATCTATCTATCTATCTATCTATCTATCTATCCATCTATGTCATATCTATCTATCTATCTATCTATCTATCTATCTATCTATGTCATATCTATCTATCTATCTATCTATTTATCTATCCATCATCCATGTCATATCTATCTATCTATCTATCTATCCATGTCATATCTATCTATCTATCTATCTATCTATCTATCTATCTATCTATCTATCTATCTATCTATCCATGTCATATCTATCTATCTATCTATCTATCTATCTATCTATCTATCCATCTATGTCATATCTATCTATCTATCTATCTATCTATCTATCTATCTGAACCAATGTGATGGCTATGGCGCCAGCCAATTACAGTGTACAAATAAATAAATAAAATGTAAACAATTATGAATGTTATAGTGAAAAATACAACAGGACGCTCTACCAAAAGGTGTCAGCTGGATATCAGTGATATGGATTGGGGCATAAATCCCAAACAGAAATATGGAAATGGTGAAAGATACAGCGACAGCCGTCTCTAATGATAAAAGTGCACAGTGCAATAAATATATAAAATAAAAACAATTTATTCAAAATTCATAAGGACATAATATAAATAAACAAATAAAACGCACAGAATAATAAAAAATACTAATTGATCCTTTAAAAGTGTCAAGCTAGTTGGTATAATATAAAGGAGCAAATATGAAACTAATTAATGATAAGCTATATTAAAAATGCAGGTCAACAAGTCTCAGCACCATAATAATTGAATAAAGTGCAGATAGACAATAGTATATATTGCACAGGCCCAATAACATATACTAAAAGCAATTAAACAGAGAATTAGGTTCTAAAAGCAGCAGTAGATAAAAGTGCTTATCTTGGTAACTCAAAGGCAAGAGTTCAGCTACCCAACGCGTTTCATCCAATGGGACTTTTTCAAGGGAACCTAATTCTCTGTTTAATCCAGGACCTTCTTCACTGTGGAAACTACCAAAATTCTTGTTTACATCCTCATCATATTTCACCTTAATTACTATAATCGGCTCCCTTCTGGCCATAAAAAACTCCTGCATCATTCCTCTTCAGTCTGTTCTACTCGAAATCTGGAAGTCTCTTCACTGGATCCCTTTTCCAATCAAGATCATATTCAAAGTTCTCTCACCTACAAAGCCCTTACCCACATCTCTCTTCCCTAAATCATCAGCCTCATTTCCTCACTTGAGACGGGATGCATCATGTATCGTAAATACAGGTATGCAGCAATACTTCCCAACCACTGGAATGGTCTCCCATGCTAAATTAGACTTTATCCAGCCTCCTAGCATTCAAGCATGCCCTTAAAACTCACTTTTTCATATAAACTCACCTTCCCCCTCCAGTGTCTATTTCTGCCCTACCCTACTCCTCCTTTATTTTTCCTATTGAGCCACTCCATATCCCCTATAGATTATAAAAGCTTACAAGCAGGGTCCTCCTCTCCCTTTGCCTTCTCTACATAATTATGTAATTGTAATTATATAGTTATGTAAAACCATGAAATTATTTGTATCAGTCTGTATTCTTGCAATTTGTTGTTCTGTCCCCTTTGTAAGGTGCTACGGAACCCTTGTGGTGCCTTATTAATAAAAGATACATCACAAACTCACACGTGGATAGTGGATGCTAGCCTGTACTCTGGGATTTGGCGAGACCTAGTACCGAGGCGCGGAGTCTAACGTGCCGGCAGTATTCAACAGGGACACCCACAAGGAGGTTTGGACTTGCATCGGGCATGCAGGTCACGGCACTCAAGACTCAAGACTTGGTTCCCTAGTACAGGTGCTGGTGAACTCTGGATTGGAGCAGAGTACGATGAATGCGTACAAATGTAGTCGACAAGCTGGGTCAGAACCAACCAGACAGGACGGTACTAAGTATCAGACATAAACAAGTCATGGAGAATAGCCAAGGTCATTACTAGAATCAAGTGCAGTGCCAGGGAGGAGACGGAATCAGATCACAAACAAGTCGAGGTCAGGAACAAGCTGTAAGGATCACTAGAATGCTGGAGTATGGATTCGGAGCCTATACTCTGACACCAGCATGGTTCCCTGAGACTCCCTTTATAGGGAGGAGTTCAATTCTAGCACCAAAGGTGAGATCACGTTTGGTGCGCTGTTCCTTTAAATTTTCTTGCAGGTCAGCACGCGCACCTCTAGGGGAGCTGCGGTTGTCTGCACTTGCAGCCGCCAAGGAAGGCAGAGAGGAGGAGCCAGAGCACCAGCAGCGTGCACCGGAGAACTCCCCGACGCTGTTCTACGCCACCCGTGACCCCGGCACTGCCGGACCCGGTAAATGGGCGCAGGTTTTGGCCACGCTGTGACAAATTGATAGTAATATATATTATTATTTGTAGTATTACTTAAGTTTTCTATACTGACACAAGTCAGTGAATGGATATTAATTGATAATTTTTCCTCACAATATATAATGTTAGGCAAAAGCTGAATAGGCTTGAGAATAGATAAGAGTCCTGGGTTTTTTGCGATTGGCTGGTGTGACAGCATTGTTGCTAGGCAGAATGGCTGGATGGTTGGGTCAAGTGTTGGTTGTCTGGCCAATGAGTGTTTTTGTGGGTGTGTTTAATGTGGCTGTATATAATAGTGGATCTGCATGGGTTCAGCTTCTATTCTGTTCTGGAAAAAAAGCTTCCCGCCCAAAGCCTTTTTTCTCATTGGTCACTTGCTAACTTTTTCTTCCTCATTTAGGGATGGCGCAGCATGGGCGGGAGAATGCTGCATCTCAGTGACTTTATTGAGGATTTTAAGAGGTCCGCGCCCCCCACCCCCTGCAGCTTAGCTGAATTCTCTAGACCGCCTGGGGTCGCGGCTGCCCGCGCTTCTGAGCGCCGGCTTTCACCTCTCTTCCGGATCTCCCCTGTCCCCCCCACGGCCTCCCTGCAAGTCTCAAGCGCATCACCTGGCACTTTCCCTCTCCTGTTCACCTTTCCCCAGTGGGCACGTCTGCTGCGGTTGCTCCTGCTGCTTCCATGGCGGCTGCCAGACCCCACATGACCTCCCCTGCCACGTCCAGTTCGGCGGGATGCTGGCCTTGCTGGGTCCCTCGCGCCGATAAGGACCTCTCTGCCCTCCCCCTTATGGCCCTCCTCCCGTCAGTGTGACAGGCACAACGGCCATTTTACCTGGGGCTGTCATTTTGGGTACCACCTCTCCAGTGGGACCCATTACTTCTATTATTGATTCTATGGTGCCCCCACTTTTCATGTTGCTGGGGCATCTCTGATGTCTGCCCCTCTGCCTGCAGGGGCTTAAATGGTGCCTGCTCCATGACCTTTGCCTCCCATTGTTCCTTCTTTACCCCGTCTCTTCTTTTTCTGCCCCTCATTCTCCTCCTGTGTCTTATGCCCCCTGGCCTCAGGTATCTTGGAGTTCTGGCTCTGCCCCCCCTATTTTTCTTCTGTAGCTTCTGCCCCCACTTACTCCATTTACTCCCCTTTTCCTCATTCCTCCCTGTCTCCTTATGGTTACCCGATTTGGCCCTGTTTCTTATTCTAGTCCCGCCCATTTTTGTTGCCTCTCCTTCTCCTGTTCCTGTTTACTCTGTACTTCCCCATCTGGTTCCTCCTGGTGTCGGGGTGCTTCCATCCTCCCTCCTCCACATGCCCTTCCTTCCATGGTGCACGGTCTGCCTTCCTCTGTACTGCCTACTCAGCCTCTTGTGGTAGCTCCCCACGCAAGGTCTGTTTGCCTAAATCAGCTGGGAGGGTGTGGCGAAAGGAAAGTGCTTTGCTTATATTGACTCAAGGTGTCACCTTGTGTCGTTCTCGTCACTCCTGTCGCATCTGTGGTGGGGAGCACCCAGCTAAGTGTTGCCGACGCGGGTCCGGTCTCGAGGCAGTTGAGCGAAATGACGGCTCCAAAGGTACTAGTTAAGGCTAGGTCGCCCATTGGTTTGGCTGAGCTAGCTAAGTGGTTGTTTCGTTATCCAGACAGAGAGTCCGCTACCTTTCTTTTGCAAGGTTTTCAGTTCGGTTTTCATTTGCCTATTGACAGGCCGCTTCTGGTTAGGGCTCCCTGCAATTTACATTCTGCCAGGGATTTTCCAGAGGTGTTAAAGGCTAAGGTTGAGACCGAGGTCTCGTTGGGTAGGATGGAGGGCCCGTTTCCTTGTCCTCCCTTGTGGAATCTTTGTATCTCACCTTTGGGGGTGGTCCCTAAGAAGGCCCCTGGGAAGTATCGTCTCATTCAGCATTTATCATATCCTCATGGTAGTTCAGTCAACTATGCTATTCCTGAATCAGCTTGCAGGGTGGTTTACCATTCCTTTAATGAGGCTTTAGGTCTGGTATGTGGGTTTGGTCCGGGCGCTTTGCTTGCAAAGTTGGATATTGAATCTGCATTTCGGTTGTTACCTTTACACCCTGATGCTATGCAGTGTATGGTTTCTCATTTGCAGGGAGGTTTCTATGTGGATAAATGTTTACCTATGAGCTGTGCGGTCTCCTGTGCCTACTTTGAGAAGTTTAATTCTTTTTTACATTGGTGCATTATGCGGGCACTGGTCAGCCTGGTGTTGTGCATTATTTGGACGACTTTCTCTTTATAGACCCAGGAGAAAGCTAGATGTGTACAGTCCTCCTTTTTTCTGCTACTGCTTTGTTTCGGGTTTTGGGGGTTCCTGTTGTGCATGAAAAAACCGAGGGCCCTTCACCCTGTTTATCTTATTTAGGTATTGAGATTGGAAAGGGCAACGGCCGGAACGGGTCAGCCTCATCACCATCTGCATTTGTCTTCCGAGATTAAGGAGGATCTGAGCACTTGGGGCCTGATTAAGACCCAAACGCTAAGAAACGTTACCTCGTAGCTGCCGATGGTTTGCATTGTGCGCATGCGTATGCATCGCAGTGTACGTGCGCGAGCCAGTCACTGCGACCGGGAGATGACGTGTGCTAAGAAAGGAAAGTGCGCGTCTTTATACACCTGCATTCGCTCACTGCTGCCACTCTCTAAGACATAGAGGACGTCCTTACGCCACACAGTGCGATCGCGGAATTTGCATACCCGGCCCCTTTTGGCAGCTAGCGATCGCGGCTTAGCGTCCGGGTCTGAATCAGGCCCTTGGTCCAGTATTTTGGTGCAGTTTAATGGCGAATGCATTTGGCCTTCTGCTTCCGGTGTCTAACACTCCTTTACAACTTTTCACTGATGCGGCTGGTTCCTTTAGTTTTGGGGCTTTCTTTGCCAGTGAATGGTGTGCATCACCTTTGTCGCCTGCTTGGCATGCAGATGGTCTTACTAAGAACTTGCTTTTGCTTGAATTGTTTGCTATAGTCATAGCAATTGAGCTGTGGAGACACCGTTTGCATGATCAGCAGGTAGTACTCTCGTGTGACAACCTGTGGGTTGTGCAGGCTAGTAACAATCAGAGATCTTCCTCCCCGCCCCGCTTTGTGTCTTCTCAGGCATTTGGAGGCTAACATTCGCTTCCGGGCACTGATGTCCCTGGAGTGAATAACTCTATTGCTGATGCTTTGTCCCACTTTCAATTTGCTCGTTTCTGTTTGCTGGCGCCTGTGGCTCCTGCAGTAGGGTTACCTTGCCCTACTTTTGTATGGCAGATTATCAGGCCGGCATAGAGGGCCTGGCACAGCAGTCACTGGCTCCAGCGACACTGAAGGTTTATTCTGCGGCTTGGCAGGACTGACAGGTTTTCTGCATGCATGTCTCTGAAGCGGGTAAGTCTCCCATGGACATGCTGTCCTCGTTTGTTTGGGGACATTACCAACATGGTTGTTCTAAGGCTTCCATGATCTCGGCCCTGGCGGGAATTTCTTTCTTTAGTAAGTTGAAGGGGTTTCCGGACCCTCCCTAGTCATTCCTCCTTTCCAAAGCTCTCAAAGGTTGGACTAAGGATTTTACCACCAGGGTTGACTCTTGCAGGCCCATTGATTTGCAGCTGCTGGGCAGATTACTCAGTTGCATGGGCAGGGTGGCTTCTGATGATATGGAAGCTTCCCTGTTTCGCTTAGCTTTTGTGGTTGCGTTTTTTGGGGCCTTCAGGGTCAGTGAAATCGTGGCAGCAAGTAAGGCCTCTATAATCACAGGGTTATTGTTAAGGGATATTGTTTTCCAGGAATCATCTGTATTGTGTAAACTTTGGTCTTCCAAGACGGATCAGTTGAGCTGGGGCAAATGGGCTACTTTGCCTATGCAGGGTGTCTGTCCAGTGCGTCTTGCAGCTTTATATATGGGATGTTGCCCGGCCGGAGGGTTTCAGTGGTTGGTCCACGCCAACTTGTCACCGCTTTCTAAATTTCTTCTTCGCCCGGGTTACCTGATTTCCCCCATTAGCATCCCTGCTAGTTAGTTGCTATGTGTTATATTTTGTTGTGTTGACTTGGGTTTGGTGTGGTGTTCATGATACGGTTCTGTTTTCCATTACAGTGAAAGACTCTGAAGAGGAAATGGTTTGGCTTGTTGACCACTCCTACATTTTTTGGGCAGAAACGCATGGTTTGTCCAGACATGCCAGTTTGTTACTGGGTGGTCGGCGTGTTCATTGGAGGGCTTCAGTTTGCTGGTGTGAAGGAATTGTTGGTGGAGTCGTCTGTGCGCTGGGGAGTGCCTGACTGGTTGGCGTTGCATATTGGTGGGAACATAGTAGCAAGTAAGGGAGAGAGAAAACCTGCTACAGGAAGATGAAAGGTTTGGAACTGATTGTGTGGATGAGTGAGCTTTGGATGATATTCGGTTGTTGTGGCCGAATGTGCACATTGTATGGTCAGAAATTGTCTCTCGTTTGGCGGAATGCACGTGATCACAAGGCCTTGGACAGGATAAGGAATAAATTTAACAGGTCGTTGAATAGGCACGTTTTGTCGTTTGGTGGCTTGGTCATTAGGCATAGCTTTTGGGGCACAGATTTGCCTAGATTTTTCCGACCTGATGGGGTCATCTTAATATCTTGGGTTTGTTTCTTAAAGAATTGCTCTAGTTTTTGGATTAGTTAATTTTTTTTGGGTGGCGGACCAGTCTCCTTTTGAGGCTGGCTTTGGTGGGAAAATGCTGCATCTCAGTGGCTTTATTGTGATGCAAGATAGCGTTGTGGGGGCGTTGGCCCTCGATGTATATGGCGAGTTTGTCCTTCTCTGTGCGAGGGGACACGGGCGCTTTTATATGGAAGTGTTCGGATTAGGCCCAGGAGGGAGGCGAGACCTTCACAGCGTAAGTGCGTCTCTAGGGAGGACGTTTCATCCCCCAAGTATGTCTAAGGGCTATCGGCAATAAATCAATGGAGGTCTTATGTTAGGCGAAAGCTGAATAGACTTGAGAATAGAGGAGTCCTGGGTTTTTTGCCGATTGGCTGGCGTGACAGCATTGTTGCTAGGCAGAATGGCTGGATGGTTGGGTCATGTGTTGGTTTTCTGGCCAATGAGTGTTTTTGTGGTTTTGTTTAATGTGGATGTATATAATAATGGATCCACATGGGTTTAGCCTCTTTTCTATTCTGGAGCCCACCCTCCCGCCCCTAGCCTTTTTTTTCATTGGTCACTTGCAAACTTTTTCTTCCTCATTTAGGGAAGGCGCAGCATGGGCGGGAGAATGCTGCATCTCAGTGACTTTATTGTGGCGCAAGAGAGCATTGTGGGGGTGCTAGCCCTCGATGTATATGGCGAGTTTGTCCTTCTCTGACCTGGGCGCTTTTATACGGAACTATTCGGACTGGGCCCAGGAGGGAGGTGAGACCTTCACAGCATAAGTGTGTCTCTAGGGGGGACATTTTAGTCGTCCCCCATGTATGTCTAATTCTAGAAAGCTAGAACTGAGTATGCAGCGTCTCCTGGCCACCTTGGTTAGGTGAATTTGAATTAATTTGGTTTAAATAAAAGCTGTGACTTTTTAGCCAAGCTGATATGTGTCCGTCTCTTTATTTATTATTTAAGTTATAGTGTTAAGTTATCAAGGTTGTTTTAAGGGTTATTGGCAATAAACCAATGGAGGTCTTAACCTTTTAGATGTATCAGTTGCCTGCACATAAAACATCAGAGTCAAATACTGTAGTTTGTAGGCTGCATTGATATTCAACTTATGAATTCACACTTTGTGCCTCACACCTCCGTAATGTCACTAGTGAATTGTTAAGCTGGATTCTCATGAATATTGTTTTACCCCCAGCATGGCTGTTTCCACTGTCTGCAGTTTATGGGTATACTTTCCAGAGATTCATTCTATTTATAGACAACATATATATATTGGGAAAATAGTATTCTAATATCTTTTTCAAAAATGCAACCAGTATAAGCGGAGAAAGCTATTACAGCATCTTGTATATGGAAAAGAGATTCCTCTGGGAAACATATTCATATTAGGCCATTGATGGTGTCTCATGCATCTGTAAAATACATATGCAGGCTTTTCAGTAGCACAAAGCATATGCATATAAATTGAAATTTGCAGTCAGAGGCATCCAATTCATACATTCATACTGGATCACAATTCATCTTTCTTACCATGTGGCTGAATTTTAAAAAATATACATATTGTTATTTTAAAAAATAATCATAATAATTGAGCGTGATAAAAAACATAAAATGAGAGATGCACTTATCACAATCTTGGAGTTAAGGGGCTCTTCATAAGTGCCATGACAAATTCCAGTGGTTTGTTCAGTGACTCTTACCTACAGCTATTCAATTTGTCTGCAAACTTCAGTAGGGATATTAACCTTTACTACACTGCCTTTTATTGCAGCAGTACATGGCAGGCAAGGGATTACACTGAAATAATCATCCTGGTACCCCGAGACACCATGTGCAACATCCAAGGAGCTTTCTTAGTTTTATACTTAATACTCTTCAGTTTTGAGCTGGAGTCCCAGTCCCCATTGTGTCACAGTGTTTTATAGAATTCTGGACCTTTAAATTAACCTGTGGGGTTCATACGTGTCTTTTATACTCATCACTCTGGGCCTTGTGTCCTTGAACAATAGAATATTTCACTTCTCTGTGACCTTGAACAAGTAAAATTTATGTCCATTTGACAAAGGCATCACACGGTGTAATTGGAGGTTACATGGGTAAGTAACTAAGTATACCATGTCTCAAAAAATGTTTTGTAAAACTGCTGCAAAATATTGGTATTATTATTATTATTATTATTATTATTAATAATAATAATAATAATAATAATAATAATAATAATATCACAATCATTGTTTTTGCTCAGCAAATTAAAATCTTATTGAGAACCCTCCCTTTTGATGACATTACTTTTAAGGAATAATAAACATATATTGTAAAAGTCTCTCATTCCTTTGTCTTATGTTTATATATATATATATATATATATATATATTTATATTAGGGATGAGTGGGTTCGGATTTCTGAAATCCGAACCCCCCCGAGCCCGCCCGATCCGAGTCGTATCCGAGTCAGGCTCGACTTTTCCCGCCTGACTCGGATCTGAAATCGAGGCAAAACGTCATCATCCTGCCTTCCGGATCTCGTGGGTTTTGGATTCTATAAAAGGTCCCTGCGTCGGCACCATTTCTCACTCCGGCTGTCTACAGTGAAGAGGGAGGGTGGGAGCTAGGGCTGGCTGGGCTGTGTTGTGCTGCTGTTGTCCATAGGGGCTGTGTCCACTCAGTCCATAGGGGCTGACTGGGCTGTGTTGTGCTGCTGTCATAGGGGCTGGCTGGACTGTGTTGTGCAGTCAGTTGTCCATAGGGGCTGTGTCCACTCCAAAGTCCTGTGCAGTGTCCCAGTCCTAAAGGGGTACTGTAGTGTTGTCCAGGGGGTGCTCTGTCCATCAGGGGTGCTCCCCCCAAGTGCTAAAAAAATATATATTTTTTCTGTGTTTGTGAGTTGTGTGTGCAGTAGCCGCACGTGCATCAACAAAGTAGTGCCAAGCGTGCGCCTGTGTCATAAGGGCCGGCTGGCTTGACTGTTAAAGGGTGCTGAAAACCCCCAAAGTGCACTCCAAAATTAAAAATTATTTTCTGTGTTTGTGAATTGTGTGCACTGTGGCCGCACGTGCATCAACAAAGTAGCGCCAAGCGTGTGCCTGTGTCATAAGGAAAGGGCCGACTGGCTTGACCGCTAAAGGGTGCTGTAACCCCCAAAGTGCACTCCAAAATAAAAAAATATTTTCTGTGTTTGTGAATTGTGTGCACTGTGGCCGCACGTGCATCAACAAAGTAGCGCCAAGCGTGCGCCTGTGTCATAAGTAAAGGGCCGGCCGGCTCGTCTGTTAAAGGGTGGTGTAACCCCCAAAGTGCACTCCAAACAAAATAAAAAATTATGTTCTGAGTTTGTGAATTGTGTGCACTGTACCTGCATCTTCAAAGCAGCAGCGCCAAGAGTGCATCTGTCTGTTAAAGGGTGGTGCAACCCCCAAAGTGCACTTCAACAAAAATAAAATAATCTTTTTTTCTGTGTTTGTGTGTGAAATGTATGTGCAGTAGCCGCACCTGCATCCTCAAAGCAGCAGCGACAAACGTGCGTCTGTCTGTTAAAGGGTGGTGTAAACCCCAAAGTGCACTCCACAAAAAATAAAGAATTCTTTTTTTTCTGTTTTTGTGAATTGTGTGGGCTGTAGCCGCACCTGCATCCTCAAAGCAGCAGCGACAAGCGTACGTATGTCTGTTAAAGGGTGTTGTAACCCCCAAAGTGCACTCCAACAAAAATAAAACATTTTCTTCTGTGTTTGTGAATTGTGTGCACTGTACGTGCATCAACAAAGGAGCAGCGCCAAGCGTGTGCCTGTGTCCCATAAGTCTGTTAAAGGGTGGTGTAACCCCCAAAGTGCACTCCACAAAAAATAAACAATTCTTTTTTTTCTGTGTTTGTGTGCGAAATGTATGTGCAGTAGCTGCACGTGCATCAACACAGCAGCAGCGCCAAGCGTGCGCCTGTGTCATAAGTCAAGGGCCGGTTTGGACATCTGGTCCGGACTGAAAGACATGCCAACAATTTCTGACATGTCTACTGTCACTGCATATGATACTGTCACCATTGACAGAATGGTGGAGGATTACATCGGTGACAGCATCCAAGTAGGGATGTCAGACAGTCCGTACCTGTACTGGCAGGAAAAAGAGGCAATTTGGAGACCCCTGTACAAACTGGCTCTATTTTACCTGAGTTGCCCCCCCTCCAGTGTGTACTCTGAGTGTTTAGTGCAGCCAGGAACCTTGTCAGCAAAAGGCGTAGGAGGTTGCTTCCACAAAATGTGGAGAAGATGATGTTCATAAAAATGAATTATCAACTCTTCCAGGGAGACCAGCCTCCAGAATGTACAGAGGGACCTGTGGTGGTGGATTCCAGCGGGGATGAATTAATACTCTGTGAGGATGAGGATGTACACAACACTGAAGAGGGTGAGGAATCGGTGGATGAGGAGGATGAGGACGACATCTTGCCTCCGTAGAGCCAGTTTGTGCACGGACAGATTAATTGCCAGCTTGTTTTGTGGGGGCCCAAAACGAACCAATAATTTCAGCCACAGTCGTGTGGCAGACCCTGACGCTGAAATGATTGGTTTGTTAAAGTTTGCATGTCCTCTTTATACAACATAAGGGGGGTGGGAGGGCCCAAGGACAATTCCATCTTGCACCTCTTTTTTTTCTTTGCATTATGTACTGTTTGGGGCCTAGTTTTTCAAACTGCCATCCTGTCTGCCACTGCAGTGTCACTCCTAGATGGGCCACGTGTTTGTGCCGCGCACTCGTGTCGCTTAGCATAGTCATCCAGCTACCTCGGTGCAACCTTTTGGACATAAAAACACTATTGTGAGGTGTTCAGAATAGCCTGGAAATGAGTGGAAATTAAGGTTATTGAGGTTAATAATAGCATAGGAGCAGAAAAACCCACAAATTCTGTGATTTTAGCTGTTTTTATGCTTTTTTTCAAAAAAATACAGATCCAAAACACAAAACCCAGAACCCAAAACACTGAAGGGTGGTTTTGGCAAAACCAATCCAGATCCAAAACACGAACAAAGATCCAGATCCAAAACCAAAACACAAAACACGAAAAGTGGCCGGTGCACACCCCTACAGAACTGCAGAAGATGTTACTGCTAGATATGGCATAACTCAGTCCCTACTGTAATAATCAACAGTCCCTAAATATGTATGTGCCCATTTAATGGTAGTTAGAGGCTGTAGATCTTTTAAACAGTTTATACAGGTAACAGATAAGAACATAATAACTAACAGTAGACTGGTACATTGTTCTGTTGAAAGTACTATTTTTTTTATAATTAAAAATAAAGGATTGTCACCAGAACTCACCATTATCCAATTATTGCACAGGCATTATTTTCATGTTTTTCTGCATATATTAACATCACTTGCGCATTATAAATAAGTTATCATACCTATATTTCCTACAAAATGTACATTTGCCTGTGATATTATTTTAAACAAGGAAACTAAAAATAATTGTATGAAATAAAATGTTTTTATATTAGCTGCCACCTGGGCTAAAGAATCTCAAGTTGTCCGTACATCTCCCCCACTTCCCTCCTCCCATTACCTCTGTCATGTAAGCTGGACACCTGACAGAAAGACAGTTTTGACATGTTACAACACTCCTGAGCCTAAGGATTTATGCCTCATAAATTCCTCATGCCATCCTCAGGCACCTCAGCCCATTTTTAATAAAAACTCATCCCTGAGAGCTCAGGCTGTTATCGCTTTCCATAAAATTATTTATGGCCTTTTTATTAAAAAAATAATAATAATAATAATAATATAAATGGCACGATCTTTGGAAAAGAACGGAAACTCACAGCACCATCAGGTTTTAAATATTTCCCTGCTAAGTTTCTATGTCTTGTGGTAAGTGGCCTGATATATACAGGCTATAATGAAAGTGATGGAGGCTTATCTGTCAGCCCTGCTGATTGCTCCTACGTCTGACAGTGATCCATCTTGTTTATAGGGAATATCAAGAAGTCGTACCATCTGCGGCACCAAGAAACACAATTATCTTGCAAGGCGAAGAGGCTTGAATTTCTTTCAACGCATTACATCCAAACACTAAATCAGAGGGAACACATGGGGTCTAATTTAGATGCACCTTTCCTTTCTAAGTATAATTAAATTACAAATGTGAAATTATTATGTGGAATTTCTAGCTCACAGAAAAAAAAAGCTAGATTATTTTTATTTTCCTGTATGTATTCTGTACTTGTATTATTGTAGAAGCTAAATAATACATTTTCCAATATTTAAATGTGTTGTTTGTAAAATAGCATAGTAGTGCGCACAACTTAGGACAGAGCTAATAATTGGTGAATGCAGCAACTGCTAGACACTCTTTAACTTAAGTTGCAAAACCAAAATATAGAAATTGCAAGGTTCACAGTATTTTATGCGTGTTAACAGGTTTTCATGTTTTCCTAACAAACTTTCAGAAAATGCTAATACTATTATTTTAGCTGGTCAGGGACCTGATTCACCAAAGAATAGCTAGTGATGGGGATGGATAAGGATATATATAGATTACATATATATATATATATATATATATATATATATATATATATGTATATATATTGGAGATGAGAGGGTCTGGACCCACCCAAACTTTGCAATTACGAGTGGGATCCAAGACTGGCTCGGGTTTTCCAGCCTTACTCGGATCTCAAGACGAGGCAAAACATCATCCTCCTGCTGAAATATAGGGCCTCATTCAGAGGCGGTCGGAGGATGCAAGCGGTCACTCAGAAACTGGGCGGCCACTTGCATCCTGACCGCCCGCCTCTGTTGCGGTCGTTAGGCTGTGGGTTAACACCCACAGCTCTAACGACCGCTCGGGTGATGGTCGCGATGGTCAGAGACCATCGGGGCTTACGACGAGACCCTAGGGTAGGGTCTAACTTGTCGTAAGCCCCGGAGAGCTTCTGGCTCTGTCTGAGCCGGAAGCTCTCCACTGACATCACTAGTGATGTCAGTGGGGCCTCCCCCAAACGGCAGGCGTTCCCATAGGAACGCCTCCGTTTGGGCTGCCACCCCCCTGGCCCGCCTTCCAAACAGGGCGAGCTGTCAATCAACATCGACAGCTCGCCCCCTTTGGAAAGAGACCCGCTATGACTAGCGCTGTCGGTCATAGCGGGTCTCACGCATGCGCACGAGGGAGCCGGCTCCCTCGTGTGCATGCGCACTGGCAAAACATTGAGGTGGCCGTGCGGTCGTAGACCGTACGGCCGCCTCTGAATAAGCTCCATAGTCTCGCAGGTTTTGGATTCTATAAGGTCCCTTTGATCGCCACCATTTTTACTCCGGGTGTGGATGGCGAACTGAACAGACGTGTTGCTGTCACTGTCTGTGTCAGTGTGTGTGTCCAACTTGTCCTGTCAGGGTCTGGGGCTGAAGGCTGTTGCTGTGTTGTCCATAAAGGGGCTAGGGCTGCAGTATATAAAGGGGGGCTTCAGTGGGTGCTGCAGCTGCTATGTCTTTTTCTGTCAAACAAGGGGCTGCTGCTGTGTTATACATAAGGGTTGCTGCTGTGTTGTTGTCCTGTTCATCAAGGGGCTAGGGCTGCAGTCCATAAAGGGGTGCTGTGTTGTCCAGGGGGAGTGGTCTGTCAATCAGGGGTGCTCTTCCCCAGTGTAAAATAAAAGTGCTTTTTTTTTGTGTGCGTTAGCAGCTTAGCTGCGCTATTATTGTTTGGTGAAACTGCCAGCCTGACCGCAGTTTATCGTTGACGTATTTGTGACTCTGCAGGTGGTCTATCCACATTCGACAGGGGTGCTTTGTTGTCCACAAAAAAGGGGTGCTGTCTGTGTTGTTCATCAAGAAGCTGCTGACTCATTCAGGGGTGCTCTTCCCCAGTGTAAAAAAATAAAAGTGCTTTTTTTTTCTGTGTGTGTGTGTGTGTGCAACTTAGCTGCGCTATTATTGTTTGGTGACACTGCTGGCCAGACAGCAGTTTTTTGTCCAGTATTTGTGACTCTGCACTGCAGGTGGTCTGTCCGCACTCGGCAGGGGTGCTTTGTTGTTCCATAAAGAAGGGGTGCTCTCTGTGTTGTTCATCAAGGGGCTGCTGCCTTGTTCAGGGGTGCTCTTCCCCAGTGTAAAAAAAATAAAAGTGAAATAAAATTCATTTTATCAATCCACAAAAAATGTAAAATGGAAACATTTATTTGTGTGTGTGCGTTAGCAACTTAGCTGCACTATTATTGTTTGGTGACATTGCTGGCCAGACTGCAGTTTATTGTCCATGTATTATTGTATTTGTGACACTGCAGGTGGTCTGTCTTCACTCGGCAGGGGTGCTTTGTTATCCATTAGAAAAGGGGTGCTGTCTGTGTTGTTCATCAAGTGGTTATTGCCTCGTTCAGGGGTGCTCTTCCCCAGTGTTAAAAAACATATTGTTTGGTGACGCTGCCGGTCAGACCGGAGTGTAGCTTTGTTGATATGGAGGACGATCAAATGAGAGGAGAGCAGGAACCACATACCAGTCTTGCAGCTGCTGACAGCATTAATGATGCAAGGCAGTCGACGGCATCTACAAAGGCCGATGTCCAAGGACTTAATTTGGGGCATTTAAAATCAAACAAGCAATGTTTTACAGTGTTAAAGATAAAAAATGTAAAAGCTAAGGGCCTGATTCAGAGCCGGACGCTATTTGCGCTCGCTCGTTCAGAAAAAGGGGCCGGCTATTTAAATTGAGCGCTCGCTCTTTGCGGTCTGTTGATGCCTCTATGTCTGAGTGAGCGAACGAAACATGCGCTCGCTATTTTGTAAAGACGCCCCCTGGCCGCTCGCATCCTACGTCATCTCCGCTATTTATTAGATTAGTTGAGTACATCGAAAGGCGTCTGAACTGCTCGCAGTGCTTGTGGTAGGATTTTCCTGCCGCAATCATGCGAACAGTTCAGGCTAAGAAACAACCAAGTGACGTGGTCGATGACGCTGCTTTGTTAATTATGCACACCCTTAAAACGCCCGTTTTGACCGTTTGCCACGCCTGCGTTCGGATCACCACTCCCCGTTTTCAAGCACCTTCCCCTGTTACCACCCACAAACGCCTCATCCTGTCACTCAAATTAGCAGGCACTCGCTATTTTGCGAGCGCTCGATTTCCGACCGCAATGACTGGTTGGCGCATGCGCATTACGACCCATACGCATGCGCAGATGTGCGAACATCGCTCGGAGCGAACGAGCGGCTGCTTACGAGCGGCTCTGAATCAGGCCCTAAGTTCGCTGCTGAGAAACAAAAAATTGCCAATATGCCATGTACTACATGAAGAGGCAAGGAAAGGATAAGGCCTTGGCCTTTATTTATGACTGGTGGTTCTGCATCTTATCAGAATGTAAGCCCTTCTCCCTGTAGAAGTGTCAAAAAAATTAAAATCGCTAAGGCACATAAACCAACTGTGTGCTCAGAAAAGTCACAGATCCCCGAGGAGTGTCCAAGTGTGTCCGCAGTTGCCATGTGCAAACCTGACCTTTCTAATACTGTACTTGAGGAGGATCCTCCTTCCACCATTTGTGTGCTCTCTGCAAATGTGGGGATGAGCAGCACAAGTCAACATGCTGACTTAGAAATCGAGGATGCTTCTATGGAATTGCACCATGAGAAAGAGGAGGATATTTCTATAGTTGGTGCTAACAAGGATGATGAGGATGTTGATGCCGAGGATGTTGTTTGTGTAAATCAGGCAACAGTTGTTGCCCATGGTGTGTAAAAGCCCATTGTAATGCCGGGGCAAAAGACAAAAAAATCCACTTCTCATGTGTGGAATTATTTCCACCCAAATTCAGACAACAGTTGTCAAGCCATCTTTACCATTTGCCAAGCAAGAGTGAGTACAGATAAGGACTTTAATCATCTAGGAACCTCCTCCCTGTTACATCACTTGCAGCGCATTCATAAAATTCCAAAGTATTTGAAAAATTCTGAAACTTTGGCTAAAAACTAAACATTCAGT
The DNA here is from genome assembly GCA_031769625.1 of Taudactylus pleione. NCBI lineage: Eukaryota > Metazoa > Chordata > Amphibia > Anura > Myobatrachidae > Taudactylus > Taudactylus pleione. The sequence goes on along the minus strand of JAUIMM010000064.1, from coordinate 12,596,717 downwards.
CCAGCGTCACCTAGCTGCTCCCTTCTTTCTGTTACATCCAAGCACCTGCAATCTCCACCACCAACACCTGCATCATCAACATCCTCATTCATGATCGGAAGTAATCCCGCTGAATCCAATTTCATAAACATGACTGACTCCTCTCCTATCCGTGATTCCTCAGAAGGATCCTTGAGTGCTACGCCTGTTGCTGCTGATGTGAGTGGATCTTCATCCCAGAAGGGGACCAGGAAGAAGACTACTTTTAGTAGTTTAACAAAGCAATTGACTGTCAAACAATCCTTTGCATGGGGGAACAAGTATGACAGCAGTCATCCAGTTGCACAGCGGATTACTGACGCCATAACAGCTATGCTGGTATTAGATGTGAGTCCATTATCCTCCATTAATGCAGTGGGTTTTAGACAGTTAATTGAGGTCCTGTGTCCCCGCTACCATGTCCCTTCTAGATTCCACTGCACTAGAACAGCTATTCCCAGTCTGTAAAAGGACATTAAAAAAACCTTATTAGTGTCCTCCGAAATGTCGTTGTACCCACTGTCCACTTAATCACAGATATGTGGACAAGCAGGACAGGGCAAACTAAAGATTACATGACTGTGACAGCCCACTGGGTAGGTGTATTGCCTCCAACAGTGCAAACAGCAACAGCATCTAACAAATGCCAGCTCATTCAGAGGCAGGCTACTGTGTGTATCACCTGTTTTACTAAGAGGCATACTACTGAGAACCTCTTAGAAAAACTCAGGGAAATCATTGCAAAATGACTTACCCCGCTTGGACTCCTCAAGATTTGTGATTTCTGACAATGCCACCAATATTGTGAGAGCATTACATCTGGGCAATACAACATAAGGGTGGGAGAGCCCAAGGACTATTCCATCTTGCACCTTTTTCCTTTCCATTATGTGCTGATTGGGGCATTGCTACCTAACATTTTAAATTAATGTTATGGTTGGTTTAGGAACCAATGATTTGTTTTTTAATTCATTTATTATTAATTTTACAGCCAGGGGCTGCACCAATGAATTTATTTTTATTATTAATTATTCAGCCTGGGGCTGCACCAAGGAATTGTTTTTTAATTTATTTATTATCAATTTTACAGCCAGGGGCTGCACCAATGAATTGTTTTTTTAATTAATTAATTTATTATCTATTTTGCACCAACTATCAACTCTTCAATCCTCAAGGCTATCCCAACCATCACCTTTGCACAGTCCTCAACTCTATTAATAATTATATCAATCAGTTTTGAGCCAGCAAGCTGGATGCAACCTTTTGGCCCTTTAACTAGATGAAAAAAAAATCAATATTGTGAGCTTGAGGTGGTCAAAATGACTGGAAACAAGTGGAAATAAATGTTATTGAGGTTATCGATACTGTAGGAACAAAAAAGGCCCATTTTATGTGATTTTAGCTGTGTTTTTGATTTTTTAAGAAAAAATCCAGATCCAAAACCAAAACACGAAAACAAAATATGGAGGTGAGGTTTTGGCAAAACCAATCCAGATCCAAAACCAGAGGATATACAGATCCAAAACCAAAACACGGGGGCCGGCACACATCTCTAGTAACAGTATGTATGAGTGTGACTGTGTGTATATGTGTGTGTGACTGCCTCTCCTCCCCACCAATGCCAGGGGTCACCTCAGCTTGCAGGAGTCCTTACTGTCAGCTGTATTTATTAGCCTGCTATGCCCATGTCACACTGCTACACCCAGATACCACTGACAGCAAGCATCCCCCCTATCCCCCCACATACCAGGGGTCACCTCACCCAGTAGGAGGCAGTGGTGGCAGCTGTGACTACTATCCTGCTTGTGCCCATGTTACACTTTTACAGCAAAATATACTGAGGCCAGCTGCCAGCTCCCTCCTCCAACCCCTATGCCCCCTCCCCACCAATTCTAGGGGTCACCTTACCCTGCAGAAGGCATTGCTGGCAATGTAATCACCTTGCTGGTGCCCCCTTTTACACTGTTGCAGTAAAATACTACTAAGATCAGCTACCAGCATTTTTCATACCCCTGTACCTTGCCCATGCTGCTCTTAGTAATACTCATACTTGCCAATTCTAATTGATTGTCAGGGAGACTCCCTGAAATAATAGCAATCTCCCTGTCTCCCTGAAGAGGCTAGTAATCTCCCTGATTGCACCTTACCGCCATTATGAAGATGTCATATATAAAAATAAACAGATATATTAACAATCAAATTGGATCATTAGTATCATTTCCTTGCATTGGTTATAACTCACAATGATCCCTATGGCTACATGTATTTTCTGAAAAGTATAAGTGTGTTTTTATCAACAAGTACATATTACCAACTGCTTTGGGGCCCGTTTACATTTCGATGTAAACCAATTTTATGACACGCCTCTCAGATGTAGCTGTACACGCCCACTTTACCACCGTGCTTATAGGTATTGCTTTCACAATCTCCCTGAAATACTTTTTCAAAAGTAGGCAAGTATGTTATACGCACACAATCGGTGTTGCGTACTGTGCATCAGAGTTGCCTACCCTCCCGATTTTAGCGGGAGCCTCGCGATTTATAACTCACACTCACACTCCCCCGCAAATACTAGTGCTGCTCCCAATTTTCCACTGCCCCCGTTAAAAATCCTGACTGCGTATGTGCAAGTCCGGAAATGCCAGGGGGCGGGGCCTGCGCTAAAGCCGTCATGACGCTAGATGTAACCAAAAGGCCGTCCACCGCGGCACGGGGTTATGGGTAGCGGTGGATGCCTATCAGTGTGCGATTAGGGTCTGGGTGACAGGCGGGTGGCATCAGCAGGTGACACTGCTTCAGGTCAGCAGGGAGTGCAGCATCAGATCAGCGTGGGATGCGGCATTCCCAGCAGAGGTGGCAGTGGTGGCGTCTTCACCCCCAGCACGGTAGCCCTGAGTTAACAAGTAAGGATAGCTGGAACTAATAAAACAAACTAGTAGTGGGAACTGTGCCATGGTGGCTGGGTGCTGAGTCTAACAGACCTTAACTGCACTTTGAAAGGGCACTCAGTGACAGCCATCCATTCCATGTGTCCTCTCTGGGGCCCAGTAAATATAATGTTCACTTTAACACAAAATCCAGAGCCTTTTTTTGCAGCATCACATACAATAGCCGCTACTGTATGTGATGCTGCAAAAAAAGCCTCTGGATTGTTTGTTAAAGTGAACATTTTTTTCACAAGGAAATCTATCTGCACTGCAGTACTGTACATTGTTTGTCACTTATGAAGGTAGAGACAGTGTAGATTTCAATATTATTTATTCAAAAAACACTCTCAGCTGCACCCTCAAAGAAAGAAGACCTCTTTAGACAACAGGGAAATATATTATTTTCCTTTTGTCTAAAATAAAATAAATCCCCTGCAGTCTTTTCTAATTCAATTTAAATTGTATTTTTCAAGAAGTGTAAGTTGAGTCTTACTGAAATTACTGTTCTAACTGTGGGCCTGATTTAGAGATGGATGCTAATTCGATCGCAGCTGCGGTTTCGTACAGCTGCGAAAATATGCTAATGTTAGCAAAGAACACCTGAACATAAAGACGCCCACTGCTGTCATTTTACCTGCGTGCGATAAAGCATACCTGCATAAATATTGGTAACATCGAAGCACATTGGCAGCCATCTTACCCTTACGGAAGGTCTGACTTACCGCAGCCTTGGGTGCTCTTCTGGCACATCTGTGCGATAGCAGTGGCTAATTTATGCAAACCATGTAATGGTGTTCAAAACGGCGAGGCACGCTTGCATTTCACCGACCACCCCCCTGTCAACACTCCCAAATGCTCCCTGCCTGTCAATCACTCTGCGATGGGTCTCCATAGCCTGCGTGATCACAGAGCTGCCTTCACACACGCGAGCTGCATACGCATGTGCAATGGCAAACAATCGCATTGCATTGCCGTCCATCTCTGAATCAGGCCCTGTGTGCAGTGGTGTCCCCATCATCTGCACCCCAAAACAATTCTTGCAAATAAGACCTTTTCTGTTCCTGGTGTGTAAAAAATGTGCCAGTCTTTTGTAAAAGAATTAAAAAATTATCTCTTTGAACCGGTCCTGGTTCCAAAAATATGGGGACAAAATTTGTAGGGGTCCCCTGTGTTTAATGAACCAGCACTGGGCTCTGGTTCTAAAAATACGGGGAATAAATGGCGTGGGGTACCCCATAATTTTCAAACCAGCACTGGGTTCCAATAGGAGGGGTGTAATGCTACAGCCAGGGGACACATTTCATGGGGTCCACCGGCCAAAGCATTAGCACCCCATACTAGTTAGCCCAGGTTGGGGATCCCTTGGGAGGCCACAGCCAGTGGACACATTTGTTGGGGTCCACCGGCCAAAGCATTCGCGCCCCACACTAGTCAGCCCAGGCCGGGGATCCCTGGCGAGGGGTGGCCCCCCACTAAAGGGGTGCCCCCTCTCCAGGGTACCGAAGGCCAGGGCTGCAGCCCAAGGCTGTCCCCCACATAAGTATATAGTGTTGATTTATTGTGTAAAAGTAATATTGTCTATTGATATAAAATTGTATAGTGTACCCCGCTTGCAATTGTATATAAAGCAGCTTGTTTAAATAAATGGTTTAGTGATGCAAATAACAAGTGGTAGTGGTGAAAGCATAGCATTCTATCATCAATAGGAAATATTCTTTTAGTGAGTAGTGGTGGAAGTGGGGAGTGGTAAATAGTCCAATATGGGACCGCACTACGGTTCAGATGAAGTCAGCGCTGCTAGCCCTATCTGACCCTACCTTGATATAGGTGTAGGAGAAGCTCCGTCCTTGTCTAGACAATGCTAGGCAGCTATGCTCCGATGGTATTTGGCACTCTCCGGCTGGGTTCCAGCCCATGCTGCGGAGGTGCTGCCCGATAATAATATCAGACTCTGCTCGGGACCTAGCGGTGCAGATGTGGATGTAACCGCTTGTAGGTGTATACTAATAATAGTGTAGTTCCTCCACTTTTCCTCCAATGTGTTTCCTTGTCCCTTTTATTAAATCAAAGAGTTCTGAGATCATGGGTAAAGGGTACCTGTATTTGATGGTGATTGCGTTCAGGTCCAAGTAATCAATACACAACTTAGGGCCTGATTCAGCAAGGGATGCACGCTAGCAGACGCACGCACCCAGCCGCTGTGAGAATATGCTAATCAATGCATACGCACGGAGACCGCAGCTCAAGAAGCAGACACCCAGCAAAACATAAAGCCGCCTACCTATGCTGTGATTGACAGCGTAAACATCGGGAACATCGAGTGCCATTGAAGCTGCGTGTAAGCTAAGGGTAGACCTGACCCTGCCGCAGGACTTGAGAGATTCCAGCACTCAGAGAGGCGACCGGCTGCGTGGGGCGCAGCTGATATTAATTAATGCACGTCCCTGTAACGGCGTGCAAACGCACAGGCACGCCTGCATTCGGCCGACCATCCCCCTGTCACCACTCACAAATGGCACTTCCTTTCACACAACATTGAAGGTCTCTGCGGACTCCCTGCACACTCTGAGAGATCCCTTACCATACTCAGCAACCTGTTTGCGCACGCGCAAAGCGATGCATATGCATGCACAGATCGCAAACATTGGCTCATTCCGTGTATTCTCTCACTTGCATTGCTTGCTGAATCAGGCCCTTAGACCTCCATCCTTCTTTTTTAATGAAGAATAGACCTGGACTCTTTATTGAACCCATGTTCAAGATTCTCCTAGATGTATTCAGATACCACCTGGGTTTCTGGAATTGAGAGAGGGAATACTCTTCCACTAAGGAGGCATTATCCAAGGTAACAGACCAATAGAGCAGTCGATGGCTTTCTTGCTGAACACAGGGGAATCCCGGCAGCGGCAGCCCGACAGAGGAGGAAATCCTCGTCCCCAGGTAAGTATAGACTAACCTAATTTTACCCCCTAACCATAACCCTCCTTTAGGGTGCCTAACCCTAACCTCCCCCCCGTGCCTAACCCTAATCCCCCCTCTAAGTGCCTAAACCTAAGTGCCCGGGGGGGGTGCCTAACCCTAACCTCCCCCCAGGGGTGCCTAACCCTAACCCTCCCTCCCCCTAGCCTAACCCTAACCTTCCCCCACTGCTGCTGTCCGCACCCGACTCCCGGCACACCCTTTGATCAGGATGCCGGGCACTGGTCTCCCGGCGTCAGTAAAATGACAAGCGTTAGATGCCTGTCATTTAACCCTCACCGGGATTAAGTAGTCTAGAAGCCGGCGGCCGGGATTCCGTCAGCTGGCTTCATAGACGTATACCCCTTAAAGGACGATACAGAGCTGGCAGAGAGTCATCTGGAGAGATAGTCGAATTTTGAATGACTCAATAATTGTTGGTAAACACCTCATGGCACTGTGACCCCCATGACAAGATTTTGGGTACGCTCCAGGCTAGTGTGGGAGTGTGCTTACATAACCATGGAAGACCCAGGATGATTGCGCTTTCAGCTGATGTGTGTAAAGAGAAGGAAATTAATTCCATATGAAGAGCGCCAACTTGCATGGCAACTTCTGTGGTCTGAGAGCGGAAGTTCACTCTAATGATACAAAGTGAAGTCTGCAAAGGCACACTAGGAATTCATAACTCTTGGACTTTCTTGGCTGTGATAAAATTGCCATTCGCGCCAGAATCCTAGAAGGCCTTGAGGGTTTGCAAGGGCTTCTTGAGTAGCATGGTCACATTGATAGAGAACTGATTAGAAACATTTTCTTTTGGGGTGTGCTGAAATGTACCTAATCTGATTACTCCTCGATCAGTTAGGATTTCTTTTTCCTGGGCATTTAGGACATCAGTAAGAAAGTGAGCTGGTTCACCACAGTACAAGAACAGCTTGTGTTTGAACCTCCTTTTCCTTTCTGCGGCAGGGAGACGTGTCTTCCCAATCTGCATGGGCTCTTCAGGAGGATCAACAGGAGCCATGAAACGAGGAGAACTGTGACTGTTTCTTTGCCCTTTCTCTATGACGATGGATACATAAGGATATTAGGACATCCAGCGACATTGGCAGATCTCTGGATGCTAGTACATCTTTAATTTGTTCTGAATGATGCCAGCTCAGAGGCAAGGAAGGTGAACTATACGACAGTTTGCCTTGTCTCAGTTGCAGGATACCTAAGGCTGTGGAAGACACCCTTATGGGTTTGTCAAACACTTTTTTGAAAGCTTCCAGACATCTTGCTCTGTCATTGACCAGTGGATAATTTCTTTCCCACAATGGAGAAGCCCATGCTAGGGTCTGTCCGGACAGCAGAGAGATGACCCCCTTGGATCTCTAGAGAGAAAGATTTGTGGCCTGGACCTCGACCTTTATCAAGCATTGATTCAGAAATCCCCGATAGGGGTCCCTTTCAAACTTTCAGGGGTTTGGAATCCGTAGTGGAACGTAGTTGCAAAAGATACCAGAGAAGTTGGGACTGACTGTACCAGAGGAGACTGGTTGGTACCGACCTGCTGCATTAGTGTCTATGTTATGGTCCTAACTTGTATTTCCCTCATATTCTACTATTTTGTCCTGTGACTTACCTCTGCCACCTGTTCTGCAGGTTAGGATATCCAGATTTGCTTTAGAGATCTGTTCAGGAGACAAGCTGCAGCATGTGTCTGTGTTACTATTTGCTGGAATCCCATCTGGATGGATTATGCACCTGAGAGCCTCTCTGTCTGTGAGATCTGCATATTCTTGATTACAGCAGAGTTTGGAGTCCAGCTGGTATGCTGGACCTGAACTACAGAGATCATGTGGATGTATTGTTTCCAGTCCTTTAGTGCTTGCATTCTCTCTACATGTTCACAGTGTGCACCACGCCTGAGTTCCCTCCAAAATCAGAGATGGGTGCAGCCATGACAGTCTGGATCTGGTGATTACCTAATCACCAAACAGAAGTGAGGCTGCAATCACTTGATACTCTCAGCCAATCCTTGGACAGCCAGAGGTATTCTAGAACACTCCCAATTTACCATTGCTTTGTTGTCTCATAACCTGCTGCAAGCTTGTCTGTGTTTCCACAGTTACCTTCAGCCAACAGATTTCTAGCACAGAATCCATCTCAAGTACTTCCTGACTCCTGCATCGCTGGTGCCATCCCAGTGAAAACAGCAACATAAAATCCTGTATTAATCCACTCATCGAATCCTATACTCCAGAACCTATCAGCATTCAGTGATGCTGTAATTCAAAAATATAGTCCAAAGACTTTGAAACAAAATTCTTTTAAAAACACCTTCTTTGAGAAAGTTTCTAATTCTGTACCTTCATCCAAGGATCATCAGTTACTTCCAGGGATAACTTCATCTAACCCTTCCAAGGATAATTACTCATTGGCATCAGGACGTTCTTACTAAGCCCTCTGCATCTTCACTGCCTGTGTAAGTCCAGACCCAACTAGATCAGGGTATCCAAGACTTCCAAACTGTCAAGAATGGAAATAATCACAAACTCAATATGAGGCTCATAGACCTTGGATTTGAGAGTTTCATAAAGTACTTTGGGCCTGATTCAGAGCCGCTCGTAAGCGGCCGCTCGTTCACTCCGAGCGATGTTTGCCCAACTGCGCATGCGTATGGATCGTAATACACATGCGCGAACCAGTCAGTGCGGCCGAAAATCGTTTGTTCGCTAAATAGCGAATGCCTGCTATTTTGAGTGACAGAATGAGGCGTATGTGGGTGGTAACAGGGGAAGGTGCGTGAAAACGGGGATTGGAGATCCGAACGCAGGCGTGCTTAAAGGTCAAAACGGGCGTTTTAAGGGTGTGCATAATTAATACAGCAGCGTCATTGACCACACCACTGGGTTATTTTATAGCCAGAACTGCTCGCAAAATTGTGGTAGCAAAAACCAACCACAAGAATAGCGAGCAGTTCATTCGCTGGTCGATGTACTCGATTAATCTAATAAATAGCGGACATGACGTAGGATGCGAGCGGCCAGGGGGCGTATTTTTTCAAAAAACGACCGCAAGCTTTGTTCGCTCGTTCAGACATAGAGGCGTGGACAGACCGCAAAGAGCGAACGGTTCATTTGAATAGCCACCCCTATTTTCTGAACGAGCGAGCGCAAATAGCGTCCAGCTCTGAATTAGGCCCTTTGTCTCCATTCAACAGCAGCTCTTCTGAAAGTACTGATACTCTTGGTTCGTCATCCATTCAACCTTATAAATATTCATTCAATACTCAATTCTCAGATCCACCTCTTTCTGAGCAAGATCAAGTCTTGACGAATCAATACATCAGGAACTTTCAAGCTTTCAAGAGTAGAAATACTCTGGAAACAGTTCAAGGACAGCATGTCACAAGCCGCTCATGCTTACATCAGGGGGACCATTCGCTGAACTCCTCCCATTAACTGTACATGATCCCTGCTCTGTTCTGGATTGGTTCCTGAGGCTATATCCTTCTGGTGCGAACGCTGTTCCAATGCCGGTGATAGCGTTTCACGTGTTTCTGGGTTTGGTGTAGTCGCCTGTTATCCAGTCGAGTACCCAGTCCTCCTGTCTGCTTTTGTTACCTGCCATTTGTGTTATCTAGGCGGCACGGTCCGCATATCTACTACCTGCCGTTTGTGTCATCTAGGTGGCACGGTCCGCATATCTTCTACCTGTCGTTCGTGTCATCTAGGCGGCACGGTCCGCATATCTACTACCTCCCGTTTGTGTCATCTAGGCGGCACAGTCTGCATATCCACGCTCTGCCATTTGTATCATCCAGGCAGCACAGACTGCACTTAGGGGGTCATTCAGACCCACTCGCGAGCCAGGACGCTCGCAAGCGGGTCGATGTTCCCCCACTGCGCATGCGCAAGACGGAGGGAGCTCCGTCTTGCACATGCGCGAGATCCGGCGAGCGACGGGCTCTCCATCGCTCCGGGTCTCCCACCAAAGGGGTTGTGCTGTCGATGTTGATTGACAGCACGCCCCCTTTGGTGGGCGTGCCGGGGGTGTGCCTGCCAGACGGAGGCGTTCCCATGGGAATGCCTACCGTCTGAAGCTGGCCCCACTAACGTCAGTAGTGATGTCAGTGGGAGTGATTTTGGCTCTGATAGAGCCAAAATCACTCCAGGGCTTGCAGCATCGTGACCATCATCATGGACGCTTGCATATGCTGTGGGTGGTCACCCACAGCTATGTGAGCGGCCAGGAGGCCGCTCCATTTTCATGGAGGAGGGCACTGATTCAGAGCGAGCGCTCTGGTCAGAGCGTTCGGCTCTGAATCAGGCCCTTAGTGTCCAGAGTGTACAGTTCTACATCCAGCTGCTTGTGTCAACCCGGCGGCACAGGCTTCAATCCAGCATTCAAAGTACGCAATCCAGCGTACCAACGCCTGTGTCAACCTGACGGCACAGGTCCTTCTTCAGACCACCACAGCCTGCCAAGGCTGCTATATGACCCAAAGGCCACATCTTGTTCTACGGCCCACAGGCCACAGCTAGCCAAAGCTGCTACACGGCCCAAAGGCCACATCTTGTCCAACGGCCCACAGGCCACAGCCTGCCAAGGCTGCTACACGGCCCAATGGCTGCATCTTGTTCTATGGCCCACAGGCCACAGCCTGCCAAGGCTGCTACACGGCCCAAAGGCCGCATCATTGTTCTTCAGCCCACAGGCCACAACAAGCCAAGGCTGCTGCAATGCCCAAAGGCCGCATCTTCCCTCACTACCCTTGGGCCCTGACTAGTCAAAGTCTTAACAGCCCTCAAGGCTGCTTCATGGCCACAGCTAGCCAAGTGATCCAGCCCTCAAGGCTGTTGCTGGACGGCAATCAGGTGACCAAGCTCCGGCAAAGCGCGCGTCCTACCCACCCGTTCACAGTAGCAGGACCTTCTCAGCACACCGCATTGAAGCCTTGATTTACTACCCAGGTACTTTCCTATCCCTAGCGCTCTCTCATCTGGGTTTCCAGCTGCTGACTCCCCCTGCAATGCCCTTTGGTATCAGGGGAGAGACGCAGCCCTATCCCAGACAGCAGAAGCGCTGTCTGTTGTTTCACCTGGGATCCACGTGGCTGTCACTCTCTCATCCCCTTTTTGATTCAGATAGGGGACAGTAGAAGTGATCCCACGCTGTTCTCTCCCAGGCCTTACTTCCTTCATCAGTGGCTTATTACCATCTTCAGCCAGGTGACAGACATTAACCCTCATTGTATCTCACTGTTTATTACCCTTACCCAATAGGATATGAACACTGACTTGCTCTTTGAATTACCTAATGTTTGGGTTCAATTTATATTGATTTTTTCACTGATATATTGATTTGTTTTTATATATCTCATCTATTTTGATTCACCAATTAGACATCAAGATTATCCTGTGTCACAGATGCTTTACTTCTAGGATGTACCTACTATATGCTGCATGCTAATATCAGAATTTTGTACTATATGTATTTGTGCCTTGTCTATATATACATTGGCACTATACCTGTTTCCTTTTTGGTGTGTTAGCCCTTTATGATTTTTACTAAGGGCTCTGAGATTGAAGTCCTTTATATGTTTATTTTCGCCATTTTGCATACTTTACTAACATGTGTGTTCTTAATTGAACATTTGTGTTCTTAATTGTTTTATTTACTATACTTGTCCTTCTGATTATATCTATTTGAATATTCAGTTATATCCAGGACATATAGTGTGGTAATTTGTTTTCACTTCACACCTTGTGATCGTGGCATATGATGTGTCATTTTCACATTGTATGTTTCCCTATCAGCTAGGTGGTACATTGTTATCTATTTATGAGACAAATTAACCTGATTGATCGAATCTACTTTTTTCTTATCAGAGAATTCATTTTAAGGATAATATTAAACGTTAAGTTTTAATGATTTAATTTATCATCTACTTAATTTTTCATATATCTTGTAAGAGTGCCCCATGTAAGGCATATTTGTCTTTTTTTCCTTTTTTTGTGTCTTAGCAAAAATATCTGTATTCACGTGTTCTGCACAAATATTGTGGGCGCACCACCAACCCAGAGTCATTAATGAAATTTATCACCTCAATAGACCTTAATGTTGGTATACTTTTTGTGTAATTGTTTCTGATTAACCATTTTCTAATTTATTGGTTAAACTTGTGCGGACTCTTATTTTTCTGTATTTGTTGCTGGACTATACCTACAAAGCATAAAGCCTGTATGCTAACACAACAGTCCATTGATTTAAGAGTTGGCTATGTTTCCCTAAACCACACCTCTGATTCCTTGGGATACTCCAATTCTATGGATGTACTATCTGACATAGATTCTGTTTCCGCTAAATGAAAAGATTCCTATGCTCACTTTGGACTTGGACTCTGAATCCGACAGTGAGTTTATTGATAACCCAAAATTCTGCTTGGAGGGGTCCTATCCTTCCTAGCTGTGTATTTCCCCAAGAATTGGCAATGAGATATACGAGTTTCCAGTAGAAAGTTCCATGTTATCATACAAGATATAAAATTGATTTTACGTGGATCTACAGTTTCACGTACCAAACCACTTTGTACCTCAGTTCCAGGAAAGCATCCTTATGTTGTTGACTCAATGGACTCTCTAAATGAAGAAAATTCCGTTTTACAGTGATGGAGATGGTCCACTTGTTCTGAAGACAAAGGACCTGATTCAGACCCGCTCGCACGATGCATATTCAAATTGCGTAGGCAGAGTGATCGCACAGCAAGGCATTAGCACTTCCACTATGTCTTAGAGTGCAATCACATTGTGTATGCAGATGCCCACCGGCCTGTCTTAAGACGCTCACTTGCGCACGTCATCTCCAGGAAGTGTATGCAGCCATCGGTACATCGGGTAACATCGGATGCGATCACAGCGCTTGAGGTTGACCATACCCTGCCGCAAGCACTGAGATCACTTCAGTGTAAACACAAGCCAGGTGACGTGTACAATGACGCTCCCTATAAATTATGCATGCCTCTAAAACGGCGTTAGGATGCTCAGGCACGCCTGCTTTCGCACATCCACTCCCCCGTTATTAATGGCCTGCCCCTGTCACCATCTACAAATGGCTTCTCGTGTCACTCACTCTGCTGGGCTGTCTATGCACAGCGAGCGAACGCATTCTGATCTTTCGCAGTGGTTCGCGCACGCGCACTGTGATGTGTACGAATGCGCAGAATGCAAAAATCGGGCAGCTACGAGTGAACGCATCCTAGCAAGCGGGTCTGAATCAACTCGAAAGTTATTTTTTCTGGAGATGAAAGCTAGAAAGACTTTTGAGAACTTCCATTTGAGAGTGTGTTCCTCTGGATTTCACTTGCCCAGTTATTTTGTTTGAAAAATCTACCTCGAATTTCCCCTAAGTTTCAATATGGGTGTCAGCAGTCTACCCCTGAAGGGAGGGATGCTGTCATAATCCTGACTTATTTCCCTCGTATTCTACTAGTTTGTCCTGTGACTTACCTCTGCCACCTGTTCTGCAGGTTAAGATATACAGATTTGCCTGAGAGATCTGTTCAGCGTACATTCTGCAGCATGTGTCTGTGGCCCTCGTAGTCATCCGATGTTGTAAAACCACGCATGCGTCGGTGTAACAGTGCGCATGTGCGTACGGCTCATTGCGATAATTTTTTCAGTCGTTCGTCGAATAGCAAACAGGAAGTGACATGTCAGATGTGATTGACAGAACTGTCCGTTTTGGGGCGGTGATGGGGGTGGAGATGGGAAAACGCAGGCGTGTCGAGGCGTACATAAGTTATCTGATGCGAACGGCCAATGTGAACGGAACAAGTGTTACGTCACTGTCTGATCCACTTTCCATTAAAACTGCTCGCTCAGCTTGTGGTCTGGTATACTCTACCGCAATGACGATGGTCTCTTCGTCCTTCCCGAGGCACATCGATTGTATTCCGATTTATCAATTGAGGCCTCAAAAACAATCAGTTTTGAATTGCAAAAATGCTTGTAAGGTGTTTAGCAAATAGCCTTTTTTAAGTAGCAAAAAACCGTACGCAGGTGAACTACTCAGCTGCTAATTTCTGGGTTAGACAATCAATTAGCTTACAAATTTAATTTAAATTTGCGTGTTTTTCCCCAATTTGATTTTTCCTTTTTTTAGGGCAACAATATTGTACGCATGTTTGTTTTTTTTCTTCATTTTTTAGGGGCCAAGAAAACAATCGTCCTTTTGTTTTTTGCTAAGTGTTAATTAAAACTCATAAATAGTTTTTAACCCTTGGTTTTTTTAATCAAAAATAATGTTTAGTTTTCCGTTGTATTGTTTGTAATTTTGTTTGCGGGATTCCCTTTTAACCAGTTTTTGAATAAATTAACAATAGAATAGTTCAGATTTTCAACAGTATTTAATTTTTCGTTGTTGTTGTTTTTTTAAATTTTGTAGGAAATAATAAAAACTTGATAACGTAAAAACAAATAACAAATGATTTTAGAAACACACAAACAAAATAAGTGGCATTTTAAATCCACAAACAAACAAAATTATTAAAAAATTCACAAGAAAGGAGAGGAAGGTTTTGGGCATTAAGGAATATGGGGCAAACACAGAGAAGGATTGTGGGAAAATTAGCCAGTGCTGTCATCGCCTTTTGGCCCGTTTGGCCAGGGTAGGGAGGGAGCCTGAACGGGTCCGGGATGTCCTTCTGCTGGCCTGGCCAGAGGCAGATGTTGTGGCGTCTGGACTAGGCATAGGGCTAGGCACATTTGGAGGGATGGCTGTTGTTGTGCCAGGGGTGGAGGGTCCTGATGTTCCGGCAGGAAGGGAGGCCGGCTCCAACATGTGCTGGCGAACGAGCTGCTCCAGGGCATTTGCTATTCGCACGTTGGCCCCAGTATTTTTTGCCAGGGCCTTAGCAATGGTCACGTTGGCCGCAGCACTTTGCTCCAGGGCGTCCGCCACCCATAGCAGACTGGCGTCCAGCCTCTGCAGAATCTCGGTCTGCTGATCCGTTTTAATATTGAGATCATTGAGGAGGCCCACTGCCTGCGAGGGGGAATGCCCTGGACTATCTGCCACGGGGTCCCCAGCCGGATCTACTGCTTCCTCCCCTGCAGAGCCAGCAGAAATTCTGCGGCCAAAGCTCCCCTCTGGAGCAGACTCATCCGCCTGTGTCTCTGTGAGAAAAAAGTAACATTATAATCTAGATATTGTCCCAAACACATTTCTGAGTTGTTAACATTACAACATTTACCTGGGCAAGAAGAGGAGCCGCAAAGTCTGGCATGTCGGTATCCATGTTCGACACGCCAAACACCTCCTCATCCTGCACACACCCCTGGGCCATCTCCTCCAAATCTGTGAGCTCCAGTGACACAGGGGTGGGACCCCCACCTGTCCCTCCTGCATGCCTAGCCCTATCAGCCAGTTTTTGCTTAAGATGATATTTGAAGTCGCTCCATCTGTGGGGTAAAAAGTTGGCATTATTACTGCAGTATTTGGACCTGTAAACACTTTTTACTAAAATGTAGTTTTTACGTATTGGCGTTTGACCTCCCTGGTTGAACGTTCAAAATCACCCACCCTATTGACACCACTGGCTATGTCATCCCACATTTCCATTTCTGGCTTGCACCCATATTCCTTGCTGCCTGTGGCAGGTTGTCATTGCACATTTGCACCAAAACCTCCATCTCCTTTCTTGTGAATTGTGGCTGCCTTTTTTGGGGGGTTTAGTTGGCCTACTAGGCCCAGCAGCCTCTTCCATGGCATCCTCAACACCTTTTTTTAAAATAGGATTAAAATTTATAATGTAAAATGTTCCCAAAATTATTGTTAAACATAATCCTTTAGCCCAAAAAAGAGAAATACTTACCTGGTGCCTCTTGGCCACTGCTTTGCTGCTCTGTAGTCATTTTGGATTTTCAGGTCTCACTACAGCAGACCGATTTGGGTTTTCAGTGATGCTTTTATACATGCGTCAGCATTATTCGGCCGCATCATTGACTGTGCGCTCCTATTGTCCGTCCTTAATTTGAGCAGGAAAATAAAGACTATTTATGGCTTGGTGTGACTCGAGTCAATGTGGCATGTTGATTGTTGGAGGTTTGGTGTTGGAGTGGTTTTTAGGCTTATTGAGTAGAAGGAGGACTTTTTTGGTGCAATATTTTGGTTTTTTTCTAGCTTCTTTCTTTTCCGTTCATTTTTTTTTTATTGTTTGGCTATTTTTTTTGGAATTTTTGAGTATTTTAAAAAACCACCGTAAAAAATAATAGTAAATAGTTTACAAATGTTTGTAATTTTTTTTTGTTTGTTTTACAGTTAGTTTGGCATTGCCCCAGTGACGTTTTTGAACTTTGGGATATTTGTCTGTTTTTGGTAAGTGTTTTTGGTTTCATGATTTTACAAAATCGATGTGTTGGTCTTAGCATATGTTTCGCTAAGTAAAGTTGTTTATTTTCTGGGAACAATCATGTCTTACCACTAAATGTAGCGTACTATTTAGCGAAATAATGTTTGAGTGGTTTTAATTGTAAAATTTACGTACTATTTTGCGAACTAATGTGTCTTGATTTAACTGTAAGAGTAGCGTACTATTTTGCGAACTAATGTGTCTTGATTTAACTGTAAAAGTAGCGTACTATTTTGCGAACTAATGTGTCTTGATTTAACTGTAAAACTAGCGTACTATTTTGCGAACTAATGTGTCTTGATTTAACTGTAAAAGTAGCATACTATTTTGCGAACTAATGTGTCTTGATTTAACTGTAAAAGTAGCGTACTATTTTGCGAACTAATGTGTCTTGATTTAACTGTAAAAGTAGCGTACTATTTTGTTAACTAATGTGTCTGATTTAACTGTAAAAGTAGCGTACTATTTTGTGAACTAATGTGTCTTGATTTAACTGTAAAAGTAGCGTACTATTTTGCGAACTAATGTGTCTTGATTTAACTGTAAAAGTAGCGTACTATTTTGCGAACTAATGTGTCTTGATTTAACTGTAAAAGTAGCGTACTATTTTGTGAACTAATGTGTCTTGATTTAACTGTAAAAGTAGCGTACTATTTTGCGAACTAATGTGTCTTGATTTAACTGTAAAACAAGCGTACTATTTTGCGAACTAATGTGTCTTGATTTAACTGTAAAAGTAGCATACTATTTTGTGAACTAATTTGTCTTGATTTAACTGTAAAAGTAGCGTACTATTTTGCGAACTAATGTTTCTTGATTTAACTGTAAAAGTAGCGTACTATTTTGCAAACTAATGTGTCTTGATTTAACTGTAAAAGTAGCGTACTATTTTGCAAACTAATGTGTCTTGATTTAACTGTAAAAGTAGCGTACTATTTGCAAACTAATGTTTTTCTAAATTTTCTGTGTAAAATCATGTCTTAACAGTAAATGTAGCGTACTATTTTCTGAACTAATGTGTGCTCCATTCTCTATTTTTTCAAGAAAACAATTTGTTTCCAATCATATTTTATTTAATTAATCTTAAACATATTTTCTACTTTTGAAATGTAGGTTGTTCTGCACATGACACGTCCCAGGCCTGTAAGCATCTTTGGATTTCTGAGAAAAGATAAGTATATTTTTCTTTACACATTTGTCTAAAACAATAACTACCTGGCTTACCATTTCAGGTTGATGTTGGTCGTATTATATTGGCCATGGTTCCAGAACCCGACCAACCTCAACTTCGTCCCAGGCGTAGGCCTCGTAGGCGTGCAAGGCCCCAGATATATAGAACACGTGTCACCCTTTTTGGAATGCCAGATGATGAGGTGTTACGGCGATACCGTCTGCTGCCCCAAATCATCATAGACACTCTCTCATTAATAGAGAGTGATCTTGAACGGCAAATTGACAGTCCTACAGCAATACCACCACTTACTCAATTAATGTCGGTGTTACATTTTTGTGCCTCAGGATCCTTTCATACCACTGTGGGAATAGTTGCGGGAATATCCCAATCCTCCTTTTCAAGGATCCTGAGGGCAGTGATGGAGGCCCTTTTTAAACACCTCCATCATTTTATTAAAATGCCATTGGATATGGGTACCCTTAATGTGGTGAAGGCTAATTTTTACCAAATAGCTGGCTTCCCACCCATCATAGGGGTTGTGGATGGCACTCACATACCACTTCAGGCTCCAGCAAGGCTGGAGGCTATTTTTAGGAACCGCAAGCACTTTCATTCACTGAATGTAATGGTTGTATGTGATGCCTCCCTCCAGATCCTGTCCCTGAATGCCAAATTCCCCGGCAGTGCACATGATTCCTTCATCATCCGGCAATCAGGGATTTGGCACAAATTAAACAACCTACAAGCTGGTGATGCCTGGCTTCTGGGTAAGTTGAAACCTTCTGTTGAAACCAATGCAAAGCTTGTTACACAATGGTTCTGATGTTTTTTTTTATATTTTCACAGGAGACAGTGGTTACCCTTGCACGCCCTGGCTGCTCACTCCTTATTTGGCTCCCACACCAGGGCCACAAAGTCAGTATAATTCCGCATTTACAGCCACCAGGCAGGTGATGGAGTGCTGTATCGGCCTTTTAAAAGGCCGATTCAGATGCCTCCACCGCTCTGGTGGCGACCTCATGTATTTCCCGGCTATGGTTTCTAAAATTGTGGTCCTGTGTGGGATATTTCACAACATCACCATAAGGAGTGGTGTCCCAATGCAGCCAGAGGATGCCTTGCCTGAGGATGGCCCCCCCGAGGTTGGTCGGAGGTCAGTATGTGGGGGGGCCATACGCGATGAAGTTGTTGCAAGATTTTTTAGGTAGTTATTTCCTCATAATGTTTAAAAATGCCACAATGTAGACATGTAATATTTTAAAGTTCACTTTTAACTGTTTTTTATTTCTTTCTTTTTAATCCCTAAAATGACCATAAAAAACCATGCCTACTACCTGATCAACACAAATGACTTTATGTGGACACATTGGATATAACTTCGGGAACAATGATTTCTTCTCCTCATTTGTGGATTCATGTTGGCATGCTACTTCTTCAAACAGTTCCTGATTGTGTTTTTTGGGGGTTTTGGGTATGTTTTTGACTTGTGTGTGTGGTTTGGATTTTTGAAATTATTGTGTGTATTCACTTGGTGTTATTTGTGTGCATTAAAATTTTATTTGACGTTCACCAACCATTTCCAACGTAAATTACAACCAAGTGTAACCTGTTTCTAAAAATGCAAAGTTGCTTAATGCCTAATACTGTAATTGATTATTTTGAAAAGTTTAGTACCCTGCTTTGTTGCTAAAAACAAACACCAAAGGTATTATGGTGAATCAGTATGTTTGCAATTGTAGGCCTAAGCAGGTAGCTTTAAATGTAACATTACCCACACCAAACAATATTCACATTTTGAGTTTACTTCTCCAAACCTATTGGTATTGTTATGTGTTTAATGTGGAAGCTTACATACTTACTTGAGCTTTCGACAAACACATTTACATTTCTTTAAAAAACATGGACAAATAGTAGACTTATGTAAGGTTCACCTATCTAAAATTTACACACAAGGAATGAGACTTAAATAAACCAAAATATAATTTATTTTTTTAAACATTTTTGGAGGTGTAAAAAAAAAAATTAGTGGCGCAGGCGGGCCAAAATGTGATCCAACGCCACAAGCAGCCCAACTACATGGCCCCTCATAATCTGCAATCCTGCATAAATGTCTTCGTAATGCCTCTGGTCCTCTGTGGGTCAAAAAAATGTGCGGATGACTAAAATGACACCTTAATTTATATGTGAGAAAACAACTAAAAAAACAGACTATACAAAAAAAGGTGACACAAAAAAACTACCAAACAAAATGAATGCCAAACGAAAAGAATGTCGAAAAACAAAGACAAAAATTATTTGGACAAAATAACATAAAAGAGAGTTACAACTACGCAAAAATACAACATTTGTTGGTACCGTAAACAAGAAAGACACAAGTATGAGTGTTTTGATATGTGTCATATGTGTAAGGGGCAAACATCCTAGACATTGATTCACAAAGATATATATCCAAAACATTAGAAATACTTTACAATTTTGAACTGCACAGGCAAAAGGACAACATCAACCAAAATCCAAATACTTAAAAAACAGCCATAGTTTTAAAGGGAAACATACTGGTCCTAATGGTGCCTGGTCCAGTAGCCCCAAAATCTTCCTCATCAGAGGTGGGCCAGTGCTGCAGGGATGGAGGAGGGGTGATTTGGGAGGAAGTTGAGGGTGAGGAAAAGAGAGGGGGGGTTGAGGGGAGGGGGAAGTTGGAGGGATGGTCAGGTGAGGAGAGGGAGGGGACTGAGGATGGCAAGGTCTGGGGTGGAGGGGGAATTTGGGGAAGAGTGGACAGAGGAGGTTTGGGTGGGAGTGGGGGATAGGGGATGAGCCTGACGTCGAGGAGGATGCCGAAGTTGTAGTCTGCGCTCAGCCCCTAAATGATGTTTGAAAAGTTATCTTACGAAATATTTCATTTTTTGATTCAACAATTTACACACCCAAAAAAAAAAGAGCTATACAGTAAACATGCACACGCAGGTATGTCCAAAATAAAGAAACAGGGCTATACAGTAAACATGCACACGCAGGTATGTCCAAAATAAAGAAACAGGGCTATACAGTAAACATGCACACGCAGGTATGCTTACATTTTAAATCTAATTAAAAACAACACTTACTTTCCAAAATTTGCTGACGCAAAGTGGCCAACAGGCGTGGGGATCTGCGCCCCAGATCCGACCACCGTCTTTCAAGCTGGCCAATATTTCTTCGGTAGCCGATCCTACGCAGGCGGCGCCGCACCTCCGCATAAGCCAGCTGCTTGTGGAGGTTAGTGATGGGGTGCGGCTGGTGTGTGATCCTCCGGTCCATCACATCAGTGAGGACCAGGAGTTCACGTCTGCAAAAAGCTGCAGCTCTCATGATGGCAACGATTTTTTTTACACAAAACAGTTTTAATAAAGGTCCTAGAAAAATTTTGATTGGCTAATGTACTTTGTGAATTAACAGAAAGCATTCTATTGGTTATTGTATGAGTCATGTGACCTACACCCTCACAAATATAATATGAGTTATGATAGGCTTGAGGCAGTGACATGCGTAAGCTAATTTAAATATTAATAAAAAAGATGAAAAATCGGGCTAGAAAAAATAAGCTAAACAATAGTAGCATTCAAACCAACTTTTAATTTTGAACAACCATCCCCTTGGTCCAACCGTATGTATTCTGCAGAAGCAATAACACACACTAACAATAATACATTTTATTGACATTGAAAAAAAAAAAGGATTGCAAACATGTGAATAACAATTAAGCTAATTAATATAGTGATTGCTATTAATCGATTCAAGTATGTTTGCTGAATGAAATAGCAGGCAATCGAAAACTGACAGGGCCACTTCCGGATTTCACTTGTGCGAGCGTTCCCTGCAACCAAAGAGGAGACGGACGCTATTTCGAATGTTCGCTAGCTAGAGGAGGGGTTGGGAGAATATGGGGCGGAAGATTAGCTGCGAGCGAACATACGAGCGAGCGCTTGAATTTAATTTTTTTTCGTTCGTACGGCGGACGAGCGAACGGCCACTTGCGTCCGGCTCTGAATCAGGCCCTGTGTTACTAATTGCTGGATTTCCTTCTGGACTGATTATGCACCTGAGAGCCTCTCTGTCTGTGAAACCTGCAGATTCTTGATCACAGCAGAATTTGCAGTCCAGCTGGTATGCGCAGCCATGACAGTTAGCTAAACACCAACCAGAAGTAAGGCTGCAATCACATGATACTCTCAGACAATCCCTGAACAGCCAGGGGTATATAGGGAGCTTCTAGGACACTCCCAATTTGCCAGTGCTTAGTTGTCTCATAACCTGCTGCAGGGCTGGATTAATGGGGGGCGGCGGCGGTGGTGGCGGTGGTCGTCCCAGGGCCCCCACATCCACTTGGGGTTAAAGTGGGCAAGAACGGGAGATGAAACCAGTTCCACCTCCTCCAGCCCTCCTAACCCTGGCGCAGCAGGGATGCTTCATTTGCCGGGCGCCCGCTGAGATTTTGTTACCAGCGGGCACCCGGCTCCCTCTCCGCAGCGCCAGCTCTGGCTTCCGGCTCCCACAGTGTGCAGTGCAATATGGGAGAGACGTCGTAACGTCTCTCTCATAGTTCCAAAGAGAAGCCAGCCAGACAAACACCGGGACAGCGCTTAAGGTAAGCATTGTGATTTTTTTTCGTGTAAGCGGCTTCACTACAGGGGGCATTACTACAGGGGGCACTACTACAGGAGGCACTACTTCTGGAGGCATTACTACTGGGGGCATTACTACTGGGGGCATTACTGCTGGGGCACTACTACAGGGGCATTACTACTGGGGGCACTACTACCGGGGGCATTACTACAGGGGCACCACTACAGGGGGCATTACTGCTGGGGCACTACTACAGGGAGCATTATTATTGGGGGCACAATTGCAGGGGGCATTACTACTGGGGGCATTAAAACAGGGGGCATCACTACTTGGGCATTACTATTGAGGGCACTACCACAGGGTACATAACTACTGGGGACACTACTAATGGCGGCACTGCATAAGGAGCACTAATACTGGGGCACTGCTTATAGGGCACCACTACTGTGGGCTCTGCATAAGAGGCACTACCACTGTGGGCACTGCAAGTACTAGGGGCACTGCATAAGGGGCACCACTACTGGGGGCATTACATAAGGGACACTACTGCTGTGAACATTGTATAAGAGGCACTACTGCTGTGGGCATTACATAAGGGGCACTACTGCTGTGAGCATTGCATAAGAGGCACTACTACTGTGGGCATTATGTGTATTAGGGGCACTACTGCTGTGGGCATTGTGTAAAAGGGTGCTGTGTGTCATAAACTAAGGGCCACTACTATGTGGTGTAATGTGAATCAGGGGCAGTATGTGCGGTGTAATGTGGATAAGATTGCACAACTGGTGAGCAATATTTCATGTGGGTGCATATATGAGGTTTTCCTGTGGGTGTATATTGTGTTTTTTTTTGTGTGTATGTCTGTTTTTATTTTTTTTCATGTAAAGCCCATGGGCCCCATTTCACAATGAGACATAACCGCTTTAGCACTCACTAAAGGGGTTATGTCCTCCATTGAGTATTTAACAAACAGTGCTAAGCTTAGCTTATTGCTATTTGTCAGTGTACCCCATTGTGCATACCCCCATTTCATCCATATTTAATAGGGGCCCCCATATGTTTGTTGCCCAGGGGCCCCCACAGATCTTAATCCGGCCCTGACCTGCTGCAAGCTTGTCTGTGTTTCCACAGTTACTTTCAGCCAACAGACTTCCAGCCGAGCCGTCCCATTGAAAACGGCAGCATCAAATTCTATATTAACTGGTTCAATCCCAGTGTCTTCACAATTGCCTGTTCCTTTATTAGCTGGTTCCATCCCAGTGTCTGCACAATTGCAGGATTCCTGTATTAGCTGGTTCTATCCCAGTGTCTGCACAACCAGGCCCGGCGACAGGGAGGGGGCTACAGGGACATCCGTACTGGTCTCTGATGTCCAGAGGGAACCCGAGGACTGGGCGGGCACTGGCACAAAACGGGGTCATGGATGGCGGTTTCTGTTCCAGCCGGTGAGCCACAGTCGCCGGGACCCATAGCGGCCGCCCAGCCCCCCTAGCTTGGCCCAGGCAGTGCTGGCTCTTCCGGGTGGCTCAGCTGTGGCCCGGGCCTGACATGTAGGTGAGCAACACAGCAGCGTGACATCAGAGGTCACATCGCCGCACGACAGGCAGGCAGCACCACTGTGGAGATGGGAAGAGCTAGATCCCCTTCCGTGTCTGGATAGAAGTGAAAATGGATACCACATGGTGAGCATGAGAGGTTCTGGGGACAGAACAAGTTAAGGGGGCATAGGAAGCTGATAGAGGCTGGGGGCAGTGGAAGGTAATGGGAGCTGGGGATAGAAAAAGATGAAGGGGCATAGGAAGGTGATGGTGCCTCTGGGCTGAAGGTGAGATGGGCTGGGGGCAGAGGAAAGTGATGGGGGCTTGGGAAAGAGGAGGTGATGGGGCTGGGGATAGAGGATGATGAAGGGGCAGCGGAAGGTGATGGGGCAGAAGGTGACATGGGCTGGGAGCAGAGGAATATGATGGGGCTGGGGATGTAGAAAGGTGAAGGGGTAGAGGAAGATTTATGGGGGCAGATTAAGGTGATAGGTGCGGGGGCAGAGAAAGGTGATGCGGGCTAGGGACGGAAGAAGGTGAATGGGGCAGAGGAAGGTGATGGGGCTGTGACAATAGGTGAAGAGGGCAGGGGATGGAGGAAGGTGATGTTGCTTCTGGGATGAGGATGGTGATGAGAGGCTGAATTTGAGGTAGGTTGTGAGTACTGTGGATGGCTGGCTGCAGACACCATTCCTCCTGAGGCATCCACAGCACTGTCATCAAGAAGACCTTGCAAGAGACGGAGGACAAGAACTACAGCCTGCATTGTTAGTGACAGAGAGACAGCGTGGTAAGTCATAGTGTATTTTTACTTTATTTAAAGGTTGTCATATCTTTCAGTTAACATTCTCATGCTTCACATATCACACATGCAGGGGAGGGATATGCGGGATCGGGGGACGTGGTGAGAATGTGGGGCCCGCAGAGACATCAGTGTACTGGGCCTCGAGATTTCTGTTGCCAGTCCTGTGTCCACGACTGTCGGATCTTGTATTAGCTGGTTTCATCCCAGTGTCTGCACAATTGCCAGATCTTGTAATAACTGGTTCAATCCCAGTGACAGCATCCTCATCGATCCTATCTCGGAGACTCACCAGTTCCACCAGCTCCCTAATTCTGATCTGATTTGGTGCATCACTGGTCCTGAGTCTGCACACCTAGAACTGTCTCGTCTGTGTATACCCAGATAGCTATTCACACAGTTCTTCATTATCCAGCTGTCTCGCTCTAATCTCTTGACTGCATGTAGTTATAATTGATCTCCCAGTTCCTGTCCAAGCTTCACAGACCACAATCCAGCTACAACACCTAGTTCAGATCTACAGCCAAATACATTTGTGATTGTGCTCTTACTTCTTAACTCTGGTGAGGAGATTTTCCAGCAACTCCAGTGGCAATGGATTACCAGCAGAATCCATTTTTTAGGGCAAGAGTATTCTGTCACAATTCACAGAAGGAGAGTGGATGCTGGCCCATACTTCGGGCTTAGCTGAGACCCAGTACAGAGGTATCGAGTCTAATGTGCCAGTGGTTTTCTAAAGGGACCCCACAAGAAGGTTTGGGCTTAGCTGCGCCTGACACACAGGTTGCAGTTCTTTGTCTGGGTTACCAAGTAAACGTGCTGGTATATACTGGTGTGCAACTGGTTGATCACCGTATAGCATATAGAAGCATAGCCAACAGGCCAGGTCAGAATCAGATGGACAGCTAGGTACCAGGTATGAAACAGAATCAGGTCACAAGGATAACCAAGTCAGAATGCACTAAGGGTTCAGAACACTGGAGCTAAGTGAGCCTATATTCTGGTACAGGAGTGCACTCAGGAACCTCCTTTTAAAGGACAAGACTTGAATTTGGTGCCAATGTGATGTAACCTATTGGCGCACCTGGCCCTTTAAGAATGTCACTGAGTGGCACATGCGACCCTATGGGAGCCGCAGCTGCAACCCAGAAGTAGAGACCAATGCACCGCCGGGGAAGAGCTGCAGAGGTAACCCACAGCAGAGTCCATTGAGCAGCTGCAGAAAAGGGAGAGCAGGCCAAACACTATAGCAGTGGGTGCTGGGGACTTCCCACCTGCTGCACTGCAGGGATTACCTAAACCCAGGGCTGCGGTACCCGGTAAGCAGGTACCGATGTCCGGTGCACTGTGACACTTGGTTTGTGGGGTTCTAAAGACACCAGGCACTTCAGCCACAAAAGTGGCAGCCCTTGTAACTGAAGTGCTTGGTTTGTTAAACTGTACATGTCCTTCTTAATATACAACATAAGGGTGGGTGCGCCACTTTTCATTATGAGCTTTACCAAGATTGTGTGTGTTTGACAGGCAGTGTATATAACTGTACTTTATTCATATTCTTTTTATCTTGCAATACCATCCACCACCAGTTTCTCATCTAGATATAGAGGCCCTGTTTCCTGCAGCTTTTCCACAGATATCATCAAATCATATAAGCATATAATTACTAATTATCAACTTCGACTAGGCTGTTACTCTGCCTTGAATCTCTTAAATTGTGCTGAGGCCTTTGATTTGCTAATTGGATTCACTTTCTACTTTAAAAAACTTATTAGGATTTTGAAAGATTGTTTTTATTAGTTTTTTCCATGTCTCCAATTTGTGTTAGTTTATAGTTATATTAGCACTTCAATCAATCAATCAATCAGTTAATTAATGCTTTACCTGGTTCCACTAAATACTCCACCTCCGTTTACCTGTACTAGCCTCGGGCCTCTGATCTAGTCTTTGAATAATGAAAACATTCTATAGGATTGTATAGTTTATTATTATTAAGCTACCATCTCGTCTGTCACTGCAGTGTCCCTATGTTTTATATATGTGTGTGTGCGTGTGTGTTAAGATTCACTGGATGTTGCTGTGGGGAGACTAACTATTTAATGCAATTAGTATCTCAGTAGTACTAGGTCTCTTAACCACTTAACTGACTAATATTTTTTCTAAAAATGTCCCCTAAATTGTCAATTTATTTATTATCAATTATGTAAATAATAGATATTTAAAAATGATTCAGTATATATATTTGTTACGCTGATTTGTTAATAAACTGATATGGAATAAAGATTATGTTTATGCAATATGCTAGAAAAAAAATCGACATTTTTAGGACCTATGTTTTCTACTGTATAAAGCTAATTATTGCAGGACTTCACAGTCCTGCAAGCAGACCAGTCACCAGCAGGAGGTGTGCGATCCTTCAGTCGTGAGTTGTTAATCCTTTTAGAGTGGGGGGTCCTGTAGTCCGACAGACAAGAGCAGGCTTCAGAAATGTTGCCGTGGCAACCAAGAGGCCAACCACGTGGGTTGAGCCTGGCGGCTTCCAGAAGATCGCCTACCAGCAGCCACCAGCAGCTTCTTTGACCTGGTCACATCAGATGCGACCATGTCAGGGAAAGATCAGCCTGGCTGGTCATGTGAGAAGGCAAATGGTTAATGCCTTCTCAAAAATGGGAATCACTGAACTGAACCAAATATATATTTGTTTCAGAAGTATCTTTTAATAAGCAATGAACCTTTTCTTATATTTTTATTGTAATCACCATATAGTTATTTATATTGCTGGGGATTGGGGGGGATATTACTTATTTATTACACCTGCAATTTATTTGTATAAAAGTAACTTTATATAATGTTTGTGTGCCCAGTTTACTACATGGCTAGAGAGCAATAAGTAAAGCTAATCATCCTAAATAGCTCAGTGCCACATTGTTGGCAGATTGCAGTAATAAAAAAAAAAAATGATAAATAAGCCCTATGGTTACTACAAGGTGAAATAACAGCAATAAGGTTGACTCAAAATACAGGAAATATTACACTATGTATTGCTCCTCCATTCAGTTTGCATCTTTCAAATTAATGCTTAAGACAAATCATTTTAAAATTTCAGAATTTGGTAAAATATATTTAATAACATAATTTGTTGTTACATATTAGGAAGTAAAAAAATTGTAATTATAAATTATGACAAATATGACCATAAACACTTAATAAGTATTAATTGGCAAAAATTTCATTTGTAAATAATGTGCTTCCAATTTATCTGCTGTCACATGATGTTTCACATACTTTCTTACCCAATTGGCTCTGCTTCTGCTTTCACATTTTTGGCTACAGATCTGCTCTTAAAATTTTAAAATATTTGTTGTCAATTAAATTAATCTTAGATTATATAGATTATTGTATGACTTATTTAGGAGACAAACTATCCAGTGCTGAAGCAGGGCAGTCTGCTGCCTGGGGCAAGACCATAATTCAGCACCATCGATAAGCAGTTTTTGCTGGCAATTTAAGATTTTGCCCTATAATAAACAGATTTTGATATAGGTCCAGTGATCTCAGGCTAAAACAAAGATCAGTATAATCAAAATATTCTTTGTTTACTTTCACATACCTACAGTACCTAATTGGCTCTGTAGATCTCCCACTTCTTTTGTTTATGGTATCAGTGTCTTCTCTGCAGTTTTTACTGTCTGTGGTACCTACAAGACCAATGACTCTCTTTGACATTAAAGTTACTGATGCTCACTTAATTAGGATGAGTTAAAGGCAAGATGAGCTCTCTGAACTATACCAGTATGTTTGGTGCCCAAACCAGAGTCATTTTATCACATAACCACTAAAACCCTCATTCACTGGTAATCCCCGATTGGACTACTGTAATCCCGTCCTATCTGGCTTTCCTGACTCCCACCTCTCTCCACTCCAATCTGTCCTCAATGCTGCTGCTCGGCTCATCTTCCTCTCCAAACGTTCTACATCTGCCTCTTCTCTCCTACAAGCCCTACACTGGCTCCCCTTCCCCTTCAGAACCCAATTCAAGGTTTTTACACTCACTTACAAATCCTTCACCCAATCTTCACCCATTTATGTATTTGACCTCATGTCCCGTCACACTCCCACCTGCCCACTTCGCTCAACAAATGCATGCCGCCTCTCCTGGCAACTGATTACTTCTTCTCACTCCCGCCTTCAAGATTTTGACCATGCTGCTCCCTTTCTGTGGAACTCTCTCCCTCTCCCTATTAGACATTCCACATCTCTACAAATCTACAAATGAGCTCTCAAGAACCACAACTTCATTGAAGCCTTCCAGCTCTCTTCCTAACCCGCTGTGATTGCCCCTCTTCTTATCTACCCCATCTGTGTCACATCTGTGTTTGTTTGCCCCTCCCCTTGAGAATGTAAGATCTCGCGAGCAGGACCCTCTTCCCTCTTGTGCTTCTTACTTATATTTTCATTTACTTCCTACTCCCCACAAGGGCACCTAACACTTCATTACTTATGCCCAGCTGCTTATTTTGAGTGTTATGATCGCTTATGCAGCAATGTGTATAAACCATGTCCTTGTCCTGCATTGTATTGTACTGTAAGTAACTGGTTTCTTGTTCACTTATTTGTTTATGTACTTTGTAAGGCGCTGCGGAAAACCTGTGGACCATATAAATAAATGATAATAATAATACACTCCTTGGCACAGAATTTCAATTCCCGAATAGCCGGTAACACACATTTAAGAGTCTGCTCTATCTGGGTCTAAGCGGGTAACTCTTATTAGCCCAGCAACAGCTGTTCCTGTTGTCCCAACCCTAGTGATATCCCACCCTGATGGCATCTGCTGCTGTTGCCTCGTCTGCCCCTTCCTTTCTATAGTCATGGTAACATCCCATGTGCCCTAGGTGCAACAAAGTCACGTAGGTTCTCTACAAGCCCTATACCCTGCCTTGCACTGGTAAGAGAAAACAAGCTACAAACAATTGTATGCAATTCGGATAATGGATGCCTGCATATTGTACTACTCTGATGGTGCTCTTTTGGTAGTAGACTTTCCCTTCTTTGTGTCACAATTCCAGCACAAAGAGGCATATTTCCCTGATGCTAGCAAAAACCTTAAAATAAACACATTATTTGAAATGCAAAGCTTTCATTAAGGAAGGAGGTGTGGGATAGACAAGGTAATTAATCGCAGTAGGAAATTGGGATTAAGATTGATGTTATGCAAGTACTGTAATTATCACACCAAAATACATATAAATGGTCAATAAACAGAAGAGTATTGAGCTTTCCTACACAAATGTATACTTCTTAATGGTTTCAAGCTTTAAAGCCCATGTCCTTTTTTTTCTGTCAGTGGCACTGCGTTACTGTTCGTTTTTATTTTTAATATAAAATTGCTGTTTTATAGAACAATGAGGTAAATATAAACTATTGGTGCAATTCCATATAGGACCAGTGAAACAGGGTGTTGCAGTATATAAGGCTGTGGGCGCCCATGCTAGTAGTTGCTAAGCACTGGCAGCTTCAGTTTCACCTGGCCTGGACTTTTATAGAAATACTCCAATATTTGTTTTAGACTGCAGTGTATTTGGCTGTTATTATTATTATTATTATTATTATTATTATTATTATTATTATTATTATTATTATTATTGTTAGTATTGTTATTATTATTTTAATTGTTTTATTTATGGGTTTTTTATCTTTGTAATAATTTGAATGGAGGGCACACTCAAAGCACCTAAAGTAGTACATTTTCAACTCCACACATCCCTGTCCATATCTGTCAATCTCTGACCATTGATGTTTTGCCAGCTGGACTCCCCAATATGCACACAAAAAAGCAGTAGACTATACACAGGCACAAGACAAGTTACTCAGCAATATAAAGACAAATTACAATAATCCACTAATCTGTGCTCTCCCCTACTCTCTCTGCTATCATTAGATCTTGAAATCCTGATCAAGTAATCCACCACTCTCTCCACATCTCCACAACTGACCGGGTCACAGTGCAGGATGGGAGACCAGCTTACCGGAGCCATAGGGGACATCATCGGAGCACCGATCACCGGCCTTGGACTCAGGTAATTTTTTTTTTTTTTGCAGCAATCAGCTTGTGGTCTGTTTAGACCTCACAGCTGATCACTGGGGCCGGCTTCAGGCTCTGCTCTGCCTGTTAGAACAGAGCAGGAGTTCAGTAACCGGGGAAAGCCTGAATAACGCCACCTCCAGGTGGTGTTATTATCATAGGGCTTCCCCCGGTATTTTTTCACAATTTATTTTTAGTAAATCTCAGGCAGATAGCATTTCCCATTACAGTTATGGGAAATGCGATCTGATTACTAAAAATATGTGATAATTAGGGCTTGGAGTAGAATTTTACTAATTCTACTCCAATTGCCCTTTAGTAAATTTAGGTGAAACTAAAATAATGTGAAAAGGGTGTGAAAATACCCTTTTTCACTTTATTTCAGTAAAAATAATGTTAATAAATAGAGCCCTAAACATCTACAGTATAGATTATTCTGCGGTTATTATAAACAAATACATCTACTCAGGGAAATTCTATTTTACATTTTTTATTAAAGCAACATTAAGTATTATATTTAATATTTGCATCCCGTTTTATAACTTATACATTCCAGTGCCCCTCTTCACCTCATAAGACCTGCATGTGTAAGGCTGGGTACACACGTAAAGATTTTCTGTCCAACCATCCAATTAGTTGATTGGCTGAAATGAAAATATGGTAACGTATGGGAGTAACTGATGATCAGCAATTTGCTCCTAAATGCCAGAAACAGGTGAAAATGGTCGTCACACAAGTTTGTTAAATGTTTGATCCAAACAATTTGTTCAAACAACAGTTTTTGTCCATTTTCTGGCGTTTGGGAGCAAATTGCTGATTGTCATTTGCTTGCATACTGTACCTTACCAGATTTTCATTCCAACCAATCAACTAGTTGGATGGTTGGACAGAAAATCTTTACATGTGTACCAAGCTAAACTCTGTTACTGGATAACAACAAGTGTATGATCTATAACGTTATAGTTGCAACCATCATCATTATAGTTTCAGTCAAACGTTGAGCAATCAGCGGCATGCTAAGTATTCAGGATTCAGATTCTGTCGTTATTATACTGATGAATACATCTTGATACATCTTCCCTTATCTGAGAAGTCCTGCAGCTTGGCACTACCCATATCTAACTTCTGGTATATAAATGGTCAGACATTTCACTCCTTTCAGCTAAACCTGCGCAAACTGGATGACCAGCCAAATATTATTATATTATTATCACATAGGTAAAATTATTCCTTGTCGGAGACTTTCTAAAGAGCTTTTTATGTGTAGTTTCACTTTCTAGACATCAGGACCATAACTAGGACGGAGCACATGTGCCACCATTCAGGGCACAAGGCTGAGGAAGGCACTGGCTCATTTGTTGTCAATGAATAGTTTAGGGACACTTTCCCAATGACAATTACAATAGTTCTGAGCCACTTCTTATTGCGATCACCCCGGGGATTCTGTGTGCCACAATACAGGGGGTGTCTAATGACAGCTTCCTGCCATTTATCTCACATTTTCTGTGTACTATGTATTAGACATCTATTTCGACCCACCCTCCTACCCTCTCCTTCACTCCTCACTCTTCACCCCTCCTCCCCCCACTTACCTAGCCCATTAAAAACACTGGGTCAGCTAGTGTTTTTAAAGTGCTTGTCATGCTCCCAAAATAAAAATGCATCATCTGTCAGTTTGGCACTACTTGGATACAGCATCTACTACCACCAAGCTGAGAGGATGAGGGTAGTGTACTTTTTCACCAAGGACCATAACATGTCTAGTTATAGCTCTTACACTTAGGGCCTGATTCAGCATGGATCGCACAGCTGTGTTCGCACGCACCCACTAGCTGCGAAAATATGCTAATGAATGCAATCGCACGGCAACCGCAGCACTATACCAAGATGCCCAGCACTGTATAAAGCAAAAACATCAGTAACATCGAGTAACATTGGAACCATTCGCACAGTTGTGGTTGACCTGACCCTACCTCACAAACTGCTAAACTTCCTGTCGCCATCTAGACCTCTGACAGTCTCAGGGGCTTAATTATGCACGCCCCTGTAACAGCATTCAAACGCACAGGCACGCATGCGTTCTGCCGACCACCCCTAAACGATCACTTCATGTCAATCACTATGTTGTTGGACTGCGTGGTCACTGCGATCACTTACCGAACGCAGCAGCCGGTTCGTGCACAGCGATGCATATGCAGATCACAAACATCGACCGGCTGCGTGCGAACGCAGCCGTGTGATCCAAGCTGAATAAGGCCCTTAGTACAAGGACTGCTAAGAGGTCCCAATGCTAGGAGGTGTGGCTATTCTGTCAGGTGCCTATTGCAGAAGCCAAGGGGGATTATCATGTCATTTTAGGGTCATTGTTTCACTTCCCTGGGACTTTGCCAGCTTGGGACCCTGTACCAGCCCTGCTCAGGACTACAGACCTGCTGGCATAAATATGCTGTGTTTCACTTTTTTTTTCTAAAGCAAACCTTAAACCCATTCTCGTCTATGCAACAAACTCCACTTGCTTTGACAATTGAGCACAGGGGAGCCAAGTGTGTGTGTAGGGGGGGCGTTACTGGTTACCTGGCCTTGGCTTGTTGGGGGGGACCAGCGGGGACCCAGGTCAGCTGCTGAGGGGGACAAATATCCCCATTTGCAGTGCTACTGAGGGGGACAAATGTCAGCCTTTGCATCATGCTGTGCATTGTATTTTTTTACATTTATTTTGGTGGGGGCATAGCCAAGCTTCCCAGATTTAGTCATGCCCACCCAACCCCCAGTATCCAGGGCCTGTGCAGCTGACAGCGGCACTGATTTGTGCATACAGTACCTGTAGTAACCTCACTGCACTTTTTTGACAGATGCTGCTTCTTCCATTTCACTACAGTATGTTCAAAATATATTATCTCTGAGAGCACATTGCACACATACTCATTAGCAGTAAGCAATTGCAGATGTTATGGCTGTTTTTCCCATTCATTTCAATGACCCACACATATCACTGACTCATTCATGTCAGTGGGGTTGTATGTTATATGTAAAAAAAAACCTAAAAATTGATGTAGCACCACATTTATTTCTACCCACATCAATACAGTTTTGGTTAGTTTTGTATTTAAGGGGGATCAAGACGCGAATTCCTATGACTTCCATTATTGCCAGCCAATCACAACTGGACATTGTGGAAATGTGTGTGTGATTGGTTGGCGGCTAAAAGGAATTAGTGCTTTGAACATTTACTGTAGTGGCGCGCAGTGTAGTGCGCAATTACACACAACAGATGAAGAGAAAATAAGTTGTTTTTTGCCCCTCCTTCCCCTAAAAGCACCAGCCGCCCTGCACTGACCAGCCTGGTACGGGTGTCCACAATGAACAGTGGAACCCATACTTGCAGGTTAGCTCAAATTTTAGATGTGATATCGAAAGACTGAAGTGACAACTTTCAGGAGTGGAACAAAATGTGATTACGCAGCATGACAAACATAACTAGACTGAGCTCCGACAACAGGAACAGCAACCTCCCAGCATACATAGCCCAAAATACCTCACTTCCTGCTAGGCTCTGGTAGGTCATACAGTTACAAAAATCATCCACAGTTGTTGATTTTCACTACGAGTGGTGATCCAACACTCATGATCTAGAAGTACAGTATGCTGCCCAATCTATTTTTTTATTTTATTTTACTTTTTATTACCAGAGTTTCTATTTCATTTTAATGGACCATTCTTTAAAATGGTAAAATATGGATCAATATGTTTTCAAAGCTTGATATGTTTTTTATTTTTTCCAATTAACAAATAATTTGTAAACAAACCTGCATATTTTTGCCTCTTATCTATAGGACTTTAAGTTTAGACTTTGTGAAATCTCCAAGCTAAATAGTGACTAACCAAAATAATATCAAACTAAAATCATCTAAACAAATGAATCTTTGCTGTTAACACTAGAGATGTGCGGAATCGGTTTTACTCAGATTTACTCATTTCTTTTCGCCAAAATTATCGCAAGTTCGGATTTATTTTATTGGTTATCCAAAACACGTGATAGCCAATAGCCAATAAAATGCCGTTTTTGAGATCGGAACATATCCGAGTAAAACCGAACCCGCACATCTCTAGTTAACACATTATGATGGACACACTGACAGCATTTCCGGTATCAGGCAGGAATATGAGTTGACAAACTGCCTATATCATACCATGAAAAGTAAGATTGATTGATAAAATGGGAAAGTGATGTTCGCTGCTCTCAGTACATCAGTACTTGATTGACATTAATTGGAAAACTACTATCTAGATATTAATTCCTCTGCTTTAAGGCTCACTGTCCAGACTTCATGTGGAAGCATTAATGTGACTGGCTAAAGGCGTCTCATTGATTTTTCCATGGTAATAATGCCATGAGATTACTCTTTTTAATGCAAACTACATGGGGCTACAGTATGTGGTTCTCAGCATGTATTTCCAAGAGGCTGGCCAATGCTTCTGCATTTGGGATATTTATAGAAACATAAAATTTGACGGCAGATAAGAACCACTTGGCCTATCTAGTCTGCTCCATTTCATTGTAACTTTTGGCAACTTCAAACCTATTTGCTCCTTACGTCTCTCTTAAGGATATTCTTATGCCTATCCCAAGGGTGTTTAAATTGTTCCACTGTCTTAGCTTCAACCACATCTGATGGGAGGCTATTCCACCTTTTCTGTGGAGTCATTTTTCCTCAAATTTCTTCTGAGCCTACCTCCCTCCAGTGTCAAAGCATGTCCTCGTGTTCTTGTACATCTCTTACTTTGAAGAATGCTTTCCTCCTGTACCTTGTTAAAACCTTTCATGTATTTGAAAGTTTCTATCATGTCCCCCCTTTCCCTTCTCTGCTCCAAACTATACATATTAAGATCTTTTAGTCTTTCCGGGTAAGTTCTGTGCTGTAGGCCATGCACCATTTTAGTTGCCCTTCTTTGTACGTCTCTAATGTGTCTATATCCTTCTGGAGGTATGGCCTCCAGAACTGAACACAGTATTCTAGATGAGGCCATACCAAGGACCTAAACAGTGGCATTACTTGTATCACCTATTTTTTCCTGCTACTGATTCCTCTCCCTATGCAACCAATCATCTGACTTGCCTTCCTCATTGCTTTGGTGCATTGCTTGCCTGCCTTCAAGTCATCTGAAATGGTGACTCCTAAATCCCTTTCCTCCTCTGTATTAATATACTAATTATATACACTATGTTTTCATTCATGGGAGCAGCAGGTTGGCAGAACAGTATTTAGGAGCTGCACACTGTGTAAAGGTCACATCAATTTTCTCACCACTTTTACCTTCCTTCAAAGGAAAATAGTTTTCATATTATTCCTAAATTACTTTTCAATTTAGCCTTATTTATGGTGTAAATAGATAATGAAAGGGAGGGAACTGTTTTATAACATGTACCACTTGGTATATATGGAACCTATTATTGTAATGCTCTGAGTCAAGAAATACGCTCCTCATCTAAAGGTCTATGGCCTCTATTTACTACAATCCGCATTTGCAATGCAGATTGTAGTGTGATATTACCGACTGAATTTGCATTGCGAATTCAGGCAATATCACAGGGATTTACTACATATCCCTTGCAGGGACAGAGCTTGTGAGAAAGCTCTGTCCCTGTGAATCCCCTCCGCACACTAGTCACGGTATTTTTGCAAAAAAATACCGTGACAAGTGCCCCGCGCATACGCCGACCGCCTGTCGCTGCTACCCCTGATGCTAAGCCCCGCCCCCATGATCGCGGACCCCCCACGATCTCCCCTCTCCCTTAATTACACTTACCTGCATGATCCGGGCTCCGGTGATGTCCTCCGGTCAGCTGACATCCCATACTGCACTGGGACCCTGTCAGGTGATGAACGGGCCACAGTGCAGCATGGGAGACCAGCTGACCAGAGGAAGGACATCAACGGTGCCCCAAACTCCGGTCACTGGAGTCAGGTAAGTTTTTTTTTTTTTTTTACTTTTTTTTTTTACTTTTTTTTTGCAGTGATCAGCTTGCGGACTGTTTAGACCACACAGGTGATTACTGGGGCTGGCTCCAGGCTCTGCTCTCCCCGTTAGAGCAGAGCAGGAGTCCGGTAACCGGGGAAGACCCTGGATAACGCCACCTCCCAGGTGGCGTTATTATCACAGGGCTTTATCTGGTATTTTTTCACTATTTATTTTTAGTAACTTTGGTCAGATCACATTTCCCATTACAATTCTGGGAAATGCGATCTGATTACTAAAAATAAGTGATACTTAGGGGTTGGAATAGAATTTTACGAATTCTACTCCAATTGCCCTATAGTAACTGTAGGTGATACTAAAATAATGTGAAAAGGGTGTGAAAACACCCTTTTTCACTTTATTTTAGTAAAAATAATGTTAATAGAGCCCTAAGGGGGGTCGTGGGAGTCCGCGATCGCGGGGGGCGGGGCTTAGCGTCGGTGGGGGGCAGCAGCGATGGTGGGTCGGTGCATGCGCGGGCTCTTAGTCGCAGTATTTTTTCAGAAAATACAGCGACTAGAGTGCGGATGGGATCCGCAGGGACAGAGCTTTATCACAAGCTCTGTCCCTGCAAGGGATTTATAGTAAATCCCTGTGAATTCACTCGGTAATATCACACTACAATCCGCATTCAATATGCGGATTGTAGTAAATAGAGCCCTATATCTTTACTAGGAGTCATTCAGCGAAGAAGCACATTTGCAGACACATTCACCACTGTAATAAAAAAGTAATAAAAAAAAAATTCTGGGATGACTGGGCTGGTTTTCATTATAACAGGGAGACTACAAGCAGCAAGTGCCCCTGATATAGTAAAAACCAGCCCCAGGCTGATTAGTGCTGGGCAAGTTTAGGGGTTTGGAGGTGATGCCTCTATGAATTGGGTGGGACAAACAAAACAAAACCCCAGTATGTCCCCTTTTGAGAAACTGGGGGAATTACTTTACTAGCCAGCATACTGTAATTGTCAGCATTACAGACTAATCAGAATAATTTTTAAATAATTAGGCATTGTTGCCATGATGTATGTCCTAATATCTGAACTTACTATAGTCAAAATGGTTTCCAGCAAAACATTATGTGTAAGCTAATGAGGGTTTAATGTATTTTGATCAGAGATGTGCGCTGGGCAAGTTTTGCTGGTTTTGGTTTTGTATCTGTATCTCCTTCATGTTTTAGATCTGAATTTGGTTTTACAAAACCACCTTTGTGTATTTTGGTTTTGGATCTGATTTTTTTTTTTTTTTTTTAAATTATGAAAACAGCTAACATCACATAATTGGTCCTGTTTTTGTTCCTACAGTATTATTAATAATACTCAATAACAATATGTCACGGCTGCCGACACTTGAGACTCCTGGAGGGAGGCAGGCCTACTAGGCACAATAAACTGGGGTGGTCTTAGGAATGACCTTTCCATGAAACTCAGTAACACAGGATAAAAGTAAAATAGAATTTATTCACAAAAGAATTATAATCAGCATTCAGCAAGGTCTCATATAAAGTCTCAAACAGCACAGAGATTCATAAATGCAATAATAAGTGTAGGAGAGAATCCCCAAATATATATGCAGTCTTTAACATATAAGAACTAATGTGGTAGAGAACCCAGAGTCCAGTATGAGGCTAAGGGGGAGATGTATTAACGGCAAAAATGCGGTAAAACACCCGAAAATGCAGTTTTCGGGGGTTTTACTGCATTCCCCGTATGTATTAAGCAGCAGAATGCGCTGCATTCTGCTGCTTCGCGTTGCTAGATATCCTTCTGCATGCGCAGGACTTCTGGGTGTTAAACCCGGAAGTCCCTCTGCCCGGCAGCATCGCAAAGGACAGCTCTCATCGAGAGAGCTGTTCTTTGCGATATTCTTGGTACATACCGCGGTAATTAACCGCGGTATGTACGCGAAGTCGGGGGAGATGTACCGCATCGGCGATGTCGCCGATGATACATCTCCCCCTAACACCTCAGGATGGCATTGAGGACCTTGGCCAGGGTAGAACCCTGTAGTAATGGAAATCCGGAGCAGAGCCAGCCCTGCAGAATAATATAGTTCCGGGACAGGGCCCTAACTATATATGCAACTAATTTATGTATTAAACGTATTTGCACTTTATTGCATATGTCCTAGCAGGAAGATGCTCTGTGCTGCTCATATTTCTGGTCTCTCGCATGACACCCACCATCTACATTATCCAGTTATTCCGCTTAAAGTCGCATACATACAAAGGAGCCAGGTGTTTATTGAGCTGAACCATTATTTATAATAACAGCCGATTGTTACCTTCCGGCCTAGGATCGGCCGTTACTCTCCCCAGCGCCGGCTTCCCCTGATCCCTCGTGTGGTCAGACGTCAGGTGCAGCGGCGAGTGGCGCACAGAGGATTATCCTTAGGGACCATGTTGATTTCCAGGTGTTGCGCCGTGACTTGGTGGTTGCGGTTGCCGTCATGGATGCGGCCATGACAGTCTTCATCACCTGACTACCCTTTACCCAATGGTAGCATGGTGGTGGTCAGCTGACGCTGTCCTCCAATGATCTGCTACCTCAGGGTATAGAACTAGGCTCCGGACAGCAGGAAATTGCCTGTGCAATGTTGTTTCTACTTGTGTCTACTTGCCGTCACTTCGTTACAGGTTCCCTTGTTGTTATACCCTTTCCTTGTCCAGCACTGCATCAGTAACATCTTGCCTGCGTGCAACTACAAGTGCCATCTCCTTGTGCAGCAGTGCGTCAGTAACATCTTGCCTGCGTGCAACTACAAGTGCCATCTCCTTGTGCAGCAGTGCGTCAGTAACATCTTGCCTGCGTGCAACTACAAGTGCCATCTCCTTGTGCAGCAGTGCCTCAAGAACACCTCGCCTGCGTGCAACCACAACTGTCATCTCTTTGTGCAACATTGTGTCAGGAACACTTTGACTGCGTGCACCACAATTGTCATCTCCTTGTGCAGCAGTGCGTCAGGAACACCTTGCCTGCGTGCACCACTATTGTCATCTCCTTGTGCAGCAGTGCTTCATAACACCAAGGCCTGCGTATTCTGTACTTCCACTGGGTACCACTACTGAGTCATTCCTCCGTGTTTGTGGATCATCTATTCCTTTGACTGTATACTCAGAGTTATTCTCCTGTGCAGATACATTACAAGTGCTTCTTTCTGAAGTATATACTTGGGACTATTAGTGTTTGTCTTCATTCCCGCAGGTATCAGATACCTGACCAAAGGGCCGCGACCTGCCTGCTGGGTGCAGCTTAAACCCATATCCTGCTTGCAGGGTCACTGGTGCACACCTCCCAGCAGGTTAGACTCCATGCCTTTGGTCAGGTGTCATCAACGTCCGATACTCGTGGATGAGGAGATCATACATCCAGGCCCCTTGCCTCTGATTCCTTCCTCAACCCCGGACTTCAGCTTTCAACTCCTTAACAGGAGATCCTCCAGAGGCAGTCGTGACACCGATCACTTCACCAGGGTCATAGTGCAACCAGTTGGGGTTGGGGGGGAGCAATTACAAAAACTGGGTAAATATGAAAATGTTTTGCAGTTGAAGGCAGGGAAAGGAAGGGTTGATTCGTAGTAAATTTAATTTCTGTTTTGGATTCCGAAGCAAAATTATGAGGGAGGAAGGGAGTAATTTACAAAGAAAATTGACTCATTAACATCAGTCCATGCCCCAGTTGAGCTCTTTGGTGGTTCCGCATTTTTTTTTTAAATGAAAGGGGCATGCAGGAGATGCTGTTTGTGGCAGCATACAAAACGGAAGCTCTGAACAGGAAGAGGGCAGAGGGATTTAAAAGTATGGTACTAAACATATCTTATCATTGTGCTTCTGGGATTATGAATGGGAAGGCTGGGAGGGGAGGAGAGAGAACATCTCCAGATACCATCACAAAATAGCTTCTCCATTTGGTGTTTGAGTTGCATCCCCCCAAACATGACTATTATGATCAAGGAAAGCGAAGCCCACCAGGTCGGTATCTACAAATCAAGGTTGAAAATGGCATAAGAGTATTTTGCAAGTATACCTATTTGTGATTTTAGTTTAAATAAATACAGTATAAAACAATAAAATAAAATAAAAGTAAGCATCAGAGCCGCGGCACAAAAGCACGGCGGTTTAAAAAAATATAGGACATCTATGAAACATTTGCCACACAGCAGTGGCAGACAGGATGGCAGTTTAATAAACTATATAATTTAAAATTCTCAGACAGCAATGCCCCAAACAGCACACAGTGCAAAGAACAGAGGTGCTAGATGGAATTGTTCTTGGGCCCTCCCACCCACTCTTATGTGGGATATTAAAAAGGACATGCCCAGTTTAACAAACCACGCACTTTAGCAACAATGACTGACAGTTTTGTGGCTGAAGTCCTTGGTATCCCCCTTCCCCCTCAAAACAATTTTCTGGAAGGACTACCTCCAATCATTAAGGAGGAGGTTGATGATGAGGGTGTTGGTGGTGGAGATTGCATGTGTTGGTCCAAACTGCTGGTAGATGATACTGGACTGCTTGTTTTCATTTACAAATTATTATAATTTTGTTAAATAAATTGCATGAACTCGCTGCAAATGGCGTAACAAGGAGGAGGTGCCTAGATGGTT
Source organism: Taudactylus pleione (assembly GCA_031769625.1). Taxonomy (NCBI): domain Eukaryota; kingdom Metazoa; phylum Chordata; class Amphibia; order Anura; family Myobatrachidae; genus Taudactylus; species Taudactylus pleione. The sequence continues at coordinate 12,555,592 of JAUIMM010000064.1, read as the reverse complement.
AGCATCCCTACCTCTACTAACTTTCTCTTCACAAATGGTACAATGCCTTCACAACTGTTGTTAGGATTTGGGTTAAAATAATTCCACACCCAAGATATGGCTTTTCTGGTCTTATGCCCAGGCATGACAATGGCTTTCTTTTTATCATGAGCAAGAACTGTTGCCACTGGTGGCTGATTTGTACAAAAAACATTCTCATCATCAACATCCTCATTAACATCAGATAGAATACAAATATCCCCTTCATCCTCCTTTTGCACTTCCTTCACACTATCATTCTCAATTTATATTATTTCACCATCTAATACTAGCACAGCCATCATGGCATCAATGACCCGCTGTGCAACTGGGTGACAGCTGTCATACTTGCTTCCTCTATCAAAGGATTGTTTAACAATCAATTGTTTTTTTAAACTACTACTAGTAAAGTCTTCTTTGTTCCTGTCTGGGATGAAGATACACCCCCAGCAGCAGCAGGCCTAGTACTCAAGGATTATACTGAGGAATCCTGGATAAGAGAGGAGTCACCTAGCCTTATCCTGAATGCAGAACTACCTCCAATCATTAGATGATGATACTGATGATGAAGGTGTTGGTGGTGAAGATTGCAGGTGCTGGGATATATCTGAGGGAAGGGAGCTAACTGATGCTGGGCAGTCTGTTGTTATTTTTTTAGCACCAGTTTCCCAAAACTGTTCCATGAACTTGCTGCAAATGACATAACAGTGAGGAGATGCCTAGATTTTTAAGGTCCCTACCTCTATTTACTCTGGCTTTACAAAGGCTACAGATGGCTTATGCCCAGGCATGACAATGGGCTTTTCCTTATCATGGGCAACAACTGTTTCCACTGGTGCCTGATTTACACAAACAACATCCTAATCAACAACATCCTCATCATCAACATCCTTATTAGAATCAGCTACACAAATATCCTCCTCTTCCTGGTGCTCTTCCACAACAGCATCCTGTATTTCTATGTCAGCATGTTGACTTGTGCTGCTCATCCACACATTTGCAGAGGGTGCACAAATGGTGGAAGGAGGCTCCTCTTTGAGTACAGTGTTGGAAAGGTCAGGCTCACCCATGGCACCCGTAGACTCTCCTCAGGGTTTGTGACTAAGGCCTTAGTCTTTCCTTGCCACTTCGTGTGATGAAAGGCATATTGCCAATTTTATGTCTTTTAGAAGCTGACTTTCCCTTTGATTTTTTTTTCTTTACCACTGTAAAAGATCTGTTCTGATTTTAGATGTCCTTACTTAAGCCCTCCTTGCCCTTGGGCATTGGCTTTAGTACATTACGTTGACAGACTAGTATCATCATCACTGCTGGCAGCAGCTCCAGCACTAGTATGTGGTTCATGCTCTCCTCTCAACTGATCGTTCTCCATATCAACAAACAGGAACGAAGTGGGGTACAGCACACACCACAATTTGTACCGAAAATGTTTATTTTTAACTTTGACTTTATTTTAAACTAAATTCACAAACGACACTGTGCAGTCACATTGCTTAAGTAAATGCACTGTGGTAGAAGAACCTACAACATCACAATACTTTTATGAATATTACACTGCATGAATGATCTACAGAGCCACAGTATTGTTATGAATATTAGACTTTGGTATGAATGACCTACAGCATCACAATATTTTTATGAATATTACACAGTGGTACAGATGCCACCGCCACAATATTTTTATGAATATTACACTGCGGTTCAATTGGCAGCGTGACAATATTTTTATGAATATTACATTGCGGTACGGATGGCAGCATCAAAATATTTTTATGAATAGGACACAGCGGTACAGATGGCAGCATCACAATATTTGTAGGAATATTACACTTTGGTACAGAGCCACAGACAGTTGCAAAAGGGGGGAGGAAGTTCAGAAGACCAACCCAAAGACTCTATACTGGAGCACTCTTATGGTTAAATAGCGTTAAGCATAAAATATAAGTTTTATTAGATCAAGGTTAAAAATAAAAGTTGGACTCACAAGACAAAACAAACACTGAATATCATGTAGTAGAGGTAAAAATGTAGGTATAGAGTAAAAGTGTGGGGAAAAAAGATTCCCTCAAAGGGCACAGGTACAGATGGCAGCGTCACAATATTTTTATGAATGTTACACAGTGGTACAGATGGCAGCATCACAATATTTTTATGAATATTCAACTGCGGTACGGATGGTAGCATCACAATATTTTAATGAATATTAAACTGCGGTACGGATGGTAACATGACCTACTGCGTGGGGGAGGGGGGGTACGACATACAGCGTCACAGTGCTCATATGAATACACTGGGGTACAGCACACAAAAAAATCTTTTTTACTTTTTTTTACTTATCATTTTTTTTTCATTTTTTTAAAACTTTTAGTTACTTTTTTTTTTTTACAGCCCATGGATGGACAGCATATCCCTGGATTGGACACACAGAATTGGACAACTGCCCTTGGCCTAGACACACAGCCCCCCCCACCTGAAGTAGACAGAGCACAGTCTGGATTGGACAACAGCCCCCTTGTCACACAGCCCCCCCTGGTGTGGATGCGGAGCACAGCACAACCGCACAGCTTGGGACTCAGTAAGGAAATGGCACCGATCACCACGGGGAGGGATTTATATACAATCCAACACCTGTGAGAATCTGACAGCAGGAGGATGACATTTTGTCTCATTGGATTCTGAGTTTGGTAGGAAAACCCAAGCCTGACTCATATCCTGCTTGGATCCCCTATGATCGGGTGGGTCCGGTTCTCGGAGAACCAGACCCGCTCATCACTAATTTTGATGAAGGAAACATTTTACCTTACACCATACTTGCCTACTTTGAAAAAGCATTTGATGGAGATAGCAAAAGCAACACCTATTAGTGTAGCATTACAGTGGACGTGTACGGTTACATCTGCAATGCCATAACATTTTCTTACATCCAAATGTAACATAGCAGTTAGTTTGATCTATTTGTGTTATGAAACTCCTGCACTATTGCATAAGACCTCTAGAGTCCCTCTAAAAAAACACTTTGATTCATCTTTTTGTTTTTACACTGGGGGGAGAGCACATACTGAATGAAGCAGCAGCCCCTTGATAAACGACACAGGCAGCACCCCTGTGCAGGTAACGTGCACACACACAGAAAAAAACACTTTGATTATTTTTATTTTTTTTACAATGGGGGAAGAGCACCCCTGAACGAGGCAGCAGCCCCTTGATAAATGACACAGGCAACACCGCTGTGCAGATATGTTGTTGATAAGTGCGACTAACGTGCACACACACACAGAAAAAAACACTTTGATTAATTTTTTTGGGGGGGGTTACACTGGGGGGAGAGCACCCTTGAACGAGGCAGCAGCCCCTTGATAAATGACACTGGCAGCACCCCTGTGTAGCTACGTTGTTGATAAGTTAGGCTAACACGCGTACACACAGAAAAAAAACACTTTGATTCATTTTTTTTGTTTTTTTATACTGGGGGGAGAGCACCCCCTGGACAACACAGCAGCACCCCTTTATGGACTGCAGTGACACAGGAGCCACTGAAGCTCCCTCTTCTGTCTGCAACAAAGCTCCTATAGAGTATAGAGTGGACAACAACACAACACAGCACTGGACAACAGCCAGCCCCTATGGACAACAGCTAGCCCCTATGGACAACAGCCAGGCCCCTATGATAAGTGACAAAAGCATCCAGCCCCTATGCACAGCAAGTCAGCAACAGCACAGCACAGCCGCTATGGACAACAAGAGCACAGCCCCTCCCTTGCTTCCTCTTCACTCTCCACAGCCAGAATGAAAATGGCGGTGAGCGCGGATCCTTTAATACAATTCAAAACCCGTAAGAATCCGACAGTGGGATGATGTAGTTTTGCCTCGCTTTGAGATCCAAGTCAGGCGGGAAAACCCGAGGTGGCTTGGATCCGACTCGTATCTGCAAAATTCGGGTGGGTTCGGATCTCTGAGATCCAAACCCGCTCATCTCTATATCAGACCTGCATTATATCCCACACTGTGGATCTGATTAAGACCTGCTCGCTAGATGCGTATGCAAATTACGTAGACAGGGCGATTGCATAGCAAGGCATTAGCATGCCCACTATGTCTTAGAATGCGATCGCGTTGTGTATGCAGACGCCCACCGGCCTGTCTTAAGACGCCCACTTGCGCACGTCATCTCCAGGAAGTGTATGCAACCATCGGTACATCGGTAATATCGGATGCGATCGCAGCGCTTGAGGTTGACCATATCCTGCCACAAGCACTGCGATCACTTCAGTGTAAAAACCAGCCGGGTGATGTGTACAATGATGCTCCCTCTAAATTATGCATGCCTCTAAAACGGCATTAGGATGCTCAGGCACGCCTGCGTTCGCGCATCCACTCTCTCGTTATTAATGGCCAAATTCTGCCAAAAGAGAGACTGACACCACGGCTAAACATAAGAGTCACCTTCTGGATGTGAATTGTCTCATTTGAATGGGGAAAACACAACCCTCAGATGAGATGGATCTCAGCCAGTGGACAACATTGAAATCACCATTAAAAAGTCACAATGGAAGACTACAGTGTGGAGAATCTTTCTTCACAGTCAGGAGAGGCCTCAGAGAACATGAAATAAGATGCTCTAGGTGCTGAACTTCAAGGGATTTCTCCATCATGATCTGCAGTATGGAAAGGTTTCATTCACATGTTTTCTATAAAGCAGTTCAAAGTTACAGCCTTCAAAGTGTCTGGTAATTCCTGGCAAAGGTGGGTGTTATAGATAGCCAAAGATTATTACAAGCAAAGGATTAATCTGTCCAGAATCTGTCTGGGAATTCATGGAACGTATTTGACCTGAATGCACTAAGACATCCAGTGATTATTTCACTGTGTTCTGTAGCCCACTAGTTTATTCCTACCTGAATGGCAAAAAGAAATACGGAATAGCAAGCACAGACAACATGGAGGCCTTTGTTATTCCGCTGCCTGCATGCCAACCAATACCTCCCAGACTACACCCACTGGGAAGACCAGGTCTTGATAATGACCATCCCCATCTGTTGCTAGGCCTTCTTCCAAACCATCCATGCTGGACTTACTGTCCAAAAAGGTTAAGCAGGGTACAGAAAGAGGAGCTAGATGTCCCCAATGACATTTTTTTTCTTCTATCATATATGATGTGGAGAGAATAAGAGCTTCAAATGTTGGAATTGGAACAGGGGCTCCCACCAATATGGCTTCCTTCCAGAGAACAGAGCTCTGTTCCTCAGGAACTGTCTATGCCTGAGCTGATAGGTAGGTAGTCTTTGTCTGTTGGTAAACACCCTTCAGGAGATGGAAACCCAGAATAACAAAAACTATAATTAATGTGTCCACTGATATAACCAGCCTGATCCCTTAACAGCAACATACCCCATATGGCCAACTCATAACATGACCAAGAATAAGTGGACAGTGGGAACAATGGCAATTTGAAGGCCACTAACTAACTCTGTTTTTTTTAATGTCCCTTTACAGGTTGGAAAAATTCAGTTACAGAACAGAAGATTTATTTTTGGAAAGCACGCTTCCTTATCCCCTTCTGGGATGAAAAAAAATGCCAGCAAGCAGGCATGGCGCAGCTGCACAACATAATGCTTAAACCTTAGTCTGAAATGTTGCATTTGCTGCTCAGTTCCGCTTGTTCACAATATATCTCATATGGTTAAGTGGACAGTGGGAACAACGGCAGTTTGAACTATGTTTTTTAATGTCCCTCTACAGGTTCGGAAATGTCAGTTTATAGAAGATTTGCAAAGCATTATTTAAGTAATTTGTTTATTTATTTTTGGAAAGCACACTTCCTGGTCTCCTTGTGAGCTGTGAGGTGGTCAAAATTGACTGGAAATGAGTGGAAATAAATGTTATTGAGGTTATTAATACTGTAGGAACAAAAAAGGCCCATTTTATGTGATTTTAGCTGTTTTTTTATTTTTTAAGAAAAAATCCAGATCCAAAACCAAAACCAAAACACGAAAACAAAACACGTAGGTGAGGTTTTGGCAAAACCAATCCAGATCCAAAACCAAAACCAAAACACGGGGGTCGGCGCACATCTCTAGTAATGATGTGGGAGATCTGGTAATTGTTTGGGGTGTTATATGTAACATATATCTGTAATTTGCAGTTACATACCATGACTCTTTAACTCTTGTTGCTAAGGGATTAGTTTATCGAGGTGCAGTAATTTTACTGCTGCACGGGATGCTGGCTGTTCGAATCCCGGTGTCTAAATCCTGATGGTGTCTAAATCCTGTCTAAACATAAGTGTCAAAATTGCGACACCAGGTTAGAGACCGATGCCAGAATCCCGACAGCTGCCATCCGGAACATAAGTACACCGGGGAGCCTTAGCTGTTAGCAGCGGTAGGGGAGGGTTAGGTTTAGGCACCATGGGGGGGTTAGGCTTTGGGGGGGTGGTTAAGGTTAGGCACCACTGGGGGGGTTAGTTTTAGGCACCAAGGGGGGAGGGTAAGTTTTAGGTACCAAGGGGGAAGGGTTAGGTTTAGGTACCAAGGGGAGGGCTAGGGCGCGGGGTGGGGAGGGTTAGGGAACAAGAAAGGAGGGTTAGGTGGAGAAGTGGGAAGGTTAGGGGGAGAAGGATGGAGGGTTAGTATACTTACCAGTGGCGTAACAACAGCCCCCGCAGACCCTGCAGTGGCTTGGGGGCGCCAGAGGGGGTGGGCGTGGGGACAGCAGCATAAGGTAGACACTTATCCAGGGTTAGCTGGGCCAGCTCCGTCCTCCCTTAAACAGCTTACTGCCGGCCGGCTGAATAACTTTGCTGTGGGGGATGGCTGCCGTGTGATCGGAGCTCAGCTCCGATCAGCAGCATTCCCCATTTGGTCTCTAGGGGCAGCTTCTGCACATGTGCAGAAGCGCTCTATGAAGCTAATGGAAAATGGCCGAGGGTGAGCTGCTGCGCATGCCTGGCTACAGCAGTTCCTCCCATGGGCCATTGCAGAGCCTCGTCCCCACGGCTCCGAGTCCAGCTGTATCCCGGCCCCATGTCGCTCCTGTCAGCACTGAGGGCATCATTCAGAGGCAGTCGGAGGATGCAAGCGGTCGCTCAGAAACTGGGCGGCCACTTGCATCCTGACCGCCCGCCTCTGTTGCGGTTGTTAGGCAGAGACCATCGCGGCCATCGGGGCTTACGACGAGACCCTAGGGTAGGGTCTCCCTTGTCGTAAGCCCCGGAGAGCTTCTGGCTCTGTCAGAGCCGGAAGCTCTCCACTGACATCACTAGTGATGTCAGTGGGGCCGCCCCCAAACGGTAGGCGTTCCCATGGGAACGCCTCCGTTTGGGCTGCCACCCCCCCGGTCCGCCTTCCAAACGGGGCGAGCTGTCAATCCCCTTAGGATCGAGACCCGCTACGACCGGCGCTGTCGGACGTAGCGGGTCTCACGCATGCGCACGACGGCACCGGCGCCATCGTGCGCATGCTCTGTGGGGGGCCATCGACCCGGTCCGAGTGCATCGGCGCTAACGACCAGGTCTGAATGACCCCCTGAGTCAGCAACAGTAGAGGAAGAGGAGGTAACTGAGGCTGGCATTGGCAGTGACAAAAACTGACTGCGTCACACAGTCACAGTGTGACAGTAAGTAAAAGTCAGATGTAGATTGTGAGATGAAAATAATATATATATATATATATATATATATATTTTAATATATATCTCTAATCACAAATATATATATATAGCATTATCTCACAATGTACATCTAACTTTTACTGACTGTCACACTGTATGCAGTATACAGTGTATATAATATATATATATATATAGTATATATATACATATATATATAAAAAATGAACAAAGGGGGTGCACTCACCAGTCTTCTAAAATGAGTTTTTATTTCATCTTTTTAAAAAAAATTTTACAGCATCATAGTAAAGCTCCGACGTTTCGGTCCTAGCCATGGACCTTTGTCAAGGTACAATTCCAAGTAGTACTTTGCATCAATATATACCTGAGTCCAATTAAGAGACTCCTCCCTCACAATCATGTGAGTACAAACAATACAAACATATAGAGACATGAAGACATCATTTGTAATTGTGCAATAATACCAATCAAAGACTAACTAAAAAATGAAAAGTAATGAAAAAAAACATGTTAACAGACACATATATAAAAACAAACCTTACAGGTATAATCGAGCTGCATCCCCCGCTAGCGTGCGTGTCAATTCCCCAAACTTCCTGCCAAGTGGAACGCAAGTCGGTACCATTTCCTGTCAAGTGGCACGCAAGCTAATACAGCAGTCATGACAACCGCTGTTAAGGCTTCCTGCACTTCATCCGTCGATGCTAGCGCCCGGATCAATCAAATCACAAAGTAATATACAAGAACACTAGGGACCCGGTGACGCAGACAAACAAGTATACGTCACCATATAACCCATTAATTTAAATGAAGATGTAATATAATAAAGATATAATCAAAATAATATCATCGATAAATCGACGGTAAAAACCGATACTATCTCCAAACGGCGGAATCAGGTAATTTTTTTCGTACGAAAAAAAAAAAAAAATTACCTGATTCCGCCGTTTGGAGATAGTATCGGTTTTTACCGTCGATTTATCGATGATATTATTTTGATCTGGAAGGATTCTGAGGATTCTTTATTGAAAATGTTGGAATGTCTTAATCACCTAGATTCGCCAATACGATTTACCATGACTTATGATAGTGTCAAAATTAATTTTTTGGACATTACTATTTTTGTCACTGATGCTGGCTATGGCTGCAAACTCTATAGGAAACCCACCGACCGTAATACGCTTTTAAACTACAAAAGTCATCATCCAGTTGCTCTTAAGAGAAATTTGCCAATTTCACAATTCTTACGAGTTTTTCGGAACAATTCTGATCCTGAGATGGCAGATGTCCAGATCGGTGAGATGCGACAACGTTTCCTTGAAAGAGGATATAACTTGAAAAATTTGAATATATGTTTACAAAAGGCCAAAAAGATTTTTTGTGAAGGTTATAATGCGAAAAAGCGATCTAAAATTGAGGATCCTTTTGTAATTACTACAACATTTGACTCTGCTGGTTCGATTGTCCGTAATGCAGTGGTTAAGCACTGGGATATTATTGCTACAGATCCTGTTTTAAAAAATTGTATACCTAAACGACCATTGATGAGCTTCAAGCGTGGCCAGAATTTAAAGGACAGACTAATGCGTCCTGATAGAACAAAGGCTGTGGCTGTTCAAACTTGGATGAACCAAGTGAAGCCAGGATGCTTTCGATGCGTAAATTGTATTACATGCAGGAGTATGATGGTGGGTCAATTTTTTCATCACCCACACACAGGTACCAAGATCTACATTCGACATCGAGTCACCTGTACCTCCGACCATGTGGTTTACTTATTGGTGTGCCCGTGCTCTCTGGTCTATGTTGGCAAGACGATACGTCCACTTCGTGAGAGGATGGCTAACCATCGATCCTCTATTAGAGCCGCGCTTGTTAATGGTTCTTCTGATAAACCTGTAGCAAGACATTTCCTTGAAACACAGCATGCTTTAGCAACATTGAGATGCATGATTATCGATTGGGTGCCTCCACCCAAGAGAGGAGGCGATCGGGCCAAACTCTTGCTCCAGAGAGAAGCGATGTGGATACATAAATTGGATACGGTCCACCCTCGCGGCCTTAATGAAGCTATACACCTTGGGATGTTTTTGGATTAAAGTATTTTTGGATCTCAAGTGGGGGTGCATCATCAGATTTTGTAATGATACAATTCTTTTGATTTTTTATTTTTTGTTTTTTCGAGTGTTGTGGCAATGTGGGTTTCCTATGGAGTTTGTTTATTTGTTATTTATTTTTAATTATTTAATGTGTCTAAATTTGGTTGTTTATAATTGAAATGTTTTAAAAAATGTCGACACATATGTTGACAAACCATGTTTTTGTATACATTATAATTTAGGCATATGTAATTCAATCCAGATGGATAGACATTGTCCTATCATTATATTATCTATGAGGAGGTGTTTATCATTGGTTTGCTTACAGGCTGCGTCTTTTTGATGGACGTGCATGTCGACTGCCCGATTGATATTAGCTTGATGAGTCAATATATGAAAACGCTGTTAGTTACATCTTCATTTAAATTAATGGGTTATATGGTGACGTATACTTGTTTGTCTGCGTCACCGGGTCCCTAGTGTTCTTGTATATTACTTTGTGATTTGATTGATCCGGGCGCTAGCATCGACGGATGAAGTGCAGGAAGCCTTAACAGCGGTTGTCATGACTGCTGTATTAGCTTGCGTGCCACTTGACAGGAAATGGTACCGACTTGCGTTCCACTTGGCAGGAAGTTTGGGGAATTGACACGCACGCTAGCGGGGGATGCAGCTCGATTATACCTGTAAGGTTTGTTTTTATATATGTGTCTGTTAACATGTTTTTTTTCATTACTTTTCATTTTTTAGTTAGTCTTTGATTGGTATTATTGCACAATTACAAATGATGTCTTCATGTCTCTATATGTTTGTATTGTTTGTACTCACATGATAGTGAGGGAGGAGTCTCTTAATTGGACTCAGGTATATATTGATGCAAAGTACTACTTGGAATTGTACCTTGACAAAGGTCCATGGCTAGGACCGAAACGTCGGAGCTTTACTATGATGCTGTAAAAATTTTTTTTTTAAAAAGATGAAATAAAAACTCATTTTAGAAGACTGGTGAGTGCACCCCCTTTGTTCATTTTTTGTATGCAGGGATACAGGTGATCCCTTTTGGGTGGCTACCCCAGCAATTGGATTTTCAGACGTGAGTGTGGACTAATACTGGACTTTACATATATATATATATATATATATATATACTGTATACAGTGTGACAGCCAGTAAAAGTTAGAGGTACATTGTAAGATGATTATATGTATATCTATATATGTATATACATATATATATAATATATATATATATATGTTTGGCATCTCACTCTCCTCTCCACCTCGCCTACACTCACCCCCCTCCACCCCCACTCCCACCCCAATCACAGCAGGGGGCGCCAGATTTTGTTTTGTTTTGTTTTGTTACGCCACTGATACTTACCTGTCCCCTGTTGGGATACTGAGCATCGGGATGCGGCTATCAGCATTTTGACAGAAGGCATCCCTACTGCCGTTATTTCATACTGATTCTAAATTTATCATATCCTGCATATTAAATGTTGATGGGAAATGATCATTTTGCCTAAATTCGAAAATGAAAATTTGCATGTCAAATCTTTTGCCAGGACTTGGGCTTCGTCTGTGCACATACTGCAAATACACATACACATACGTTGGTCTGCGCATACAGTATGTCATCGGGGCAGATGGAGGATCACTCTCTGAAAAAATCTGGTGCGCAGTATCCCATAGGCTACTATAGGCTTCGCTTTTCAGATCTTGGTAAATCCGACAGCATAACAGCCCCCATAGAAAATTATGGGGGCTGCTTTGCGGTCGGAAATGGAGGGACCACGGCACAGATTGGAGATATCTGCTGCGATCCCTCCTTCTAAAATCCTACAGATGTTTAATATTTCTGGGGACCCTCAGAAAATGGGTGTTATTCCGCAAATATATTTTAATAATGATGCCGCTAAATGTGTGAATGGGGTGCTATGTGTTTAAGTCAGTACAGGAAAAGTCTAGAACACACCACACTGGTTGCCCACCCCCCATATCACTAGTTACACAATCACAGCGCAGGGTGATAATGGGTGCAGGGTGTGCTGGGGACACGGGCCCCTGCACCCATAGTATTACTTACCTGTCCGGGCTCCCACATCGGCGCGGGGGTCCGGCGCTGTTAAAACGACTAGAAAATGGCCGCCTCCATTTACCCATCGTTTGTGCATGTGCAGTACAGGTAAAATGGCCACCGTGGCCATTTTCCCGGTGATCTGCGCATACTCTACAGACTCTGGGCGCACTCTAGTGCCCCAGAGTCTATAACTCTGGCGCTGGCCACGCACACCCAATTTCTGTCTTGCACATGCGCAGTATGGATAAAAGATAAAGGGGCTTATGTAATACTTTGCGCCTGCAGTGGCACACAATAGGCCCTTCACACATTTCAGCTCCAGGCCCATGTGGACATTAATCTGGCACTGGTCCTAAGCATGTATGATACAATCCCGTACCTGTAACTAAATACACCCATACAGCACCAAGACTGCAAGAATCAAACATGAACAAGCTGTTTCTCTACCTGAATTTAAAGGTGCATGATTCAAGCTAGGCAATAGTCAACCTCTCTCTACCTAGCTCTAGTTAAAGATTCATATATAAATGCATATTAGAATGTGACAAGCTCTGGTGCATGATACGGGCTGGCTATATAGCGTTCACTGTACATGGTACAATTTATAGGTATTGTGACTCCCATTCTCTGTGGAGTTTACAATCTAATTTTATTATGCCTCGGGCATCGGGAGATAAAATGAATGTCATGGAGAAGCAGATTGTGGTTCTTAAACTCTGAATCCCAACATGAAAGATCAGTGCCTGAAATGATTAGCCAGAAGGTGCTATGTTTATGTTATGCCCTTAAAAAGCAGGATAGGAACAATTCATAATTATATGTTGAAATGATTTATAACAGCTTTCCACAAGTCTAGATTGTTGTAACGTAACCAAATGTGTGCACTCGAGAGAAAAAGCCATAGACAGGGCGAATGGACACATTTATCATAAACAGTGTGAGCAATAAACAAAGAAACATGACAATACACTATACGTTACAGCATTTTGTTACTAGAGGCTATATTACAAAAAAGTTTATATTCTAATTAACACATATTAAGTACGCTATACGATAACGGAATTATGCTACAGATATTTTCCATACTGAAAAGGAAAGTTATGGTGATTTTGCGCATGTGATACAGTCAGATGGTAAAATAAAAATTCAGATTTTTAAAATATGCTTTGAAAACTCGTTTATTCAAAAAAATTAATATATATTCTGATTAGTTTTAAATAAGAAATTAAATTTTTTCCCTTTTCTTAGCTCATAAAACATGGGGAAACACTGGTCCTGATTCAGAGTTAGACACTATTTAGATGTTTTTCGCAGTTGGCGGCTAATTGAATTTCTCCCATAGATTCTAGTAAAATTTGCTCTTATGTAAATAGGGAACTACACTATGTAGACAAAAGTGATAGGACACCCCCGTGCAAGTGAAATGCATACCTTGCATACCATTGCACACAAGTTCCAAATGGCCGCTAATGTGGCGGTTTCGACAAGAACAGCGAGGCCCATGCACTTGCAGTTCTACGGAAACAACTAATGTTTTTATCAGGACGACAATGCCACCGGTCATGTTTCCAGGGTGACGCTGGAATGGTATACAGGGAATTCGCTAACCCGGATTGACTGGCCAGCTCAGAGTCCAGATCTTAACCACATTGAGAACCTCTGTGATGGATTGGAGCAACATTCTAGGCAGACTCACACCTTCTTCAGTGTCACAGTTGGTCACTGTACTTAAGGCAGAATGGCAATACATCCCGCCTGCTGTTGTCCAGCAACTGAGGACAGTTTGCCAAGAAGGGTGGACCTACATAACAAAGTACTGACATCAATAAACTTTTCAATCATAGGGCCAAATGTAATAGGGTGAGAGTTTAGAAAAGTGAGAGTTTCTGACACTTTTTAAACTTTGCCAATGTAATAGAGTCCAAAAACAAAGTAACAGAGTGAACTTGCATGTTTTTTTAGACTTAAAAAACTCTCACGATTTAAAATCTCATTCAGATGTTTTCCCATTTTGAAGATAAAACTCAACCAATGTGAGAGTTTACAGCTAAACTCTCACATTTTCTAAACTCTCACCCTATTACATTTGGCCCATAGTGTATAATGCAGTATTGATGAAACAAAATGGAATGGGTCACCCACAGGGGCGTATCTATAATGGGTGCAGGGTGTGCTGGGGACACGGGCCCCTGGGTCCAGGGGGGCCCCGCACCGCACACACTGCACCCATAGTATTACTTACCTGTCCGGGCTCTCACGTCGGCGCGGGGGTCCGGCGCTATTAAAACGACTAGAAAATGGCCGCCTCCATTTACCTATCGTTTGTGCATGTGCAGTACAGGTAAAATGGCCACCGTGGCCATTTTCCCAGTGATCTGCGCATACTCTACAGACTCTGGGTGCACTCTAGTGCCCCAGAGTCTATAACTCTGGCGCTGGCCACGCACACCCAATTTCTGTCTTGCACATGCGCAGTATGGATAAAAGATAAAGGGGCTTATGTAATACTTTGCGCCTTCCAGGCACTGCGGGAACTCCTGCGAATCTTCCTGTGTTTTTAAAGCGCCAATCATTTTAAAGGCAAAACCAAGCTGGTATTTGGCTCAATGTCAAATACAGGCCACACTGGCTGCACATGGTAACCCAACTTTTAAACTGTTGGCAACTGTGGACATGACACAGAGCCACAGTTGCAATTATTTGCACTGTACATGTGTCCAAGACTATTGAGGTGAACATTTACATCTTTGCTGATCTGCAGAGCTATTCAAAGTTGCACAAAAGTCAGACGCATCCCCAGTTGCAGCTAAATGAGTGTAACTGTGCAGCAATGGACCCTTGCTTGCAGTGAACATGTCATGGGTATGTAGCGATGAAATGTGGCCTATTCAGAGATAAGCAAACACAAAGATTCTACAATGTCAGATGGATCTTCGTACTCAGGATTGGGCTGGTTCAAATCTGTGCTGATAATGATGATGGCCCTTCTCACAATCTAATGAATTAGGGTAGTGCATTCGCATAGGGTTGAATACGGGATCCTGCCGGTCAGAATCCCGATGCCGGCATACTGTTAGTAAGTATCCTAACTCTACCCCTAAGTTTCCCTCCCCGCACGCTAAACCTAACCCCACCCCTAGTGCCTAGACCTTACCCTCACCCCCCCGAGTACCTAACCCTCCCCCCTAGTGCCTAGCCCTAACCATCCCCCTCCCGAGTGCCTAACCCTAACTCTCCTCCCTAGTACCTAGCCATAGCCCTCCCCTTAGTGCCTAACCCTAACCCTCCCCCTAAACCCACTACTTACCTTCGGGATGCTGGCAGTTGGGATGAGCGACGGCATCCCAACTGCCAGGATTTAAACTACATCCCATCGCATATATGCATCCAACTTTACATACTGGCAGAAGTCCATGGCTAATGCAGGATTTTTATTCTAAACCATTGAGACTGAGGAGAGGATGCGAAGTTGGCTGTATCCGTGCCAGAAAACAGGCACAATTTATGCTCACTAAAAAATATATAAAAATTAAATTGTGAGTATAGATCAAGTTGCAACTACTGTATCCAAAATACCAGGGCTGGATTACTGACAAGGTGACAGTCTAGGGCCCAGTGGGGCCCCTTTTGCCATCTTCTCTTGGTATCCATTGAAAATGTCCTGGGTTCTGATTGGAGGAGTTCAGCACATGTTGCTCTCTGAGTCTGATCCATGGAATGACATTGGACTGTTGGTGGACCTTGGACTACCCGCCTCCCCCTATCTCCAAAGCCCCAGCCTCTTTCTCCTGTCCCCTCACTCACTTAGTCCATCTCCTGTCTGTATTTTCCATCCTGTTTGTTCATCTCCTATAGTTCCTGCCCCGACATACACACTCTTAAACCATCTCCTGCCTGTACCTCCCATTTTCTCTGTACCTGTCCGACCTGTCCCTACCCACACCACCCTCTCATCTCCTGCCTGTATTTCTATAATCTCCCTATAATCTCTGTCCAGTTTCTTGTTGTCTCACCCCTTGCTATGCCCAGCGGCCACTCACTTCTTTCACATCATCCCATCTGTACCTTCCATTCTCTCTGTTTGACGCCTACCTGTCGCCCCCATACACATACTCTCCAACCTGTATATCTCATCCTATTTGTACCTCTCCTACCTGCCCCTCCCCCTCACTGCATCTCCTGTCTGTATATATTTTTCTATAATCTCTGTCCAGCTTCTGGTTGTCTCACCTTTCTGCCCAGTGGGACCTCAACAATTGGCAACATGGAAACATACAGGGGTTCTCTGACTGTGCACCCAATGTCTGTATGTTTGTTAGATAATGTACCTACTGTAGAGTAAGACAATATTGTTGACCTGCTGATAAGCTGTAGTGGCTGTGGGATGGTTCTCTGTGTGGGGATTACTTTGGGCCAATAAACAGCCCAGGTTGAATGAAAATGTAGCTTCCACTTACATACAAACAAATCAAAGTACCCGGCGGTACTTGTAGATGCCAGTTCCCAACATAGAAACATAGAATTTGATGGCAGATAAGAACCGCTTGGCCCATCTAGTCTGCCCCATTTTTAAACATATTTTTACCTCAACCCTTATTGATCCTAACTTCTTTTCAAGGATATCCTTATGTCTATCTCATGCATGTTTAAATTACCCTACTGTCTTAGCCTCCACCACCCCTGATGGGAGGCTATTCCACTTGTCCACTACCCTTTCTTTGAAGTAATTTTTCCTCAAATTTCCCCTGAACCTACCACCCTCCAGTTTCAGAACATGTCCCCTTGTTCTAATACTTCTCTTTCTTTGAAGAATGTCTCCTTCCTTTACCTTGTTATAACCCTTTATATATTTGAACATTTCTATCATGTCCCCCCTTTCCCTTCTCTGCTCCAATCTATACATATTAAGATCTTATAGTCTTTCTTGCTACGTTTTGTGGTGTAGACCTTGCACAATTTTAGTTGCCCTTCTTTGTACAGGCTCTAATGTATTAATATCCTTCTGGAGATATGGCCTCCAGAAATGAACACAGTATTCGAGATGAGGACGTACCAATGACCTATACAGTGGTATTATCACTTCTTTCTTTCTGCTACGGATTCCTCTTCCTATGCAACCAAGCATCTGATTTGTGTTCCTCATTGCTTTGTTACAATGTTTGCTTGCCTTTAAGTAATAGTGACTCCTAGATCCCTTTCCTCTTCAGTAGTTTCCAGTATAGTGCCATTAATACTATATTTAGCCTTTGGATTTTTGAAACCTAAGTACATGATCTTGCATTTTTTGGCATTAAACTGTAGTTGCCATGTTCTTGTCCATTCCTCTAGTCTACCTCATACTTGCAGACAATCAGCTCCCTCCTTCCGGGAGAGAGCTGATTGTCGGCTAACAGCGGGGGACGTGTCCGAATATCTGTGACACGTTGGGGGCAGAGTCATGGGCGGGGCCACATGATTGTGTCATCGTGGCCCCTCCCCCTCTTCACAATGCCGTTATTTTCGGCACTGTGAAGCAGGGGCGGGGCCACGATGACGCGATTCAGCGCAAATCGCATCACCGCCCCCCCCCGCTGTGGGGATTTCCAATGTATTCTGGGGGAAGGTTGGGAGGGTTGGGGAATGTCGGGAGGCTTGCCTGCCTTTCCGGGGGGCCAGGAGCGGCACCCGAAAATCGGGAGGCTCCCGGCCAAATCGGCAGAAGTCCACCTAGATCATCAATCATTTCTTTTACCCCTCCTGGTAAAACCTGTTGCATACCTTTGTGTCTCTGCAAAAAGGCATATTTTCTCTTCAATACCATTTGCAATGTCACAAATAAAGATATTAAAAAGCACTGGTCCAAGTACAGATCCCTGAGGAACTCCACTGGTAACATTTCCCTCTTGAGACTGCACTCCGTTTACTACAACCCTCTGTTTCCTATCCTGCAGCCATGATCTTATCCATTCAACTATCTTTGTATCCTATCCCATGCTTTCCAGTTTATTTAACAGTCTGCGATATGGAACAGTGTCAAAAGCCTTACTAAAGACTAGATAAGCTATATCTATGCTCCCCCTTTATCTATTTCCTTAGTCACCCAGTCAAAAAAGTCAATAAGATTTGTTTGACATGATCTCCCCCCAGTAAATCCATGCTGTTTGGGGTCCTGCAAATTGCTGGATTTGAGATAATCTATGACTCTTTCTTTTAAGAGTGTTTCCATCAATTTCCCAACTACTGATGTAAGGCTAACTGGTTGGTAGTTGCTTGCCTCTTCCTTGCTTCCACTTTTGTGCAGTGGGACAACGTTTGCTCTTTTCCAGTCCTCTGTAATTACTCCAGTTGCAGGTGACTGGTTGAATAATTCTGTTAAT
Source organism: Taudactylus pleione (assembly GCA_031769625.1). Lineage (NCBI taxonomy): Eukaryota > Metazoa > Chordata > Amphibia > Anura > Myobatrachidae > Taudactylus > Taudactylus pleione. The sequence goes on along the minus strand of JAUIMM010000064.1, from coordinate 12,537,414 downwards.
GGTCTTACCAGCACCCCTTTAAGCTCTTAAGTATCCTTGGATGTATCCCATCTGGCCCCATTGATTTATCCCACAGAGGGGAATGAAACAAATACCGATGTTAAGCTGTCTCTTGGTAGGACCACAGAGGGCTCTATTGCCAGTTAATAAGGAACAAGAGACTCACTTATATACAGGCAACTGGAGCATGTAGGTCTTAGTATTAGGATAGTGTGGTATGCACCAGTCCCATGCAGGGCTGCCATCAGAAATTGTGGGACCCGGGACTGACAAAATAGGCAGGACCCCCACCTGGGTGATTTAAGGGCATACTTACCAACTTTCAATTGCTCCTCTCCAGGAGAAGACCACAGAGGAGATGTAGCTATCCCTTTTTGCCCCACCTCCATCATAGTATAATACCATGTAATACAATGTACATTTGACCCCCTCACCTCTGTAGGAGGGGTGGGGAACCTTTCCTGTCGTGGGCCATTTTGATATATATGACTTTATTCACGGGTGCAGGCCAAGCTCCCTCCATGTGATGTGGCACGGGCCGGGCCACAATCGCCGTTGATTACAGCAATGCCCGGAGCATCCTGAGGATGTTCTGGAGAGCTGTATGGGCAGCGGTGTGACTGTCTGAAGCGTCCTAAGGATGCTCCTGGTGGCACAGTTGCATAGATTCTGGCTGCAGGGTGCCATTCTAGGTACCTTGCTAGCCAGATGAGGCTAGCAGAGAAAAGCTCCAAGGGCCAGACCAAATGACTCCGCGGCCCTTATACGGCCCCCGGGCCTGAGGTTCCCCATCCCTGCTCTGAGATCATCTCCAAGCCCCGGCTCTCCTTATGCAGTGAACGGGACCCGTGTCGCCCTGACCCGAGTTACTCGTTCACACCGCACAACCAGAGCCGGGTTGAACTCGTGTTCAACCCTGCTCGTTACCCAGGTTGCAATGCCGAGTCGCTCGACCCAAGATATTTCAACCTGGTCCTTTCACATTGCGCGGGTTACCGCGCGTTCGTGTGCAATAACCCAGGTTACTTCATGGCATTGCGAAAAGGGTAAAGGAGGGGGTAGTGCGGGCCCCCTCTTCACTCAAGGAGGGGGTAGGAGCAGGCTTCCTCTTCACTCATGTGGGCAGTAGTAGGAGCTTTCTGCAGAGCGTCCGGGCCTGGGACTCCACGCCATTTCCCCGGTGACTTGTGCATGCGCAGTAGACTCTGGGCACACTGTAGTGCCCAGAGTCCACTTATGCTTCGGTCAGCAGTCAGACCCGTCAGTCTGCTGCCGGCCAACAGGGAGAGAGGACGGGGACCTGGATGGGGAATGAACACGGGCCCCCTCCTCTCTTAATACGCCACTGATCCCAATGGCAAGTATTGGGGTTGGGGGGGGGGTTAAGGTTAAGCACTAGGGGAAGGGTTAGGGTTAGGTTGTGGTGGGGGGTATGTTTAGGCTGCAGGGAGGAAAGGTTAGGTGTAGGGATAGAGTAGGATACTTATCAGGATTCTGAACGCCGGGATCCTGAGCGCTGGCATCCTGTACCCAACCCTTCCAATTGTACTGCATTCCTTTTAAAAGTGATGGTCATGTCAGTTTATTCATTCATTTTCTTCTGTGCTTAAAAGGATCGGAGTTGTTCATTGTTTAATAATTATCCATATAATCATATCTGTCTACAAATAACAGATTGTACTAAATCATAAAATGCAATGCTTCAAACAATGAAATTAATGTTTCAGTATATTAATAAAATAAGATAAATTAAATATGTTAAGGATATTAGATATTTTTCTCTGTATCTAGCATGTTAATTAAATAATTAAATTATGAATTAAAAAATAGATAACTGTTATATAGAATAGAATATTTTACTAACCCATATTTGTTCCAATGCTTAAAAAACACAACAGTTAATAAAATCATGTTAACCTTCTGTGAACCAGGTGGATAAAATCTACTTGGCGAACCATGGTTACTAAAGGTTACCTAACGATTCTCACCACTGAAGTGCGGAGGCTCACCTCTCTCAGCCAATGAACACTCAGCCCATGCATTTCTAAGTGAAATGCTGTGGCAGAGCTGTCATTTGGGAGTACCATCCTTAGAGGATGGTACTTATGTCTGTGGGTCGGGACTTTGCATTTTTTGTTTTAGGAAGATGTAGATACATACTTGGAGAAGAAGACATGTACAGGGATTGTAGGTGAGTATGTGGGAGTGTAATAAAGTTGTACTTTCACGGTGTGTGTCTTGTGTTTTTAATTTAATATTTCTTTTGCAGGTGAACTAGAGGTACCAGCAGGCCCTTAATTCCCCCGCATGCTGGTACTTGTGGTTCTCCAAGTACCAGTATGCGGGGAAGGCTTTCTGGGACCGCTAGTACTCCTGTAAAACACAATGCTATTTTATCTAATTTCATACACAATGAATCCGGCACCCACCGGCCAGGGAAAGCCCTGGGCTATCAGCCCAGGCCTAGTGTGCCCTGGAAAGGGGGAACCCCTTTATTGAGGGGGTTCCCGCCTGCCCAGTGATCCCTGACCTGTGCTGACTAGCGGTCAGGTATAATGCTTTGGCCGGGGGACCCGGTGAAAGGGTACCCTGGCTGTGGCATTACAACCTTGCTAGAAAGAGTCCGGTGCTGGTTTTGGAAAATACAGGGGACTAAATGTAATTCATACCTGCTCATGCAAAAATCGCCAGCATGAAGCAGGTCTATTATTTTGGGGATTTGAAGTTCAATATTGAGATCGATTTATTGTTCCTTTTCATATCCAATATTAGTAAATCAGGGATTTATATATTGGTGTATGTAAAAGTACCGATGTTTTGCCGATATTAGATTTTGAGTAGGATTTGACTAGGTTTTGGTTTTATGTTTGATTTGACATTCGATTTTGCTTTTAGTAAACCTCCAAAGGCAAAAGTTAATGAAAACGGAATACAAATCGAATGTCAAAGCACTCAAAACTCAAAAAATCCCGCACCTTCAGCAAAAACCTCGCAGGTGCAGGATTTTAGCTATTCTCGCCCCCAATTGAATATGCCCCTAAGTCTGTCTCCCATTACTTGTCTTATCATATGTATACCCCAACCTTCTGCTATGATTTGCCTTCAACGCCCACTTCTCCCTTGTGCCCCTCACAAACCACTTTTCCTCTTATGACAAAGTGATTAGTGCTGTCAGGTGGTGCTCCCTTTTGGGTGTGTAGTGGTAGGTGAGTTATTGGTTAAAATATCATTAATACAAAATGAAAAGTATAAAATGAAAAGTATAAAATTAAAGGTATAATAAATAACCATACGTCCCTTGTGGAGGTGTTGCTTTTTTCTCCAATTTCCTTATCTCCGTCTCAATTTCACCCAAAATGGCAAGTATGAAGCGGTAATGAAGACAGAAGAACACAATGTATAGTGGGTTTATGCCATAGATCACAAAACAGATGATTATTTTAATAGTGTCATGATCAGGTCCATCTTAAAGTGGTGCATCTGGCTTTGAACGTACCCCACTAAAGCAGCAATTGTGCAATTTGCAATCGATTGTGTATAAAAATCTTTCCCTTTTTCAATCAATTGCAGATTGCAGAATTGCCACAATCGATTAAAAAAGGGAAAGATTTTTATACACAATCGATTGCAAATTGCACAAATACTGCAATCAATTGCTGATGTATGGGGCCTTTACATTAAGTAAATGAGGAATTCCCCCATAAGGGTTTCTTTATGCTAGCGATTTATGGATGTCTTATTTCTGTTTATAGCAATAGCGTATCACAACTCACTGATGAACAGTGACTGTAAAGCACATAAAGGTATATTTGATGGATATAGTGGGTGTACCAGTACTCACGGTGATGTAGGATATGTGACAAATATAATGGTATCTTTATCCCCCACAAAGGGAATTTCTCTATGGTAAAAAAAAATCCTTAGGATGATAGTACAGAAAATATGTTGAATGGAAATATAAATATATAATATAAAATACAACAGGGTTTGGACAGCTCCGCTGACCTCCTTAACCATACTCTCAATCCAGATCAGAGCATGGGGAGGGTAAACCGGCGGAACATACCTTTATCCTGTAAATGGATGGCTAATAGATGGGATGCTTGCTCAGACCAACATGTTTCGCGACTCCATGTCTCTTGCTCAGGGTTATCATGTCACACTTTTTTCTTACCCTGTGCTTTTTTACCATTCTTATTGCTCTTCTGCTCTCTTCACTTCTTATCTTCTTTCTCCTCTTCTGAAGTCGTTGATGTCCTGGTGGCTGCCAAATAAAAGTGACATGGATGAACAACTGCACAAATTGTATTGAACGCCACATAACTGAATATATTAGGTAAGTCTTTCAATATTTTTCCTGTTGTACAGGTGCTCTAATGGGGATTTGAGACCATGCTAATTTAGGAGGCATGCAATAAAGAGGGAAGATTGAAAAGTTCTGTTATCCAGGCTGGGGAGCCTTGAACCAATATCTTGTCTAGGCTGGGGCCTCATGATTACTTAGTATACGTGCAGGTCAGTACCAGTAGCGTATGCACATTAATAACCATTAGTTTTGTAAGCAAAACATACTTTCTCTCATAGGCATCAATAAAACTTCAAATACTTCTCAAATACAGCAGAAACAATTCCCTATTTCACAAACAATAAGTCAATATGGAAAAAAAGTGCTTAAACACATACTGTAGGGGAAGCTAGTGAGATGGAAGCAGAGCAAAAAAAAAGTGTGTCATTTTGCACCTTGAACAAACCATGCTGCAATGCTAGGGATGCAAATACAGTACATTTATATATTTTTTGCATGCAGGGTAAATATTGGCTGCTTTTGCATGACAACATAGATGCTGGACAGCTTTATTTTTACACTGCAATTTAGTTTTCAGTTTAGACACGACCCTCTCAAAACTAAATCTCTCTGGGTTTGCATACATCTCCTATGGTGAGGCGGCTGCACAGGAGAAGAACCCTTTCAGCCCATGTACAGAACGGGTCCTGCATCATTGCCATACTTGCCTACTCTCCTGGAATGAAAATTGGGTAACACTCCTGGCCACCCAGAAAAGTTGGCAAGTTTCCCGCACTTACAAATCGGGCGGTCCGGGGGGCAATGACGCCGAATCACATCATTGATTCCCCGCCCTCGCTATACAATGCCTATTTTCTCTGGCAGGGGCACGATTCCCCCTGCACTGCCCACTTTCCCATCCACCACGCCTTCTTATCGTTATCGTTATCGTTATCGTTCAGTCGTCCACTTTATCGTCCATTTTTAAGCCCAAAAAGATGAACGATGACGACGACGCGCGTTCCCGCGGGTCGTTCGTCATCATCGTTCATCGGGCTGACATGCAGGCCAACCTGACGATCTCGTCAGGTTGCTGCATGTCAGGGAATGGGGGAGAGAGCCCGGCGCTGAACGATATCGTTAATGATATCGTTCAGCGGCTGTGCTCAATGTCATGAACGACATTGAGCACAGCCTGCCGGGGACACACTAGACGATATCGCTCAGGGAGCATATCGTCTAGTGTGTATGCACCTTAAGGAATCTCCAGCCTTCACAAACATTTACTGATGTTATACTGTATAAATGTGTCAGTTAGGGCACAGAGCTGATCTAAGCTACAGCCATCTCTAGCTGCTGCCTGCATGCATTGTGATGTCACAATGCAGATCACAGTCCTATATAAAGGATGCCAAGCTACTGGCAGCCATTTTATAGTGACATTTTGTCCTACATTGATACTCTCTGAGTAGTTCCTGCTTTATTAAAGCGACTTTGGATAAGGACTACAGATGAGGATTTTGGATTACATCTTCCAATGAGTTCCTGAACAGCAACAAATTAATAAAAATAATATGGATAACATCTTCAGGTAAGGACTACATAATACCCCTTTAAACACCTCCTCCTTATCTGGAGTTTTTAATTTATAAACGATGGATAAAGTGAATGATTCATTTGATATGATGCAGCATGACTTAAATGGGTTCACACTTGTCCATTCCTCCGGGGATCCAAGCAGACTGTTGACACAATCCTTCTGGAGTCCTAGATACAGATTGTACAACCAATATATGCCTACACACCTGTCCAATTTTGCAGCATCAGATCTGCATTTGTTGAAACAATCTGCGGAAAGAAAATGTGTCACCGTACACACACTTTTGTAATCTTTGGCAGACCAGCTGCTACTCACGGGCATGGGCGTAGCTACAGTGGATGCAGGGAGTGCGGTTGCTACAGTTCTTGGGCCACCTACGGGACCTGGCCCTCTCCCTACACTGAGGTAAACTGCCATCTCCTGAGTCCCAGCTTTTCTGTTCTCACTAGTGTGCTGCTGCAGGGCATCTTTTGTCTCTGCCCCGGCCGGCTCCACCTCCGTCTCTCCTCACTGACTGATTTATTAGTGAGTCATAGCCTTCTTATATACCATGTTATATCATAAACAATTTGGATTAGAAAGACAATATCGTTTTTTTTAAATATATATTTTTTCATTTATAATATTTACCATATGCTAATCACCATTCATTTATTCCTGTTTGTCAGATAAGTAGGTAGATAGTGCAAATATCAGATCAATTACAATCAAAATGGATAAACTGCAAGTAATTTGCACAGGCTGGAAATTTTGCTATGGGGCCCCTATGGGTCTTGCTGTGCCTCTGCAGATGGTGTCACAGAAGATCTCATGCTGTGTCTGAGGACACAGCACTCAAATCTGCAATGCTAGTAGGAGGTGTATTTTCTACTCAGACTCCTCCTGTTGCATTAGCATATGTTAGCATTTCTGCTACACCCAACGACCCAGCAGCCCTCGCCACATTTTAAATCTGCCCCACCTGCAGTGCAATATGGTTTTGTCCAGGTTCAAAGTTACCTGGTCCTTTTGCTTTCATCTTCTGCCCCATTATGAATACAAAAGCATAATATATGCCTGTGGAAAGAAGAAAACACCTGTCAGAGTTTACACTGCTCTTGCAAACATCCAATTACAAGCGGTTTGCAACTGCTGGTGACCATCGTCATAATTTTCCGCTATTTGTCACTGCCCCTGACCACACGCAGCTCATATGACTTCCATATGTGTCTCTGACTCAATCTGTGTGTCTTCACAATATGCTTACTCTCCCAGAACGTCCAGGAGACATCTGAATCTTGGGGGGGCTCTCCTGGATGCCCAGAAAAGTAGGAAAATCTCCCGGCGGTAGCCTGCCTCCACCCACTTCACTCGGGAAGTCTGGGTGGCTTAATGATGGAATTTGCACTGAATCGCGTCATTGTGGCCTCATCCCCACTTTACAATGCCGGTGATCATGGAATTGTATACCGGAGGTATACGATGATGCAAATGTGGCGTAGCGCCCCATGCCCACTTAACTGTGCCACGCTTCCAAACACCCCTGCATTGAGGACCTTGCGAAAAAGTGGCAACTATGAATCACAATTGTGCAAAAACACCCCCATACTGTACTCAGCCTACATTAATACACCCCTTCAAACCCTATGAACTACATCCTAGGTTATGTCTAAACATGTTTTTAAATCATATGTGACATTTTTAACTCTCACTATGGGCTCTATTTATTAACATTATTTTTACTAAAATAAACTGAAAAAGAGTGTTTTCACACCCTTTTCACATTACTTTAGTATCACCTAAAGTTACTAAGGTTCAATTACAGTAGAATTCGTAAAATTCTACTCCAACCCCTAATTATCACATATTTTTAGTAATCAGATCGCATTTACCATAATTGTAATGGGAAATGCGATCTGTGTGCAAGTTACTAAAAATAAATAATGCAAAAATACCGGGGGAAGCCCTGTGATAATAACGCCATCTGGAGGTGGCGTTATCCAGGGTCTCCCCCGGTTACCAGACTCCTGCTCTGCTCTACCATGCAAAAGAAAAAAAAAACTTACCAGAGTCTGGTGATGTTCTCCCTCTGGTCAGCTAGTCTCTCATCCTGCACTGGGACCTGGTCAGCTGACTGGGTCCCAGTGCAGGATGGGAGATCAGCTGACTGGAGTCACGGATTACATCACTGGAGTCCCGATCACCGGAGGTAAGTATAATTAACGGAGGGGGGGTTGCGATCGCGGGGTGTGGGGCTTAGTGGCGGCCGGCTTTGTCACTTGTATTTTTTATAAAAATATTGTGATAAGTGTGCAGAGGGGATTCGCAGGGACAGAGCTTTATCGCAAACTCTGTTCCTGCAAGGGATTTTAGTAAATCCCTGTGATATTGTCTGAATTCGCTATGTGAATTCAGTCGGTAATATCACACTACAATCTGCATTCAATATGCGGATTGTAGTAAATAGAGCCCTATGTGTGGCTGCACACATGGTCGAAATGTACCTTAGCCCAACATCACTTTATTTTAATGCGCATGACTACAGGATGTAAAGGGTCTCATTCAGACCCGGTTGCAAGCACTGAGTGCTCTCAACCGGGTCGATGTTGACCCACTGGGCATGCGCACGTCGGAGCCGGCTCCGAAGTGCGCATGCGCGAGACCCGGCTAGCGACGGGCGCTCTATCGCTACGGGTCTCGCACCAAAGGGGGCGAGCTGTCGATGTTGACTGACAGCTCGCCCCGTTTGGGAGGCGGGTAGGGGGGGTGGCTGGCCAAACGGGGGCATTCCCAACGGAATGCTTGCCGTTTGGGGGCGGCCCCACTGACATCAGCAATGAATCAGTGGGGAGCTTCCTGCTCGATCAGAGCAGGGAGCTCCCTGGGGCTTGCACTTGCCGAGACCCAACCTTAGGGTCTCATCGCAAGCCCCGATGGTCGCGATGGTCTTGACCATCGCGACCATCACCCTGGTCGGTCGCTAAGCTGTGGGTGGTAACACACACCTTAGATAGCAACCAGGAGGCCGCACTTCAAGATGCAAGTGGCCGCCCTCATTCAGAGCGACCGCTTGCATCTTAAGACCAACTCTGAATGAGGGCCAAAATGTACAATGTCTTGGTTGGTATGTGCCACCTGTACAAGCATTCCCATGCCATTTTGACAACACATTGCCAGCATCTTTCAAAAATGAATTGTCCCTGTAAGTGTGATGACAGTGAGCCTGATTCAGCTTTGGGAATAGAGTAAGTTAGACCAAGTAACTGTGTACCTGGACAAACAATGTTGCAATGCAAGGGGTGCAAATAAAAAAAAAAAAAAATTGTTGCATGCAGGATAAATACTGGCTGCTTTTGCATGTAGCCCACAAATGCAGGACAGCTTTATTTGTACACTGCAATTTAGATTTCAGTTTGGACATGCCCCTCCCAAATCTAAATCTCTCTGCACATGTTACATCTGCCCCACCTGCAGTGCAGCATGGTTTTACCAAGATGCGCAGTTACTGGCTATATCTACTCTATTCCCAAAGCTGAATCAGTCCCAGTGTCTCTTAGAAACATGGGTTTCTATAGAGATGGTTGTTTTGTTCATAGCTGAAAGAGTTAACAGCCTATATGACTATGTTTATGAGGCATGCCCTCAGGCACGTGGTCCACTGGAGTAAGACAAATAGCCCAGGACATTTTCCTCACTTCACTAACACTAACTGAGTCCAGCTGGAGAAAGGACATAGGCAATTTTCTATTCATCATAGTGGTGAACATCCTGTCACATCCTTGTAAATTAACAGAGCTTCACACACCAAGAGCTTCCTTCTATGGACTAAGGGAGAGCCATTTTTAGGGCTACCACAGCATCACGGCTATATTTCTTATCTATACTGTATGCTACCTGCCAAGCTCCCCATCAAAATCTAGATGAAACCAATAAAGAATTTATGAATAAGAACATGCTATTTGCAGGCCCGCAGAATACCACACATCCTATCTGAAATGAGGAGAACAGAAGCTTTATAAGGCCAGGTATCCCGAAGGTACAATAAATTATGAATTGCTTTCATCTGGCATTTTATAATGCAGAGATATTTATTATACTCCAGCCAGCCTCTATGCACCCATGTTTAAATAGCATTTAAATTATGAAGCAGTTTATGAGTTTCCAGAAGACACACAATAAAGTTATGAACGTGAGGTAGCAAATATGGAAAGCACAAGACATTTCATCTCAATACATGGGGAAAAATAAATGGCACAAACATTCTGTATAGGGAGGCCAAACAAACAGCAAATAAAGGACTGATTTGATGATCTATATGAATATATAAATATGTGTCACAGCAAAAACCCATTTCAAAAGTTAACATACAAAATGCACAGTACTGTATGTATATTACCTATTATCTAATTAAAAACAATACACAGCAAATTTGTACTGTTAAACAGATAGACATATGTACATATATAAATATTGCACACAAATAACTTGAATATATAAAAAATGCTTTAAAATATATACTGTATACTGTAAATTTGGAGAGTACACTTATATTTGAAGAGTAGTGATGTCACTTATGTCACATGACTAACTTTGAAACTGTTCTATTTACGATAGAATACACCTGAATATATGGATTCGTTTATGCCAGAATTTGACCTGCTCTAAATGAAAACTATAGAATTATGTTCCTCTTTTGTGGTAAAATATAAAGTACAAGGTTCCTCAGAAATCTATGAGAAGCTAGTCCCAGTCACTGCTGTTCTGCTATACAGATAGGTGGCGCATGCAATGCCATAGTGTGCGCAGTATTGAAGCATGTATGTTTATTTTTTTTTTCAGTAGGGCCAGGCACCTCTCATCATTAGGTTCTGCCCCCCTGAGGCTTAATGCCCTAAATTGTTGGTCAATGAAGAGGGGACAGGGTCAAAATCACTAAATTCTCATTGAATCGCATCCTATTGGCCCTGCCTGCCCACTCCCTATAGAACCATGGAATTATACTCCCCAACATGCCCTCTTCACTAGTATTGGGCAGGATGCGTGAAGACCACCCACTCTTCAGTGGGCCCAGGGAACTTCCTGAACATTCAGGTGTCTACCGGACATTCCAGAAGAGTAGGTAAGTATGTATTGAAGGGGAAGGAATGTAGGGCAGACCAGCTCGTCATCAGTGCTAGTCACGCCTCTGTGACACATGCCCATGTGCATGGTCACACCCTCTTATCGAGAGACCACTCATGATTGGCTTCTCATCTATGAAATAGACAGGCTTGCTGAAGTTTAGCTCATGTGTACTAGGAGCAATTTTTATGAAATTGTTTACACTTGAACATGGTAAGAGAATGATAGGTAAGTATTATATCCAGTACACTAAATGAGGAAAATGTATAATTATAGTAGCGGTGCAAATATTTATTAAAAATTAAAGGTGCCATTGATTATATATATAAATATAATAAGGGTACATTAAATGTATTATTATACTGAAGACTGCAGATTATACTTATTAAACTATAAGGGACACAGATAATTTTTCTTAAACTATATCGGTGATAGAGATTATATTTATTACATTAAAGGTGGCACATTTACTTTTTTCCCCTTTAAATAACCACTTTCCATGGGTACCAAAAGGGGACCAATGGTGCAGTGAGGTTTTTCTTTTCATCATGGTATGTTTTATGTATGGACGGTATCTCAAAGTTGTAAATCTTTTACGATCAAAATATTTTTAAAAACCAGTAAAAATTTTGGAGAACAGGACAAAATGGAAAACTGACGGGTCGGGCAGAACCATGTTAGAAAAAAGGGACTCGTGATCATCCTGCGGAAAAGTGCATTCCTAGTGCATTTCTAGCTCTAATTTGAACAGGTTGGCGCTCAGGATCCCGCTGGTCAGAATCCCAATGTAGGCATCCCACCAGGGGTAGGATACCGACACTTGTCGGTCAGTATCCTAACCCTCTACCTACCTCTAACCCTCCCTCCCAGGTGCCTAAAACTAACCTCACCCCCAAGTGCCTAAACCTAACCTCGCCTTCCCCGCACCCTAAACCTAACCCTCCCCAGGACTTACCGTCGGGATGCCGATGCCGGGATTCTGACAGGTGTCGAGATTCCAGCACCAACATTCTAGGCGCCGGCATCCTGTCTCTCGGTCTATTGACGGATCCCCTTTGAACAATCGAAAATAAAACTTTTAATACACAAAAGTAACAAAAGAAATCCTAATGTCCCGTAACTCTCATGATTATCTCAAGTCATAAAATAAGCTTAACCGAGCGATAGGGAAAGATTTTTTTTTTTAGTTAGGATGGCCTTTGATGTATCATTTACTCTTTCTTACCTAACACCAAAGCACAGTGAGCACCTTCCAGGAGTAGAGAACATTGTAGATTTGCACCTGGAAGTGCTCTGGGCAGATCATATGGGCAACAAGATGATTCATTTGCATCCTAAGCACTTTGCAATTGGGGTCCTATCATCATAGAAAATTACATGGGGATATACAGTACAAAGGATAAATATTTGGCCTGGTGTTACAGTGAATAAACGTTGTTGTCTTGCAGCACAAGGGCTTTGGCTTCAGTTGCAGCCAAGGTGTTGTCTGTGATGAGCTTCTAAATTAATCTCACGTCCACTTGAGATTTCTCCAGGTGCTTTTGTTTCCTCTCATGGTTGATAGACATACTGGTAGGTTAATTGTTTTTTTTTAGTAGCTTGGCCCTACGGTAGTGTGTGTGTGTTTGTGTGCTCGTGTTAGAAAAATTACATTGTAAATATCATGGGTATGAATCCAAATTTTCAGATTTATGGCATTGTAATAAATCGACCTCCATCTACACAGTTCAGGCTGCCAAATGCAAACTAAAAGGTGGAAAATCGTCCAAACAACATCTATTATTTTTTTTTATTTGGTTGCAATTTAATATCCTAGAATAAGGGACAATTACAGCCACAACAGAAAATTAAGTTTTGGGTGTAATTCCATAAATAAGACATAAATGTGAAATAGAATGTATCAGTGTTCCAGTGATCGACCCAATTGAATGGGTCCCACAATGTAAGCTAAAGTCTGGGGAAGCTGTGCTTCCTCCGGAATTGGTATGACATACAGCCGGACATAAGCCCTGCGGATGTAATACCGACCCCGGGAAGGCAGAAGAGTGAAGATCCCAACAGGGTAAGTATTTTAACTATCCCTAACACTCTCCCCCCCTAACCCTAACATCCCCCCTAGTGCCTAACCCTAACCTCCCCCTAGGGGTGCATAAACCTAACCCCCCCTCACCTCACCCTAAACTTAACCTCCCCTCGGGGGTGACTAACCCTAACCCCCCCTTCCCCTAGCCTAACCCTAACCCTCCAGGGGGGGTGCCTAACCCTAAGTCCCCCCGGGGGTGTCTAAACCTAACCCTCCCTCCCCGTGGCTACAACCTAAGTATCCCCGACTTACCTCATACGGGATGCCGGGCATCGGGATTTCAGCGTCGGGTAATTTAACCGCATCCCATTAACTCTACCATGGGTCTTGGGAATTTTCAAACAATGTTATTCTTCCTTAAACTGAAAGCTCTTAATGGTTTACTATTCACCTTCACAAAGTTTAAGGGTAAGGTCAGACCTGTCTTATAGCCCTGGGTTCACAGCAATCACCCAAAATACCATTATAATAATCTACCATTATTCTTAGTCATGTATAATGGTAACACAGTACAGTAACCATATAAGGAATTCAAAGGTCAATTATGAAGAGACCCACACACTTCCTTTGTACAAATGCACCCAGTGTTATAGAAAAGCACATGGAAATATATCATATATACATTAGAGATGTGAGCCAACCCCCGTGTTTTGGTTTTGAATCTGTATTTCCTTCGTGTTTTGGATCTGGATTTGGTTTTGGCAAAACCACCCTTGCGTGTTTTAGTTTTGGAACTGTATTTTTCTTAAAAAAATCATAAAAACACCTAAAATCACATAATTTGTGCCTGTTTTTGTTCCTACAGTATTATTAACCTCAATAACATTCATTTCCACTCGTTTCCAGTCAATTTTGAAGACCTCACAGCTCACAATATTGTTTTCATCCAGTTTAGGCCCATAATTTGCACCACGATAGCTGGCTGACTAAGCTACAGTAAGTGGCAGCAGTGGGTGGCACAAACACGTGGCAGTTCAACTTCCAACATGGCACTTAAGGAAATATGTTTTCATTAATCAAGGGCCTGAGGGAGATGGAGTATGTATGTAGTTGAAGGCAGGGAAAGCAAAGGTTGATTCATAGTAAATTTCAATTATGTTTTGGATTTCAAAGCAAATTTATGAGGGGAGTAGGGAGTCATTTTCAAAGAATATTTGACTCATTCACATAAGTCCTTGCCCCAGTTGAGCTCCAGCATTTTTTTTAAAAAAATGAAAGGGGCATGTAGGAGATGCTGTCTGTGGCAACACACAAAACTGAAGCTCTGAACAGGAAGGGCGCAAAGGGATTTTTAAAGTCTGGTACTAAACATCTCTTATCATTGTGCTTCTGGGATTATGGATGGGAAGGCTGGGAGGGGAGGAGAGAGAACATCTCGAGATACCATCACAAAATAACCTTTCCATTTGGTGTTTGAGTTGCATTTGACCAAACATGGCTGTTCTGTTCAAGGAAAGCCAAGCCCACCAGGTTGGTATCTACAAATCAAGGTTGAAAAAGAGCATAAGAGTATTTTGCAAGTATACCTATTTGTGATTTTAATTGAAATAAATACAGTATGAAACTATAAAAAAAAGTAAACGTCAGAGCAGTGTCACAAAAGCACGGCAGTTTAAAAAAATATAGGACATCTATTAAACACAGCAGTGGCAGGCAGGATGGCAGTTTCATAAACTATAAAATTAAAATGTCAGGCAGCAATGCCCTAAACAGCACATAATGCAAAGGAAATAGGTGCCTGATGGAATTGTCCTTGGGCCCTTCAACACACCTTTATGGCTGAAGTAATTGGTTTGTTTTGGCCCCCACAAAACAAGCTACCAATGGGCAGCTGACATTGCTGGCAATGATCTCTCCATGCAAAAACTGGCTTTACAGAGGTAAGATGTTGTCACCATCATCATCCGATTCCTCATCCTCATCAGTGTGTACATCATCTTCACACAATATTATTTAGTCCCCGATGGAATCCACCATTACAGCCTCAGGTGCCTCTGTAATTTTTGGATGTAATTGGCGGTAAAGGTCTTACTCGTGAAATTTGTAGTTCATTTTGATGAACATCATCTTTTCCACATTTTGAGGAAGTACTGTAGCCTCCTACGCCTATTGCTGAGAAGGTTCCGAGTCTGTAGCGCACGCAGGGGGAGTTTCCGAGCACACAGAAGCCCCCCCAGATGTACCAATTTTTTTTTTTAGAGTCAGCGGGCCGTGACCTGTGGCTGCGACTGTAGCTGCCGCACATGTGTAACCGCTCCTCAACACGGGCAAAACTAGGGGGTGGTCCTGGTGTGCAACGACCACCCATTAGCCAGATCGCCAGTGGCCACTTGTAAATCTAGCTATCTGCCGGTGTGGCTCTGGCCATGACCGGGAGGAAGAAGGTTAGTAGCTGCTAGCAGCAGCAGCTTCCGGACTGGTCTTGTCCCAGGCTGTGCCTCCTGTTGTTTACATGCGCAACGTGATGATGTCACGATGCGCGCACTCTGTGTGGCGTTGGCCATGTATGAGAAGAACTAAGCCTGGAGGAGCAGCCAGGCACACCAAAAATCATGTGGCCAGGAACAGGAGGACCGGACACTGAATCACATGAGGAGGAAGATGAGCAGGTAGGTGGTCTTCAAGTGACCACCTACCTGCTCAGCGGTTCTCAGCGGTATGCCTCTTAGTGAAACCGGTTATGCACAGAGTAGCTTGCCTCAGAGTGAGCTGTTTTTTCTTAAATGCTGCTGCTTTTGGTGTTGCTGAAGGCAATACACCCACCTAGTGGGCTGTTACAGACATGTAATCTTGTGTTTGCCCTGTTCCACTTGTCCAAATATCTGTGGTTAAGTGGACAGTGGGTAAACGGAATTTTGGAGGACACTAATTAAGTTTTTTTTTAACGTCCCTGTACAGGCTGGGAATTGCTTTTCCATTGAAGTGAAACCTAGATGGGATTTGGTAGCGGGGACAGAGGCCCTCAATTAACTGTCTAAAACCCAGTGCATTAATGGTGGATATCAGACACACATCTAACACCAGCATAGATGTTATGGAATTAGTGATCCGCTGTGCAACTGGGTGTCTGCTGTCATACTTGCTCCCCCTTGCAAAGGGTTGTTTAACAGTCAATTGTTTTTTAGAACTACTACTAGTAGTCTTCCTGGTCCCCTTCTGGAATGAAGATCCACTCCCAGCAGGAGCAGGTGTAGCGCTCAAGGATTCTCCTGAGGAATCCAGGATAGTGGAGGACTGAGTTAGCCTTATCAATTGGATGCAGGACTACTTCCGAATATGATTGAGGATATTGTTGATGAAGTTGTTGGTGGTGAAGATGCCAGGTGCTTGGATCTAGCAGAGAGAAGGAAGCTAGCTAACACTGGGCTGCTTCTTGTTAATTTTTTTGCCAAATTTACTAAAATTTTGCAAACACTTTTGATGGATGCGCTGTAGATGATGTAACAGGGAGGAGGTTCCTAGATGGTTAGGGGCACTACCTATACTTACTGTAGCATGACAACGGGTACAGATGGCTTGACAATTGTTGTCTGGATTTGGGTAGAAATTATTCCACACATAAGAACTGCATTTTTTTTGTTTTATGCCCAGGCATGACAATGGGCTTTCCTTATCATGGGCAACAACTGTTTCCACTGGTGCCTGATTTACATAAACATCATTCTCATCCACAACATCCTCATCAACAGCATCCTCATCATCAACATCCTTATTAGCGTCAGCTACACATATATCCTCCTTATTCTGGTGCACTTCCACAGAAGCATCCTCAATCTCTATGTCAGCACGTTGACTTGTGCTGCTAATCCCCACAAGTGGTGGAAGGAGGCTCCTTCTCAAGTACAGTACTGGAAAGGTCAGGCTCACATATGGCACCCGTGGACACACTTAGACTCTCCTTAGGGATTTGTGACATTTCTGAGCACACAGTTGGTTCCTGTGCCTTAACAATTTTCATTTCTTTTACACATCTACAGGGAAAAGGGCTTACATCATCATAAGAGGCGGAACCACCAGTCATATATAGCCTTTCCTTGCCACGTCCTGTGGTGAAAGGGATATTGCCAATTTTATGTCTTTCTGCTGCTAACTTTCCCTTTGATGTTTTTTTCTTTACCACTGTAAAAGATTGGTTCTTTGATTTCAGATGCCCTGACTTAAGTCCTGTATTCCCTTGGGCATTGGCTTTAGTAGATAATGTACAGTAGACGGACTAGTATCATCATGACTGGTGGCACTGACAGCAGCTCCAGCACTGGTATGTGGTTCTTGCTCTCCTCTCAACTGATCATTCTCCATATCAACAAACATGAATGAAGTGGGGTACAGCACACACATCAATTTGTACCAATTTTATATATTACACTATGGTATCAATGAACTACAGTGTCACAATATTTTTTATGAATAAGAATAACACACTGCGCTACGACTTATAGTGTCACAATACGTGGATGATATACTGCGGTCTGGCCGGCAGTGTCAGCGAACAATAATAGTGTAGCTAGCACACACAAAAAAACCCTGAAAAAAATATCTTTTATTTTTTATTTTTTTGTGGAATGCAAATTTTATTTAACTATTATTTTTTTTTCACTGGGGAAGAGCACCCCTGGACGAGGCAGCAGCCCCTTGATGAACAACACAGCACCCCTTTATGGACAACAAAGCACCCTTACGGACTGCGGACGGACCACCTGCAGAGTCAAAATTACGTGGATGATAAACTGCGGTCTGGTCAGCAGTGTCACTGAACAATAATAGCGTAGCTAGCACACACACAAAAAAAGAAAATATAAAAAAAAGATCTTTTTCTTTGTTGTGGAATGATAATTATTACATTTTAACTTTTATTTTTTTTACACTGGGGAAGAGCACCCCTGGATTGATAGAGCACCCCTGGACAACACAACACCCCTTTATGAACTACAGTCCTAGCCTCTTGATTGACAGGACAACAGTGACACAGCAGCACCCCCCACTTTATGTACTGCAGCCCCAGCCCGACAACACTGCACCCTTGAACAACTACAACACTGCACCCTTGAACAACTACAACACTGCACCCTTGAACAACTACAGCACTGCACCCTTGAACAAAGAAGAACAGAGCACATCTGTTCTGCACACTCTCCACAGCCGGAGTGAAAATGGCGCCGGTCACCGGGACCTTTATCGAATCCAAAACCCGCGAGAATCTGACAGCGGGAGGATGACGTTTTTGTCTAATTTCGGATTCCGAGTTAGGCGGGAAAATCCGAGCCGGACTTGGATCCTATCCGGATTCCCTATGTTCGGGTGGGTCCCCTTCTTGGAGAACCGGACCCGCTCATCTCTAATATGCTGTATATATATTTTTTTTTGATGATTTGCTGGGTCTTGGAAACTCCATGGTGATGGAGGGAATGTAATGTGTTTTGGATGATGTCTTGCAGCCTCAGAATTGTTGGAAATAAGGTGTGTGCTGGTTTTGATTCCGTAGAGGAGATACTGGTAAATCCGGGTCATGGTTCTGATCTTTTCACGGTTCGGAATTCGGATTTTAAATCCGAATTTCGGGTTTTGGATTGCATAAATTACATGATTTTAGCTGTTTTTAAAACTTTTTATCTATTTTTTATTTAAAAAATTCAGATCCAAAACCAAAACACTTGAGGGTGGTTTGCAAACCAAATCCAGATCCAAAACCTTGAAGGATATACACATTCAAAACCAAAACACAGGGGTCGGCGCGAATCTCTATTAATTAGTGGTGCTCACTGTTACATGTAATGGAGCAAAGCTTGAGCGGTACAGGGTCCTATACAGCTTACCAGCCAGTGAATGTATGCTGCTTGCAGGTAGTGGTGCAGGGATACTGGAATAGTTTTTGGTTTTATACAGGTATACATTGGGGTCTCTCACATGGAGCTAAGCAGGAGACTGCTGTCTCCCGCCATGTAATTTTAAACACAGTACTAAGATGGCTGCAGTCACATGTGCAGGAGCACATCAGGTTGGAGGATAGACCTTCCTACAGACTCTGGGTCCTCAGGGGCAAACGCAGGATTTGTAAGGGGGGGTTTCTGAATATGTATGTATGTGTATACAATTTATATATATATATATATATATATATATACTAGGGGTGAGCGGGTTCGGATTTCTGAAATCCGAACCCCCCCGAGCCCCCCCGATCCGAGCCAATCCGAATCAGGCTCGACTTTTCCCGCCTGACTCGGATCTGAAATAGAGGCAAAACGTCATCATCCAGCCTTCCGAGTCTCGCGGGTTTTGGATCCTATATAAGGTACCCGCGTCGGCGCCATTTTCTCACTCGGCTGTGGACAGTGAAGAGGGAGGGTGGGAGTTAGGGCTGTGTAGTGTAGTGTAGTGTAGTGCTGCTGTTGTCCACTACTTCAAAGTCCATAGGGGCTGGCTGTGTTGTGCTGTGCTGCTGTTGTTAATAGGGGCTGTGTCCACTACTTCAAAGTCCATAGGGGCTGGCTGGACTGTGTTGTGCAGTCAGTTCTCCATAGGGGCTGTGTCCACTCCAAAGTCCTGTGCAGTGTCCCAGTCCTAAAGGGGTGCTGTAGTGTTGTCCAGGGGGTGCTCTGTCCATCAGGGGTGCTCCCCCCAAGTGCTAAAAAAAAAATATATTTTCTGTGTTTGTGAATTGTGTGCGCAGTAGCCGCACGTGCATCAACAAAGTAGTGCCAAGCGTGCGCCTGTGTCATAAGTAAAGGGCTGGCTGGCTAGACCGTTAAAGGGTGCTGTAACCCCCGAAAGTACACTCCAGTCCAAACCAAAAAAAAAATTATTTTCTGTGTTTGTGAATTGTGTGCGCAGTAGCCGCACGTGCATCAACAAAGTAGTGCCAAGCGTGCGCCTGTGTCATAAGTAAAGGGCCGGCTGGCTTGACCGTTAAGGGTGCTGTAACCCCCGAAAGTACACTCCAGTCCAAACCAAAAAAAAAATTATTTTCTGTGTTTGTGAATTGTGTGCGCAGTAGCCGCACGTGCATCAACAAAGTAGTGCCAAGCGTGCGCCTGTGTCATAAGTAAAGGGCTGGCTGGCTTGACCATTAAGGGTGCTGTAACCCCCGAAAGTACACTCCAGTCCAAACCAAAAAAAAAATTATTTTCTGTGTTTGTGAATTGTGTGCGCAGTAGCCGCACGTGCATCAACAAAGTAGTGCCAAGCGTGCGCCTGTGTCATAAGTAAAGGGCCGGCTGGCTTGACCGTTAAAGGGTGCTGTAACCCCCAAAGTACACTCCAGTCCAAACCAAAAAAAAAATTATTTTCTGTGTTTGTGAATTGTGTGCGCAGTAGCCGCATGTGCATCAACAAAGTAGTGCCAAGCGTGCGCCTGTGTCATAAGTAAAGGGCCGGCTGGCTTGACCGTGAAAGGGTGCTGTAACCCCCAAAGTACACTCCAGTCCAAACCAAAAAAAAAATTATTTTCTGTGTTTGTGAATTGTGTGCGCAGTAGCCGCACGTGCATCAACAAAGTAGTGCCAAGCGTGCGCCTGTGTCATAAGTAAAGGGCCGGCTGGCTTGACCGTTAAAGGGTGCTGTAACCCCCGAAAGTACAGTCCAGTCCAAACAAAAAAAAAAATTATTTTCTGTGTTTGTGAATTGTGTGCGCAGTAGCCGCACGTGCATCAACAAAGTAGTGCCAAGCGTGCGCCTGTGTCATAAGTAAAGGGCCGGCTGGCTTGACCGTTAAAGGGTGCTGTAACCCCCAAAGTACACTCCAGTCCAAACCAAAAAAAAAATTATTTTCTGTGTTTGTGAATTGTGTGCGCAGTAGCCGCACGTGCATCAACAAAGTAGTGCCAAGCGTGCGCCTGTGTCATAAGTAAAGGGCCGGCTGGCTAGACCGTTAAAGGGTGCTGTAACCCCCGAAAGTACACTCCAGTCCAAACCAAAAAAAAAATTATTTTCTGTGTTTGTGAATTGTGTGCGCAGTAGCCGCACGTGCATCAACAAAGTAGTGCCAAGCGTGCGCCTGTGTCATAAGTAAAGGGCCGGCTGGCTTGACCATTAAAGGGTTCTGTAACCCCCAAAGTACACTCCAAACCAAAAAAATATATATTTTCTGTGTTTGTGACTTGTGTGCACTGTGGCTGCACGTGCATCAACAAAGGAGCAGCGCCAAGCGTGCGCCTGTGTCCCATAAGTAAACAGCCGGCTGGCTCATTTCTTAAAGGGTGGTGTAACCCACAAAGTGCACTACTCTCCAGCAAAAATAAAAAAATATTTTCTGTGTTTGTGTGCGCTTTAGCCGCACGTATATATATCAATATAACATAAATGGAGGACCAAACTTTCTCTGATAAAAATAAAATAGGGAAAGATCAAGAACCACTTCCTCCTAGTGCTGTTGCTGCTGCTGGGAGTTGTTCATCATCCCAGAGAGGAAGTAGGAACATCACTACTTTTACTAAACAATTGACCCTCCAACAGTCCCTAGCGATGAGGATGAAGTACGACAGCAGTCATCCTGAAGCAAAACGTATAACTGAGGCCTTGACTGCTATGTTGGTGTTAGACGTGCGTCCGGTATCCGACATTAGTGCAGTGGGATTTAGACAATTGATGGAGGTAGTGTGTCCTCGGTTCCAAATCCCGTCTAGATTCCACCTGCATCCTCAAAGCAGCAGCGACAAGCGTGCATCTGTCTGTTAAAGGGTGGTGACACCCTCAAAGTGTGCTACACAAACAATTAAAATATTGTTCTTTTTTTTCTGTCTTTGTGAAATGTGTGGGCTGTAGCCGCACCTGCATCCTTAAAGCAGCAGCGACAAGCGTGCGTCTGTCTGTTAAAGGGTGGTGACACCCTCAAAGTGTGCTACACAAACAATTAAAATATTGTTCTTTTTTTTTCTGTCTTTGTGAATTGTGTGGGCTGTAGCCGCACTTGCATCCTCAAAGCAGCAGCGACAAGCGTGCGTCTGTCTGTTAAAGGGTGTTGTAACTCTCAAAGTGCTCCAAAAAATCAAAACATTTTTTTTAATGTGTTTGTGACTTGTGTGCGATGTAGCCACACTTGCATCCTCAAAGCAGCAGCGACAAGCGTGCATCTGTCTGTTAAAGGGTGGTGACACCCTCAAAGTGTGCTACACAAACAATAAAAATATTCTTCTTTTTTCTGTCTTTGTGAATTGTGTGGGCTGTAGCCGCACTTGCATCCTCAAAGCAGCAGCGACAAGCGTGCGTCTGTCTGTTAAAGGATTACATCGGTGACAGCATCCAAGTAGGCATGTCAGACAGTCCGTACCTGTACTGGCAGGAAAAAGAAGCAATTTGGAGGTCCCTGTACAAACTGGCTCTATTTTACCTGAGTTGCCCCCCCTCCAGTGTGTACTCCGAAAGAGTGTTTAGTGCAGCCGGGAACCTTGTCAGCGAAAGGCGTAGGAGGTTGCTTCCACAAAATGTGGAGAAGATGATGTTCATAAAATGAATTATCAACTCTTCCAGGGAGACCAGCCTCCAGAACGTACAGAGGGACCTGTGGTTCCAGCAGGGACGAATTAATACTCTGTGAGGATGAGGATGTACACACTGAAGAGGGTGAGGAATCGGTGGATGAGGAGGATGAGGATGACATCTTGCCTCCGTAGAGCCAGTTTGTGCAGGGACAGATTAATTGCCAGCTTGTTTTGTGGGGGCCCAAACGAACCAATCATTTCAGCCACAGTTGTGTGGCAGACCCTGGCGCTGAAATGATTGGTTTGTTAAAGTGTGCATGTCCTGTTTATACAACATAAGGGTGGGTGGGAGGGCCCAAGGACAATTCCATCTTGCACCTCTTTTTTTTCTTTGCATTATGTACAGTTTGGGGCCTAGTTTTTCAATGCCATCCTGTCTGCCACTGCAGTTTCACGCCTAGATGGGTCATGTGTTTGTGCCGCCCACTCGTGTCGCTTAGCATAGTCATCCAGCTACCTCGGTGCAACCTTTTGGACATAAAAACACTATTGTGAGGTGTGAGGTATTCAGAATAGACTGGAAATGAGTGGAAATTAAGGTTATTGAGGTTAATAATAGCATAGGAGCAGAAAAACCTACAAATTCTGTGATTTTAGCTGTTTTTATGCTTTTTTAAAAAAAAATACAGATCCAAAACACAAAACCCAGAACCCAAAACACGGAAGGGTGGTTTTGGCAAAACCAATCCAGATCCAAAACACAAAGAAAGATCCAGATCCAAAACCAAAACACAAAACGCGAAAAGTGGCCGGTGCACACCCCTAATATATACTGTACATACCATCCACATGCCTCTCACACGTGGACAGTTACATTTTTACAATGTATTGTGTAAGTATAGTTGTATTCCCAATTTGAACTGCCCCCTCCTCCCCTCCCATACACAGACACTCAGAGCAGATTACACAGACACTTACACTGCACAATACACACACTGCACATTACAGACACTGCACATTACAGACACTTACACTGCACATTACAGACACTGCACATTACAGACACTTACACTGCACATTACACACACTGCACATTACACACACTTACACTGCACATTACACACACTGCACCTTACACACACACACTGCACATTACAGACACCTACACTACACATTACACACACTGCACATTACAGACACTTACACTGCACATTACAGACATTGCACATTACAGACACTTCCACTGCAGATTACACACACTGCACATTACACACACTGCACATTACAGACACTTACACTGCACATTACACACACTTACACTGCACATTACACACCATGCACATTACACACACTGCACATTACAGACACACTGCACATTACACACACTGCACATTACAGACACTTACACTGCAGATTACACAGACACTTACACTGCAGATTACACACACTGCACATTACACACACTACAGATTACACACACTGCACATTACACACACACACACTGCACATTACACACACAGACACTTACACTGCACATTACACACATACAAACACTGCACATTACACACTGCCCATTACACACACAGACACACTGCACATTACACACACATACACACACTGTACATTACACACACAGACACGTACACTGCACATTACACACACAGTCACACTGCAGATTACACACAGACACACTGCACATTACACACACTGCACATTACACACACTGCACATTACACACAGACACTTACACATTACACACACTGCACATTACACACACTTACACTGCACATTACACACACTGCACATTACACACACTGCACATTACAGACACTTACACTGCACATTACAGACACTGCACATTACAGACACTTACACTGCAGATTACGCACACTGCACATTACACACACTGCACATTACAGACACTTACACTGCAGATTACACACCATGCACATTACACACACTGCACATTACAGGCACACTGCACATTACAGACACTTACACTGCAGATTACACAGACACTTATACTGCAGATTACACACACTGCACATTACACACACTGCACATTACACACACAGACACTTACACTGCACATTACACACACACACTGCACATTACACACACAGACACTTACACTGCACATTACACACATACAAACACTGCACATTACACACTGCACATTACAGATACACACTGCCCATTACACACACAGACACACTGCAGATTACACACAGACACACACTGTACATTACACACACAGTCACACTGCAGATTACACACAGACACACTGCACATTACACACGCTGCACATTACACACACTGCACTTTACACACAGACACTTACACATTACACACAGACACTCAGAGCACATTACACACAGACACCTTGCACTGCACATTACACACACTCGGACTACAGACCATCTCACCCCACACCCATGGTATAAAAAGAGCAGGCAGGTACCTGTGACGATGTTCGGACTTGAGCAGGTGAGGAGGAGAGCAGTGAGTGACATCATTGGCACATGGGAGCTGTCAGGGAGGAGCTGCAGCCACAGCAGCTCCCCAGTACTGCAGTGCTTAGCCATCTCCAAAGCTACGTGGAAGCTGCCCAGTCGGAGCTCACAGACCGGCCTGATGAGACAGAGACAAAGCTCTCTGTCTCACTTTATAAAGACAAATAATACTTATGCTCTGCGGGGATTGATTGGCCTGGCAGGGGGGGTTTCTAGGTACTCAGAAACCCCCCCTGCGTGCGCTACTGGTCCTAGTCCTGGACTGCAGGGCTGGACTGTTAGGAGCCCAGCACTGCTGGGATTAGTATGTCTACAATGTGGGGGCTGGGGCATGTTTCAATTAGGGGTGTGCACCGGCCACTTTTCGTGTTTTGTGTTTTGGTTTTGGATCTGGATCTTTCTTCGTGTTTTGGATCTGGATTGGTTTTGCCAAAACCACCCTTCCGTGTTTTGGGTTCTGGGTTTTGTGTTTTGGATCTGTATTTTTTTTTAAAAAAGCATAAAAACAGCTTAAATCACAGAAATTGTGGGTTTTTCTGCTCCTATGCAATTATTAACCTCAATAACCTTCATTTCCACTCATTTCCAGTCTATTCTGAGCACCTCACACCTCACAATATTGTTTTTATGGCCAAAAGATTGCACCAAGGTAGCTGGATGACTATGCTAAGCGACACGAGTGGGCGGCACAAACACGTGGCCCATCTAGGAGTGACACTGCAGTGGCAGACAGGATGGCAGTTTGAAAAACTAGGCCCCAAACAGTACATACTGCAAAGAAAAAAAAGAGGTGCAAGATGGAATTGTCCTTGGGCCCTCCCACCCACCCTTATGTTGTATAAATAGGACATGCACACTTTAACAAACCAATCATTTCAGCGCCAGAATCTGCCACATGACTGGGGCTGAAATGATTGATTCGTTTGGGCCCCCACAAAACAAGCTGGCAATTAATGTGTCCCTGCACAAACTGGCTCTACGGAGGCATGATGTCGTCCTCATCCTCCTCATCCACCGATTCCTTGGATAAAACAGGCAAAAGGGATTTAGGTGTCCCTGGACTGCTTACGGTCTTAGCCAAAGTTTCTGAACTTGACAGTAACTTTTTATGAACGCGCTGCAGGTGCCGTATAAGGGAGGATGTTCCTAGGTGGTTAACGTCCCTACCCCTACTTATTTCACCTTTACATATGGTACATATGGCAAGACAGTTGTTGTCCGGATTTGGATAGAAATATTGCCAGACCAAAGAGGTGGAATGTTTCGTCTTCTGCCCAGGCATGACCGTGATGGGCTTTTTCATCCCACGGACAACAACTGTCTCCCCCGGAGCCTGATTTAAACAAACCACATCACCATCAGAATCCTCCTCGCCAACTTCCTCCTCCAGCTACACCAGTATCCTCATCCTGTTGTACTTCAACAGTGACATCTTCAATTTGCATATCAGCAAGTGGACTGTGGATGCACCTTTCAGCACTTGCAGGGGGCGTGCAAATGGTGGAAAGAGCCACCTCTTCCCGTCCAGTGCTGGGAAGGTCAGGCATCGCAACCGCCACCACACTTGGACTCTCCTTGGGGATTTGTGATATCTTCTTAGAACGCACAGTTCTTCGCTGTGCTTTTGCCAGCTTAACTCGTTTGATTTTTTTTAGCGGGAGGAGGGCTTCCATCGTCATGTGAAGCTGAACCACTAGTCATGAACATAGGGAAAGACCTTAGCCGTTCCTTGCCACTCCGTGTCGTAAATGGCATATTGGCAAGTTTACGTTTCTCTTCAGATGATTTAAATGTTTTTTTCAAGGTCATTTTCCTGAACTTTGTCATTTGGGATTGTATGTGCCCTCTACTATGACATTGGGCATCGGCCTTGGCAGACGACGTTGATGGCATGTTATCGTCTATGTCATGACTAGTGGCAGCAGCTTCAGCACTAGGAGGAAGTGGTTCTTGATCTTTCCCTATTTTATTTTTATCGGAGAAAGTTTGGTCCTCCATTTATGTTATATTGATATATATGTGCAGCTAAGGCGCACACAAACACAGAAAATATTTTTTTATTTTTGCTGGAGAGTAGTGCACTTTGTGGGTTACACCACCCTTTAAGAAATGAGCCAGCCGGCTCTTTACTTATGGGACACAGGCACACGCTTGGAGCTGCTCCTTTGTTGATGCACGTGCAGCCACAGTGCACACAATTCACAAACACAGAAAATATTTTTTTATTTTGTTTGGAGTGTACTTTGGGGGTTACAGCACCCTTTAACGGTCAAGCCAGCTGGCCCTTTACTTATGACACAGGCGCACGCATGGCACTACTTTGTTGATGCACGTGCGGCTACTGCGCACACAATTCACAAACACTTAAAAAATATTTTTTTATTTTGTTTGGAGTGTACTTTGGGGGTTACAGCACCCTTTAACGGTCAAGCCAGCCGGCCCTTTACTTATGACACAGGCGCATGCTTGGCGCTGCTCCTTCGTTGATACACGTGCAGCCACAGTGCACACAATTCACAAACACAGAAATTTTTTTTTTATTTTGTTTGGAGTGCCCTTTGGGGGTTACAGCACCCTTTAGCGGTCAATCCAGCCGGCCCTTTATTTATGGGACACAGGCGCACACTTGGCTCTACTTTGTTTAATGCACGTGCGGCTACTGCGCACACAATTCACAAACACAGAAAATATTTTTTTATTTTGTTTGGAGTGTACCTTGGGGGTTACAGCACCCTTTAATGGACAAGCCAGCCGGCCCTTTACTTATGACACAGGCGCACGCTTGCCACTACTTTGTTGATGCACGTGCGGCTACTGCGCACACAATTCACAAAAAAAAAATAATATTTTTTTATTTTGTTTGAAGTGCCCTTTGGGGGTTACAGCACCCTTTAGCGGTCAATCCAGCCGGCCTTTTACTTATGGGACACAGGCGCACGCTTGGCACTACTGTGTTGATGCACGTGCGGCTACTGCGCACACAATTCACAAACACAAAAAAATATATTTTTTTATTTTGTTTGGAGTGCCCTTTGGGGGTTACAGCACCCTTTAACGGACAAGCCAGCCGGCCTTTTACTTATGGGACATAGGCGCACGCTTGGCGCTGCTCCTTCGTTGATACACGTGCAGCCACAGTGCACACAATTCACAAACACAGAAAATGTTTTTTTATTTGGTTTGGAGTGTACTTTGGGGATTACAGCACCCTTTAACGGTCAAGCCAGCCGGCCCTTTACTTATGACACAGGCGCACGCTTGGCACTACTTTGTTGATGCACGTGCGGCTACTGCGCATACAATTCACAAACACAGAAAATATATATTTTTTTAGCACTTGGGTGGAGCACCCCTGATGGACAGAGCACCCCCTGGACAACACTACAGCACCCCTTTAGGACTGGGACACTGCACAGGACTTTGGAGTGGACACAGCCCCTATGGACAACTGACTGCACAACACAGTCCAGCCAGCCCCTATGGACTTTGAAGTAGCAGCACAGCACAGCACAACACTACACTGCACTACACTACACTACACAGCCCAGCCAGCCCTAACTCCCACCCTCCCTCTTCACTGTCCACAGCCGAGTGAGAAAATGGTGCCGACGCGGGTACCTTATATAGGATCCAAAACCCGCAAGACCCGGAAGGCGGGATGATGAAGTTTTGCCTCAATTTCAGATCCGAGTCAGGCGGGAAAAGTCGAGCCTGACTCGGATCGGCCTCGGATCGGGGGGGTTCGGATTTCAGAAATCCGAACCCGCTCACCCCTAGTTTCAATGATTGCCAAATGTGTAGATATGAACATATTTAAAATAAAAATGTTGTGTTAATCTCTGCAGCTGAGAGTGAAGATCCCAGGCTGTGATTGTGTAAATAAAAGATGGGTGAATGTATAAATAAAAGACGGGCTCTGAGACCTTGGAAATGTAGATATACTGACCATCTAGCGGAGTGCAATATCTGTATGCTGTGTGTATTCACAAAACCTTCAATTGCGTTTACTGGGGGGCCTGTTCATCAACACTAAAATAGCATTTTTAATGACATTTTCCTTAATTACCGTTATTTTAGTATTCATGAAGACACTTAACACAGGATATATAACTGATATCACCTGGTTAAGTCTGCCTGCGTTAATTTCCACACTCCCAATACATTAATATGGGGATATGGAAATTATGCTATTCATCAAATTCCGAAAATTATGTATTTTCGGAATTTGATTTTGTTACTATCCGCCACTCTGAGGTGGCTTACAGCGGGTTATACTTACCTGCTGTCAGCTGGGCAGGTCATCCTCAGCTTGCTCCGTCGCTCCCTGGTCCCTCCTCTGGCTCCGGCTGATGCTCTGACACTGTGTTCTCCCGGCAGAACACAGTAAAGTTTAGAAAAAAAAGTTGTAGGCAGTGCTGCGCATGTGCTACTTTTACGGATGTAACAGCGCATGTGCAGCACTTATTACAGCTTCAGTAAGTTAGAGTAGACAGGGAAAAGTATCTATTTCCCGAAAAGCTGTCATCGCAAAATTGACAGCTTTTCGGAATAGATACTTATGGAGAGGAGGAATGATGAATTCCTCCTGTAATTAGGTATAACTCCATACTTACCTCCATCAAATTTTTAGTAATGATGAATAGGCCCCTGTCTTTATAAAGACACTTTACTGAATCTAATAAACATCCTCTTGCTTCAAGGACACATGCATCTTCTTGTATCCTGTGACCACAGAATAGTGCAAAGTTCTATTCCATTCCCTTGCTGTTCAGTGTCCCCAAGCTCAAGCAATCTGTTCAGCCATTTTCCTATGGACCAGCACAGCACTGATATATAGCATGTGGCCAGTGGGGAATTAGCTGACATTATCCAGGTGTCACAGCAGCATGAGCACACATACTATACCCATACTCAGGGGTGTAGCGAGGGTGGATCCAGTGGAGCATGAGCTTCGGGCGCCAAAATGAACAGAGGGCTCCATCCAGAGTTCCGGAATTCATGGGGCACTGCACAGTATGATGGCCGCCTGTTAGTTTTATCTCGGTTTGCTTGCTCTATATCCTAAATAAGTTACGGATCTGAGATCCATTTCTACATTTCATGCTCCCTCAAGCTGCCTAGATTGTCTCCCCTCCAACCCTCCCTCCTCTGTGATCATCTTGTCACCTCCCCTTTTCTGTCAAATTGATTACATTCACTTCTCACCTCTTTAATTCCCTTCCCTCGCTACCCTGTGATCGGCTCTTTACTCCTGTCAACTCCTTTCTGATTTGCTTTTGTCACCACCCCTCTCCTCTCCTTTTCTTATTGGCTTCTGTCACCACCCCTCTCCTCTCCTTTTCTTATTGGCTTCTGTCACCACCCCTCTCTTCTCCTTTTCTTATTGGCTTCTTTGACCACCCCTCTCCTTTCTTATTGGCTTCTGTCACCACCCCTCTCCTCTCCTTTTTTTATTGGCTTCTGTCACTGGCCCTCTCTGATTGGCTTTGCCCCTCTCCTCTCCTTTTCTTATTGGCTTCTGTCACTGGTCCTCTCTAATTGGCTTTGCCCCTATCCTCTCCTTTTCTTATTGGCTTCTGTCACTGGCCCTCTCTGATTGGCTTTGCCCTTCCCCTCTCCTTTCGTATTGATCCCCTCCTTCCTTCTCTCTTCATTCATTCATTAATTAATTCATTCATTCATTGTGCTTCAATAGACTTAATAGGTACACATCTGAGGTAAAATCCTAAACTTCAATTATAAGGTATGAGTTTAAAAAGAGTCACTGCTTTGCTATTTAAAGTAATGAGATATTCCCAGGCATGACCACACAGTGTTATTTGAAAGGTCTTTTAAAAAATATTAGGAGACCTGTAATAATAATAATGGTGGTACACAGAACATGATTAGTAGTACTCACATTAATATAGGTGCAATGTAAATTTGCAAAGTGGGAGTATAACTAAGAAGGGAGCTTCCTATAGGTGTTCCCACTCCAGTGATAGCTGCTCGGGGCAGTAATTGCAGTAATAAGCTGTGCACCCTGTGGAATCTCACTCTAGCTCATGTATTCTGTCAGCTTAAGTTAAATGATCAGAAAATATAATACAATCTCCTCGATTGACTAATAACAATGATTCAAAGGAGATAAAAGTCAGATCCTAAGTGCTATATATAAACAAAGCATTGCCAAAGGAGCTACTCCTTAATGTCAGATCACTGAAGCATTCTATTCCCCCAATGGGGCCTCCATACCCCAGAGTGATACTGTCACTGTTTGCTGCTTTTCTCTTCACTTCAGTATTTTCCTACAGGCTGGCTATACCCCACTGGCACAGTACAGTACAGGGTGGGGGGGCGCTATGACATGCACTTTCTCTGGGGGCCATGATTCCACGCTACTCCTCTGACCAGAAGTACAGTAAGTGGTTCTGGGTGCCAGTGTAGAAGCCTGGTGTTACAAGTGGTTCCAGCCGCAGGTGTAGGATGCTGGCAGTGAGTTACCTACCCATGATGCAGCAGGATGAGTCGGTTACCGAGGGTGAGAATGAAATCACTATACCGCATGAGCAGCAGAGTAGGACCACTCAGTTTGCTTGAATTAGAGTAACTGCTACACCAGGAATGTCCAAACTACAGCCCCGTGGGCTAAAAGCGGCACACCAGCTAATTCAACTGGGCCCGCCAACTGGATAGCAGTTTGCTGTCTATCTTTAAACTTCTGCTACTCCCCTGCACCTCCAAGAGAAGAGTGAGGAGAGCACCACCGCCCTGCTCAAGATACAGCCCTAGCTGAGGGGACGCTTCCTATGTCAATGCAGCAGCCCACCCAGGCAATGCAGCTGCCCCAATGATGTGCCTCAGATCCAGCCGAAGACACAGAGTGGACAAGCCAAAGACTGGAGGCAGCATCTGGCCTAAAGGGTATAGAGACCATGGCAATATCTTACAACCATTGGAACCAAGGGTAGTGTTTGATCAGATTAGGCATTGGGGCCTTAGGCACTGGGGACTGTATATTAGCGGGAATCCCAGAGGATGGGGGCTGGGGCATTATCTATGGAACAAAGGGCCTAATTCAGAGCCGCTCGCAAGCGCCTCAATGTTTGGGCCCTGCGCATGCGCCGCATCTGGTGTGTGCATGGCGAGCCCCGACGAGCGACTGAGCTTAAGTCGCTGCAGGGCTCACTACAAGATGGGGCGGCTGTTGATGGTGAGTGACAGCTCGCCCCGTTTTGTAGGCGGGTAGGGGGGTGGCTGCACAAACGCCTGGCATTTGTGGGAGGACCTACTGACATCACTAGTGATGTCAGTAGTGGACTTCCTGCTCTATTAGAGCAGGGAGTCCACTCGAGTCCTACCCCAGGGCCTCGTCACAAGCCCGATGGTCGCGATAATCGTGACGATCTCCAACCCGCTCGCACAAGCTGTGGGTGGACCTGTGACTCCACAAACCTTAATCCAGGCTTGCTCCTGATGTGCTAAAAATCATGTTATGCACAGTACTTTATCTTGCAGTTTTCAGTTGCCATTCTACAGAAAAAAACATTTCTAGGTGCATTTTAACTAAAGATGAGCGGCCCGGATTCTGTAGAATCCGGACCACTCTAACATTGGGGATTCGAGTCCGTTCAGGTGTTCCCACCGACCAGGATCCCCCAGCGAGTCCAAACGTCATGTGAATGACGTGGAGTTCTCGCAAGACTTTTTTTCTATACAAGGCGCCGAGTCCTGTTCTCGGTGCCTTGTATCAAAAAACACGGAAGGAAGCACACGCTCGCTGCGCACCGCTCTGCTGATGGCTATGTATAGGGGCACTGACAGCACGCTGCGCTATACTCTGCTGATGGTGGCTATGTATAGGGGCACTGACAGCACGCTGCGCTATACTCTGCTGATGGCTATGTATAGGGGCACTGTGACAGCACGCTGCGCTATACTCTGATGATGGTGGCTATGTATAGGGGCACTGACAGCATGCTGCGCTATACTCTGATGATGTTGGCTATGTATAGGGGCACTGACAGCACGCTGCGCTATACTATGCTGATGGTGGCTATGTATAGGGGCACTGACAGCACGCTGCACTATACTCTGATGATGGTGGCTATGTATAGGGGCACTGAGCACACTGATGTATGCTGCGCTATACTCTGCTGATTAAAGTGTTTGTGTCCAAAGACTCCAGACTTACAAGTGGCGCCGACCAGCTTGTACTCGCATCTAGACTGGTGTGCTGCTTCCCTGCTGCTGTGTGTGTGTAAGGAAGGAGTCCCCTACCCAGGAGAGGGACCTCCTAATCTGACTGTGTCACAGTATGTATATGTAGGTAATTGTGTGTGTGTATGTAGGTAATTATGTGTGTGTATATGTAGGTAATAGTATGTATGTGCATATATGCATGTAGGTGTGTGTATATGTATATATATGTACATATATATACAGTCAGGTCCATAAATATTGGGACATTGACAGAATTTTCAGATTTTGGCCTCTATTCACCACCACAAATGCCCCAAGAACAAGCTGGAACTCAAGACATTTGCAGTAGAGGCCTGGCAGAGCATCACCAGGGATGAAACCCAGCGTCTGGTGATGTCTATGCGTTCCAGACTTCAGGCTGTAATTGCCTGCAAAGGATTTGCAACAAAGTATTAAAAAGTGAAAGTTAGATTTAGGATTGTTTAGTTTGTCCCATTACTTTTGGCCCCTTAAAAAGTGGGAGGCACATATAGAAACCGTTGTAATTCCTACACCGTTCACCTGATTTGGATGTAGTTACCCTCAAATTAAATCTGAAATCTGCAGTTAAAGCACATCTTGTTTGTTTCATTTCAAAGCCATTGTGGTGGTGAATAGAGGCCAAAATATGAAAATTCTGTCAATGTCCCAATATTAATGTACCTGACTGTATATATAGTGATTCTGGAGGACCGGCACTCTGCTTATACTAGCAACAGTGTGCCTCAGTGCCTTCCGTGAGTAATTTAATGAACAAGAGAAATCGGCGGCACTTGGAGACTGTAGAAAAATATTTAATGTGTTGGGTACACATTAAATATTTTTCTACAGTCTCCAAGTGCCGCTGATTTTTCTTGTTCATTATATATATATATATATATATATATATATAATTTAAAATTGCAGTTTATTACATGTGCTTTTAAATGTAATATATTGGGTGTTTAAAAAAATTTAATAAATATATATATATATATATAAAACTTATAGCAAAGTATTGCTTGTTGTTTGTGGAGTCTTGCAGAGTGCTGCCCCTAGGCCTGGACTTGTGTTTATTGACAGGAATGGCACCAGAGGCATGTTTTGATACAGACAGAGAGTGCTGGGTCCTGCTATTAGTGTATATATATATATATATATATATATATATATATATATATACATATATATATATATATATATACACACACACAGTACAGTATATTTTTTTAAACATCAGCAATAGATCACTTGTATAATTTTATTGATAGGGGCCCCAACAACTTTGTTGCCCAGGGACCCCCACAGACCTTAATCCGGCCCTGATCAAAAGTATTCCTGGGGAGCTTCATTAAACAAAATACTGCTCTCTGTATTAAAGTACATAGCATTGCATTTAGTTATTACCAGTGCTTAATAATGTAGATAAGAAAGAAGTGGAATTAAGATTAAAAAAAAGAGGAAAAGTTGCAGCACACAACCAAAGGTGGCGGGGGATGGGGCACAGGAGAGAGGAATACAAATGTTGCACATGTTGCATGAAGGGCCGTAACTAGGGTAGTGCAGCCTCTGCCATGGCACAGGGCACCGCAGTACAGGGGGCGCAGTTTGGCCCTGTCAGTTTTCCTGTTTATTATCATTCTCACTTGTAGCTTCCTCTTCTTTTATCCCCAGCATCTCCTGGCCTCCCCCATCTCTTCTCTGGTCCTTCCCCATGAAACAATGGCCCTTTTTCAGGTGCACTATCTTATGTCCCTATTTAAAAAATAGGGTAGTGGGGGCGCCAATGCTCTCTCTGGCACAGGGCACCAAAAGCTCTAGTTGCAGCTCTGGTTGCATGGTAATAATCTTATTGCCATGCCTGCACATCCTAGCTCCGTCCTAGCTACTAAAATGTTAGCTACCCTTTATACCACGCAATTATTATATTCATTCATCCATTGCTTACTTCAGTCTATACAGCTGATATAACAGCTAGAACTATATGATATACTCTTATAACATAAAACAATGTTCATATAACTTAATGTATGTTTTCAACAAGGGACTATCTGATAGTGAATTATCACACACAGTGGCAGCTCATCCACTTTTTCAGTGCTTCTACTTCCTATATATTTAAATTAAAACCCAAAGCGCATCACCTTTCTCCAAACTGAAAAAAAAGCTCCAAATATGTGAATTACACATAAAAGACCTATAAAACCTTTTTATTATGTGTGTTATTTATTCTGACAGGGCTATGAATGCACTCACTCCTCTTTAGAGGGTGCCCTATTAACTTGAAGGATAGCAAAACTCTGTTTATAAAGTGGCCTTTATTGTAAGATACAAGAGAGGAATCACAGAGAGTAATAATTTAAATCTACACAACAATGTACATACACAGGGACGAGTTTGCTAGCTAGCACCCTTGATAATAAATATACTTTATGGGGTTTTCTTTAGGGGTGTGCACCGGCCACTTTTCGTGTTTTGTGTTTTGGTTTTGGATCTGGATCTTTCTTCGTGTTTTGGATCTGGATTGGTTTTGCCAAAACCACCCTTCCGTGTTTTGGGTTCTGGGTTTTGTGTTTTGGATCTGTATTTTTTTTTTAAAAAGCATAAAAACAGCTAAAATCACAGAATTTGTAGGTTTTTCTGCTCCTATGCTATTATTAACCTCAATAACCTTAATTTCCACTCATTTCCAGTCTATTCTGAACACCTCACACCTCACAATAGTGTTTTTATGTCCAAAACGTTGCACCGAGGTAGCTGGATGACTATGCTAAGCGACACGAGTGGGCGGCACAAACACGTGACCCATCTAGGCGTGAAACTGCAGTGGCAGACAGGATGGCAGTTTGAAAAACTAGGCCCCAAACTGTACATAATGCAAAGAAAAAAAAGAGGTGCAAGATGGAATTGTCCTTGGGCCCTCCCACCCACCCTTATGTTGTATAAACAGGACATGCACACTTTAACAAACCAATCATTTCAGCGCCAGGGTCTGCCACACAACTGTGGCTGAAATGATTGGTTCGTTTGGGCCCCCACAAAACAAGCTGGCAATTAATGTGTCCCTGCACAAACTGGCTCTATGGAGGCAAGATGTCATCCTCATCCTCCTCATCCACCGATTCCTCACCCTCTTCAGTGTGTACATCCTCATCCTCACAAAGTATTAACTCGTCCCCACTTGAATCCACCACCACAGGTCCCTCTGTACCTTCTGGAGGCTGGTCTCCCTGGAAGAGCTGATAATTCATTTTGATGAACATCATCTTCTCCACATTCTGTGGAAGCAACCTCCTACGCCTTTCGCTGACAAGGTTCCCGGCTGCACTAAACACTCTTTCGGAGTACACACTGGAGGGGGGGCAACTCAGGTAAAATAGAGCCAGTTTGTACAGGGGCCTCCAAATTGCCTCTTTTTCCTGCCAGTACAGGTATGGACTGTCTGCCATGCCTACTTGGATGCTGTCACCGATGTAATCCTCCACCATTCTGTCAATGGTGACAGTATCATATGCAGTGACAGTAGACATGTCAGAAATTGTTGCCAGGTCCTTCAGTCCGGACCAGATGTCCAAACTTGGTCCTGCCTGCCCTGCATCACCGCCAGCGGGTTGCTTAGGATACCTAAGTTTTTTCCTGGCAGCCCCAGTTGCAGGAGAAAATGAAGAAGGAGCCGTTGACGTGTCACGTTCCGCTTCAGCTGACAGTGTGTTCACCAGCAGGTCTTTGCACCTCTGCAGGCTTGTGTCGGCCGGAAAGAGAGACACCACATAGGCTTTAAACCTAGGATCGAGCACGGTGGCCAAAACGTAGTGGTCTGATTTCAACAGATTGACCACCCTGGAATCCTGGCAAAGCGAATGAAGGGCTTCATCCACAAGTCCCACATGCCGAGCGGAATCGCTCCGTCTTAGCTCCTCCTTCACTTTCTCCAGCTGCTTCTGCAAAAGCCTGATGAGGGGAATGACCTGACTCAAGCTGGCAGTGTCTGAACTGACTTCACGTGTGGCAAGTTCGAAGGGCTGGAGAACCTTGCACAACACGGAAATCATTCTCCACTGCGCTTGAGTCAGGTGCATACCCCCTCCTTTGCCTATGTCATAGGTGGATGTATAGGCTTGTATGGCCTTTTGCTGCTCCTCCATCCTCTGAAGCATATAGAGGGTTGAGTTCCACCGCGTCACAACCTCTTGCTTCAGGTGATGGCGGGGCAGGTTCAAGAGTGTTTGCTGGCGCTCCAGTCTTCGGCACGCAGTCGCTGAATGGCGAAAGTGGCCAGAAATTTTTCGGGCCACCCAAAGCGTCTCCTGCACGCCCCTGTCGCTTTTCAGAAAATTCTGCACCACCAAGTTTATTGTGTGAGCAAAACATGGGACGTGCTGGAATTTGCCCAGATGTAATGCCCGCACAATATTGGTGGCGTTGTCAGATATCACAAATCCCCAGGAGAGTCTAAGTGGGGTAAGCCACTGGGCGATGATTTCCCTCAGTTTCTCTAAGAGGTTGTCGGCGGTGTGCCTCTTACTGAAACCGGTGATACACAGCGTAGCCTGCCTTGTAACGAGCTGGCATTTCTGAGATGCTGCTACTGGTGACGCTGCTGCTGTTGCTGCGTAAGGTGATACATCTACCCAGTGGGCTGTCACAGTCATATAGTCCTTAGTCTGCCCTGTTCCACTTGTCCACATGTCCGTGGTTAAGTGGACATTGTGTACAACGGCATTTTTCAGGACACTGAGGACACTTTTTCTGACGTTTCTGTACAGTCTCGGTATCGCCTGCCTAGTGAAGTGGAATCTAGACGGGATTTGGAACCGGGGACACACTACCTCCATCAATTGTCTAAATCCCACTGCACTAATGGCGGATACCGGACGCACGTCTAACACCAACATAGCAGTCAAGGCCTCAGTTATACGTTTTGCTTCAGGATGACTGCTGTCGTACTTCATCCTCCTCGCTAAGGACTGTTGGAGGGTCAATTGTTTAGTAAAAGTAGTGGTGTTCCTACTTCCTCTCTGGGATGATGAACGACTCCCAGCAGCAGCAACAGCAGCAGCGGCAGCAGTAGGCGTAGCAATGCAGGATCCTCCGGAGGAATCCCGGATAGGAGAGTCAGTCATGCCAGTGACATGGCCTGCAGGACTACTTCCGATCCTAACTAAGGAGGAAATTGACGAGGAGGGAGTTGACGGTGTGGTTTGCAGGCGCTTGGATACAACAGGACAACGGGATTTAGGTGTCCCTGGACTGCTTACGGTCTTAGCCAAAGTTTCTGAACTTGACAGTAACTTTTTATGAACGCGCTGCAGGTGCCGTATAAGGGAGGATGTTCCTAGGTGGTTGACGTCCCTACCCCTACTTATTTCACCTTTACATATGGTACATATGGCAAGACAGTTGTTGTCCGGATTTGGATAGAAATATTGCCAGACCAAAGAGGTGGAATGTTTGGTCTTCTGCCCAGGCATGACCGTGATGGGCTTTTTCATCCCACGGACAACAACTGTCTCCCCCGGAGCCTGATTTAAACAAACCACATCACCATCAGAATCCTCCTCGCCAACTTCCTCCTCAGCGCCAGCTACACCAGTATCCTCATCCTGTTGTACTTCAACAGTGACATCTTCAATTTGCATATCAGCAAGTGGACTGTGGGTGCTCCTTTCAGCACTTGCAGGGGGCGTGCAAATGGTGGAAAGAGCCACCTCTTCCCGTCCAGTGCTGGGAAGGTCAGGCATCGCAACCACCACCACACTTGGACTCTCCTTGGGGATTTGTGATATCTTCTTAGAAAGCACAGTTCTTCGCTGTGCTTTTGCCAGCTTAACTCTTTTGATTTTTTTAGTGGGAGGAGGGCTTCCATCGTCATGTGAAGCTGAACCACTAGTCATGAACATACTAGGGATCGACCTTAGCCGTTCCTTGCCACTCCGTGTCGTAAATGGCATATTGGCAAGTTTACGTTTCTCTTCAGCTGATTTAAATGTCTTTTTCAAGGTCATTTTCCTGAACTTTGCCATTTGGGATTGTATGTGCCCTCTACTATGACATTGGGCATCGGCCTTGGCAGACGACGTTGATGGCATGTTATCGTCTATGTCATGACTAGTGGCAGCAGCTTCAGCACTAGGAGGAAGTGGTTCTTGATCTTTCTCTATTTTATTTTTATCGGAGAAAGTTTGGTCCTCCATTTATGTTATATCGATTTGATATATACGTGCGGCTAAACACAGAAAATAATTTTTTTTTGGGTTTGGACTAGAGTGTACTTTGTGGGTTACAGCACCCTTTAACGGTCAAGCCAGCCGGCCCTTTACTTATGACACAGGCGCACGCTTGGCACTACTTTGTTGATGCACGTGCGGCTACTGCGCACACAATTCACAAACACAGAAAATAATTTTTTTTTTGGTTTGGACTGGAGTGTACTTTCGGGGGTTACAGCACCCTTAACGGTCAAGCCAGCCGGCCCTTTACTTATGACACAGGCGCACGCTTGGCACTACTTTGTTGATGCACGTGCGGCTACTGCGCACACAATTCACAAACACAGAAAATAATTTTTTTTTGGTTTGGACTGGAGTGTACTTTCGGGGGTTACAGCACCCTTTAACGGTCAAGCCAGCCGGCCCTTTACTTATGACACAGGCGCACGCTTGGCACTACTTTGTTGATGCACGTGCGGCTACTGCGCACACAATTCACAAACACAGAAAATATATTATTTTTTTAGCACTTGGGGGGAGCACCCCTGATGGACAGAGCACCCCCTGGACAACACTACAGCACTCCTTTAGGACTGGGACACTGCACAGGACTTTGGAGTGGACACAGCCCCTATGGAGAACTGACTGCACAACACAGTCCAGCCAGCCCCTATGGACTTTGAAGTAGTGGACACAGCCCCTATTAACAACAGCAGCACAGCACAACACAGCCAGCCCCTATGGACTTTGAAGTAGTGGACAACAGCAGCACTACACTACACTACACTACACTACACTACACTACACAGCCCTAACTCCCACCCTCCCTCTTCACTGTCCACAGCCGAGTGAGAAAATGGCGCCGACGCGGGTACCTTATATAGGATCCAAAACCCGCGAGACTCGGAAGGCGGGATGATGACGTTTTGCCTCGATTTCAGATCCGAGTCAGGCGGGAAAAGTCGAGCCTGACTCGGATCGGACTCGGATCGGGGGGGCTCGGGGGGGTTCGGATTTCAGAAATCCGAACCCGCTCACCCCTAGTTTTCTTTCAGTCGATGACATAATTGAAAGGCTGATTCATTCAAATTATTTACTTTGAGGCTCAATAAACCAGCATTACTGATTTGTTTTGCAGAGTTGTTAAAG
This sequence comes from Taudactylus pleione, assembly GCA_031769625.1. Taxonomy (NCBI): domain Eukaryota; kingdom Metazoa; phylum Chordata; class Amphibia; order Anura; family Myobatrachidae; genus Taudactylus; species Taudactylus pleione. Next base: position 12,496,863 of record JAUIMM010000064.1, on the reverse strand, counting down.
GCAAAATAAGCCACAAACTGTATCAATCTATCTTTATCAATTACACAAACTATTTCCACAAAGGACACCAAACATGGGTTTAATAACATTAAATAACACAGACAATCCCTCCAAAAGGTAGCTCTCCCATTGGTGTACCAACTGTAATTTTTTACAGATCACCTAAATCTAAAATAATTTTTGCATTACTGTCTATGATTCGTTATTAGAGATAATCCAGTAGCAGTAGGTGTCATATTCGAGAAGTAATCGGTATCCCGGTAGTCAGGATGCCAGCGGTCAGAATACCGGCGCCGGAATCCCGACAGCAGTCGGAATCCCGGGTCTAGAATCCTAACCGCTGACGTCCCGATGGTGAGTATGAGGATTAGGGTTAGATATAGGGTTAGGCACTGGGGGTGGAGAGTTATGGTTAAGTTGTGGGGATGGGTTAGGTTTAGGCTGCAGGGGGGGAGGCTGAGGGAAAGGTGGGTTAGGGGGAGGGTTAGCATACTTACCTAATCCTGTTGGGATTCTTACTGTCAGGATGCTGCTGCCGGTATTCTGACCGCAGGCATCCAGACCACCATCAACCCCCATATTTGTTACTAGCCTTTTGAACCTGTCATACACTGGGTCACACTAGTTTTTCTCCCTGAAACTGTCCTTCTCACCCACCTTCCTGTCTTCCTGTCTATAATCTCTGTCCCAACCCATCTCCCTGTCTCTCATTTCTGTCTCCTTCACCACCCATCTCAATTAAGGATACTTACTGACTTTAAACCTCTATACGCTCCTGCCCATACCTTCTAAAAACCTGCCTATACCTTCTAAAATTGACGCTATTTGCGTACGCAGTCATACAGTAAAATCAAGACCTTCAGACCTTGAACATGTTTCCAAAGCACAAAGTATTATTCAAGTAAAGTACAGTTAGTTACACACTGTGATCTAAGTACAATTTAGCGCAAAGAAATTATACAGACCCAAGATACAGTTATACATACGTACGCACACTGGGACCAGTTACCGGCATCCATAAGAAACCTCCATCAACAGCATCAGCATGAAGACTGAAGACTGAGTTCAGAACCCACATATTTATACCTTTACAGAACTAAACAATACAATAGAGAAGTTTGGCATGGTTTCATTGGTTCCCAGTGCGGGTGCATCTGTTACAGGATATTTAACAGTTTGATTCAAATGGACACAGACCAGCCTCCAACAGCCTTTGTCTCCGTTTTCCCCCTGCATGCAAATCTAGGCTGTTAATTTTACAATATACATTTTGGTGTTTTAACTCTCTACGGTCCATAAGTTGAGAATGCATGTTGCGATCTTCACACTGATGATACCGGAAAGCTGTTGAGAAAGAGCAGATCAGTACAATACCAAACACGGCTTACTTATCACGTATTAAACCTTGGATACCAAATAGCCTTTATTTCACAGCATTTGTAATAAATTAATTAAACTTGAATCTTATGCTATAAAGCTATGGAACCTTTTATGTGAATGTGCAGTGTGTAAGTATTCAGGGTTTGGGAAAAGACGCTAGTTAACTTGTGGCAGATGCGTACGCATGAAACTAATAAACAGCGTTTGCATGCATGGGTATTATGCATTCGCTAATGTGCGACATGTTAACAGCGCAACTGTGCGTAATGTGCAGTGTTTATGCATGTGATTCTATTTATGATGGATTTAATATATATCAATATATATAATATATAATATATATATCAATATTGCGGCCACTTCTCACATGCATATCATGGCAATTCTGACATGCAGTGGACATTGCAGAATATTATCCCACTTTTAGGGATGTTATAGCATGCCACATATAATTGGTCCCAATTAAATGCATTTTTTTATTTGCTATTTTTGGATTTGCATATATTCTATGACTTATTTGTGAGAGATTTTTTATTTATTAATATCCATTTTTGTGTCGCCATTACACGCGCAGGTGTACCAATAACACTATTCATTTCAATAATTAACACACTGAGACGTTTTTTCATTTTTTATATTTCACTGGAGAGATTATTATATATACAATTTTAATATTGTTTAATAAAAGTTAAATTTTATCACATGTTTTGTTAGTGCGCCAACCAAGGGACATTTCTGTCTTCTTTTTTATTTTTCTTCCATGTTGTATCTTGTCCTTGGCAGCACGCCCCATAAATATTGAATTTATTACTCTTTATATTGGGGTTTCACACTTATTTTTAAATAAATATTTACTGGTGCAGAAGCTTTCCCCAGATTCCTTTCCCTCTATTCTAAAATTAATTTTAGGCTAGCATATGGGGTATTATCTTAACGTTATTTTTATGGGATGTCACGAGGTGGTTTCAATCCATCTATAATGGGTCTCTAGGAGGGAACATAAAACTACCATTATATGCACACTGCGGATCTTGGGAGATCATGGGAAAGATGTGGGGATGCACCAGTCCTATAAAGGAAGTTTTGAAGGGGAATAGAGGCTTGCATCATTTAAGATGTTAAAATGAGAGAAAAATAACATTTTAATAATACGTTTTACGCATTTCTAAATATAATACATTATATGATGGTGTTCCCTAGTTCAGGGTTGTAATGCAGTTCTACATTTACCTCAGTATTCATATGGGCACTACTAACCACCATCATAATTTCGCTCTTCCGATTTACCTTATTTTTACATTTTCCACACTTCAACACATTAGGAACACACTTGACACATATGCCAATTACTATGATGACAACCAGTATAAGGATCAGGAGTTTACCTATGCTTGCGATTATTTCCTGGACCCACTCCCCTAGACCTGAGAACCACTTCGCTGGGTTCAACCATGAAACCCATTCCTCTACCTTCTCCTCTACTTCAGCTACTGAAGCATTATGGTTCTTCCGAAATTCCTATTTTAGCTGCAGAATTTCATCCATCTTCCGGTCTATCACATCCTTGGGGTCACTGGTGTTATTAGTAATATATGTGCAGCACTCTACTCCAAACTGGGTGGCCAATGTTACACAATACCCTCCCGTGACAGCTGTTAAATAATTTAGCACTAGTCTGTGTTGCACCAGTTCTTTCTTGTACGCTTGCTATTCCCTACCTGTATACCGGAAGGTGTCATCATACATCTTGGTGATATTATCTATCAATTTAGCAAGATCTTGGATATATCTAAAATTTAGTGTACCCCGAGCGATCCTGGTGGGATCCAATGTGACTAAAACTTGAAAGCCAGTTGATTCACTAATTAACTGAGTGGCTTTATGCACGTCACCAGGTATCATATTTCTTTGGTCTCTGTGTTCATACTGTGTGTGAAGATATGGTGATGGTGTGTTTTTATGCATACCAAGCATTTCACCATGTGTAAGGGTCATAATTTCTGCCAGTAGTCTTCCCAAATAACATAACAATTACGGTACTAAGATTGGTCAGACACTCCCCTGATTTGGCATAGCACTCCTCCTCCTGACTCCACTCCATCAGCACTGCCATCAGCTCCCATCTCCTCTATCGGTCCTCCATCACAGAAACTGGACATCCCCAAACAGATCATCACGACAGAAACTCTGGAAGAAAGAACTAGGATGACCACAGCAGACCACTCCATTGCTGAAGCACTGATCTACACAGGTTCACGTTATCTGCCTCGACTCCGCCCCATATCTCCACCGCTTGGTTGACCTTTCTACAGTGAGGGGAATGGACCCAGGTATCTCTCTCGGCCACCTTCAGCAACACCTGATACGGACCTTCCCAACGATCAGTCAAACAACCTGAGCTAAAAACAAATTCGGATCATAACAAATTCCCCAGGTTTGACATCATGACAGTTTCCATCATACATGTTAGAAAATAACATTTACAATTTCAGTTGTTCTTACTCATCTTTGTGAGACACTGCACAGTAACCTCATTATCATATTTTCACATGAGGCTGCCTGTTGAACAGTATCTCAAAGGGGGACAGATAAAAAGACAGTCTGGGATGATCTTGATATTAATACCCATCACCTTACACATGTTCTGGAAGACGTCACCTGTGAAATGAGTACCCCTATCACTTTTAATAATTCTAGGGATATCGTATTTGCATACAAATTCCTGCAATTAAATCCTGTTATCAATAGCTACTGCTCTAAATATTGCCTGGGCCCCTGGGTTGGACAGTATTCCAAGTATTTGACCTTAGCCTGGCATGGCTGCCATTTGTCCTTAGCAACATTGTGTCCTGTGTGTGAGAGATAAAGCACAAGAGTTTAATATCATTTAAACATGACCTAAATACAACAATAAATCATCCACATTTTACATTAGAACAGATCCATTGGCAGGTTGAAAAGATTGGAAAGATTGCGGTTGTGCATGAGGATATGAGTTTGGATGTTGTGTGGGGTGTGTATTTTGACCGTGTGTGGTAAGTGCGTTGCAGTGTTATTTGTATTACTTCTAGAGCTTAAGTACTAATGGCCAGTAGTTTCTCACTCTGGATCTCTCTCTTCTATGAGATATGAGGGTCTGTATTGTGACTCCCCTCCAGCCAGGCTGTGAGGTCTGAACCCCGGTTTTTAGGTTCTCTTTAAGACCGTCCATGAGTATAGAACAATCATGCCCCAGTGGTGAGTGCTATCTTTAATATCTTCTAACCCAGTGTACTGGGTGATAGCCTGCAGAGCCCAGTCGCAATAATCTGCAGATTCACTCTTTTTTTGTTTTATGGTGAAATCATTCATGATGGAATTTAGCTCTGCTCTTGTCCAAGGACAATGCATTACCACTTCCCTTGTGGGCACTACTCCGTTCGCATCCGCATTTCCATTCGGAACAGTTATTGTCCGAATGGGATGCAGACCGGCCGTGCTGCTACCATTGACCTTATTACCTGGCTTTAGGTTTAGTCTGTTGCTGCAACATATAGTATTAACAACTTCCTCTACGGGTGCAGAGGATGTTAGCACTTCCCGTGCTGTTACTGATGTAGATGGTGGCACCTCTTGTGATTGTCATGGTGCAGCATCTAACATGTGTACAGCATGGGAAATGGCAGACATAACAATAGGCTCATCATCCACATCATAAACATTTTCCTTATGGTTACTTAAGAGAGGGTGCAAATTACTTGTTACATTTTTATGTTTTTTTTCAATAACTGTACCTGCACCCCCATCCACATAAGGTGGTGGTGGTGCGCGTGAACTACTGGCAATACCTTCCGCAACGCTACCTTGCCGCACGTGCGTGCTATTTTGTGGCTCGCACGCATTGCACTCTAGCGCCGCGGGTGTATTTTCGGCAATGCGTTCGCGACGCTAGTTTGCGTCGCTTGCACATTTTTAAGCCACGCATCCCCTTCATGCTGCCACAATTTTAAACATTCGTAATATTTTACCTTTTTCCCTCGAGAACGCATCAGACTGATGTGATCCCGGACATTTAACAATACATCCTTATCAAAACTACGAATTCTGGGAAACGGTCTAACACTCTTCATCGTTATCTTAAACCATACGGCACAATACCTTATTGCATAAGCACCTTACTTAGTATGCATAATACGATGGGCCGATCCAAGCGGCGCTTCCATTAGCAGCACATCATTGTCTAACATCTCTATTGTTTGCGTGGCTCCCATCTTGGGACAACTCCTACGTTTTTCAATTAAAACTTAAACTGGTGAAAGGACAGTCAAGATACTTTCACTTACCTGCGGACGCCTTTAAAAAAGGGTGTATCCGCGAACCCTATGGAGGACCTCTAGACGCCTCCACTCACCTACGGAAGTAAAGGCCGCTTCCACTCACCAATCCTTTTTTGACTACGTTGCAACTGCTAGGGGGCAGCAAAGTACCCTTTGTTTTCCAGTTGATTTCATCCACCCTCTCACCAGCTCACAATCATAATCTAACCAAAATTATGCGGTTCAATAATAGTGTTCAAATAAGCCTAACATCACATACATTGATTACTGAATACTGTAATCACACTGGGAGCCGAACCCTAACAAAAATAACAACCCATACACCTGCTTTGTGTAAAGTAAATGGTAAGCTGCTACCGAGTCACTAGGCCATTCGTTATGCCTAGCACTTAAGGGTCCTACGATACCCTTAACATTTAGGTCCTGTGTTACGCCCTAAACAAATATTCACAGTTACACACTTTTTTCCAGCGCAGAAAAATACACGTTAACCCAGTTATTGGCAACAATTGATAAAGTAAACTCAACGGCTTTGTTTAAACACGTGGCAGCACAACCGGAAATATGTATACGCTATTGTGCGACTAGTCGCATATACAATAATGCGACTACTACACAACCGTATGACTTACCCTTAGCTGCGTACGCAAAAGTGCGTCTTTGTTGCGTGCAAAAATGCGACTCAGCCGTGTACACAATACTACGGTACCCTTTTTAGCGTAAAATACTATCAACAAAGGAAAACAAACTTTTTCCTTTCTTGTCCCTGGATTCTAATCAGCATACTTTGACTCACACGATAACGGATAGTGATCTCTCAGCATCAAGTGGTTGCAGGTAAACCCTGCGTGTGGCCACTCCACCCTTTGGTGAGAGATGGATAACCATATGTTTATCGTGTGAATTGTTAAGTGACCTCACTCGAGAGCCCCCATCTAAGGATACTGACTTTAAACCTCTATACGCTGCTGCCCATACCTTCTAAAAACCTGCCTATACCTTCTAAAATTGACGCTATTTGCGTACGCAGTCATACAGTAAAATAAAGACTTTCAGACCTTGAACATGTGTTTCCAAAGCACTAAATATTATTCAAGTAAAGTACAGTTAGTTACATGCTGTGATCTAAGTACAATTTAGCGCAAAGAAATTATACAGACCCAAGATACAGTTATACATACGCATGGGACCAGTTACCGGCATCCATTAGAAACCTCCATCAACAGCATCAGCATGAAGACTGAGGTCAGAACCCACATATTTATACCCTTACAGAACTAGACAATACAATAGAGAAGTTTGGCATGGTTTCAATGGTTCCCAGTGCAGGTGCATCTGTTACAGGATATTTAACAGTTTGATTCAAATGGACACAGACCAGCCTCCAACAGCCTTTGTCTCCATTTTACTCCTGCATGCAAATCTAGGCTGTTAATTTTACAAAGTACATTTTGGTGTTTTAACTCTCTACGGTCCATAAGTTGAGAATGCATTAGGGGTGTGCACCGGCCACTTTTCGTGTTTTGTGTTTTGGTTTTGGATCTGGATCTTTCTTCATGTTTTGGATCTGGATTGGTTTTGCCAAAACCACCCTTCCATATTTTGGGTTCTGGGTTTTGTGTTTTGGATCTATATTTAAAAAAAAAAAAAGCAAAATAACAGCTAAAATCACAGAATTTGTGGGATTTTTCTGCTCCTATGCTATTATTAACCTCAATAACATTAATTTCCACTCATGTCCAGTCTATTCTGAACACCTCACAATATTGTTTTTAGTCCAAAAGGTTGCACCGAGGTAGCTGGATGACTATGCTAAGCAACACAAGTGGGCGGCACAAAAACGTGGCCCATCTAGGAGTGACACTGCAGTGGCAGACAGGATGGCAGATAGAAAAACTAGTCCCCAAAAAGTACATTATGCAAAGAAAAAAAAGAGGTGCAAAATGGACTTATCCTTGGGCCCTCCCACCCACCCTTATGTTGTATAAACAGGACATGCACATTTTAACAAACCAATCATTTCAGCGCCAAGGTCTGCCACACGACTGTGGCTGAAATGATTGGTTCGTTTGGGCCCCCACAAAACAAGCTGGCAATTAATCTGTCCCTGCACAAACTGGCTCTACAGAGGCAAGTTGTCATCCTCATCCTCCTCATCCACCTATTCCTCACCCTCTTCAGTCTTGTGTATATCCTCATCCTCACAGAGTATTAATTCGTCCCTGCTGGAATCCACCACCACAGGTCCCTCTGTACTTTCTGGAGGCTGGTCTACCTGGAAGAGTTGATAATTCATTTTGATGAACATCATCTCCAGATTTTGTGGAAGCAACCTCCTACGCCTTTCGCTGACAAGGTTCCCGGCTGCACTAAACACTCTTTCAGAGTACACACTGGAGGGGAGGCAACTCAGGTAAAATAGAGCCAGTTTGTACGGGGGCCTCCAAATTTCCTCTTTTTCCTGCCAGTACAAGTACGGACTGTCTGACATGCCTAATTGTATGCTGTCACTGATGTAATCCTCCACCATTCTGTCAATGGTGACAGTATCACAGGCGCACGTTGGCGCTGCATCCTTGTTGATGCACGTACAGTGCACACAATTCACAAACATAGAAGAAAATGTTTTATTTTTGTTGGAGTGCACTTTGGGGGTTACACCACCCTTTAACAGACAGACGAACGCTTGTCGCTGCTGCTTTGAGGATGCAGGTGCGGCTACAGCCCACACAATTCACAAAGACAGAAAAAATAATAATTTTTTATTTTCTTTGGAGTGCACTTTGGGGGTTACAGCACCCTTTAATGGACAAGCCATCCGGCCCTTTACTTATGACACAGGCGCACGCTTGGCGCTGCTCCTTTGTTGATGCACGTGCAGCCACAGTGCACACAATTCACAAACACAGAAAATAATTCCTCCACCATTCTGTCAGTGATGACAGTATCATATGCAGTGACAGTAGACAAGTCAGAAATTGACATTGTTGGCACGTCCTTCAGTCTGGACCAGATGTCCAAACCGGCCCTTGACTTATTACACAGGTGCATGCTTGGCGCTGCTGCTGTGTTGATGCACGTGCGGCTACTGCGCATACATTTCGCACACAAACACAGAAAAAAAAGAATTGTTTATTTTTTGTGGAGTGCACTTTGGGGGTTACACCACCCTTTAACAGACTTATGGGACACAGGCGCACGCTTGGCGCTGCTCCTTTGTTGATGCACGTGCATCTACAGTGCACACAATTCACAAACACAGAAAATTAGTTTTTATTTTGTTTGGAGTGCACTTTGGGGGTTACTGCACCCTTTAATGGACAAGCCAGCCGGCCCTTTACTTATGGGACACAGGCGCACGCTTGGCGCTGCTCCTTTGTTGATGCACGTGCAGCCACAGTGCACACAATTCATAAACACAGAAAATTAGTTTGTATTTTGTTTGGAGTGCACTTTGGGAGTTACTGCACCCTTTAATGGACAAGCCAGCTGGCCCTTTACTTATGGGACACAGGCTCACGCTTGGCGCTGCTCCTTTGTTGATGCACGTGCAGCCACAGTGCACACAATTCACAAACACAGAAAATATTTTTTTATTTTGTTTGGAGTGCACTTTGGGGGTTACACCACCCTTTAACAGATGAGCCAGCCGGCCCTTTACTTATGACACAGGCGCACACTTGGCGCTACTTTGTTGATGCACGTGCGGCCACAGTGCACACAATTCACAAACACAGAAAATAATTTTTTATTTTGTTTGGAGTGCACTTTGGGGGTTACACCACCCTTTAATGGATAAGCCAGCCGGCCCTTTACTTATGGGACACAGGCGCACGCTTGGCGCTGCTCCTTTGTTGATGCACGTGCAGCCACAGTGCACACAATTCACAAACACAGAAAATATTTTTTTATTTTGTTTGGAGTGCACTTTGGGGGTTACATCACCCTTTAACAGATGAGCCAGCCTTTACTTATGACACAGGCACACGCTTGGCGCTACTTTGTTGATGCAAGTGCGGCCACAGTGCACACAATTCACAAACACAGAAAATATTTTTTTATTTTGTTTGCAGTGCACTTTGGGGGTTACAGCACCCTTTAACGGTCAAGGCAACCGGCCCTTTACTTATGACACAGGTGCACGCTTGGCGTTACTTTGTTGATGCACCTGCAGCTACTGCACACACAATTCACAAACACAGAAAAAAAATGTTTTTTTGGAGTGCACTTTGGGGGAGCACCCCTGATGCACAGATCACCCCCTGGACAAAACAACAGCACCCCTCTAGGACTACAGCCTTTATGGGACACTGCACAACACAGTCCAGCCAGCCCCTATAGACTTTGGAGTGGACACAGCACCTATGGATAACTGACTGCACAACACAGCCCATCCAGCCCCTATGACAGCAGCACAACACAGCCCAGCCAGCCCCTATGGACAACAGCAGCACAACACAGCCCAGTCAGCCCCTATGGACTGAGTGGTCACAGCCCCTATAGACCACAGCAGCACAACACAGCACAGCCAGCCCTAGCTCCCACCCTCCCTCTTCATTGTCCACAGCTGGAGTGAGAAATGGCACCGACGCGGGGACCTTTTATAGAATCCAAAACCCGCGAGATCTGGAAGGCAGGATGATGACGTTTTGCTTCGATTTTAGTTCCGAGTCAGGCGGGAAAAGTCGAGCCTGACTCTGATACGACTCAGATCGGGGGGGCTCGGGGGGGGTTCGGATTTCAGAAATCCGAACCCGCTCATCCCTAGAATGCATGTTGCGATCTTCACACTGATGATACCAGAAAGCTGTTGAGAAAGAGCAGATCAGTACAATACCAAACATGGCTTACTTATCACGTATTAAACCTTAGATACCAAATAGCCTTTATTTCACAGCATTTGTAATAAATTAATAAAACTTGAATCTTATGCTTTAAAGCTATGGAACCTTTTATGTGAATGTGCAGTGTGTAAGTATTCGGGTTTTGGGAAAAGACGCTAGTTAACTTATGTCAGATGCATACGCATGAAACTAATAAACAGCATTCGCATGCGGGGTATTATGCATTCGCTAATGTGTGACATGTTAACAGCGCAACTGTGCGTAATGTGCGGTGTTTATGTATGTGATTCTATTTACGATGGATTTAATATCATTCCTTACTAACATTTTTAAACTGCAACGCAATGTGTTATTAGTAATGAGATTCACTCTCAAACAGGGTGGAGACCCCCAGCCGATTGCTGGTGCCATATTGTCTGACAGTGAGTTTAAACAGTTCTTTTCATGCAGATTTCTTACCATTGTTCATTCAGTCAAATTCAAGTGTCTGGGCCATATTACAATTGCCACAGCTACACCTGTCCACATGTGGGGTCTCTCCCTTTACATGCAAAAACACCCACAGTTCCTGGTGTATTGTCTTTTCTAATTACTTTTCTCAGGAAGCTGTTTTTCTAGTTGTTTTGGTATTTTTTCTATGCAAGGTTGTCCCCAGTACCAAAAACATTGCCATCTGTACTTAGCTCGTGAGTTGTAACTTAAAATGACGCTGGGAGATCAGTCGCAAAATGGCGTCTTGCAGATTCTTATTTTTAAGATGGAGTCTGGTTGCCATTTGCAAGATGGCGTCACTCCAAGCTAATTTAACACTGATTCTGTCTCAGCCACTAAACCAGCTTCGACACCATATATCTCATCTCTGCCCCCCTTACACCGCATTACCCTGTCTCTTATCTCTATCGCCCTACTACCCATTCTCCCCATTGCAGTCCCTCTTACCAGGGCCATAACTAGGGTGGTGCGACATGTGCCACAGCACAGGCCACTGCAGGACAGGGGGGTGCTGTTTGGACCACCTACCAAGGCACCTTCAGTCACATCCTCTTTTATTTTACACACACATTTCAAAATACTGTCATATCCAGGACTTAAACCCATCACCTCTCACTTGGCAGTCAGACACGTTACAAATGGAGCTATCTGCCTCATAATTTCTGATGGCAGCCCATGAGGCCACACCCCTTTTTCGGGCGCACGTCTTATGTCCCTATTTGAAAAATGGGGGGTGGGCACCAATGTTCTGGCCCAGGGCACCAAAAAGTCTAGTTACAGCTCTGCCTCTCATCCCACCCCCCGCCTCCATCTCCTTCTCTCTCGTTTCTGTCCCTAGTCCTTTTCATCTCTCACCCCCCTCTTCTCCCTTCAGCCCCACTCATCTATGTCCCTAACCCCTCTTGGGAGCTTGCTGTTAGGACAGGACTGTTTTCCAGATGGATCTTGTGTATGTGCAAGCTCCAGAGCCAGGCATCTGCAGCCACAGGCAATGCTGAGTAGTACGAAGTCACATCTCCACTTGCGGTTGAAAAGAAAGGCATAGCTGGGTACAGGGTCGTAACTAGGGTAGTGTGGCCTGTGCAATGGCACAGGGCACCGCAGGGCAGGGGGCGCTGTTTGGGCCTTTTTCAGGTGCTCTATCTTATGTCCCTATTAAAAAAATGGGGGGGACACCAATGCTCTCTCTGGCACAGGGCACCAAAAAGTCTAGCTATGGCTTTGGCTGGGTATGTTAGAAAGCAATGTTCTCTTGTACTTGTTCCTCACTGTTCATACATGCTGGGCACAAGGACCTAGAGTCTGCAGGTAGGTCCGTCCTCTAAGCTGATGTGCTTCTGCACATGTGACTGCAGCCATCTTATTACTTTGTGTGACAAATGTCTTCCACTAAGCTCCATGTGAGAGACCCCAGTATATACCTGCACAAAAGCTGTTCCAGATCCCTGCACCGCTACCTGTCTGCAACATACACTCACTGGCTGGTGAGCTGTATAGGATCCCATTCAGCTCCATTACCAGTGTGAATGTAACTGTTAGTATGGCTGTACCTGTTATCTTTCACCTGCACGCACATAATTTCCAACAGGGTACATAATATTAAAACGCAATGGAATATGTTGGTGCCATATAAATAAATGTTAGTAACTTGGAGGTAACAGGATGTTTGCATATAGGCTAAGTTTAGTGAGAGTGTGTCGAGAGCGTATTGACAGCAATGCGGGCTATGCTAAAATGTACTTATTACAAGGGTTCTGCAGCACCTTACAAAGTACATAAAGAAATGAGCAAACAAGAAAACAGTGATTTATAGTACAATACAATGCAGGACAAGGACATATTTATCAGTGACGTGCGGTTAGGTCAAGGCTGGGGAGGCACACATGGAGATGAGTCTGAGTGCTGGGAGCCTGTCTTACCCCCTACTCACTGTAACTCTACCCTCACTACACTTAAGCTTCAGTGTCCATTGATTCTCCTACCTGCATCACTGTGTCTTCTTTTTCTGCTGCTGACTCAGCTCCAATCTCTAAACACTTCAAGGCATTTCCTGGTCACATGACACGTCCAAGGTGTCCATCCGTGCTCAAGACACGCCCCTCATACTCAGAGGCATGCCTCTATTAGCTCTGTGAGCTTACTGCCTGTGGTGTGGCCCCATCCCCAGCTCTGCAAGCAGTGTCTGACTCTACAGAGTTGTTGCTGCTTCATCTCTCGTCTCCCTGCAGTCCCAGGGAGGTCCACAAAGGTGAGTGTTAACAATAACAATGATTACAATAAACAAAGAATATATTTACTGTATAAGTTATGTCTACTTTGTATTATTCGAATCAATTTTTTATCAAATCTTGGTAAAAACAGGGCGTGGCCTAATCAGGGAAGGAGTGGCCACGCCCCCTTATGTAAAAAGCTTCTTAGCAGCCACGAGCAGTCTCCATGGCAGCCCAGCACACAGCAGTGTGTGCTGGGCTGCTGTCATGCTGTGTGATGTAAGAGGGAGGGGAGCGTGTTGGACCCGGGCCCGGGTAATTTGTGCTCGCTCCCCCCCTCTCGGCGCCCCTGGAGGGGCCTGCCTGCCCTGATTGAATGTCCCTGATATTTATACACATTGCTGCATTAGAGATCAGGTAGTGTGAAGGGAGATGAGATCTAAGATGTAAATGGGAGAGGATTGGGTGAGGGCTTTGTAAGCAAGTGTAATTGGGTTCTTAAGGGAAGGGGAGGCAGTGTAGGGCTTGTAGGAGAGGGAAGGCAGATGTAGAACGTTTGGAGAGGAAGATGAGCCCAGCAGCAGCATTGAGGACAGCATGTAGTGGAGAGAGGTGGAAATTAAGGAGGCCAGATAGGAGGAGATTACAGTAGTCCAATCTGGAGATATCCAGTGAGTGGATGAGGATATTAGTAGCATCCAGGGTAGGAAAGGGTCTGATCTTGGAAATATTTTTGAGATGGAAATGGCAGGACTGTGGGCCTGATTCAGCAAGGAATGCATGTGACAGAATGCACGCACTCGGCCTATGTGTCCGCACGGCAAATGCGCAAACTAGCCAGTGCGATCGGGTAAGGGAACGCAGACTTTACGATATTGATTGACAGGAAGTACCATTTGTGCGTGGTGATGGGGGGTGGTTGGGCGAACACAGGTGTTGGGACGCCATTATAGGGGTGTGCATAATTAAGGCAGTGAGGTGGTATACACCGCCAGATGACTCGATGCATGCATGAAGTGGCCAAAATCTTCAGGTCAGGTCATCCTCTATTGTGCATCTGGGTCCGATGGTTTTCGATGTTACCGATGTTTGTACTGATTGAGCATTGAGTACAGGGAGATGGGTGGCACTATGTATTGCTAGGCGTCTGCATCCTTGTGCTGCGGATGCCATGCATATGCATTGGTTAGCATATACTCACAGCGGCCGGTCCATGCGATCTCTCACATGCGTCCCTTGCTGAATCAGACCCTGTGAGAGGTACTGAGGACCTCATTCAGAGCCGGTCGCACAGAGCGTGCGGTCGGTCTGAATGAGGGGAGGATGTCTTGAATTTTCAAGACGTCCTCCTTTGCGGTGGTAAGGCTGTGGGTTAACACCCACAGCCTTATGACCGCCTAAGGTGATGGTCGCGATGGTCAAGACCATCGCGACTATCGGGGCTTACGACGAGACCCTAGGGTAGGGTCTCCCTTGTCGTAAGCCCCGGAGAGCTTCTGGCTCTGTCTGAGCCGGAAGCTCTCCACTGACATCACTAGTAATGTCAGTTGGGCCGCCCCCAAATGGCAGTTGTTCCCATGGGAACGCCCCTGTTTGGGCTGCCACCCCCCCGGCCCACCTTCCAAACGGGGCGAGCTGTCAATCAACATCGACATCGGCGCTGTCAGTCGTAGCGGGTCTCACGCATGCTCTGTGGGGGGCCATCGACACGGTCCGAGCGCATCTGCGCTAACGACCGGGTCTGAATGACCCCCTGAATGTGTGGTTTGAAGGAAATGGAGGAGTCAAGGATAACTCCAAGACAGCGCACTTGGGGTCTAGAGGAGATGGTTGTGTGTCAATAGTTAATGAAATTGCGGAAAGTGAGGTTATGCGGGAGGGTGGGAAGATGATCAGCTCAGACTTTAGTTGTTAAGTTTAGAAAGTGCTGGGACATCCAGGAAGAGATAGTAGAGAGAGTTGGAGATATGGGTGAGGAGAGAGTGGGAGAGGTCAGGGGGGGAGAGGTAGACCTGAGTATCATCAGCATAGAGATGATATTTGAGGCCAAAAGCACTGATGAATTCCCCTAAACAAGATGTATAGAGGGAGAATAGAAGAGGTCCAAGAACAGAACCTTGGGAAACACCTACCGTTAATAGAAGTGGGGGGAGGAGTCATGAGAGGAGACAGAGAAGGATTGGTCAGAGAGGTAGGAGGACAACCAGGAGAGGCCGTGCCACGTAGACCAAGGGAGTGAAGGATTTGCAGATCTCCACAGTGTCAAAGGGTCTGATTCAGAGACAGATGCTAATGCCATCAAAGCTGTGATTTTGTATGCAATGCAGCTATGAAAATATGCTGTTTGTTGCAAAGATCACTCAAGCATAAGGACGCCCACTGCTACGTTCTCATCTGCGTACGACGTAGCTAACCTATGTAAATATCGGTAACATCAACGAACATCAAGCGACCATCTTGCCCTTTCGGCAGGTTTGACCTGCCGCAGACTTGGCAGCTCTCCTGACACGTAGAGGGCTCTCATGCTGCTTATGCAATCACAGTGGCTAGTTTATGCACGCCCATGTAATGGCGTTTAAATGGTCAGACACGTCTGCGTTTTTTCTAACCATCCCCCCTGTCACCACCCACAAACACTGACTACCTGTCACTCACTTTGTGGTGGATTCCTCTGTGCGTCTGTAATCACAATGTGATCACTGCGCAGGTGCAGTGCGGCTTATACGCATGTGCAATGACAATCGCTCAACTTTGTGTACGTAATCGCCACTGCGTCCGTCTCTGAATCAGGCCCAAAAGCAGCAGAGAGGTCGAGGAGAATGAGCAGAGAGTAATGGCCCTTGGATTTGGCAGCAGGTAGATCATTGCTGACTTTGGTGAGAGCAGTTTCAGTGGAGTGGAGAGGATGAAAGCCAGACTGAAATGGGTCAAGCAGGGAGTACCTGTGTTTTCAAACAGATCTATTGCAGCAAGGATAGTGCTTGTGAAAGTGAGCACTGATAATGATGATGGCTATGAATAAGCATATAGATTGGGGCTGTGTGGTCACTTATAACTCAGCATAAGCATTTGCTGCACACGCAATATGGGTGTAATTACATCCAACCCGCGTTCACCTCAGCCACAGAATGTTTAAAGTGTTCCCATGACTCTAGTGCAGAGGTTCTCAAACTCGGTCCTCAGGACCCCACACAATTCATGTTTTCCAGGTCACCCAGCAGGTGCACAGGTGCACAGATGGTGTAATGGTAGCATTACTGCCTCACAGCACTGAGGTCGTTGGTTCGATACCCACTACGGCCCTAACTGTGTGGAGTTTGTATATTCTCCCTGTGCTTGCGTGGGTTTCCTCCGGGTACTCCGGTTTCCTCCCACACTCCAAAAATATACTGGTAGGTTAATTGGCTCCTAACAAAATTACCCCTAGTGTGTATGTGTGTGTGCATGTGGTAGGGAATATAGATTGTAAGCTCCACTGGGGCAGGGACTGATGTGAATGGCCGAATATTCTCTGTAAAAGCGCTGCGGAATATGTGTGCGCTATATAAATAACTGGTAATAATAATAATAATAATAATTAATTACTCATTTACACATTTTAAAAGTTCCACAGGTGCAGCTAATTATATCACTTGTGATTCTGGGCCTGATTCAGAGCCACTCGTAAGCGGCCGCTCGTTCGCTCCGAGCGATGTTCGCACAACTGCGCATGCGTATGGGTTGTAATACGCATGCGCGAACCAGTCATTGCGGCCGGAAATTGTGTGCTCGCAAAATAGCGAATGCCTGCTAATTTGAGTGACAGGATGAGGCGTTTGTGGGTGGTAACAGGGGAAGGTGCTTGAAAACGGGGAGTGGAGATCCAAACGCAGGCGTGCCAAACGGTCAAAACGGGCGTTTTAAGGGTGTGCATAATTAACAAAGCACCACGTCACTTGGTTGTTTCTTAGCCTGAACTGTTCGCATGATTGCGGTAGGAAAATCCAACCACAAGCACTGCGAGCAGTTCAGATGCCTTTCGATGTACTCGATTAATCTAATAAATAGCGGAGATGACGTAGGATGCGAGCGGCCAGGGGGCGTCTTTACAAAATAGCGAGTGCATATTTCGTTCGCTCGCTCAGACATAGAGGCGTCAACAGACCGCTAAGAGCGAACGCTCAATTTAAATAGCCGACCCCTTTTTCTGAACGAGCAAGCGCAAATAGCGTCTGGCTCTGAATCAGGCCCTCTGTGAGGAGACCTGGAAAACCTGCACTGTTTGGGGTCCTGAGGACCGAGTTTGAGAACCTGTGCTCTAGTCTATTTAGGGTAATTCCATACTGGTTTTTTTAGAGAATGCTAACTGGCTTATTTTGTTTGTGGTGGCATTTGGAGTAAGGCTCCAAAACTATAAGTAATGTTTGAGAAAAATTGTGCAGAAATAAATCATATTATCACTGATTAAGACAACCACAGGTCACAGGAGTTGCTGAAGCCTTGAGCCCACACACCACATTATTTCAGCTCACCCAATGAAAATCTTTGAATGCTTTAAGACACGTTTTGTATTTTAATTTAATTTCACGGCCGCA
The DNA here is from genome assembly GCA_031769625.1 of Taudactylus pleione. Classification (NCBI taxonomy): domain Eukaryota; kingdom Metazoa; phylum Chordata; class Amphibia; order Anura; family Myobatrachidae; genus Taudactylus; species Taudactylus pleione. Next base: position 12,479,047 of record JAUIMM010000064.1, on the reverse strand, counting down.
GTATCTCTTCACAACAACTGTACTACTATACTCAGCAAGACTTGCAATCCAGGTATTGTTCATACAGTAGACAACATGAACATGTCCTCAAATTCAGTAGACTACTGTATATAACAAGCCCATCATCCCAAGCTCACTTTGAGTCTGATACAGATGTGTAATTAAAATGGGTGTTAGAATAGCATATTTCGCTTATATGCAAACTGCATGCATCTGTACCGGCAGCATAGGCACCTGTATTACTCCTAGCCATCATCAGCGTCTGGTTACACCTTCTCTATACTGGATGCTAAATATACAAATCCTAAACTGGAAATATATGCTTACATGCTGGTCTGCATGAACAGTATTTGTTTGAACAAGCCCTTAATGAATTTTGCCCCTTCCCACCCCCGTTCCATATCTCCGGCTTTAAGGTTAGGTATCTTTGGAATGCTGGTGACTCTGCGTTATTGCATTTGCATGCACTCATTTTCTGGCCATGTGCAGAGCATATTTATGTAAGATATGCTACTGAAAGAAACTGGTGTATATTCAACTGTGCATCAGCCCCTTTATCTTATTAAAGGGTTATATTTACACCACTGAATTATAATAGTAAAGGTTTGGCTCCCATTACAGCCCTTTAACACAACCAATTATTGTGAAACACCAGTAAGTAGGGACATAACATGTCCTCACCTGGCCTCTAAGAAAAATTTAGGCGGTGGCCTGGTGATATCAGTTCATCTCAGCATGCACAGAGGCCAGCACATATGCAGTGCAGCCATGTTTGTACTTTAGTTCTCAAACTGAAAGCCCAAACTGGGTTTCACTCCTATGCATGCTGAGAAGGGTATATCGCCGCCTCACGTCAGGCCCAATAGCCACCATAATGACTGCAATCAGTGGCAGCAAGAGGCTGTCCCAAGCCTGATAGAGAAGCATAACTTCCGTGCAGTTCTGAAGCAGTGCTCACCAACGCCCTGTGCTGGCCCTGCCACCAACCCATGATGTCACGCAAGGGGACATGGCCAGCAGCAGCAGAAGAGTGGAGAGCTACTCAGACAGTCTGGACAGCAGTACAGGGTGTGTGTCTGGTGCATCCTTTGGATGCTACAAGCAGCACTGAAGGGTGTGTGTCTGGTGCATCCTTTTGATGCTCCAAGCAGCACTGAAGATGCACTACTGGCCACAGGTTCCATTCCGGCACAGCTCAAGTGCTCCTTCCAATGGCCCTACCTCTGTGGCTATACCCCCTCAACATGCATTCCTGCTTTGAGGCACCACACAGCTTTTCACAAAGTGACGTTGTCATACCTCCACACTTGGCCACATTAGTACCAGGGTCTGACTGATCTCTTGGCGGCCTTTGATGCAATGGCAGTAGTTCCATCCACAAGGGGTCCGCAGCACCTTACAAAGTATGTAAGTGTGATATTCCAGGCACTGACAGGAGCCAATGGATGGTGGAATATAGAAGGCTACCGCCTGGTGGAGCCATTACGTGTCAAAACTAAGACAAGTCAACAACAGGACAGTGTGTTTGTGGTTTCACATGTGCAGTGTAGATCAGGAGATACCATGTAGCAGATTGCAGAGCATGGTGAGCTTTCATAGGTCTGCTGTGAGAAGCAAGAGACTGGGCAAAGTATCATTGTTGAAGTGGTGAGGTGACAGAAGCCACTGAATACATGCTGATGGTGTGCAGAGTGACTGTTGTAGAAGCACCAGTGGAGACTGAGAGCCAGAGACAGTGTGTCAGCACTGTGAATACTGAGAATTATTGACAGATACTAAGAACTGCAGAGAGACACTGAGATCTGCTATATTTCAACTACTGTGTAATCCTAATTGGTGCAAGAGACTGAGTTTTAGTAAACAGTGTGATATTCTTCTTGTTTGAGCTATTAGAGAAACAGTGCCTGAGTTTGTCAGTGTAAAGAACGGCAGCTATTTTGTGTGAATATTGAACTGAATTGAAGAGTACTTTGGGACTGAGTTATTGGTACTTCACAGTGCTGAAGATAATTGGGATATATTGTAATTGGAACTGTGTTTGTTGAGCATTTTCATTTGAAAACCAAAGCTATTGCTCTCTGGAATCAGGAAAAAACATCATTAGATGCTAAACTTTTTACTATTACCGATTGTGGATTACAAATACATGCATGTTATAGATCACAGATCATCTGGCAACAGAGTACTTCAATAACAGAACTTTGTGTGCACTTTAAAATACTGACCAGTTTTGAGGTTTTTGCTAAATCTACCGAGTATTAATCTGTGTTGCTATCACTGTATATCCATGTTTTCCTAATGTTAAAGTGTGTTTAAAAGGGCCCTGCTTATGAAAGCTTACAGTTTAAAATAAATCCAAATTCTTAGATACATGTTTATAGTGTCAAAACCCTGGCCTATCTTTGAGAAACCTGTCTAATATGTTGTGCTAACCATTGGCAGTTTTCCTATGTATACAAAATTGACATTTGGAAATTTTGATAATTCCATTTACATATTCAGTATTTTCCTATTAGCATTAGTAATGCAGGTAATTCAGATTTAGAATCACTTTATTGCATAACAGCAGAAATTGACAAAGCCAGTTATTAAATATCTGTATCCTCACATATGACATTTTGGTGAAAACTTGCTTCAAATTTTAAATAATTTAGAAAGATGCAGCAACTTCTGTATCCATAACAATATTAAATCACATAAGGTGAATGCTTTATTTTAACTGTCACTGGGCATTAGAAACTACAGAGGTTATAATGAATTACTTAAAGTGCAGCCGCTCAGTGTGTGCTCAACAAGATCATTAGCTCAAGGTGCTGCCGACCAACCCATCCATCCCAAAAAGAGTCACATCTTGACCTTTAGCACCATTACAGCTTATTCTATACCTCTCACTCTGACGCTCTGAGCAAGGGCTCTGTGTACAATAGATGGGAAGCAGTGAAGCGATCCCTCATTCATTATCCATGTTCTCTTTGCTGATTGCATGTCTGATCGCTGGTGCGCTGCAACACCACTATTTCACAACAGGTACTGACAGTCAATAAAACTTGTTTAATGCAATGGAGCTGCTCTATTTACTCCACTTAAAGGGGAATTATTTTAAAAAATGAAAGTTCCATTATTTTGTGCAAATACTAAACTTGTTTAAAGCTTCTAAAGAGCTCCAATGATATGACATTGCCTCTGTTTAGGCAAAATAAACTGAATTACAATCAAAAGTTGCTTTGGTTTATTGCTTAGAATGTTCTTTATTTCCTTCATGGTAAATTTGGCAGTGTGAGTACAAAGGCTCAGTTACACATGGGCTTTCTCACAGTTCTCTTCATTTTCTTCCAAAATGAGGAGAGGCTTTAAAAGTTTAAAAGTTAGTGACTTTTTTTCTCTGTCCCTGTTTCACATCCACTACACCTTTCTACAAATCCTTATGCTGGGTACACACTGAGACGATCACACTTACCAATCGGCTATACACACTTACCTATATGTCTGGGCTGACATCACGCATTTAAATTTGTGTGCCCAGTTCAGATGTCAGTGTCGGCGACCCCTGCAGCAGTTGGCGGGTCGCCCGTACACACATGCAGATATATTGGCAACAACTGTGCTACAGGGTCAAACTGATATGTTTGTGAACCACGTTGTTCACAAACATATCAGGTGTACACACCTGTTCGACGATCAAACGAAAGATATATATCGACAAGTACCCACATTACACTGATTCCTCATAACAAACAGAGGGCCTGTTTCAGACCCGCTCGCGAGTGCTGAGCGCTCGCAAGCGGGTCGATGGTGCCCTAGTGCGCATGCGCGAGACCCGGGGAGCGACGGGGAAGCCGTTGCTCCAGGTCTTGCACCAAAGGGGGCGTGCTGTCGATGTTGATTGACAGCACGCCCCCTTTGGTGGGCGTGCCGGGGGCGTGGCTGCCAAACGGAGGCGTTCCCATGAGAACGCCTACCGTCTGGGTCCGGCCCCACTGACATCACTATAATGATGTCAGTGGGAGTGATTTTGGCTCTGATAGAGCCAAAAGCACTCCAGGGCTTGCGGTCACCAAGACCCTACTGCAGGGTCTCGTCACAAGCCCGATGGTCGCGATGGTCTTGACCATTGCGACCATCATCATGGACGCTCGCATAAGCTGTGGGTGGTAAACCACAGCTATGCGAGCGTCAAAGAGGCCACTCCAAGTTTACGTAGGAGGGCCCTGATTCAGAGCGAGCGCTCTGGTCAGAGCGTCCGGCTCTGAATCAGGCCCAGAATCCAATTCACCATACGTACTTTATGAGCCATCACCAACACCCATAGGCACTGAGGGGGGGGGGAGCGGGTACTGATTACCCGGGATCGGGCCTACAGGAGCGGCCCAGCAGCAGCCCTGTTCTTCCGGTGCACCCCTCCTGTCAGCTGTAGCAGCGCCCTGGGCAGCAGTGAGTACTGGGAGACTGCTGCTGCCGCTAAGCACTGCAGTAGTCTCCTCTGCCTGCACCAGATAGAAGGGGGAGAGCGATCACTCTGATCACGCGCAGGGCTGGCACAATGCAGTAAGCGGGGGTATGCAATGCAGGACAGAGATGTGCCATCACCACTCCGCTCCGATGGTCTCTTGCTACTCCCCACAGACACAGTGGCAGATACACAATGAGATGCTGCAGTGCATCTGCTTGCCAGGTCAGCCATTTTGACTGACCTGGTGAGCGGCTCAGGCAGCAGACATGGTAATGGGGTCTGGCAGCTACTGGGGTCCATGTCAAGAACTACTGGGTAATAATAAGTCCCATAAGACTGTGCTGAGGGGTCAGAGGAGCATGAGTTGAGCTCTGATTGGAGGGGCCCTCGGACCTGTGGAGCACAGCAGCAGCGCAGCCTCATGGCAGTGACTCATTGTGAGGCTGTGACTGCTACCTGAAGCTGCTGTGGCTTCTGGTAAGTAATGTGTGGGCACTACAGTGTGGTATAATGTGTTTGCAGTACAGTGTGGCATAATGTGTGGGTACTACAGTGTCGCATAATGTGTGGGCACTACAGTGTGGCATAATGTGTGGGCACTACAGTGTGGGATAATGGTGTAAGCACTACAGTGTGGCATAATGTTGGGGGCACTACAATATGGCATAATGTGGGGGGCACTACAATGTGGCATAATGTGTGGGCACTACAGTGTGGTATAATGCAGGGTCAGTACAGTGTGACATAATGTGTGGATAGTACAGTGTGGTATAATGTGTGGGAAAAACAGTGTGGTATAATGTGTATGGTATAGTGTGGATGCATTACAGTGTGGTATAATGTGTAGGAAGTGGGAACTGCAGTATGGTATAATATGGGGGCACTAGATATATGGAGGGCACACAGGGTCACTAGTTATTTCAAAATAAAATAGCAGCAGCCAGACAGCCAGCAAGTGCCGGTTACTGCAGAGAAGTCAGCAGCACGTCATATATGGGCACATACACACACATACAGTACAATATAGCATGCCTTGAAAAAAAGAAAAAAAATATGTATACACAAGTCTGTGGAGGTCGTTTTTATGCTGCTGTGAGACTGTGAGTGCCGTCCTGCTTGTTGAGATCTACATTTGGTTTGTTGGAAAGGCATCTAAGCTGATGAATTGTATATGGAGTGCCGGATCTTGGGGCTATTTATATATATATATATATATATATATATATATATATTATGTGATAGGATCACTGGAAAAGTGGTCTGTGGCAGGTACATTTGTCCCAGATTCCTGTCTTTTGTGTTTTAAACCCCCAGGAGAAAGTCTGCAGTGTAGCAGGCTTGAGTTTCGGCTTTTTGAAAAGCCGGTTTGGGACCTGGGGGTTGTGGGTGAGAGGAGAGGGAGGGCTCCACCCACGGCCACTCCAGGTTTTGGTTCTCGCAGCCTGGTAACAGGCTTGTTAGCTTTCCACCTGAGAGTGGCCAATATAAGCCTAGTTTGTTTAGGGCTGATTGTCTCACCTGGGAGAGCAGACAGGGAGTTTGCTCAGAGACACTTGAAAACCTAACTGTAAGTGTTGTGCTGTGCTTTTGTTGCTGGTGAGGGCATTAGGCCCTGCCAGGTTCTGGTAGTGAGGGAACTACCTGTGAAGTTAGTGCCCCGACAGGGCTAGGATTTACGTTTATGTTTTCTTTGTGTTATTTCTGATATTGCACAATAAAGACTGGCGCCGACCAGCTTGTACTTGCATCCAGTCTGGCGTACTGTTTCCCAGCTGCCGTGTGTGAAAGGAAGGAGTCCTCTACCCAGGAGAGGGACCCCTAACCTAACTGTGTCACAATATATATTTATATATATATATATATATATATATATATATGGGCCGGTACAATGCAGTCAGCTGGCCCTGCGCAGCAATTCCCTCTCCTTCCTTAAATTTTATAAATACCACCCTCTCTACCCTCACCCTCTCTACCCTCCGTCTCACATCTGCACCTCCTTCATTAATCTTTTATATCCTTGTTCTGTTTCTATGTATGAATATTGTTTCTTGATTTGTTATGCCAACTACATAAATGTCTGATGCTGCTGACTTTTGTGGCACCTTATAAATAAATGATGACGATGAGGTCAGAGATCCCTATATTGACACACATATGTTACCACATTGAAAAACTTGAGCCTAGTCAAAAATGGAAGAATTCTCACACAGAGAACCATTCAGAACACAGAGGGCGTAATTCAGAGAAGTTCGTTCATCCGATGATGAACATTCATCTCCGATGGTTAGGGGTCTGTGCCTGCGCAGGACCCATTGTGCATATTTACAGACCGGGTCCTGTGATTACTCTCGCAGACCCCCCCAAGCTGTACCATGATTTGCATGCTGCGGCATTTGGGGGATGGAGTGGGGATGTGGCTGGCCACCGTTCCCGGACTTGGGGGCGTGACGCCCGTTTTCCGGGAGGGACAAGGCCCGGGTCTTGGTGCTTGCAAATGCAGCAAGGAGGTGTCTGACACCTCCTTCTGCATTTACATTAAGATGGACGGATTGCAAAGCTGCTTGTGTGCGGGTCTTCAATTCCGTCCATCTCTGAATCAGGCCCAGAGTGCAGATCTGCGGAAAAGCACTCTATGAATGAGTACTTATACAGAACTAGGGATAGCCATGGGTGGATTAACCATCGATGGTCACCATCAATGGTACCATTGGCAGTTAACCACGATGGTTTGAAACCATCAACGGGGAGCCATCAATGGTTTTGCCCACTGATGGACATTTCTGCTCCATACCTCCCAACATTGGTGAAGCTAAAGTCAGGACCCCTGCGACCGGAAAGGGGGCATGGCCTCTTTCCTGCTAGGCCACACCCCCTGTATGATGCTGTTTTGGGGGCGTGGCCATATGCTATACCTCCTGTTTTACGTCATGCTGGGGGCGAGCCCTGCCCTCTGTCAGCTGCTGGGCTGCCCCCAACCTTCTCCCTGACTAAATGGATGCCGTACGCATGCGCGCAGCATCCTTTCAGCTCTACCAGCAGTCTGGCATCGCTTCTCTCTTCTGTGCCAGTGTGTCCACAATCTTCCGACTGCCTGTGGGACACTGTGGCCCACGGGTGGGACAGTGGCTGATAGATGGTGGGACTGTCCCACTGAAATTGGGATGGTTGGGAGGTATGAAGCTCTATTATTTACCTAGCAGCAGGCCAATCAAAGGTGGAGACGGGGCTTTGCAGAATATACTTCTCTATTTAAGCATCAAAGATGCAGGGAAAGATTGTAAGGTAATCTTTACTGTGACTTCACAACACGAACCATTAGCAAAAGAGATTTTGAAAAGTATACTATAACAACAAAGAGGTGTTACACATTTACAAATGATGATACAGCACCACCTACAGTCCCTCCAGTACAGCTTGCCAAGGAATATCCTGCAGCTGTTGCTATACTACTAAACAGTTGCTTCCTCAGCAGTGATCTCATCAATCAATTACTGTATGTCATAGGTTCCTAATGAAACGATCGGTTGTGTCACAAACTTGTTCCATAACAAAATGGCTGCCTAAACTCTGTATAATATTGTTACTGTAGTTGTATTTTTATATTTCTGAGTTGGAAAGAGGATAATGAAAGTCACAACTTGTTCTTAAAAAGGACTAAAGAAAACAAACAAATAAATAAATAAAAACTACTGTTATCTGTAGCTCACCACAATTGTTTGCTTCAGAAATGAAAAGACGTAAAAATTAATATACTGGTAAAATAATACACGGATTAAATAAATGAGAAATCAAAAGTTGTATGCTTGCTTGTGATAGGTTTGTTTGACATGGCTGGATGAGGGAAGTACGCAAGGCCGTAAAAATGTGTATTAGGCTTAATCAACAGTGAAAGAGATGCAGACACTAGCCAATGGTGGTCTACATTCTTTCTGCTTAATGGGAACCCCATGGAGAGAAACAGATGCCCTAGCCTTAAGCTGGCCCCACATTGCTATATAAACCTTGTAAGGCCCTTTCATCTGCTCCATAAATGGTACATATGTTCCCAATGAATTAACATTTTATCACTTGTGTAGTTAGAAGATCTCAGATTCAAAACTGTCCACACTACTCTAGTTAATCTGCATTCTCAATGATAACCTTCATCACCTCTCTAAACATCTACCTTGCTGCTTATTGGAGTCATTGCAGATACAAGAAGCAGCATCATAGATGTAATTAACAATTACCTGTTTGCTTTAGTTTGTGGATAATAAATAATATTATAGTGTTCCCGCTAGGCTTCGTGGGGTGCTGTGCCCTGCCCGATTTCAAAAGGGCAGACTGCGCCGTACCCCGCTAAAACAAGCTGCCGGGTGCTGCCCCCACCCTCAGGCCGCAGTGACCCACAGCGATCACCGCCAATGAATAGATGCCAGGCACATGCGCCCGGCATCTATTCACAGAGGCAGGAGAACTTGGGGGCCGCCCAGCATGTCCGTAAGTTTCGGGCACGCCCCCAAGACTGATAAAAATGGGGTGCATCTTAAAAACAAATCCCCTTTTCTTGTAGTCACGCCCCCTATTCGGGCATGCAGAATTGCCCCTTTCTAGGTCTGGCACCGGACCTAGAGTGAACACTAATATTAGAAATATATTCATAGCATTCAGATTTATTACTTGTTTCCAAAATTTAATTTACAAAATACACGTTGGCTCCAACTCTATGGGAATAATTTGCACAGTGCAAGAAGCCTCCACTCTAGAGTCCTTCAAAAATAGACTCAAGACCTATCTGTTCACCCAAGCAATTCAGGCTTGGACTGGGCTGCCAGGGAATCGAGTAATTCTCTGGTGGTCCCCACTGTGTTGTGGCCACGCCCCTTTCTGTGAGGGTTGGGGCTTATAAGGTCACAAACAGGGGGGGGGGGCTTCCATGCATGATCTGGGCCACTGTCATGTATTACAGTCTGACTGTGCTGTGACTGGATGCAGGCAGCAGCCCCTGTGCAGAGCACTTTCCCCTTCCCTCTCATAGTCCACTTCCTCATGCAGAGACTAAGCTGCGCCACTGCCCGACAACAAGGATCTGCTGCTGCTGTTCCTAATGTAGGTTACAAATGCTGCTCTGGAAAGAGGTGAGATGTCGATGTTGCATACATGCAGCTGTACCTCACTGCTGCTAACCACAGAAAACTATTGTCTTTTTAATATTAAAACTAAAAGTACTATAGCTATAAGGATTCCCGATATACATAATGTATTGTATAAGGGGTCATTTTACTCTACAACGTACTGGCACGCCTGCGTTTCGCCGACCACCCCTCCGTCACCTCCCATAAACGGCACTTCCTGTCAATTATTCTGTAATGGGTCTGTCTAGTCACTGCGATCGCAGTCCCGATAGCAGTGGCCTGTTCGCGCACGTGCACTGCGATGCCTGCGCAGAACACAACAATCGGCCGATTGCATGAGTAATCGCAGTTGCTATCGGTAGTGAATCAAGCCCAATGACAACAGGTGCCTATGAATAAAAGGTATTAAGGTAAATTGGTAATATAGTGAAAGACCGATGAAGAGAACATAAACTCACAGAAACAACAATAATCCAATAGTATATCAATGTATCTCTCATAAAATCTGTCAATTAGTTAAAATCGCTATTTTGATCGCGGCTGCATAATTGCACGCAGGTCTGCTGCGAAAATATGCTAATGTTTGCAACTGCTCAGCCAGCAAAGAGATGCCCACTACCACTTTCTCAAATCCATAATACCTTGCAGTCTTGCATGCACATCAGTAACATCGAGTAACATTGGACCCTCATGCACAATTACAGCAGCTCTGACCTGTCTCAGCACACAGGAGCTGATTCATTCCCGCTCGCTAAGATGCAATCGCTCGTAGCTGGCCGATATTTGCAATCTGCGCGTATGCATCGCAATGCGCGTGCGCAAACCAATGTGAATGCTTGGGAAGCGATCGCTCGCTGTGCATAGACAGCCCAGCAGAGTGAGTGACAGGAAAAGCCGTTTGTGGGTGGTGACAGGGGCTGTCCACTAGAAACGGGGCAGTGGAGGTGCGAACGCAGGCCTGACTGAGTGTCTCAACCCCGTTTCATAGGCGTACATAATTATAGCACAATAGTACATAATTATAGCATCATAGTACACGTTACTTGGTTGTATTTCACACTAGTGATCGCAGTGCTTGTGGTAGGATATGGTCAGCCACAAGCGCTGCGTTCGCTTCCGATGCTACTCGATGTAACGATGGTTGCATACACTTCCTTGAGATGACGTGCGAAAGTGGACGTCTTGTGAATGGCTGGTGGGCGTCTGTATACACAAAATGATCACACGCCAAGACATAGTGGGCGTGCTAATGCCTTGCCGTGCGGTCGCCTGCCTTGCTGGGCGTGCGCTGGATTTGCACTCGCAGGGTGCGAGCGAACGCATCTAGCGAGTGGGTTTGAATGAGCTCCAGGGCCGGATAAAGTCATGTGGGGGCCTCGGGGCAACTAAGTTGTGGGGGCCCTTGTCCCCCTCCAATACAGCCACAGTGCCTCCTCCCCCTGATGACACCCTGACAGACCCTGTCTGTCTCTTCGGCACACTGCGTCTCGCTCCCCAGCGCGTAGCCCCCACACTTACCTTATTTGTTTGTTGGCTGCTCACTGCAGCATAGCTCCTCGGATGCCTGCTCCTTCAATGGGTGCAGCGCTGTGTGACGTCATGACGTCACGCACGCTGCACTGATTAAACAAAAAAAAACATTATTGCACCGGCCACTGGCACCGCCGGCTCAATAAAGTTACTAAGCGACGCGGATCCCCGGACTGTCCTGTCCCCTTACAGGTATCTGCCTGCGCCCTGCTGATCATGCAGCAGCGCAGGCAGCAGTCCACAAGTGCCCCCAGTCCAGTGGCGGGCTGGGCCGGGGGGCAGGGTGCCATCTTCCCCCCGGGCCGGTACAATTCAGGGCCGTCAATGCATTTTTTATTTTTTTTTACTGACTATAGCAGCACAGCGCCACCTAGTGGCCGCTGGCAGTACTGCAGGTGATCGGGAGCACATGCAGCAGCCGTAGCAACAGGAACACCTTCAGCCCTGGGGAGGACAAAGGTGCAGGGGGCGCACAGTGCAAAGCCGCTTGCTGAAATGCATGTGGCTGCTGCCAGTGCCTGGTAGCCCTCTCCCTGCGCCGCATACTAGCGGCTTGGCTGTGGCACCTCCTCATGACGTCACATAGGTGCTGACTCCACTCGGAGCTCAGCTCCGTGTAGGCTGTCTGGGGCCGCCTGGTGACTGATGTTGTCTTTCGGGTACGTGGATGTCACCTCCTGCGGGCTGTTGGCTATTGCTTACCACTGAGCCTCAGGCAGTGCTACTCTAAACTACAAAAGGTAAGCAAGCACCGACAGAAATATTTTTGAAAGTAGTTATATATATATATATTTGTGAATACTGTGGTCTGTGTGTGTGTATATATATATATATATATATATATATATATGATGTATATCTGTGTATATCTCTGTATATATTTGTGTGCAAATAAATGTAAAAAAAATGTGGAGGGAGAGAGAAATCAATCACAATCTGCGGGCACTCATACACAGGGGCAAATTTTCTTAGGTGGCCATCTAAAATCACCTGTAGATCCCACACACATATATACATATATATATATATATATATATATTAGGTATGTGCAGGCTCGGATAGGTTCAAGTTTGCACGTGGAGTTCGGATTTTTCCCTCCAAAAAAACGGAACTCAGAAAGAGGCAAAACGTCATCTTACATGGACAAACATCATCATTCCTGGACAAAATCCAGGAATGATGATGTTCGTCCATGTAAGATGACGTTTTGCCTCTTTCTGAGTTCCGTTTTTTTGGAGGGAAAAATCCGAACTCCACGTGCAAACTCGAACCTATCCGAGCCTGCACATCCCTAATATATATATATATACACACACACACACACACACACACACACACACACACACACACACACACACACACACACACACAGTATACACACCAATTGTTTTGTTTAGGGGTGTGTGGGGCCCAAAACATCAACTATTATATATATATATATATATATATATTTCAATACAGTTTGGGCCTAGGGTGAGTGTGTGTTGCTTAGTGTTAGGGCCAGGGTGAGTGTTTTCAAAGCAGCGAGTGGCTGTAACTTCCCTTTATTGTCCCTACCCTCAGCCCCTCTGTAACACACACTCAATATTCCTACCACTTATACTGCCTGTCACTCTCATTGCTTCTCATTTCCCTGTCACTCAGTCACATTCACCCTTGTATAACTCTCACTGATCCTCATATTGCCTACACTCATCATTTACTGTATTCCTGCCAGGCACACTATCACTCACGCTAAGCAACACCCACTCACCCTGGCCCTAAAGCTAAGCGCCACACAGTCATCCTGGCCCTAATGCTAAGTACCACACAGTCACCCTGGCCGTAATGCTAAGCAACACACACTCACCCTGGTCCTAACGCTAAGCACCACACACTCACCCTGGCCCTAACACTAAGCAACACACACTCACCTTGGCCCTAACGCTAAACAACACACAGTCACTCTCGCTCTAACGCTAAGCACCACACACTTACCCTGGCCCTAACGCTAAGCACCATACACTCACCCTGGCCCTAACGCTAAGCACCACACACTCACCCTTGCCCTAATGCTAAGCACCACACTCTCACCCTGGCTCTAACGCTAAGCAACACACACTCACCCTGGCCCTAACGCTAAGCACCGCACACTCACCCTGGCCCTAATGCTAAGCACCACACAATTACCCAAAATGTTACTGTCACACACTAACACTGGTGCTAATGCTGGGCATACACTATACATTTATCGGGGCAATCCACTTGATATCAGCGGGTCACCCTAATAATTGTACTGTGTGTGCGGGCGACCGAGCGTAAAATATTTATCGGTCGGGCATGCCAGATCGTTCAGCATGCCCTTCCAATGTGATATTTTGTAGGTTAAATGTCGGCTGCATTAGGCACTGTATGCCCAGCCATGGCCGACTGACAGACATTTCCCCTGTTCCTTCCCAGTGAAGGAACAAGGAAATGTCGCCTCTCCAGGGGCAAAGCGCAGATCTCGGGCCAATACCCTGTGAGATGTCTACAGTGTATGCCCGCGATATCTGCTGGGTGTCAAGCTGCCAGATACACTGTCTATCGGTCTGACAGACATTTTATCTGGCAGTGCATGCCCAGCAAATGGAACACACTGTAAAATCACTCTCGATGTTTTCCATCACACAGAACGAGCAGGAAAGAGGGGCAGAAAGGAAACAAAGACAGAGAGGGGCAGAAGAGCAAGAGGGGAAAAAACCAAGATGGGATTGAAGAGAGAGAGACAAAGTAGTGGGATCGGAGAAAAATAAATAGTGGAGGGAGAAGGGAGATATGGAGAAGAGACAGAGCGGGAAGTGAAAGACGGAATAAGAAGGGAAAAGTGGGGAGGAGAAACGGGGGTGGAAGAGAGAGTAGAAAGAGAGTTTATAATAATTAAAAAGAAAGCCAGGCAATGCCGGACATTATATCTAGTGTGTGTAAATACAGTGTATATATTATGTGCAGTATACTATGTTTTTAAATGTCAGTCCTTTTGTGGATATTGTTTTTGCTGTAATGTGTTTTTGGAAGAGTATAATAGCCGAATCCATTCTAACTTAGTATACTGAAGGCGGATACACATACATACACACACGCATGCAAGATCAACACTAAGAGGTCTATGTACTAAGCCTTAAAGAGAGATAAAGTACCAGCCAATCCGCTCCTGTCATTTTACAGGCTGTGTTTGAAAATGACAGGAGCTGATTGGTTGGTACTTTATCTTCATTCACTTTAAGTCTCTCCAGTGCTTAGTACTGTGCATTGTGATTTGCAGTGACTAATAGTCACTGATGCTGCCGTGTGCTGGTGCATCCCGTGGCTGAGGGCAAGGGGGAGACTGGGAGCTCCTCTCTCTATTCCGCTCCAGCGCCTGCAAGTTGAAGTGGCAGCAACCGGTAGTTCCGCTGTGTGAGTCTAACAGGTCAGGTCAAACTTTTGTTAGGCGGCATGGGCAATGCATATGTGTTTTATTTTTTTTCCTGTGAGGGCCATTGCGTTTGATTTGTTTTCCTGTAGGGGACAATGGGGCAGATGTATGAAGCTCTGGAAAGTGATAAAGTGCAGAGTGATAAATGTCCAACCACTCAGCTCCTAGCTGTCATGTTATAGGCTGTGTTTGCAAAATGACAGTTAGGAGCTGATTGGTTGGTCGTTTATCACTTCCCAGAGCTTCATACATCTGCCCCAATGTGTTTTATTCTTTTCCTGTGAGGGCTATTGCGTTTTAAGTGCAACCTCTAGTCAGGGTTAACAACACCAGGGCCACTTGTTTTTGTTGCCCCCCAGGCTGAAAGTTGCCAGCCAGCCCCTGCCCCAGTCCCCGCGTCGCCAGTCGGGTATGTGTGCGGGGGCCCTCCTGTGTGTGGGGGCCCCTGGACGACCGCCCCTGTCGCCCCCCCTTAATCCGGCCCTGATGAGCTCTACAGTACTGTAAGTACTCAAGCTGCGTATGCTGTCACAGTGGCTCAATTATGCACACCCATGTAACAACGTTCAAACGAACTGGCAGGCCAGCATTTCTCCAACCACTCCCCTGTCACCATCTCCAAACACTGATGATCCGTCACTCACTCTGTGATGGTTTTCTATGTGCTTGCATGATCCCAGTGCTATCACATGCATGCAAACTGCGGTGCATACACATGTGCAATACGCAACATCGGCCGATCTGTGCGATTAAAGTTCAAATGCCACTTATTTTGTGTGTGTGTGGGCCAAATCAATTTTAATTTTTTTATCCTTATAAAAAATATGTTTATGGCAAACAAAAATAAAAAAAAATAAAAAAATGGACACAATCATTTAATAAAATTATGAAAAAAATCTGCAAAATTCTATTGATGATTTATTCCAAAACGGGATAAAAGGTAATCCCTCAAACAAACTTAGAAACAATACAACGGAAATAGAAACATTTAATTTTGTAAAACAAAACAAGGGTTAAAAACAATTTATGAGTTTGACTTAACACTTAGCAAAAAATAAAAGGACGATTGGTTTCTTGTCCTCCAAAAAAATAAGCAAATAAACAAACATGCGTACAATATTGTTTCCCTAAAAAAGAAACACAAATATTTTAAAAGCCCCCCAAAAAATAAAAATTGTTAGCTTATTGATTGTATGACCCAGAAATTAGCAGCTGAGTAGTTCACCTGCGTTCGGATTTTAGCTACTAAAAAAGGTCTATTTCCTAAACACCTTACAAGCAGATTTGCAATTAAAAGATGATTGTTTTTGTAGCCACAATTGATAAATCGCTACACCATCGATGAGCCCAGGGAAGTACGAAGAGACCATCGTCATTGTGGTAGACTATACCAGGCCACAAGCTGAGCGAGCAGTCTTAATGGAAATTGGATGAGACAGTGACGTATCACTTGTTCCGTTCACATTTGGCGCTCGCATAAGATAATTTATGTACGCCCAAAAAACGCCTCGACATGCCTGCGTTTTTCCATCTCCACCCCCGTCACCACCCCAAAACGGACAATTCTGTCAATCACATTTGACATGTCACTTCCTGTTCGCTGTGTCTACGATTGACTGAAAAATGACCGCAATCAGACGTACGCACATGCGCACTGTTACGACGCATGCGTGGTTGTAAAACATCGAATGAGTACGAACGAGCGGCCGCTTATGAGCGGCTCTGAATCAGGGCCTCTGTTTGAGAGAGAGGTCTCTGTATTACAAACTGACTGTGCATTTAAAGTGCAAAATTGCATCAATTTCGGTGCTGTACCAGCCTTGGACACTATAGTGATTTCTCATGTCCAGTAACTGGCAGAAGGCTCTGTTTGAGAGTGAGGTCTCTGCATTACAAACTGACTGTGCATTTAAACCCCAAACTTGCATCAATGTTAGCACGGTTGGCGCTGTGGTGGCTGTCAGCCAGCTCTGAAGGGTTATAAATGGGAGGGGTTACAA
Organism: Taudactylus pleione; assembly: GCA_031769625.1. Classification (NCBI taxonomy): domain Eukaryota; kingdom Metazoa; phylum Chordata; class Amphibia; order Anura; family Myobatrachidae; genus Taudactylus; species Taudactylus pleione. The sequence continues at coordinate 12,462,517 of JAUIMM010000064.1, read as the reverse complement.
TGAAAATGGAATCTGTGGCACATGCCCAGTGGAGCCAAGCCATACGCCATGTATCGCTATGCCATGGCGTATGAAAGATCATCACTGCGCATGCCCAGTTGTCTGTATTACTATGCTGTTGAATTTTCACACTTGCGCCACTCTGCGCTGTCCCAGACTTGTACAGAATAGTCATTTCATGACTTCAGAAACTGCTACAGTAGTGGGCTCAGTTTGAGAGAGAGGTCTCTGTATTATATATATATATATATATATATATATATATATAGGTAGCAGTGGCAGCGGCACTCCCCAGTAAAGAATGTAAGGCCGGTTACAAAGAACCTAGTAAACTAGGTTCTTTGTAACCGGCCTTACATTCTTTACTGGGGAGTGCCGGTGCCACTGCTGCCTATTTTGTTACTATTTGCAGAGGGCACCCACTAATAGAGGAGAGGAGGAGTGCCAAGCTGTCATTGCACATATATATATATATATATTAGGGGTGTGCACCGGACACTTTTCGTGTTTTGTGTTTTGGTTTTGGATCTGGATCTTTCTTCGTGTTTTGGATCTGGATTGGTTTTGCCAAAACCACCCTTCCGTGTTTTGGGTTCTGGGTTTTGTGTTTTGGATCTGGATTTTTTCTTAAAAAATAAAAAAAAACGCTAAAATCACATAAATGGGCCTTTTTTTGTTCCTACGCTATTAATAACCCCAATAACATTAATTTCCACTCATTTCCACTCTATTCTGAACACCTCACACCTCACAATATTGTTTTTAGGCCAAAAGGTTGTACCGAGGAAGCTGGATGACTATGCTAAGCGACACAAGGGGGCGGCACAAACACGTGGCCCATCTAGGAGTGGCACTGCAGTGGCAGACAGGAAGCCAATCAGCGTTATGGTGCCCATTTGCATGTAGCACGAACCCGGGAGATCCGTGCTACATGCATCTGTGTGATTGGCACAGAGCAATGACAGGTCCGTGAGACCCGTCTGTGCTGCTGTGGTAAAAAAAAAAAAAAAAAACCTGTGTAAAAAAAGAAAAAAATGGCGTGCACCCCCCCAAAAAAGAGCAACCAGCCCCGGGCATTAGTAACCCAGTGCTGGGTGTGCTTAAATACAGGGGACAAACGACGTAGGGGTCCCCTGTACTTAAGCACAACCAGCACCGGGCTAGTCAGAACCAGCGCTGGTTGCCAAAATACGGGGGACAAACGACGTAGGGGTCCCCCGTATTCTGCGCAACCAGCTCTGGGCTCTGATCCGGTCCTGGTTCTGGAAATACAGGGGAAAAAAATGAGTAGGGTTCCCCTGTATGTTCCAGAACCAGCACTGGACTTTTTCTAGCGGGGGGCTGATGCCACAGCCAGGGGAGCCCTTTCACCGGGCCCCCCAGCCGCAGCATCAACCCTGACCGCTAGTCAGCCCACACCGTGACAGTATAAGTTTAACGGACCCGTTAGTGCTCTGTGTCAATGACACAGATGCAAGTAGCACGGATCTCCTGGTCCGTGTGTGCATCTGTGTCATTGAAATACACAGCAGCACAGACTGTGTGCTCTGTGTCACTGTCAATCACACAGATGCATGTAGCACGGATCTCACGAGTCCGTGCTACATGCAAATGAGCACCATAATGCTGATTGGCTGAGAGCCGTGACAGACGGCTCTGTCAGCCAATCAGCACTTTGCCCATTAAAGGCAAAGGCATTTTTTTTAAAATGGCCGCTCGAGGCAAAACCTCGAGATCCGACAGCAGATCTCGAGGTTTTGCCTCGGGAGAGGGATCCGGGGCAGACAGGGAGATCCGAGCTTGGGCTCGGATTGCCCCGGATCCCCGAAGTTCGGGTGGGTTCGGTTCTCAGGGAACCGAACCCGCTCATCCCTAATATATATATATACAAACTGACTGCATTTAAAGCGCAAACTTGCATCAATGTCGATGCTGTCCTCATGAGTTCAGTAACTGGTAGTAGGCTCTGTTTGAGACAGAGATCTCTTTATTGAAACTGTGCTTTTAAAGCGCAAACTTGTGTAAATGTTAGCATGGTTGGCGCTGTGGTGGCTGTCAGCCAGCTCCGACGGGTTACAAATGGGATCTCTGGCGGATGCCCAGTGGAGGGGTTGCAATGGGTTTTCTGGCGCATGCCCAGTGGAGCCAAGCCATACACCATGTAGCGCTATTCCATGGCGTATTGAAGATCACAGCACTGCACATGCCCAGTGGGTTGGGAGTCAAATGCAGCTAAAGTGGGATGTCTTGCTATGACAGGCTTGTGGACAAGTGGTTAGGTGTTCCATCAGTCTACCTGCCTGTCCCGCCTGTTCTAGACCTTAATAATTTTTTTTAAATTCTTCACTAGTTCAGTATTGTTATCCAACCCTTGCTAAACTCAATACATTATACTGTATATGTAGATGTGCCCAGCTACTGTAGTTTGTTGCTCCATATGCTGTGTAGCGCATTGCTAGTCGCATGCTACGCTGTGGTGTATTGAGTCTCATAGCACTGCGCATGCCCAGTAGTCTGTATTACTGTACTGACTGTAAACACTTGCGGTAATGTAAGTACAGTACTGTCGAGCTTTGTCCCGGACTTAGACATTTTAGTGATTTCATTACTTTAGGAACTGCAGTACTGTAGTAATGGGTGAAGTGCATGGCCTAGCGGTCTAATGCCTAGTCTCACTGCTTCTCCCATCTTCTTGTCCCTTGGGTTCGAGACCTTGAAAATATAGTTTTGTTTTTTTTTTAATTATTTTTTAAATCTTCACTTACAGTATTCACTATTCAATACATGTGGAGCGCATGCCCAGTGCTTCGGGAGTCAAATGCAGCGAAAGTGGGATGTCTGTATTACAGTACATACTTTAGAGTGCAAACTTGTGTCAATGTCGGCGCTGTTCCAGACTTAGACACTATAGTGATGAGCAGCAACTGGTAGTGGGCTCTGTTTGAGAGAGAGCTCTCTGCATTACAAACTCACTGTGCATTTAAATCACAAACTTACGTCAATGTCAGCATGGTTGGCACTGTGGTGGCTGTCAGCCAGCTCCGAGGGGTTAGAAATTGGATCTCTGGTGCATGCCCAGTGGAGGGGTTACAATGACAATGGAATCTGTGGAGCATGCCCAGTGGAGCCAAGCCATACGCCATGTATCGCTATGCCATGGCGTATGGAAGATCATCACTGCGCATGCCCAGTTGTCTGTATTACTGTGCGGTTGAATTTTCACACTTGCGCCACTCTGCGCTGTCCCAGTTTTGTACACAATAGTAATTTCATGACGTCTTCTTGTCCCGCGAGTTTGAGACTTTTAAAATATATAGAAATATTTTTTTTAAAGCTTCACTAATACATTATAACAAATTCTAGCATTTCTATGCTACAGTACTTTATGACACTGTGTGCTCAAGAAAGGGGTGTATGGCGCACCAATACAGTACCCACATACAGCACAAAGCTACTGTAGTCGCGCTACAGTATAGCGCTTCGAGTCTATTTCTACTGTGCATGCCCAGTGTGTCAGGATTCACACAATGTATCCTAGACTACAGTACTGTATAGTGATTTCATTACTTTCAAAATTAGTAGTGTATTAGGCTGTTTATAATTGGTGTCTCTATTTTACAAACTGATTGTGCATTTATAGCGCAAAATTGCGTCAAAGTCGGCACTGTCCCAGCCTTGGACACTATAGTGATTTCTCATGGCCAGCAACTGGTAGTGGGCTCTGTTTGAGAGAGAGGTCTCTATTGCAAACTGACTGTGCTGACATTGACGCAAGTTTGCGGTTTAAATGCACAGTCAGTTTGTAATGCAGAGACCTCTCTCTCAAACAGTCCACTACCAGGACCGCTGCCCAGGACCCTTCAGCTGGCCCCAGTGGCCTCCCCAGGCCGCGTAAGTACAGTACTGTACACCACATTGTTTTCTACAGTATCTCTCTCCATTTTTTCCCTTGTCAGTCTCTCTCTCGACCTCTCTCTTTCTCTATCTCTCTCTCCCTCTCTCTCTCACTCTCTTTCTCTCAACGCATCTCCAAACTCTTCTCCTTACACACTAATTATTTCTATTCTTGTGGGATTTTTTTTCCACAGTACAAAACATTCAAGGGCCTCAGGCCACCTCCACTGCCCAGGACCCTGCAGCTAGCCCCAGTGGCCTCCCCAGGCCGCATAATTACAGTACTGTACACTACATTGTTTTCTACAATGTCTCTCTCCTTTTTTTCCCCCTCTCTCCCTCTCTCTCTCACACTCTCCCTCTCTCCTTCTCTTTCGCCCTCCCTCTCTCCCCTCTCTCTCTTTCTCTCTCTCCCTCTCTCTTTCTCTCTCTCTCTCTCTCAATGCATCTCCAAACTCTTCTCCTTACACACTAATTATTTCTGTCCTTGTGATTTTTTTTTCCACAGTACAAGACATTCAAGGGCCTCTGGCCGCCCCCCCCTGTCCAGGACCATGCAGCTGGCCCCAATTTCACTGTGTGTGAATCATGACCCGCTATGATCTTCCATACGCCATGGCATAGCGCTACAGTACATGTATCAAATGTGTATAGACACTACGGCGCACGTGTGATCAATGTATATAATATAAAGTTCAGATTGAAAAAATTAATTGATAAATATAAAATTGTATATAATGTGATAACATAAAAATAGAGTCGTGTGAAGATCTTCATAAGTAGCACAATTTAATAAATATAATGAGTAAAATAAACACTGAAATATTATAAAATACTGGTATATATGCAGATATATAACAATGTATATATATATATCGAGAGTGTAGTATAAAGTTCTTAATCAAAGGTATATCTCCCACATTAGTATTCAATCATATGCTGATAGTATAAAGTCCCATGTATAATTACCGGTACCACTCTCAAGTGCAAATCATATGGGTTATGTCCCAAGTAGATCATATATTCTGCAACCTGTGCAGTCCTGGTCTCCAATGGCCCAATTCGTGAAAGTGGATTTCAGATGGCACAGTGTCACTCTCAAGTGCAGACAACACAGATTGTGTCCAAGGTGGGTTTATAATAACCTGCAGCCTGTGCAGTCCCTTTTATTGGTCTCCAATATCCCATTGAAGGAAAGGAGGTGTCTAAATGGCACTGTCTGTGGCCTGTGAAAATCTGTATCCCGTAGTTGCAGATGGCACCAAGATATGAGTGTGGTTCTCTTTTAGTCCGATGTAGTAATGGATATTCAGCAAAAAAGGAAATCCAATGAATCCAATGTGGGGAAACCTCTGTTCTCAGGCTGACGCGTTTCCCTGTATCTGACAGCTTTATCAAAGGCAATGAATAGTCTATACTCAGCTTGTGCCTATAAATACCCTTTTCAATTAGATGAAAGTATTTCCACCTGAAGATGTAGTTCAATACAATAATATAAAAACCAATAGGGCAAAAGAAAAGAAGATCTAAATGACTCTAATGTATCCTACCTTAATCGGAGACAAAAATACATCAACATCAATCCATCACTATGTTGCTCAATTTATTTTCAAATATTGTCATTTTCCTATCAGAGGTCGCGTGAGCGGATATCCCAATCGTCACTCTCTCACGTGATGTTGCCTCAATACAAAAAGGACCACATGATTGGAGGTCCCAATGATTCCAGACGTCACAACCCACGTGACCTCTCCTAAAAAAGTTACGTTCTTCCACAAGAAGTCACGTGAGCGGAAATCCTGGGCGTCTTTCCCTCACGTGATACTGCCTCAATAGGGAACCACGTAAGTGGAAATCTCAAGATATCTTAGCGTCACATCCTCACGTGACACTCCTTCATAGAGGGACCATGTAAGGGGAGGAACTGATGTTCTAAATATCACAAACTCGCATATTGATACATGAATCATGGATCACATAAGCGAAGATTATAGTGCATCCAAACATCACATCCTTACGTGACATTTGGACCTAAATAATCATCCAGGTTAAAATAATAATGCTTTGTTTCATACACATCGATATAAGTAGAAACCTCAGATAAACAAATAGTAGAATGTTTCTTATTACAATACAATATTATTATACATCTGTTAAAGTAAAAATACTCCCAAAGATGCAATAATATAATATAATAATTTGTATACACCATTATGGATTTTATTCAAAGATACTATTTATCATAAAAAATAATAACAATATTAATCATAAAACCAATAACCCTATACTTAAACTTAGGCTCAAATTTAAAAACTTCACAGACCTATTGTAATATTACTTAATATAGGTATTACAATTGTTTGACGGTCAATGCACCTTATACAATCTTTCATATTATTTTACAGAGCTTATATCTACCAAACAACATATATTATACAGCCAAAGAAAAGCTAATACTAATTTGTATCTATTCACGTTGTATGGGGTCTCCCTTTGAGACATCTAGACAGATATTATTACTGTATGATATGTATAACTTCTCTTTATTTAAAAACATTATCCCTTTCTATGTTATCAACCATATTATTACTGGTATATTGTATATATATCGAACAGAGGAATAAGCACGATGACTAGCGCTTTACAATCATTTTTAATTACATATCAATGTATAATATAATATGTTCTTTTGGGCATGGTATCGTAGAAACCCGTTGGTAAAAATGTGACCGTACAATCACTAAAATTCCTACTTAGGAAAAAACGTGCCATACCCCCTATACAATTAAAAGGATGCAATTCAATTCAATTGCCTCATTAAGGCCCTCTGGGGTTATTGTATTACATTTATAAATCCAAAAAAGCTCCTGTTGACACAATTTCTGATATCTATCTCCTCCTCTAAAAGTGGTGGGGATAAGTTCTATCCCAACCAACTTTAAATCATCTGTTTTCCCCCCATGTCATTCCCAGAAATGCCTGGGTACACTATGGTTTGGTGATTTATTTAATATGTTTCTCCTGTGTTCTAAAAACCTTTTCTTCAAAGAACGTGTGGTTCTACCCACATAATATTGGGGGCAAGAGCATATAAGGACATATACCACGTATCTTGTATCGCAATTAATAAACTGCTTTATATCAATCCTCAATTGTGATTTTTCAATCATCAGGGATTTTGTTCTATTCAATGTATGTTCACACGTAATACACTTCCCTTTCCCACATTTAAAAAACCCCATGGTTTCTGTGGTAACCATTCTTTCTTAGTGGGTTCTTCTTGCAATACAGGTCTAAGGTGACTGGGTGCCAAGAGGTTTTTGAGATTTTTATTCTTTTTAAACACCACTTTTGGTTTATTGGGGATCAAATCTCTAAAATGAGGGTCATATGTAAGCAAACGGTAATTTTGATCAATAATCTTTTTGATTTGAACATTTATTATATTTAGAAACAAATGTTATGGAGTCATTTTGTATAGGATTCTGGGTCATTTTATTATTTTTACTAGAGCCATTGAGGAAATCTATCTGATTAAGTTTAATTGTCTCAGGATATTGTTTATCTCTAAAGCTGGACAACATATTTTCTGCTTGTTTGTCAAATAGCTCAATAGAGGAACAATTCCTTCTTATCCTACAGAGTTGACCTTTTGGAATATTTACCTTCCATGATTTATAATGGCCACTGTGGAAGTGTAAATAGTTATTTGAATCAACCGATTTGCAAAAATTTGGAGTGGTTATTCTATCTTCATGTATACATAGGGTCACATCCAAAAAATCAATAGTGGATTTGTGAAAAGTGTGAGTGAAAGTCAAGCGATACGAATTTGTGTTGAGATAGTCAACAAATGAAAGTGCTGATGCGTGATCCCTATCCCAAATGATAAAAAGATCATCAATATAGCGTCCATAGAGCACCAGGTTTGCCGCAAAAGGGCCCCCCTCCACATGGCGTGACTCAAAGTCACCCATGTAGAGATTGGCATAACTCAGGGCGAACCTGGTGCCCATCGCTGTGCCCATGGTTTGTAAATAATATGTATCTTCAAATAAAAAATAATTATGTGTCAAAATAAATTTAATACAGTCCAAAATAAATTCCTGATGAGTCATTTTCAGATCCCCATCTTTTTCTAACTTGGATTTAATGACAGAAAGCCCTAAAGTATGTGAAATGTTTGTATATAAAGCCGAAATATCTAGAGTAAGAAACGCATAGGTTTCTTTCCAATTTATACCATGAATTTTATTTAAAAAGTGAGTGGTGTCTTTAATATGTGAAGTTAATCCTGATACCCGTGTTTGCAAAAAGTGATCTACATAAAAAGAATTATTTGATGATAGTGAATTAATGCCCGAAATAATAGGTCGACTGGAGGGCGTGCTAAGTGATTTGTGCAGTTTAGGTAAATAATAAAATATAGGAGTGATGGGATAAGGATTAAACAAAAATCTCCTCTCTTCCTTGGATATGACCCCATGTTCAAAAGCTATATTCAAGACATTCAGCAGTTCATCAAGATACCCTCTAGTAGGATCACCTTTCAATTCCATATAAAAGTTATTATCTTTTAGTTGTCTCATAGACTCCTTTATATAGTCCGTTCTATCGAGCAGCACAAGGCCCCCTCCCTTGTCTGCCTCTTTTATAATAATGGAGGTATCCTTTGTCAGATCTTTCAAAGCTTTCTTTTCTCTTTTTGTTAAATTTGATTTATGATCTTCCTTTTTAGAACTGCAGAGTGTCCTGAAATCTTCCATAGTGGCTTTATAAAACTGGTTGATACTATGGGTTCTAACAGACATTGGAAAAAAATTTGGATTTATTTCTGAATCTCTCTGTTTGCTGTACTATAAATAGGGATAGAGTGTGAATTAGCTTGTAGTTTGTCTGGCTCTATATGCCTTATATCTACACTACAAGCTACAGTACATGGGTATGGCTATGGCGCGGCACCACTGGGAATGCGCTACAGATCCCATTGCAACCCTCCCACTGGGCATGCACCAGAGATCCCATTTGTAACATCTCGGAGCTGGCTGACAGCCACCACAGCACCAACCATGCTGACATTGACGCAAGTTTGCACTTTAAATGCACAGTCAGTTTGTAATGCAGAGAGCTCTCTCTCAAACAGAGCCCACTACCAGTTACTGGTCATGAGAAATCACTATTGTGTCCAAGGCTGGGTCAGCACTGAAATTTACACAATTTTGCACTTTAAATGCACAGTCAGTTTGTAATACAGAGACCTCTCTCTCAAACAGAGCCCACTCACTACCAGTTTCTGAAGTCATGAAATCACTATTGTGTCCAAGTCTGAGACAGCGGAGAGAGTGGCGCAAGAGTGCAAATTCAACCACACAGTCAGTTTTTAATATACAGTACAGTACAGACACATTCATAGCGGCACACTAGTTGTTCTAGCAGATGGGGGATGGTGTCCTTGGCAATGGTCACTATTCGTAGCCAATTCAGGACACAAGGGCAGAGCTGACTGCTTACAGTAAATGGCTAACAGAGCGTCCTTTATTATGGTAATGAGAGGCTCTTGCTTGCTTTGGGGGAAGGGACCTGATGCTCTGTGTGTGACTCCCGACCCACTGGGCATGCGCCAGATATCCCATTGCAACCCTCCCACTGGGCATGCGCCAGAGATGCCATTTATAACAATAATACAGAGACCTCTCTCTCAAACAGAGCCCACTCACTACCAGTTTCTGAAGTCATGAAATCACTATTGTGTCCAAGTCTGGGACAGCATCGACATTGATGCAAGTTTGCGCTTTAAATGCACAGTCAATTTGTAATACAGAGACTCTCTCAAACAGAGCTCACTAGCAGCTTCTGAAGTCATGAAATGACTATTCAGTAGTATCCGAGTCTGGGACAGCGCAGAGAGTGGCGCAAGTGTGAAAATTCAACCGCATACTGTACATTAGTAATACAGACAACTGGGCATGAGCAGTGCAATGATCTTCCATGCACCATGGCATATCGCTACATGGCGTGTGGCTTGGCTCCACTGGGCATGCGCCAGAAATCCCATTGTAACCCCTCAGAGATGACCACCACAGCGCAGACATTGACGCAAGTTTGCACTTTTTAAACGCACAATCAGTTTGTAATGCTTTACTTTTAAACAGCCTTTTAAACAACAACACTACTACAGTAGTTTCACTATAGTGTCCAGAGCTGACAGTGCCAAAAAAAATTATTCTTTTCCAGGGCTCGAACCCGGGACCAGCAAAGCGATCACCTAACCACTAGCCCACAAGCCAGCTATATTAAGTACTGCACATAACGGGCTCATCTTTGTGCACTCCACAAACCCGCTGCTGTTTTTAATAATAAAAAAAAATGTCTTCCTTTCCAAATATTATACAGTACTAGTACATATATACACAGTACCCAACCATTAGAGAATACTTCATCCCATATCAGTGAAAGCTGTGCGTGCATCTCATTAATCTACAGTATTGGTTATACTGTGATAACAACTCAGGTAACTTCACTACTGTACAGTTATGTACAGTATGTGTACTGATTTGCATCCCATTCTAAGAGCTTACTGTATGTATGTGATATTAAAAATATTAGTTGTGCGAACATGCAAATACTGTACAGTGCTTGAATGAGATATTCATCCAATTTAACAGTATGGTATTCAGTACAAATTACAACAGTGGAGCACTAGCCAACCAGCGGTTAAGCACTGTATTACATGCTGTAGCGTATCCTTAGTTGAAGAATACCACAGAACGCCACAAGTCCAGCCTCACGTAATGGTCCATGGCGCGACTCAGAGCCCTGAATGATGCGCCTTGAACAACAAACTAGCTGGGCACATCTGTACCTAAGTAAAAAGGCTCTGCCTCACCTGACCGCATATCACTGCTGTCCTCATGACAGTGTGGCCACACCCCCTGATGTGTGCCATTTTGGAGCATGACCGTGTGTCAAGCCCTCATTCTCGTCATGATGGGGGCTTGCTCAGTGCTCTGGGAGCTGCTGGGGAGCCCCCAGATTCTCTGGACACAGAGGGTGTGTGGATGACACGTGCATGCGCGCATCATTCATCACCACTGCTGAGGTGCTGCCCAGTGTCACGCTTTCGGATGGTGTCACCCGGTGCGGTCCACAACCCTCTAGTCACTCCACTACATAAGTAAGATACTGGTTTGGAGCACCCCTCCATTCACACCCTACTATTTACTTACCATACATACAAAGGAAAGCTCTATACATACAATAAACACAAGATTCAAACATCAAATTATGTATACCACCGATGTCAAACTCGCGGCCCAAATAAGCTATTCATGTGGCCCAACCATGTGGGCCCAAATACATATATTATGCGGCCCAGTCACCCCTGCCGCGATCGGAGCTCAGCTGGGCCACATTTAGGTGCAAATCCATCTAATGTAATTGTCAATATCATATATTTATTATTCATAAAATTATCCCCAGAACTTATATCAGCTTTTCATTTTAAAAAACATGTTTGGTGTGTTAAGGTAAATATATTTGTGAATAATGCATGTGAACTTAAATAATTTAAAATGGGCACTCATCAGGCAGGGGAGATGGTGCCTGAGAATCATACATGTTAATGCCTTCTATACTCTCTGGAGGCAGGATTCCCTTAACGTGCTCCTCATAGTCCAGGTGCTCCATAACAAATGGGGCCCACCACTAGTTTTTGCAGCAGCTTTGTATTCTTTGGAAATTCTGGGTCCTATTCATCAAAATTTTCTGGTGGTAATTAGGTTTAGAACTCGCATGGAGTTCTTCCTAATTACCGGAGGAATTCATAATTCCTCCTCTACATAACTATCTATTCCAAAAAGCTGTCATTTCTGCGATGACAGCTTTTCAGGAAATAGTTTTCCCTCTCTACACTACCTTACCGCAGTTGGAATCCGTGCTGCGCATGCGCTGTTACATCTGTAAAACCAGCGCATGCCCAGCACTACCTACAGCTGCGCTAATTTTGTGTGTCAACCCCCCTCCGAAAACCTTTCCCCTGTCCCGCACTTACCTGCCCACTGCAGCAGCCTCCGGCTTCGGTGGCTGTTCCCAGTAGAACGCTGTACAGTTTAGAAAAAAAAAAAAAAACTTTTTTTTTCTTCTACACTTTATTGTGTTCTGCTGGGAGAACACAGTGTCCGAGCAGACACTGGAGCCAGAGGAGGGACCAAAGCGCCGGAGGAAGAAGCAGGTAAGTCTCACCTGCTATTCGCCACCTCACAGTGGCGGATAGTAACTCAATAAAATTCCGAAAATACATAATTTTCAGAATTTGATGAATACCATAATATCCATATCCCCATACTAATGTATGGGGAGTGTGGAAATGAACGCAGGCGGACTTAACCAGGAGATATCAGTGATATCAGTGTGTTAAGATACTTCATGAATACTAAAATAACGATATTTATTCAGACCCGCTCGTGAGCGCATAGCACTCGGAAGCGGGTCGATGGCCGGGCAGTGCGCACACTGCGCGTGCATGAGCCCTGGAGCAAGTGAGAACTTCACTTGCTCGGGGCTCACAGCAAAACAGGGCGGCTGTCGATGTTGATCATCAGCTCGCCCCGTTTTGTAGGCGGGTCTGGGGGGTTGCTGGCCAAACAGAGGCGTTCCCGAAGGAACGCCTGCCGTTTGGGGGTGGCCCTACTGACATCACACGTGATGTCAGTAGTGAACTTCCTGCTCTATTAGAGCAGGGAGTTCACTGGGGCTTGCGGTGGACGAGACCCTATCACCTGGCTACCCGCTAAAGCTGTGGGTGGTCACAAGCTGTGGGTGGAGGCCGGCCATAAAAAAAAAATAGGCCGCCCTGATTCAGAGCGAGCGCTCGCTATTTGCGAGCGCCTCTGAATCAGGCCCTCAGAACTTTTTAAGAGCCCCATTGCATTCACGCCTGCACCAATGATCAACGGATATTTTTCCAGCCTGGCTGCCTAATATTCGTTAACAGCATGAAACAATGGTTTAAAAGAGGGCCACATTTTCATCATAGGAGAATCTTTTGTTTCTCCCTGATTTTGGGGTATATTTACTAAAGTGCGGGTTTTTAGAAGTGGAGATGTTGCCCATAGCAACCAATCAGATTCTAGCTATTATGGTGCTAGTTAAATGTTAGTTAGACTCTGATTGGTTGCTACGGACAACATCTCCACTTCTAAAAAACAGCACTTTAGTAAATATACCCCTTTGTCTTAGAAGGCCAACTCTGATCAGAAACTCCTTGACCTCTTGTTGTTGAATTGCCGACAGGGTTTTTGCCACTGTCACTTCAGGAACTAAGGGCCCTGGATTAACTGGAGGGGCTCGGACAGCCGATAGTACTGTTCTATCTTTCCAGGTGCTTTAACAGATTTATATGGTATATCTGTTCCGGCTTTCTTTTCCCCGGCTGGTAAACTTTGTAATTGACCTGTCCCACTCTTTCTAAGATTTCAAAGGGCCCTTGCCATTTAGCCAAAAGTTTATTTTCCACAGTGGGAACCAACACTAACACTCTTTCCCCAGGAGCAAACCTGCTGTGCCTGTTGAGCCTGTTCCAGGTGCTCTCTCACTATCGGCACTACCGCAGCATTTCTCTCCTGCATTTGAGAAACATACTCAATCACCGTTTTGTAAGGACTAGACTGCCCCTCCCATGTCTCTTTGGCAATGTCTAGTAACCCCCTTGGGTGTCTCCCATACAACAAGTCGAAGGGTGAAAACCCGGTGGAGGACTGGGGAACCTCTCTTATGATAAATACGGCAATAAGTAATCCCAATCCCTACCATCCTTGTCGACCACTTTCCTAAGCACGTGTTTTAACGTCTTGTTAAACCTCTCGACCAGCCCATCGGATTGGGGGTGATAAACCGAAGTTCTTAACTGTTCAATTTTGAACAGGCGGCATAACTCTTTCATGACTTTTGACATAAACTGTGTACCCTGGTCAGTTAGTATCTCCTTGGGTATACCCAGCCTGCTAAAGACATGAACTAGCTCTCTGGCAATGGTCTTGGTTGACGTATTGCGCAACGGGATCGCTTCCGGGTACCTGGTAGCGTAATCCATTATGACCAGAATATACTGGTGTCCCCTGGCAGACTTCATTAAGGGTCCAACCAAATCCATCGCTATTCTTTCAAATGGCACCTCTATAATAGGCAATGGAACTAGTGGACCCTTAAAATGTGGCCTGGGAGCATGATACTGACACTCAGGGCAGGATGCGCAAAAGTCAGACACCTCTTTATGAAGCCCGGGCCAGAAAAACCTCTGCATTATTCTCTCAGTGGTTTTCTCTACCCCTAGATGGCCTGCCGTTATATGACCATGGGCCAGATCCAACACTGTTCTTCTGTAGGCTTTGGGAACTATTAGTTGTTCCACAATATCTTCCCCCTTCTTAGTCACCTGATATAACAAATCCTGACACATTGCCATGTGGGGATAGGACAAAGGACTATCAGGGTCTACGGGTTTACCATCAACTACTTTTACATTCTCCCTGGCTTTTACCAAAGTAGGGTCATTCAACTGCTCCACGGCAAAGACCTCTCTTCTGACCTCTAAATCAGGCAGACGATCACCTGGCCCAACAACACTTCCCATCTCAATGGGAGGCACATCAGTTGGCAGGCCACCGTCACGCTCCGCATTCTCTAGTTCACCAACCATAGTAGAAAAAGGGAATAACTCTGACTCAGAAGAAACTCCCTCCTCCACTACATCGACAACCTTCTCAAATGGATCGGGGTTGTTCACCTCTGGAACAAAACGGCTTTCCCACAACTTCCAGAAGTGAGCAAAGTCTCTCCCCAATATTGCATCGTACACCAGACCATGCACCAAACCCACAGAAACTATAGCAGAGCCACATGGTGTCTCGATGTTCACCTCGGCCGTAACATAATATCGAGTATCCCCATGTATGCAGGTCACACCCACAGTTTTCCCCTTACGCCTCAAGGGGTTCACCAGCTCAGCTTTTATAAGTGTCACCAAGCTACCAGAGTCTAACAGTGCCTCTACTCGGTTGCCATCTACAGTGAGTACACACATGTGCTTATCAGTCTCAGCCTGCCGGTCAGCCATACAGGCTGTCTGTGCAAAGAAAGACCTCCTGCGGTAGACATGAGCAGTATCACATTGCATAGGTTCAGTTGTAAGTGAACAATTAGCGGCAATATGGCCGAAGCCACCACATCGGAAACACTGAGTCATATTAATGTCTAGTCGTTTACGGGGCAAGAACCTTCCTGGCCTGGCAGGCCTGTCTCCAGGTTCTACACCCTCAGTCTTAGGTACATTCCACCGCCCAGCACCCTTCTCCCCTGGAACAGTCTTACCAGTGTCTGTGGGAGTTCGCCGGTGCGCCATCGGGGCTTGGTGGGGCATACTCATCAGCTCCTCAGCCGCCACGTACCTCTCCACCAGCTCGACCAACTGGTCCGCGGACTTAGGGTCTGCATGGCTCACCCACTTGCGCAGAGTCACAGGTAATGATCGCAGGTACCGGTCCATCACGACCCTTTCCACGATCTGTGGTCCCGTCAGCGTTTCGGGCTCTAGCCATTTTGAGGACAGATGGATGAGGTCATGCATCTGTGAACGTGGAGGCTTGTCCCTATGGAACTCCCAGCGGTGGACCCGTTGGGCACTAACAAAGGTGGTGACTCCCAAGCGAGTTAGGATCTCCTGTTTTAGTTTTTTATAGTCCTTGGCATCAGCCAGGCATAAGTCGAAATAGGCCTTTTGTGGCTCCCCAGACAAAAAAGGTGCCACCAGACTTGCCCACTGCTCCTTGGGCCAACTCTCCCTTTCGGCCGTTCTTTCAAACGCGGTGAGATAGGCCTCCACATCATCGCCCGAAGTCATCTTTTGGAGGAAGTGACTGGCTCGTACGGAGTGAGTGGGGGTGGGAGGACCAGTAGTAACCTCTCTGGGCCGGGCGACCAGGTGCTGTACCACCTCTCTTATGGCCTGGCTGTTTTCCGCTAAGGCCTGGCAGGTTTCCTCAATGGCGACCTGTTGTTGCCTCCTGCTGAGCTCCTGTAGCTTGGAGCAAGGCCTTAATAATTTCCTCCATTTTGTTCTGGGGTGTAGGTTGGAAGCTGAACCTTGCCTCTCTGAGCATTGGCTGACGCCTCCTCTATGGGACTTCAAGGACACAGTGTTATTTCCACAGTCACAAATTGGGTGTCTGTCCCTTTAATTTTTAAACGGAAAGTTTTCCTCTCGCTGCAACTTCAGTGTGTGTGGGTGCCAGCATTCTCCACCATATTGTGACACAGTTAGGTTAGGGGGTCCCTCTCCTGGGTAGAGGACTCCTTCCTTACACACACACACAGCAGCAGGGAAGCAGCACACCAGTCTGGATGCAAGTACAAGCTGGTCGGCGCCAGTCTTTATTGTACAATGTCAGAAATATAAAGAAAACATAAATATAAATCCTAGCCCTGTCGGGGCACTAACTTCACAGGTAGTTCCCTCGCTACCAGAACCTGGCAGGGCCTAATGCCCTCGCCAGCAACAAAGGCACAGCACAACACTCACAGTTAGGTTTCCAAGTGTCTCTGAGCAAACTCCCTGCCTGCTCTCCCAGGTGAGACAATCAGCCCTCAACACACTAGGCTTATATTGGCCACTCTCAGGTGGAAACTCTAACAAGCCTGTTACCAGGCTGCGAGAACCAAAACCTGGAGTGGCCGTGGAGAGAGCCCTCCCTCTCCTCTCACCTACAACCCCCAGGTCCCAAACCGGCTTTTAAAAAAGCCGAAACTCAAGCCTGCTACACTGCAGACTTTCTCCTGGGGATTTAGAACACATAAGACAGGAATCTGGGACAAATGTACTTGCCACAGACCACTTTACCAGTGATCCTATCACAGCTCATGCAATAATTCAATAGAATTTTTTTTACATTTTACTTCATATATATAATACCACAAAGGTTGTAGCAATGACACAAAAGAAAAAAGTCAAAACCCTTCCACAAAGGACAGGGTCAATAGGTATATATACCCTTCAATGAGGGACAAAAATTACTTTCAAGTATCACAAATAAAATCAGTACGGTTACCCTGTAATGAGGGAAAGATAAAAATATATAAATAAATAGGTAAAAAAATTACAGACACATACCCTATGAAGGGTAACCGTACTGATTTTATTTGTGATACTTGAAAGTAATTTTTGTCCCTCATTGAATGGTCTATACCAGTGGCGGCTCCTACCCTCTTAGACAAGGGGGGCCGCTGAAAACAGGAGGGTGCAATTACTCACCCATGTCACCCGTTCCTCCTAGCCAGGTCCCGGCTCCTGCTCAATCGATCTGTCAGTCGCCGGGACCAGCGCATGTGCATGCCAACGGCATCCAAGGGGGTGCATCATATGTAGCCCCTAGGAGCCGTTTAGGGCTGGCGGAGAGGCAGAGTAGCAGCTTCCTACTGGAAGCCTCTCTCTGCAATAGCAGCTCGGACTGGCAGTCCCAGGGGGAGGAGACACCACCTCCTGGGGCTGCCTGCTGTATATGTGACTTGCAGGTGGCACTTCCAATAGGAATCCACTGCCAGTCACACAGTGTAGACCAGCGTTTTTCAACCGCTGTGCTGTGGCGAGCAGTTATTTAGTGTGCTGCGCGGTCAGATCCACCGGTCAGAGCTGTTGGTCAGATCTGCTGTGCTGCAGACCGGGCAGCGTTGAGCTCTTCTGGGAGTCTCAGACGTGGCCGGGCCATCACCTATGCAGACGCGGTGGCGTCACATCACAGGTCACGCACGCCGTATTTCTAGTCAGCCCGTCCGCCTGCCCGCCAGCTCCTGTCTCACCAGCCAGCCCCGCGGCCACCAGCTTCACCATCACCGCCAGCTCATCTGCCTGCCTCACCAGCAAGGCAGCCCCACGGCCACCAGCCAGCCAGCCTGCCTGCACGTTGCACTCTGCTGACAGCTCTGCAGATGAGGGACAGGTAGGAAAAATTTCAATTTATATTTTACGTGTACTTTGTGTTTTGGGGGGGAGCAATGTGGGGTGTTTTTCTTTGGTGGCCAGCAATATATATATATTTTTTAACTATGGTGGCCAGCCAATGTTATTTTGTTTCTGTGGGGGCCAATGTAAGTGTTTTAGTCCTGTGGGGGCCAATGTATTGCATTTTATTCATGTGAGGGTCAATGTATTTGGGTTTTAATTTTGTGGGGGCCAATGTGTTTGGGTTTTATTTCTGTGGGGGCCAATATATGTGTGTTTTATTCCTGTGGGGGCCAATGTATGTGGGTTTTATTCCTGTGGGGGCCAATGTATGTGTGTTTTATTCCTGTGGAGGCCAATATATTGTGTTTTATTCCTGTGGGGGCCAATGTATGTGGGTTTTATTCCTGTGAGGGCCACTGTGTGTGTGTTTTATTCCTGTGGGGTCCAATGTATTTGGGTTTTATTTCTGTGGGGGCCAATATATGTGTGTTTTATTCCAATGGGGGAAAATGTATGTTTGTTTTATTCCTATGGGGGCCAATGTATGTGTATTTTATTCCTATGGGGCCAATGTATGTGTGTTTTATTCCTGTGGAGGCCAATGTGTGTGTTTTTTTTATGTGGGAGCCAATGTGTATGTTTTCTATAGGTTGCACATGCCGTATCGCCGAATGGTGTGCCTTGGCAATTTTAAGATCTTGCATAGTGTGCCTCGAATTAAAAACGGTTGAAAATCCCTGGTGTAGACAGTGCAGTCACGGACTGCACTGACTACACTGAGGAGGTGGATTTTGCTGGGGGGGCTGCAGTCCCTTGGCAAAATCCACCATTGGTCTATACACCTATTGATAGGGAAAAAAAGACAAAAATGAAGGTAGTGCTAGTATTTACAGATCCTATAGGTATCGCTTTTAGAGGAAGGAAAAAAGGGGGCTCACCCTCCCTGATAGATATAGTGGATAAAAGAAAAACCTCTAGCGCATCCTATAGATACTAAATAAATGAAATAAGCAGTGATAATTATAATGCAGGTTTATTGATCATGCTAACTATTTTAAAAAACACTGACTTACAACACGTAACAAATAACATAGAACTGTAGGACATACTAACATATAGAGTAGAGAAATAAAATAAAATAAAATAGAATAAAAAAGGGGGATGCAGACACGCTAAATAGCGAATTATTCTGGTCCCTATTCAGGATCAATATCCAGGAAGTTTCCTTTGGTAGTGAAATGTCTTAAATTCAACACATGTAGTCCAAAAATTAAATCCAGGCAGGGGGCGATCAGTTGAAAAGTTTGCCGGCAAACTAAAGGGTACCTGATAAACTGCAGTATAACGTCCAGGTCCCCCTCCACTGTCATCAACGCATTTCACCTGTCATTAGGCTTCCTCAGGATGGTCCTGAGGATTTAATTTTTGGACTACTAGTGTTGAATTTAAGACATTTCACTGTGGTGTGTCATGACCAGAGTTTCTTGGCATGGTGGGCGACGGGTATTACCTGTGAGGTCACTATGGCGGGGAACGTCTGGCGGTGGCGCTGGTGTTTGGTGAGGGGCGTTGGCTGTGCGTGGTTCTGTGCGGGCATGTTGTCATTTTGGGCTGGTGAGGACTGGTGGTGCTTCCGTTCCGCTCCGGCATGGGCGCCGCCATCTTACCTCCGGTCACGTGACCTAATCGCCCAATCAGGTTTGTCACATGCTCTCTCTGGCCAGTCACGGCACAGCACTTGGTATTTAGGGAGGTTCAGAGCCTCACTTCATTGCCAGTGCAACGTGTTTCTCAGCATAGCTGAGAGAGAGTTCCCTGTGCTCACCACCTGTTTCCTGTGATACGCTACCTGCCTGCCTGCTTGTCTGCTCCAACCCCCTGGACTACCCTGCATCCTCCATTACCTTCCCCTTGCCTGAGTACCTGAGTCTGCTGTTCACCCTGCACCTTGCCTCCACTGACACTCTGCTGGATAATCCTTCCTCAGCCTGCATTCTTCATTTCAGCCACTACACCTGATTTCTCCAGCCTGTCATCAACTGGACATTTCCCTATTAACCAGTCACTTCATCGACATTGTTCATTGCCTGTCACTAACTGGACTTTTTCCCATTACTTCACCACAGCTTCCAAGTGCACTTAGGCCCTCATTCAGAGCCGCTCATAAGCGGTCGTACGCTCGTAGTCATCCGATGTTGTCAAACCACGCATGCGTCGGTGTAACAGTGCGCATGTGCGTACGGCTGATTGCGATCATTTTTTCAGTTGTTCGTCGAATAGCGTACAGGAAGTGACATGTCAAATGTGACTGACAGAACTGTCCGTTTTGGGGCGGTGACGGGGATGGAGATGGGAAAACGCAGGCGTGTTGAGGTGTTTTTTGGGCGTACATAAATTATCTGATGCGAACGGCCAATGTGAACGGAACAAGGGTTACGTCACTGTCTGATCCACTTTCCATTCAAACTGCTCGCTCAGCTTGTGGTCTGGTATTCTCTACCGCAATGACGATGGTCTCTTCGTTCTTCCCGAGGCTCATCGATGGTTTTCCGATTTATCAATTGAGGCCTCAACAACAATCAGTTTTGAATTGCCAAAATGCTTGTAAGGTGTTTAGCCAATAGCCTTTTTTTAGTAGCAAAAAACCATACGCAGGTGAACTACTCAGCTGCTAATTTCTGGGTTAGTCAATCAATTAGCTTACAAATTTATTTTACATTTGCGTGTTTTTGCCAAATTTGTTTTCTATTTTTTTAGGGCAACAATAATGTACGCAGGTTTGTTGTTTTTCTTCATTTTTTAGGGGCCAAGAAAACAATCGTCCTTTTGTTTTTTGCTAAATGTTAATTAAAACTCATAAATTGTTTTTAACCCTTGGTTTTTTTTAACAAAAAGAATGTTTAGATTTCCGTTGTATTGTTTGTAATGTTGTTTGCGGGATTACCTTTTGACCAGTTTTTTAATAAATTAACAAGAGAATTGTGCAGATTTTCAACATTATTTTATTTAATTTTTTTTGTTTTTTCCATAAATTTTGGGGAAATAAAAAAAACAAATAACAAATGATTTTAGAAACTCACAAACAAAATAAGTGGCGTTTGAAATCCACAAACAAACAAAATTAATAAAAAAATCACAAGAAAGGAGAGGGAGGTTTTGGGCATTAAGGAATATAGGGCAAACACTGAGAAGGATTGTGGGAAAATTAGCCAGTGCTGTCATCGCCTTTTGGCCCATTTGGCCGGGGTAGGGAGGGAGCCTGAACGGGTCCGGGATGTCCTTCTGCTGGCCTGGCCAGAGGCAGATGTTGTGGCCTCTGGACTAGGCATAGGGCTAGGCACATTTGGAGGGATGGCTGTTGTTGTGCCAGAGGTGGAGGGTCCTGATGTTTTGGCAGCAAGGGAGGCCGGCTCCAACATGTGCTGGCAAACAAGCTGCTCCAGGGCATTTGCTATTCGCACATTGGCCCCAGTATTTTCCACCAGGGCCTTAGCAATGGTCACGTTGGCCGCAGCACTTTGCTCCAGGGCGTCCGCCACCCGTAGCAGATTGGCGTCCATCCTCAGCAGAATCTTGGTCTGCTGATCCGTTTTAATATTGAGATCAGTGAGGAGGCCCACTGCCTGCGAGGGGGAATGCCCTGGACTGTCTGCCACAGGGTCCCCAGCCGGATCTACTGCTTCCTCCCCTGCAGAGCCAGCAGAAATTCTGCGGCTAAAGCTCCCCTTTGGAGCAGACTCATCCGCCTGTGTCTCTGTGAGAAAAGAGTAACATTATAATCTAGATATTGTCCCAAACACATTTCTGAGTTGTTAACATTACAACATTTACCTGGGGCAACATGAGGAGCCGCAAAGTCTGGCATGTCGGTATCCATGTTCGACACGCCAAACGCCTCCTCATCCTGCACACACCCCTGGGCCATCTCCTCCAAATCTGTGAGCTCCAGTGACACAGGGGTGGGACCCCCACCTGTCCCCCTGCATGCCTAGCCCTATCAGTCAGTTTTTGCTTAAGACGATATTTGAAGTCGCTCCATCTGTGGGGTAAAAAGTTGGCATTATTCCGCCAGTATTTGGACCTGTAAACACTTTTTACTAAAATGTAGTTTTTACGTACCGGCGTTTGACCTCCCAGGTTGAACGTTAAAATCACCCACCCTATTGACACCACTGGCTATGTCATCCCACATTTTCCATTTCTGGCTTGCACCCATATTCCTTGCTGCCTGTGGCAGGTTGTCATTGCACATTTGCACCAAAACCTCCATCTCCTTTCTTGTGAATTGTGGCTGCCTTTTTTGGGGGGGTTTAGTTGGCCTACTAGGCCCAGCAGCCTCTTCAATGACATCCTCCACACCTTTTTTTAAATGGGATTAAAAAGTATAATGTAAAATTTTCCCAAAATTATTGTTAAACAGAATCCTTTGGCCCAAAAAAAAGAAATACTTACCTAGCGCCTCTTGGGCAGTGCTTTGCTGCTCTGTAGTCATTTTGGACTTTCAGGTCTCACTACAGCAGACCGATTTGGCTTTTCAATTACGTTTTTATACATGCGTCAGCATTATTCGGCCGCATCATTGACTGTGTGCTCCTATTGTCCGTCCTTAATTTGAGCGGGAAAATAAAGACTATTTATGGCTTGGTGTGACTGGAGTCGATGTGGCATGTTGTTTGTTGGAGGTTTGGCGTTGGAGTGGTTTTGTGGTTTAGTAAGTAGAAGGAGGACATTTTCGGAGCGTTTTATTTCTTTTTTTCTAGCTTATTTCTTTTCTGTTGGTTTATTTTTTTATTGTTTGGCTATTTTTTTGTGATTTTTTGAGTAAGTATTTTAAAAAACACCGTAAAAAATAATAGTAAATAGTTTACAAATGTTTTTAATATTTTTTTTTTGCTTTACAGTTATTTTGGCCTTGCCCCAGTGAAGTTTTTGAACTTTGGGATATTTGTCTGTTTTTGGTAAGTGTTTTTGTTTTCAATGATTTTACAAATTAGATGTGTTGTTCTTAGCATATGTTTCGCAAAGTAATGTTGTTTATTTTCTGGGAAAAATCATGTCTTACCACTAAATGTAGCGTACTATTTAGCGAACTAATGTTTGAGTGGTTTTAACTGTAAAAGTAGCGTACTATTTTACGAACTAATGTGTCTTGATTTAACTGTAAAAGTAGCGTACTATTTTGCGAACTAATGTATCTTGATTTAACTGTAAAAGTAGCGTACTATTTTGCGAACTAATGTGTCTCGATTTAACTGTAAAAGTAGCGTACTATTTTGCGAACTAATGTGTCTTGATTTAACTGTAAAAGTAGCGTACTATTTTGCTAACTAATGTGTCTTGATTTAACTGTAAAAGTAGCGTACTATTTTGCGAACTAATGTGTTTTGATTTAACTGTAAAAGTAGCGTACTATTTTGCAAACTAATGTGTCTTGATTTAACTGTAAAAGTAGCTTACTATTTTGCGAACTAATTTATTACTAAATTTTCTGGGTAAAATCTTGTCTTAACACTAGATGTAGCGTAGTATTTTCTGAACTAATGTGTGCTCCCTTCTTTATTTTTTCACGAAAACAATTTGTTTACAATCATATTTTCTTTAATAAATCTTAAACATATTTTCTACTTTTGAAATGTAGGGTGTTCTGCACATGACAAGTCCCAGGCCTGTAAGCATCTTTGGATTTATGAGAAAAGATAAGTATATTTTTCTTAACACATTTGTCTAAAAAAATAACTACCTGGCTTACCATTTCAGGTTGATGTTGGTCGTATTATATTGGCCATGGTTCCAGAACCCGACCAATGTCAACTTCGTCCCAGGCGTAGGCCTCGTAGGCGTGCAAGGCCCCAGATATATAGAACACGTGTCACCCTTTTGGAATGCCAGATGATGAGGTATTAAGGCGATACCGTCTGCCGCCACAAATCATCATAGACACTCTCTCATTAATAGAGAGTGATCTTGAACGGCAAATTGAAAGTCCTACAGCAATACCACCACTTACGCAATTAATGTCGGTGTTACATTTTTGTGCCTCAGGATCCTTTCAAACCACTGTGGGAATAGTTGCGGGAATATCCCAATCCTCCTTTTCAAGGATCCTGAGGGCAGTGATGGAGGCCCTTTTTAAACACCTCCATCATTTTATTAAAATGCCATTGGATATGGGTACCCTTAATGTGGCGAAGGCCAATTTTTACCAAATAGCTGGCTTCCCACACAACATAGGGGTTGTGGATGGCACTCACATACCACTTCAGCCTCCAGCAAGGCTGGAGGCTATTTTTAGGAACCGCAAGTGATGCCTCCCTCCAGATCCTGTCCCTGAATGTCAAATTCCCCGGCAGTGCACATGATTCCTTCGTCATCCGGCAATCAGGGATTTGGCACAAATGAATCAACCTACAAGCTGGTGATGCGTGGCTTCTGGGTAAGTTGAAAACTTCTGTTGAAACCAATGCAAAGCTTGTTACACAATGGTTCTGATGTTTGTTTTTATATTTTCACAGGAGACAGTGGTTACCCTTGCACGCCCTGGCTGCTCACTCCTTATTTGGTTCCCACACCAGGGTCACAAAGTGAGTATAATTCCGCACTTACAGCCACCAGGCAGGTGGTGGAGTGCTGTATCGGCCTTTTAAAAGGCCAATTCAGATGCCTCCACCGCTCTGGTGGCGAGCTCATGTATTTGCCGGATATGGTTTCGAAAATTGTGGTCCTGTGTGGGATATTTCACAACATTGCCATAAGGAGTGGTGTCCCAATGCAGCCAGAGGATGCCTTGCCTGAGGATGGCCCCCCTGAGGTTGGTCGGAGGTCAGTATGTGGGGGGGCCATATGCGAGGATGTGGTGGCCAGATTTTTTAGGTAATTATGGTAAAAAATTAAGTTAATTGACACATGTAGACATGTAAGATTTTAATGGCCAATTTGAATTTGTGTTTTATCTTTTTTTGTCTTTTATTCCATAAAATTAACATAAAAAACGATGCCTACTACCTGATCCAAACACTTGACTTCATGTGGCCACATTGGATATAACTTGTGGAACAGTGATTTCTTCACCTCATTTGTGGATTCATGTTGCCATGCTACTTCTTCAAACAGTTCTTGGTTGTTGTTGTTATTTTGTTCTTTTTGGTGTTGGTTGTATTTTTGAGTGTGTTTTCACTGTGTGAATTGATTGTGACAATTCACTTTGTGTTTATTCTTTGTGTGCATTAAATTTGTGTTTAACGTTAAACAAACATTTCCTTGGTAAATTACAAGCAAGTGTAACCTGGTCCAAAAAAGGCAAACTTGCATAATGGCTAATCCTGTAATGTGTTAAATTGTAAAGTATTTTACCCTGCTTTGTGGCTAAAAACAAACACCGAAGGTATTATGGTGAATCAGTATGTTTTCTAGTCTAGGCCTAAGCTGGTTTGATTTAATTTTTACATTACCCACAAATTTTTTTTTTTTAAATTGCTGTTAATTCTACAAACCTATTGGTATTGTTAGGTGTTTAATGTGCCAGCTTACATACTTACTTGAGCTTTCTACAATTTAATTTACATTACTTAAAAAAACATGCTACAATAGTCGACTTATGTAAGGTCCAACAATCTAATATTTACAGACAAGGAATGAGACTTTAATAAATCAAAATATATTTTATTTGTTTAAACATTATTAGGGCGAAAATATCAAAAATTAGTGGTGCTGGAGCGCCAACAAATGATCCAGGACCACGAGCATGCCTACTACATGGCCCCTCAAGCTCTGCAAGCCGGAAATCAGTTCTTGGTTCCGCCTCTGGTCCTCTGTGGGTTAAAAAAAGTGTGGATTACTAAAATGACACCTTAATTTATATGTTTCCAAACAACTTAAAAATCAGACTATATTTAAAAAAAGAGAAAAAAATAAATAAATAAAAATACCACTAAAAATAGGGAGAACTACGCCAAAATACTACATTTGTTGTTACCGTAAACAAGAAAGACACAAGTATGAGTGTTTGGACATATGTCATATGTGTAAGGCGAAAACATCGTAGACATTGTTTGACAAAGATATATATCCAAAACATTAGAAATACTTAACAAATTGGAAATGCACAGGCAAAAGGACAACATCACCCAAAAACAAAATAATGCAAAAGCAACCATAGTTTAAAAGGGAAACATACCGGTCATAATGATGACTGGGCCTGGAGCCCCGACATTGTCCTCCTCAGAGGTGGGCCAGTGCTGTTCGGATGGAGGAGGGGTGATTTGGCTGGAAGTGGAGGGTGAGGAAAAGAGAGGGGTGGGTGGAGGGGAGGGTGATGAAAAGAGAGGGGGGGTGGAGGGGAGGGTGATGAAAAGAGAGGGGGGGGTGGAGGGGAGGGTGAATTTTGAGGGATGGCAATGTGATGAGAGGGAGGGGCATCACGGTCTGCCAGGTCTGGGGTGGAGGGGGAATTTGGGGAAGGTTGGGGAGAGGAGGTTTGGGTGGGAGTGGGGGATAGGGGACGAGCACGACGTCGTTGACGTCGTAGACGTCGTAGTCTGTGCTCAGCCCCTAAATGATGGATAAAAATTTATATTATTAAATATTTTTTTTTTTTTTTCAAAATTAACACACCCAAAAAAAAAAAAAATGCGATGCGGAAAACATGCACACGCAGGTATGTCCTAAATGAAGAATCAGGGCTAGACAGAAAACAGGCACACGCAGGTATGTCCAAAATAAAGAAACAGGGCTAGACGGAAAACAGGCACACGCAGGTATGTCCTAAATGAAGAAACAGGGCTGGGCGGAAAACAGGCACAGGCAGGTATGTCCTAAATAAAGAAACAGGGCTAGACGGAAAACATGCACACGCAGGTATGCTTACATTTAAAATGTTAAAAAAATACACTTACTTTCCTGAATTTGCTGACGCAAATTCTCCAAAAGGCGTGGGGATCTGCGGCGTAGATCGGACCATCGCCTTTCGAGCTGGCCGATATTGCGGTGGTAGCCCAACCTACGGAGCCGGCACCGCACCTCCGTATAGGCTTGCCGCTTGCAGCGGTTAGTGATGGGGGCCGGATGATCTGTTATTCTCCGGTCCATCACATCTGTGAGGACCAGGAGTTTGCGACGACAAAATGCTGCGGCTCTCATGATGGCAATGATTTTTTTCAACACAAAACAGTTTTAATAAAACCAGAAAAAATTTGATTGGCTAATGTACTTTGAAAATTAACAGAAAGCATTCTTTTGGTTATTGTATGAGTCATGTGACCTACACCCTCACAAATATAATGTGAGTTATGATTAGGGGTGTGCACCGGCCACTTTTCGTGTTTTGTGTTTTGGATCTGGATCTTCCTTCGTGTTTTGGATCTGGATTGGTTTTGCCAAAACCACCCTTCCGTGTTTTGGGTTCTGGGTTTTGTGTTTTGGATCTGTATTTTTTAAAAAAAAAGCATAAAAACAGCTAAAATCACAGAATGTGTTGGTTTTTCTGCTCCTATGCTATTATTAACCTCAATAACCTTAATTTCCACTAATTTCCAGTCTATTCTGAACACCTCACAATAGTGTTTTTATGTCCAAAAGGTTGCACCGAGGTAGCTGGATGACTATGCTAAGCGACACGAGTGGGCGGCAGAAACACGTGACACATCTAGGAGTGATACTGCAGTGGCAGACAAGATGGCAGTTTGAAAACTAGGCCCAAAACTGTACATAATGCAAAGAAAAAAAAAAGGTGCAAGATGGAATTGTCCTTGGGCCCTCCCACCCACCCTTATGTTGTATAAACAGGACATGCACACTTTAACAAACCAATCATTTCAGCGCCAGGGTTTGCCACACAACTGTGGCTGAAATGATTGGTTCGTTTGGGCCCCCACAAAACAAGCTGGCAATTAATCTGTCCCTGCACAAACTGGCTCTACGGAGGCAAGATGTCGTCCTCATCCTCCTCATCCACCGATTCCTCACCCTCTTCAGTGTTGTGTACATCATCATCCTCATAGAGTATTAACTCGTCCCCACTGGAATCAACCACCACAGGTCCCTCTGTACGTTCTGGAGGCTGGTCTCCCTGGAAGAGTCGATAATTCATTTTTATGAACATCATCTTCTCCACATTTTGTGGAAGCAACCTCCTACGCCTTTCGCTGACAAGGTTCCTGGCTGCACTAAACACTCTTTCGGAGTACACACTGGAGGGGGGGGGGCAACTCAGGTAAAATAGAGCCAGTTTGTACAGGGGCCTCCAAATTGCCTCTTTTTCCTGCCAGTACAGGTATGGACTGTCTGACATGCCTACTTGGATGCTGTCACCGATGTAATCCTCCACCATTCTGTCAATGGTGACAGTATCATATGTAGTGACAGTAGACATGTCAGAAATTGTTGCCAGGTCCTTCAGTCCGGACCAGATGTCCAAACTTGGCCCTGCCTGCCCTGCATCACCGCCAGCAGGTTGCTTTTACCTGGCAGCCCCAGTTGCGGGAGAAAATGAAGATGGAGCTCTTGACGTGTCACGTTCTGCTTCAGCTGACAGTGTTTTCACCAGCAGGTCTTTGCACCTCTGCAGGCTTGTGTCGGCCGGAAAGAGAGACACCACATAGGCTTTAAACCTAGGATCGAGCACGGTGGCCAAAATGTAGTGGTCTGATTTCAACAGATTGACCACCCTGGAATCCTGGCACAGCGAATGAAGGGCTTCATCCACAAGTCCCACATGCCGAGCGGAATCGCGCCGTCTTAGCTCCTCCTTCACTTTCTCCAGCTGCTTCTGCAAAATCCTGATGAGGGGAATGACCTGACTCAAGCTGGCAGTGTCTGAACTGACTTCACGTGTGGCAAGTTCGAAGGGCTGGAGAACCTTGCACAACACAGAAATCATTCTCCACTGCGCTTGAGTCAGGTGCATACCCCCTCCTTTGCCTATGTCATAGGTGGATGTATAGGCTTGAATGGCCTTTTGCTGCTCCTCCATCCTCTGAAGCATATAGAGGGTTGAGTTCCACCGCGTCACAACCTCTTGCTTCAGGTGATGGCAGGGCAGGTTCAAGAGTGTTTGCTGGCGCTCCAGTCTTCGGCACGCAGTCACTGAATGGCGAAAGTGGGCAGAAATTTTTCGGGCCACCAAAAGTGTCCCCTGCAGGCTCCTGTCACTTTTCCGAAAATTCTGCACCACCAAGTTTATTGTGTGAGCAAAACATGGGACGTGCTGGAATTTGCCCAGATGTAATGCCCGCACAATATTGGTGGCATTGTCAGATATCACAAATCCCCAGGAGAGTCTAAGTGGGGTAAGCCACTGGGCGATGATTTTCCTCAGTTTCTCTAAGAGGTTGTCGGCGGTGTGCCTCTTACTGAAACCAGTGATACACAGCGTAGCCTGCCTTGAAACGAGCTGGCATTTCTGAGATGCTGCTACTGGTGACGCTGCTGCTGTTGCTGCATAAGGTGATACATCTACCCAGTGGGCTGTCACAGTCATATAGTCCTTAGTCTGCCCTGTTCTACTTGTCCACATGTCCGTGGTTAAGTGGACATTGGGTACAATGGCATTTTTCAGGACACTGAGGACACTTTTTTTCTGACGTTTCTGTACAGTCTCGGTATCGCCTGCCTAGTGAAGTGGAATCTAGACGGGATTTGGAACTGGGGACACACTACCTCCATCAATTGTCTAAATCCCACTGCACTAATGGCGGATACCGGATACACGTCTAACACCAACATAGCAGTCAAGGCCTCAGTTATACGTTTTGCGCCAGGATGACTGCTGTCATACTTCATCCTCCTCGCTAAGGACTGTTGGAGGGTCAATTGTTTAGTAAAAGTAGTGGTGTTCCTACTTCCTCTCTGGGATGATGAACGACTCCCAGCAGCAGCAGCAGCGGCAGCAGGAGGCGTAGCAATGCAGGATCCTCCAGAGGAATCCCGGATAGGAGAGTCAGTCATGCCAATGACATGGCCTGCAGGACTACTTCCGATCCTGACAAAGGAGGAAATTGACGAGGAGGGAGTTGATGGTGTGGTTTGCAGGCGCTTGGATACAACAGGACAATGGGATTTAGGTGTCCCTGGACTGCTTACGGTCTTAGCCAAAGTTTCTGAACTTGACAGTAACTTTTTATGAATGTGCTGCAGGTGCCGTATAAGGGAGGATGTTCCTAGGTGGTTAACGTCCCTACCCCTACTTATTTCACCTTTACATATGGTACATATGGCAAGACAGTTGTTGTCCAGATTTGGATAGAAATATTGCCAGACCAAAGAGGTGGAATGTTTGGTCTTCTGCCCAGGCATGACCGTGATGGGCTTTTTCATCCCACGGACAACAACTGTCTCCCCCGGAGCCTGATTTAAACAAACCACATCACCATCAGAATCCTCCTCGCCAACTTCCTCCTCAGCGCCAGCTACACCAGTATCCTCATCCTGTTGTACTTCAACAGTGACATCTTCAATTTGCATATCAGCAAGTGGACTGTGGGTGCTCCTTTCAGCACTTGCAGGGGGCGTGCAAATGGTGGAAAGAGCCACCTCTTCCCGTCCAGTGCTGGGAAGGTCAGGCATCGCAACCACCACCACACTTGGACTCTCCTTGGGGATTTGTGATATCTTCTTAGAACGCGCAGTTCTTCGCTGTGCTTTTGCCAGCTTAACTCTTTTGATTTTTTTAGTGGGAGGAGGGCTTCCATCGTCATGTGAAGCTGAACCACTAGTCATGAACATAGGGAAAGACCTTAGCCATTCCTTGCCACTTCGTGTCGTAAATGGCATATTGGCAAGTTTATGTTTCTCTTCAGATGATTTAAATGTTTTTTTCAAGGTAATTTTCCTGAACTTTGCCATTTGGGATTGTATGTGCCCTCTACTATGACATTGGGCATCGGCCTTGGCAGACGACGTTGATGGCATGTTATCGTCTATGTCATGACTAGTGGCAGCAGCTTCAGCACTAGGAGGAAGTGGTTCTTGATCTTTCCCTATTTTATTTTTATCGGAGAAAGTTTGGTCCTCCATTTATGTTATATTGATATATACGTGCGGTTAAGGCGCACACAAACACAGAAAATAATTTTTTATTTTTGTTGGAGACTAGTGCACTTTGTGGGTTACACCACCCTTTAAGAAATGAGCCAGCCGGCCCTTTACTTATGGGACACAGGCGCACGCTTGGCGCTACTCCTTTGTTGATGCACGTGCAGCCACAGTGCACACAATTCACAAACACAGAAATGTTTTTTAAATTTTGTTTGGAGTGCCCTTTGGGGGTTACAGCACCCTTTAGCGGTCAATCCAGCCGGCCCTTTACTTATGACACAGGCGCACGCTTGGCACTACTTTGTTGATGCACATGCGGCTACTACGCACACAATTCACAAACACAGAAAATATTTTTTTATTTTGTTTGGAGTGTACTTTGGGGGTTACAGCACCCTTTAATGGTCAAGCCAGCCGGCCCTTTACTTATGACACAGGCGCACGCTTGGCACTACTTTGTTGATGCACGTGCGGCTACTGCACACACAATTCACAAACACAGAAAATATTTTTTTATTTTGTTTTGAGTGTACTTTGGGGGTTACAGCACCCTTTAACGGTCAAGCCAGCCAGCCCTTTACTTATGACACAGGCGCACGCTTGGCACTACTTTGTTGATGCACGTGCGGCTACTGCGCACACAATTCACAAACACAGAAAATATTTTTTTATTTTGTTTGGAGTGTACTTTGGGGGTTACAGCACCCTTTAACGGTCAAGCCAGCTGGCCCTTTACTTATGACACAGGCGCACGCTTGGCACTACTTTGTTGATGCACATGCGGCTACTACGCACACAATTCACAAACACAGAAAATATTTTTTTATTTTGTTTGGAGTGTACTTTGGGGGTTACAGCACCCTTTAATGGTCAAGCCAGCCGGCCCTTTACTTATGACACAGGCGCACGCTTGGCACTACTTTGTTGATGCACATGCGGCTACTGCGCACACAATTCACAAACACAGAAAATATTTTTTTATTTTGTTTGGAGTGTACTTTGGGGGTTACAGCACCCTTTAACGGTCAAGCCAGCCGGCCCTTTACTTATGACACAGGCGCACGCTTGGCACTACTTTGTTGATGCACATGCGGCTACTGCGCACACAATTCACAAACACAGAAAATATTTTTTTATTTTGTTTGGAGTGTACTTTGGGGGTTACAGCACCCTTTAACGGTCATGCCAGCCGGCCCTTTACTTATGACACAGGCGCACGCTTGGCACTACTTTGTTGATGCACGTGCGGCTACTGCGCACACAATTCACAAACACAGAAAATATTTTTTTATTTTGTTTGGAGTGTACTTTGGGGGTTACAACACCCTTTAATGGTCATGCCAGCCGGCCCTTTACTTATGACACAGGCGCACACAATTCACAAACACAGAAAATATTTTATTTTTTTTTGCACTTGGGGGGAGCACCCCTGATGGACAGAGCACCCCCTGGACAACACTACAGCACCCCTTTAGGACTGGGACTCTGCACAGGACTTTGGAGTGGACACAGCCCCTATGGACAACAGCAGCACAGCACAACACAGCCAGCCCCTATGGACTTTGGAGGAGTGGACACAGCCCCTATGGACAACAGCAGCACAGCACAACACAGCCAGCCCCTATGGACTTTGGAGGAGTGGACACAGCCCTTATGGACAACAGCAGCGCAGCACAGCACTACACTGCACTACACAGCCCAGCCAGCCCTAACTCCCACCCTCCCTCTTCACTGTCCACAGCCGAGTGAGAAAATGGCGCAGATGCGGGTACCTTATATAGGATCCAAAACCCGCGAGACCCGGAAGGCGGGATGATGACGTTTTGCCCCGATTTCAGATCCGAGTCAGGCGGGAAAAGTCGAGCCTGACTCGGATCTGCCTCGGATCGGGAGGCTCGGGGGGGTTCGGATTTCAGAAATTTCAGAAATCCGAACCCGCTCACCCCTAGTTATGATAGGGTTGATGCAGTGACATGCGTAAGCTACTTTAAATATTATTAATAAAGATGAAAAATCTGCATATAAACAAACGCTAAACAATAGTAGCATTCAAACAAACTTTAACATTTGAAAAACCATCCCCTTGGTACAAACGTACGTATTCTGCGGAAGGAATGACACACACGAACAATAATAAAGTTTATTGACATTGTAAAAATAAACGGATTGCAAAGTTGTGAATACCAATTAAGCTAATGAATATACTGATTGCTTTTAATCGATTGAAGTATGTTTGCAGAATGAAATAGCAGGCAATCGAAAAATGACAGGCCCACTTCCGGATTTGACTTGTGCGAGCGTTCCCTGCAACCAATAGAGGAGACGGACGGTCACTATTTTGAACGTTCGCTATCTAGAGGAGGGGTTGGGAGACTATGGGGCGGAAGATTATCTGCGAGCGAACATACGAGCAAGCGCTTGAATTAACATTTTTTCGCTCGTACGCCGAACGAACGGCCACTTGCGTCCGGGTCTGAATCAGAGCCTTAGTGCTATATCTGGACTTTAGTTTTGTCATATTCATGTCTATCAAACCACTCATTAAAAGTTCCACCTTTTCATTTAAGCCTGCTTCAGTGTCTGCTCCTATCACCACCTCGGGCCCACAACAAAACCAGAACCTCACATGATGAAGACAAATACCGGAACACATCGGTAGATGGAACGCAAGTCAGTAAGCAGCGTGGATGCTGCGATGCTGACAGATATCACAGCGGCAGATGGATAGCAGGTCTGTATGCAGCGGAGCGATACTCAGCTTAGATGGTGAATAGCCAGAACCCACGAAGTAGCAACGAAGTCTCAGTAGACACGGACGCAGGATACAAAATAAGCCTGGAGCCTTGAACTATCCGGGGAAGGAACACATTGTTCAGGCAATGGGTTGCACACAGGAACTGGTTAAATAGGAGGTGGTCACTAGCCATTGGCCTAGCTGACCAGGTGAGCACACAGGTGCATCAGTTAATCACAGGTAGGCGTCCATGTGATGTTTTGGAAATTGTTTTGGATTTGTGACATGCCTTACATGCTGCCTGATGTGCGTCAATACAATGGCGTCACAAAGGGGCTGGGGGGTGCGGCCCGCACCCAGGTGTCACCGGACGACGGGTGACACCAAGATGCAGACTTCCCTTCAGTGACAGGAGCCAAGTGCTGCACTGTAGCATTAAGTGCAGCGCTCGGCTCCTGACATTGTCAGGGAGCCGGCAAAGCAACAAGGCACCTCCTGCACCCCTCCCTCCAGTAGCAAGTACGGCACAACCGGAGTTTGGGCCGCGAGGCCACGCCCTTGTCCCGTGAGGCCACGCCCTGCCCCGCCAGGCCACATCCAGTCCTGCGAGGCCACACCCCTTTTAGGCGGCGTGTTCAGCATCCCTCCTCGCACCAGATGACACCGCGGGGAGGGACGCCACTGCGTCAATAGTACCAATGTTTATGTTGTGGCACGTCGTTGTACAGATAGGAGAAGGCAACAGTGGGCATCCCTATGCTCGGTTGTGCTTTAGAAGGCAACTGCGATCCGTGAGAGAATGCATTACCGTCTGTCTCTGAATCAGGTGCTTTGTTCATACTTGCCAAATCTATTTGGACAAATTTTGGGGATCCTGTCCACTAGCTAGTAAAATGGCATGGACACGGGGTGTGATGGCACAATTCTCTGTCATTTGTGTCATCATGGCCACATTCCTTCTGCTTGATTCTGCAATTCAATGCATTGAACCATGGTGGGAGAGGCCATAATGTTGTCATTTGTTTGGCCCCACTCCCACAGTAGCCATTTGCATCTACCCTTTAGGAATTATCCCAAAGGGAACAGAAAGTCAGTTTGTAAATATGGCAATGTGACTGCTACCTAAAATAAGTGAGTACATAAAAACAATATGTCATTCATAACTTACTACTGGGAATAACAAACTACAAAATTCAGAACAAAAGTTTTGTTTCCTTTTACTAGCACATTGGGTAACACACACAGGCCAGATCACAAATCAGTGTGTTTCATCAATGGATTAAAAATAGTAGGATAGACTATAGGGGGTATATTTACTAAAGGTCGATCAAAATCGATTAACATCGACCTTTAGTAAATATACCCTTAGGAGTTTAATACAGCAGTGGAGATAAAGAATAAAGGACTTTGGAATTCTTAAAGCTTGGCGGTACTGCAGCAGTCACAAATGATAATGTTCCCCAAAGCAAACTCCAGTGTATGCTGACGCATTGACAATAATGTTGTGAATGTTAAGCATCAGAGTTGACACTAATAGCATAATGATCTCAATTTGCCAGTCAGCATTGCACTGTGTTCTCCTTTACAGTGCTCCACACAAGGCCAAGAAGCTTACCCTGAATAAATATTCCCATGAAACCATCTTAATGCCATTTGGAAAGAAAACAGTGTCAAGTATAATGACATCAAGCAGATGCATTTTGCAAGTCAGGAGTTGATCGATCACTCTGTGTGTCTATCTTGCCAAAATATTTATGCAAATCAAAAACATGAATATTGAATCAGGTTCTAGGTAATGTCATTTGAATAAAGTAATCGTGTCAAGGGTAATGATGGGCAATGAGGTCTGGGGAGAAATAAACGGCGTTATTACTTTTATTCGAGGTCTGTTATAACCATCTTAGCCTGTACCACGACTATATTTTGCAGAGGCACAGACTAGGCCTTTCCTTAAGACGTTTGTAAATAAGACCACTTGCAGCAAATAATTACTATTGCTACTTTATTTCAAATCAAATATATTTTTCCATAGTTTGAAATACATAACTATGGCAGCCTTAATTTACAATGTTGCAGATTATGCTGGTACTTTATATAAAAAAAGAATAATATGTAAAGATATATGAATAAGTAGGGATGCATGCTGTTATTTGTAGGGATGTGCGCCGGACCATTTTTGCCAGATTTGGATTTGGTTCTAATTCGTCGTCTGGTTTTGGATTTGCCAAACTTTGGTGACTGGCTTTGGATTTTTTACAAAAATGTACAAAAAAATCTAAAATCACATAAATTGGGCCTTTTTTTCTTCCTAGAGTATTATTAACCTCAATAACATTAATTTCCAGTCATTTACAGTCAATTTAGACCACCTGACAGCTTATAATATTGTTTTCACCATTATTGGCCAAAGGTTGCAGTGAGCTGACTGGTTACTAAGCGACAGAGCAGCGGCGCAGAAACCACAGTTTAAAGCACATCTATGAAACATTGCCACACAGCAGTGGCAGAAATGAAAGGTAGTGCAAGATGGAATGGACCTTGGGAAGTGGAGTACGGCCAGCAGAGTCACAGTAATTGTTTACACAGTGGGCTACGGCCCAAGGAGTCACAGTGCACAATCTTATTCACATTACACCGAACATAATGCCCTGATTCACATTACACCATAAAGTAGTGTCTCTTATTTATGTTATGACACACAGTAGTGCCCTTTTTACACAATGCCCACAGTAGTGCCCCTTTTACACAATGTCCACATTAGTGACCCATATGCACAAAGCCAACAGTACTAATGCCCCTTGTACAATGCCCACCCTAGAGTATCAGCATTGTTTTCAAGGCACCCCTAGGCCAAAAGTTTGTTACTCAGGAATTCTGAAAACAAATTTAGTATGTAGTAAAGTGAAGTAAATTATGATTACCTGTCATCCTTAGGTTCAGTTATGTGGTGGTGGACAGGTTTGTGCTTCTGTTTGTGCACATATTTACATTACATTGACCATAAATATTTTGAGTTGGTGCTGGACCACCAACCTGAGGCACCCATGCAAGTGTCCCAAGGCACCCCTGGGTGCCACGGCTCACAGTTTGGGAACCACTGATATAGGGGATAAACATCATTGTCAAATCTATTGTAGCTATTCTTATTTTGTCAGTCTTAAAATATGTTCCAGTGATCTTTTTTTCAACATAATTTGTTTTTTCTCCCATTGCATTCGCTCCATTCAGCTGTATAAGAGAGATCAGTGTGTCTGTATACAGTAGGCACACCCAGATTTCAGTGGAGACCAGTGTTCCTTTAAAAGATAAGAGATGTGCACTACCAGATTCTGATTGGCTACTTCTGAAAAATAAGTTGACAGCAAGATCTCACATCATACCAGTCTTCTCCCCAGGTCCTTTTTGATGGACGCCTCGTCTTGCATTTTTTTTCCTTACAGAGCTCGGGGTTGGCCCAGCTGGCAGAGTGTCCTGGCGCAGGCCATCGGTGGCGCCGTTGGCAGCAGAGGTGCTTACTGAGCAGTACTACCCCAGCTGGAGGAAGGATCCGTCCTCCTCTCCATCTTGACCCTGGCCCACCCTGCTCTGGAGGAGGGTTGCAGCCATTGCGGACTTGCAGCCTCCCCCTCCCTTGTTTGAAGCTTGCCTTGCAGTGGGTGGTATGCCGGATGTGCGCGGTGTGCTGCTGCTTGCTTTCTGTAATGAGGTTTGGTCCACGCTCTCCCCCAGCTGCCACATATTGCCACCCAGCTTTCGGGAA
This sequence comes from Taudactylus pleione, assembly GCA_031769625.1. Lineage (NCBI taxonomy): Eukaryota > Metazoa > Chordata > Amphibia > Anura > Myobatrachidae > Taudactylus > Taudactylus pleione. Next base: position 12,425,107 of record JAUIMM010000064.1, on the reverse strand, counting down.
TTTCTGGGTAGAAGACTGCAAATGAAGCCTGGGGAGGATTTCAACTGATGACATTATGTCACAGGGAAAACAACAGGGTGATTACTACTGGCATATTGCTGAATATTATTACTACAGGTTGAGTCTCCCATATCCAAAATGCTTGGGACCAGGGGCATTTTGGATAACGGAATATTCCGTATTTTGCAATATTTGCATATCATAATGAAATATCTTGGGAATGGGACCCCAATATACACACAGAATGCATTTATGTGTTATATACACCTTATACACACAGCCTGCAGGTCATTTTATACAATATTTTCAATAATTTTGTGGCTCAAGCAAAGTTTGTGTTCAGAAATTAAATTAATTTATATGTCATACACACCTTATACACACAGCCTGGAGGTAATTTTATACAATATTTTTTATAATTTGTGCCTTAAACAAAGTTTGTGTGCATTGAACCATTAAAAATCAAAGGTTTCGTTATCTCAGTCATGCCAAAATTATTCCGTATTTCGGAATATTCCGTATTTTGGAATATTTGGATATGGGAGATTCAACCTGTACTACTAATACTACTATATATTACTGAACATAAAAATGCTGGGCATATTATTGGGAATTACTTTTCTTCCTAGCATGTAAATGAGTATTATTACTATTTTAACCCCTCTACCGAATAGCAACCCCCATATGTTAATACCATGTATGTTTAATTAATATTTAAAATGCTATTGAGGCTCTCTGTGGGGCAGATGTACTAAGCTCTGAAAGTGATAGTGGAGAGTGATAAATGACCAGCCACTCAGCTCCCAGCTGTCATGTTACAGGCTGTGTTTGAAATATGACAGTTGGGAGCTGATTGGCTGGTGGTTTATCACTCTCCACTTTATCACTTCCCAGAGCTTAGTACATCTGGCCCTATGTCTATGTATATTGGTTTAATGGACTAAGATTCAAAAATGTATATAAAATGGCATACTAGGCAAAAAGATGCAGTTGCGCTGGTCATGTAACTGGTGCATGGTTTTGGGACTGTTGGCGGAGATGAGCAATTCCATAGCTGTGAGCATTGTGCCCTACTAGATGTAAGCAGGAGTTACCGTAAATGACAGTTGGAGAAAGAGGCTAGAGGGTACCGGAGAGGACAGAAGGGACACACACTGCAGAGTCTGGAGGTTGGTCGACTATGTCACTGAGCTGACTGGAGAAACTGACATTGACTGCTGGTAAGTATATGGATCTCGTCCAAAGCTGGAGTCAGTGGAGACACCCAATCGACACTGTTGGTTGTATGGTCATAGAGTGGGGTAGATCCAAGGTGATGGATAGGATGAATGTGATGGATAAAGGTATGTAACTCCTATTGCAATGCAGCACAGCACAAGTTGCACTGCTCATCAATAAGATGGTTCCTTATTAGTAGATTGGCTGACTCAATTAGTTGGATGCTTCATATCTTCAATCTACAGCACCAAGTTAAATATATATATAAGTCCCGTATATTAAATGGCTTGCCGCTCTTCTTCAGGAAGAAGTGTCAATAAAGAGAAGATTGGCTATGACTAAACGGCAGATGAAATTGGATGGAGTACAATTGTTATGACCACTTGGTGAGCTCACGTTCAGAAATCCAATTCAGTGCTTATTCTTTGCGGAAGGACACTGAAAAAAAACATTCTACATTTTCTACACCACAATATCCCAAATATTTCATCCTGAATCAAGCTCTAGCGGAACATAATAGCTCGTGTGTAGAAAAAGAAGATGGACTAGCTCAAATGGAGCAGTGCATAGAGGAGATAAAAGAAGAACCGTAATCGAAATCTGAGACAACACCACCAGGAAAGGCAAAACTGGCCCAAGGTCCAAATGATTGAGATGAGGTCACTTGCTAATAGGATGTGAACGAGAGAAATTGTAATATAAGTTACATCATAATACATCGTACCTAATATTACGTCATTGACATTATAACAGAAGAGCATTTGTGATTTCTACTGACATATTACTGGACATTGGGGGAGATGTAAAGCAGTGTAAAGAGTGGACAAGTTGCCCATAGCAACCAATCAGATTCTAGGTAGCATTTTTCTAATACATTCTTTAAAATGATAGGTAGATGCTGGTTGGTTGCTATGGGAAACTTGTCCACTCTTTCTACTTTCCCCCATATGTTTTGTGCTGCTCTATTTCTGGATATTGCTGCTATTGTTGGTATACTGTATTATTTACTATTATTGTTGGCATAATTCTGATTGCTAATGCTACTGCTGGCATATTATTGGCCATTGCTGCTGTGCACAATACTTCGCAGTGAAAACTGCTGGGTATGTTATTTGAAAAGGATTGTACTGCCAGCTAGCTAAATGACTTGGTATATTACTGCTGCTAGGTACATATATTGTGGGAATACTTCTACTGCTTTATGTATTACTGCATATATTCCTGATGTTCTGTATAATATTGGGATAGTAGTACTGCTGGGTATAGTACTGGCAGAAGAAAAAAACACAACATATCCTCGTGTAATACAGTTTAAACAGAGTAAAAATGACAATATTACACCACGTGAGATATGGAGATTTATAGCCCCCAATATGTTTGTTGGGGATGCCTCCTATACATTACACTCACAAATTATAAGTGAATAAGTAGACATATCCGATTAATCTTTCTCCTGATGGTATCACCTTATATATAATATGACAGGGGATGCCCCCTTCTGGATACACTCACAGACCATCAGCATTTCCCTTATGTACTAAACTCCGTACAGTATTAACGCCGAAATGTACCCAATAAGTGACGGGATGTACCACATCCAAAATGCGATGCGCAGTACATCCCGCCCACATTTTGTATAAACATAAGGTAAAGCCTAGGCCTAGAATTACGTGCTTTTCCCCCACACCTCATCCACTTTTGTTAAACCACAACATCATACCCTGATGAGTCCAATTTCCATTATTCAAATTGATAAAAAGAAGTGCATTTATTTGACCAGTGATCATCACTTTTTATGCTTACAGATGTGGGTGCGCCAAAGGTTCCTTAAGAAAATATATAGATATATGTTAAACAATAAAGAACATTTTAGACTTGCCAACAACGGATGGGAATTTCAGGAACAAATAGTCTGCAAATATATTACAGATCCTGATTACCACACTTATTCAACATGTACAGTAGATTATACAGCCAGCTCTAGAATCAATGGCGGTGTACAAGTTATAGATGAAAGAGAGCCCTAAGTGCGTAATTAAGGCAGGTAGGGAATATTATATGTTGTTACTCAGAAATTATTTTGCACATAAAAGAAGTGGTTTTAGACATAATATTGCTGATGGAGTTGCTCTGAGGCCGCACCTAATTTCCCCTCTGTCCATAGCATCTCCCTGTGCGGTCGTAGCACCTGATACTATGCCCATCACTTGCAAAATTGTAGCATCATGGTGAGAGGTGGCGATGTACTTCATATGCTATTATATCAACTGTTTCTCTATCCACCGCAGGCAGAGAACTCACCTTGTCTATTGTTACCACAGTCTTTTCACCTTGACCTAGGATCGGATAGATGCTAGTTTCACATGTAGGAGTTACTGCTTACTGCAGTCCATCATAGTACAGTATCAGTGTGAGTGATGACAAGCTAGTGTGCAAGGCCTGTTTAATGAGTACATATGAAGGGCACATTGAGACGATGACCACAACATACTGTCATATGACAAAGCATACCTAACTATTGTATAGTAAGTCATTTATGAACCCTGTGAAGATATTGCACGTTTATGCTTTTTCAGGCAGAAAAAGACTTGGCACCGCCTGGCTACAGCAGAAATATATTATTATTTTACCAATATTCACAGTAATGAGATTAATAGGTGCAATTACTGAATGAAAGCAGAATCATTGGATAAGCTCTTTAGATGAAGTATTCCACCATAGTTTATTAGGGAATGTTCCCAGGCAGGGGCGTATTTATAATGGGTGCAGGGTGTGCAGTGCACACGGGCCCTTGGGTCCAGGGGGGCCCTCACCGTACACCCTGCACCCATCCTTTTTTTTATACTTACATCTCCGAAGTCCCACGGAGTAGCGCTACACAAAACGCCTGGAAAATGGCCGCCGTGGCAGCTGCATATGCGCTGTAGACACGAATGCCCGAATTCTACTGCTGGTGTCAGTTCGCTGACAGCAGCCGGGGATAGAGGAGGGGGCCCCGGACGGGGAGTGAACACGGGCCCTCTCCTCTCTTAATACGCCCCTGCTCCCAGGGATATACTGTATTTAGTATCATCATCTAATAACAAACAAAAGACATTTCTTTCCTTTTATAAATAGTGCTGGAGACTAGAGGGCCCATTCATCATCGAGGGCCAGGTGACTGCTGATCATTAAGTAACCAACTTGCTGCAAGTTGCGGGGATGGATACTTAAGTACCAGTGCAATTCAGTATTGCTGCGGTATGGGGACAGCGGCTGTAACGTAGCAGTGTTACTTACATCATCCTATCTGGCCCACTGCCCATGTGTGACTTGGGTTCATGTTGGTGCACGGCCGCTGGTCTCACAGACCTCCCACCCATAGGAAGGAGCAGGGTTATTGGAATCACCGCGTTGCTTAGCACAAGCAAACTCAGAAAAGCTTCAGTATTAGAAGTTTGCTATATACTAGATGGTAGGGGAAAGGGGTGCCAAAATGAAATTATATATTGCCCTCCACAAACAAAAAAATGTTCCAATGCCCCTGGCCCTTAGCGTACACAGATTATACAATCTCCCTCACCCTTTCTGCCACTTCTTTACATACTGTAGTGGGAATTTGGTAAGCAAATTAGGCCGTTTTCGCGTGTTTTTGGCGAAAACTTTTCGCTGATGACGTCAGTTTCGCCTGTTTTGATTTTACTCCGTATCCAATTTGGAAGACGTTTCACCTAGGTGGAAAGTCAATGCAATGTAATAGGCGAAAAAGTTTCGCCTATGAATAGCAGGCGGGAAAAAGTGCAGAATTGGGGTTTTGGGGTGCAACATTGCGGGAACCCCCGTGCAGCCTTCAGACAGTCCCCCAAAGGTAAACTGTCAAAAAAATAAAAAAAAACACTTAAGGACACCCCCAAAAAAATCACTTTGAATTTGGGGGCGAAAAAAGAAAATGTTGAGGGACAAAGTTAAAAACTAGCGAACTTGAGTCTGGGGGAGTCCCCAAGTATGCCCCAGGTGTTTTTTTCATTGCAGGGGCTTGCGGCAGGTGGATTTTTCACGATTTTTTCAACTTCACTTTAGCAACTTTAAAATATGCTGACCCCCATTTTCAAGTACCCCAAATTTGCTGGGATAAGTTATTTTCTGCAAAAAAACCACCAGAATACTATTCTTCACCACTTACACAAAAACACTATTTAGCAGCTATTGAGCCCGTTTAAAAACACTAAATACCTTCAGCAAGCCAAATCGGAAGGTATCATAGGGAACCCCCATGCCAGAGCATCTTTTGGGGGGGTGTCAGGCTGATTTCCCCAAATCTGACAGTACTTTCCGCTTGTTTCAATTGCGCCGGGTCCCATTTTCGCTTACTTTCAAATTGAATACGGCGATACGCGGGCATGTGCGCAATACTTCTCAAAACACGCAATGTAGGCGAAAAGTCCGGGAGGTGAAAAAGTATCGCGGCTCGGCTCAAATTGAAGAATACAGCTCTTGGATGGAGATAAAGTGAACGGAGATAAAGTACCAGCCAATAAGCGCCTAACTGCCATGTCTGTGTTTGAAAAATGACTGTTAGGAGCTGGCTGGCTAGTGCATTAGGATTAGTAAACAGACCCCCTAAGTTTCCTGAGATTTACTTTTTGCTCCCCTTTCATGCTGCAGACACATGAAGGAATTTTTATGAGACGCCTTCTCACACCATCAGTTATGTGAGCACAAGTGCAAGGGAGAGGGAAAAGGGAGCATTTATCATCTTCTCCATGGGATGAATCTCCGTCACTTCATAGATAGATACATGCCTATTTTTTTATATTGGACATTTACTATTTACTGAACTTTTATATAGGATTATTTGACATTGACACTAGAATTTTTTATATTTTGTATTGTACATAGTATTTAATTGAAGTGAGGTGGCAGGTTTTCAACTGGGCTGCATAATGTATGTGTTTGAAGCACTTGAGGAGTTCCCTTTTTGTTTATGGGTCATAAGCCCTGCCACCAGTAATTACCTGACTCCAAACTGCCAGTGTAATTCACTGCTATAATTTACCAGCGACTAAGTCCCCATCTATCATTAGCACCATGTGAGGCTCGTGTAGAGTATGAAGCAATTTACGCTAAAAATGTAAAACATAAATTAGATCTATAAAAAATGCTACATTTGCATAATATGGAGAGCCGCGTGTTATTTCATATGCCTATGTTGTTGTCCATATTATGTAAATTGTATATTTGTCATTTTCACTAATATCGTAAGCATGCGCTAATAGCATACAGTACATAGGATTTCCCATGCTCTGATCTCAGACAGCTGGAATTCCCCATTGTATAAACAGAAGAGAGAAGCTGTTTCTCAGAGCTCTGTAAGAGACAAGTCATTTAAGAAGGTTTTATTTTCTTAAAGCCACAGATGCCCACATGGACCGAAGAGGACCACCAAGACCCAAAAGACCCTAGTTTGTGTGGCTGTTAGTTTATTCGTAATTAAATAATGTCTATTTAGCGCACTGCAGTACCCGGCATGCCCTGGATACTAGGCCATGTTAACACTTGTGGTTCCTCGAGGCTGGTTAGTTTTTTGTACTACAAGCACTAGCATGCCCAACCATTTAAAGGCGACCGACGTATGCTGGGACCTGTAGTGTGCTATGGAAAAATTATAATGTTTACATTTATTTTAACTAATTTACTAATCATTAATGGATTGGTTTGTACTGGCCATTGGCTCCGTTTTCTTTTTTGGATCCTATCCTAGGGAATTCTGACCCATTCTGACTGGACTAGGGCTGTTTGATACTATGGTGGTGGGACCTTGCACTGCCGATTGCCCTGATTTAGTTCTACCAGCCCTGTCTAGCATAGCCTACAGCTGATATTGTGAATTATGGGGAGACACAATGCTTTCTGATATGAACAAGGCTATCAGCAATAGTGCTGGTATCCCTTCACTTTTATATGCTTTTAATTTTTTTTTACAGGCGCTGAAAGGTCTGTGATGATGAGGATCAACATCTGCACAAAGCTTGCACAAGGGTAGAAGCAGTAGCAACAGATACCTTCTGAGAGGCGTATTTGCAGCTATCTTCTCCCTGCATAGCACGTAAGGTGGTTTTCACAACCTTTCCGTACTCCTGCACTGCCCTATCTTCCCCTCATTCCACCTCTCTAAGGGGTCTATGTACTAAGTCTTGGAGATAAATAAAGTGGATGGAGATAAAGTACAAACCAAGCGGCTCCTAACTGTCATTTTTCAAACACAGCCTGTAAATTGACAGGAGCTGATTGGTTGGTACTTTATCTTCATCCACTTTATTACTATCCAAGGCTTAGTACATAGACCCCCTATGTGTAGAGAGGCACAATGGGAGGTAAATCGGTGTGCATGCACTTCCTGTTGGACTTCCGTCCAATTCTACACACGCTCCTGCAGACTTGATATGTCATTATTGTACTATTTATTCATTCTGTTCCTATTTTCCATTCAGAAAAAAATTAAAAATAGAATGAAAAAAAATAACAATTACTGCACATAAATCAGTATGACTGTACATAATCAGCATGACTGTACATAAATCAGTATGACTGTACATACATCAGTATGACTGTACATAAATCAGTATGACTGTACATACATCTGTATGACTGTACATACATCTGTATGACTGTACATAAATCAGCATGACTGTACATACATCAGCATGACTGTACATACATCAGTATGACTGTACATAAATCAGTATGACTGTACATAAATCAGTATGACTGTAAAGTGGTGAAGTCTCGTAGATCTACTTGATGGTGATGCTGAAAAGAATCATGCAGAATGTTTATCTATAAAGTAAATGATTTGATTGCTGTTGACATCTGAAATAGAACATTGAGCATCTGATGATTCTCTGCTCTGGTTTAACATCTTATGATTTTGTGCTATTTAGAGGCCTTTTGGCCTCTAATTACTCCCAGGTTTGCCCATGAGCCTAGCTCTGAGGGATAAGTAACAAGCAAAGGCACCTATTCTTTGTAAAACGTCTCTCGAGAAATGTAGCCTGACTTGGTTGTCAAACGAATGTAAACCTTTTAAGATGTAACCAGTTCTTCTTTCAATTATAATAATGAAATCAATGTGTTATTTCTTTATCTTTTGATGTTTCTATTAACTTAATTAAAAAGAAAAGGTATTGAGGCATAAGTACACGTTTGCTGTGTCACTGTGTAAATATTTCCATTAACTTATGTTACCCCTTAATGTAAATGTTAAATAGAATTTACCTTGGTTACTTTGATGTTGTGGTAATGCATACAAAGCTTTGAAGAATTGCAGAAGAGAAAAGTGTGTATGTAGCGGAATACATGCAATGATACCGGGATGTTTCGGAATTCTTATTCCATGTGTGTCACTTTTTGGTGTTAGTGGACCTGAATCACTACCGATCGCAACTGCAATAACGCACGCAATCTGCCGATTGTTACGTCCTGCGCATGCATCGCAGTTCGTGTGCACGAACCAGCCACTGCGTTTGGGACTGCGATTGCAGTGACTACGCAGACCCATCGCAGAGTGATTGACAGGAAGTGCCGTTTGTGGGTGGTGACGGGGGGTGGTCGGCGAAACATAGGCATGCCAGTGCGTTGGGCTTGCATAAATTAGCCAGTGTGATGCTTATGCAGCCTGAGGCCTCATAGCGTACGATGAAGGTAGCAATTCCAGAGTAAGGTCAGAGCTTGTGTAAGTGTGCATGAGTCTGTGATGGTACTCGATGTTACCGATGGTTCCGCAGTCTTGCTAAGGATTATGGATGTGTGTAAGGTAAGGTGGGCGTCCCTGTGTAGTGCTGTGACGACACAGCGATCGCAATGGATTGGCATACTATCGCAGTCAGACTGCATGCGTAATCGCTATTGCATTCGCAGTTGTGATCTGTAGTGAATCAGGCCCAGTGTCACTTACTCTACTTTGCAGGCAGCTGCTACAACCCAAATTTTTTAAGTAAAAAAAGAATCACTTGATTAATTTAACTTTGTCATGTCGTGTATTCATGTTACCAAGACGTCCTATAATTTCTAGCCTTAAAAACAGAATACAAAAAAAAAATAGTTAAGTCAATGGGAAGCAGCAGAAATAGAGCGGAAGTAAAGATTGTGGGCCTGATTCAGAGATTTATGTAAATATGATATTTACAGGCACATAGATCTCCGATGTTGAATGATCAGTGCAAGCACAGGAGCCGCACATCTGGGTCGCAGTGCCCCAAAAGCCGCAGCATGTTTGACATGCTGCTGGCATTCGGAGGTGGCGACAGGGTGCGTTCAAGGAAAACGGGGGGGGGGGGTGTCGGCCCCATTTTCTGGATGTGCGGAAGCCAGTTCCCTGTGCGGTGGCACCGGTCACCAGGGCTGCCATCAGAAAATGTGGGGCCCAGTACTGACAAAAAATAGGCAGGGCCCCACCCCAGGGTATGGGACAGAGGTTGGCGGAGCTGTGGATAATGTGGGTGGAGCTACTCTTAAGGGGTATTAACATTTGGGCTGTGGGGGCAGTTGTTATAACTGAGTGGGGCGCAGGGAAGGCTGCCTGGACTGGGGCAGGCTGGCTGGCTGGACTGGGGGAGGGCACAGGGAAGGCAGGCTGCCTGGACTAGAAGGCTGGCTGTACTGGGGAGGTGGGCAGGCTAACTGGCTGGACTAGGGAGGGACAGGGAACGCTGTATATACTGTGTGGGGAGTACAGGGAAGGCAGGCTTTACTGGGGCAGAACAGGGAAGGCAGGCTGCCTATACAAGAATACTGGCTGGACTTAGGGGGACAGGGAAAGCAGGCTGGATTGGGGGGGGGGCACAGGGAATGCTAGATGGACAGAGGGTGGGGACAGGGAAGGCTGGCTGGACTGGGGGGGTCTCAAGAAACGCTGGCTGGACTGAGTGGGGGCAAAGGGAATGCTGGGTGGACTGTGGGTGGAGAGCAGGGAAGGCTGACTGGACTGGGGCCGGGAAGACAGGGTGGGTGGCTGGCTGGCTGGACTGGTGTTGGGCGCAGGGATGGCAGGCTGGCCAGACTAGAGGGCTGGCTGAACTGGGTGGGAGGGAGGCAAGCAGCAGGGAAAGCTGGCTGGCTGGACTGGGGTGGGGGAGTAAGGCAGGGGTAGCATACCTTGTTTAGAAAGAGAGGGGTCCTGGGTGGCAACGGTGCAGAATACACCGGGCAGGAGGTAGAGTCAGAGCATCGGCGCCACGGCATTTGGAATATGGAGCCAGCCGTGAGCCAATCACAGCTCAGCTCGCGGAACGGCAGCCAATCAGGAGCGGCCGCTCCTGATTGGCTGCTGTTCCGCGAGCTGTGATTGGCTCACGGACGGCTCAATATTTAATTCAAGCGCAGCCTATGCTGTCTCCTGTGACTGTCAGCCACCCAGTGCATTGCGCACCGCTGCTACCTGGGCACCATCTCTCTCCGGGCCCGGGACTGGATTCCCGGCAGTCCCCCCCTGATGGCGGCCCTGCCGGTCACACACCACTAGTTACAGTCCTGATTGTAGCAAATAATGCATTTATAGTCAGGCCCCTAATAGTGTTACTGTAAAGTTTAGATTGGACACCCATGTAAGATCTATGGCTGCATAGAGTTCCATGATATGTATTCTACATGTTTTCATTGGAGTTATCATTTCCATACTATCTATAAAGATTGAGGGCCCGATTCAGAGACGGACGCAATGGTGATTTTTACGCAGATCGAGTGATTGTTTGCCATTGCACATTCGTATAAGCTGCACTGCGCACGCGCTGTGATTGTCTTGCGATTATGTACACTCAGAGAACCTATTGCAAAGTGAGTGACAGGTAGTCAGCATTTGGGGGGAGGTCTCGAGGGGAGGTCAGAGAAATGCAGGTGTGTCTTACCGTTTAAACGCCATTACATGGGCGTGCATAAATTAGCCATTGTGATTACATGATTACAGCATGAGTGCAAGACCAAGATGGCTGCTCGATGTGCGTCGATGTTACTGATATTTAAGCAAGCAAGCAACGTCGTATGCAGATGAGAAAGCTGTGCTGGGATCCTTATGCTGTGGTATGCTTTGGAACTATTAGCATATTTTTGCAGCTACGTTCAGTGCAAAATTGCAGCTGAGATCGCATTAGCGTCCTTCTCTATATGAGGACCTGAGTCCCATGCAATTTCAGCTTGTATTTTCCATGTGCCAAAGAGTGACATTGTTGGTCAGTGTCCTGATGCTAAAATGTAGAGATTGCAGTGGGTTAATGTGGGGTTCACTCACTTATGTCTGTCACTGCTCCTGACACATCTGTGCATCTGGATAGTTGCAGCTATGTATAGAGTACTGTGTGTCCCATAAGATGAATAAATTAGAATGATTGGCTTCAAATCTCCTAAGTACTGTAATGTATATGCTAGGTCTCACTACTTCTGTGCAACTTGTTTTTTTTTGTTATAAAACCCTATTGATTCATGCTGAACATACTCTTTAGTGCACTTCCACTAACCCCCATTGTCCTACTTATGATAGAGCCTTTACATGAGTGAGGTATTTAATCAGACTCATTTGTTCAAGATGGCTCATGCCTATGTTACTGACCTAAACTTTATCCTTTCTCTAATGTTCCCCTACAAGGGTAATTAGTGGAAATGGTTTTTCGGTGTACTGTATATACAAAATGTAAACAAATAATAGCCCACATAGATACAATTAATAATAGTAATCCAACAAATTGCATTTTATTGTTACATACTTGTGTGAAAATCAGTATAGATTATTCACTTCTTTTAAGTCCGTAATCCATGCCCAATATATAGAAATCCTTTCTTTTGCATTGATTCAGAGATAACATATATTAAAACACATAATGTCAATGTATTCCATCTCTGCAACATGATTTAAAATCAATTCCATTTTCCTGTCCATTCATCATGTTGTGACAACTGTCAGCAACTAGCCATTGATCATAAAGGATTTTACAGGAAAAGAGTTAGAGAACATGAAAGATTTGGAAAAAGTCTGTGGACTATAGTAGAACAGCTGAGAGGGAAATGCTAAGTATGGACTTAGGGAATACATTAAAAACAGTAAAACTTTTAAGCCTATTATATTGTTTAGTAAATGCTTTAATACAAGCTGCTACTACTACTCTGTACTTTGGAAATGTAATCCTTTACGATAAAGTTTTCAATAGCATAAAAATTGGGTCCTACTGTGTAAATGGGGCATACTGTATAAAAGTCTACTGCAGAATTGTCCTAAACTAGGTACTATTACACTGAAGTGCCAAAAGTCATGGGATAGCAGTATGTAAAAGTGATGGTAAGTAGTGTCACCGTACTGTGATGTCTTAGAAATGCCCAGACCTGCCTCAGTTGTAGTCAGACATTTGAACACTGGCATGATAGATGGTGCCCGACAAATGGGACATTCCATTTCCGAAATTGTGTGTACATTCAACATTCCTTGATCTACGACGTCATGTGTGTACCGAGAATACCTCATGGAAAGCATCACCACCCACCAGAGCCGTAACTAGACTTTTTGGTGCCCTGTGCCAGAGAGAGCATTGGCGCCTCCCTCCCATTTTTTAAATAGGGACATAAGATAGAACACCTGAAAAAGGGCCATGGCTTCCTGGGGAAAGGCCAGGGAAAAGATAGGGGAGGCCAGGAATTGCTGAGGATAAAAGTAGAGGAAGGAAGCTACAAGTGAGAATGATAATAAACAGGAAAACTGACAGGCCCAAACAGTGCCCCCTGCCCTGCTGTGCCCTGGCTCAGGTCACACCACCCTAGTTACGGCCCTGCCACCCAATGTGGACAGCGCAGTGGCCGACCATGTGTGCTGGATTGTCAGCGTCGTCTGGCTAGAAGTGTCCATGGTAACAGACAAGCGACACTGGCTCAAATCACATCCACTGCAGGAGATACCAGACACATAACCAGCAGGTCAGTGCAGCGCTCTTTATTTTCCATGGCATATCGGAGCTGAAGGCACACCAGAGTGACCCGGCGGCACCGGACATAGTGCCTCACCTGGGCTTGTGATGTCACTAATTGGACCCTGGAGTACCGGCAACATGTGGCATGGCCTGATGAAGTCTCAGCAGGTAGCACCTCACATTGTGCTTAGGGTGGGCAATCTAGGGCCCCTCTCCCTATGTATTCTGTACTGTGTGTATGTATGTACACTGGAAGGATGAGATTCCTTCCACCTTCATTAGCACCCCTCCCACCTGTCCCTGGGTGTTTTTAATTAGCAAGGAGTCCTTGCACTCCAAGACTGCACATCTAATAAGGCACACTGAGGGTAAGACCTACTATATATATGCTGTGTGTCAGTTTTGGGACTGTTTTTGGGGTGCGGGGCTCTCTGGGCTGGTGTGGCTGGACTGTTTTATGGCATCATAATGTACACTTTCTACTTCAGGGTCCATAGGGCATCCACAGGATATCTTGGGGTATAGGCGATGGTGGCAGACATCGGGCACCTCAGAGTTAATTTTTCAGCCTCCCAGGATGCACTGGGGTCCCTCTCCTATACCCCGAGCCAAGGCAATCCAGTTTCGTAGGTACCCGGCTTGGAGTCGGATCACCTCTTCAGAGGGGGGCTGTTGGGACAGCCCCTGAAGTTTCTTCCAGCAGCTTTGCTGCGATGATATGAGCGGGCTGTCACGATCCTGTCTAGTTGTCACCTTTTTGCCTTGAGACTTACCTCTGTCAGCTGCTCCATGGATCTGTGTTTGCAATTTTCCTGGGACATCTGCTCTGGCTGAATCATGCTGGCTGTGATATCTGTGTGTGCAGACTGCTCTCCTAGCCAAACTGATTAACCACCTGGACCCTGCTCTGTCTGTGAGCATTGCTAGTCTTAATTGGAATCACAGGTGTGGTCCTGATTCTCAGAGCTGCAGAGATGAATACTCCTTTTGCATGCTGTGTCTTGCTCCACTCTGAATGCCACTGCCAGACCACCTGTCTGCATCCACCAATCGCTGCCAGACTCTTGGTATATAGATCCTCCTCTAATAGCACTCAGTGCTTGAACATCTAGTTACGTTCCGTGGTGTACAACTTGTGCTGTAGCTGTACCTGAGTTCCAGTGTGTCACAGGCTCCTGCTGGTTCCTAGACCAGTGCTATCTGTAAAGCCTGCTACGTTCAGTTATCCACACGGCTCCCAGGCCGCACAAAGTAGCTTCCACGCTACCACTTCTCTCCTACGGCTCCCAGGCCGCTCCAAGTAGCTTCCACGCTACCAGCTTCTCCAAGTGACTATTCACGCTACCCGCTTCTCCACACGGCTCCCAGGCCGCACAAAGTAGCTTCCACGCTACCACTTCTCGCCTACGGCTCCCAGGCCGCTCCAAGTAGCTTCCACGCTACCAGCTTCTCCAAGTAGCTTCCACGCTACCAGCTTCTCCACACGGCTCCCAGGCTGCACCAAGTAGCTTCCACACCATCACCTCTGGTCCACGGCTCCCAGGCCGCTCCATGTAGCTTCCACGCTACCATGTCTACCCACGGCTTCCCAGGCCACAACAAGTAGCTTCCACGCTACCATCCGTCTGCAAGCTCATCTACTGGTACCCCGACCAGCTCAGTCTGCATACCTACCGATCCCAGTCCGGTCCCTCCAAGTTCCTTCTGGTCTCATTCCAACCTCTCAAGTTTCCAGTTCCAGTCACTTATCACCCAAGGCAGTTCTCACTGCTACCCACTTCTTTTATTAAAAGAGCTATTCATGTCCCCCATGGTTCCAGTCCAGCCGGCCTCCAGTGTTTCCAGTTCATCACCTGATACAGGTAACCCTCGAGCACCAATTGTGACACGGGCAGCATGGACAAGCTAAATAGAGGTCCGCAGTGGCAGGCTGGGCCGGGGGGCAGGGTGCCATGTGCCCCCCTGGCCGCAGCGTCATGTGGGCCGCGGGCAGTCTGTGTCACTGTGACACAGACTGCACCGCGTGTGTAGCGCTGACCGGACGGAGTTCGGTCAGCGCTACACAGCACAAACACACAGCCGCCGATGTCGGCAGCTGTGTGTTTGCATTAGCAGCTGATGAGAGTCAGACAGACTGTCAGCAGCTGCTGCTCCCACTGCCAGAGCCGGACATCTTCCGGCTCCCGCAGTGGGTAATGGGAGTGATGTGTTACTCCCATGACGCGTCACTCCCATAATGCAAAGCGGCGGACGGAGGAGCTGATCTCGGCGGCGGGACCAGGAGCAGGAGCGGGTGTCAGGTAAGTGTTTTTTTTTTATTTTTTTTATTATGTCTCTACTGCGGGGGGGGACTACTGGGGGCACTACAAGGGGGGAATACTGGGAGCACTACAAGGGGGGGGAATACTGGGAGCACTACAGGGGGGGAATACTGGGAGCACTACAAGGGGGGGAATACTGGGAGCACTACAGGGGGGGAATACTACTGGGGGCACTACAAGGGGGGGACTCCTGGGAGCACTACAGGGGGGGAATACTGGGAGCACTACAAGGGGGGGAATCCTGGGAGCACTACAAGGGGGGGACTCCTGGGAGCACTACAGGGGGGGAATACTGGGAGCACTACAGGGGGGGAATACTACTGGGGGCACTACAAGGGTGGGACTCCTGGGAGCACTACAAGGGGGGGACTCCTGGGAGCACTACAAGGGGGGGACTCCTGGGAGCACTACAGGGGATGGATACTACTGGGGCCACTACAAGGGGGGGAATACTACTACTGGGGGCACTACAAGGGGGGGACTCCTGCGAGCACTACAGGGGGGGACTCCTGGGAGCACTACAGGGGGGGGAATACTACTGGGGGCACTACAAGCGGGGGGACTACTACTACTGGGGGCACTACAAGGGGGGGACTACTGCTACTGCGGGCACTACAAGGGGGGGGGCTACTACTACTGGGGGCACTACAAGGGCAGGACTACTACTACTGGGGGCACTACAAGGGGGGGACTACTACTGGGGGGCACTACAAGGGGGGTACTACTACTGGGGGGCACTACAAGGGGACTACTACTAGGGGCATTGCATAGGGGGGAGGGGACTACTAGGGTCACTACATAGGGGGGAGGGGGCTACCACTGGGGGCACTGCATCGAGGGACCACTGCTGGGGGCTCTATAAAAAGGGCAATAGTGGGGGTACTGCATAGGGGGAAGACTACAACTGGGGCCACTATTTAGGGGGTACTGCATAGGGGGAAGACTACAACTGGGGCCACTATTTAAGGGGCACTGCATAAGGGTTACCACTACTGGGGGCACTATATAAGGGGCTTACTACTGGGGGCACAAGGGGCACTGCATAGGGGGGATCACTACTGGGGGCACTACTCGAGGCCTGCATAAGGGTGTCCTCCTGTGGCACAGGGCGGCACTGCATATGGGCACTATGACAGGGGGCTGCCCCATATCTTTATTTTTACCTTACATTAATCCCATATGGACCCGCCTCCTCCCTAGAACACTTGAGGGCGGGGGGGGGCGCCATAGCATGCACGTTCTTTCGGGCACCCTGGCTACACGCTACTCCTCTGCCAGGGCCGCCTGCATGCATTTGTCCCCCAGGCTAAAAGTTGCCAGCCAGCCCCTGGAGATCCGTGCTGCCGCTCCTTCACCACGCTGGTCCACAACGCCGCTACTGATCTGGGGATGCTGGCGGGTATCAGCTAGCAGGGACCCCGGTATTCCAGACTGTGGCCAGATTCATGGGGATTCAGGTAAGTGGCGGGAACCGGCGGTGGGTTACCGCCGATTCACAGTCTTATTTGTCCCTAGGCATTGGGCTCCCTGGGGACAGGCTGCACGTGGAGCAAGGCACTGATTCTCCGCTTCCACTAGACCACCAGGGACAGCGGGCTGCAGCAGTATGAAAAATGCTCCAGCGTCCCAGGGGTTAATAGCATGCCATGGGTGTGTGCTTTCCCTGTCTCACAGGCGGTGCCTCCCCCGCTGCACAGTGCCTTTCCACAGCGGTCTAGCGGGCTGTGGCAGCGTTCCTCCCCCGGGCCGGTCTCCTATCAGCTCCTCGGCAGCCATTTTATAAAAGAGGTGAACGCTGCTGGATTCTGATACTGGGGCATCACAGTCCGGCTCCCCCGCATACCTCTACTCCGATGAGGTCAGTGTATGCAGCACTGTTTCCTACCATGTTCTGTGTCTGCGTAGTTGATCATAGTGCTTGTAGTGCAGGTGATTTATTTCCGCATTGTATGTGACTATATGCTAGCGCTGTCTGACTGTACTTCACTTCTGACTGTCAGCCATTTTACTATCCCTGTCTTTCTCTCCCTTGCGGTGCTGTGCTGCAGGGTGCTTATTGCCTCACAGTTAAGATGAAAAGTGTTTTTGTGTGTGGTGCATCACATACACATCGTTTACACTCATCATATCTGAGAGTGAACGTGATTATGCTCCTCAGCTAAACGTATCACATGCTCAGTACTGTTAGTGGAGGGTGATGTGAATACTGAGGATTTATCACATTTATATAAAATATGTATTTGTGAGAATTGGTATTGCACTCTGCCATATTTATGCAGTAAGTTCCTGTGGCTTGACAACCATCAGACAGGAACATTATTTTGCTTTACTACAATAATGTGTATATATATATGTATTTGCTATGTGGTCGCATTATACCCAGTGCATGCTGTGTGCTATTACCATGCGGTTGTGCCTGCAGGTATGATGTACACCCTGCTGTTCCACTATGCCTGTTACGAGGCAGGTACGTGAGGCGAAACAGCTAATTCTCCCTCCCTGGTAGTTCATGCAGTGTTCACAGTAGTGTATCTCTCTCTCTCTACCTTTGCACAGAGACTGACTACTACCTCCAGTCCATGTTGCAGGGATTTCCCTTAAGCCAACATGGGGGACGCTTTAGGCGGAATCCGCATATTGCACCCCTTCGGCAACTCTTCGCTTCGGCGATGAAGTTTTGCGTGTATGCCACGCTAGGTAGGCAGTCTGGGATTTGCCAAATCGAAACGTTTTTGCCTGCATGATACTTTTTCGCCAAAGCGAAACTTTTCGCCTGCGTGATATATTGTCGCCAAAGCAAATGCGAGGTTTCGCGGGCGCAAAAATTTTATGTGTAAAGGGCATTCTGCGGAATTCCCTTTGTCAGTGATATCACATGAATATTAGTTGCAGGTTATCCATATCCTGTAGTTCATTACATGCCTAGTGAGTACTGCAACCTTGCCTATGTTCTCTCAAATGCTACGTATCGCAAAGTGGTACTTTGTTGGAAGTCCATATACTCCCTTACGGGGGGGCTTCCAGACCAGATATGACTAAGCTGGGTAGCCAGAGAATGGAACAGGGGGCAGATGCCTTGGATCCATATATGTTACTGAGGCAGCCTTGATTATAGGTCTCCTCACTTCTTGAATTTCCTCAGCAGCAGTGGTGGCGCGCCGCTCCCTGTGGTGGCGCTCATGGAGAGCTAATGCAGACTCCAAGAAAGGGTTGGAATGCTTACCCTTTAATGGTGAGGTCCTTTTTGGCCCTGATCTGGAAAAAATTGTGAGCACTTTGGCAGCAGCTAAATCCGCATGTCTACTATCAGCCCAAGTTTCTTCAGGGTCTGGGACTTTGTCCTTTTAGCCCTGTTGGGCCCAGGGTAAGTCCATAGAATAGTCCTTTCCTAGACCGTCAGGGGCCAGGTAGACTACCAAGCCAAATGACCATGCTTGGCATACCAGATGCCCGGCTTTCACATCTGCTGGTAAGCCCTAAGCCTGACGGGATGGGCCTCCCCCTGGGGGACCCCAGGGTGGGAGGCCGACTTCTTCAGTTCGCCCAGTGCTGGTATCAGACTACTACAGACACTTGGGTAGGAGAAGTGGTCTTTCACAGGTACGCCCTCTCCTTCCGCAGAGGGTCTCCCAGCTGGTTTGCACCACAGGCCTTCAGTCAGTTCAAGACAAGGCCCTGGAATTCCAGAAAGTAGGGCACTCTATGCTCCAAGCGGGGGTTATAGTGGATGTTTCGTTGCCTCTGAGAGGAACAGGGTTTTACATCCAACCACTATCTGGTTCTGACACTCAATGGGTCCTAACGGCCTGTTCTCAACCTCAAGTCCCTCAACAAGTCTTTGAGGGTCCCTTGGTTCAGGATGGAGACCCTGCGTTCCATCCTATTGGCTATGGAGCCTTGGGATTTTATGGTGTCCTTGGACATTCAGAATGCCTACCTGCATGTCCCAGTTGCTTTAGCTTACCAGCGGTTCCTCAGGTTCAGAGTGGTCAATCAACATTTCCAGTTTCAGGTACTGCCCTTTGGCCTTTCCACGGCACTTTGGGTGTTTACCAAGGTCATGGCAGTTATGGCAGCCCACCTGTGGATGCAGGGAGTCCGCCTGTTACCATATCTCAATGACCTTCTGCTATTAGCAGGGTCTATGGGGGTATTCAGGGCCATCTGCAATGGACAATATCCGTGTTGCAGAATCGCGGCTGGCTGGTAAACTGGAAGTGGTTCCTCACAGACAACGAAGGATCTTTGTGACAGAGGAAAAGATCTCTGCATTACAGGCAAAGATTCATATTTGTCTTCAGAGTCGCCGAGTGTCCCTTCACTCAGCAATGAGTTTACTGGGATCCATGGTGTCGAAGTTCACCATGGTAGAGTATGCCCAGTTTTTACTCCAGACCTCTGCAGAAGTTGATCTTCTCCAGATGGAATGGGTTGCCCCATCGGATAAAGACACCGATAATGGTGCTTTCTCCAGAGGTACGGCTGTCTCTGGCCTGGTGGCTACAGACATCCCACCTCAACAAGGGATGCCCCTTTTGGATCTCAGACTGGTCCTCCAGACAACGGACGCCAGTCTCCGAGGTTAGGGGGCTGTGACAGTTCCACACTTCTTTAGGGAAGGTGGCCAACAGCAGAATCTGCTCTTCCAATCAACATATTGGTGCTTTGAGTGGTATTCAGAGCTCTTCACCAAGCTAGATTAGTTCTTCACGGAAAACCCATGCAAGTCCAGTCAGACTACGTCACCACAGTGGCTTACATAAACCGCCAAGGAGGAACCAGAAGTCAGGCAGCCCTGACACAGGTTGTCCCGCATTCTGGCTTGGGCGGAAGGCAATCTCCCAGTTGTCTCGGCAGTGTTCATACCAGGAGTCCTCAACTGAGAAGCAGACTTCCTCAGCAGTATGGACGTGCATCCAGGGGAATAGTCTCTTCACCAGGAGGTGTTTTAATTCCTTGTGAACAAGTGGGGCCTTCCAGAGATAAACCTCATGGTCTCCTGACTGTGTACGGGTCAACAACAAGAGACGAGGAGGCTCTTCTGGTAGACGCTCTGTCAGTCCGGTGGACCTTCCAGTTTGAGTACCTCTTCCCTCCATTCTCCCTTCTTCCTTGAGTACTTCGGAAGTTCAAGCAAGAGGGAGGCACGATCCTGTTGATAGCTCCAGCGTGGCCCAGACGTCACTGTATCGATTCCTACCTATCTATACCATCTAACAATCAATTCCTGCCTATACCTTCTAAACAATATTCCTTCCAATACCTTCTGAAATTGTCGCTATTCAGTGTAATGAGTTGCACAAGCAATAAATGCTTTCAGACTTTGAATGTGGTTCCAAAGCACAAAAAGATATTATTCAATATAAAAACAGATGGTTACATGCTGTGATCTAAATACAATTAGCACAAATAAATCATACAGACCCAAGGTACAGTTGTTACATACACACGCGGTCTGGGCCCAGATACCGGCGTCAGCATTAGAAATCTCCGTCAACAGCACAGCAAGAAGGCTCAAGACTGGGGTCAGAGAGCGCACATATATACTCTTGCAGGGATAGGCAATACAATAGACAAGTTTGACATGATTCCATTGGTTCTTCTTAAAGGTGCTTTTGTTACAGGATAGTTTATAGGTCAATTCAAATAGACACAAACAGCCTCTAACCGCCCTTTGTGTCCTTTTTCCAGCAGCATGCTAATCTAAGCTGCTAACATTACAGAGTACATTTTAATGTTTTAACTCTCTATAGTCCATAGTTTTCAGACGCATGTTCCGATCTTCTC
Organism: Taudactylus pleione; assembly: GCA_031769625.1. Lineage (NCBI taxonomy): Eukaryota > Metazoa > Chordata > Amphibia > Anura > Myobatrachidae > Taudactylus > Taudactylus pleione. The sequence continues at coordinate 12,403,857 of JAUIMM010000064.1, read as the reverse complement.
ACCGATGATACCGGAAATCTGTTGAGACACAGTGGATCAGTACAACACCAAACACGGTCTGCTTACCATGTACTAAACCTTAGATATCAAATAATCTTTATTTCACAACATTATTAATTACTGAATAAACCTTGAATATTACACTTTAATACTAGGGAACCTTTTGTGTAAGTGTGCAGTGTGTAAGTATTGGGGAATTGGGAAAAGACGCTCGTTAGCGCTGTGCGACTATGTGTTTTGTGGAGTACACCATGGAACGTGTTTTGCAGGGTTAATCATTTTATATGTTTTAGTGACTGTCTGTATTTACATGGTGAAGACTTTCAACTTCTTTCTATTGTGTGGGAATCGCACAACGCTAAATAATAGCATCGCCATATGTACTTATAATAGCGTATTTCACTAAAATAGCGCTGGGCGGCCAGTCACAAAATGGCGTCTCATTGCCATTCGCAAAATGGTGTCGCCCCAATCTAATTTTAAACCAAACTTGTCTCAGCCAATTATCCAGATTCGACAGTCCACCCTTTGATAGCAAACAACATGCTATCAAACTCTGATTTTTAAAATTACTTTAGACTTACATTATGACATATTATTCAATGTTGTATTATGGGATGGCACAAGGTGGTTCTTAATCCATCAATAATGTGTCTCTAGGAGGGGACATAAAACTACCCTAATACGCACATCATGGATCTTGGGAGATCATGGGAAAGGTGTGGGGATGCACCAATCCTATAAAGGAAGTCATGAGGGGGAATAGGGACTTACATTATTTAAAATAACCTTTTAATAACACATTTTATGCATATCTAAATATAATACATTATATGATGGTATTTCCTAGTTCACGGTTGTAATGCAGTTCTACATTTACCTCAGTATTCACATTGTTACTACTGACCACCATCATAATTTCATTCTTCCGGTTTACCTTATCTTTACAATTTCCACATTTCAACACAGAAGGAACACACCTGACACATAAGCTAATTACTATGATGACAACCAGTATGAGGATCAGGAGTTTACCTATGCTCGCAATAATTTCCTGGACCCATTCTCCTAGACCTGAGAAGCATTTCACTGGTTTCAACCATGATACCCATTCCTCTACCTTCTCCTCTACTTCATCCACTGAAGCATTATGGTTCTTTCGAAATTCCCATTTTAACTGCAGAATTTCATCCATCTTCCGGTCTATTACCTTCTTGGGATCACTGGTATCGTTTGTAATATAAGTGCAACACTTTACTCCAAATTGGGTGGCCAAAGTTACGCAATACCCTCCAGTGACAGCTGTTAAATAATTTAACACCAGTTCTTTCTTTTACGGTTGTAACTCCCTACCTGTATACCTGAATGTGTCATCATACATCTTGGTGATATTATCTATTAATTTAGCAAGATCTTGGATATATCTAAAATTTTGTGTACCCCAAGCGATCCTGGTGGGATCCAATGCTACCAAAACTTGAAAGCCAGTTGTTTCACTAATTAACTGTGTGGCTTTATGCACATCACTAGGTATCATATTTATTTTGTCTCTGTGTTCATACTGTGTGTGAAGATATGGTGATGGTGTGTCTTTATGAATACCAATCATTTCACCATGTGTGAGGGTCATAACTTCAGGAACTACTCTTCCCAAGTAACACAAGCCTTCGGAACTCGGAGAGAGCCACTTATACGCTTTCCTTCCACATATGAAATATACATCGTCGGGGAGAACATAAGGAATAGAATGCATCATAATCATCCAACACATTTCCCTAACAAATGATCCTATCTCAAGTTCTCCCATCTGGCTACTACACATTTCTGGTTGTATAACCCTGGCACAGTATCCTTATGATACCATTTCTTTGGTGTATATTTATACCGGAAATGTCTTCCACCTGACCTAATTGTGCGTAATAGTTCATAATTTATAGGCTCACAGTCAGATCTTTGTGAGAAGGTCATCGTCTGGTTATTCCCAGTCACCTCCCAACTTCCTGGTTCATTGGAGCTGGTAATGTTTAAACATATAAGTGTTTTATCTGCCTGGTACTAGTGGAGCTTAAAATGGGGTGGTTTGGTATTAAACAAAATTTCCGTCCAGTGTCTTCTCTTTTTGCAATTCTAACATTTCAGACATATTTAATGGGAATGGCACTAATCCTACATTATGCTGTCCTTGGGGTACATGAGAACACACCCAACAATCGGTTTTGTTTAATATTTTGCCCACCATGGTGTGATAGTCCCAATACTGATTATACTTATTTTGACACCGTTGGATGCAATTCTCATCAATTACGGACCCACAGATCTCACACATACAATAATCCTCGATAGACCTTCACACTGTCTCCGAGTATCCAAAATAGCAGATCTCTTAACAATTACAGTACTAAGATTGGTCAGACACTCCCCTGATTGACATAGCACTCCTCCTCTCAACTCCACTCCATCAATACTGCCATTAGCTCCCATTTCCTCTATCGGTCCCCCACCACAGAAACCAGAGATCCCCGAACAAACCAGGATGATGGAAACTCTGGAAGAGAATACAAAAATGAACACAGCAGACCAGTCCATTGCTGTAGCAAGGACCTGCAAATTTCTTTAGTTCAGATATCTCACTGCAACCTTTTAACTCTCCCGGAACAAGCTCGCAATCGACAGGTCCACGTTATCAGCCTCGTCTCCGCCTTGTTTCTCCACCGGTAGGTTGACCTTCTTGCAGTGAGTGGAATGGACCCAGGTATCTCTTTTGGCCACCTTCAAAGATGTGGTACCTGTCAGCAACACCTGATACGGACCTTCCCAACGATCAGTCAAACAACCTGAATGCAAGAAATTTCTGATCATAACATATTCTCCAGGTTTAACATCATGACAGTTCATTTCAGGCATATCATGGGACAACAATTTCAGTTTCTGCTGTTGCTGTTTTAACTGTTTACTCATTGATATAAGATGCCTTACAGTTAGCTCGTTGTTACCTTTCAAGTCTTCCTGTGGACTTATAATCAAATGAGGTTGTCTACCAAACAGTACTTCAAAGGGGGACAGATTTAGACGGGGTCTAGGAGTGGTCCTTATGCTATGTAGGAACAACGGTAATGCTTCTGGCCATCCTAGTCCAGTCTCTGCCATGATCTTACTTAATTTATTTTTAATAGTACCATTCATCCTCTCCACCTTGGCACTGGCTTGCGGTCGGTAGGGGGTATGAAGTCGACTATTAATACCCATCAGTTTACACATATTTTGAAAAACATCACCTGTGAAATGAGTACCCCTGTCACTCTCTATATTTTTAGGGATACCGTATCTGCACACAAACTCCTGAACAAATTTGTTGGCAGTGAATGCAGCAGTATTAGTGGCAGCTGGGTATGCCTCAACCCAATTGGAAAACACATCAGTGCACACTAATACATACTTGAGATTCCTGCAGGGTGGCAATTGGATGAAATAAATTTGTATTACCTGGAAAGGTCCGTCAGTCGGAGGAATGTGAGACGGTTCAGTAGGGATCATTTTCCCAATGTTTTTCCTTAAGCAGGTCAGACAGGACATTGCTCTCTTTTCCGCTTGGGAAGAAAAACCCGGTGCGCACCAGTATGCTCTCACCAATTTGCACATACCTTGCTTTCCAAAATGAGTCAGACCGTGCGCTGCCTCAGCCAGGCTGGGGTAGTATGCCTTGGGAGCCACTGGCTTACCTTGTCCATCCCTCCAGAGTCCAGAGGACTCTTGCCCACTTCCCTTGGACCTCCAGACTGACTTTTCCTGGATAGAACACAAATTTTGCATCTCAATTAATTTCAGCATATCAATTGTCTGAAAAGTCATGATTTGTTCAATTGGTACACTCATTTTTAATCCTGCTGCCCATTTCACAGCTTCGTCTGCCCTTTTGTTGCCCAGTGACACCGGATCATCCTCACATGTATGGACATTACACTTAATTACTGCCACTGCCTTTGGCAATTGGATTGCTGTTAATAGTCCTTTTATATGTTTGAAATGTGCAATTGGTGTGCCTGCTGCTGTCATAAATTTTGTCAGACGCCATAAGGCACCGAAATCGTGTACTACCCCGAAGGCGTACCTAGAGTCAGTGTAGATATTAGCAGATTTACCTTTCGCTAATTCACACGCTCTTTAGTGCCACCAGTTCCGCCACTTGGGCCGAGTGTGGTGGTCCTAAAGGTTTGGCTTCTATAACATCCTCATCATTTACCACAGCATAACCTGTACACAGCTCTCCAGTGTCAGTTTGTCTATGACAACTCCCATCCATGTAAAATGTCACATCTACATTTTCTAAAGGTGTATCCCGTATGTCAGGTCTTGCAGTAAAGGTTTGATTCAGATATTCCATACAATCATGTGCATCAATATACCTGCAGAACTCACCTGTTGCCAGCAGCTCACCTCTCTCCACCCTTTGTGCATCATGTTGCACATATGGTAAATACGTAGCTGGATTTAACGTACTGCACCTTTTGATGGTGATGTTTGCAGGTGCTATTAAGGCTAGTTCACATTTTGTGAACCTGGCTGAGGAGACATGTATGATTTGGGCAGAGTTTAGCAAAGCAGATACAGAATGGGGAATATAGACAATCATATCATGGCCTAGTATCACATCCTCACTCTTACTGACCAGTAGAGCAGTTGCTGCTACACTTCTTAAACACGTTTGGAGTGATCTTGCCACAGTGTCCAATTGTGCACTGAAGTATGCTACGGGCCTACTGGCATCACCATGTTTTTGTGTGAGGACACCTGCTGCACAACCATCGGCTTCCGTACAATACAAATCAAAAGGTTTTTCATAATCAGGTATTCCCAATGCAGGTGCTCTTGTCAGACTATCCTTAAGATTAAGGAAAGCCTGCTCTGATTCCTCTGTGTGTATGACACGATCGGGCTTTGAGGAAGAGACTAAGGACCTCATTCAGAGTCGGTCGAAGCGGCCGCACGGTCGTACGGGAAAAGGAGCCGGATATTCAAATGATTCCCTCGTAAGTTGCATCCCTAAGTTCGGATCTGTAGCTGGCCAACCAAGGGTAGGAAGCGGTCGGAATTCAAATAAAATACGCCCCCTTCTCGTATGCATTGCACGTCATCTCCGGGCATATAAGGATTAATCGAGACCATCGGGAACCATCGAAACTGGTCGTAGAGCTTAAGGTTGACCATACCCTTTCTTAAGCTCTACGATCATGTCAGTGTAAAAACCTCCATGTCACATGTGCCATGACTCTACTTTGTTAATTATGCACTCCCATAAACCATATGCACTCCCATAAAACGCCGTTCGCATAATTAGGCACGCCTGCGTTCGGATCTCCACACCCCCGTTTTCAAGCACCTTCCCCTGTTACCACCCACAAACGTCTCATTCTGTCACTCAAACTACCGACCTGGCTGTGTTCAAGGAGAGAGAAATTTCTGATCGTAGCGGCTAGTTTGCGCACGCGCATTGCGAGCGTTATGCATGTGCAGTATAGCGAACATTGGTGGCGTACGACCATGCGGCCGCTTCGACTGACTCTGAATGAGGTCCTAAGTCCTGTAATGGCAAGGCCAAAATAGCAAAAACCTGGGATCCACATTCTGCAGTATCCACACATTCCCAAGAAGGTACGAATTTGCTGTTGATTCTGCGGCAGTCATGTTCTGTATGGCCTGGATTCTGTAATTTGTGAGATGTCGTAAACCCTGAGTTAGCCAGTGTCCCAAATATTTAACCCTGGACTGGCATGGCTGTAGTTTGTCCTTAGCAACCTTGTGTCCTGTTTGTGAGAGATGAAGTAACAAAAGTTTAGTATCATTTAAACATGACATAAACAAATCAGAACATAACAATAAATCGTCCACATATTGCATTAGAGCAGATCCATTGGCAGGTTGAAAAGATTGTAAACAGTCGTGTAAGGCGTGGGAGAAGATACTGGGGCTGTCTATGAAACCCTGGGGCAATTGTGTCCATGTGCATTGCACACCCCTGTATGTAAAGGCGAATAGGTACTGACAGTCAGGATGAAGAGGTACAGAGAAGAAAGCAGAACAGAGGTCAGTGACAGTGAAATGGGTTGCATTTGGTTGGATCTGCATAAGAATGACAGCTGGATTTGGCACTACGGGAAATTGGTTCTCTACCACCTTATTAACCCCTCTAAGGTCTTGTACCAGCCTATAACTCCTCCCACCACTTTTCTTCACAGGAAAGATGGGACTGTTGGCTACCCTAGCTGTACGAACTAAAATTCCCTGCTGTAACAATCGCTCAATTATGGGGTAAACCCCTAATCTACCTCCTGTTTTAATGGGTACTGGGGAATTTTAGGAGCTTGCCTACCACTTTATAGATTAACGATTATGGGACTTACGTTTGCCATTAATCCAGTGTCCTGTCCATCCTTGGTCCAAAGTGAATCTGGAATTTGGGATAACATTTGATCTACCTGAGATGGATTTTCACTTAAACCAGTAGAGTGATACATTATCCTTTGGGGAGTGTCCAACATATCCCTCACCTCATGCGCAACTCTCTCTGGGATATCTAGAAATACACCATCAGGGGTACAGTATATGACACAGCCCATCTTACATAACAAAACCCTTCCCAGAAGGTTAGTAGGAGCCGCTGCTGCCAGGAGGAAAGAATGCCTAGTATGTAATGGCCCGATAGTGACCTCTGTGGATTTTGTTAAAGGATAATGTTGCACTTTACCCATTACACCCATTGTTGGTACTGTTTCGCTGGTTACCTGTAAATTAGCGGGAGATTTTATCACTGACCTGGTCACCCCTGTGTCTACAAGAAAAGGATATTTAGTACCAGCTACTTCAACCATCATTACTGGTTCTTCCCTAGTACTTCCCGTTAACCTGACTCTCTGTAGACTACAGGTATGACCTGACCCCTAGCGTTGACTCTCACCCTCCAATACAGCATTTACGGCTACAATTGGAGCTGGTGACTGCTGGAAATTAGGGCAGCACAGACGGTGTAATGGTTAGCGTTACTGCCTCACAGCACTGAGGTTGTGGGTTATAGTCCCACCATGGCCCTAACTGTATGGAGTTTGTATATTCTCCCTGTGCTTGCGTGGGTTTCCTCCGGGTACTCCGGTTTCCTCCCACACTCCAAAAAATATACTGGTAGGTTAATTGGCTCCAAACATAAAAATTAACCCTAGTGTGTGCATGTGATAGGGAACATAGATTGTAAGCTCCACTGGGGCAGGGACTGATGTGAATGGCCAACTATACTCTGTAAAGTTCTGCGGAATATGTGTGCGCTATATAAATAACTGGTAATAAATAAAATAATAAATAATAAATTCCCTGTACTCTTTGTCTATCCCTTATGAGGATATCCAGGTACTACATGGTTAGGGGGTCCTGCCCTCTTCACCTTACATTCTACTTATGTGTCCAACTTGGTTGCAGTTGAAGCACCTTCGTGAGTGGGGTGAGTGAAAGGATTGCTATGTGGGTTGAGCAGAAGGGAAAGATGGTGGGTGTGGGTAAGGATATTGAGGGAAATATGGTGGTTGTGGATAGTATGGGTTTTGTGGCTGTGTGTGATAAGTGGGGTAGGGTTGTGTTTGAGGTGGTGCAGGATTTGTGAGGACTTGTAGCTGTGCAGGTGCATGTGTCTGTTGGCTGTGATGTTATAGTCATTCCTTCTAGAGCTTGAATACTAACAGCCGTTAGCTTCTCGCTCTGGGTCTCTCTCTTTTTAAGGATGTTCTTATCATGTTCAATAGCGGATTCTATGAGGGTGTCTACGGTGACTCCCCTCCAGCCAGGTTGTGAGGTCTGAACTCAGGTCTTTAGGTTCTCTTTTAGACCATCCATAAGTACAGTGATGATCATTCCCCTGTGATGAGTGCTATCTTTAATATCCTCTAACCTAGTGTACTGGGTGATAGCCTGCAGAGCTCGGTTACAATAATCCTCTGCAGATTCACTCTCTTTTTGTTTTATGGTGAAAATTTTGCTCCAGTTAAACCCAATTGAGTTATAATGCGGGAAATGTTACCTTGGTTAATTTCGTCTGTTAAGGGAACATCTCCATCCAATACACAACCCGTGATAAACTTTGTCACGTCGGTATTGCGTGGAAGACAAGCCCTTAACACCACTCACCAATCTGTATTGGTTGGCTCGTGAGCACTACCCAAATTTTTCAAAAATCTTTGGTATTTGGCTAATTCCTTTTTAGGGTCAGGGAAATCATTCATTATGGAGATGTATTGCTACCTCTCTTGTGGGCACTACACCGTTTGCATCTGCATTCCCATTCGGAACAGTTATTGTCCGGATAGGATGCAGACCGGCCGCACTGCTACTTTTGACCTTGTTACCTGGCTGGGGATTTAGTCTACTACTGCTACGTATGTGGTTAACAACTTCCTCTACGGGTGCAGTGGATGTTAACACTTCCTGTACTATCACTGATGAACATGGCGGCACCAGTTGTGCTTGTTGTGGCAGAGCATCTAACATGTGTACAGCATGGGAAATGGCAGACATAACAATAGGCTCATCATCCGCATCATAAACATTTTCCTTATGATTACTTAAGTGACGGTACAGGTTACTTGTTACATTTTTATCGGTTTTTTCAACTACTGTACCTGCACCCCCATCTGCATAGGGCAGCGGTGGTGCGCGTGAACCACTGGTAATACCTTCCGCAACTCATGCACGCCATTTTGCGGCGCGCACGCACTGCATTTTAGCGCTGCGGGGATGCTCTCCTGTAACGTGCTTGTGACGCTAGTTTGCGTCGCTTGCACACCTTTAAGCCACGCATCCCCCTCACCCTGCCATAATTTTAAACACTTGTTATATTTTACCTTTTTCATTTGAGAGCTCATCATACAGATGCTATCTCGGACATTGTTCAATACCTCCTTATCAAAGCTGCCAAATCTGGGAAACGGTCTAACACTCTTCATCGTCATTTTAAACCATACATCAAGGTACCTAATTGCATAAGCACCATACTTAGTATGCATAATATGGCATGCTGACCCAAGTGGCGCTTCCAACAGCAGCACATTATCTAACATCTCTACCGTTTGCTTGGCCCCATCTGGGAGAACTCTAAGCTTTTCAATAGAGATTTAAACTGGTGAAAGACAGTCAAGATACTTTCACTTACCTGCGGACGATATTAACAGGATGCGCCCACACACCTATGGAAGAATAACCAGGCTGCTTCCATGCACCTAATCCCTTTGTGACTACCTTTCAACTGCTAGCATGTAGGTATTCCAATAACACTTACCCTTTTCAGTGATTTCGTCCACCCTCTACCCAGTTCACAATCACAATTTAGCCAAAACTGTGCGGTTCAATTACAATGCTCAAATAACCCTAACTGATCACTGAATACTGTAATCACACTGGGAGCCGAACCTACAACAAAGACAACAACTACACCTGCTTATGTGTTAGAACGGTATCTACTACCAAGCCACTAGGCCGACATCAGGCACCTAGCACTTAAGGGTCCTACGATACCCTTAACTAGGGAACTAGTTACCCCTACCAACAAATACTCACTGTTACACACCCTTTTCCTGCGCAGAAAAATACACGTTTTCCCAGACTATGGCAATACTGATCAATGGATTTACAACAATGCTATCTATCAATATCACCGTGCCCTCTCAATGGCTTTGTTTAAAACACGTGGCAGCAATACCGGAAATACGTATATACGCTATTGTGCGACTAGTCGCATACACAATAATGCGACTACTACACAACATGTATTATGACTTTTACGCTATATTGCGACTGGTCGCATACACAATAATGCGACTTCCCCTTTTTTTTTTTTAACACAAAAAAACTATCGATGAAGGAAAACAAACTTTTTCCTCCCTCGTCCCTGGATTCTCAATCAGCGCTCCTAAAGCCACAATAACAGGTAGTGGACTCTCAGCAACAAAGTGATAGCACATTTCGAAGGCACAATGCGTTCTCCTGCTAAGTGCCTCCACCCTTTTGCTGAGAGGTCGCTACCGAGTGTTTCCCTAGTGACCGGCAGCGTGATAAACACTGCGAGCCCCCAACTATCGATTCCTACCTATCTATACCATCTAACAATCGATTCCTGCCTATACCTTCTAAACAATATTCCTTCCAATACCTTCTAAAATTGTCACTATTCAGCGTAATGAGTCGCACAAGAAATAAATGCTTTCAGACTTTGAATGTGGTTCCAAAGCACAAAAAGATATTATTCCATATAAAAACAGATGGTTACACGCTGTGATCCAAATACAATTAAATAAATCATACAGACCCATGGTACAGTTGTTACATACGCACGCGCTCTGGGCCCAGATACCGGCATCAGCATTAGAAACCTCCGTCAACAGCACAGCAAGAAGACTCAAGACTGGTGTCAGAGAGCGCACTTATATACTCTTGCAGGGATAGGCAATACAATAGACAAGTTTGACATGATTCCATTGGTTCTTCTTAAAGGTGCTTTTGTTACAGGATAGTTCATAGGTCAATTCAAATAGACACAAACAGCCTCCAACCGCCCTTTGTGTCCTTTTTCCCGCAGCATGCTAATCTAAGCTGCTAACATTATAGAGTACATTTTAATGTTTTAACTCTCTATAGTCCATAGTTTTCAGACGCATGTTCCGTTCTTCTCACCGATGATACCGGAAATCTGTTGAGATACAGTGGATCAGTACAACACCAAACACGGTCTGCTTACCATGTACTAAACCTTAGATATCAAATAATCTTTATTTCACAACATTAGTAATTACTGAATAAACCTTGAATATTACATTTTAATACTAGGGAACCTTTTATGTAAGTGTGCAGTGTGTAAGTATTGGGGAATTGGGAAAAGACGCTAGTTAGCGCTGTGCGACTATGTGTTTTGTGGAGTACACCATGGAACATGTTTTGCAGGGTTAATCATTTTATATGTTTTAGTGACTTTCTGTATTTACATGGTGAGGACTTTTAACTTGTTTCTATTGCGTGGGAATCGCACAACGCTAAATAATAGCATCGCCGTATGTACTTATAATGGCGTGTTTCACTAAAATGGTGCTGGGCAGCAAGTCGCAAAATGGCGTCTCATTGCCATTCGCAAAATGGCGTCGCCCGATCTAATTTTAAACCGAACTTGTCTCAGCCAATTATCCAGCTTCGACAACTGGTACTCAGATCTTCGGATTCTCTCCATACACTCCGATGCTGTTGTCTCAATGTCCGGACCTATTGTCTCAAGGTCCTTGCCATTACCCGAACCTGGGTCGTCTGTCTTTGACGGCGTGGCTGTTGAGACAGCCCTTTTAAGGTCCAGGAGTTTTTCTAGCTCTGTAGTTAACACCATGCTCAGAGCTTTACCACCAATTGTGGCATACTTTCTTTGAATGGTGTCGCCCTAGAGGCTATGATCCTCAGGTTTGTGGGATATCCAGGGTTTTAGGCTTTCCTACAGGCCGGATTTAGATCACGGTCTTCGCCTTGCTTCCCTGAAGGTGCAAGTTTCTGCCCTGTCAGTGTGGTTTCAGCGTAGGATTGCTACCCTTCCTGATGTCCGCACCTTTATGCAAGATGTACTTCATATTCAGCCTCCCTTTGTTCCACCAGTGGCTCCTTGGGATTTGGCTGTGGTCCTGAGGGCTCTCCAAGGACCACCATTTGAACCACTGGGCTCAGTGGATTTCAAATGGCTTACAGCTAAGACTGTGTTTCTTTTGGCCAATGCTTCGGCCAGAAGGGTATCAGATATGGGGGCTCTCTCATGTCGCCCTCCCTTTCTGATTTTTCATAGGGACAGGGCGATGCATCGCACTCGCCCTGGTTTCCTACCTAAGGTGGTAACTTGTTTCCACATTAATGAGGAAATTATAGTGCCGGCCTTTATTTCCCCAGACCTCTCAGCTGGTGAGGCCTCCTTGGATTTGGTACATGCTCTAAGGATTATGTTGACCGTACCAATTAATTTCGGAAGTCGGCTGATTTGTCTCAGGGCACTGCATTATAACACATTTTCCATTATAACACATTTTAACCCTTCACTGTGTTTTTTATATATATGTACTTCACTTTTTTATTTTCATTCTTTATATGTAGCTGCAGCTTCTCCTAACTATCTCTTTACACTGCACTTTTCTTACTATGCTGGTGCCCTGGGGCGGCTTGGCTGGGGCAGTTTTGGGGGGTCCTGCGCTCTGGATTTGAACCCTAGTATGTTAGGGACCTACCCGAAAGAGGTTACCTGGATATGGTGGGTGGGCCCATAACCTTGGCCATGATTATGCTAAAAACCTCTATTGATTGCAAAATTTTATTGCATTTATATATATTATTAATAATTTGGAGTTGTGCACCTGGGATTTGTCTGTTTCTGATTTCTGAGGCTTACATTGATGAGGGCCTTCCTATATCATCCTCTGTTAAAACTCCTTCTACTCGGTCTGTGGGTCCTTCGTGGGCAGCTCGTCATGGTGCCTCTGCTGTTCAGCTCTGCAAGGCAGCCACGTGGTCTTCTGTCAATACCTTTGTGAGGTATTATGCATTTGATACCTTTGCCTCTCAGGATGCTTCCTTCGGGTAGCGGATTCTCCTTTCAGCACAGGAGCATCCCCACCCTTAAAGGATACTGCTTTGGGACATACCCAAGGTATCCTGTGGATACCCTATGGACCCTGAAGTAGAAAATATGAGATATGGTAAGAACTTACCCTTGTTATCTCTATTTCTACGAAGTCCATAGGGTTCCACAGGACTCCCGCCCTGTCGCACCTGTACTGCAGATGGGCTTTGTTCTGGTCACTGGTTTTTCCGTCTCCTTCTGGTGAGAATGTGATTCTTGTGTGTTCCAGACTTTCTTCTCTCTCTTTGTTCTCCTCCTCCGGCCTATGGTTTGTTACGTAACTGGATTGCCTTGGCTTGGGGCGGGGTATAGGAGAGGGACCCCAGTGCATCCTGGGAGGCTGAAAAATTAACCCTGAGGTGCCCAATGTCTGCCGCCATCGCCTATTCCCCAAGGTATCCTGTGGAACCCTATGGACTTCGTAGAAATAGAGATAACAAGGGTAAGTTCTTACCATATCTCAGATTTTTTCACTTCTTTAGTTTGTTTTTTATATATGTAGCACTTTATACACTTTTAATTATAACTTCCTACTTATGTAGGACTTAAGACATAGGCTACTACATCCTTTACTCTCCGTGCAGCTCATCCTTCTGTACATATTGCTGCCTCATTACTTTTCTCTCCTCTTACAAACACACATGAGCTTTTAAATCATCTATCCACATTGACAATAACATCCACAACCTCTCGCCATAAAAATCATTCAGACAAATCCCACAAATATATTTATATCTCTCTCCTGTTGCTTCTATTAGCTGGTAACATTTCACCAAATCCAGGCCCAACCCACATGGCACACCCACAGCGAACTATAAATCCAGCTAACCTCATAAACACTGCGTGCCTCCCTTCACCCTCCAAGTCACTAAAATGTGCCTTATGGAGTGCACGCTCTGTCTGCAACAAACTAACATCCATCCATGACCTCTTATTTCAACTAACTCAACCTTCTGGCAATAACAGAAACATGGCTCACACAAACAGACACTGCACAGTCCCCTGCTGCACTTTCACATGGTAACCTACACTTCTCACACACCTCCATGCCTGATAATTGTAAAGGAGGTGGGGTTGGAATATTAATCTCCCAATCTTTCACATTCACAGTTCTCCCACAGGTACCTTCACTTACATTTACATCATTTGAAGTACATTCTATCATTACTTTCACCCCTTTCTCTCTGCGAGTTGCTGCTATCTATCGCCCGCCTGGCCACCTCAACAATTTCTGGCACATTGTTCAGCCTGGCTCCCTCACTTCCTATCCTCAGACATCTCCAACATCATTATGGGTAATTTCAATATCCCCTTTGATGGTCCACAATCTCCTCATTCCTCCAAACTACTCTCTCTAACCTCCTCTCTTGGCCTCTCCCAATGGACTGACTCCTCTACTAGGGCCACAGCCTTGATCTTGTATTTATCAGACTATGCTCAGTTTCTGATTTCACTAATGCGCCTTTCCCTCTCTCAGATCACAACCTAATCACCTGCACACTCTCCTCCATTACATCAACCTCAATGTCAGTGAAATTAACCAAACCTCCTAAAACCAGCAGAAATATTAATGCTATTAACTTTCAACAACTATCTACCACTCTACAACGACTTTCACCAATATCTACATTAACTTCTCCTGAGACTGCCTCATCACACCTAAACCAGATTCTAGTAAAAGCCCTCAATGAAGTAGCTCCAGCTAGTCATCACACACCACGTAGACTTAGACGTCAACCGTGGCATTCTAACTTAACAAGGCATCTACAAAAACTCTCACGTAAAGTAGAATGTCAGTGGCGAAAGTCTCGTACTCCATGTGACTTCCTCAAATATAAGACTATCTACAACTCTTATCGTACTGCTCTGGACACTGCCAAACAAACATATTTCCAATCTCTTATCTCTGCTCAAGCCTCTAACCCCAAGCGACTTTTTAATACATTTAAATTGCTTCTTACCCCTCCCTCACCCAAGCCACCTGCTACTATCTGTGCTCATGATCTTGTTTCCTATTCTAAGGTCAAGTATGATAATTACCACCCACAAACGTCTCATTCTGTCACTCAAACTACCGACCTGGCTGTGTTCAAGGAGAGAGAAATTTCTGATCGTAGCGGCTAGTTTGCGCACGCGCATTGCGAACGTTATGCATGCGCAGTATAGCGAACATCGGTGGCGTACGACCGTGCGGCCGCTACGACTGACTCTGAATGAGGTCCTAAGTCCTGTAATGACAAGGCCAAAATAGCAAAAACCTGGGATCCACATTCTGCAGTATCCACACATTCCCAAGAAGGTACGAATTTGCTGTTGATTCTGCGGCAGTCATGTTCTGTATGGCCTGGATTCTGTAATTTGTGAGATGTCGTAAACCCTGAGTTAGCCAGTGTCCCAAATATTTAACCCTGGACTGGCATGGCTGTAGTTTGTCCTTAGCAACCTTGTGTCCTGTTTGTGAGAGATGAAGTAACAAAAGTTTAGTATCATTTAAACATGACATAAACAAATCAGAACATAACAATAAATCGTCCACATATTGCATTAGAGCAGATCCATTGGCAGGTTGAAAAGATTGTAAACAGTCGAGTAAGGCGTGGGAGAAGATACTGGGGCTGTCTATGAAACCCTGGGGCAATTGTGTCCATGTGCATTGCACACCCCTGTATGTAAAGGCGAATAGGTACTGACAGTCAGGATGAAGAGGTACAGAGAAGAAAGCAGAACAGAGGTCAGTGACAGTGAAATGGGTTGCATTTGGTTGGATCTAGTGACCTGCTCAATTCCCTACCTGAACCCTCTGGCACATTCTCTTCATTTGATCTCACAAATGAAGATGAAGTATCTACACTCTTCTCATCCTCCTACTCTATTACCTCTCCTCAAGATCCTATACCCTCACAAATCAGTACAGCTCTGTCTCCTGTGCTCATCCCAACCCTAACTAAAATCTGTAGTCTCTC
Source organism: Taudactylus pleione (assembly GCA_031769625.1). Taxonomy (NCBI): domain Eukaryota; kingdom Metazoa; phylum Chordata; class Amphibia; order Anura; family Myobatrachidae; genus Taudactylus; species Taudactylus pleione. The sequence goes on along the minus strand of JAUIMM010000064.1, from coordinate 12,388,224 downwards.
TCTCTCTCTACTGGCAACATTCCATCATTATTCAAGCACGCAGTGATTACTCCCATTCTGAAAACAAAATTCTGACCCCAACACTCTCTCAACTTACTGTCCTATCTCCCAGCTCCCATGCCCCTCCAAGCTACTGGAGAGACATGTCTACATTCGCCTCATACACTTTCTTAACTCACACAACTTATTGGACCCACTTCAGTCTCACTTTCCTTCCCAGCACTCCGCACAGACAGCACTGACTAAGGTAGTAAATGATCTGGTCACTGCCAAGGCTAAAGGCCATTACTCACTCCTATTTCTTCTAGATATCTCTGCTGCTTTTGACCACTCTCTTCTCATACAAACATTGCAATCTCTAGGTCTTAAGGACACAGCTCTTTCTTGGTTCTCTTCCTACCTATCTGATCGCTCTTTTTCTGTTCGTTTTTCTGATTCTGCCTCCTCTTTGATACCTTTATCAGTTGGAGTACCGCAAGGCTCTGGACCTCATTCAGAGGCGGACGGAGGATGCAAGCGGTCGCTCAGAAACTGGGCGGCCACTTGCATCCTGACCGCCCACCTCTGTTGCGGTCGTTAGGCTGTGGGTTTCCACCCACAGCTCTAACGACCGCTCAGGTGATGGTCACGATGGTCAGAGACCATCGCGACCATCGGGGCTTACGACGAGACCCTAGGGTAGGGTCTCACTTGTCGTAAGCCCCGGAGAGCTTCTGGCTCTGTCTGAGCCGGAAGCTCTCCACTGACATCACAGTGGGGCCTCCCCCAAACGGCAGGCGTTCCCATAGGAACGCCTCCATATGGGCTGCCAACCCACCGGCCCGCCTTCCAAACGGGCGAGCTGTCAATCAACATCGACAGCTCGCCCCCTTTGGATCGAGACCCGCTACGACCGGCGCTGTCGGTCATAGCGGGTCTCACGCATGCGCACGACGGCGCCGTCGTGCGCATGCTCTTTGGGGGGCCATCGACCCGGTCCGAGCGCATCGGCGCTAACGACCGGGTCTGAATGACCCCCTCTGTCTTAGGTCCTTTGATATTCTTAATCTATACCACCTCTCTTGGCAAACTAATCAGCTCTTTTGGATTTCAGTACCATCTGTATGTGGATGATACTCAAATCTACCTATCCTCTCCAGATTTATCACCATCTGTATTGGTCGGTGTCACTGAATGTATTTCTGCCATTTCATCTTGGATGTCATCTCGCCACCTGAAACTTAATATTTCTAAAACAGAATTAATTATATTTCCAGTGGCCAATAACAGTTACCAACCCGATCTCTTTATCACTGTTGATAACTCAACAATCCACCCCACCCCACAAGCTCGCTGCCTTGGTGTCATCCTTGACTCTGAACTGTCCTTTGTTCCTCACATTCAAGGTGGCTGGTTCCGCCCACAGAGCATGTGCGCTCTGTGCGGGTGCACCAGCCAAACCACCCTAGTTACGGCCCTGGCTATTGAGAAGTGATTTTGCTTATACAATATACAGAAAACTAACTTGGGGTGGAGCTGTAAAAGGACAGGTGACAATAATGTACATTATTTTAAATATATTAATTACACTGTTCCCTAGATCCAGTAATTAAATTATATGTGAAACTTCCAAAACATGCCAGGTGTATTATAACGTGTCACCAATCTTCATGAATATAAATAGGGTTTTTGTTTTTTTTCATAAAAACTATATTCCCAGTCACAAATCAAAATATCAGTCATGATTTCCAATTTCTTAACCTCCTAATATTTAAAACTAAATCAGCAAATGTGTTGTATAAAATATATAAGAGCATAAGAATATTTTAACAGAGCAATGCAGTAAAATAGAACACTTTCCATACTACTTCCTACAGCAACCCATCATTTAAGAATTTTCCTATTTAAGCCATCTGGTATAAGTAATGGAGCAGCCAAACGATTAATGAACCTATGGTTTTGCTAATATTATTAAACAATGATAGAAGGGTTAGGGCTGAGCACAGATAATGTGTTCAGAAAGAAACAGTAGAGAAAGGCCTTAGTAAGGATGAAGCTCGGAGGTAACAGAAAATAATAAAGAATTGTATTAGAGCCTCAAATAAAACCTACCTCCAATATGCAACTCGTATTGAGAAGTGAGGATTCCAAGGCAGCAGCTCAGAATATCATGTGTGTGATGTCATAATGTGCAAGCTAACTGGCTGTGACATCACCACCATCATCTGCTGCAGTGTAATGTGGTTATATAGTAAGCGTCAATTTATAGAAATAATGATAAAAAAATCACTATTTTTCAAAGATTTCCTAATCCTTGCACCTTTTGGGATAGCAGACCTAAAAATTACCAGTTTCCAAATCAATGAAAAGAGGTTGCCAGCCAGTCATCACAAATTCACTGAAATCACTAATTTCTCAGGTGGTTTTCTGAGAAATATATTTATTTAATACATCCCGGTCAATTAGCAATAATTGTTCACTGGTCCCAGAGACTCAAAGTTAATTTGAAACCAGTATGAATACCCTTTTATCGCTAGAGAGACATAATCGCTGTCCAGACAATAATTGTGTTTCCAACGCACAAAAGTTCTTATTGTAATAAAGGAAAGTTACACGCTTTCATCTAGCACAATTAGCGCAAAGGCAATGAAATACATAAAACGATACAGCCCAATACATACGCATGCGCACCGGTTCCAGCAAACAGTCATCAGTCCAGAAGTCTGTGGTCATCCAAGAAAGAATGGCTGTAGACTAGGACCAGCATGCAAGCTATATACCCTCCCAGAACAAAGAAACTAGATAGCGAATTTCCATTGGATCTTGCTCGTGGACATTCTGGTATGATGCAGGTCATTGGACAGTTCATATAGCATCACTAGGGGCATGTCCCAGTCCTTCAGTGTTGCTTTGTGTGGTTTTCCCGCTGAAGAACTGGTTTAAACTAGTACAAAACACTTCATACATTTTCACCATTCTAACCACTATTATCATATTGTTCATATCTTGCGAATGCATGATGCGATTTCCTTGCAAGTCGAACCGGAAATCTGCAAACAAACAGTGCTTTAGAAGGGTACCAAACATGATATGTTTACTAACTTATGTACCTTAAATATTGTATACATTACATTTCACAACATGATTATTCGCTAATATAACCTCTAATATTAAGCCTTTAATGTGGGGGACCATTTCATAAGTTTTGGCAAGTGTAAGTGTAAGGATATTGCATGTAGTCGCTAATATGCGTAGTGCATTTTATGTGTAGCGTACTTTGCTAAACAGCGCAACTGTGCGCTGTGCATCTTGTATATTATATGTATGATTTAATGTGCGTATGGGGTATGGTAGGACTTTTAACAGTATGCGGTAGCAATGCAGTCGCACGATGCTAATAATAGCATATTAGCATCGCACACAATGGTTTCATGCTGATGACGCAAAATGGCATCGTCAGGGGCAACCTAAGATGGCGGCGCTCGATATTAATTTTAAGATCTGGTCTCAGCCAATCATACGGCTTTGACACCAGTGAGGTTTACGCATGTTCCAGCACCAGAATAAAATTATCAAGTAATTTCCATGTTATTTCCAAAGATCTACTTTTCACTGTTCGAAATGAATGCGAGCATTAAAATGAATTGAAAAAAGCTTTACCTGTGCAGTTTTCATAGCAGGTCAAACACGCTATTTACAGAAGCGAAAAGCCATTACCACGTGGTTTTTAATAATTTCATGGCTTTTTTTACTCCATATTCAATTACATTCCGTTTTTGCCTATGCAGAAAGTCAAGGCACTGAAATAAGCGATACTTTTTTTCCACAGAATAGTAGGTGAAAAAAAGTGTAAAATCTATATTTTGGGGTACAGATGTTGGGAAACCACTCAGAACCCTTGGTACACCCCCCACCAAGGACAATTCACCCGAAAAAAGAATAAATAAATTCCAGGAACCCCCAAAAAGAGCCTTTGAAATTGCAGGCGAATATGACAAAAGTGGGGGGACAACTTCAAAAACTTGCAAAATAAGCTTCTGGGGGTGCTCTAAGAAGGGTTCAAGTGTTTTTGGGATCGCAGGTGCTTGTATGACGAAGGAATTTCACTTTTTTAAAACTTCACTTTAGAGACATTAAAATATGCTAGTACCCATTTTCAAGCACCCTAAATTTGATGGGACTACTTAAAATAATACTGCTTAATGCCATTCTTCACCACTTTTACAAGGACACTAATAAGAAGGATCTTAAACAACTTCAGTACTCCAATTAATTTTATTAGGGCTATTGGAAGACGTCTACATTGATCTCCAATATTGGTGCCTCTTTTTGGGGGTGTAAGGCTGATTTCCCCAAGTCTGACAGTACTTTCCGCCTGTTCTGCATTCCACCGCTTGCTGTTTTCGCCTGTTTTGGAATTGAAAATGGCGGAAAGTGGGGATGCACATGATAAGTTTCCATGTCCAAACCATACGATGTTGGTGAAAAGTTCAGCAGGCGAAACTGTTCAGCGGGTGTGAAACTAATTGAATACGGCCCTCAATGCACTATTTATACACACACATCATTCTGGAGATAATAATTCTATGGGGGCATAGGTGCTGGAATAGGGGGAGCAAGGTGGCAGGTCACCCCCCAATATTTGAGAGTCGCCAGGGTCACACTAAGTGCACTGACAATTGTCCGGATTTGGGTAGAAATAATTCCACACATAAGAAGTGGATTTTGTTGTTGACAATGGGCTTTTCCTTATCATGGGCAATAATGTTTCTTCCACTGGTGCCAGAATTACACAAACAACATCCTCATCAACAACATCCTTATTAGCATCAGCTACACAAATATCCTACTCATCCTGGTGCACTTCCACAGAAGCATCCTCGAATTCTATGTCAGCATGTTCAATTGTGCTTACATCATCAAAAGAGGCAGAATAACCATTCATAAATAAAGGCCAAGGCCTTAGCCTTTCCTTGCCACTTCATGTGGTGAAACTGGCATATTGCCAATTTTATGTCTTTCTGCAGCTAACTTTCCCTTTGATGTTTTTTTCTTTACCACTTATGAATACCCCTAAATCTATACACCCTAAATGTTGCTGTTTAGCAATACAAGTTGTAGAAGAAATAATTGCTTTCCAATCCAATTGTGGTTCCAACACACAAAAAGTTCTTATTGCAATAAAAGAAAGTTACATGCTTTCATTTAGCACACTTAGCGCAAAAAGCAAGTCAATACAAAAGGTACAAACCGATACTTATGCATGCGCACTGGCCCAGTATGCAATATTTCAATCCTGAATCTGCGGTCACCGTCACCCAAGGATATGGAGGAAATGACTGCCTACTGCCCCAGCTCACAAGCTGATATTCGGTACAGGTTTCAGAGACAACAAAGGCACAGAATAACAGATGCTCATTGGTTCTTGCTTCAGGTCACTCCATTCATTGGTTAGTTCATATGGTGTCATCAGAGGTATCGATCAGCTTTCCAACTGCTTCTTTGTGTAGGTTTCCCTCCGAAGAACTAATAAAAAAACACTACATACAAAGATACATTCTAATCTATAATTCATATCTTGCAGACGCATGATGTGACTTCCTTGCGGATGGAACCAATGATCTGCAAATAAACAAGGATTTAGAATGGTAGCAAACATGACATGTCTAATAGTTCTGTACCTTAAATATCATATACATACATTGCACAACATAATTATATGCTAATAAAACCTGTAATATCACGTTTACTGTGAAGGAACCTTTTTATAAGTTATTGTATGTGTAAGTGTGAGAATATTGTTTCACTAGTTTGCATTGCGCGTATGTGTGGGTTCATGCACACGTCAAAGGTGCGTGCGTTGTGTGTATGCATGTAAGTCTATGTGTGTGTTATGTAATTCAGTGTATTTGTGATGGATTAATATATATATTATCCATTTCTGATATATTTTAATATTTAGACATTGCCTGAACCAAATTCTAAGTTGGAAATAAAGGTTTATTTCTATGCAGGGGGGGACCCCCAGTTGTTTGCCATTGCCACTCTGTCTGGTAGCTTGCGACAGGCCCCTTTCCACTTAATTAGAGTATAGGTGTCAGTTCCTATGAACCAAAACAGCACCGAACAAAAAGGTATTTAATTGCTAACGAGCTGCAGGCCTCTGACAATGATTCCCAACCTTGCATTCAGACCGTTCTACATTTTTAATTATTTGTCACAGGCATACTGTATCAGTATGCGGTCTCTCAAAACATATGCAAACACCCAGAAACATACACATTAAACCTGTCTTCCACACTCTGACCAAATTCTGTAGTGATATAAATATATATTTGTGCATATCAGAATTGCACTGACACAGAGTAGCATCCAAGCAATTCGTCATCAGACCATAGATGACTAAATCGTCAGATAATAATTGCAAGCGATCATATCCAATTATCCGACTTCGACACACTGTAAAAGATTGGTTCTTGATTTTAGATGCCCTGACTTAAGCTCTGTATGCCCTTGGGCATCGGCTTTAGTAGATGATGTAGATGGACTAGTATCGTCATGACTGGTGGCACTGGCAGCAGCTCCAGCACTAGTATGTGCTTCTTGCTCTCCTCTCAACTGATCATTCTCCATCTCAACAAACACATGAATGAACTGAAGTAGGGAACAGCACACACACGTCAATTTGTACCAGTTTTAAATATTACACCGCGGTATCAATGACCTACAGTGTCATAAGATTTTTTATGAATAAGAAAAGAATAACACACTGCGCTGCCACTTAGTGTCACAAGATTATTTCTGAATAAGAAAAACACACTGCAATACTACTTACAGTGTCACAAGACTATTTATGAATAAGAAAAGATTAACACACTGCGCTGTCACTTACAGTGTCACAATATTTTTTTATGAATAAGAAAAGAATAACACACTGCACTGCCACTTGGTGTCACAAGATTATTTATGAATAAGAAAAGCATAACACACTGTGCTACCATTTACAGTGATGTCATTATGTTTTATATATAGCGCATGTTATTTAGCATTTGGTGTGGTCTTGTAGTCGGCGTGTAGACTAATAATTTATTCACAATTGAGGAAAGAAGTGAAAAGTTGAATATTAGACTGCACTACCACTTACAGTGTCACAATATTTTTTATGAATAAGAATAACACGCTGCGCTATGACTTATAGTGTCACAACACGTGGACAATAAACTGTGGTCTGGCCGGCAGTGTCACCAAACAATAATAGCGCAGCTAAGTTGCTAATGCACACACACTGGGGAATAGCACCTCTGAATGAGGCAGCAGCCCCTTGTTGAACAACACAGACAGCACCCCTTCTTTATGAACAACAAAGCACCCCTGCCGAGTGCGGATAGACCACCTGCAGTGCAGAGTCACAAACACGTGGACGATAAACTGCGGTCTGGCCAACAGTGTCACTAAACAATAATAGCGCAGCTAAGTTGGCCAAAAAAAAAATATTTTATATCTAAAATATCATTTCGGTTTTTTTGTTGATTGATATTAATTTAATTTCTGTTTTATTTATTTTACACTGGGGAAGAGCACCTCTGAATGAGGCAGCAGCCCCTTGATGAACAACACAGGCAGCACCCCTTTTTTATGGACAAAAAGCACCCCTGATGAGTGCGGACAGACCACCTGCAGAGTCACAAATACGTGGACGATAAACTGCGGCAGTGTCACAGAACAACAATAGCACAGATAAGATGCTAACGCACACACACAAAAAAAGCAAGTTTTTTTTTACACTGGGGAAGAGCACTCCAGAATGAGGCAGCAGCCCCTTGATGAACAACACAGACAGCACCCCTTCTCTATGGACAACAAGACACCCCTGCCGAGAGCGGACAGACCACCTGCAGAGTCACAAATACGTGGATGATAAACTGCGGCAGTGTCACCAAACAATAATAGTGCAGCTAAGTTGCTAATGCACACACACAAAAAAAAAGGTACAGAGCACCCCTCCAGGACAACAGAGCACCCCTTTATGGACTGCAGCCCTAGCCTGATGGACAGGACAACAACACAGCAGCAGCCACAGTTAATTGATAGGACAAGTGAAGTGACACAGTAGCTGCAGCACCCACTGAAGGAAGCCCCCCTTTATATACTGCAGCCTATACCCCTTTATGGACAACACAGCAGCAGCCTTCAGCCCAAGACCCCGACTGGACACACACACTGAGTGACTGACAGTGACTGACTACACGTCTGCTAGCTTCTCTCTCCGCAGCTGGAGTGAAAATGGCGCAGATTGTGGGGACCTTTATATAATTCAAAACCCGTGAGAATCCGACAGCGCGAGGATGACGTTTTGCCTCATTTTGAGATCCGAGTCACGTGGGAAACCTCGAGCCGAGTTCGGATCTTGGTCCAGATCTCAAAATTCGGGTGTATCCTGTTCTCGGAGAACCAGACCCACTCATCTCTAGTGTGTAGTATAGGCAATAGCAGGGTGCATACACTGGGCTCAATCCAATGCAAGTAGGGCCAATGAGCCGTTTCCATGGCGAACTCGACTTACATGTTCTCTGTAGTCCTAGAGCGAGGTCAGGGCACTGTAGCCATAAACTCCTAAGCCTAAGGCCAAACTACAACTCCCGGCAGCACGCAGGTAACTGTCCTCCTCCTCTCCTGGCACTAGTTGGATAACTTGTCTGTACAGGGACACGCTATTGGCTGCATGTGTTCCCAGAGCTGCATGTTAGCGCCATGTCATTGTTGTGTCTGTGAGTGAGGAGTCTGAGAGAGAGCAGTGATGTCCACATACAGAGGCCATATCAGCAAAGACCCCTTATTGCTCTCTGTCATCAGGTAGGTGGTGTGGCAGGTTACTCCAGCTACACCTAAGGGGGTGACATTCAGAGATTTAGGGGCACCAAAATGAAAATATAAAAACATTGTGGCACCCCTGAGTACTGCTCTGGCTGGCTGCCATATTTCAACGAAGGAGTGAAGTCAGTATGATAGACTAGCTTTGAGTAGAGTAGAACAGAGTAGCTTTGAGATGAGACCCAACATGGGAAACTGCCATTAGCCAATAATGTATTAGTTCTGCACTGTTCTGAGCCACCGGGCACTGCGATCTAATGGCATATTTGTCAGCCAAGGACTGGCAATCTACTTTACGCTGGCCAGTCAGGAGGCAAGATGAATCGCAGCCTATTACATTTGGTCCAGGGAGTTGTATTTTGCTGTATTAGAGAGGTTAATTTTATTGATGCCTAGTAGTGAACGAATTTGTTGCACATAAAAGAAATGGTTTAAAACATAGTTGCAAGTGGGATGTTTGCAGTATATAAACTAGGCACATATACTTAAACAACGAAAGAAAAAAGAATCCCCATATGAGTGCACTGATTCTTGCCATTTATCAACATAAAATATAACCTTTATTAGAATAATTAATAACCACTTAGTGGTAAGAATAAAAACACAACAAAATATACATCAAAAAAAGAGGGGAATTTTTTTTTTAAAATAGTATGTAAAATACTAATAAGTGCTCAGTCATATGTGCTCTGATTATTGATACTCAATGGTATGCTAAATATGTTGACTACAATCACTATATGTAGGTGCCTAATAATAGGTATAAATGTAAATAATAATAAATAAATAGGCCACCAAATATTTATATGTCCCTCAATATCGCATATATATTAGTTACCTGTATGGAGTGCACAATATATGGGCTGACATGCTCTCTTATTATACTTAATAGAGTCTAATATACAGCTCTCCACCGGACATAGAATACAATAGGTATTATATATACCACGACCATCCTACAGTATTAATATATCATATCAGTCCACTCATGTGGAAAAACATAGAATGCTGCACGGCTACCTATTATTAAATATCCGGGACTCATGTAACGAGTATGTTTTTATAAAGGGCTGCCGTGTGTACTGGCAGCACGAGCGGCTTTACAGCTGGAGCCCGCACTCCCTCTGTCGCGTGTACTGGCAGCGTGAGCGGCTAGTCAGCTAGAGCCCGTGTTGTCTCTGCCGCGTGTACTGGCAGAGAAAGCGGCTTATCAGCTGGAGCCCGCACTGACTCTGCAGCGTCGTGCGGCTTACAGCTCCACTGCTGACCAACTAATATAGTGCACAACGTGGGACATATGGTAACAATGTTAACTAATATAGATCTCCATCAACATATTATTGGCAACATATTTGACACATTTGTACTGGCACATCAAACGTCTGACGCGCGTTTCGCAGTGCTTTTTCAAAAGGCAGTTTGATGTGCCAGTACAAATGTGTCAAATATGTTGCCAATAATATGTTGATGGAGATCTATATTAGTTAACATTGTTACCATATGTCCCACGTTTCCCCTTCCTTGTGTTTCTAGGCACATATACTGTTACTGACTTTTTTTGCATTCACCTTTTTAGTTCTGCTGCGAAAATACGCTAATGTTTGCAACTGCTCACCCGGAGTAGAAACGCCCACTACCGCTTTCGCACATCCGTAAGACCTCGCAATCCTGCGTATACATCGGTAACATCGAGTAACATCGGACCCTCACACAGAATTACAACAGGTCTGACCTGTCTCAGAAATTGCAACTGTCTCTGTACGCAGTGAGAACTGAAGCTGCGTTGCCGTCACAGTGGTTAATTTATGCATGCCCAGGAAACGGCGTTCAAATGGACAGCTACGCCTGCGTTTCTCCCACCACTCCCCCTTCGCCACCCCCAAACACTGACCTCCCGTCACTCACTCTGCCATGACTTTCTATGTGCATGCATGATCGCAGTGCGATCGCAATACTACCCAGTGCACTGCGGCGCATGCGCAGTATGCGCCCTCGCCCGATCTGCGTACGCTGTTGCAGTGATAATTCAGGCCCAGTGTACCTTATATTACCTTATATTAAAAACTACAAAATATATTACTCAGTTTGCATGATTGTATAAAATGACAACTCCATTGTTTTCTACATTTTGTTGACTATGTAAAATAATTAAAAAAGAAAATCTAATTTACATGCGCTCCCTCTCCTGCTTGGGAACAGGTCCCTTCTCCTGCTTGAGAACAGCTTTCTTCAAACTCCTAGCAGCATTGGTGCCATGTGAATTAAAGTTCATGAAGAAAAGGACATAACACAGCAAAAAGTTTGAGTAAAGTAGTTGTTGAGCAGGTGAGAAGGTCTCCTGCCCAGACCGCTAAAGGCATAGGACCCAGCATATTGGAGGAATGGGTGAGTAAGGCTGGGTACACACTGAGACGATGTTGGTACGATATGTAATTTCCGGCCACATTGCTCAGTGTGTAGGACCAATATGCTCGCTCCCACGGTCACATGCTGTATCGTCCGGTTGGCCGTGCTGCACGTCCACCCGACGATATCGCTTGCGGCCCTGGTGCAGGTAAGGAAGGATGGAACAAGGGAACGTTCCATCATTCATTACCTTGTTCTAATTTGTACCCGAGGTATGATATGTCGGACTGATGGGCGGCGAAAGTATGACTGTCAGGGATTGCAGGACAGCTGCTTTTCCTATTTATGTCTGCCTCCACAATATGTGGCAAGCCAGGCAAATAGTTTGGGACTTGTATTTTACTCTACAGAAACTTTGATAACAGCGACGCAGTGGTTATGGTTACCTGGGTAGATGGTGCTCATATATATGTATCTATATACACTGTAGCATTTGCTCTATGGGCCTGATGCAGAGTTGTGTGCTAATGCCACCACTCCTGCGTCTGTATTAGCAGCAAATGTCACAGGCACTGGGAGATGTATTAAGCCGGCTGCTTTGCGAATCCAAGTATCAGCAAACAAATAGCAGCATTGGTCGCAGATCATTGGATTGTCTCAGTCCTGAGTGAGCCAACAGTCCGGCAGAATTGCTGTGGGAACTGAGTCGATGGAGCCATATTTTTTTTATACGGGATCGCAGACGCAGGGTGCGACACTCATGCGTTCTTACCCTCCACTACCTGTTACCTCCCCTGTCAATCACACTGCGAGTAAACAGTCACTGCGAATTACTATAGTAATGTACCTTGACGCATGCGCAGTGCGACTCAGAAAAATGCGCGGCTTACTGATAATCGCTCAACTCCGTAAATATCGGCATTCCGTACAACTCTAAATATATAGAGTTGTACGCAAGTTGTATAAGCCCATATTATTTGCCTATACATGGAGGATATGCCAAGATTAAAACAAACCTTATGTCCATGATAAATGTCAAAAAGAGTCCTGAAAAGAGAAATTACTTAAAGTTCCGGCACTGTTTATACTGTAGCTGTTTCCACAGCAACACTCCAATTTTTTCCCATCCTGCTTATTATGGTTGTAGCCTACAGGGTGACAATAAGTACATGTTGGAAAGATAACAATCCAGCAACTAACCTAGGACCAGTAACAATAGGACACTAGCGTTCAGTTATCAATGACTCATTAGTTGAGATGTCAAAGGCACTTATGTCTTCTGCCAAGAAATTCCATTACCATCATCAATAGCGCACAAATGCTGCGCTTGTCAATGACCCTGGCTGAGAAAAGACCACTAGTGATTGTTCTCCAAAAGTTCACATATGTTTGTCATTATGGGTATTGATATCTTACCAATCAGTGCAACTATTTACTTTAAAACAAGCTGGGCCACACATCTGAGATTATTTAATCAATATGCAGAATAACAAGTGAAGATTGCAAACCATCCAGACTCTCTTCTCAGTTACTCTTCCTGATGGTTTAATGCAATAAAACTGAAACGCTGTATGCCATAATGCTCATTTTTGTTCTTTCTAATGGAATTTACACACACGCCTAAATAAAACTTTCAAAAACATTATTTTACCATTTGATCACCCAGATTCATGCATCATACGCTGTACGCCCGATTTAGACAGCTGATGGCTTCAGGGCCGGCCCTAGCCCAAATTTTTTGGCAAGCGAGTAATTTTTTGGTGCCCCTTTTACAGTGCCCCATTAGTGGTCCCCCCTGTGCAGTGCCCCTTGTGCCCCCAGTTGTAAGCCCCTTATATAGTGCCCCCAGTAGTAGTCCCCCTATGCAGTGCCCCCAGTAGTGGTACCCCCTATGCAGTGCCCCCAGTAGTGGTCCCCCCTGTGCAGTGCTCTTTAAACAGTGGCCCCAGTTGTAGTTCCCCCCCTATGCAGTACCCCCAGTATTGCCCTTTATATAGTGACCCCAGTAGTGGTCCCTCGATGCAGTGCCCCCAGTGGTACTCCCTACCCCCTTGTAGTGCCCCCATAGGTAGTCCCCCCCCCTTGTAGTGGTCTTCCCATTGTAGTTCCCCTAGTATTAGTCCCCCCCTTGTTGTGCCCCCAGTGGAGGCTCCCCTCCCTATGCAGTGCCCCAGTAGTGGCCACCCCCTTGTAGTAGTCCCCCCCTTGTTGTGCCCCCAGTGGAGGTTCCCCCCCCAATGCAGTGCCCCAGTATTGCCCTTTATATAGTGCCCCCAGTAGTGGTCCTTTGATGCAGTGCCCCCAGTGGTAGTCGCCCCCTTGTAGTGCCCCCAGTGGTAGTCCCCACCCTTTTAGTGGTTCCCCCTTGTAGTGCCCCTAGTAGTAGTCCCCCCTTGTAGTAGTCCCCCTCTTGTTGTGCCCCCAGTTGAGGTCCCCCCCTATGCAGTGCTCCAGTAGTAGCCATCCCTTTGTAGTAGTCCTCACCCTTGTAGTGCCCCTAGTGGAGGTTCCCCCCCCATTCAGTGCCCCAGTAGTAGCCACCCCCTTGTAGTAGTCCCCCCTTTGTAGTAGTCCCCCCTTGTTGTGCCCCCAGTGGAGGTTCCCCCCACTATGCAGTGCCCCAGTAGTAACTCCCCCAGTAGACACACATGTAATAAAAAGAAAAACACTTACCTGAATCCCCACTCCGGCCGCCGTCATCCGCTCCTCAGTCCGTCCTCCCGGGCTAGGCCACTCTGCATTATGGTAGAGACGTCATGACGTCTCTCCCATTACCCACTGCGGGAGCCGGAAAGCTCCAGCTCGGGTCCGGCAGTGGGCACAGTAGCCAATGAGAGTCTGACTGACTCATTGGCTGCTAATCAAACAAACACACAGCTGCCAGCTTCGTCTGGTCAGTGCTATACGCGCGGTGCAGAGACACAGGACCTCATTCAGAGTCGGTCGCTGCGGCCGCTTGGTCGTAAGGTAAAAGGGGCCGGATATGCAAATGAAGCGCTCGCAAGTTGCGTCATTAAGATGGGATCATTAGCTGGACGAGCGAGGGGAGGATGCGGCGGTAAGACTAAAAATACGCCCCCTTCACGTTCGTATTACACGTCATCTCCGGGCATATAAGGATTAATCGGGAACCATCGGAGCTGGTTGTAGAGCTTAAGGTTGACCATACCCTCTCTTAAGCACTACGATCAAGTCAGTGTAAAAACCTTCCATGTCACATGTGCCATGACACTACTTAGCTAATTATGCACTCCCATAAAACGCCGTTTGCATAGTCAGGCACGCCTGCGTTCGGATCTCCACTCCCCCGTTCACAAGTACCTTCCCCTGTTACCACCCACAAACTCCTCATCCTGTCACTCAAACTAACAACCTGGCTGTGTTCAAGGAGAGAGCAATTTCTGATCGTAATAGCTAGTTTGCGCACGCGCATTGCGAATTTTACGCATGCGCAGTTTAGCGAACATTGGTGGCGTGCGACCGAGCGGCCGCAATGACCGACTCTGAATGAGGTCCACAGTCTGCCCGCGGCCCGCATGGTCGCAGCTGAGGCGCCCTCCACTATGTGGCGCCTTACTCAGCTGCGTACCATGCGTAATGGTAGAACCGGCCCTGGATGGCTTCTCAGTCAGTGTAGAACTACAGTACAATCTCTTTGGCTGGCAGAGCACACTGGGACATAGTAACAACAAAAAGAGAGTCCTGGATTACCTACCACAGTTTTTAGTGGTAACTGAAGAAAAAATCAGTGATCTTAAAATATTATGGTTATGAACTCCATAAATGAGCTTCTTTGTCCTCTAGATAATACTATTTTTACTTTTTTTTTGTTATTATTATTAACACCATAATTTACATTCATTTATATAGCACCAGCATATTCCATTATGCTTTATAATTGTTTTTTTGTACTAATGAAATATTGTTGTCGTAATTCTATTCTTCTACTATTGCCAGGAAAAAAATATTTTGCCAGATTAGTAACTCCATTAATATTGAGTATTGTGGTACTGGATATGTTTAAAAACACTTCTTGAATGCTAATCCTCTTACACCTAAATGGAACCCTAAAATGGCACTTATAAATACATTGGGCACTTCTTACTTTTTCTTTAACCACTTAACTAGCATTCACCCTGTTCATGAAAGATGACGTTTTGCCTCTTTCTGAGACCCGAAATTTGGTTGTAAAAAAATCTGATTTTGGCGGGAAAATCCGAACCGATCCGAGCCTGCATGTCTCTAGATTTGTCCCCTGTGCAAAAATAACAGCTTCAAATTATGTTCAAAATGACCTATGTTTATTAAATGACACTAACTGGCAGTTTTTGTTTCCCGCTGTTACTATTTGCCTGTGTCACTGTCACGCTATCGTAAACTCCTCCCACTTCTTGCTATAAGTTGCATGGGGCAAAGGTGGGGCCCTACTAAGCGTCAATATTGCAGGTGATTTATTTTGAAAATCGAATGTGTAAATTCCCATGTGTCCTACACACTAAAATTGCAGGGACTGCTGCATGTGGATTCAGGGCCTGATTCAGCTTGGATCGCACGGCTACGTTTGCATGTAAATATGCTAATGAATTAGGGGTGTGCACCGGACACTTTTCGTGTTTTGGTTTTGGATCTGGATCTTTCTTCGTGTTTTGGATCTGGATTGGTTTTGCCAAAACCACCCTTCCGTGTTTTGGGTTCTGGGTTTTGTGTTTTGGATCTGTATTTTTTTGAAAAAAAGCATAAAAACAGCTAAAATCACAGAATTTGTAGGTTTTTCTGCTCCTATGCTATTATTAACCTCAATAACCTTAATTTCCACTCATTTCCAGTCTATTCTGAACACCTCACAATAGTGTTTTTATGTCCAAAAGGTTGCACCGAGGTAGCTGGATGACTATGCTAAGCGACACGAGTGGGCGGCACAAACACGTGACCCATCTAGGCGTGATACTGCAGTGGCAGACAGGATGGCAGTTTGAAAAACTAGGCCCCAAACTGTACATAATGCAAAGAAAAAAAAGAGGTGCAAGATGGAATTGTCCTTGGGCCCTCCCACCCACCCTTATGTTGTATAAACAGGACATGCACACTTTAACAAACCAATCATTTCAGCGCCAGGGTCTGCCACACAACTGTGGCTGAAATGATTGGTTCGTTTGGGCCCCCACAAAACAAGCTGGCAATTAATCTGTCCCTGCACAAACTGGCTCTACGGAGGCAAGATGTCATCCTCATCCTCCTCATCCACCGATTCCTCACCCTCTTCAGTGTTGTGTACATCCTCATCCTCACAGAGTATTAACTCGTCCCCACTGGAATCCACCACCACAGGTCCCTCTGTACGTTCTGGAGGCTGGTCTCCCTGGAAGAGCTGATAATTCATTTTGATGAACATCATCTTCTCCACATTCTGTGGAAGCAACCTCCTACGCCTTTCGCGGACAAGGTTCCCGGCTGCACTAAACACTCTTTCGGAGTATACACTGGAGGGGGGGGCAACTCAGGCAATTTGGAGGCCCCTGTACAAACTGGCTCTATTTTACCTCTTTTTCCTGCCAGTACAGGTATGGACTGTCTGACATGCCTACTTGGATGCTGTCACCGATGTAATCCTCCACCATTCTGTCAATGGTGACAGTATCATATGCAGTGACAGTAGACATGTCAGAAATTGTTGCCAGGTCCTTCAGTCCGGACCAGATGTCCAAACTTGGTCCTGCCTGCCCTGCATCACCACCAGCAGGTTGCTTAGGATACCTAAGTTTTTTCCTGGCAGCCCCAGTTGCGGGAGAAAATGAAGAAGGAGCTGTTGACGTGTCACGTTCCGCTTCAGCTGACAGTGTGTTCACCAGCAGATCTTTGCACCTCTGCAGGCTTGTGTCGGCCGGAAAGAGAGACACCACATAGGCTTTAAACCTAGGATCGAGCACGGTGGCCAAAATGTAGTGGTCTGATTTCAACAGATTGACCACCCTGGAATCCTGGCAAAGCGAATGAAGGGCTTCATCCACAAGTCCCACATGCCGAGCGGAATCGCTCCATCTTAGCTCCTCCTTCACTTTCTCCAGCTGCTTCTGCAAAAGCCTGATGAGGGGAATGACCTGACTCAAGCTGGCAGTGTCTGAACTGACTTCACGTGTGGCAAGTTCGAAGGGCTGGAGAACCTTGCACAACACAGAAATCATTCTCCACTGCGCTTGAGTCAGGTGCATACCCCCTCCTTTGCCTATGTCATAGGTGGATGTATAGGCTTGTATGGCCTTTTGCTGCTCCTCCATCCTCTGAAGCATATAGAGGGTTGAGTTCCACCGCGTCACAACCTCTTGCTTCAGGTGATGGCGGGGCAGGTTCAAGAGTGTTTGCTGGTGCTCCAGTCTTCGGCACGCAGTTGCTGAATGGCGAAAGTCGCCAGAAATTTTTCGGGCCACCCAAAGCACCACCAAGTTTATTGTGTGAGCAAAACATGGGACGTGCTGGAATTTGCCCAGATGTAATGCCCGCACAATATTGGTGGCGTTGTCAGATATCACAAATCCCCAGGAGAGTCTAAGTGGGGTAAGCCACTAGGCGATGATTTCCCTCAGTTTCTCTAAGAGGTTGTCGGCGGTGTGCCTCTTACTGAAACCGGTGATACACAGCGTAGCCTGCCTTGGAACGATCGGGCGTTTCTGAGATGCTGCTACTGGTGACGCTGCTGCTGTTGCTGCGTAAGGTGATACATCTACCCAGTGGGCTGTCACAGTCATATAGTCCTTTGTCTGCCCTGTTCCACTTGTCCACATGTCCGTGGTTAAGTGGACATTGGGTACAACGGCATTGTTCAGGACACTGAGGACACTTTTTCTGACGTTTCTGTACAGTCTCGGTATCGCCTGCCTAGTGAAGTGGAATCTAGACGGGATTTGGAACCGGGGACACACTACCTCCATCAATTGTCTAAATCCCACTGCACTAATGGCGGATACCGGACGCACGTCTAACACCAACATAGCAGTCTAGGCCTCAGTTATAAGTTTTGCGTCAGGATGACTGCTGTCGTACTTCATCCTCCTCGCTAAGGACTGTTGGAGGGTCAATTGTTTAGTAAAAGTAGTGGTGTTCCTAATTCCTCTCTGGGATGATGAACGACTCCCAGCAGCAGCAACAGCAGCAGCGGCAGCAGTAGGCGTAGCAATGCAGGAACCTCCGGAGGAATCCCGAATAGGAGAGTCAGTCATGCCAGTGACATGGCCTGCAGGACTACTTCCGATCCTGACTAAGGAGGAAATTGACGAGGAGGGAGTTGACGGTGTGGTTTGCAGGCGCTTGGATACAACAGGACAACGGGATTTAGGTGTCCCTGGACTGCTTACGGTCTTAGCCAAAGTTTCTGAACTTGACAGTAACTTTTTATGAACGCGCTGCAGGTGCCGTATAAGGGAGGATGTTCCTAGGTGGTTGACGTCCCTACCCCTACTTATTTCACCTTTACATATGGTACATATGGCAAGACAGTTGTTGTCCGGATTTGGATAGAAATATTGCCAGACCAAAGAGGTGGAATGTTTGGTCTTCTGCCCAGGCATGACCGTGATGGGCTTTTTCATCCCACGGACAACAACTGTCTCCCCCGGAGCCTGATTTAAACAAACCACATCACCATCAGAATCCTCCTCGCCAACTTCCTCCTCAGCGCCAGCTACACCAGTATCCTCATCTTCAATTTGCATATCAGCAAGTGGACTGTGGGTGCTCCTTTCAGCACTTGCAGGGAGCGTGCAAATGGTGGAAAGAGCCACCTCTTCCCGTCCAGTGCTGGGAAGGTCAGGCATCGCAACCACCACCACACTTGGACTCTCCTTGGGGATTTGTGATATCTTCTTAGAAAGCACAGTTCTTCGCTGTGCTTTTGCCAGCTTAACTCTTTTGATTTTTTTAGTGGGAGGAGGGCTTCCATCGTCATGTGAAGCTGAACCACTAGTCATGAACATACTAAGGATTGACCTTAGCCGTTCCTTGCCACTCTGTGTCGTAAATGGCATATTGGCAAGTTTACGTTTCTCTTCAGCTGATTTAAATGTTTTTTTCAAGGTCATTTTCCTGAACTTTGCCATTTGGGATTGTATGTGCCGTCTATTATGACATTGGGCATCGGCCTTGGCAGACGCCCAATTGATGGCATGTTATCGTCTATGTCATGACTAGTGGCAGCAGCTTCAGCACTAGGAGGAAGTGGTTCTTGATCTTTCTCTATTTTATTTTTATCGGAGAAAGTTTGGTCCTCCATTTATGTTATATCGATTTGATATATACGTGCGGCTAAACACAGAAAATATTTTTTTATTTTTGCTGGAGAGTAGTGCACTTTGTGGGTTACACCACCCTTTAAGAAATGAGCCAGCCGGCCCTTTACTTATGACACAGGCGCACGCTTGGCACTACTTTGTTGATGCACGTGCGGCTACTGCGCACACAATTCACAAACACAGAAAATATTTTTTTTTTTGGTTTGGAGTGTACTTTGGGGGTTACAGCACCCTTTAACGGTCAAGCCAGCCGGCCCTTTACTTATGACACAGGCGCACGCTTGGCACTACTTTGTTGATGCACGTGCGGCTACTGTGCACACAATTCACAAACACAGAAAAAATATTATTTTTTTAGCACTTGGGGGGAGCACCCCTGATGGACAGAGCACCCCCTGGATAACACTACAGCACCCCTTTAGGACTGGGACACTGCACAGGACTTTGGAGTGGACACAGCCCCTATGGAGAACTGACTGCACAACACAGTCCAGCCAGCCCCTATGGACTTTGAAGTAGTGGACACAGCCCCTATTAACAGCAGCACAGCACAACACAGCCAGCCCCTATGGACTTTGAAGTAGTGGACACAGCCCCTATGGACAACAGCAGCACAGCGCAGCACAGCACAGCACAACACTACTCTGCACTACACTACACTACACAGCCCAGCCAGCCCTAACTACCACCCTCCCTCTTCACTGTCCACTGCCTAGTGAGAAAATGGCGCCGACGCGGGTACCTTATATAGGATCCAAAACCCGCGAGACCCGGAAGGCGGGATGATGACGTTTTGCCTCGATTTCAGATCCGAGTCAGGCGGGAAAAGTCGAGCCTGACTCGGATCGGCCTCGGATCGGGGGGGGCTCGGGGGGGGTTCGGATTTCAGAAATCCGAACCTGCTCACCCCTATAATGAATGCAATCGCACGGCAACCGCAGCACTATACCAAGACACCCATCACTGTATAAAGCCGCCCACTTCCCATCCACAAGTAAGCGAACACATCGGTAACAACAACATCGAATAACATCGGAACCATTAGCACAGGTGTGGTTGACCTGACGGAATGGGTATGATATACCGCCGGCCGCACGGCCGGCGGTTCGATTCCCGTCAGCGGCAGCCCGTCAGGAGCAGAGTGCGACGCAGCGGAAGCCCGACAGCGCTGGAAATCCCGATCGTGTATAGGTAAGTATCCACTAACCTAACCTAACCCCCAGTGCCAGATTACGGTCCATATGGGCCTGGAGCTGAGATTTATGAAGGGCCTGTTGTGTATCGCTGCTGATAGTGTGACCAGTGCTCCGATAGTGTGACTTGTGATGTGCTTTGTGTGTGTGGTCTGCATAGGGGGTGTGGCTAGTTCTACTGTGGGCATAGATATCGGTGCCTACCTTCAACCACATAACTTTTTTTTCTTGTTGTGAAAGGGTGTGAACTGTATTATCTGCCTTTTCAGATATCTGCAATGGTTCCTCCATTTCCGACCGGACAGCGGCCCCCATAAGTTTGTATGGGAGTTTGGAGAAGGATCCTCTGGATCCCTCACCATCTGCTCCTGATAATGCAGGCTCAGGCTGATGGCCGCATATGCAAAGTAATCGCACAGATGGAGTCCATGTCCCAGAAAGAGATTTTTCCTAAATCTGTGTGAAAATTTTCATTGTCAAGTTGCTAATTTAGGCAATAATATCATATTCCAACTGCACAGGAGCGTTGGAACAATTTTATTTGGGGGGGGGGGGTGGGCATTATAAAATAGTTGTGACAACTGCACCCTTCCCCTCCCTCCTTCTCTAACTCTTACCTGCGCGCACAACGCCCAGGGACTCACCGCTGACTGTAGCGATGGCCGCGGACTGTCTGGGGCTGTGCACCGCACAGAGAAGGTGTAATGTGCAGTGTTTTAACTTAAAGACTGCACATTACACCTCCTTCTATGGGCAGTGCAGGGACCGTGCAGCCTTTTGCACAGCCCCTGACCGTCCGCAGACGCCGTGCCCTTTAAATCTTTGCGGTGAGGGAGAACCGCCCCCTGGCCCCCCCTCCTTCCCTGTTCAGACGCTCATGCATCTGCATTTAAAATGCTGGATATGAAAATCGGCCCCTTTGCTCATAGTATGTCACTGCCAATTACAGATATTATGCCATCACTGAGCTGCTCTGATTCTGCCTGCTGTTCCTTTGGGTGCGGTGGGGCAGGACATCACACAGTTCAGAAGAGGTGCTATATACAGCACAGGGAGGGGTTAGTGAAGCCTTCCATATTAACCTAACACCCTAATGCCGAGTACACACTAAACAATGTGTACCCAATGCGATGTCGTTAGCGGCGGGACCAGGCGGGGGTGCCGGCATAGGCAAGTGCATACACACTTGCTGATGCCAGCAACGATGGAGCAATGCTGCGTTCGGCAGCATGGTCCCCGCTGATTATATCACCTGTCAGGCCTGCATTCAGGACCGACAGGCGATGACACGCGCATCATCAGCGACATAGGTACACACTGACCAATGTCCGGATCAGACGACATATTGTCTAGTGTGTGTACCCGGCATAAGCATCCGGGAAATGTTAACAACGTTGAAATTTTAACCATCAATGTTGACCTGTGAAAATTGACGTGTTAACCACAGACGTAGTGACTTTGTGACCGCCAAAGTACTTATTAATTTTGAGTCTTCCATTTCTGTCACTTTTTTTTTTTTTTAATATAGATATAAATTGCTGCCGGACAGAGCAGCAGATAATGAGAGGGATATGTGTGTATACATGTCACTTTGAAAATAAGATCTATAAGACCTGGAGTGCTATCTATCATTTCAATTTGTATCTATTATCTACAACAGATAAAGGCACCTGTTCACTATCACATTGGATATAATCTGAGCGCCAGTCCTACTACCATTACTTATTTCATTATATTATATATATACAGCCTAGATCACAACACACATTACACACAAACAACACATAACACACATATAACACATTACACCAACCTATGAATGCATGTGATGGCAGCCCTTCGTCCATGTATTTCCACCAGCAGCTCAGCCTCTCTGGCTCCACTTTCATCAAAATGTAAGTGCCCAGCTGCCAAATTCCCTCTCACTAGTTGCCAAGGAAGAGGTGGACGCCGGTGACTAGTAGATCCTCAGACGCCCACAGTGGGCGGAGCTGCGGGCACCCGGGGGTGGGCGGGGCTTCAGCAAATGGGCGGAGCTTCTGTAAAACATGCTTAAATGAGCAGGGCTCTGCCGCTCTGTCTGGACAGCTGGGGTGATATGTGGGGCTTCGGTCGTCAGAGATATGTGCAGGGCTAAGGACGGCCTGTGGTGAATGGGATGGGCTTTGCAATGCTGGTGGTGGCAGGAAAAATAATCCTTTCAACAAAGCCTAGACTACACTGGTTCATGAGGGCCTATTTGCATTGGAGGCCTGGAGCTGCAGCTCCACCCGCCCCATTGTTAATCCGGCCCTGCTAACCCCCCTAACCCTCCTTAGGGGTGCGTAACCCTAACTTCCCCCCCAAGTGCCTAAACCTAATCCCCCCTGTAAGTGCCTAACCCTAGCCACCCCCTTCCCCGCTGCCTAAACCTGTGCCCCCCGGGGGTGCCTAACCCTAACCCTCCCTCCCCCTAGCCTAACCCTAACCCTCCCGGGGGGGTGCCTAACCCTAAGTCCCCCCCGGGAGCCCTAAACCTAACCCTCCCCCCCCCGCGGCTGTCCGCTCGCCGCGCCCGGCATCACGGTCTCCCGGCGTCGGGGAAATGCGGACATCTACATCTAGACGCCCGGCATTTCACCCTTGCCGGGATAAGACAGTCGGGAAGCCGGCTGCCCGTATATAGGCAGTCGGCTTACCGATTGCTTCCCGACCTGACCCTACCTCACAAACTGCTAAACTTCCTGTCGCCATCTAGACCTCTGGCAGCGTATGCAATCGCAGGGGCTTAATCATGCACGCCCCTGTAACGGCGATCAAATGCACAAGCACGCCTTCGTTTCTCCAACCACCCCCCCCCTCTCCACCTTGAAACGGTCACTTCATGTCAATCACTATGCGGTTGGACTGCGTGCTCACTAAGATCGCTTCCCGATCGCAGTGGCCGGTTCGCGCACTGCAGTGCATACGCATGCGCAGAGCACAAACATCGACCGGCTGTGTGCTAACGCAGTCGTGGGATCCAAGCTGAATCATGCCCTCAGTTGGCTGGATTTGAGGATTTTATCAATACTTATACATTGATAAAATACAATAGCATAGTACAGTATTTGATGCTAGGATTCCAGTAGGAATCTGACCATGCATGCATAATGTTTTGTGCATGCAACGATATACAGTAATATTACAGATATACCACAGAAAAAAATAAGTTGAGCATTAGTGATTTTTTTCTGGTGTATTTAGCTCAGTTACCACTACCAGCATGCTGGAGATATAACAGAATTACTGTATTAATTTACTCCATGATTTAAAAGCATTTTACAGTAAGTATTGACAAGTAAAACATGCTAATCCAGTTTATCTACTGTGGACATAGCCTGTACTTAACTAGTTTTAGGTACACATAAGACTGATAAGTGTTTTCTTTAACATTTGATATGCACTGTACTATAACACCGAAAGATGGGCTAAACATGATCCTGGCTGTATAATGCTTTAAGTACTTAGAGGGCATTTAATTTCTTCCTTCCTGTGAGCTCTAGATACTGATTCAGAATATTAATGAGTTGAAAACTGCATCAGCACTGGCAGAATTAGCTCTAATGTTCCTTTTTCCCCTTTTAATGGAATGTTGATTTATAGAAAATCTGCCATTTGGTTAAGTAGTTGTTTGCTTGTGAAAATCAAATTGAGAAAATTAAAAAAAAAAACTTCATGACAGTAGAAATTACACCTAAATAAAAATAAATAAAGACCATTAAAAGCCAAACTGACATTTTCAGATATGAATAGGAAGATAAAAAAAAAACGGTGTTTCCTGGTTAACCTAAGCGGGAATTATATTTGCCTACTCACCCAAAATGTCCTGGAGACTCACAAATTTTGGAGACTCGCCCGAACACCTGGGAGAGCAGGTCACCCTCCTGCATTCCACTCACTTGCGAGTTAAATGGGCAGAACAGGGGCGTGATGATGCGATTCTCAGTGACAGAGAGAACGTTGGTAAGTATGCCTGAAGCATATTGTCTAGTGCACGGGTTCTATAACTCGGTCCTCAGGACCCCAAACAGTGCATGTTTTCCATGTCTCCTCACAGAATAACAAGTGAAATAATTATCTCCACCTGTGGATCTGTTAAAATGTGTCAGTGAGTAATGACTACACCTGTGCACCTGCTGGGTGACCTGGAAAACGTGACCTGTGTGGAGTCCTGAGGACCGAGTTTGAGAACCACTGGTCTAGTGCAATGTTGGCTAACCTTGACACTCCAGCTGTTATGGAACTACATAACCCAGCATGCACTGCTACAGTTTTGCTATTAGGGCATGCTAAAACTGTGGCAGGGCATGCTGGGATATATAGTTCCACAACAGCTGGAGTGTCAAGGTTAGCCAACACTGGTCTAGTGCATATGAGCCTTTAATGTTGCATTCAATGGGGGCGATTTAATTGTTTTGTCATCCCGATTTAATTGTTTTATTGTCATGTCCTGATGACGGGGAATGGACCCCGAAACGTCGATGCACTAATGCAATAAAGCATTAGATTTTTTCCACGATTATCCAGACTGTGAGTGCCTCTTTATTGGAATTGGTTATGTGAAGGGGATCCTGCGCCCCAGGGTGAGCACTGCAGCAAGGTATTAATTGCTCATTGAAGAGGAGTGCCGGTAATACGGATTTTGTGTATATATATATATATATATATATATATACACACACACACAGTATACACACACATATATATAAGCTATATATAAATGTATACTATATATATATATATATATACATACTTACATACATACACACATATACTGTGTGTATGTATATATAAACACACAGTGTATGTATATATATATATATATATATATATATATATATATACTTGATATTCCAGCTATTGGACATTTTATTAATAAACATATATATATATATATATATATATATACACACACACATGATATATGCATGTATAGCTATATATATATATATATTATACAGATATATATATACTGTGTGTATATATAAAACAGATTTTTTTTTGCTTTGTGTGTGTGTGTAGGGGGGGCACTGAAATAGGGGGTGGCCGCTACTAGGGGCAATTTATGGAGGGTGCCCACTACATGTGGCTCTGTATGGGGTGGCCACTACTGGGGGCACTCTATAGGGGTGGCCACTACTGGGGGCACTGAAATTAGGGGGTGGCCGCTACTGGGGGAACTTTATGGGGGGTGGTGCCTGCTACTGGGGGCTCTGTATATGGGTGGCCACTACTGGGGACAATTTAGGGGGGTGGCCACTATTGGGGAGACTCTATAGGGTTGGCCACTACTGGGGGCACTGAAATAGGGGGTGGCCACTACTGGGGCACTTTATGGGGGGGGTGCCTGCTACTGGGGGCTCTGTATATGGGTGGCCACTACTGTGGACAATTTAGGGGTGTGGCCACTAGTGGGGGCACTGTATAGGGGTGGCCACTACTGGGTGCAATTTAGGGGGATGGCCACTACTGGGGGTAATTTAGGGGGGTGGCCACTACTGGTGGCACTATATAGGGGGGACTACTACTGGGGGCACTGTATAGGGGGGGCTACTAATGTGGGTAATGCAGCAAAGGGGGATTGCTGCTGGAGGGTTACTACTGGGGGCACTGCATAGGTGGGGGCGCCAGTCCATTACATTGCCAGGGGCGCTTGGATCCCTAGATACACCCCTGGGCTGAGGACGAAAGAGCCACTGAGAGTCTTCTGTGTGCTTGCAGCCTCGGCTTCTGACAATCAAACTCTCGCGAGACTTGACATCATCTCGCGAGATTTTGACTGTCAGAGCCGAGGCTTCTGCAGCATAGAGAAGAATCTCAGTGTCTCTAGTGACTAGTGAAGCTCCTCGGCGGCCGCTGTTTAGTGAACAGCAGCACCGCCGAAGAGGACCAAAGCGGAGACAGCTAAATGCTGTTCTCCGAATTAATGTTTGTACCAGTGTCTGATATGTCTGTTTTATGTTTGTCTGGAGACAGTGTATGGAGGCCCCCTATGTGTGGGGGCCCCCGGGATGACCGCCCCTAATGCCCCACCTATAATCCGGCCCTGCCTCGCTGTACAGCACCCCTCATCCAGCACCCCTCTACCAACACAGAACCCCTCATCCAGCACAGCACTCCTCACCCAGCACAGCACTCCTTATCCAGCACCCTTCTCCCCTCACTGCACAGCACCCATCCCCCAGCACAACACCCCTCATCCAGCACCCCTCTCCAAGCACAGCACCTATCACCCCTCACATAGCAACACTATCCCAGCACAGCACCCCTCATCCAGCACTCGTATCCCAGCACAGCACCCTTCACCCCTCATCCAGCACCTCTCTTCCAGCAGAGCACCCATTACAGCACCATTCATCAAGCACCCATCACCTCTCATCCAGCACCTCTCTCCCAGCACAGCACTATTCATCGAGCACCCCTCTCCCAGCAAAGCACCCATCAGCTCTCACCCAGCACAGCACCCCTCCTCCCACACCCCTCTGCCAGGACAGCACCCCTCATCTTACACCCTTCACAGCACCCCTCATCCAGCACCCCTCTCCCAGTACAGTACAGCACCCATCACTCAGCACAGCACCCATTACCAGGCTGGCTGTGCATTGTGTTTGGTCCAGCAGGTTCACCCAGAGCTGTGGTTTGTGGGGATGCCTGGCTCTGGCAGGCTACAGGATGAGGAGTCAGTGCAGGCGCTCTGCCTGCTGGAATCCACAAAGACTCATGGGAGGAGGAGTGGCTGCGCATGCACAGCAGCCCTCCTCCAACACTGTTACCTGGCAACCCTGCCCCCACTGACTGTCTCTGCTCCTCGGCCTGTTTGAGCTACCCTATGAGAGCTGAGAGCACCAATCGCGGTAATCACCAGTAAGCCATGCCCGCCAGAGTTTCCTAGTAGCCCGCATCCTGCAGGTCCCCGTGGCTTGCCACAAACCACCATTTGGCACTGTCCCTATGCATTTCGAATGCCCTAGACATTTGTCTATGCCTAGGGCCGGCTCTGTGTGCTATCCAGGGGCTGTGCTGTCCAGGGGCTGTGCTGAATCAATCCAGGGCTGTACTGTCCATCCAGGGGCTGTGTATTCAGTCTGTCCAGGGTCTGTGCTATCCGTCCAGGGGTTGTGCTGTGTCCATCCAGGGGCAGTGCTGTGTCCATCCCGGGGCTGTGCTGTGCTCTGTCCATACACTCCAGTGGCTTCATCTGTGCTCAGCGCTGTTCTGTGTCCATCCACTCCTGTGCTGCCGACGCACCTGTCCAGTGTCCATCCGCTCCAGTGCTACCGATGCTCATGGCCGGTGTCCATCCGCTCTAGTCTTGCCAATGCACCTCTCCAGTGTTGCCAATGTACCTGTCCGGTGTCCATCCTCGCCAGTGCTACCGACGCTCCTCCGGTAGTCCATCAGCTCCAGTGTTGCCGACGCACCTGTCCAGTGTCCATCTGCTCCAGCACTTATACTGTGTAAGGTGTGTGTGTTTCTTTAAACATTTCTTTACAGGTGAACTACAAATCCCAGTGGGCCCTTAATGCCCCGCATGCTGGTACTTGTGGTTCTCCCAGTACCAGCATGCGGGGGAGGCTTGCTGGGACCTGCAGTTCTACTGGAAAGACAATGTTTTAATACTTCTATTTTTACACATCACTCACACAATCAACCCGCCACCCATCGCCCAGGGGTGGCGAGGATAGCCCCCGGTTATCAGCCTAGGCTAGGGGTGCCCTGGAGAGGGAGACCCCTTTTTTTGGAGGGGTCTACAACTCCCCAGGAATCCCTGGCCTGGGCTGACTAGCGGTCAGGGCTGATGCTGCGGCTGGGGGGCCTAGTGATAGGGCTCCCCTGGCTGTGGCATCGTCCCCCCGTTAGAAAGGGTCCAGGGCTGGTTCTGTGATTTACAGGGAGACCATATGCAAATTTTTCCCTGTAAATCCAGAACCAGCCATGCTTCCCATAGCCCAGTGCTGGTTGTACTGGGTACAGGGAGACCCTACGTATTTTTTTCCCTGTACTTAGTCAACCAGACCTGGGTTTGAGCAGTCCGGGGCTGGTTCTGTTTTGGGGGGGACGTCACATATTTTTTTTTTTTTTTTTTAACTCTTTAGTCACTTTTTCTAGTCAGATACATACAGGCATCACTGATGTCCGCATGTATATGTGTGAGAATTAACTGCTTATGCTGAAAGTGAAAGCATGAAGCAGTTCTATGGTGTCGGGGATTTGCAGTTCGTTTTGAAGTGTGATTTGCCGTTCGATTTGTACATGAACATGCCAAATCTAACAGCAAATCACTGTTCAAAACGGACTCAAATCTAATTTGTTTTACAAATAGTAAATGCAATGAAAAAACGGTTTTCACTGCATTCGATTTGAGTCGATTTGAGAAGAGCTAAATCCCTCCTCAAATCGACCTGCAAATCGACCTTTTGTAAATTTACCCCCTTGTCTGGTTATTGGAAAGACGTTATCTCACTTGCTACTATTTGTGCTGCCTCTTTTTTCACTAAAAACAAAATTCTTATTTGAACCAATGCAAAGTAACCACTAAACCTTGCATATACGGTCTGATTTACCATTGCTTTTGCCAAGCCTCACAACTTTGAACTTCTTTTTTATATTACTCATTTTCAAAACCCTTTAAAACACGTATATTCCCCTCAATAAAATAAAAAAAAATAAACTTTTGCCATCAAGCATACGCATTCACCAACTGTGTTCTTTCACCTGCATTTTTGAAAAACCTTCAACACTGTCATTCTCACATACACTATTCTTACCTCATCCACACCGTGACCATGTTTTCTTCACATTCTCACTTTACTCAGTGCCTACCTAATTCTTTATTCTGCCCCCTGTTCCCACCTCTGTCCTTCCCCCCTAGAGTCCTCCACTTCTTCCTCCCCTTCTCTGTCTGTATGCTTCCCCTCTGCTTCCATCCTTCTCCTCTCCCATTACTCCTCTTTCATTCTTTTCTCCCCCACAATGGTCCTACTACCCAACCACTAAGCTCAGCACCCACCCTCCTCTCCCTATCACTTCAGCACACCTTCATCTACATCACACTAATCTCCCTCCCTCCCTCCCTCTCTTGCCTATTGATCACTTCCTTCCACTCCTGCCTCCAAGATCTCACCCGTGCTGCTCCCTTCCTCTGGAACTCTCTCCCTCTCCCTAACCGACTCTCCACCTCTCTACAAATCTTCTAACGGGTTCTCAAGACTCACTACTTCAAATCCTTCCAGCTCTCATCCTAACCTGCTGCTTACATGCTTCTTCCTCACTGTCTACCGTATCTGTGTCACCCCTGTCTGTCCCCCCCCCATAGAATGTAAGCTCTCACGAGTAGGGTCCTCTTCCCTTATGTGCTTTTCCTTCCCTCACTCATATGATCATCTACTCAAAACTCTCCACAAGGGCACTTAACACTTGGTAGCTGATGCCCTGCTGCTTTTTTGAGTGTTATGTCGCTGAAGCAATGTTTATAAACTGTTCTTATTCTGTATTGTCTTGTACTGTAAGTCGCTGTTTTACAAGTTTGCTAATTTATTAATGTACTTTGTGAGGTGCTGCGGAACCCTTGTAGCGTCATATAAATAAAGGATAATAATAATAATAGGGGCATGCATAATTAAGGCAGTGTGGCGGCATACACAGCCATAACATAAGCTGTACACAGGAGCAGCCAAAATCCTGCGGCAGGTCAGGTCAACCACTATTGTGCGTGTTGGTCCGATGGTTCTCGATGTTACCGATTTTTACGCTATCTTGCGTACTGATCAAGCTGTGAGTAAAGGGAGATGGGCGGCTAAATATGGGGCTGGGCGTCTGCATCTTGTGCTGCGGTCTCTGTGTGTATGCATTGATTAGCATATTCTTGCAGCAGACGGATGCGTGCGTCTGTATACGTGCGTTCCTTGCTGAACCAGGCCCACAGATCTAAAACCAAAATATGGGGTCGGTGCACATCTCTACCTCTAAGTGCAGATGTGTGGTTTGGTTCTCCAGAAATTCGAATCCACCTGAATTTTGTGAATCCAGACAGATCTGAGTTGCTGTTCTAAGGCGATCCAGGTAAATCTGAGTTGCGGTTCTGAGTTCTGATCTTCCACCGGTTTGGAATTCAGATTTTAAATCCGAATTTTGAGTTTTGGATTGCAAAATTTGGCTGTTTATAAAATATTTTTATAAGTTTTGAAAAAAAAATTCAAAACCAAAACACTTCAGGGTGGTTTTACAAAACCAAAACACGAAGATGAATCAATATCCAAAACCAAAATACGGGGGTCAGCGCACATCTCTACTAGTAACATTGTGCATGCTGGTGTTTTTAGTTGTATGTTGCTACTCTACGTTAGGCCGGTAATCTGTAGGTGTGGCAGCGTGATCATTTTTGTTGTGCCCTCCTCTGATGGACCAGGGGTGTATCTAGGGGTCCGAGCACCCCAGGCAAAGTAATGGACTGGTGTCCCCACCCCGATAGTTTGTACTTATAACATCTCCCCAGCCAGCCTCCCTTCTGTCTCCCCAGCCAGCCCTTGTTTCATCAGCCAGCAACTCCTTCTGTTTTATGAGGCAGCATCCCTTCTGTCTCCTCAGCCATCCCCCTTCTGTCTCCCCAGCCATCCCCCTTCTGTCTCCCCAGCCATCCCCCTTCTGCCCCCCGAGCCACCCTGCTTCTTTCTCCCCAGCCATCCCCCTTCTGTCTCCCCAGCCATCCCCCTTCTGCCTCCCGAGCCACCCTGCTTCTTTCTCGCCAGCCATCCCCCTTCTGTCTCCCCAGCCATCCCCCTTCTGCCTCCCGAGCCACCCTGCCATGTGGGCCAAGGGCTAGATACACAAATGACCAGAAATAAGGATCTGGTTGCAAACTTAATGTGGGCTAGGTGCGCTTATGTTCAAGATTAAATATGCTGTGTTTCTGCTTTCTCTTCAGTTGGTAATTTTTCTTCCCAGAAATAATATTATAAATTCATGAGTGACTTTACAGCAGTCTATTATTCTGTAGAACATTGTGGCTGGTCAAATTATACAGATCTAGAATTTGGGTAACCTAAGAGGCCTAACTGTCCCCCTTATAACTTTCAAGCATCAATGATTTCCATCGAAGGGGGAGATATATCAAACCTTGGAGATAGATTAAGTGTAGAGAGATAAAGGGCCTGATTCAGAGCCGCTCACAAAAAGTGAGTGCTCGCTCTGAATCAGGACAGCCGCATGTTTTTTTAAATCCGGTCTCCTGGCCGCTCGCATAGCTTTTGACCACCCACAGCTTTTGCGAGCGGCCAGGTGATGGTCGCGACCATCGGGCTTGTGACGTGACCCTTGTGGTAGGGTCGTTTCCGCAAGCCCCAGTGAGCTTCTGGCTCTAATAGAGCCGGACGCTCACCACTGACATCACTCATGATGTCAGTGGGGCCGCCCCCAAATGGCAGGCGTTCCTTCGGGAACACCTCCATTTGGCAAGCCACCCTCCCCGACCCGCCTACCAAATGGGGCGAGCTGTCGATCAACATCAACAGCCGCCCCCTTTGGATGCGAGCGCCGGAGCAAGTGATTTCTCGCTCGCACTGCCTAACAATCGACCCACTTGCGAGCGCATAGCGCTTGCGAGCGGGTCTGAATTAGGCCCAAAGTACCAACCAATCAGCGTTTGTAATTTTTCAAACAGATCCTGTAAACTGACAGTTAGAAGCTGACTAGTTGGCACTATCTCTCTCCACTTTTTCACATATCCCCTTATATCAATTTCCACTGGGTCACTATCAAGCATTATGATTCTTTTGGGATTGCCCTTGGATTCTACAAAACTGCACAAATGTACCAATATATCTGAGGTGGTGGCCAGTGGCTAGCATAAAGATGGCGTTGCCCACCGCATCTAAGCCCCGGAATGTATCGCATTCCGGAGCTTGGTGCATATGTGGTAAGAGGCTCTGAATACGTCATTTTCAGAGGTTTGACTGTAAAAACCGCAATGGTGCATCCTGTCCATAGAGGTTATGGAGCAGTGCCAGTTACTGCTGTCACAGTACCGCTTACACTCTGCCTCCAATATTTGCAGCTTATTATGGGACACTATAATGAGCAGAACTAGGAGACCTCTGTGCTGTGGAGGATTCACTTCTCTCCCGGGACTTGTGTGGAATTACCACTACTTATCTTATACTCTGGAGGTACTATATCATTATACAGAGCACTTACATTTATGCTGGACTCAAGACTATCCAGGTTCACTAATCCTGACTTTCTAAGTCATTATCATTGGTGCTTTATTTTATGTGTGTTTTAGCTGATAATGCTTATTAAAATTTTATTTTTTTCAATACCCAGCACCCGTACCTCCACTGTAAAATAAATAGTTACATAAAGACACAACACACACCGTATATAGGGCCTGATTCAGACCCGGACGGTATCTGCAGTCCGTTCGCAATTGCCGATGGTTGCTAATCTGCGCATGTGTATGCATCACAGTGCGCATGCGCGAACTACACTGTGTGATCACAGATCCCTCGTTCGCCCAGCAAAACCAGCCCAGCAGAGTGAGTGACGGGAGAGGCCGTTTGTGGGTTGTGACAGGGGCAGTCCAGTAAAAACGGGGGGTTGGAGATGCGAATGCAGGCGTGCCCGAGTGTTTCAACGCCGTTTTAGAGGCATGCATAATTAACAGGCAGCATCATAGTACACGTCACCAGCCATTTTTTCCTCAGTTTTCCTCGCAATGCTTGCGGTAAAAAAAAAGCTACCACAAGGACTGCGTTCACATCCGATAGTGGTCGATGTACCAATGTTTTCATAAACTTCCAGGAGATGACGTGGGGCAGTGGGCGTCTCTGCATACGCTAAGGGGAGTCTGCATACACAAAGTGAATGCTCATACAGGTACGATGGGCATGCGATTGCACCCCGCCGTGTCACTTTCAAATATTTGCATACGCATCATGCGAGTGTACGCTCATAGCGACCGGGTCTGAATCAGGCCCATAATACAAGTTTATTTCACACATACCTCAATCACACATACTTACCTGTACCAGCCAGTCTGTCCTCTCCTCCAATGTAGAAATCCGTGTGGAATGACCTGCAAAAAAGATCCTATACTCACCTCCATCCTGGAGCTGCTCTCAGTAGCATCCAGGGTCTTGTTAAAACAACAAACCAACTTACCCGAACCAGGCCGAACATGTGTAAGTATATATTGGAGAAGAGGACAGACCAGCTGGTACAGGTAAGTATGTGTGATTGATGTATGTGTGACATAAATCTATACTGTATACGGTGTGTGTTTTGTCTTTATTTAACTATTTTACAGTGGCGGTACGGGTGCTGGCCGCCTGCTGGAACTTGTAGTTCCACAAGTGTCAAAGGGCAGGCATGCTGGCACCTGTAGTTCCACTGTAAAATACAATAGTTTACTTTGATTTTACACTTTATTACCCCCATTCCCACAGCTCAGGGGTGTGGGGAAGAGCCACAGCTTCAGACCAAGCCTGGGGTTTCGGGAGAAGGGGTACCCCTTTTTATGGGGGATCCCCACCTCCCCTGAGATCCCCGGCTTGGCCTGACCGGCTTGGGGTGAGAATGCTTTGGCCTTGGAGACCCGGTAATAGGGTCTCCTGGCTGTGGCATTACACCCCGGTCGGTTTGGGTCCGGTGCTGGTTTTAAATATAGGGGGACCCGTACGCAATTTTTCCCCCCTATATGTTTAAAACCAGGACTGGTCCTGCAGCCTGGTGCTGGTTCCTAAATTACGGTGGAACCCTACTCGTTTTGAGTAGGGTTCCACCGTACTCGGGTGAGTAATCTCATCTAAATTCGCAACTAGGGGAAGAAATCTTGATCTACTTCACCATCGGAAAACTCACTTTCAGCTAAACTCACTACTAACCTCACCCCAGTTTCTGTGAAGTAAAGAGTTTTTAAAAACAACAAAACTGGACTAAACTGGATTCTTAGTAAATTTACCCCTAAATGAGAGGCCTGCGGGGCAGTTAGTGAGATTGGTATGAGCTTTGTAAATACAATGACGTCTGCTATGTTTGATCATATCAGACACACCAGGTATTTCTTCACTTTCCCTGCAGTGAGCAACTTGTTATAAAGGTAATGTATTCAAATTTGGAATACATCCCACAGTATAAGGGTGTAGGTGTGCTGCAATGTCATATTAATGAGCTGTTACAAGGTGTCCTGTATATATATTTGAGGGGGTTGGATACGAAATACTGGCAGTCGGGACGCCAGCTGTCAAAATACCGACAGCGGCATCCAGGCGCTCAGTATCCCGACAGGGGTCCATAAGTATGCTAACCCCCCCTTCTCCCCCTAACCCTAATTCTTGCATCCTAACTCTAACCCTCCACTCCCTGCACCCTAACCCTCCCCGTTAGTGCCTGAACCTAACCCTCCCCCTTAGTGCCTGAACCTAACCCTCCCCC
The DNA here is from genome assembly GCA_031769625.1 of Taudactylus pleione. Taxonomy (NCBI): domain Eukaryota; kingdom Metazoa; phylum Chordata; class Amphibia; order Anura; family Myobatrachidae; genus Taudactylus; species Taudactylus pleione. Next base: position 12,353,102 of record JAUIMM010000064.1, on the reverse strand, counting down.
CTTAGTGCCTAACCTCCCCCCAGTGGAGCCTAAACCTAAACCCCCCTGCCCGCAGCCTAACCATAACCTCCCCCTCCTAACCCCCCACGTGGTGCCTAAACCTACCCCCCCCCCCCCCGCAGCTAACACTTATCCTGGTCCACTATTCTTATGTTCATGATGCCGGCTGTCAGGATTACGGAATCGGCATCTGAATTGGCATCGAGATTTCGGCACCAGTGTTCTGTCCCAGGTCAGGAGTCCGGTGCTGGGATTTCATCAGCCGGCATCCCGTATGTAGGTATCATAAGTACATCCCATTTGAGGTTGAGGTGTTGCCTTAAATGACTTCTCAGCTCCTGCAAGATGTAGTGGGAGTGGAGGGCATTGCAGATCACCAAATGGGGCCAGGCACATGATAATGTAATATGTGTCACTAGAGTAGCTGCTGTCAGATAATGCTTAGTGTTATGCTTGCTGACAGCAACTGATAAATCTGAGTCAGGGAATAACTCAGTTCTTTGAGCTAATATAGAGATGATGTCTTCAATCCTGTTCCACCTCATTTCACATTTGGCTGTGAAATTTCACATTTCACCTGCAGAATTTAGTCCTACCCCACATCCTCCTCCTAGAAAAATCAATGAATGTGTCTTCCCAGTTCATTTCATAGACTATAAACTATGCGAAATGAGGATTTAGAAATACAGAAGCAAATGTATTAAGCAATGATTTCACAGTAAAAAACCTACTAGGCAACAAAAATCACAGCTTTTCATCACTTGTTGCAAAAACATAACACTATCTGTGGGTGGCGTCTTGGTTATCTGCAGTGACTCCTGGGGGTATATTTACTAAAGTGAGAGTTTTTAGAAGTGGAGATGTTGCCCATAGCAACCAGATTCTAGCTATTATCTTCTAGAAGGTGCTAGTCAAATGTGAAAAGTAGAATCTGATTGGTTGCTATGGGCAACATCTCCACTTCTAAAAACTCTCACTTTAGTAAATATACCCCCTAGACTCTGAGGGCCTGATTAAGAGATTTACACAATGTTGATATTTACAGAGCAATTTTTTGCCATTGCGCATGTATGAAATGCGCACCATGGCACTGCCATTGATTTAAGCTCAAACAGACGAATCACTTGCAAAGTGAGTGACAGGTAGTCAGCGTTTAGGAGTGGTAATGGGTAGATGGTTACAAAAAATGCAAACGTACATATTGGTAGCTGCTGAATTACTTTAATAATATCACTCAGGTGCTTAAAAGGGAGGGGTTATTCTATACAAGAAACAGCAAAGGGTATCCCCCAACAATAAGATTTGAAAAACTACATGGTGGCAGATAATTCAGAGATCTCAGGGCCTGCTTCAGCTTTGGGAATAGAGTAATGCCCCGTATCCACTAGCAGATATTAATGAGCGATTGCACGATTACGACATTGTAATCGTGCAATCGCTCATTAATCGTGCATGAAGCGGGCATGAAAATGTCGAAAACGACTAGCAATGTTCGATCCCGCTGGTCGTTTCTGACATCAATAATCACTTGAACATGCTGGTCATTCTGCCGTTAACGACAGATGGCCATGTTCAGGGATGAGGGAGGGTGCCTACACTAAACGACTGATCGTTCAGTGTAGGCACTGCAGGGGAAGAGGAATGACTGTACAATTACAGTGTTGTAATTGTACTGTCTTTCCCTAGTCACCTAGTGAATGTGCGGCTTAAGATATAGCAAGTAACTGTGAACCAGGACAAACCATGTTGCAATGCAGGGGGTGCAAATACATACATTTATTTTGCTTGTGGGGTAAATACTGGCTGTTTTTGCATGTAGCCCACAAATGCTGGACAGCTTTATTATTACACTGCAATTTAAATTTCAGTTTGAACACATCCCTCCCAAATCTAAATCTCTCTGCACATTTTATATCCGCCCCACCCGTAGTACAGCATGGTTTCACCAAGATGATCAGTTATGTGCTTTATCTTACTCTATTCCCAAAGCTGAATCAGGCCCTCAGTTGCATATATTTGCAAAAATATGGCTAAGCCTCCAGGCCACATCAATGCTTCTCTGATTACGGGAGGTCCCTTATACTTAGTCAAATTCTGGGGCGCGGAACCCCAAAAAGCCAGCAAAGGCCAGCCACCCCAGGGCAGCACACTTGTGTGTTAGTAAGTGTTAATAAAAAATCAAAAGCTATGTGTTGAAAGGTGTTACACAGGTGTAAGATGTAATTAAAATGCTAAATAAAGTATTAAAGTGCTATGCAGAGCAGCAGTGTGCGCTTTACCCCTGCAGCCAGCCATTGGATAGGCATCGGGAAGCTGCATCCGATAGCTGACAACCATCAAATTCCCTGTATTCAATTGAAAAAGTACTTCTATCGAATCGGAAACATTGATGGTTGTTAACCTTCTGTTTCCGATGTCCATCGCAAATCAGAGGTCAATCGGCCTGATTCATTACCGATCGCAACTGCAATTACGCACGCAATTGGCCGATTGTTGCATTCTGCGCATACACATGGACCCCCCTCTCTCTCTCCCCCCCTCCCTCCCTTTTTTTGTCCTCACACCTTCCCCCCTCCATCATCCAACCCCCTATATCCCACAACACCACCACCACCCCAAAGCGCATCCCAAACCCAGTATTACCGTGATGTAATACTCTGCTGGGAGCCGACCAGGTTGGGCATATATCTGCGGCAGTGTGGGGCCCCCAAAGTGTGGGGCCAGGGCCCCCAACCCCTATAATCGGGCCCTATTATCGTTCAACTTTGTTACATTACATCTGCAATAAACAGTGATATTGGATGTGTCTAAAGCACTGATATAACTCAGATAATGATACATTTCTCCCACAGCGCAGAATGACATTCTGCTGAGACACAGAGCAAAATACAGTAAGAACTTGGTGATTGCATTGCTGTACCTTTGCAGCTCTGTGAAATGGCCTGATCTGCTGTGAAACTCCATTTGTGTGAACTGTAAAAGCTATTGCTATAAATATCTGTAGACACTCTGTAAAATGAGGTGTTTAACATTTATTTATAAAGCTGTGGCATGTAACATTTATTTATAAAGCTAAGGAGTTAATATTCTGATAGGATATTTTGGTTTTTACTTGCTTTTATACAGTTTATGGGGCCTATTCATCAACAATAAAATAACGTCTTTAAGGACATTTTCCTTAATTACCGTTATTTTAGTATTCATGAAGACACTTAACACAGGAGATATCACTGATATATCCTGGTTAAGTCCGCCTGCGTTAATATCCACACTCCCTATACATTAGTATGGGGATATGGAAATTATGCTATTCATCAAATTCTGAAAATTATGTATTTTTGGAAATTTGATGGTGTTACTATACGCCACTGACAGGTGGAGTATAGCAGGTTACACTTACCTGTGTCAGCGTGGGCAGGTCCTCTGCCGGCTCCCTCCATCACTCTGGTCTAAGGATGGGCATCAATGGTCAATGTTTGCAGACCATTAATGTTTTTTTTCGATGTTAGTGTTTTTACCATTTGATGGCAGCATTCCGATGTTTGCTGCCATCGAATGGTAAGCATTTGAAGGTGTTTAGATGGTGACTACTTTTCTTTAAATCCTATAAGCTGTGCCTCCACTGGCTGCTGTGTGCTGTGTCTCTACCTCTGAAAATTTCCATGGTTCATGCTGCTGGGATCGTTGGAGGCTGTCTCTCACTGCCCCAGATGTGATCAGTCCCTCCGCTCTCTCTAGGCTGCTGCTAGGCAACACAGGTCATATTGCTAGCTCTGATTGGCTCTCTGAGACAGTGAGAGCCAATCAGTGTGCAGCCCTGGCCCTGCAGCAGCAGCAGTCACTCACAGACACACAGTCACACAGACAGTCTCACACGGAGCTTAGGAGGAGGAGGATAAAGTGACATAAGTGAATTTATACCAGCTCAGAAGACAAACAATAATAATAATTACACAATACAGTTAACCACAGACAGTTGTGAGTTACAACAACCTATTGAGCTAAAAACTGCATTAGCACAGCACCCAGGCAGTGACCACTATATCATTATCATAGTCTGTGCAGTGCTGGTCAGACTGACCTTTCCCTGAGTGACATTGAATCTCTCTGATAATATGGTTAAACCATACCTCCCAACTTTTGTAGTCTACGAAGAGGGACACCTCCGGCGCGCTCGCCCAAAAAGGAGGTGGAGCTTCACTGGAAGGGCGTGGTCTCTCAGAAACAGGGCGGAGCCTCGCATCAACCACCGTTTATGACATTATGGGGGTGCCCAGCACTCTCCGAGATGCTGGGCAGCCCCCAGGCTCTCCCTACACAGGTGAACAGATGCCGTGCGCAAGCACACGGCATCTGTTCACCTTCTGCACACTCGCTGCTCTGCTAGCAGCGGTATGTGCTCTCTCCAACTTCGTCCCACCGAGGGACACTGTGGCCCACGGGTGGGACAGCGGGACAGTCCCAGAAAAATGGGACTGTCCCGCTGAATGCAGGACAGTTGGGAGGTATGGTTAAACTTCAGACTAATGACTGGCTGTTTCTGTTAATATAGTGAAAGAGAAATATATCAGAACCCGCACCTAGGTCACGCCTCTTGACTCTTCATATAAATGGTTTTTACCATCGAATTCTTTTGATGTGATGGTTATTTACCATCACATCGAAGATTCAATGGTGGAGGCACTACCATCTATTTCCCGAAAAGCTGTCACTTTTTTGATGATAGATACTTATGGGGAGGAGGAATTCCTCCAGTAATTAGGTAGAACCTAATTACCTCCAGAGAATTTTATGTGTTAATGAATAGGCCCCTATGTCTCTTGCTAAGTAAGAATAAATGTGTGTATAAGAGGTCGATTCAATTTACTTGCCTCCGCAAGTCTGGGTGAGTAAGTGCAGCTATATAGTACACTTATGGTAGCTCCAGACTCGTTGACTTTTGCTCACAGCCCCATAGGGCTGCGTACAAAATCAGTGGGTCCATGGAGAGATCAGGCTGCAAGGTGGCAAGTTTGTCAACTGTTGCTGGTGTTTCTATGCCGCTGCAAAGGCAACTCTACCCCCTCGCATGTAATTAAATTGACCCCATAATGTTAAGGTGCCTACACACTTGCCGATTTTTAACACGATTTGCGCGATTTCGACAAATCGTGCCGACAAATCGTGTCAAATATGCCAAAATCGTGTCCACTAATGATCACGATGCCTATGCGCGTACCCGCTCGTCGTACATCGCATCTTCAGATCTGCCGTGCTGTATGGCAGATTTGCCAATCTGAGACACGATGTGGTGCCGATCGTGAGTACTTTTTACTCACGATCTATCGCATGATTCATCGTATGTCGCGTATTTTGACAGACAGGACTCTGTACACTCCCAATTGCCATCTTGTGCAGCATTGTGATTTCTAGTAGAAGGAAGGAAGTGATTGAGTCTGCACTCCCAAGTCTGGACATTATTTGTTTGGTAAGTATATTACTGCTGCATTGATGCACCACCACTGCCCACCAATGTGTGCCACCCACCTAACCACCAATGTCAGCCACCCACCTGTAAATGCATGACCCAGCCACTGCCCGCGGTGGTTGGGTCATGCATTATACTCCCACTGCCCACTAATGTGTGCCACCCACCAATGTCAGCCACCCACCTATAAATGCATGACCCAGCCACTGCCCTCCTATATGAGGCAGCCAGTGACTGGGTCATGCATTATACTCCCATGTATATATATATTACAACATCATAAACAAATATATTACATCACCATAAACAAACATGTTAAAATCCTGTAAGAAAAAAAAACTTATTAAAATACCATAAACAAACATTAAAATCCTGTAAAAAAAACATATTAAAATCCTGTAAGAAAAAACATATTAAAATATCATAACAAGCATATTAATATCCTGTAAGAAAAAAATATTAAAACAACATAACATGAAAAAACACATAAATATGTACCTAAAATTTAAAAACACCATTAAAAATCATGAAACTATTTACAATTATTGCTAAAACTTTATATGTCCAAATTTTTCTCCTTCCTAGGAATGTCTATGGATAGCGACTGAGAATTTTTCATAGGAGTCCTTGAGATCCTGCAGTCCAAAGAATGTCTATGGCGGATAAGCTGTAGACAATATCATAATTAGTCCCAAAAATTGGCAGCATTGGAGGTGTTGTTGGAGTACACTAAAAAGTTTGTTTCGGATGCTACCCTGAAAACAGTCCATCAGAAAATCCAGAACTTGCACACAGTGTATATCAAGGTGAAGAAGAAAGTGGACAATTCCAAGTGGTCCGGAGTGGGCACTGACGACCTCTACCATCCAACGCTGTGGTACTATAACATGATCAGCTTCATCAGCGATGAGGAGCCACAATGCCAGTCTGTTGTACTGATGGCCGAGTGAGAGTGAGAAGAGGCGGCAGAAGTGAGTGGACCGTGTGAGGAAGTTTTGGTAAGTAGAGACACAGTTCATAAACCAAAACCATTTTTTTTAACAAAACATTTTAGATCAATCCCAAATGTCCACTGTAGTCAGTTATCTCACAGACAGTCCTCCTGCCATGGCACCATACCTGGTCCACTGAAAAAGGCCATATACTCCTCCCTCACTTCTTTGGCACATGCTGTTGATGTTGTTTGAATTGGAGGTGCAGACACTGGTGTAAATTGGGCAATCTCCTCTGGATGTCCTGCATCTTCTGGTCTAGCTATGACTGGTCCTCGTTGTGTAGTTTTCCTTCGCAAAAAGTTACGCAGCACACAGTATGCCATCACGACCCAGTCTATCTTGTCCACACGTAGGTTTATGGTAGTGTGTAAAATGCGGAACCGGTTACTTAGTATTCCAAACGCAATGTGCCGTGCCCGGGATAGACGATAGTTGTATATCCTCTTCTCTCTGGTCATGCCCCTCTGTGCAAATGGCTTCATCATGTGTTCATGTAAAACAAAAGCCTCATCTGCGATGAAAACTTAATTTAGGCCATGCTTTGTCTCATCCAGTGATGGCAAGTTGAGGGTTTTGTTGGTGAGTCTCTGGTAGAATGCCATTGTTTGAAGGACTCATCATCCGAAGCACAGCTATTCTTGCCAACATCCACAAACAAAAATTTGTTGTTGGCATTCACCACTGCCATGAGAACGATGCTGAAGAAGCCTTTATAGTTGTAGTAATATGATCCGGTGTTGGCAGGTGAGTTGATGCGTATATGTTTCCAATCGATGGCTCCTCCGCAGTTAGGGAAATTCCAACATTGTTCAAACTCTTCAGCGATGCTCTTCCACTCATCACGTTGTTTAAAAACTAGAAAAATAGTAAAAAATGGGTTAAAGCATGACTATAATATTTTTTTCACTATTTATTTTTCTATATAGACTACCACCCAAGAGCCTGATATGTCCTCTACTCCGGACATCAGTCTGATGGGGGACAGCGAGGTGGATACTCTATCCTCATGCCCACCGATCATTCAACCCCTCCCCCATCATCTTCCGCACCTCCCCAAAGGAAAAAGAAAAGGCAAGGTAAAAAGCAGCAGCAATATACAGAGCAGGGTGATATATTCCTGCAACAAGCAGATAGAATCCTGCAAAAACAGCCAGACGACATAGATGACTTCACGGCACATATAAATAGCACTATACTTAAAATGGATGTCCAAATGAAGAATTTCCAGAGGCTGGTGTATGAGCTACTTATTAGGCCTCTCAATTCAAATTTGCATGGGTCAACATACATAGCAGACCCACTTCTGTACTCACCTGCACCCCAGCCCAGTTGGAGGTTACTCCCACACCCAGTACCCCATCCACAAGCCAGGCTATTTATACTGCTCTGCTGGAGGCAGAGGATGATTTGCCCCATTATTCGAAAATGTAATGTCTTTTTTTTATTATTGTTGCCTGTACTATCACCAAATTTTATCACTCCAAATAGGTACTGTATGCTATACGGTGGTGATGATGCTGATTACACAAGGTCACTACACACATGCCGCAAGTACAGATTGATGGAAGCCGGGGCCACAATCTGTACTTGTGCCATGTGTGTATTGGCCTGTTCAATCTGGCATCTGACCCACCGTATAGCATACAGCAGCACCTATTGGCAGTGGCGGAACTCCCGGAGACAATGGAGTCATTTGCCGCCGGGCGTCAGCCCTGAAGGGGGCACCTGGCTCCATTGTCCCCGGGAGCTGCATGGAGAAGGAGCGCCGCTGATCAGCGCTCCACCTCCATTGGCGTAACTACGGAGGGTGCAAGGGGTGCGGTCACACCCCTGCATCCTTCAATTGCCGGGCGCCCGCTGAGTGTATTACCAGCGGGGCCCGGCTCCTATCCTCCTGGCGGTAGCCGGAGGATGGAGCTCCCTCCGTCTTCCGGGTCCCACAGTGTACTATGGGAGTGACGTCATAACATCACTCCCATAGTGCCGAGGAGCGGACGTCGGGGATGGAGCTCAGGAGTGAGCTCCGTCTTCCGGGTCCCGCAGCGCACTATGGGAGTGACGTAATGACATCACTCCCATAGTGCCGAGGAGCGGACGCCGGGGATGGACTGCAGCAGCACTGGAGCGGGGATAAAGGTAAGTGTTTGTTTGTTTTGTGTGTGCGCGCGCGCGTGCGGTGGGGGCCATCACTACTGGGGGCAACTACAGGGGCCTACTACTGGGGGCAACTACAGGGGCTCACTACTGGGGGCAACTACAGGGGCTCACTACTGGGGGCAACTACAGGGGCCTACTACTGGGGGCAACTACAGGGGCCTACTACCGGGGGCAACTATAGGGGCCCACTACTGGGGGCAACTTCAGGGGCCTACTACTAGGGGCAACTACAGGGGCTCACTACTGGGGGCAACTACAGGGGCCTACTACTGGGGGCAACTACAGGGGCTCACTACTGGGGCAACTACAGGGGCCTCACTACTGGGGGTAACTACAGGGGCTCACTACTGGGGGCAACTTCAGGGGCCTACTACTAGGGGCAACTACAGGGGCTCACTACTGGGGGCAACTACAGGGGCCTACTACTGGGGGCAACTACAGGGGCTCACTACTGGGGGCAACTACATGGGCCTCACTACTGGGGGTAACTACAGGGGCCTCACTACTGGGGGTAACTACAGGGGCCTCACTACTGGGGGCAACTACAGGGGCCTACTACTGGAGGCAACTACAGGGGCTCACTACTGGGGGCAACTACAGGGGCTCACTTCTGGGGGCAACTACAGGGGCCTCACTACTTGGGGTAACTACAGGGGCCTCACTACTGGGGGCAACTACAGGGGCTCACTACTGGGGGCAACTACAGGGTGCCCACTACTGGGGCAACTACAGGGGCCTCACTACTGGGGGCAACTACAGGGGCCTCACTACTGGGGGCAACTACAGGGGGCTCACTACTGGGGGCAACTACAAGGGGCCTCACTACTGGGGGCAACTATCGGGGGCTCACTACTGGATGTACTGCATAGGGGGACCATTACTGGGGAGCACTACATAGGCGAACTACTACTGAAGGCATTATATAAAAGGGACTGCATAAGGGGGGCGGCGGCAGCTGGGGCTGGCATAGGTGCTGGGGGGTGGTACATTTTAGTTTGGGGGGGGCACCAACATTTATCTTGCCTTCCCACCTGGGATGAAGTTACGCCACTGCCTATTGGGACTGGTAAAATTTGGGGATAGTGCTGTTTTCTACATTTTATATGCATAATTTAAAATTTATATATTAAAAAAAAATGTTATTTACTACTGTGCAGTGTTGTTGGCACAGTGTTGTTAATGCAGCCTTATTGGCTGACAATACAGTTATATAAAGACATTTTTCTTTCACAAGAAACAAATGTGTAGTGTTTTTTTTTCTTAGTTTGCAATACAGGTCTTGCAGCACTTTAACAATAGCCTTGCAGGTCTCCGGGATGATGACGCCCTAGGACTAAGGGGAGATGAGGGTCCCAAACTTCAGGTCTTCCAGTGACCTTCCTGTAGCCAGGTACCTCTAGGTAGCCATCAGCCTCTTCAGCAGAGATTGCCCTTCGCAGCCTTGTGTCCTGCCTCTGAATGTGGAGGGTCACCATACTCAGCAGCTCATGGAAGGTGTCCTCATCCATGTGCAGGTAGTTGCGATAGTCGTCCGGGTAGTTCTCCTTGATCTCCATCACCAGGGACATGTGAGAGCAAGTATCCCTTTGCAGCAGCCACTCCTTGGTCCAGCATGCTCTCCTCCTTTGCTGGGCCCTCTCCTGAATCACCTTGACTCCAGCATGGGCGACCAACACTCTATACCAATAGGGAAACCATCAGCACAGAATTCAGGAACAGGATAGAATGCAGGTTGCACACACTTGCAGGTAGACACACTTTGTAAAAGGCAAGCCAAATACAAAGCAGAGCACAGTAGCAATGTACAGGGTTCAGCAGGTATACACCTAGCCTCACTAGTAGCAGAGCAGAATGTGAACAGGGTTAAAAAGGCACCTGCTTTTTATACTTCCTAGCTAGCCCTACCCATTATTTAAATTTCCAGCCAATCGTGAGGATCCTCGTGTGTTGTTTGGTAAACTCACGATCTATCGTGCACGATCTCACGAGTTGGACTTCCGACACGTTCCACGATAGATAGTGAGATCATGTATCCAATTGGCAGCTTTTTAGACCTGATAGTGACCACGACTGCCGAGGAGCTCCCGGGGAGAGTTCAGGGGAAATCGTACACAATGTCGGATCGTGAGGACATCACCAAGTGTGTAGGCACCTTTAGACTGCTCTGTTGTTACTTGTCTCTGTGTTCAGCTGTTGCTCTAGGCTTGCCTGGCTGGATATTTACAAAGGTTTTATGAAATTACAAATCCCAGCATACCCTGCCAGATATCATCACAGATTGTTCAGGTCTGGTATAATGTTTGCCAGTTATCTATTTGTTTTAACGTTTGTGTATGTATCTTCTTTAGTGTATATATTTGTGAGCAGACATCTATAGGTTTTGCAGAATTTGTTAAAAGGAATGTTCAGTTTAAAATGGTAAATAACACTGGGGAACAAAAAAATTTATTTTTTTTTGCCAAGGATTTAAGATCTGTTTGAGAGTACTCGCAGGTCCTATTTTCGCATTCTATCTTTGCTATAGCTGAATTGGCTCCAGTTTTCAAATTAATGAAAAATTATAAAATTAAATTATTTTCTCCATTTGAAGTACCTTACTAGTCTAGGCCTGCTGTACTTAACAGAATCGACTTATGTATGCTTTTTTTATCAACTACCCACCTTCAACAATAACAAGAATTTGTTTGATTTGTGATAATGTAGCTGGATGTCACGTTTGAGACACATAACACATTCAAATCTCCTCACTAACGCTGGGTGGAGGTTGTGGCAGTGCACTGCTAAGGCTGCTGGGCCATCCTCAGACCACAGCCATGCCTCCTCCCAGCATACAGAGAGGAGGAACGGAGAGGACCGAGTGACTCAGTTAGCACACCTCCTGTTCCTTTGTTCGGCCCTCTCTCTGCCGCACCACTACCAATCTCCCGCCGTTCGGGCTTATTTTATTCAGTACATCCTCGGCTTTTGTTGGGAGTTCGCACTGAATTTGTGAAATAAAACATTTTTGCCGTAAAAATGAGTTCTTCTCGGAGACGATGTTCTAACAACCCTGATGTTTTTTGTTATATTTGTGGCAAATATAGTGTTGCAAAAGAAAGAAAAAATATAACTGTATTTGTAAAACAAGCGTACTAGGCTTATTTTGGACTTCACATAAGCCAGCAAGACAAGATCTGGGTGCCTCACAAAGTTTGTAAAACCTACGTGGAATCACTCCGCAACTGGACTAAAGGTGATCGAAAAGGACTTCGGCATACCTATGATGTGGTGTGAGACAAAAGATCACTTGAGTGACTGCTATTCTTGTGCTGTAAATGTGAAGGGTATGAATCGATTTAAGTAAATGCAAATGGGAATACCCAAGTATGAATTCTGCAAAACAACCGATATCACATAGCGAAGATTTACCTGTACCATTATTCAGTTATTTGTGCGAAGTTGAATGTGACAATGTGGAAATGTTAATTTCATCCAGTGCAAGTGACAACACAGATGAAAGTGAGTTTGAAAAAGTTCCTCTACTCCAAACAAATTTTCTCAAAAGGAACTAAATAATTTAATTTGTGACTTGAATTTATCGAAAAAAGGAGCTGAGCTTTTAGCATTCAGACTTCAAGAAAAGCACTGTCTTGAGCCGGATGTAACTATAACGTCATATCGAAATAGAGAGCAAGCCATACTGCCGTTCTTTAGCCAAGATAACAATCTTGTGTATTGCAACAATATTCCGGAACTTCTAAAGATGATGGGCTTACCAGAATATTGAGCAAAAGACTGGCGGCTCTTTTTGGATAGTCCTATTGGTCATTCAACAAAGCTTAAAGAACAGTATGAAAATATCAAGTTAGTCTTAGAAAAAATTGCTTATTCTCAGCATCAGTGGTCTGTTTGTGTCGATTTAAAAATGGTAAGTTTTCATCTTGGGCAGCAAAGTGGATATACTAAATATCCTTGTCACATATGCTTATGGGATAGTCGTGCAAAACAAAAGCACTGGCAGAAAACTGTATGGCCTCCAAGAGACGTTATAACTGTAGGAGAAGCCAACATCATTCACAAGACCTTAATTGACAGGAAAAAAATCATATTGCCGCCTCTCCATATCTAACTGGGTTTAATGAAACAATTTGTAAAAGCATTGGACAAGTCAGGCGATTGTTTCACGTATATTTGTCGAACATTTCCATCTCTTAGTATTTAAAAATTAAGGGCAGGAATGTTTGATAGCCCACAGATACGGAAACTGGTGAAGGATTCAAATTTTACCACATCTATGAATGAAACTGAATCTGAAGCATGGCTGAGTTATGTGTCTGTCATTCAAATTTTTTTAGGTAATCACAAGGCAGACAACTATGAATTAGTCCACAACATGCTAAAATGTTTTGAGAAAGTAGGTGCCAACATGAGTATTGAAGTAAATTTTTTGTACAGCCATTTAGATCACTTCCTGTCCAAGCTAGGAGATGTAAGCAAAGAACAAGGTGAATGGATCCACCAGGATATTCAGGTAATGGAAAAAAGATATCAAGGAAGGTGGGATCATCACTTGATGGCCGATTACTGTTGGAGTCTGCAGAGGGACTGGCCACAACAAGAACACAAAAGAAAATCCTACAAAAACAGTTCTCATAGCTTCCTAACACTTATGTATGTAATTAGCCTGTGTCTTTTTATAATATTTTATGAATTAAATGTAATCAGAATAAAAAAAATATCTTTTTAACTATTTTTAACATTGTTTAATTAAATTTTTCATAAATATTAAAGACATATGCATATCTCAAAAACTAGAGCCAATTGAAAAATAAGCATGGCATATTCATGATCAGGAGCACAAATCGAAATACACTCTTAAATCCCTGGCACCAGGTTGACTGTTCCCCAGTGTAATTAATATATATGTTAGTAATGTAAACATACAGTCAGGTCCATAAATATTGGGACATTGACAGAATTTTCATATTTTGGCCACTATTCACCACCACAATGGCTTTGAAATGAAACAAACAAGATGTGCTTTAACTGCAGACTTTCAGATTTAATTTGAGGGTAATTACATCCAAATCAGGTGAACGGTGCAGGAATTACAACAGTTTCTATATGTGCCTCCCACTTTTTAAGGGGCCAAAAGTAATAGGACAAACTAAACAATCCTAAATCTAACTTTCACTTTTTAATACTTTGTTGCAAATCCTTTGCAGGCAATTACAGCCTGAAGTCTGGAACGCATAGACATTACCAGACGCTGGGTTTCATCCCTAGTGATGCTCTGCCAGGCCTCTACTGCAAATGTCTTCAGTTCCTGCTTGTTTTTGGGGCATTTTCCCTTCAGTTTTGTCTTCATCAAGTGAAATGCATGCTCAATCGGATTCAGGTCAGGGGATTGACTTGGCCATTGCATAACATTCCACTTTTTAGACTTAAAAAACTCTTTGGTTGCTTTTGCAGTATGCTTCGGGTCATTGTCCATCTGCACTGTGAATCGCCGTCAAATGAGTTCTGAAGCATTTGACTGAATATGAGCATATAATATTGCCCGAAACACTTCAGAATTCATTCTGCTGCTTTTGTCAGCAGTCACATCATCAATAAATACAAGGGAACCAGTTCCATTGGCAGCCATACATGCCCATGCCATGAAACTACCACCACCATGCTTCACTGATGAGGTGGTATGTTTTGGATCATGAGCAGTTCCTTTCCTTCTCCATACTCTTCTCTTCCCATCACTCAGGTACAAGTTGATCTTTGTCTCATCTGTCCATAGGATGTTGTTCCAGAACTGTAATGGGTTTTTTAGATGTTGTTTGGCAAACTCTAATCTTGTCTTCCTGTTTTTGTGGCTCACCAATGGTTTACATCTTGTGGTGAACCCTCTATATTCACTCTTGTGAAGTCTTCTCTTGATTGTTGACTTTGACACATAAACATCTACCTCCTGGAGAGTGTTCTTGATTTGGCCAACTGTCGTGAAGGGGTTTTTCTTCACCAGGGAAATAATTATTTTGTCATCCACCACAGTTGTTTTCCGTGGTCTTCCGGGTCTTTTGGTGTTGCTGAGCTCTCCGGTGCGTTCTTTCTTTTTAAGAATGTTCCAAACAGTTGATTTGGCCACACCTAATGTTTTTGCTATCTGTCTGATGGGTTTGTTCTGATTTTTCAGCCTAATGATGGCTTGCTTCACTGATAGTGACAGCTCTTTGGATCTCATATTGAGAGTCGACAGCAACTGATTCCAAATGCAAATGTCACACCTAGAATCAACTCCAGACCTTTTACCTGCTTAATTGATAATGAGATAACGAGGGAATAGCCCACACCTGTCCATGAAATAGCTTTTGAGTTGATAGTCCCATTACTTTTGGCCCCTTAAAAAGTGGGAGGCACATATTGAAACTGTTGTAATTCCTACACCGTTCACCCGATTTGGATGTAATTACCCTCAAATTAAATCTGAAAGTCTGCAGTTAAAGCACATCTTGTTTGTTTCATTTCAAAACCATTGTGGTGGTGAATATAGGCCAAAATCTGAAAATTCTGTCAATGTCCCAATATTTATGGACCTGACTGTATGTGTTCATATTGCAGGTTGTGTGCCGTGGGACCCTCTAGACCCAGGGGTCCCTGTGCACCACACACCTTTCACCCATTATAGATATGCCAATGCTACCTATACTACAATTCCTTCAGTTTATCTACCTCTGGCTCATACTACTCTACATTCTCCTACCCTCCAACATGACCCATTCCATTTGGTACAAAATGCTCTGCTCCTGGACTTCCCACCTAATTAATGATTGCAGTCACCTGTGTTGAGCTAGTTATTTTCATGAGAAAGGTGTTTCAGCACAGGTGGCTTTAATCATAAATTAAGAAGAGCATTTTGTACCTAATGGAATGGATCATGTTGGAGGGTCATGATTCTCACTGTTTCTTGGGCTCCCACAATCTCAGTTTTCGGCCCTCTGCTTTACTTAGTGTACAACTTTTTGTTGGTGAACATGCTGCCACTTCACCAACACATGCTACCACTACACCAACACATGCAATGACTACACCAACACATGTTACCACTACACCAACACATGCTACCACTACACCCACACATGCAACGAGTACACCAACACATGCTACCACTACACCAACACATGCAACGACTACACCAACACATGCTACCACTACACCAACACATGTTACCACTACACCCACACATGCTCTACTACTATGCCAACACATGCTACTACTGCACCAACACATGCTAGTCATACTTGTCTACTTTTGAAAATGCATTTCAGGGAGATTGTGAAAGTAACATCTATGAGTGCGGCGGTAAAGTGGACGTGTACTGCTACATCTGAGAGGCGTGCCATAAAATTGATTTAAATCCAAATGTAAAGGAGCCCCAAAGTAGTTAATAAGGTCTATTTGTTGTTGAAACCACGCTAATACTTTCCAGAAAATACATGTAGCCATAGGGATAATTGTGCCTTATAACCAATGCAGGGAAAATACTAATGATCCCATTTGAATGAATATATCTCTGTTTTTTTTATATGACAGCTTCTTAATGGGTGGTAAGGTGCAATCAGGGAGATTGCTGGAGTCTTCAGGGAGACAGGGAGATTGCTACTATTTCAGGAAGTCTCCCTGACAATCAGGAACAGTTTGCAAGTATGATGCTACCACTACACCAACACATGCTACCACTACACCAGCACATGCTGCCACTACGCCAACATATACTGCCACTACGCCAACACATTCTGCCACTACACCAACACATGCTGCCACTATGCCAACACACGCTCTGTCTGCCTTCCTCCCCCTCTTCTCCCATTACTCCATTTTCATTCTCTCCCTCTTACTTCACCCCACCTCCATCCACATCTCATTAATCCCCCTCCATGCCCACCTCCTACAGGTACCCCTCCTAGCACTGGAGTCTGCACAATCACTACACTCTATTCATCTCGGTCCCCAAAATTAATCTAACCTCCACCCAACCCTGATAATCTCATTCACATCTCTCCCACAAATTCTGTCCCTCTATCCTGTGCCCTCTGGAATGCCAGATCAAGCTGCAATAAACTGTTCCACACCAATGACCTTTTCATCTCCAACCCCCTGAATCTCCTAGCCATTACTGAAACCTGCATTTCACCCTCTGACACCACTTTTCCTGCCTTCTCCCACACCCACCTGGCCTGGGGGTCTTCATGGTGGTGGTATTGGGGTCCTTCTATCCCCAAATTACTCATACCAACTCATATTCTCAGACCCATCCCTTACATTCTCTACATTTGAAGTTCATGCTATATGCCTCTTACAACCAGTACACCTCCGAGTAGCTGTAATTTAGCATCCCCCTGGCCCTCCCTCCAAGTTCCTTGACAACTTAGCGTCCTGGCTCCCTCACTTTCTCTCCTCAGACCTTCCCTCTATTATCCTAGGTGACTTCAATATTCTAATCGATATCCCTACAGAATCGCCTCCAAACTCCTCACCCTTACATCTTCATTTGGCCTCTCCCAATGGACCTCCTCATCCTCCCATGTGAGTGGGCATTCACTTGATCTGCTCTTCACTCACCGTTGTGATATTTCTGATTACTATAATTCCCCATTCCCCATCTCTAACCATCACCTTCTCTCTTTTAACCTATCCCTCTCTCCTTCCCCTCCTCTACCTCCTAAAGCCACCATCACTAAGTGTAATATTGAGACTTTCAACACTGTTTCCTTTTCTTCCCTGCTTGACTTACTTCTCTCCCCTATCCTCTCTTTCTCCTGCTCTGAACAAGCTGCTTCCCTATACAATGCCTCCCTTACTTCTGTTCTTGACTCTGTTGCTCAGGCAATCACTACTCACCTTCGCAGATCCACACCTCAATCCTGGCATTCCAAAGGCTGCCCTTTCCCTTTTTAAACAATCATATTTCAAGAACCTCATCTCCTCCCAGTCCTCAAATCCACAGTGTCTTTTCACCACCTTCAACTCCCTCCTCTGTCCAGCCCTTCCTCGTCTCCCCTCCTCGCTCTCTGCCCCTGAATTTGCTACCTACTTTACATCTAAAATTGATTCCATATGTCAGGACATCATATCCAACCAGTTCCCCAGCTCTCCACCTCTTCCATTCCCGGATCACCCCTCCCTATCCATTTTAGCAAATCTGACATCCTTCTCCCCTATATCTGGTGAGGAAATCATGGCCCTCATCCGGTCCTCCCCCTCTTCCACCTCCCCCCTTGACCCTATCTCCTCCCACCTCTTCCAGTACCTCTCTCCTTCAGCCTGCTCCCATCTTTCCCACCTTCTTAATCTCTCCCTCTAATCAGGCACTGTCCCTTCTGCAATCATGCATGCCCTTGTCTCCCCATTCTTAGAAAACCTACATTGATCCTAACATTCTCTCTAACTACCGACCCATCTCTCTCCTCCCTTGTGCCTCCAAACTCCTTGAGCATATTGTTTACAACTGCCTTTCTTTCCTCCCACTCCCTCTTTGACCCTTTTCAGTCTGGCTTCCGTTCTCTCCACACCACTGTAACTGCCCTCACGAAAGTCAGCAAAGACCTCCTTGCTGCCAAATCCAAGGGCCACTACTCTCTGCTCATTCTACTTGACCTCTCTGCTGCTTTCGACACTGTGGACCACCCTCTCCTGCTGCAAATCCTTCACTCCCTTGGACTACATGACACTGCCCTCTCCTGGCTGTCCTCCTACTTAACCTCTCTGATCGATCCTTCTCTGTTTTCTCTCATGACTCCTCTTCCCCCCCACAGCCTCTTACAGTAGGGGGTAAATTTACTAAAGTGAGAGTTTTTAGAAGTGAGTTTTAGAAGTGATATTGCCCACTGCAACCAAACAAATTCTACTTAAAATTTAACTAGCATCTCCTAGAAGATAATAGCTAGAATCTGATTGGTTGCTATGGGCAACATTACTTTTAAAACTCACTTCTAAAAACTCTCACTTTAGTAAATTTACCCCTAGGTGTTCCCCAAGGTTCCTCTATAGGTGAACTCATCAGCTGTTTTGACCTCCATTATCATGTGGTAATGGTTTGGTTGGACTG
Source organism: Taudactylus pleione (assembly GCA_031769625.1). Lineage (NCBI taxonomy): Eukaryota > Metazoa > Chordata > Amphibia > Anura > Myobatrachidae > Taudactylus > Taudactylus pleione. The sequence goes on along the minus strand of JAUIMM010000064.1, from coordinate 12,334,405 downwards.
CTCTCTACTGTATGTGCAGTTGGGTTGTGGTGTTGGGGTGTAGGACGTAACTAGTGTTTGTAAGGGGTGCTGCGCTTTCCTTCTGACAGGAGTACCGGGTCCTGCGTAGTAACTTGATAGAGAGGTAGGGGTTGGAAAGTGCGCTCTCCCTGTGAGTGCATTGGTGGAGTGGGGTTTATGTACTGTGCTTCCTGGCCGCCCGCATCACGTGACCACCCCGTCACCAACCCAGCCACTTGACCAAGTTTCACTGCTCGTGTCTTCACCTGACATACACTCACACAACCCGACCCCTCATTGGCCGCCATCACCTCGTGACCACTCCGTCACCAACACAGCCACCAAACTCGGTTGCGGTGCCTCGCCACGCATAGCAACCACACCATGGGACCAACACTGACGTCACCAGCCCCAGCCTATTCAGTTTCAGACAAACTGTAACACGTGACCGGACACACCCTAGCCCCACCCAACCTCATGACTCAGCAGCATTAGTCACCAATCAACACACACACCCACCCCCACTCTCCCCGCCCACCTATTGGCTGCCCACATCACATGACAACCAGGAAGCACAGTACATAAACCCCACTCCTACACTGCCATTCTCCTTACCTCCTTGAAGAAGGCAGAACCCCTGCCGAAATGCATTGGAGACCCCTACACCCCCACACTCCAGAACCATGGCCTACCCCCACCGATGCTCCTCATCCCCACGGGGACCTCCGATGGTCCAGGCCATACCATCTTCCCTGCCCCTGCACTCGCTGGTGCGAACGCCGCTTCAACTTTCTGAGTAGCTCCTTATCTAGCTCAGCACACCCAAGGGCTACCTCATCCATCCCGTCCCGGGCAGGCCGCCCCCCACCACAGGGGTGATCATCACTCTCCTCACACACCTCCGGCTCCCACAGTGGCACCCAAACCCCGCTTTAGTGGCCCGGGAGCAGCAGCAGAATCTACAGCCGCATTAACCACCCACCAACACCACCCGATTGCTGACCTCCACAGACAAGGTGATTTCCTCCCCTGAACAGCAGCAACCCAATTCTGCAACTGCAGTAGTCCATCCATACAGCACAGATCTGCAGCAACATTCACCTCCACGGCCGCATCCACCGCAGGCCAAATCCTATCGGTGGGTATCAGACTTCGAGACTCTGACCAACCGGCGGGATGCCACAAGGGTGCTTACATCCCCACACACCTGCTGCCGCCTCCCCCCTTCTCCACCCTCCCACCACCTGAAACTCCACAAGACTGTTGACCAAAGGTCCAGCAGGGGTAACGTGCCGGTCTATTGAACCGCACGGCAAGGAGCCCCTGAAAGGGTCTACCCACCTCCCCAGTCTCTCTCCCCCACCCACCACACCTTCCTCTGCCCGGGACCACATAGGAGAAGCATTGTGACTACTCCAATAACACATTTGGCCTCCTCATCCGTGTCTGCCTCTCATTTATTCCACGTCCCACACCCCACCCCCACTCAACCACACTCAGCACATTAGCTACTGCACAATATTCCCAGACACCCACACCACCTCCATTATCATCTCTATGCTGATAATACTCAAATCTACCTTTCCTCCCCTGATCTCTCCCCCTCTCTACTGACTCGTATCTCCAACTGTCTCTCTGCTATCTCTTTCTGGATATCCCAGCAATTTCTTAAACCTAACATGTTTAAGACTGAGCTGATCGTCAATTCCTACTATTTATTTTGATGGCACAATTATCTGATCTAGCCCCATAGTGCACTGTCTTGGAGTTATCCTGGACTCACCCCTCTCCTTTATATCCAGAACCTCTCGTAGTCCTGTTGTTTCCATCTCAGAAATATTTCCAAGATCAGGCCCTATGTCACCCAGGATGCTACTAAAACCCTCATAATCTCACTGATCATCTCTAGATTGCACTACTAATAACCTCCTTCAATCTGACCTCCCCAAGTCACATCTCTCTCCTCCCCAGTCTGTCTTCAATGCTGCTGCTCGGCTCATCTTTCTCTCCAAATGCTCTACATCTGCCTCCCCTCTCTTAAAGCCCTCCACTGGCTTCTCTTTCAGAACCCAATTCAAGGTTCTTACACTCGCTTACAAAGCCCTCACCCAATCTTCTCTCATTTACATCTCTGCTCTCATCTCCCTACACTATCCTGTCCGTCCTCTTTGTTCAACTAATGCACACCGTCTTTCATGCCAATTGATTACTTCCTCCCCCTCCCACCTCCAAGATTTTGCCATTGCTGCTCCTCTCCTTTGGAACTCTCTCCCTCTCCCCATCAGACTCTCCACCTCTCTACAATCATTCAAACGGGCTCTCAAGACCCACTACTTCATTAAAGCCTTCCATCTCTCATCCTAACATGTTCCTTCCTCCCCGTCTGCCCCAACTGTATCACACCTGTTTGTCTGCTCCTCCCTTTTAGAATGTAAGCTCTTACAGGCAGGGCACTCTACCCTCTTGTGCTTCTCCCTACTTTACTTTCATCTACTTCTTACTCCCCGCTAGGGCATCCAACACTTGGTTGCTTATGCTCTGCTGCTTATGTGGGAGTTATGGTCGCTAATGTAGCAATGTATATTATCTATGTCCTTGTCCTGCATTGTATTGTATTGTACTGTAAGTTACTGGTCGCCTAATGTTTATGCTTTGTGAGGCGCGACAGGACACTTGTGGCACCAAATAAATAAATGATAATTATAATAATAATAATAATAAGAAGAATAATAGTAACAATATATACAGTGGTTGAAGTGGGACTTTTGAAGTGGGGGTATGGAAAATCTAAGGTTGTACTTATGCATGGGGACATGGTCACTAAAAATGGGTGTGCCCTTAAGACATGCCCCTTTTTCATCAGTGTAGTGTACCACACTGTTGTACAGATTATAAACATTATGCCACACAGTGGTAGTGCCCCTAATACAATGCCCCCAGTAGTAGTGCCCATTATACAATGCCCACAGTAGTAGTGCCTGCTATACAATGCCCACAGTAGTAGTGCTCCCTCTACAATGCCCACAGTAGTAGTGCCCCTTATACAGTGCTCACAGTAGTGCCCCTATACAGTTCCCACAATAGTAGTGCCCCTATATAATTCCCACTTTAGTAGTACCCCTATACAATGCCCACAGTACTAGTGCCCCTTGTAGTAGTGACCCCTATACATTGCCCACAGTAGTAGTGAGCCTTTAGTAGTGCCCCCTATACAATGCCCCAGTAGTAGTGCCCCCTATACAATGCCCACAGTAGTAGTGCCCCTTGTTGTAGTGCCCCTATACAATTCCCACAGTAGTAGTAGCCCTTGTAGTAGTGCCTCTTACACATAAAGACACACAGATAGGCAGACACACAAATAGACAAACAAACAGTACTTACCTGAAGCCCCGTTCCTGCGCCCGCCGACATCCGACCGCTCCTCGCGTTCGCCAATGTGGGAGAGACATCATGACGTCTGTCCCAATAACCACTGTGAGAGCTGGAAGGCAGAGCTCAGGAGTGAGCTCCATTCTCCAGCTGTAGTTAGGAAGCCACCGAGCGCCTCCCACTGGTAACAAAATCTCAACGGGCACCCGGTATATGGAGGAGGCAACAACGCGCCTCTCCAGCCCGGCAGAGCGCCGGGCGACTCAGTGCTTGAAGTGCCAGTATAGCATACCGTTGTATACACTTCGAGCACTGTATATACATATTTAATTATAATGAGCCCTCACTGATCACTCTGGTTGCTAGTGAATATATATATATGTATATATATATATATATATGTATATTTGAGGGAGAAAAACATAAACAAATACTATATTTCTTTTTTGTGAAGCTCGTGTTAGTTTTTTAGTTTTTTAAGGTCTTCTGTTGCTAATGTTCATAAATACTTTGAGTGGTCTATTTTTTAACAGGTGGGCTTAACATTTTTTTTTATCATCAATAATTGCTGTGATAAAAACATCTGTTACTGCTGGCATTTATCAATAAAAACTTGCTGATGCAGATGGGCAATACAAGCCCAGTGCAGTAAGGATTAACCCAGAGGAACTGTGAATGTGTGGCCTGGCTAGCTGGTTCAGACAAGCACAGTGGAACTGACAGCCAATATTTGTGCTTTAAGTTCTACTTAATAAATAAAAAAAATGGTTTACAATATTTCTAAAAGGAATAAAAATTAAATATCATTGGCAAATGGAAAAAATGCAATTTTCATCCATTTTGCTGGGTTATCATCACCAGCCTTAGATAGAGAAGGATTGTGGCAGTATATGTATCGCTGCAATGCTTGTTAAATAATATTTCTCATGCTTTGAATGTGGAAACTATTGCAGCTCATTTTACTGACGCCAATAGTGCTGCTATCGCTGGTGGTTCCCCCTGGATGTACAGATCAAAGTCATATGGCCTATACAAAAATATACACTTTTGTCTGCAACTGAAAAGAGTTGGATCATCAAAGTAAATTACCAAATATAATCAGAATTGTATCATTTTGTGTAAAGAATCAACATTGTATTTCATTTATATAATCTGTTACAAATATATTATGGTATGAAGATAGGTTTGCTTTTAAGCACACACATATGTAGATTTTGTTTGTAAATTGTGTTTATTGCCTTATGTCTTATAATTACTTGTAAAATAGATCTTGCCGAGAACAAGTTTACCCTAGCTTCTCACAGGAGGTTATCATATTGTACTTTAAAGTTATTGAATGACATCAGAACATATCGTATGTCTGGAGCAGCTTACGTTATGCTGTTTGGTACAAAACTGCTATGCAATTAAAACTGCACTGACGTCTTCTCTTTTTTTGTTTAAGCTTCTGTGAGCCAAGTGTGGGATTATGTAATGGTGACAATTGATTGTGTGTCACATACCCCATCACTCATCAGATGAATTTGCTGTGGAACCTAAATGAACTTAGAAACGTGCATCTTGCCCCAAGGGACAGAGAAGAAAGACAGGGCAATACTGAGTGTGTTTTGTTAAGGAAAAGAGAAGATCAGCCATCAGATGTTACACTCGTGCTTTAGGGCGCTTAGTAATGCGCACAGACCTATTTAAATAAAATATTTGCAGTTGCACTTATATGTATTGTGTATATTTTACCATATTCATTAATTATTTCATTTAATAGGCAGAAACAGGGTTATGTGACCTGAAATAAAATTTGTTCTTGCCCTCAAAATGACCCAGAGGTAGTAGAACAGATACAGGTCGTAAAATCTGCCAGGTTTTACGTGATAGACTTATTGGCTAAATCATAAAATGGTTTAGAATGGTTACTAAATTAAATACACGAGATTGTATTGTAAAGATACAAAAGGTACATTTAGGGTAAATGCCATGTCCATAAATGATTGGACAGACACTAGCCATAACACTTAGAGGGTGCCCCAAGGTTGTAATATTTCTCAGATAGATGGGCTAGGGGTGTAGTTCACTAGCACATTTTAAAAAGTGTCAATATTTGTACTTCTCTTTGAAGTATTTTGATGTACACACTCGTTACATGGTCAGTATAACTGATAATTGAGTGGAATGTGGTGTTGGCAGCATATGTTTTTGTTGTTCATGTAGATTAAAGCAGTAGGGTGCAAACCCAAAATATTTTAAAGGGCTGCACATTAGCCTTAATTTCAAAAATAAAAAAGACAACCCCAAAACAACCTACACATCACTCTTCACAAAATGCAGCTCACTTGCTCCAAAATTCCACTACATGCCACTCAGATATGACATTTGCTCCAAAATAGGCCCACATGCCCTCAGACCCACATTTGCAACAAAATGCCCCCCATAAGCCATCAGCTGCCATATGCACTTAAAAACTCCCTCCCACGCCATTCATGGCCCTCACATGCCACTCAGACTATCGCACATGCTACTTAAACTCTACTACATGCCCCTCAGCTCTTCCCACATACCATTCAGACCTGATCTCCGCAAATTCCAATTTCAATTTGCAGATAGAAGCTCAGAATCACAGTTTCTACTTTTGGTTAATCAAATATAGCCCCCCCTCCCCCACAAAGAGAATACTATAAAGCTACTATTATTTAAACATACTATGCAGCCTTAAAACAACTGTAAATAATTAAAATACTTATCTGAATACTCTATTCCTAAGTTTGTGGTAAGATAGATATACTATTGTTCAGTTGTTCATCAGAGCATGTCATTGCATCAGACAGGTTCTACATTGTAGTGGTCCCAGCCAGCTACTCTTGTTATATAAATCTAAATAGAGCCATTCACATTTGGACGGCTCTTGGTTTGAGTAAATAGGAGGTTCTTGAGTGGACGCAGGGCCTGATTCAGAGCCGGACGCTCTTTCGGAGCGCTCGCTCTGAATCAGGGAGTTTTATTTTTTTGGAGCCGGCCTCCTGGCCGCTCGCTAAGCTGTGGGTGACCACCCACAGCTTTTGCGAGCAGCCAGGTGATGGTCGCGACCATCGGGCTTGCGACGAGAACCTTGTGGTAGGGTCTCGTTCCCGCAAGCCCCAGTGAGCTTCCTGCTCTAATAGAGCAGGAAGCTCAACTACTGACATCACGAGTGATGTCAGTAGGGACGCCCTCAAACGGCAGGTGTTCCTTTGGGAACGCCTCCATTTGGCCAGCCAGCCCCCCCACCTACAAAACGGGGCGAGCTGTCGATCAACAACGACAGCCGCCCCGTTTTGTTGCGAGCCCCGGAGTGAGTGATTTCCCGATCACTCCGGGGCTTGCGTTTGTGCAGTGCGCACGCGGCGCGTGTGCACCGCCCGGCCATCGACCCACTTGCGAGCGCATAGCGCTTGCGAGCGGGTCTGAATCAGGCCCTCATACTCCTATTTGGTAGATGTAGGGAACAGCTTAATTAAGACAGGGCTGTCCTTTAGAGGAATGCAAATTATTTTGGCACAGAGTTTATGTCAAAAAGCAATTAATACAAATTTGGCAAAAATTTCGACATCCAAGAACCTTACCAAACTGTTCTGGTTTTCAGGTAGAATCAGTTATTGAGTTATTTCACAAACTCAACAGTTTAGATATCTATGAAACTGAGTCATATTCCTATACACATTGCTGAAATTAGAGGCTAATTCTGGCAGCCTGGTTCCAGCTGTTGTTGGATACACAACATGCAACAATAAATTCTTATGAATTTATTAGAGGAGAAATTCTTGTGAATAGAGAAGTGTGACGCAAATTGTGTCACACTTAATGCATTAAGCGCACACAGTATTGCAAACTATAGGCCTGATTCAGATCTGGTTGCTAAGCTGCGAACGCTCGCTAGGGGCGATTGTCACACATCTGCGCATGTGTATGTGCCAAAGTACGCATGCACGAACCATTCACTGTGACGGGGAATCGTGCACTCATAGTACACAGACTGGACACTACTTTGAGTGACAGATTGCATCGTTTGTGGGTGGTGACAGGGGATGGTGCTTGTGAACGAGGGAGTGGACGCAGGTGTGTCTGAGCATCAAAACGTAGTTTAATTGGTGTGCATAATTAGCAAAGTAGCATCATTGAAAACGTCACTTGGTTGTATTTTAGCCTGAACTGATCGCAGTGCTTGCGGTGGGATAGGGGCGACCTCAAGTGCTGCATGCCTCTCGTATGGGTCTCGATGTTACCGATTAATCACACACTTCCTGGAGATGACGTGGGCTAAGAGAGAAAGGTCGGCGGTTTCATACTCCTGCGTATGCTCACTGCCGTCGCCCTCTAAGACATAGAGGGCATCCTTAAGCCAGACAGCGCGATTGCGGGATTTGCATACCCTTTTTGCAGCGAGCGCAGCTTAGTGCCCGGGTCTGAATCAGGCCCTATGTACGGATTGATTAATAAAAGAGTATACTAATTAATAAAAGGTTATACTAATTAATAAAAGGGTTTATTTGAAACTATGTGAAAAAGTTTATGCTCTTTTTCATTAGGATAAAAGTATTTACATATAATCTGCCTCCAGGTTGTAAAGTCTAATTAGCCTGCCAGCAAGGCTGTAACAGGATTATAATACACCCTGTGCCCTTCAAACATGTAATGTCATAAAGTCATATCGAGGGGGGCGGTACCATCACTACCAACAAGAAGAGGAGTGTCCAGAGCATCCTTAGGACACTCCTGGGTGCCTCTACAGGCTGTCATTCAATTCACCTTGCAAGCCAAATAAAGGTGCCATGGGGCAACAATGTTCCAAAACACAAGCCATCCCCCTATATACAGTAGCCTCACATGCCCCCAATAACATCTATAGACATATATTTCAGCACAGTCATAGTCCAGGTTTCTAATCTTTGGGTTCAAAGGTTCCACTGCAGTCATCCTGTGGACAGTCCTCATGCTCAGGAGGAGTGCCACCCTCCTTTAGTAACCTTTTTGGTTTCACAGTGCTAAACTTTGTCCTTTATTTTTAGAAGTCTGATTGACTTGAGTTTAGTTAGAGTAGCTTCTTTAGTTTTGATAAACCAATCACACAATCACATTACCAATAGCATTGAACATAGGACATGTTGGTACCTTCAGGGAAGCTTATCACAATTGCAAAGTACCTGCTATGTTATATCTTATTTTATTTACCCTTATTTTCATTGGGCTAAATTTACCATGTAATACTTTCCATACCAACCGCATCTTTGTGGTTTTTGATGCTGGACTTAAAGGTGTAATAATATTCAACACAAACCCAGGCGTGTTTTGTATTGAATATAATTGGCCCCTTTTAATCCAGCGACTGAAGAAGCAGCGGCATGTAATTCACTAGTAAATTGAGATAATTCTGTCTAGTATAGAAGAAAGTTCTGAGAGGTTTTAAGGATATCCCTCGAGCCTACTATGACAAAACCTAGGGAGTTATATACTCCGTCACTTTGCTTGCTATGTTAATTTATGGATTCTCAGAGCTCACTCCACTCCCCCTGAACATTTCAATTGTGGTGGTTAGTGGTCCTATAACACTAGAATTAAGCTAGGTACACACCACAGCGATGTACCAAATGAGCCATCCAACTGCTCAATTATATTTCAGTGTACTCACTAGGCAAAGATCGTTGCGATCGGAAAGATCATAGAATAACACCTAATTTGCTGCTATGGAAATCAGTTCATTAATTCCTCTGCTCCCTATCCCATTAAGAATCAAATTCAAACTTTCTCTCTAACCTACAAAGCCATTTCCCACACCTCTCCTCCCTACATCTCCAGCCTTATCTCCTCACACACTCCCTTCTGCCTTCTTTGCTCTGCCAAAGACTGCCATGCATAAATGGACATGCTGAACCTCCATAGGGCAGGTACAATGTTTGCTGGTGTGACCAATGGTGTATCTTAATACTTAAAGTGGAGGTTTAGCGCCACAGCCAGTGGGCGTCTCTGTATGAATCCTATCAACATCGGAATTAGCAGAAAGATGCAGTCGCAGCTGCATTTGCATTCCCCTCTGAATCAGGCATGAATGTGGGGAAAAGAAGGAAAGGACAAAGTCAAGGTTGACACCCAGACATTGGACATTGGGAACAGTGGAGAGGCATATGTTATCTCCAAAGAGGAGAGTAGCGTTGCATGACTGGGGGTAAAGATGGTGAATTCAGTTTTTTTAAATACTGAGTTTCAAGAAGCGATTTGCCATCCAAGAGGAGATTGACGATAGACAAGAAGTGACACGGGAGAGGACAGTGGGGGGAGATCAGTGGAAGAGAAGCAGCTTTGGATATCATCTGAATATAGTATCTAAGGCAGGGTCGCCAAACATAGGGGTGTTGCCAGACACATTCATTCAAATTTTTGACCTTAAATATTATGCTTTGTAGCGGCGTGCACCTAGATGGGGGCATTTCATCTAGCTGGCCTGGGTCCTCTCCAGCCTCTATCAGACAAATCTGGGCCTGTGGAATCAGTACCTCCCCACACCACTCTCTGCACTCCTGATATGTGGCCGAAAGAGCTATGATTATCAACTTTTTTTTTCAAATTCCCGGACAGAGGGCATGGCCAGGGTTTATGACCAAAACTGCAGTAAAGTTACAACCGTTTTATTTCTCAAATTTCAGGCTCCCACACGTCCCTTTGTATGACACCTGCTCAACATTTATATGGCATCAGAAAAAGCAGGACAGACACTGCCTGTCCGGAATTGCTATTGCTCCTGACTCCGGACAGATGTCCTGTTTTCTGGACTTGCCAGTAACCTTAAAAAGAGCTGATATGTATACAAACCTCATATTATAGATTGTCTAAAATAGAAGTGGCCAGACGTTTGGACTCTGTGATCTACTTTTAAAGCTAAAAAACTTTTGTGATCTACTGAGTCTGAAAATGGAAGCGTGACCTCACAGCAAGGGGCGTGGGGTCTGACCTGCCGAAATCATACATAGTATCCTCAATTCAAATTATGTCACACAGTAGCACAATCTTATTCACATTACAAAACATAGTAGTGTCCTTAATTCATGTTATGACACACAGTAGTGACCCTTATACACAATGCCCACAGTAGTGCCCCTTATGCAATGTCCACTGTAGTAATGCCCCTTATACAATACCCCCAGTATTAGTGCCCCTTTTACAATGCCCCCAGTAGTAGTGCTCCTTATAAAGTGCCCCAGAAGTGCCCCTTATGCAGTGCCCCCAGTAGTGCCCCTTATACAGTGCCCCCAGTAGTACCACTTATGCAGTGCCCCTTATACAGTGCCCCCAGTAGTGCACCTTATACAGTGCCTCCAATAGTGCCCCTTAAACAGTGCCCCCAATAGTGCCCCTTAAACAGTGCCCCCATTAGTAGTGCCCCGTATACAGTTCCCCCAGTACTAGTGCCCTTATACAATGCCCCCCATAGTAGCTCCCCTAAAAGACACAAAAAAGACACACAACGCTATACTTAGATGAATCCCCGCGCTCTACATAATGGGAGAGACATCATGACGTCTCTCCCATAGTGCTTACTGCGAGAGCCGGAAGGCGGAGCTCAGGAGTGAGCTACAGCCTCCGCAGCCGCTGCAGGGGAAGGAGCTGCTGGGCAACTGGAGTAGGCAGCGGTGGCGCCTCTCCAGCCCCGCGTTGGCTAAGCACATTGCACCGGCCCTGGGTGCAGCAGCCAATAGGAATCTGCATGACCCTTATTGGCTGCTGCTGGCTGCTCCTGGACATCCACCGCGATCGACCGGTCTTATGTCTGCAGTCGACCGGTCGATTACGATTTGGCCACCCCCGGTCTAAAACAATTTAAACTGTTATGGACCACTTTTTAATTAACAATCGTCAACGTATATTGATGCTGCTCCCAAACTTCCAAATTTATATGCTAGCTGTTTGGTATAAATGGATTAAATGTTACTATTAGGTACAGAGAAACTAGGATACTCAATGCTCAGTAAAGGCTCTAGGCCAGGGGTGGGGAACCATTTTTCTGCCGAGGACCATTTTGATACAAATAACATTATTCATGGGCCTGGTGCAGACCATGTCCCTTTGGTGTGACATCACACATGGCGGAGCCACAATCGCCGGTGATTACAGCAATGCCCGGAGCATCCTGAAGGGCAGGGGTGTGACCATCTGAAGCGTCCTAAGGACACTCCAGGCAGCACTGCTGCATAGATTCTGGCTGCAGGGTGCCATTCTAGGCACCCTGCTACCCAGATGAGGCTAGCAGAAAAAAGCTCCAAGGGCCAGACCAAATGATTCTGCGGGCCCTAGACGGCCACCAGGTCACATCCCTGCTCTAGGCACAGTAGACTCTGGCACAGCACTAGAATGTACTAGTGCCGGAAATCTACTGCTACACTCGGTGCACTGCTGGCCACTGGCCAGAGAGGAGGGGGCCCCGGACAGAGACTGCACATGGACTCCTGACTCTCTTAATACGCCCGGCCTGAGACAAATTTTTCGGGTAAGCAAATATTTTTTTCGGCGCCCCAAGAGGTACAAATGCACAGGCGGAAAGCAGGTGTCCAGAAAAAAAATAAAGGGGTGTGGTCTAGTGGGAAACATAATACACCCCCACCCCACATAATAATACACCCAACACCTCTCAAATAATATTAATAACCCCCATCCCACATGATACATCCCCACCCACTTAATACACAGTACACCCCTCAAATAACATTAATAAACCCCCACCCAACATAACACACCACTTCCCAACATAATACACAGCACACCCCTCAAATAACAATAATATAACCACACACCACAAATTACACCCCCACCCCTCAGATCACATTAATATACCCCCACCCCACATAACAATGCACCCCACACCTCTCAAATAACATTAACACATTTCCCCCTCCCCAGATACTTACCAACACGCCTGTAGAAGTCTGTCACTAGTCTGGTAGTCTCGTCACATTGTGCAAATCCAGAGTAGGACAGAGTCAAACAGGAGGAAGAGCAGAGGCACTGTTGTGACTCGGGAAGAAGACAGAAGGGGCGGGGTCTCGGTGAGGGAAAGGAGTAGGAATACAATCTATTGGTGGCTAGTCCTGGAGGAAGGACCAGCCACCATGTAGCACAATCAGTGCCAGCAGTGATAAAGGCTCTCTTTTTAGCAGGGGGTGACAGCTCTGCATCCCTGAAGCTGCCTGTAGCACGCAGGGGTGGGATTCAAGTAGCACACATAAGTTTTTCTTATTTCTGCTCAAGTTGATGAGCTATGGGGTGGCGCCCCCGTGTGTCCGCTCAACTTGAACAGCCCTGCTCATCACTAGCACAGGCAGTGACAAAACACAAGCAGGAAGGCAGGTAGACGGGCTTGTGTGCGGCGTGAGGCCATCACGCCACATTGCATGCATACACACATAGGATCCGGAGACACTGGCGGCGGAGCTGGAGAGTTCTCTCTACTCCAGTGTCTGTGGCCGCGCTAAGTTCCCAGTGGCTATTCACTGCGCCCTCTGCCGTATCGCAGCTACTTTACTTACCTGCTCCCCGTCGTTCAGGCAACGCATTCGTGACCATGGGTCACGCATGCGCACAGCCGCCGGGGAGCTGATGAGGAGGCAGCGGAGGGATCCGCTCAGATCCCTCTTCGCATCCTCATACCTCCTTCCCATAGGAAGGAGCGGAGATCCGAGAAGAAGCGCCGTCTGAAGATGGCGCTTGTTGTCGGCAGCAAACTCTGAGAACTTTCAGTTTTCTGAGTTTGCAGAATACCGGTGGGGTCTGATAGGACCCCTAATGATGAATGGCCCGGTAACTTAAAAATGCGGAAACTAGCGTTTCTGCATGGTTACCGGGCCATTTATTGTTTGATGAATAGGCCCCTTTGTCTTTATTACACCAACATTTTAATAACTAAATTCATAACTCCAAAGAATAACTAAATTAATCTGTGAATCTTTAATTGTCTTACTGTGGGCTACATTAAAAAAAAAAATTTCTGATGGAATATATTTGTTGTATGCTTTTTGGTGAGGCTGAACTGTTTTTTACGGTTTTATCTTGTTTTACTGAGATGGTGGTGATTAATCTTCCTGATAAAACTCTGCTGCAGCATCCCACAACACCCCATATGCTGTGATAACACATATATCACTTCAGCTCCTGTCATGTTTCATTTGTCATAAGAGAAATTGGGTTCCTCTCCTCTTCCCTCCCCCTCTGCTCTTGGAAGAAAAAATGTTTCCAAATTAAAGCTCCCACATGATTCCGTGAAACTTACAGCTACCTTTAGTTTGTATTAAACTGTAATCCTGGAAACACATCAGAGGATACAATATCTCCCTGGATTTCCACACTTTGTGCTTACTGCTTCTATATGCTTTGGTGTGTGTGGGGATCATTCATTGCTAAATCCCATAATACCTATATAATGATAACACTGCTTTCATATATTGGCTTTTTACCAAGCATCAATAATTCACTATGAAGTTGCTGAACAGTTTTCCAAAAGAAGAATACTGTGTTTCTGGGCAGACAGTTATACCATAGCTTCCCCGTTAACTTTGTATTACTATCAAATTACATATCAATTATTTAAAGTTAAAAAGGCAAATCATTTACAGACAACCCCAGTTTACGCCTCAAGGTTTGACACTTCATGTATCTAAACATGATCCATTAGTCTGAATCATACCTTGACTTTTATCGCATTTTACGACACAAAATATTTTCATACCGTATACAGAATTTTGTACCAGCATATTACATATTGTAATATTTTCTTTTTATGTAGTACTGAACATATTCGTTAAATATTAATAATTACAATCCCTAATGAGGTGATTTAAGTTCAAGCCTAATGGCAGTTCTAATATGTGTTATAAATGAAATATAATAGTGTGTTATGCCTTCATATTCTTAACACATCCACCCAAGAGGATACCTGTTTAAGCACATATCATACAAGCTTTGGTTAAACCTACTGGAACTATCTACAGGGAATATTCACAAAACACCTATATACCAAACACAGGACCTGATTCAGACCCGATTGCTAACCCGCGATCGCTCGCAGCTGTAGCGAGCGATTATACGCAAATCCAGCGATCGCCCACAACGAGATCGCAAACAGAAGCATGCCCAGCCAGAATGTAAAACCACCTGCCATAAGCTGCGGGCGACCATCACTTCTCTGCTTGCGGTGCCTTCACTGCTGATGTCTGCGGACTCCTCTTCTCACATCCATTATATCGAAAACAAACACAGGACATTTGCTACCAGACGATGTATTTGCCTGGGCAAACGATGTGCATCTGCTAATAGCTTGTTATGTGTATGTAATTGTAATTTGATTGGCCCCTGTTTTTTTTTTTTGGTTTGTTTAATCTTAAACTTTCTTTGACTGTGTTGTTTGTTTTTTCTTAAAGAAACACACATTTTTTTTCTTTTAGTTTTTTATTACTATGCAATATATGTATGTCTGTTACATATATATACATATAAATATATAATAATCTCTCTATCTCTTTCTATATATAGATATATAGATAGATATTTAGATATATTGTTAGATATATATAGATTTTATATATATATATATATATATATATATGTAAAAATGTATATATATATATATATATATATATATATATATATATAATGTGTCCTAAATCAGCTCTTTACTGTCACTTTCTTGGTTTCTTCTCAAATATTTAATTTGGCTTTTCTATGTGTTCATTTTTTCATTTTTAATTTATTTTATTTTTTTAATTTAAAGAATATATTATTTGTAATAAACCAGTGTATGTAGCAATGTGTATATACTGTATAGGGGCACATTTAGCAATTTTATGTTTTGGCTATACATTCACTGCCTGTCAGTAATGTCCCAGGTATGTGAAATACCAACTGCGTTCCCTATATAAATTTCTAATTTTTGAATCTTTGAATAATACAGACATACATGTACAAACTTGTGTTACTGTTGTTGTGTTTTTTAAATTCTTAATTGTTAAATGAGCAGCTTCTTCATTACCAATAGCAATTATGGTATAATAAATGCAATTTTTTTTATACAAACAAATTTTTTTATTTTTTTTTAACAAAACATCAAAAATTAACTAAAATTGAAAACAAAATTATAAGGCCTTCCTCATGCGGGCTATAGATTCCCCCAAGCTAGCCACACACTGGGCCATTATGTCCAGCTCCCTCCTCAAAATAACGCCCATGCTTTCCTGTGGCACATCTGAAAAAAAGTTTATTTATTTTGATTTAAATTAAAAGTGCAAAAAACAGAAAATACCATCACCCGCCCATGCTTCCCATGATAAACCCAGCACTGCAAAGTATGTGGCAGTGCTGTGTTTGGGAATGTTTTTTTCTTAAGATAAACATCATCTGCACTATTTACCAGATATCAATACTGACATTTCAAAGGTGGTTTGTAGCCTGTATTATGTTTACAATACAATTTAACATACCAACAATCTTGTACACTGAAATGTCTCCCTTCAACATACAAGTTGTAATATATTTTGGCAAATACAAATGTGCTTTGAAATGTTTGAATGTGTGTGACAATGTTTTGTAGGTCTTGCATATATCTTCAGCCAAAGACGCGGCCCAATTTGAGCCTCCAGAATGGGATGGTTCTGGGTAGGAAGGGGCAGACGAGGAGGACTGGTGGGAAGAGCCAGCAGGGGAGGAAGGGGCAGATGGGGAGGACTGGCGGGAAGAGCCAGCAGGGTTGGGAGGGGCGGACAGGGAGGAGTGGTGGGAAGAGCCAGCAGGGGAGGGTGTTTGGCATCCTTGCCCTCCTCTGGCTTGTCTGCGTTGGCCTAAAAGATAAAGGTTTGAAAAAATTAAATGTGTGATGATTTTGCACATTTACATGTGCATATCTATATTTTTTTTGTGTTAAACTAATCTTAAAATTTTCACAAAATCGATCTCTCTCTCTCTATATATATATATTGCTGTTCCCCCTATTTTCTCTCATCAGTCTGCTTTCCCCTGTCTTTCCTGTTCCTCCACTCTCAACCACCTCCCTCCCTCCATGGCCTTGCTACCCCACCACTAAGCCTCATTCCATCCTGGTTTTGCCTTTCTCCTCCAGGGCTGCCAAGAGAAATTGTGGGACTGGGTACAGCAACATCATGTGGGATCACAGCATGTTTGGGCATGGCTGCACCCATTTGTGGGTGGGTCTAGCATGTAGCATGTGAGATGCTCCCACTCACAGGAGCATGGCATAGCACCCAGCAGCTGGGATTAAAGTAGTCACTACTGTATTAGGATGACAGGACAATCCCATAATATATGCATTTTTAGCAGGATGTATTTAGATGCTAAAATGTAACACACAATAATTAAAGCGCTACAACTTTATTTTGTACATCTCTCATGAAAATAACACAATCAAAATCTATTTTTTGTCATAGAGATAGATGAATGAAGGACTTAATTCTGACATAACATCAGGTCATCTTATACACACACATTCCGCAGCACATATCCTAACCAACTGCTCCATTCTCCTTCCTCACTATCTGCCCCATCTGTGTTGCCCCTGTCTGTCTGCCCCTCCCCTTTAGAATGTAAGCTCTAATGAGTAGGGCCCCCGTCCCTCATGTGCTTCTCCTCCCCCTACCTATAGTATAATTTACTCCTAACTCCCCACAACAGCACCTAACACTTGGTTGCTTATGTCCCGCTGCTTGTGTTATGCAGCTATATCTATAAACCATGTCCTTGTCCAGCATTGTATTGCACGGCTAATAACTATTTTTCTTGAGTGCTCGTTTATGTACTGTGTAAGGCACTGCAGAACCTTTGTGGCGCCATATAAATAAAGGATAATAATAATAATAATAATAATAATAATAATAATAATAATAATATATATATATATATATATATATACAGTGCCTTGCAAAGGTATTCACCCCCTTGGCTTTTTACCTTTTCTGTTAGATTACAACCTGTAATTTATTTATTTTTTTAATCTGAATTTTATGTGATGGATCTGCATAAAATAGTTTAATTTGGTGAAGTGAAATGAGAAAAATATATATAAAAAAGAATCTTTATTAATACAATTCTGAAAATTGGCATGTGCATATGTAATCACCCCCTTTGCTATGAAGCCCCTCAAAAGTTCTGGTGCAACCAATTACCTTCAGAAGTCACATAATTAGTGAAATGAAGTCCACCTGTGTGAAATCTAAGTGTCACATGATCTGTCAGTATAAACACACCTTTTCTGAAAGGCCCCAGAGGCTGCAACACCACTAAGCAAGAGGCATCACACCATGAAGACCAAGGAGCTCTCCAAACAAGTCAGGGATAAAGTTGTTGAGAAGTACAATTCTGGGTTGGGTTATAAAAAAAATATCCAAATCTTTGATGATCCCCCAGAGCACCATGAAATCCATCATCATCAAATGGAAAGAACATGGTACCACAACAAACCTGCCAAGAGAGGGTCACCTACCAAAACTCACAGACTGGGCAAGGAGGGCATTAATCAGAGAGGCAGCACAGAGACCAAAGGTAACCCCGAAGGAGCTGCAGATTTCTACAGCAGAGGCTGGTGTATCTGTGCATGTGACCACAATAAGCCGTACACTCCATAGAGCTGGGCTTTATGGAAGTGTGGCCAGAAAACAGCCATTACTTAGTGATAAAAATAAGAAGACATGATTTGAGTTTGCCAAAAGGCATGTGGACGACTCCCCAAATGTATGGAGGAAGGTGCTCTGGTCAGATGAGACTAAAATTAAACTTTTCGGCCACCAAGGAAAACACTATGTCTGGCGCAAACCCAACACATCCCACCACCCCAAGAACACCATCCCCACAGTGAAACATGGTGGTGGCAGCATCATGCTGTCGGGATTGTTTTCAGCAGCAGGGACTGGGAAACTGATTCGAGTCGAGGGAAAGATGGATGGTGCTAAATACAGGGATATTCTTGAGCAAAACCTGTTTCAGTCTGCCTGTAATTTGAGACTGGGACGGAGGTTCTGACTGTAGGGGGGTGAATAGTTATGCACGCTGATGTTTTCTGTTATGTTGTCCTAAATGTTGTTTGATTCACAATATAAAAAAAAACACAACTTCACAGTTGTAGGCATGTTCTGTGAGTGAAATGATGCACACCTTCAAACTATCCATTTTAATTCCAGGTTGTGAGGCAACAAAACATGAAAAATGCAAAGGGGGTGAATACTTTTGCAAGGCACTGTATATATATATATATATATATACATTCTAAATATGTGAGTTAGAGGATGTCAGAATAAGATTTGATGGTATTGCATTTTGATTTTTAAAGACATTCAATTATTTCACTTTTACAAGAACTGGAGGAATGTAACAAACAACACACACACACACACTTTATGTTACAAATAAACAAAATGGCTGCTAACTGAAAGTTCATTAAAAAAAAAAAACTGCACAATAATATATTATTAATAAGCTTTCAGTTTAAATAAAAAATTGCAGTGCTAACGCACGCATTCACAGTGCGGAAATACTTACGCCGCATGATAATGGCCCGCAAGCGGGCCAGAAGATCCGGGGTTCAGTGGCGGAGGTCCGACCACCGCCTCTCTAATTGTACAATTGTATGGGTGCAGTCTATGCTGCGATTCGTCACAAATGGGACTGTAGGCCCCACGTGCCAGTCCATCACGCTGACAAGGATGTGCAGCTCCCTGCGTGTGAAGCTTGAGGCTCTTATGATGGCAATGTTAAATATTATAGTGTGCAAACTTTATATAAACTATGGTACATTCTGATTGGTTGGCCCCTCTAAAATGGCGGATGGACACAGACATTTATTAATTCCCAAAACCTATATAAACATAACACCTTACATACAGCATGTGACTCACCTAATCCCACAGCTGGCATATGCTTGTGCGGAATCACGTACACTCTCAACATTCCACAGCTGTTCGTAAAAGTGAAAGGGAGTGTAACTTTGAGGGGCGGTTTTATAGTTGTGTGCTGGTCGCATGTTCTCTGCGTAGGGCACTGCGTGGGAGTGTTGCACAATTACAGCTGCTTACGCAAAACGCATATGCGTATAAATGGCAATGCCTAGCCATTTAATTTTTGCAGTCATGGAGCACCAGGAGGCTAGTTACTCGGACTGCATGGACGAGATACACGATTTTCTGGAGGAATTTGGATTGGGACTAGCATCTGAAAATGAAGATGTGGACACACTTGCAGATGTGAGTGTGGAAAGTGTGCCAGTGCCGCCACCAGATGTTCCTCCTCCACCTCCTACAAACACATCACCTCCAAATGTGGCAGGACCATCAGATGGCAGGATACAATGTCAAGTTATTCCTTGTATGGTTATGGATACCCTAATCCATCAGGCACTAACCAGATTCTATTTTGGTCATGACATTCCAGTAGAAGCTCATTTTGAAATCTGGGTGGATATAACCAAGATCATCAATCAGAAACACTCCACTAAATATGATGTTTATTATCTTAGAAGGTATGTTTTTTTTTTTGGAGTCAACACTTTAAAAATGGTGTCTCAATGTTCAATATATAATTTGTGGCTTTGCAACATATTTTTTGGGGCAAATAATTAAAACAAAAAAATCTTATTAGGTGGGGTGACCTTTGCAGCTGACTCAAGACAAAGGTCAATTTATGGATCAAACACCTTTATGGGCCAAGGGGTCCCCTCCCTGACAGATTGGCTTGACCCGAAGGGAACAACAGATGTTGGGGGCCTTAGAATGGAGGTTATTATGTCAGAGGCCCAGTTACTCCATCTGGTGCCTCCACAAGATGGCCAACATGCTGTGTCTGGTAATTATTTGCTTACACCTATCTCTGTATCTGTCTATTTGTGTGTAAAGTCGAAATACTAATTTTTGCTTCTTAATTTTTAAAGGACCTGCCATGGATTAGGGATGTGCAGGCTGGGATAGGTTCGAGTTTGCACGTGGAGTTCGGATTTTTCCCTCCAAAAAAACGGAACTCAGAACGAGGCAAAACGTCATCTTACATGGACGAACATCATCATTCCTGGTCTTTTGTCCAGGAATGATGATGTTCGTCCATGCAAGATGACGTTTTGTCTCGTTCTGAGTTCCGTTTTTTTGGAGGGAAAAATCCGAACTCCACGTGCAAACTCGAACCTATCCGAGCCTGCACATCCCTACCATGGATCAAGGGCTGCAGTCGGATGGGGTGACAGCACAACCTCCATCAACTGTGCCTCCCCCATCCACCACTGCCACCCTTGCCAAAGTAATCGATGGCCTTAGGGTTGCAGTGGAACGGCAATCTGCAGTCATTGAGGCAGTCCAGGCCAGCATGGAGGAGCAAACCTCCATTCTAAGGACCATAAGCCAAGATGTCAGGGAGATGAAACAACAACTCACTGGCCCAAGAGAAGGTGAGGTGAACCAGTACCCTGCTGTGGCTAGAACGAGCTCCAAGCAGGCAACACGACGGTTCACCTGGATCCGTAAATTGAGCTCACCAGAGTCAGCTGCAAAGCGGAAGAAAAAAGATTTATGATCTTTGATTATTTCCACCCAGATTTCTAAACGAACTTTATGGAAGTGTATGGGCCAAAATTAGATCTGGTTAATGGGCTTGGAAACCATACAAAGAATACATTTGTGTATCTATTCTTTTATTTAATTATGTTTTTATTTGAATTATAAATGCATTTTATTTTCAAAAGCCATATTTCAAACACAAATTTGTAGGATTAACAAATAAAAATCTACTTTGTACATTTGCAACAAAGGCCCTCATTCAGAGCCGTACGCTCTGAGCAGAGCGCACGCTCTGAATGAGGGCCGGCCTCCATGAAAATGGAGCGTCCTCCTGGACGCTCGTATAGCTGTGGGTCACCACCCACAGACTATACGAGCGTGCAGTTTGATGGCCGCGATGGTCTTGACCATCGCGACCATCGAAACTGCGAGCCGGAGCCTGCGGTTGAGGTTTTCAACCGCAAGCTCCGGAGTGATTTTGGCTCTATCAGAGCCAAAATCACTCCCACTGACATCACTAGTGATGTCAGTGGGCCGGCTTCTGACGGGAGACGTTCCCGTGGGAACGCCCCCGTCAGGGAGGCACGCCCCCGGCACGCCTACCAAAGGGGGCGTGCTGTCAATCAACATCGACAGCACGCCCCCTTTGATCAGACACAACGAGCGAAGGACTTTCCTTCGCTCGTCGCGTCTGGCGCATGCGCACGACGGAGCTCCCTCCGTCGTGCGCATGCTCAGTCCAGAACATCGACCCACTTGCGAGCGGATAGCCGCTCGCGAGTGGGTCTGAATCAGGCCCAAAGTCAGTAATTTGTCTTTTTTATATGCGTTGTTTTCTTACAAAATAAAAAACAAAACACAAAAAAAACACTATAGCTGCTATGGAACTACATTACAAATCCAAGCCTGGCCTGGCACACTGTTGCTATTAAGGCATGTATTTACTCTGCAATGGCATGCTGGGATATGCAGTTCCACACCAGCTTGAAGGGAGCACATAATTAAAGTTAAAAAAAACAACAGTTTACCCTATTACACTTTAAATTCCACCCAAAAAAACTATTTGAGGTATATGAATTTGAATATATATATATGGTCAATTGTTAGGGTTGTAAAATGTATTTGTTTTTTGTATCTGTAAAGTAATCACAATCATAATCAAAAATAGCAACTTAAAAAAAAAAAAAAATAAGTGAAATAACGGATCTACTTTGCAATTATACAATAGAATGAGTAGCACCTGCTACGCTAATATCTGACCGCAACCATCGGTAACGAAAAGAACCATCGACTGCTCACGCAGTGCTTGTGGTAGGCCCTAGGCTACCGCAAGCACTGCGAGTGCTTCAGTATAAAAAGATGCCTGGTGACGTGTACCATGACGCTGTCTTGTAATTATGGACGCCCATAAAATACCGTTTTCGTGCCCAGACACGCCTGCGTTCGCACCACCACTCCCCCGTTTACAAGCACCTTCCCCTGATACCACCCACAAATGGGTCTTTCTGTCACTCAAGGTAGCGTCCAGGTGGGACGTAGCGAGCTATCGAATTTTGCTCACAGTGAGTGGTATACGCACGCACACTGCAGCCCATACGCATGCATAGTTTGTAATAATCGCTAGGCTGCGAGCGATCGCGGCTTAGCTATCGGGTCTGAATCAGGTCCACACTTCATTGATGTGGGTCAAATGTATATTTTTCTATTTACTGAACTTAAATAGGGACTGTTTCGAACTTTTTACTGCATATGAAAGTTTTATTTCATCTGATACATATATTAGAATATTAGATTACACCCATTAACACGAACAACAACGTAAGGAATAGTATATTAATTATTATTTTGTTTTTTGCATCTTGTTCTCCAAAGATTATAGTACCAAGTGCAGCTTCTATCAATCTCCAGTCTATGTCCATTTGGTGGATGTCACACATCAGGGCCTTAAGGTCCCCATACATGGTGCGATTCAAAGTTGGTATGATGTGCTGTACGATTGCCCTTGAAACTCTTCCCTTGAAATTCTTCATACGATGTGGACAAATGGTGTACGATTGATCGTTCTAATCATAGAAGTGTATCACATTGTACTCAAAAGCTCGTAGATCTTACTGTTTTGTAGTAAGATCTACGATCCAACTATGCGACTGCAGGGATGCGCATCGACATCCTATACACACAGAAACAACACATGATGTGCACGACTGATCATTACAATTGATCGAAATCGTGCACCTCGGGAAAAAAATCGCACCGTGTATGGGCTGCTTTAGCCCTACTTATCCGTTGTTGCCACCTCAGGGTCATCTGTGCTTCATCTGGCTGTCCACGGCATCCCTGAAACACTGAATCTCCATTGTAAACAAACAGCCTGGCTGCATGAGCATGGCCATGTTGGATTCTGTCATGTGATTCTCCCAGTCCAACTGGATGCCTGAAGCTGTGCTCACATGATCTGATTATCCAATCGACACTAAGGGGTATATTTACTAAAGTGCACGTTTATAGAAGTGGAGGTGTTGCCCATAGCAACCAATCAGATTCTTATTATTATTTATCTAGCACCTTCTAGAAGATAACAGCTAGAACCTGATTTATTGCTATGGGCAACACATCCACTTCTATAAACCCGCACTTTAGTAAATATACCCCTAAGAGCGCCCAATTTAAGTATATGTAACAATGAGCAACTACAGGCGATTTATAGTCGTACGTATCTCAGGCACATTCCTTTCTTTTTGCAAGTCTGTCACAACAAAGTATATTCATTAGACTCAATCTATTGAAACTGTGTATTAGAATACATTTTCATTAAATAAATGTCTCAAGACATTTGCAGCATATTCGCCTACTCCCCTGAAACATCTGGGAGGCTCCCGAAAATCAGGTGGCGCCCCCAAGCTCCCGGAAGAGTGGTCAAGTCTTCTGAGCCAGCGGTCATCCGCCCACAAGCAGCCGACTTACCCGGCAAAAGTTGGCGGTTCAGTCGGCCAATGAAGCAATTTTAGAAAAAGATTACATCTGAATATCATACCTGATATAGCCAAAGCATTTAAACTTAACTAAATAAGTTCATAATTTTCAATCTCGCTTCTCTACAGCAGGCTGCCATGTCAGGTGGGAGGTGCTTCTTTAACCAGAAACCAGAGGACTGACAGGTTTTTAGTCATTTTCTACAGGGTTCATACATTGGGCAGGGTGAGTGTTGCCACAACAAGCAGCTCTTATGACTAGTTTCAGCTTTTTAACCTATATAGGATCCCATTAATACTCTGTCCTAAAGATGAGGGAGGGGCTTCAGCTGGCTGTAATGGAGAAATACTTTACTGGCAGAGTTGTGGCACAATCTCATGTTAACCCTGAATAATATATTTGACTTCATGGTACTTGTCTTAAAATGTAAATTGTAAAGGTTTCCTTTTAAATTGCCAACTGTGATTGTGCACAAGCATGTAATCAGTGACTGCACCTTTTGTTACAAATCTACTGTGTTAATAACTTTCTTTTTGAACCAAGGATCATAAATCTGCTAGCTCACAACAGTAATTTCAATCCTGAGCATGTCCTTATGCTTTTCATGCCTATCAGCACTTTGTGAAGGATATATTCACGCACTATGCATTTCTATTAGTGTGCCAAGTACATAGTGCTATAAATAGGAATAACCTTTCCCAAACATAGTGCCTGTGTTGTGTGACCTCATGTGAACATCAGGTTCCCTTGCTTTGTTGGGGTGATTTCTGTATCAGTTTTGCAGTACTTGTGTAGTATTCTCAAAGCTGTGGGAACATCTCTATACATTACTTAAAGTTACAGAAACAGACAAATCTCAGGTGCACAACTGCAAATTATTAATAATATATATAAATGCAATAAAAATTTTCAATCAATAGAGGTTTTTAGCATAATCATGGCCAAGGTTATGGGCCTACCCACCATATCCAGGTAACCTCTTTCGGGTAGGTCCCTAACATACTAGGGTTCAAATCCGGAGCGCAGGACCCCCCAAAACTGGCCCAGCCAAGCTACCCCAGGGCACCACCATAGTAAGAAAAGTGCATTGTAAAGAGATAGGAGCAGCTGCATATAAAGAATAAAAATAAAAAAGTGAAGTACATATATATTAAACACAGTGAACGGTTAAAATGTGTTATAAAGGAAAATGTGTCATAATGCGGTGCCCTGAGACAGATCAACCAATGCAATCCAGGGGGACCAACGCCCCAAAAATGAACCAAATTTGCACTACAGTATATAACTTGTAGGACCTACCTAGAATTGTGCCTAATACAGTATGTATATACATTACCATACTCCATGCTTTTAAACCAATAAGGAAGGGTGCTAATCCAGAATGAGGGCTTCTCCTTTCCCTCATAAGTGCAATAAAGCACATTAAATGGAGTATATGGGAAAGATTTCTGGACTGCACAACCTGACTATATATATGATGGGAGGTGCTACCTGATGAGACTAATTGCAGGCACAGAAACAGACAAATCTCAGGTTGTTCAACTCCAAATTATTAATAATATATATAAATGCAATAAAATTTTGCAATCAATAGAGGTTATTAGCATAATCATGGCCAAGGTTATGGGCCTACCCACCATATCCAGGTAACCTCTTTCGGGTAGGTCTCTAACATACTAGGGTTCAAATCCAGAGCGCAGGACCCCCCAAAACTGGCCCAGCCAAGCTGCCCCAGGGCACCATCATAGTAAGAAAAGTTCAGTGTAAAGAGATAGTTAGGAGCTGCATATAAAGAATAAAAATAAAAAAGTGAAGTACATATATATTAAACACACAGTGAAGGGTTAAAATGTGCTATAAAGGAAAATGTGTTATAATGCAGTGCCCTGAGACAGATCAACCAATGCAATCCAGGGGGACCAACGCCCCAAAAATGAACCAAAGTTGCACTACAGTATATAACTTGTAGGACTTACCTAGAATTGTGCCTTATACAGTGTGCATATATATTACCAGACTCCATGCTTTTAAACCAATAAAGTTAAAGCTGTTCTCTTTTAAATGTGCTCCAAAAACTGTTTTCAGGGAATTAATCTTTTTGAATTCTGTTGATATCTGCTGACTCTGCTGGGCTTTGTGGTTGACTTTGGCAAGGAAAACTATTAGTAGAAACAAACAGTCAGGTTGTTGCAGATCAGTTTGTACTTAGGGTACAGTAGGTGCGCTATATGGTAGTGATTCACAGCCAGAAGGTCAAGAAACATTAATGTACACCCGTAACAGGGAATTTATGGCTCACCAAGGAATTCTTGTAAAATGACTTAAATATATTAAATGTGGATTGTTGGACATATTTTGCTATCCTGTCAGGGGATTACAGCACAACCCTTAAAGTCATTAACATGCCCATACTAACCATTCTCACTGCTGGTGACGTATGACCAAGCAAGTCACTCACCGTCTGTAAATCAGCTTTGACCTTGTGTGTTACCCAAGTTGGGGGAGAGTAGTCCCTGTCACCATTAGTCCCCTTTTGCTGGTACCCAGAAGCACTTGCTTCTAGGTGTTGTGTGTGACTGCTGCAGCACTTCTTTGATGGGCACTCTGGCTGGATCTTCCTAACTGCTGCTTACTTTGGGTCAGGAATGCTGGTTATAGAGCAGAGCAGACGCTAGGCTGGGATGTAGTAAAAAAGCTGGCGGACGGGATCCCGATCGCCGATATACCGATGCGGGAATCCCGAACGCCGGCAAAATGAGATCAGGATAGCAGCGTTGGAATCCGACCGCCCGAACGCCGGGTAAGTATCACTGTCCCCGGGGATAGGGGTGTTAGGTTTATGCACCCCCACTGGGGTAGATTAGAGTTAGGCATCCCTTGGGGAGGGTTAGGGTTAGGCTACAGGGAGGGGGGGTTAGGGTTAGGCACCCCCGGGGGGAGGTCAGGGTTAGGCACCCCCCGGGAGAGTTAGGTTTAGGGTGCGGGAAGGGGGGATTAGGTTAGTTACCATCGGGGGGAGGTTACGGATAGGCACTAGGGGGAGGGGGAGGTTAGGGTTAGGCACCACTAAATGAGGATTAGGGGGGTGGGAGAGGGGGAGGGTTAGGGTATACCTGCCCTGACGGGATCTGCATGCATCGGGATGCAACTGTCATAATAGACATTGAGCCACCGATATTTCATATTAAACCCACTAGGCACAGTACAGGACATTATTATTATTATTACTATTATTATTATTATCATCCTTTATTTCTATGGCACCACAAGGGTTCCGCAGCGCCTAAGGATACTGCCTTTGAACCTCCATATACCCCTGCCTATACCTTCTAATATCATTCCTATAAACCTCTAAGGATGACGCTATTTTGCGTACGCAGTCATCCAGTAAATAAAGACTCCAGACCTAGAACATGTGGTTCCAAAGCACAAAGTATTATTCAAGTAAAAGTACAGCAGTTACACGCTATGATCCTCATATAATCTTAGCGCAAAGAGATTATACAGACCCAAGTACAATTATACATACGCAGCGCTCTCTGGTCCAGATGTTAGGCATCAGCAAGAAACCCCTCGTCAATCAGCATTCAGCACAAAGACTAGGAACCCAGGGTCAGAGCACATATTTATACCCCCCAGAAATAAACAACACAATAGAGAAGTTTGTTGCTAATACCATTGGTCCTAAAGGAGAGGGCATATGTTACAAGGCATTTAACAGGTTGATTCAAATAGACACAACCCAGCCTCTAACAACTGGGGGTCTCTGGTTTCCTGCCTCATGCAACATCCTAACAGTTGTTCATATTATGTACATTTTGTTGCTTGAAGTCTCTGCGATCCATAAGTTGAGAATACATGATGCGATCTCCACACCGATGGTACCGGAATACTGTTGAGAGAGAACGCATCAGTACAATTCCAAACATGGCTTACTTATCACGTATAAAACCTTAGTTACGAAATAACCTTTATTTCATAGCAATTATGCTAAATGAACAAACTTAAATCTTATACTTTAAAGCTTATTAAACCTTTTATGTGAATATGTAATGTGTAAGTATGCGGTGTGTGATGTAAAGACGCTAGTTAACTTGGGGAAGATGCATGTGCATGAAGCTAATAAACAGCTTTTTCATACAGGATCTTATGCAATCGCTAATATGCGATTAGTTAACAGCGCAATTGTGCGTATTAATGTGTGTATGAGAAATGGTGCACTTAAATCTCACTTAAACTAAGTGAACACCTAGCAGTGTGGAATGCTGTGCATTATAGTTCCACATGCCCCCCTCTCTCAGCAGCCCCCACCCTTCCCAGGCTCAAAAGTACAGTCCTTTGTTCTCCCAGGTTCTTGTGTAAATGCAAATTAGCACAGCTACAAGGCCCAAACCTCAGATAACACTCTTGGCTTTGAAGGTATTTTATTGTAGGAAGCCTGCTAATGTAAGGTGCTACAAATGACCCTCTTGCTATATTCGAGCAGGGCCACCTGGAGTGAGAGCAGACGTTATGTCCATGAAGCTTGTCTTCACAGACTAGTTATCACATGGCCATTTGCTCTGTTTAGCTAATGCAATCCAATTTTAACATACTGTACAGCCATTTCTGAAATATAACCTTTAGGGGAATTATAATAATATACACTTTATCCAGAGCACCCAAACTACGTAAAGTCATCAAATGGGCTTTTGATGAATCGCCGTAACTTATGGCGATGGTCACAGATGCAATCGCATGATGCTAATAGTAATATCGCCACATGTACTAAAGTGTGAGTTTTTCTAAAATGGCGCTTAGACGGCCATTCGCAAAATGGCGTCTTGTGATCTCATTTCCAAGATGGCGTCTTGCGGCCAATCGCAAGATGGTGTCGCTGCGATTCAATTCTAAACTGATCTTGTCTCAGCCAATAATCCAGCTTCGACATGCCTTACAAAGTACATAAAACAATTGAGCAGAAGAAGAGAACAGTGATTTACAATACAAGACAATGCAGGACAAGCACATGGTATATAAACATTGTTGCAATAGTGGTCATAACCCACAAATAAGTGGTACTGTGGCCGAAGATAGTAAGGGAAGGGAAAGCGTTTGAAATTCGAAGTTTTGCAGAGAGGTGGAGAGACTGACAGGGAGAGGTAGAGAATTTCAGAGGTACTGTAAGGAGCAGCATGTGCAAGATCTGGGAGGCGGTCATAGGAAAGGGTTGGGCTCGGGTTCCCAGTAGTCAGAATTCCGACGCCGGCATTTCAACAGTGTTAGGATACCGAAACTTGTTGGTCAGTATCCTAACCCTGCCCCTCTCCTTACCCCTAAACCTAACCCTTCTTCCCCGGTGTCTAAACCTCAGCTACCCCCCTAGTGTCTAAGCCTAACTACCTCCTCTCCGCACCCTAAGTCTAACCCTCCCCCCTTAGTGCCTAACCCTAAGTCTCCCCCTAGTGCCAAACCCTAACCCCCAAACCCAGTACTTACCATCGGGATGCTGGCGCCGGAATTCTAACAGTTGTTGGGATTCCGGCGCCAGCATTCCAAGCGCCAGCATCTTGACTGTCGGGTTATTGACCGCATCCCGTGGGAAGAACTAATCAGTTGGCAGGAGAGGCAGCATTCATTAGCAGAGAATTGATTAGAGTGTTACCTCATATATGTAGGTGACAGTAACATAGCAGGTACTGTATAGGCACCACAGAGGAACAGAGCAAGGGATATATTTATCAAAAACACTGCAGTCATCAGGGAAGCTGAACAATGCTTAGCAACACTGGCTGGTCACAGGAAGAGTAGTGTTACGGCTTGCCTGACCAGTTCGGTGTAAATTAGCACATCCGTGAGCCAGCTTACCTCCTTCCTGGAAGCGCACGGGAACTGAAAGCCCAACTCAAGGTTTCCAGTTACAGGTATAATAATAATAGTAATAATAATAATAATAATAATAATAATAATAATAATAATAATAATACATTTATAAAAAAAATGTATGTAAATATTTTTTAAAAAAAAGCAAAATATGCTTTATTTTAATCATACTTGCCTACTTTTGAAAAAGCATTTCAGGGAGATCGTGAAAGTAGCACCTATGAGCGTGGCTTACAGTGGACGTGTACTGCTACTGCTTGAAATTCATCCAAATGTAAACGAGTAAGATCTATTTGTTCATGAAAACACACTAATACTTTTCAGAAAATACATGTAGCCTTAGGGATCATTGTGCCTTATAACCAATACAGGGAAATTATACTAATGATCCCATTTTAATGTATATATCTCTATATAACAGCTTCATAATGGGGGTAAGGCATACATGCCGATATTTCACTCCCTCCTTCCGGGAGAGAGCCATCGGGCTTTCTCAGCGGGGGGCGGGTCGCGGTGAAAAGGGGCGTGGCCAAGCAGTGCAGCGTATATGGGGGCGTGACAATGCGATCGCGGCTCCGCCCCCTCTTCACAATGCCGTTATTAATGGCAATGTGTGGCAGGGGGCGGGGCCACGATGAAACGATTTAGCGCGAATCGCATCCCCGGCCCCACCGCTGCTGGGATTTTTACAGTAAGTGCAGTGGGGGGTGAACGGGTCGCTGGTGCCCTGGAGGCTTGCCTGCCTTTCCGGGGGTCCAGGAGCGGCACCTGATTTTCAGGAGGCTCCCGGCCGAAACAGGAGGGTAGGCAAGTATGGGGTAAGGTGCAATCAGGGAGATTTTTAGACTTGTCATGGAGGCTGCTACTATTTCAGGGAGTCTCCCTAACAGTCAGGGAGAGTTGGCAAGTATGCGCTGCGTTCATCAAGTTATGGCGCTCCGAGTCAGGGTCGTAACTAGCGTAGTGTGACCAGTGCCATGGCACAGGGCACCGCAGGGCAGGGGACGCTTTTTGGGCCTGTCAGTTTTCCTGTTTATTATCATTCTCACTTGTAGCTTCCTCTTCTTTTATCCCCAGCATCTCCTGGCCTCCCCTATCTCCTGCCCCATGAGACCATGGCCCTTTTTCAGGGTCACTATCTTATGTTCCTATTTCTCTGGCACAGGGCACCAAAAAGTCTAGTTACAGCTCTGCTCCTGAATCAGGGCCGTCCCTCTTACTGTTTGGAGCGGCCTCCTGGCCGCTCGTATAGCTGTTGGTGACCACTCACAGCTATAGCGAGCGGCCAAAATGATGGTCGCGATGGTCAAGATCATCGCGACCATCGGGCTTGCGACGAGACCCTTGCAGTAGGATCTCGCTGCCGCAAGCCCTGGAGTGCTTTTGGCTCTAGCAGAGCCAAAAGCACTCCCACTGACATTGGGGCCGGCCCCAGACGGTAGGCGTTCCCATGGGAACGCCTCCGTCTGGGCAGCCACGCCTCCGTAACGCCCACCAAAGGGCGTCGTTATTCGGGTCTCGCGCATGCACATGTGCACTTGGGCAACATCGACCCGCTTGCGAGCGCTCAGCGCTCGCGAGCGGGTCTGAATTAGGCCCTAAATCCCCATCCATGCTTTATTATGGTGAGTGCAGAACCTCTATGATTTTATTTAAACAATGTGGTCATGTACCACATGCAACCCAGATCTTGGAGTGGTGAGCATATGAGAGATAGAGAATAATAATAAGTCATATAAGAGGCATGCACCACATTTATATTATGCATAGCTATGAGTATAAACATACACAAGTATAAGGCATCATACTTAACAAATACATTTTCCCTTGTAAATGAAAATGCCTGCTACAGTGGAGGAATATCTAAATCATACATTTGTGTTGAAACAAGATCAGTTCTTGCAGTCTCTGCGCTTCCACCACCTGTTAAAGGACACAGGAAGCTCAGGTTACTCTGCATAATATTGCTGTTGGTTAACAGATGATTCTGTCCTAAATTAGTACTACAGTGTTGTGCAATTGCCTGATTCTGCTGGAAAAATCGGAACTACAGGTATTAAACTGTATATACAATGGGTCTTATATAAGCTGTACGTCAATGTTATCTTTCTATGTGGCGAAATAAAAGCCAAAATAATAAGTGCTTGGCAGTAGAGGTTGAGGAACAGATCCAAGCTCTGGGCTGTCAGTGTTCTCTATAAATAAGTGTGAGCACACACCAGATCTATGACCATAAATTTGGCTACCATCAGTATTGACATTTTCAGGTTATGGGTGCGCCTCCTATTTTTCTCACTTTAATTATAGTGATGCATTTACGGTAGTCAACCGAGTCTGACTGCAGGAAATAATGTAAAGAATTCAAATGGCCCTGTCATCTACACATATAACCGCACTGGTGTATTTAAATATTAAATAAAGATGCATCTAGTTATCAATACTTTTTATTATTATTTATGTAGTTTAAGCACCTGCCAGCCACCCATAAAAGATTTTGCAGAACCCACTTACACTTACGTGTTTAGAAAATCATGACTACATTTTGGGAGTTGAACTATGTATTTGCGTGATAATATGTAATACTGATGATTTGTTATTTACTGAACTTGTACATAGATTCGGATTGCAGATCAGGCCTTATTCAGACACATTACAGCGTAAAGATAATGCCCCCTGTAGAATTTAATCAATCACAGTAATGTTAACAGAAGGGTGTAAATAGTGATCAAAAGCTGACACTTGCTCTTACCTCACTGGCCTTGCCCCATATATGCATCAGCCATTCTATGCAATTGCATTATTGCGTATCAAGGGCTGGTTGAGAGACGGGTGCAAATGCTGATGTTTTCGCAAATGTCCAAATTTTTTCTGCTGTGCGTAAGTCACGCTGTGCATGTGCTGCGATGGCCCTGCCACGGCGGTTGCCCTGAGGATATATTTGTAAAGTGATTGACTGGCAGGGACTATTTGTTAGCAGAAAAGTGTGGGTGGCGACTCAAATGCGGGGTGTGTCGCGATCGTTATTCGAGAGTGTCTTAGCATGCCACTAAGAGCTTGTAAGCTTTGTGAGTAACCATAGAGTTACTCAGAAGTTTGACGATTGACCCATGTGCGACCGATGGTTGCGTCTCAATACAGATCCCACCAGCTGCGACTTTTGCATATTTTGGCACAGTCGCTGTGTACAAAAAATGGGATTTGTGTCCATCTCTGAATCATCCCCCAAGTCAGTCACTGCCTATTTGTTTAGTTAGGCAAGCACCTATACCCTATCATGGTAACCAAGGAGTGAAATAGTACACGATGATCATGCTTAGTTAGGGAAGCACCTATACCCTATCATGGTAACCAAGGAGTGAAATAGTACACGATGATAATGCTTAGTTAGGCAAGCACCTAAGGTGCATACACACGTAATGATGTTTTGAACAATTTGTCGTTAACGATCGTTCAATCGTTCAAAAAATCGTTCAGTTTCTGAGTTATAACGAAGAACGAAACTCGTTCAAGCACGCTCCCGTTTATAGTTTGTAGTTCATTTCAGACTGTACAACATAACGATTTTCATTAAGGGAAGGAACATTTTTCGTTCATCGTTCATTACACTTCAAAAAATTTACTTTTCAAGGGAAAATCTGACAGAAAATCTGACCGATAATCTGACAGATAATCGTTGGTTACAAAATCGTTATGTGTGTATGCACCTCTATACCCTATCATGGTAACCAAGGAGTTAAATAGTGCACGATGATCATGCTTAGTTAGGGAAGTACTTATACCCTATCGTGGTAACCAAGGAGTGAAATAGTGCACAATGATCATGCTTTGGGGCCTCATTTACTAACGAGTTTTATCACCAAAATGAGTGTGTATGATAAATGGTGCTCCAGCCTATCAGCTCCCAACTGTTAGAAAAATGACAGTTGGGAGGTGATTGGCTGGAGCACCATTTATCATACACAGTGACATTTATCACTCATTTTGGTGATAAAACTCATTAGTAAATAATGGGGACCTTAGTTAGGGAAGCACCTATAATGGTAACCAAGGAGTGAAACAGTGCGCGATGATCATGCTTAGTTAGGATCAAACACTCCACTTAGTTTGTGTGTATTATTAAATTTAGAAGAATACAACCTTCAATATATAGTAACGTAAAATAGTTTATTTGCATTTTAATATTCTAGTATATTTTCTGAAATTCACTACTGCCAGCAAAGGAGATGGGAGAGATACAAAATGGCTAAAAAGTGATTTTGCAACAAATATCTAGTATATGATAAAGTATAGTT
Organism: Taudactylus pleione; assembly: GCA_031769625.1. Taxonomy (NCBI): domain Eukaryota; kingdom Metazoa; phylum Chordata; class Amphibia; order Anura; family Myobatrachidae; genus Taudactylus; species Taudactylus pleione. The sequence goes on along the minus strand of JAUIMM010000064.1, from coordinate 12,300,360 downwards.
TTTCCATAAGTTTGGAACGGAAACTAATACATCAATAGCACCTGATGTTTGCAATAATTACTAGTACTAACTATTTTGTGAAAAATGCAGCAAAACTGTAGGTCCATTTTACACTAATGTAGTTGTTCTAGAGGCATCAGGAGTACTAATTCTAGGAAAGTTTCTTATTGTAATTCAGGTCCCTAAATGATATCTACACATTTTTCAATTAAAAACCAATGATTTTGCCTCTTTGCCATACAGTGAAGTAGTTCTGTTCTGCAACAACCAATGCACGTCAATATTATTCTTTATTTATATGCCGCTAATATATTAATGCTGGGTACACAGTAATACGGCGGATTGGTCAGCAGACCGATCTGTCGCCAGAACGGCCGATTGGTAAGCTATACACACTGTATGTCTGGGCTGACATCACAACTGGGTGGGCATTTAAATTTGCCTGTCCAGTTGATATGTCAGTGCGGCGGTCCCTGTAGCAAGTGCACGGCCGTCCATATACACAGCCAGATGTGCCGCTATATCTGCAAGGTATAATATGTCTGTGAATGACGTCGTTCACAGAAATATCAGGTGTACACACCCGACAATCTCTACCAATATATCGTCGATGGAGCAAGCGATATATATCGAATAATGTGCACCCAGACTAAGCACCACGTTACTACAAGAGAATATTAGTTAATTAATTCATGTACTGCTCCCTATGAAGCTCCAGTAGTTCCACTATTGCCTATGTAGTCACTCTTCAATACATGCATAGGAATAACATAGAACTGCTATACAGTAAATGCCCTAGTTGGATATGAACCACAGACACCAGCACTGTCATTGTGCTGCCCCACACATACATATTTTCCTTGTTCTATAAAACCTAATTTTGCTGTACTTGCTGACAGTTTTGCAGTTCTCTCGGACAATACAGCTGATGCTGGGGACAAGGGGGAAATGGATTAGTACAGCAGAGCTGATGCTTCCAAAAAGCCAATGCTGCTTTTCATTTCTCATTTATTATTGGCCTACAGATGACTCTGCATGTCCATGTACCACACAAATAAGTACTGCCACCTGGCCCAGCGACAGGGGGGACTAGGGGCACAACTGTACTGGGCTCTGAGGTCCGAGGGGGCCTCATAATGTAAGCACTGCTTGCGCTGCTGCTGCATTGATCAGCAGGGTGCAGGAATGTACAGGCCCATGCTAATCACTGCAGCAGCAATGCAGGCAGCGGTTTGGGGTCCGTCTGTATTGCACCAGCAGTGGGCCTATGGATGGTGACATCATCAGCTCTGAAAATGAAGCTTGGGATGCACGCACCATCTAGCATTCCAGAGTCCAGAGCAGCAGTCCCATGTACAGTGTACTCCACGAGCAGTCTCTGCCAGGGAAGATCTTTGCCAGAGAAAATCTGTACTAGCTGCCGGCCCAAGGAAATACCATTCCACTGAGAAGTGACAGGCCCTTGGACATTGGCAGCTCACAGGCTGGTTTATACAGATTGCTTTTAACTATACTTTACAATTTGTGCTCTTTATTGCTCCTAGAAAAAAATAATAAATAATAATAAAAAAAAAATTATATATATATATGTATATATATATATATATATATATATATATAGGATGAGTACGGGATGCCGGCGCATAGTAACCCTCCCCTTATCCTAACCCACTCTCCCGATGCATGAATCTAACCTCCCCCCTAGTGCCTAAACCTAACCTCCCTGCACCCTAAAACTAACCCTCCCAACTAGTGCCTAACCCTCTCAGTGCTGGGATTCTGAATGTATCCCATATATATATGGTCGAGGGTGTGGGTGAAGAGGGGTCAAGGAGGGTGGCCCCAGAGATATCGGTGTACAGGGTCCCAAGATTCTGTTGCCGGCCTTGCACAATGGTCTAACTCTGTGAGGAAAGTAGGTGGAGGAAGGGAGGATCAGCACAACATACGTAGTAAGAGAGGGTCTGACCCACATGTACCACTCAAAGCATCTTTGAGTGCCATGCCAATGCGTGCCTTTGCCTGCCCTAGAGGATTTGGCCATATGCTGGCTAGCACTGGCCTGATACTGAACACTTTTTTCACGCTTATTTGCTATGGCAAATATCTTATCTGTCAGTAACAAACCACATCTTCTTAAATTGCACAGTTTACTTGTCATTTAAAATAAAGTTAGGATGACAGCTGCACACCTTGCAGTTTAAAAATATGGAATTTTATGGTGTTTTTGCCTTCACCATATCTCACGTAAAATTGCTAATAAACATCCGGTTTTGCAAAACCACACTTTTAGTACATTTCGGCCCTAGTATCCAACCCAGCCCTAGTGTCCGGCCCTAGGGTCAAAATAGCTGTAAGTCAATTTGTCTCACAAGGAAGCCTGTGGTCTCTCTCTCCTCTCCCTTTCTCCAAAAGTGAGAGATATGGATGGCAATGGACCATCGGTGAGTTGTCATCAATGACGGAGATCTGATGCTTTTCAGCCAGGGGTTAAAGTGGGCTGGAACGGTGCGGAACTACGTTCCACCAACTGTATTTGGAGGCGGAACGGGTTCTGTCTACTCCGGCTAACCTTACCCGGCCACCGCACTCGGCGACTGTAGTAGCTGTGACTTTCCACCAGTGTGGCTGCCGTTCCACCTGTCCAACCAGGAAAAGTCTAGCAACAGCTGCTGTTTCCGGACCTGTCCCGAGCTCTGCCACCCATTGGTTACATGCACGACGTAACATGATGACATCACTCTGCATGACTGTTTCTGTGCCTGAGAAGAGCCGAGCCTGCAGGAGATGCCAGCACACAATCACATGGCCTGGAGCAGGAAGATGCTAAAAGGAAGAGGAGCAGGTAGGCTGTTAAAAAACAAAGGTAAATTAGAGGGGGGTGGTATTAAAGTGACACAGGAGGCTGGAAGGGACACAAGAGGCTGGAAAGGACACAGGAGGCTTAAAGGGACATGGGAGGCTGAAAGGGACAGTGGCCAGGAGGCTGGAGAGACACAGGGGGGGCAGGTGGCAGGAAAGACACATGTGGAAGGAGGATGGAGGGAACACAGGAGGCTGGTGGTGACACAGGGAGCAGGAGGTTGGAGTGACATGTAGCAGGAGGCAGTGGATATACATGTGGCACAATACTGGAAAGATAGGTGGCAGGAGGCTGGAAGTCACATGGGGCACAAGGCTTGAAGGGCATGTGGCTGGAAACACACAGGGCTGGATTGGACACAGGAGCACGAGATTGGCGTGACACAGGGTGCACAAGGCTGAATTGACACAAGGGGAAGGAGGCTGGAGTGACAAAGTGGGCAGGAGGCTGGAGTGACACGTAGATGGAGGCTGGAGAGACACTGGGGGCAGGAGGAGACACAAGAAGCACAAGAATAGAGTGACACAGGAGGCTGGAGGGGACACAGGGGGCACAAGTCTGGTTGATGCACTACTGTATGATGATAACATTGGTTATATTCCTACACAAACAGGCATCTTCGAACCTTATGATCTACATGAAGAGTGAATACCGACTGAAAATACTGTCTGCCCAGAGAGGATCAATTTCTTCAAAGGTTCCCCGATGCAGAGAAACCACCATATAGGTAAGGTACTGTATATTTTTATTTAATACAAGAAACAATGTCGATTTAAAAAAAAATAATAATTTAAGGGGAGCGCCAAAGGGTATTTCTGCCTTGGGCTCTCCTCTGTCTAGAACTGGCCCTGACCACACTGCATGGGAGCAGTGAACAGTCACTGAGCGCAAAATATTACGGGAATGCAGAAAGGCAAGTTACCCTCTGACTGGGATGGGTGTAGTCAAGGGAGCTGGTTTTAATCATCACCTCCCAGCGTACACTGATACAGTATGTTGTATTATTATTTCCAGGAGAGGGGAGTGCACAGTGATATATGAGTAGGGGATAATACACCTCCAAGCGCACTCTAAGAGCTCCTCAAATGTGCCTTTAATTTGTGGGTACAAGTCTTGTTTTGAGTGTTCTGTCACAACTTCCACAAATTTTTTTTAAATCTGCTTAGTCTCCTTATATCATTTAGTGATGTATGCTCCGATGGGCCTGACTATATGGTCATAGCATAAATATAATGCCATCACATTTGATGCTCTGGGCCAGAACAGTGTGTGTGAAGGGATGGTGCAGAGAAGTGGGAGGCAGATGGAGCAGAGCACAAGGGGAGGAGGGTGGGCAGAGTTATTTTACTAATATATATAATATATAAGAAGGGAAGGGGCTAGGGATGTGACACCTCCAAGGGGAAGATAGAGTGGCTAGGGGGGTGAGTTCCACTACCTCTTTAGGACCATTTTAAGCACTGTTCTTAGCCATCGATGGCTGAGGGACTGCTATGAGGGAGGGGTTTTGTTTGGTGCAGGGGGAACAGAGCTTAGCCTCACACAACCCCCGCTAAGCCCTGCCCTCTTCCCTGATTGGTCCACCGCCTGCCATTCCCCACAGCAGGGATGACCATGGGTGCAAATAACTGACGATTCTTCATCGATGGTTTCATGCCATTTAGCACCGATGGCACCATCAATGGTTAACCGATGAAGGCCATTCCTAGTAAGAGACACACAGCAGACTGACACACCCTTTTATTTGGTCCATACAGGTGTAGCTTCTAATTAGCCTGCTGTCTGGCTGGGAGGTCAGCGGACGTGAACTTTTCAGGGATGGAGTCAGTCTAATCTCTCTCTCCATTCACTGTAGGACACTCTTTAACCAGCTCTTAATTGAGCCAAGTGTTTGGAAATCTGTGTTTCCATTACACCCGGAGTGTAAAAACTAAAGCATAAGAGGAAACCTGGAGCATATATACAGACCATCTATAACGATCCTGGTGATTTTATTCCAAGAAATATAAGGTAATTAATTACCTCTCTAGAGTGGCCCATCAAATACTGTATCTAAATATACACAGTCTTCTATTTATATAATATAAGCGCAAAAGGGAAATTGGGCACACATATGAAATATGTTATGTACAACCTCACTGAGCACATTAATGAGTAATTCATGAGGCACATTAACTTAATGCAGGACGGCTATCATATATTTAACATCAAGTGAAGATTTATAACTTACCTCCATGGGCTGCCGATAACAGGTTGTTGTTAATAGGAAAAAAATCCACAAAACAATCTATTTTAAGAGGCATCCAGACTTAATCAGTAGAGGAAAGCATATGTCTTGCTAGAGGCGGCGGCCAGGAAAGTCCATGGATCCCAGCCAAATGTGTTTTTAACAGAGGTAATGGTTATCTGGGACACAAGTAGGTGCCTGACCCCATTAGTGTTAAGGGCGGTCTCACTTCCTACTGTAACATAACTGACAGGATCACTTTTGTGTCTCCTAGGATAAGTTATGAGAATTCCTTACTGGTAAAGGAAATCTTAAATATGTAGATTTAAAGCTGATCTGACCCTGGAGGATTTTATGCACTATTTATACCATGTCAGGTTGTGTGCTACAACCTGTTCCGGGAGACAAGCACAATCAATTAACATGTGTATATATATATATATATATATATATATATATCCTTTCATTTTCTGCATCTATTTAATACTGTAGCTCTCTAAGCAGCAACTGCAACTAAGCCTACAGTACAAGTGGATCCTATTCACAAAAAAGTGCTAATTTATTGATGTATTGGTAATGACTCCAATATAAACCTACACACCTACATATTCTGGGTCCTATAGAATAACAATAAGAATTGAGTGACTATGGCCTTATGAATGATTGTTGCAGAGGTGATTTTTGTAAAATGTCAGAGGAATCCATGCATTTGATTACAAATGACATCCCACCAAAATAGCTGTTTTTTTTTTTAGTTTTCCTCAACACTTTTTTAAAAAAAATAAATTCAATCAGTAATGAGATAAATTAGATACTTTTACAATTGCAGCCTTATAACTGTATTGACGTGCATTACCTGTTAGCAGCACTTTACTGCATGGCTTACTGTACATATATTGATTGATTTTTTTTTTGTTTGTTTCATTTTCCTTTCTTTTTACCTGTGGCTTCATATCAGCCTTCATTCTTGATTTATTCCCCTACCGAATATTGAAATTGATAAACCTCTTAAAAAAGTCAAATGTAGCAGCAAGTTATAGATAACAATCCACAACCTACCGCCGTGATTTACAAAAATGTGTGGGAGGTGCTCAGGACATCCAGAACACAAGTAGTTGTGGCTGCCAAGAATTCTTGCACACTTCCTTCTAGCCAGTGATATGGAGCAGCACTTCCGCTGCTGAGCAGGCATTAATTATTCCAGCAGTCAGAGCTTTCCATAAATTGCTACTTCATGCTCTCCTCAGTACTCCATGCCTTGACCAGGAAATATTTTTTATATAATAACATTTTTATATGTCCCTATTTTATTATATTTTATATATCTACTTTATTATATATATTTTTATTAAAAAGCCACGAGTGGTGGACCTACTTTAATACCATTCCCAGCACTCATTATCGTTAGTTGCAAGGTGCCACAAAGCTCTGCAGCTTTTTATAGCCGGAGTCGCACGAAATACAATCAGGCATAAAACAGTACAAGTACGGGCGAGACTGATAAAGGATGTGCAGATGTGAGACAAAGGGTAGAGAAGGCCCTGCTCATGAGCGCTTACAGTATAGTGACTGCACTCATTATATAAACTCTCAGACAATGTCCATGGGCTTTAATCTGCCCTGCGTACAATTAGGGTTGGGGGAGATGCCACACTGGCTCCTTCCATAGCTACCCAAGTACTCTGTTACACCAGAGGTGGCATTTAATTTTGCCTCTCCATCCCCATCCAATGGAGAATATTGTCATAGTAAAATCATGCCAGGCCCAGCCCAGCATGTGACTGCAGAGACGGGAGATGAGACACTTGCATTGTTCAACCATTGATGCAATTTAGTCATTTTAGTGTCAGTCATTGCAATAATTGTATTAAAAAGGATGAGTCTTCAGTTTTTGCATTTTGTTCCTATCCATGATAAAGTAATCCAATGAAAACGTATACAAGCATCTGCTAACAGTTTGCTAGGGGAACAAGGTAAGTACTAACACCTCTCCAGGGACGACCCCTCCTTTCCAACTCTTTCTATTAAACTGATTTAGATTAATTGCGGATCCATCCATATTTGTCCATACCCCTTCTCCTTTTGATTACACTATGACAGAGATTAATTGAAGTTGCTGTAGTGAGGAGGGTGGGGGTTACGTTACACTGGAGAAGGTAGGAGTAAAGAAATAAATACACAAATTAGCTTTTTTTTCTCTCTCTCTTTTTTTTTTACCCCCTTCATTTTCTTTTTAGCAACCAGCCTGGGAATTGAGGCACGTTACAGCTTTTTTCCTTGTTTCATTTTAGAATGGAGGGTGTTTGTGCTTTGTCCTTTTGTCCTCTATTCAATCACCCAAATTAACAGTGCTGGCTGTTTCTGGAGCACAAAGGGCTGATAATGCTGGGGAAAAGTCTGAAATAAGCAACATAATGCATGTTATTGCAACATATGTATACATTTCTCATTTATGCCAAGTCTCTTAAATGTTTGTATAGGTTAGTGATTATAAAGCTTTGAGGATTGCTTTCTTTATGTCACCAATGTCAGAAATACCTTTTCAGTTCTCAAGTCTCCATTCAACAAATAAATTGATCCCATAATTACCCATAACAAAGACTTTTCTATTTAGAGGTAAAACACATCTTGTTTCTGTTCTAAATTTACAAATGAACCACAGCTTTATTCTTACAATTTTCAAAAACAGATGACTATTTTCACACCTGTGATTGGAAGTATAGACCTGGTAGAGCTTGCCTTGCTGAATAAAACATGAGTACTCCCATGGTTGAGAGGTGCTTCGATCATAAGTGATTGTATGGTCAAGCCAATATTTTGCCAAGTGACATGGCTCCATCATTGTCTATGCATTATGTCCATTAAGCAAAAAGCAAAATAGTAAAAATAAACACCACCTAAGTTTTTTCTTTCATACTATTTGTAAACACAGTGGCCTAATATTTCAAATGTGGTTCCACTTTTTAAAAGTACATTTTGGATCCCTGTGATATAGACCCAACGTATGTTTAAAACATGTTCTGTGGAATATGGAAATACAATATTATTTAAAACAACAGAAAAAAAACTGTAAAAAAAAAATTGGATGTATTACAAAAATCATAATATTCCACATGGAAACATTGTGACTCTGTTGGCTACACCCTTCATCCACTTAGATCATTCCCTGATCTGTCCAGCTTCATGGTTACACTGTATAATTCTTCCCACAAATGATTAGGCTCGATTCTTTCCCACAGAAATGAGGACTGTCCTGCAAAACATAGGATATTGTAGTTGTTTGGTATACACACGGCCAGTAGTAACACAAGGTGAACATAGGCAGTCATCTATTGTGTCAAACTTTGGGATCTCCAAAATACTTCTCCATGGGCTGAAAGTGTATTGCCAAGTGGGTGGTGTAGGGGAGCATGGTGATGCAGTGATTGCATCATCGTGGTCCAGCCCACTTCTTTACTATGCCGCGATTACCAGTATTGTAGTATGGCGGGAATGGCCACAATGACGCATTTCAGCGCCAATCATGTAATCAAACTACACGGTCTGCCCACATCATTCGGGAAGTGTGACGCAACTGGGGGCACCCGGGGAAATTTGCCTACTTTTCCGGCCATCCATGAAATCCACTGGGGATTCGGGATTGTCCTGTACATTGTCCTGGACATTCTGGGAGAGTAGGCAAGTATGGTCTCAATCTTTATCTTATAGATCCTAAAAATAAGAACTATATAAAACTTTACCTACAAGCTACATGTTATTTTGTCACCTTATATATCACATGACCCCCACACCTCTTAGATTGTATGGTCATTTGTGCAGGTGCTTCTTTACCTTCTGTTTTGTTATTACATGTACTGTAGTTTGCTTGTGTCATGATCTCCTTAATATATCAGCACTATATAGATAATGGGGGTGATTCAGGTTAGGACGGAAATGCAAAGCTTGGCGCAGGCAGCTTTGCAATTACATCCTTGGTAATATGCAAATGCAGCAGGGGGTGTATGACACGCCTTGCTGCATTTGTGATGCCAGCACTGCAATCGAGGTCGCAGGCTGGGATCATCATCACGATGGTCGCAATGGTGGATGGCGCCTGGCTGACGGCCAGCTGAGCAAGCCTCAGCTTACTCAGACTGGCCAGCTTGCGTGGCCTGGTACTGAATAAAAAATCTACGCAGCCCCTGGTCTAGCCACTCCTGGGGAACAGGGTAGGCGTGCCAACCGATTCCGGGAATGCGGGCCGTCCCCGCCCTCGAACCGCCCCTTAAATGCCATGGAAAGGGCTGCATGCGATCACGCAGGACGGATCCTCCACACATGCGCAGATCCCAATAATCGGGAATCTGCGTTCAGCATTGCACATACTGAATCAGCCCAAAAGATCATAATATTAACTTCAAGGGAAAAAAAGCATTAACCAAATAAAGCTCGGTTTGCCCATAAGAAATGCACTACTTCTCCACAAGATAAATAGCTATGATTTAATTTAGTCACATGTCATTTAAATCTTAGTAATTGCTGTTACTAATTTAAATAAGTAGCATAAGCATGTTTTAATGGATGAATGCATAGACTATGTCTATGCAGTTATTTTAAATATATATCTATATTTTTAATTGAGTAAATCGGCTTGAAGAAGCTCATTGAACTCTATATGACCTCCTAAATTGCAGGTCAAGGATTTAGCGGTGCAGGCTTTTCTCTTCCTTATCTAGTAAAATGGTCCATCTGAATAACCCTCTTGGAGAAGATTTGGCTCTACTGAAATGTGCAGATGTCTGAATGATTTTCTATTACTTGGAGCTGGTAAAATATGATGGTTATCCCAGGGCTATCACAGAAACTGAGACAATTTATGGGGTTTGTTGTTCATACTGTATTTCCACAGCCACTTTCTTTCATGGAGGCTGAGCTCTCCGTTTATTACATATTCACTTCTATCAGTCTCCAGAGACAATTACATTAATGTTCCTTCTGCTCACCCCTAAGACTGGAGGTTTAAGGGGCTTTTTTCAAGGAGCAATAAAGAAAACATAAAAAAAGAAGATAAATGCACAAAAGCCTGGGTCTAAGTGAAACATACCATTTTTAATATTTAAAGGATATTTGCTGTACAGTATCATAAAAAAATATATTTTGTGCAAAATGGTACTGTTTCTGTAAAACATGTGGCAATTACACGTTTTCAACATGATTTAAAAAAAATTATACAAAATAATACCTTTTATTTCAGAATTGTTTGCTTTGTGCTTTATTAGTTAGTCAGTCTCTACTATCTCATTTATCATTGGCATTGTATGAAGATGAGACTGAGTTTAGCAGTCTTCATAGTCTCCATGAAAGCTGGAAATGTGTTAAAGCGTTGGCCAGTGGCCACACAACGTTTGATACTCCGTGCCCTATAGAGGTTCTACCCCTGCAGTGTTAGTAGGATTTCCTGTGACCTACATACAGTAATACGGAAATAACTGATGTTTTGACAGTTTAAATGTACTGTAAAAAGCTATGGTGGTGTTATCATACAGTATGCACCTGTTAATATAGTGTTAGTTGATGGACACTAGGATGATTATTACTTTGCCACTCTATCTGGGGCTAGCCCTATGCCACATCCCCCCACTCGCCTCCACTAAAATCAGCCATTATACTTTAACTTACACGCACCTGTGAACTTCCTTGTAGGAAGATGTTGGGACTATCCAACCCAATCGGTACAGTAGGGCAATTAGCCTACTTTATAGATAAGCAACCGATCAGGAGCGTTCTTGTATTACGAGAAAATGCTCCTGACTGGCTGTCCATTATAGGAGACAACTCTGGGCCTGATTCTGAGTTGGATACAGTACGACAGTCCTTGTGTCTTTTGCCACAGTCGCGTCTGGAACTTTATTCTAATCAGTGGCGGAACTAGGGTATTTGGAGCCCAGGGCAAATTTGAAAAGGGAGCCCCCCCCAACATCCCGATATGTGCGCACGCGGGAAAAAAAATGGGCGTGGTCATTTAAAAATGGGGCGTGTCAACATGACACAACCCTTTATTTTCACACTGAACATTCCTATCCATATGCACCTTAACCCCAGTAGTACCCCTTATACAGTACCCCCAGTATGCAGTTGTGGTCCCTCTTATGCAGGCCCATAGTAGTGCCCCTTATACAGTATCCCCAGTAGTGGTCCCCCTTATACAGCCACCAATTAGTTCCCCTTACTCAGTGCCCCCAGTAAAGGTCCCCCCAAATGCAGTGCCCTATGTAGTGTTCCCCCTTATGCAGTGCCCCCAGTAGCAGTCCCCACAATGCAGTGCACCCAGTAGTGGTATCCCCTTATGCAGTGCCCTTTATATAGTGACCCCAGTAGTAGTCCCCCCATGCAGTTTTCCCAGTAGTGGTCCCCTTATGCAGGCTCCCAGTAGTGATCCCCCCTATCTAGTGCCCCCTGTAGTGGTCCCCGCAGTGCCCCTAGCAGTAAGCCCCTTATATAGTGCCCCCAGTAGTAGTTCCCCCCCCCAAGTAGTGGTCCCCAGTTGAGGATCCCCCTCCCGATTAAGAGTCCCCCTGTAATAGCCCCCCCCCCAGTAGAGGTCCTCCTAATAATGGTGCCCCCAGTAATAGCCCCCCCAGTAGAGGTCCTCCTAATAATGGTGCCCCCAGTAATAGCCCCCCCAGTAGAGGTCCTCCTAATAATGGTGCCCCCAGTAGTAGCCACCCCCCCGTTATTCCCCCACCCCAGTAGAGGTCCCCCAGTGGTAGCCACCCATGTTGTGTCCCCAGTAGTGCTGACAGGTTTTTAAAAATATATATATATAAACATACTTATCTGAATCCACGCTACTGCTGCTGCTCCTCCAGTCCGCGACGCCGCTCCCGCCGCCGCCCGCCAGTCCTCCCGGCCTGCGCGCTCAGCATAATGGGACAGACGTCATGACGTCATGTCTGTCCCATTACCCACTGCAGGAGCCGGACGGAAGTCCGGCTCTTGCAGTGGGTGCTGCAGCAGTCAATGAGAGTCTATCTGACTCTCATTGGCTGCTGTTTAACACACGCATCGCCACCAGCGCTGGCGGTGATGCGTGTGTTATGCACAGCCTGAGCCCGCCTCCTGGCGCTATTGGGCAAGCGCTCAGGGGGAGGGAACGGGCTCAGGTGTGCAGCACAGGACCGGCGCTGGAAGCCTAGCTCAGGTACTGTATCTGCATAAACAGAATAAGTCAGAATAGTGGAGGCAGAACAGTGTTGCAGTTTGAAGGTCTGAGCTTTGCTTATAGTAATTATTTGTATTATTATTTGCTTCATGTAAGATTTTTGTGTTTATTTGTAACGTACTACTTTAAAATACTTTTTTTGTGGAGCGGGATATACACCCCCATCTTGTCTCCTTTTGTAGTAAAAATCAATCTGATTTTCTCTTGTAGTTTTTTTACAATCCATTCTCTTCAGTGCAAGGCTTATAAAATGCCTGGTTTATAAGTAGGAGGGTTGTTCTTAATTAAAACAAATATTTTCGAACTTTATTTGCATGCATAGTAATCAATGCTGTATGTGATGCAATAGTCAATAGTATTGATTCCTTTTTCAATTGTCTTGATTATTTGCGCAGAATCCCCCATAAATATACTGCCTGGCAAATGGCAATTAACTAGAGTGTGGTTTAACCTATTAAAGGGGTATTTAGTTTCCTGGGTGAACAGAGCAGCCCAGGTGGATCCTACTTTTTCTGTAGATGTATAAGCTCTGTTGTCCTGATAGTTTTTCCTGAAGCTGTAATGAAGCACTATTTGTTGCGCTGTTTTTGTGTTACTATTACCTGTCCTATATTCTCTACATCGGCATCTCCCTTGTCGTCCACCTAACATTTTTGGTTTGAATACTGTCAGAATTTAGGGCCTGATTCAGACCTGCGCGCGAGCGCATAGCGCTTGCAAGTGTGTTGATGGTCGGCTAGTGCGCACGCGCGGTGTGCACAATGCGCTTGCGCGAGCCCCGGAACGAGTGAGAATTTCACTCGCTCTGGGGCTCGCTACAAAATGGGGCCCCCTCCCCATTTTGTAGGCGGGAAGGTGTGGGGGCTGAACAAATGGAGGCGTTCCCGAAGGAAGTTTACTCGGGCCTACCACAAGGGTCTTGTCGCAAGCCCGATGGTCGCGATAATCGCGACCATCGCCAGGCCGCTCGCAAAAGCTGTGGGTGGTCACCTACAGCTATGTGAGCGGCCTGGAGGCGGATTTTTTTTTTTTTATAAATCCGCCCTGATTCAGAGCAAGCGCTCGCAAATAGCAAGTGCCTCTGAATCAGGCCCCTATTCTCCACAAAATCACCTTTGTCATCATCTTTGTGCCCAGATGCAATTTCTAATAAAAGTGGAGCGTTTTCTCTTAGTGTCTCATTTTATTTACGCTTTCCCCACATTGAGGGAGATTTATCAAACCTTCGAAAGAGAACAAGTGGAGGTGTTACCCTTATCAACCAATCAGCTTCTAGCTATCATTTCATAGCATCTAGTACAGTAGATAAATGATACTGTAGATACAGTTGGATTGGTTGCTATGAGCAACACCTCCAATAGCTTGATAAATCTCCCCCTTAACTCAAAACAATACTCAGTAACATTACAAGTACATTTTCATAATCTTGTAGACAATGGTTTGATCATTTGTACTTCAGTTGGCGACACTCTGCGTGAGCTGCCATTACATCATAAGGGTGAGGCTAAAATATTGCTGGCAATAATGGAGATTTGGGCTATTTGCACACGTTGTATTTCGACTGCGGTGATCCTACAGACTGGGAGTTTCTTTGTGGCCGATGTAATAGCTAACAGAAAGAGGATAGCAGAAAGACTAAGCTCAACCCATTGGTGCAATGTATGGCAAGCAGATACTACTCGTAGTACACCAATATAGGCACAGCTAGAGTCTGTAACAGAGCCTAATGTTGGGTATATTATTAGTTAGATCAATATATATTAGAACGATATATCGCGAGTGCATAGGCGGTGGTGTACACCCGATACGTCTGTGAATGACGTAGTTCACAGACATATCAGGTCAGCCCTAGAGCACAGATGATGCAGAGGCATGTACTGTACTAGAGCTAGGGTCTGTTGCAGACCAAAGCTTTGTTACAAACCAAAGCCATAGAGCTGAAGTCATAGTGGAAGGATCTGGACACTACAACCTAGCAAAGTATATTTACTAGTAACATTCTGTTATGGAAATCCTGGATCTAAAGCATGTGATATGTTGGTGGACATCACATCTAAAAACATAAAAGTAACATTAATCACACATTGGGTGTGAGGAATCATGGTTTTGTTTGTGTGGGCACAGGGACAGGGACCAGTGGTCTGAATTGATGGGGCTGACATGAGTGATGACTGTGTATGTGGTGCTTAAACTGTAAGTCCTTAATTAAACTGGACTGGGACCGGTATTGGAGCCGGACTGGAACCAGGAGGTAATTGGATTGGAGTAGTACTGAAGCCACACTGGAATCATTAGATGACTGGATTGATTATACTGTAATTATGGGAGATTCAGTCATATGCAACTCTCTGAATTGTAATGATGGGAAACAGTCGGGAAGCCGGCGGACGGAATGCCGACCGCTGGCTTCCCGACTGCTAAATCCTGGCAAAGGCTAAATGACAGGCGTCGAAATCTCGATGCCTAGCATTTTACCTACGCCGGGAGACCGGCGCCCGGCATCCAGATGGAAGGGATGCCGGGCACGGACAGCCGCGTGGGGGGGAGGGTTAGGTTTAGGGCTCCCGGGGGGGACTTCAGTGTTAGACACCCCCCAGGAGGCTAGGGAAAGGGGGGTTAGGGTTAGGCACCCCCGGGGGAGGTTAGGGTTAGGCACCCCCGGGGGACTTAGGTTTAGGTGGCAGGGAAGGGGGGGTTAGGTTTAGGCACTTAGAGGGGGGATTAGGGTTAGGCACTTGGGGGGGAAGTTAGGGTTAGGCACCCCTAAGGGAGGGTTAGGGTTACGGGGTAGAATAGGTTAGTTTATACTTACCTTCCGACGTTCGGGATTTCCACCTGTGTTGGGCTGCCGCTGCGGGGATTTGAACTGCCGGCCATGCGGTAAATCATACCAAATCCGTTATGAGGTTATGTCATGGGCATGAAGGCAGATTTGTGGACTATGCTGAGGGGAGCATTTGCAGAAATCCATCTGATTTCAGATGGATCTCTTGCACTAGGAATAGAGGGCCTGTTGTACGTAATTTCTATAAACATCCAATGTTTAACGATCTGCGTATGCGCAGAAGCCACACTGTGCATATGCAGATCTTGTCCTGTGACGTTAGTCTCAGTGCCCCAAAATCCGCAGTCTGACATGCTGCTGGCATTTGGGGGTGGTGATGAGTAGCATTCTAGAAAACGGGTGTGTCGGCCCCAAGTTCTGGGCGCGCCGAAGCCAGTTGACTACATCCTTGGACGCAGCTTCACTGGCCCTGGCAGTGTGATTTTGCCAGACATCCTGAGTAAACTGAGGGTTACTCAGATGTCCGATGTTCACGCAGTTGATCCGATGCTGAATCTTTGGATGCAGCAGCAGATCAGAGAGCCCGGCAGTGTACATCTTAAGATGCCTCCTGTGGCTTTTGTATCGTTTTGTGGCAGAATTAGGGAACATCTCTGAATCAGGTGCAGAGTTTGGTGCAATGAGTGCTGACCGCTGAGCTCTGTCATAAATGAATAGGGGCAGTGCGGCCACATAGGTGCAGGCATATGGCAAAGATCAGTATTTATCTCCATGCACACAATGAATCAGACGCTAAATGAGCACAAGGGGAATTTTAGGCAACAATCATAGATATGATTGTGGCAGAAATGTTTCTCATCTCTTTTTGTCAATGAAATTCTTTGTATCGTTCAGGATTTGTATATACAGAGTCTTCTCATTTTTATTTAATTATGTTTATAATGTCCTGATGCTAAGAAAAGTTCTTTTGTACACCTTATGGTAGGATTATACATCACGAGGCTATGGATCCCAACAATCACAAGACATTTAGCATTGTGTATAAAATCTTTGATTGATCATTTCTGGCATCTTCTGCCTCTTCTATGTGTCTGGGATTGGGAGTTTCCTGCAAAGTAGATAAATGACTAAGAATACAATAATATTTGTTCTTAGGCTTTTTCTTGCACATTAGTGGACCTCTCACACCCCCAATCTGCATGGGTCCTATGCAGTGACTTGAGGTGAGGTAAATGGCTGGGGAGGCACTGGCTAGTATCAGAGCCCTATAGATACATACAGTATATGAACCCGAGGGTTCGTGTGGGCATTATACAAAGGTACAGCAGTACAGGGCCGGATTAAGGTCTGTGGGGGCCCCTTATGCAGTCCCCTGTAGTAATGCCCCTTATGCAGTGCCCCCAGTAGTGGTCCCCCTATGCAGTGTCCCTAGTAGTGCCCCTTATATAGTGTCCCCAGAGCCAGTAGTGGTCCCCCCTATGCAGTGCCCCTTATATAATGCCCCAGTAGTGGTCCCCCTATACAGTGCCCCCATTAGTGCACCTTATATAGTGCCTCCTGACCCAGTAGTGTCCCCCCCTATGCAGTGCCCCTTATATAATGCCCCAGTAGTGGTCCCCCTATACAGTGCCCCCAGTAGTGCCCCCAGACCCAATAGTGGTCCCCCTTATGCAGTGCCCCTTATATAACTCCCTAGTAGTGGTCCCCCTATACAGTGCCCTTAGTAGTGCCCCTTATATAGTGCCCCCAGACCCAGTAGTGGTCCCCCCCATGCAGTGCCCCTTATATAGCGCCCTCAGTAGTCCCCCCTTATGCATTGCCCCCAGAAGTAGTCCCCCCCTATACACTGCCCCCAGTAGTAGCCCACCCCTATTCAGTACCGCCAGTAGTTGTCCTATGCATTGCCCCCACTGCCCCCATGAAGCGGCCCCCCCTATGCAGTGCCCCTTACACACACACACAAAAAAACCCCCACAACTTACCTGAAACCCCGCTCCTGACGCGACCGCCGCTGTCCGCTCCAGCTCCTCTTCTCCTGCAGTATGGGAGAGACGTCAGCGTCATGACATCACTCCCATCATCACCCGGGGGGGGGAGCCGGAAGACGGAGCTCATAAGTGAGCTCCAGCCGGCTCCCTCCGTTGAAGCAGCAGCCAATGAGAGTCTGTGTGACTCTCATCAGCTGCTGTAACAAACACACAGCTGCTGCCAGCGGCTATGTGTTTGTCACTGTGTGGTGTGGCAGCGCTCACTGCGCGGTCAATACTACACTAGTGGCGGGGACACTAGCGGTGGGTGAAGCCATCGGCTGCACCGCTGCTATTGGGGGCCCTTCTGTGAGTGGGGGCCCAGGGATGACCGCCCCTGACGCCCCCCCCCCCCCCCCCTTAATCCGGCCCTGCAGCAGTATATGGTGCTGGAAATTTGGTGTGTTTTGATCAGGGATATGTGCAAAAGGAGGGCAGGGGAAGCAGTGCCTCACCTGCTATACAATTTTTACTCCAGAGTTTTATGATTATGGATTACAATAATACTAAAAAAAATGTTATTATATTTTCTTTAAATTTTACTTATAATTTTTATAGTCAAAACTCCGAAGTATACCTAAGTTTGACAGGAAAGCTCTGCAATGGTTCTATGTCTAGTTTTCCCATGGTCAGAGAAGTGCAAGTTACACAAGCAATAGTGAGCATTGTAACAATAGTAAGAAACCAATCCAAAAACTCCTCCAAAGGCTCCATGCAGGTGATTTCAACTTTCATGTTGTCATTCAACCCACGACCATACAGAGGATGGCTTGGCAGCCATATTACAACCAGTATCCTCCTAGTTCTGCCTGTCACCTCCAGGGCTGCCAAGAGAATTTCTGGGCCCGGATATGTCAACATCCTGCATGAGATGCCCCCACTCAAAGGAGCATGGCATAGCACCCAGCAGCTGGGACTAAAGTATTCACTACTGTATTAGGATGGCGGGACAGTCCCATAATAGCTGCATTTTTAGCATGATGTATTTAGATGCTAAAATGTAACACAGAAAAATTAAAGCGCTACAGCTTTATTTTGTACTAGTAAATAACACATAAACAAAATCTATTTTCTGTCATAGAGATTGATGTATGAAGAATTTAATTTTGACATTACATCAGGTCATCTTATACACACACAGAACCTCATTCAGAGTCGGTCGAAGCGGCCGCACGGTCGTACGCCACCGATGTTCGCTATACTGCGCATGCGTAAAGTTCGCAATGCGCGTGCGCAAACTAGCCGCTACAATCAGAAATTTCTCTCTCCTTGAACACAGCCAGGTCGGTAGTTTGAGTGACAGATTGAGGCGTTTGTGGGTGGTAACAGGGGAAGGTGCTTGAAAACGTACATTTGCATATTCGGCCCTATTCCCGTACGACCGTGCGGCCGCTTCGACCGACTCTGAATGAGGTCCACATTCCGTAGTACATATCCTAACCCACTGCTCCATGCTCCTTCCTCACTATCTACCCATCTGTGTCGCTCCTGTCTGTCTGTCCCTCCCCTTTAGAATGTAAGCTCTCAAGAGCAGGGCCCTCATTCCTCACTGCTTCTCCTCCCCCTACTCATAGTATATTGTACTTCTAACTCTCCAATTGGCACCTAACATTTGGTTGCTTAGGCTCTGCTGCTTGTGTAATGCAGCTTTGTTTATAAACCATGTCCTTGCCTTGTCCTGTATTGTTTTGTATTACTATTAACTGTTTTTCTTGTGTGCTCATTTATGTACTATGTAAGGTGCTGCAGAACCTTTGTGGCACCATATAAATAAAGGATAATAATAATAATCCATCCGCTCATGCAGGCGCGGATTGGCTGTATATTTTACCGGTACGTTTCCCGCTGGGCCGAGGGGACTGTGGGGCCGGTCTGACTGTTGTGCCATCTGTATGAGAGGCGGCTGGCCAGCACATGTCAGCAGCTCGGCTTGGCAGGCCGCTCTGGGGTCCTCTGAGGCACTTGTGGGTGATGCTGGCAGAGACAATGATTCGCAGCAGCAGCAGCAGTGGCCGCGACTAGCTCAGAGCAGCGATGGAGGCTGAGGAGCTGCTCAGGAGGCTTCGGGGCGTGTGCTGGGCCAGGCATGCTGTCGACTCGAACAGGAACAATTCAAGGCAAGTGCTTCCATCCCCCCAAGCCCAATGTCCCCTATCCCAGTGTATCTCTTCTCCAACGCTGTGTCCCCCACCATCTCACTGACCCCTCCATCTCAGTGTCTCCCATACAGCCAGCTCAGTGTCTTCCCCTTCCCTCCCTAACCAGCCCACTGCCCCCCACCTAGGACCACCCAGCCAGCCTAGGCACAGTGTCCCCCAGTTCAGCCCAGGATCCCCCCTTCTCCAGCCTACCTTTCCCTCTCTCAACCCCAGCTCATTGCCCTCCTTCCCATCCAGCCCTCTGTCTCATTGCACTTTCCCCCCATTCAGCCCAGTGTCCCCCTCATATATCACCCCCCCGGCTTTCCCACCTCATTTAGCATTCAGTCCAGTGTCCTCCTTCCCAAGTCTCTACATCCCTAACTGGGAACAATGCAGCCACCACTTAACACCCCACATCATCATTAGGGTAGCCCCCTCCACTGAAACCCTGGGGGGTTGGCACAGAGAGAAGTAGGGGGGTAACAGAGGAGATGGTGTCGGGGGATATAAGGGAGATGGAACTGGAGAGATACACAGGGGGATGATGCAGGAGAGACACAGGTAGGACCACTGGTAGGATTAGAGAAAAAGGGGGGACAGTAATCTTCAGTAAAAGATGCAAATTAAAAAAACAAACTGATATAAAAGGTAACAAATTAGCAAATATATTTTATTAATATAAAATTATTTAATCACGGAAACTCCCATTTTGCCATGCACCAAAACTCATGTTACTATGTATTATTTGATTTAACCTCTGTTTCATGTTGATGACATTGGCTTTATTCCTGCGCAAACAGGCGGCTTCCAGACCATGTGATCTCCTTCATGAATAATGGATACCGACTCAAGATACTGCCTGTCCAGGAAAGATCAATTTCTTTAGTTCCCCGTTGCAGAGCAATCATATAAGTAAGAAATACCCATTCACATGCTGGCTGTGTATATTCATTGGAGAGGGAGACTTAGGGTATGGCTATCAGCATGACGAAAATGGGGGGCAGTGGCTTGCGGACATGGCACTTGACACGAGGCCTCGCCCCCTGCAACAAGGCCACACCCACCTTTCGGGCGTGCATCAATGCGCACATAGGGCCACTTTTGTGATTTTTTTTCCAGGGCCACTTTAAATTCCCTATCCGCCCCTGCGCTCATGAAAGTCGCACAGCCAGAATCAGTAGCAGAGCCAGAGATTCAGTACACAGCAAATCCAAAGAGCATAAGTCAGAGAGCAAGGATATGGGACACAATAACCTAGCTAAGCCTATGTAATGTACCTTTTGGCAACCTTGTTGCAGAAAGACTGTATTTAACCTGCACAGCGGATGTCTGCATACCTGAAAAGATAAAAGTAACTTCTGTTGTCAGTAGTGCTCCTGTGACCAGGCCCGCTGAGAGTCGCAGCGGGCCCGGGTAATAGGGGCGTGGCCTAATCGCTGGAGGCATGGCCACGCCCCCTTCCGGGGAAAAAATAGATTTGCAGGCTTAGGAGACCGCTGTGTGCTGGGCTGCTGTGAGGGAGGGGAAGCGGCGCCGGACCCGGGCCCCTCAGGAAGCCCGGGCCCTGGTAATCTGTACCTGCCCCCCCCCACCTCGGTGCCCCTGCCTGTGACAAAGACCAAAAGCTACTTTCACAAAAAAGTCAGGGAGATATCTGCTAGCTAGTCATTTTAATGACTGGGCTTGATGGCATACATTAAGCAAATCTGAGACCCTGATGGACAGGCGGGATGTGGTTATTACCCAGACCTCAGGGATTCCGATGTTCAGAATGCCGGTGCCGGAATACCGAATGTAAGTAGCGGGGTTAGAGGGAGGGTTAGTGATAGTGGTTAGGGACTAGGGAGAGGGTTAGTGTTAGGCACTAAGGGGGAGGGTTAGGTTTAGGGTGCAGGGAGGGGGAGGTTAGGTTTAGGCACTAGGGGGGAGGTTAGGGGAGGGAGAAGGGGATTCTGACTGCCGGGATACCGAGCGCCGGCATCCTGTACCCAACCCCGACAGACTGCAGCAGAACTGTAACAGTGTTGTTAGAAAATGAGCGTCACGGTCAATTATCATCTGATCAGATTATTTTTGGACACCTTGGGAAAATGTGGTCAGAAGATGTTCTTTATGAGCCTCATTATCCGTTTGAAGTGATTTGGACCCATGACCTTATCATCACATGAGCAGATCTTAATTTATTTGTCCACCCACTTGTGTGACCAAATTGAGCGATGGTCCTACTACTTGACAGAGCCATAAAGTGTGTTACATTCATCAGAATAACATAATTATTGTTAAATGTGGGCTGATTCAGAGATGGATGGAATTGCAGAGCCTCACACAAGTGACTGTGAAATTCCATCCATCTCCTCGAATGCAAATCTAGTGAAGGTGTCTTTAGGAAACAGACACCTCCTTGCTGCATGTGCGTGGTGCCAGTGCTGCGGGTCATCCGTCGCAATTGCTGTCCCTCTGGCCAGGATGTGGTAGCTGAAGCTTACTGCAGCCTGACTGGGTCCTGGCAGCTTGTGAGGCCAGGAAGTCTGAGTTCATGGACGCAGACCCTGGCCTCAGCACTCCCAGAAAATGGGGGCGACATGTTCTCATTTCTGGAAATGCAGGACGCCCCCGCGCCGCTTCCTTAAATACTTCTGCCTGTCAATCAGGCAGAGGCTTGCGGGAACTCCATGCGGTATAGCAGGACCCGTTTTATAGCTTTATTGTTTATGTTTATAAAGATTTTATAGGTGATCCACCTATATTACCGTATCTGAACAGGCCCAGTGACATTGGGGCATAAGGGGGACACTTGTACTGGGCCCTGAGATTCTGAGTCCAGTTCATGAGTCCCCCTTGCCTGTGCTGCTGCAGTATGTTCATCAAGACACAGGCAGAAAGAAAAAGCCCAGCGGCAGGCTCATTAAAGGTTTTTTTCTGCTGGCGCTGCACGTGTGGTATCATGATATTGTACCATTTGGTCAGAGCTGAGCTGTCCGCGAAGAGGGGCAGCAGGTGGTAAGTGTGGGGTAGGCTGCAGAGACACAGGTAGGGCTGCAGAGACACAGGTCGGGTGGCGGTTAGGAGGTTGCAGATGAAGTGTCACAGGGGATGGAGCTTAAGACATGGTTCCGGGGAGACAAAGAGGGATGGACCGAAGAAACAAGATGATGGGGCTCAGAGATAAAGGGGTAGAATGATGCTGTAAGACAGGGGTATAAGATTTAAGACACTGTGGGATGAGGCTGAGATACATAAAGGAGGTGAGGTTGAAATACACAGAAGGATGAGGCTGAGAGACAGGGGGTGAGACATGGCAGGGTTGGGTGAGAGACACAGGCTAGGTGAGCCGATGGCTGGAGATGGGGAGAAGTCGGAGGGATGAGGTTGGTGACACAGAGATGGTGCTGAAGAGACACAAGGTTGGTTATGGAGAGACACAGGCAAGGTTGAGACTAGAGAGAGATGAGGGGATAAGGCTGAGAGATACAGGTGGGAATGAGCCAATGGGTGACCGGCCTGCACCTTCCCAGGAGGGGTGGGGGGCCCCAAAAACATGAATGTGCTGGGCCCCAAGATATCTGCTGACAGCCCTGTATCTGAAATAGTCTCCATATAATTTTATAATTACAGCATATACACTTGAACCTGACACGTTAAAAGGAAACAATCTATTTAAGTATTCTCCAGTTGATGAGATGATTTGCAATGTGTTGTTTTTATGTTGCATATGCTAAAGTTGTGTCTCTATGCTATCTACAGTACTTGTGTGATGGAGATTTCAGTCAAGTACAGTATGTATCATATGACTTTGAAAAAATGGTAGCTTGACACTTACATCGCTCTTCCTTGCTTATTTACTGCATCAGGACATGCAGAAAGTCAGAGCCATGCTTCGGTAGGTGTTTGCATTGTAACTTAGTTAACTATGGGCTTGATTCAGAGTTGTCTACGCTATGCTGATATTTTTATGCAGTTGGCCAATGTTTTTCATTAGAGCCAGGGCCGTAAGTAGAGGTGTGTGACCGATGCCGCCACACAGAGCACAGGGTTCTGCGGGCAACACCGTCGCCGCCCCACATCACTTGTTTCTGGCTAGCAGGGTGCCTGGAATGGATCATGCAGCCAGGATCACAGTTTGTGGGTAATAACGGGTGGTAATGGAGGGGTTGTTACAAAAACGTGGGCATGTCGCAAACGTTTCATAGGCATGTCGGATACAGTACGTAATTTTATTGGTGGTGGCGTCTTAGTTCCGGTAGCCATTCTGCGGGACCATAGGCTAACTCGACGGATGTGCTGCCTTTGCTGTGACATTTTTCACAGATACTGCAACTTTTTACACAAATGTTTGGCTTTGCAAAGCTGCAGGTGAGCGGCTCAATACATCTCCCGGCGGCTATGACATTTGCATATTTTTGCATTGCAGCTGCGTAAATAGTGTGACACAGTTAGGTTAGGGGGTCCCTCTCCTGGGTAGAGGACTCCTTCCTTACACCCACACACAGCAGCAGGGAAGCAGCACACAAGTCTGGATGCAAGTACAAGCTGGTCGGCGCCAGTCTTTATTGTACAATGTCAGAAACATAAAGAAAACATAAATATAAATCCTAGCCCTGTCGGGGCACTAACTTCACAGGTAGTTCCCTCACTACCAGAACCTGGCAGGGCCTAATACCCTTGCCAGCAACAAAGCACAGCACAACACTCACAGTTAGGTTTCCAAGTGTCTCTGAGCAAACTTTGTAATTGACCTGTCCCACTCTTTCTAAGATTTCAAAGGGCCCTTGCCATTTAGCC
The DNA here is from genome assembly GCA_031769625.1 of Taudactylus pleione. NCBI lineage: Eukaryota > Metazoa > Chordata > Amphibia > Anura > Myobatrachidae > Taudactylus > Taudactylus pleione. The sequence continues at coordinate 12,276,334 of JAUIMM010000064.1, read as the reverse complement.
AAAAGTTTATTTTCCACAGTGGGAACCAACACTAACAAAAGCAAAGCTGCGTAACCGAGTATTACAGTTGTATACCCTCTGCTGTGCCTGTTGAGCCTGTTTCAGGTGTCTCTCACTATCGGAACCTCTATAATAGGCAATGGAACTATTAGTTGTTCCACAACATCTTCCCCCTTCTTAGTCACCTGATATAACAAATCCTGACACATTACCATGTGGGGATAGGACAAAGGACTATCAGGGTCTATGGGTTTACCATCAACTACTTTTACATTCTCCCTGGCTTTTACCAAAGTAGGGTCATTCAACTGCTCCATGGCAAAGACCTCTCTTCTGACCTCTAAATCAGGCAGATGACCCACTGGCCCAACAACACTTCCCACCTCAATGGGGGGTACATCAGTTGGCGGGCCACCGTCACGCTCCGCATTCTCTAGTTCGCCAACCATAGTAGGAAAAGGGAATAACTCTGACTCAGAAGAAACTCCCTCCTCCACTATATCGACAACCTTCTCAAGTGGACCGGGGTTGTTCACTTCTGGAACAAAACGGCTTTCCCACAATTTCCAGAAGTGAGCAAAGTCTCTCCCCAATATTGCATCGTACATCAGACCAGGCACCAAACCCACAGAAACTATAGCAGAGCCACATGGTGTCTCGATGTTCACCTCGGCCGTAACATAATATCGAGTATCCCCATGTATGCAGGTCACACCAACAGTTTTCCCTGTATGCCTCAAGGGGTTCACCAGCTCAGCTTTTATAAGTGTCACCAAGCTACCAGAGTCTAACAGTGCCTCTACTCGGTTGCCATCTACAGTGAGTACACACATGTGCTTATCAGTCTCAGCCTGCCGGTCAGCCGTACAGGCTGTCTGTGCAAAGAAAGACCCCCTGCGGTAAACATGAGCAGTATCACATTGCATAGGTTCAGTTGTAAGTGAACAATTAGCGGAAATATGGCCGAAGTCACCACACCGGAAACACTGAATCATATTAATGTCTAGTCGTTTACGGGGCAAGAACCTTCCTGGCCTGGCAGGCCTGTCTCCAGGTTCTACACCCTCAGTCTTAGGTACATCCCACCGCCCAGCACCCTTCTCCCCTGGAACAGTCTTACCAGTGTCTGTGGGAGTTCGCCAGTGCGCCATCGGGGCTTGGTGGGGCATACTCCTCAGCCGCCACGTACCTCTCCACTAGCTCGACCAACTGGTCCACGGTCTTAGGGTCTGCATGGCTCACCCACTTGCGCAGAGTCGCGGTTAATGATCACAGGTACCGGTCCATCACGACCCTTTCCACGATCTGTGGTCCCGTCAGCGTCTCGGGCTGTAGCCATTTTGAGGACAGATGGACGAGGTCATGCATCTGTGAACGTGGAGGCTTGTCCATATGGAACTCCCAGCGGTGGACCCGTTGGGCACGAACAAAGGTGGTGACTCCCAAGCGAGTTAGGATCTTCTGTTTTAGTTTTTTATAGTCCTTGGCATCAGCCAGGCATAAGTCGAAATATGCTTTTTGTGGCTCCCCAGACAAAAAAGGTGCCACCAGACTTGCCCACTGCTCCTTGGGCCAACTCTCCCTTTCGGCCGTTCTTTCAAATGCGGCGAGATAGGCCTCCACATCATCGCCCGAAGTCATCTTTTGGAGGAAGTGACTGGCTCGTACGGAGTGAGTGGTGGTGGGAGGACCAGTATTAACATCTCTGGGCCGGGCGTCCAGGTGCTGTACAACCTCTCTTATGGCCTGGCTGTTTTCCTCAATGGCGACCTGTTGAAGTCTGTTAGTCTCCTGCTGAGCTGCTGTAGCTTCCTGCTGAGCCCTGGTAGATTCCTGCTGAGCTGCTGTAGCTTGGAGCAAGGCCTTAATAATGTCCTCCATTTTGTCCTGGGGTGTCGGTTGGAAGCTGAACCTTGCCTCTCTAAGCATTGGCTGACGCCTCCTCTATGGGACTCCAAGGACACAGCGTTATTTCCACACTCACAAATTGGGTGTCTGTCCCTTTCATTTTTAAACGGAAAGTTTTCCTCTTGCTGCAACTTCAGTGTGTGTGGGTGCCTGCATTCTCCACCATATTGTGACACAGTTAGGTTAGGGGGTCCCTCTCCTGGGTAGAGGACTCATTCCTTACACACACACACAGCAGCAGGGAAGCAGCACACCAGTCTGGATGCAAGTACAAGCTGGTCGGCGCCAGTCTTTATTGTACAATGTCAGAAACATAAAGAAAACATAAATATAAATCCTAGCCCTGTCGGGGCACTAACTTCACAGGTAGTTCCCTCACTACCAGATCCTGGCAGGGCCTAATACCCTCGCCAGCAACAAAGCATAGCACAACACTCACAGTTAGGTTTCCAAGTGTCTCTGAGCAAACTCCCTGTCTGCTCTCCCAGGTGAGACAATCAGCCCTCAACACACTAGGCTTATATTGGCCACTCTCAGGTGGAAAACTAACAAGCCTGATACCAGGCTGCGAGAACCAAAACCTGGAGTGGCCGTGGGTGGAGCCCTCCCTCTCCTCTCACCCACAACCCTCAGGTCCCAAACCGGCTTTTCAAAAAGCCGAAACTCAAGCCTGCTACACTGCAGACTTTCTCCTGGGGATTTTAAACACATAGAACAGGAATCTGGGATAAATGTCCCTGCCACAGACCACTTTACCAGTGATCCTATCACATATCCCCCCCCTTTGTTTCGACCTATGGGGTGGAACAACTGAAGCCCCCAAACAATGAACGCGTGACAACGCGTCTGCTTTAAACAACAGGCCCCCTGGCCTGTGTTCCACTGAAAATTTAAAAGTTTGTAACGCCAAGAACCATCTCGTATTACTGTCCTTACTTTCGGACATCCACTTTATGGCCAACGCCTCCTTCTCCACTGTGGCATCGGGTAGGCATCGAATTCTGAAACACTGTTCAACCTTCGGAAGTCATTGCAGAAACGCACACTCCCGTCGGGCTTTGGAATCAACACAATGGGACTTTGACCATTCACTGTGTGATACTTCAATAACCCCTAACTCTAGCATATTGTTAATTTCTTTCGACACCGATGCTCTTGGTGCTTCTGGTAACCTATAGGGCTTTAGATTAACTTTAACCCCTGGGTCAGTGATGATGTCATGTTTAACGACCGAGGTTTTCCCAGGTACGTCAGAGAACAGCACCCTATTTCTGACCAGAAACTCCTTGACCTCTCGTTGTTGAATTGCCGACAGGGTTTTTGCCACTGTCACTTCGGGAACTAAGGGCCCGGGATTTACTGGAGGGACTCGGACGGCCGACAGTACCGTTCTATCTTTCCAGGGCTTTAACAGATTTATATGGTATATCTGTTCCGGCTTTCTTTTCCCCGGCTGGTAAACTTTGTAATTGACCTGTCCCACTCTTTCTAAGATTTCAAAGGGTCCTTGCCATTTAGGCAAAAGTTTATTTTCCACAGTGGGAACCAACACTAACACTCTGTCCCCAGGAGCAAAGCTGCGTAACCGAGTATTACGGTTGTATACCCTCTGCTGTGCCTGTTGAGCCTGTTTCAGGTGCTCTCTCACTATCGGCACCTCTATAATAGGCAATGGAACTATTAGTTGTTCCACAACATCTTCCCCCTTCTTAGTCACCTGATATAACAAATCCTGACACATTACCATGTGGGGATAGGACAAAGGACTATCAGGGTCTATGGGTTTACCATCAACTACTTTTACATTCTCCCTGGCTTTTACCAAAGTAGGGTCATTCAACTGCTCCACGGCAAAGACCTCTCTTCTGACCTCTAAATCAGGCAGATGACCCACTGGCCCAACAACACTTCCCACCTCAATGGGGGGTACATCAGTTGGCGGGCCACCGTCACGCTCCGCATTCTCTAGTTCGCCAACCATAGTAGGAAAAGGGAATAACTCTGACTCAGAAGAAACTCCCTCCTCCACTATATCGACAACCTTCTCAAGTGGACCGGGGTTGTTCACTTCTGGAACAAAACGGCTTTCCCACAATTTCCAGAAGTGAGCAAAGTCTCTCCCCAATATTGCATCGTACATCAGACCAGGCACCAAACCCACAGAAACTATAGCAGAGCCACATGGTGTCTCGATGTTCACCTCGGCCGTAACATAATATCGAGTATCCCCATGTATGCAGGTCACACCAACAGTTTTCCCTGTATGCCTCAAGGGGTTCACCTGCTCAGCTTTTATAAGTGTCACCAAGCTACCAGAGTCTAACAGTGCCTCTACTCGGTTGCCATCTACAGTGAGTACACACATGTGCTTATCAGTCTCAGCCTGCCGGTCAGCCGTACAGGCTGTCTGTGCAAAGAAAGACCCCCTGCGGTAGACATGAGCAGTATCACATTGCATAGGTTCAGTTGTAAGTGAACAATTAGCGGAAATATGTCCAAAGTCACCACACCGGAAACACTGAATCATATTAATGTCTAGTCGTTTACGGGGCAAGAACCTTCCTGGCCTGGCAGGCCTGTCTCCAGGTTCTACACCCTCAGTCTTAGGTACATCCCACCGCCCAGCACCCTTCTCCCCTGGAACAATCTTACCAGTGTCTGTGGGAGTTAGCCAGTGCGCCATCGGGGCTTGGTGGGGCATACTCCTCAGCTCCTCAGCCGCCACGTACCTCTCCACTAGCTCGACCAACTGGTCCGTGGTCTTAGGGTCTGCATGGCTCACCCACTTGCGCAGAGTCGCGGGTAATGATCGCAGGTACCGGTCCATCACGACCCTTTCCACGATCTGTGGTCCCGTCAGCGTCTCGGGCTGTAGCCATTTTGAGGACAGATGGACGAGGTCATACATCTGTGAACGTGGAGGCTTGTCCATATGGAACTCCCAGCGGTGGACCCGTTGGGCACGAACAAAGGTGGTGACTCCCAAGCGAGTTAGGATCTCCTGTTTCAGTTTTTTATAGTCCTTGGCATCAGCCAGGCATAAGTCGAAATATGCTTTTTGTGGCTCCCCAGACAAAAAAGGTGCCACCAGACTTGCCCACTGCTCCTTGGGCCAACTCTCCCTTTCGGCCGTTCTTTCAAATGCGGCGAGATAGACCTCCACATCATCGCCCGAAGTCATCTTTTGGAGGAAGTGACTGGCTCGTACGGAGTGAGTGGTGGTGGGAGGACCAGTATTAACATCTCTGGGCCGGGCGACCAGGTGCTGTACAACCTCTCTTATGGCCTGGCTGTTTTCCTCAATGGCGACCTGTTGAAGTCTGTTAGTCTCCTGCTGAGCTGCTGTAGCTTCCTGCTGAGCCCTGGTAGATTCCTGCTGAGCTGCTGTAGCTTGGAGCAAGGCCTTAATAATGTCCTCCATTTTGTCCTGGGGTGTAGGTTGGCAGCTGAACCTTGCCTCTCTAAGCATTGGCTGACGCCTCCTCTATGGGACTCCAAGGACACAGCGTTATTTCCACACTCACAAATTGGGTGTCTGTCCCTTTAATTTTTAAACGGAAAGTTTTCCTCTTGCTGCAACTTCAGTGTGTGTGGGTGCCCGCATTCTCCACCATATTGTGACACAGTTAGGTTAGGGGGTCCCTCTCCTGGGTAGAGGACTCCTTCCTTACACACACACACAGCAGCAGGGAAGCAGCACACCAGTCTGGATGCAAGTACAAGCTGGTCGGCGCCAGTCTTTATTGTACAATGTCAGAAACATAAAGAAAACATAAATATAAATCCTAGCCCTGTCGGGGCACTAACTTCACAGGTAGTTCCCTCACTACCAGAACCTGGCAGGGCCTAATACCCTCGCCAGCAACAAAGCACAGCACAACACTCACAGTTAGGTTTCCAAGTGTCTCTGAGCAAACTCCCTGTCTGCTCTCCCAGGTGAGACAATCAGCCCTCAACACACTAGGCTTATATTGGCCACTCTCAGGTGGAAAACTAACAAGCCTGATAACAGGCTGCGAGAACCAAAACCTGGAGTGGCCGTGGGTGGAGCCCTCCCTCTCCTCTCACCCACAACCCTCAGGTCCCAAACCGGCTTTTCAAAAAGCCGAAACTCAAGCCTGCTACACTGCAGACTTTCTCCTGGGGATTTTAAACACATAGGACAGGAATCTGGGATAAATGTCCCTGCCACAGACCACTTTACCAGTGATCCTATCACAATAGTCATAGTCATTATGGGATTACTGTACACCTCTGCATCTGGCCCTATGTTGCTACATTCTGCAAAGCAGCTAACCAATGCTCCTGCAGAGTAGATGATAAAAACAGCAGAAATTTTAATAATCACTTTTTAAACTCACCTTATTATCTATTACAGGGTTTGAATGAAAAAATAAGAGTGAAAAACTCCTTATATCCATGTAAACAGCAGCATCAGAGGCAAATTTATAATGGGTGCAGGGTGTGCGGTCTAAGGGGGCCCGCACCGTACACCATGCACCCATACTTTCTATTCATACTTACCTCTCCGATGTCCCACGGAGTAGCACTACTGAAAACGCTTGGAAAATGGCTGACGTGGCCATTCTCCTAGCGTCTAGCTCATGCGCAGTAGGAAGTTGGGCACACTGTACAGCCCAGAGTCTACTGCTGCTATCAGTTCACTGACGGCAGCCAGGGAGAGAGGGGAGGGGGACCGGACATGGAGTGAACATGGGCCCTCTCCTCTCTTAATATGCCCCTGAGCAGCATGCTGTGTAAACAGATAAATAATGATTAGTACTGACCAAAACGGTAAAGTTGGGTTACCCTTAATAATTAGATTAATGCCTGCAATTCTCTACAAACCGCTATACAATGTCCTTCATAGTGATTGATGTTCCAGAGTTACTTCTTGGACATATTCATTAGAATGTGCTCTTTATCTCTTTAATCCAATGGTTTAGCTTTGCATGGGGTTCAGTATATGCTACTTTGGGCCTGCTTCAGAGGGGGATGCAGTTGCAGCCGTGGTTGCGGATTCGCAACGACGGTACTATGCAAATGCTAGTTTCAGCCTCTCCTTGTGCACTAGTGTGTGCCAGACTGTGCAATCTTTGAGGCCAGTGGTGGGCTGGGCCGTGGGGAAGGGTGCCATCTGCCCCCCGGGCCAGTACAATTCTAGTGTTTCCGGGCCGCAAGGCTGCGGAAGGCACTGGCAGGCAGGCAGAGGATGCGATGTTCTGGCTCCCGTGCTGCTGCCCAGAGAGAGATCCGATTCAAGTAACAGGGGCTAAAATAAATAGGCTGCCCCCATATCAGGCTACAAACAGATGGCCACTGTCGACCAATGGGGAGCCAGGTTTCACTACCCCTAATTTCAAGAGGCTTGAGAATGTAAAAGGGGGCGTGGCCTATCGGGGGAGTGGGAAGAGCCTAAGAGGAGCTGAATGATAAAATACATTTTTTATCACACCCATGGAGGAGAGAGGGCAGCGATGAGGAGTGCCTGCTTCATGTCTTCTACACCCATACCAGGTAAGTGGAGGGTGGAGTGGGGCATATATATGTAGTGTGTCACAGTGGCATAAACTTTGCGTTGTTTTGTTATTCAAAATATGTGTGTGACTGTATGTCTGTGTGTCTGTGTGTGTGTGTGTGTGTATGTATGTATACTTCAAAATGTCTTCAAAATGACTTCAAAATGTCTTCTTCGTCCACATGTTATATATATCTATATATACATAAAATGTGGTCGAAGAAGACATTTTGAAGTGGGTGAATGGAAATATCAGGGGGGCTTTACTTAGGTAGGCCCAAATCCTGAGCCCCCTGATATTTCCATACCCCCACTTCCTCCTAAACACAGCACACCTTCCTTCACAGTCACAGCACACCACACCACACACCATAGCTCATAGCATACTTCACACCACAGCACACTGCCCACCTCACCCTGCTGTGATCTGGTGACTGCGGTCGCTGCGCTCCCTTCCCTGGGCCCTTCCCCAATCTTTCTCCTTGGTGGCACTGGCATTTTGAATTCAGCACCAGCTGTGAACAAATGACAGCTCGCGGACCAGCAGCCAATTAGGGGCTGCCAGTCCATTAACAGTGATTGGCTCACGGCCGGAGCCAAATTTAAACATGCAGCTGCTTGGTGACCGGCGCTGTGACAGTGATAGTCCCAGCGCCGGCCTCCCCTGATTGGCTCCCTCTCCGCGAGCCATGATTGATTCGCAGCCGGAGATAAATTTAAACAAGCAGAGAGCAACGCTTGTTGACCGGCATTGGGACTATATATATACATATTTGACAGAAGGTGGAAAACAAGCGCCTTATAGTGTAATAAATTCAAAGTCATTGAAATAAAAAAGGTAATTATTATGTGTACCATATAGGTTAAAAAATCAGGCATGTAGTAGTTTACTTTGTCATCAGTCCGTGGTACACACCCCCAACATTATTGTCATGCCCATTTTTAAAATTGCATTCGCCGGTAGAAAAGCTGGGCCACTTGCTCTGGTTTGCCCCCCAGGCTGAAAGTTGCCAGCCCCTGTTTGCGGCACCCACTTTAAATAACCGTGGACTGTGCAACTCTGCCGGTGCTTCTGGACACTCCACAATCGGCACACCATCACGTCCACCATCAACACTTACGCCAGCCTATGGCTGGCGCAGTGTCTCCTTCCAAACTCTGGCTAAACATGGCCTCTGTGGCTGTGCTCTGTCTGCAGCAGTGTTCACAGACACTTCCGTGACACTCCTATAACACGCCCATGAGGTGGCCTTTTCTTGTGTTCACTTCAGGCCTCCTACCAGGAATGCCCATGGCTTTGCCTCGCCAGTACTACTGTCAGCCATGCTTGCTGACATTCTGCCTGGCAGTGTGGGGCGTGGCATGTCATGGGTGGTGTATGGCCAGGGTCATTTCCTGTCATTAGGGCGGAGTCACCACGCAATTGCGTCATCGTGGCCCTGCCCCCACTACACCATGCCAAGATGACTTGCCTGCTTTTCCCTGCGGCCAGGAGCACCACCAGATTTTCTGAAGCCTCCCTGCCATTTCGGGAGAGTAAGCATGTATGATGCCAGCACATCTGTACGCAACAGCGGACTCTGCGTGCACTAAAGTGAATGCATGCGCAGAGGGGATTTCAGGACTGCAGTGGCAAATAATTGCTCAGCTATGCAAATATCTGCATCCACCACTGAGTCAGGCCCTACGTCTGAACCAAACAGATCATAGCTGACTAGAAGCTAATACTTGTTTGCCAACCTACTGATATCAGATTAAAGGCAGACTTGCCTCCCATCTCCAATTAATTCATGTAAAGCCATACATAGATGAACCAACATCCACACCTTATTCTAAACAGGGAAACTAAAAATCAGTTAGTGAGTCAGAAGCTGAGGCCTGAATGCAGCATTCCACAGTATAAATATCAAGCATTGTATTGCTCAGGAATGCAGCATCTTGAAGTCTAAAATTAAAGAGTAGAGGAGCCTCTCGGGTTACCAGAAACAAGACGCCATTGTGACTCCCATTGGGCTTTGGAGTAATGGAGTGAAGTGTCACTTTTTAGGGATGGTTAAACCTTGTGGGCAGATTTACTCACAAGAGAGGAAATAAATAGTTTTAATAACACTGGGTACCACCGTATATATGTGTGCTTTATTTTGACTTTATTTTTTCTGTAAATGTTCACTGAACATATGAGCTTTGTCATTCTGCTGTGAAAGTGATTTCATCTATATATTTGCATTTATTAGCATGAATGCCAGCTCCTATTAGCATGAATGAGCTCGCAAGTTGGATTGTAACCTTTCTACCTATTCAGCACTATGGAATGTGTCTGGTACTTTTTAACTAAAATTACTTATGGAAAGTGCCCACAATGACCAGAATTGCAGTATCCGAAAATGACACTGATTGCCTACTACTCTGATTGCTTACTACTCTGATTGCTTACTACTCTGATTGCCTACTACACTGCTTGCCTACTACTCTGATTGCCTACTACTCTGATTGCCTACTACACTGCTTGCCTACTACTCTGATTGCCTACTACACTGATTGCCTACTACTCTGCCTACTACTCTGATTGCCTACTACTCTGACTGTCAGACAATGCCCAAACTTCGGTGTATTCATGCTGATTTGCATCATTAAGGCCCATGCCCATTACATTAAGCCATGAGTTGCAGCATTAGCACTTTGGACCTCCCACTCCAAGATCTTTCTACATCAAAATAGGTAAATATTCAGAAAATGTGATGTACTACTTTTTCATAGTTTTTGCATCTCTGACATTTGGCTACAATTATTTTATACATAAAACAAGACCACAGACCTGGCACAAAACAATTACTCTATAGATCAGGTTGGGTAGCTTGTGCCGTTTTAAGCTAGTGGGTTTAAGTGCAAGGCCCATTAGCAACCCCCCCACTCGTGGACCCAATGTGACAGTAGGGGGAGGTGGAGCAGCACAGGAGCCTTTTAGGTCCACTACCTACTGTCTCTAGATCAATTCCAGGTGTAGGAAGAGATAGCTGGAGTGACAGTTTGATCATCGGAGGCGGAGCCAAAAACAGCACTGATCCTTTCTCCTCATGAAGATGGTCAGTGCAGGGTGGGTGGCATGGTATGGGTATGGGAGCTGGCTGGGATGGGACGGAGCGACAGGGATGGAGAGTCAGGGCGGAGCCATGACGGAGAGAGGGGGGTGCTGCAGGGAGCAGCAAAAAGGGGGTGGGACAGCTATAGAGGAAGGAATGGGGTTGGACATTGAAATAAGCCAGTACCATTATACCAGTAATATAATATAAGTAGCTCTAATTATTTAACTAAAAATATAATAGGCAATATTATATGTCCAATAGCACATTTTCTTTTTTGTTTCCAGCATTTGTTTTTTATTTTCAATTCAACCTATTGTTGTTGCTTTAAGGTATACATTTATTTGTCATGCATTACTTACCCTTTAATGACATATGGGTCCATTGTCATCTCTGTGCTTACATAAGCAATATACTCACTAAATAAACAATGGTTTAATAAATAGAAAGCAATATATAATGCTGTAAAAACATAATACATTTCGGGAGTTCCTCTCTAGTTAATTAGTGCGTAATAAACTTCAGGAAAACGACAGGATGCAGCCTATAATATCCTGTTGTGTGACACTCAGTCATGCATCTTTATTATTATTTTTGCATGTGTGGAGTGTGCTGGACTGATATTAAGTGATGATGTATTTGTGTGGAGGAACTGAGTATTGTTAAAGTGTTCCATGTATTTCCATGCTGTTAGACTCCTTTCCTTTTCCTGTCTGCTGTAGTGCAACTGTTTTAAATCTTTCCTTGGATCATATGACAAGTGCTGGAAATATGACTAAGACTGGATGTTGATTTGATAGTACTATGTACCGTGTACCATTCTTCCACTATAATACATAGCAGTTATACAAGCTACAAAATTGTTGAAAGACCTAAAAGATTTTTAAATAGAACACTGAGTACCCATCACTTTGTTCTGGACATATTATAATATTAGCAGTAATATTATATATAAAATTAAGTTGTGTGCAGGTTATACATTTTGTTGTTTCATCTTATTGAGGTCAAGTCAGCGAAGACTGGAATCTTGTGAATATATCTAGCATACAGTACAGTACATGTCATAATATGTTGTGGTGATCCTGATCACATTCTGCCCACAACTGGTATTATGTTGGGGTACAGGTTAATGAGCATTTGAGTAGTTTAAAAAAAAAAAAATGAGTTCCACTTGAAATGTTTCTTAAATGCTGACTTTAATTATTATCATAAACAGAAAGTGGTTGTCTGTAAAGGTGCATGTAATTGTTAACATTGGGGCAATATTGGTGGCAAAATGGGTGTAAACCTAAACAAAAAAAAGCACAAAAATGTTTTTGTTATTTCCGCCCACATGCAGAGCCACATTTTGAGACGCGTCAGCATACATTCCTGGTTGAAAGTTTAGGCCTCTTAAGTATGGTCAGTGCCAGATTAATGTCCACATGGGCCTGGAGCTGAATTTCATGATGGGCCTATTGTGTGCCATTGCAGCCTGGTCATTCACTAAACCCTTATAATGTCTTTCAGATATCAGCATATAAACCCAAGTAAATAAAGATGCTACACACCATAACTCGCGTAACAAGGCCCAATTTTACTTAATACTTCAATAAAATTGGTGTCACAGGAAAACCAATTGCAAACATCTGATTCAAATTTGGTCATCGGAGTGGGTAATCCTACTTACCCCACCCTCCACAGGTACTGATGTACTCACTGAACTCAATAGATTGGGTTTGTCCAATCAGACTGGACGAAGTCAGAAACTCCTCCCTCACTAGTGGTGCCATAGTCGAATCTAAGCCAATGCCTTACTGTCGATTAGTTTTGAAGAAACCTTCACAATTCATCATTCTCCTTGGGGGCCATGACCCTACCAGCAGTGCCGCTGCACAGGTGTTATACACCGACATAGGTGTCCTCTGCCCGTCATGAGGCAGGCCAATTCAGTAAATGGGACCAATTATTACACGGCCCCAGAGGACAAAAAATCTCCCATCACATGTTAACATTGTACCTTGATGATGTTTTAGTTTGCAATTGCGTTTCTGCATGTCCAATTGCAAATATTTGTTTTTATATTTGTGTTAATTGCGGAGGGAGAGAGAAAAGAGTTCTTGCATTCTCATTCATTCTCTTGTAAGTAACCATTAACCCTGTGTTGTCTGTAGTGTCCGACCCTTGCCACAATGCTTACACTGTCACTTTCCTTGCATTAATGGCAACATAGGTGAACTCCTACCCAAAATTCAACCCCAATACTACAACACTCATCTGCATCGTACTCACTTTGCGGATCACTCCTGTCGTATAAGCAGCTGAAGGCCGGGATTACTAAGCATCGCATCCGCGATGGATACCTCTCAGGGAATCCATCTCTCAACCCATAGGCTTTTATTGGGTAACGCCATCTTTAGATGGCGTTACCCTCCGGGTACAAGCTCCAGAATGTATCGCATTCAAGAGCTTGATACTTACTGTATGGAAATGCGGCCAAAACTCTGAAAACAGGGGTTTTTCTGAGTTTTTACCAAATTTCAGCCTTTAGTACATCCCGTCCAAAATGTGGTAAAAGTCAATGTATGATTCAGACTAACGGGATCATGTATACATACATGAAGTGTCCTATCTTGAGGCGTAAACTGGGTATTGTCTGTAAATTATTTGGCTTTTTATCTTTGAATAATTGATATGTAATTTAATAGTAGTACAAAGTTAGTGTAGAAGCTATGGTATAACTGTCTGCCCAGAAATGCAGTATTCTTCTTTTGGAAAACTTTTGACCGTATTTCAGCCTTTAGTACATCCCACCCTAAGTATGATTAATAAGTAAATAAAATTCAAAACAATTGTGTCTAACACTTCTTTAGTTTGATGTACATAAGATGTCTCTCACAGATTCTGGGATATCAACATTTGAAAAACTCCAGCACTTAGCAATGAAAACAATATAGGCGTTCTAGTGTCAAAGCTCTAAAAGACAGCTAAACTTACATGCAAGGTGCATTTCGGAGGGACAGTCCTGCTTTTCAGGCACTGTCCCGCTGTCCCACCCGTGGCCTGCAGTGTCCCAAGAGCGGTCGGGTGGTTAGTGCCGGGAGAGGATGGGAGTAGCCCAGGAGCCGCCGGACTGCTGGGCTCGCCCCAGCGTGACGAGAAATGGGATGAGACCAGGCCCTACTTAAAAAGATTTTAGTGTTGTATAGCCAATTTTTCATGGCAGAAAATCAGTGCAACAATGAAAATAAGGCGATACTGGTGTATTTTCAACAAAAATATTATTGGGCAAAAATAGAAAATAATTTTTTTTGGAACTAATGAAATCATACATGGCGATATTCCGGATAATAGGTGCAGAGGGTGCGGCGTGTGTCATTGTGGCCCTGCTCCCCACTGGTCAATGCCGTGATTGAGCTGCAAATCACGTCATCAATCTACGCACAGCCCACTTTGCTTGGGATATTCAGGAGGCTGGTCTACTCTCTCAGGAGTCCAGGGAAGCTCCTCAAATTTTGTGTGTCTCACAGACATACCAAGAGAGTAGGGAAGTATGAATCATATACAGGAGTAACAGGGCCATCTTTAACTTCAAAGTGTATCCATTGACTTCAAACACATCTCTATCCCAATCCTTCAACAGAAGCATTTTCTGCACAGAAAATAACTCCTGATCTAAACAGGTAAACGTCTTCTGGAACATATAGCTTTAAAGGTGTCTAAGACACCTCAAGGTCCAGTGGCAGTACTCTTTCCCCAGTGCCCAGAGGTAAGATCCTCCACCACCCTAAAACCCTGATAGTCCCTCCGTCCATCCCGTAGAAGAGACTCACCACCCCGCACTGATAGAGCCTCTTCAGCAAGTACATGCACTTCTCCAGTGGTCATTTGTGCCACCAGGAAGCACTGGCAAACTATGCACATCATCTCTGCCCTAGATGCAGGCTCTTCCTTCTGCTGTAGAAATTATAAGAAAGAGGACAGGCAGTCAGATCTAACATCCCTGGGTCACCCCTCCTCCGCAGATAAAGCATTAGAGCATCCCCTCACGAGGCACCCTCCTCCTCCTTCCCAGTTAACAAATGGTAGCATGCTGCCGACTATTCGATGGAAAAAGTACTTCCATCGGATCGGGAACATCAATGGTTACTAACCATTGGTTTCCGATGTCCAACTCTATGCTACAGCCAGATCATGTCCCAGACCTGCAGGCATTCCTCCTTCTTTTAGCCTCCCTCCCAACTTCCATTGCCTCCAAGAGTTTCACCTCTGTCAAAGCTGTAGGATAACATGAGCAGAGTAAAATGAAGTTAAGTTTTGGTTAATAAAATAAATACAAAAATAAACACTGTGAAATAGGTAATTCCCAGTGAAAACAACACATCACAAAACATTCAAATATTGGCCCAGTCACTAAGGATATGAAATCGATAAAATACATATTGTCATTAAGACGTTTCCTGTCTCTTTATGCTATTATATATATTTTTTTGCTATACAGAACTAAACTGTTAGCAAGCAGTATCTTATGAAGGTATAACACATTTTCAAGGCAGACATCTTGAAGGAAAAATTGTTTTAAATAAAATTTTAACATTTTTGACACTTCATAGATGCTTTCTACTAGCATTTGTTAGCAGGTCCACCGTCCGTCCTCCACCGCCTGATGTTTTAAAGTGGCAATCATTTCAAAAGCAAAACCAACCTTGCGTAGGGTATTACATTTTCCCCCAGGACTCAATGTTTGTGGTGTTTATATGTTCTTTCCATGTTTGTGTGGGTTTCATATGTATGCTCCGATTTCCTCCCACATTCCAAAAACATACTGGTAGGTTAATTGGCTTCTGATAAGAATTAACCAGTAGGTAATGTGGTAGGGACTATAGATTGTAAACGCCACTGATTTGAATAAATATTCTTTGTAAAGTACTGTGTAATATCTGTGCACTGTTATATAAATAAATGTGAATAAATTAACAAAAAACATTAGTGTTTAGTTTTCATAATAAGCATGCAGTACAAACTGATACAGCAATAATTCAGAGTTAGAGCTATACAATTAACAATTTGTTATGTGGATTGCTTATGAATACTCTACGTTGATTTGCATTGACCTGCCCCTTTTGTTTTTTTGCTGGTTAAAACTGTATTTAGTGACTAAAGTCAAACTATTATAAATGCAATTTGCCACACAAATATAACACAATATAAAAATCACAATAATAATTTAACTTTGTGGAATATTCTTGTATATAGGTCTAGTGTTTTATTTTGGAATTGATGGGTTTGTTTATATCCATGGAAAATAAATTCATATATTTCACAGATTCAGAGAAATATTAAGGATTAATTTCAGTCATCTGGTTTGGTACTACTTCCCTGGAGTCGCAGAGTATAAATGGGCTCAGGTCTTCAACAGGGACTTCAACAGGTGCTTTGCGCTAGCTGCTGAGACCCCACAATTTGGCTTCTCCGTACTACATAGCTCCAATCGTGACAGGAACTACAGTTAGGGAGTTGACAAGGAGGTACGAGAAACCGAAGAGATGGAAGTGAACCGGACTGAGATTAGTAGCAAAGCGAGATTCGGAGTATACAGCTTTATAGTGGACTGACACCAGAACCACTATATATTGGAGGACTTTTGCAGTAGAAATGTAGTACTGAGGCACAAGAAACCATGTTGCAAAAATAATAGAGCTGTAGCCAGTGTTGGACTGGGGCATGAAGGGCCCACCAGGGAATTGAAGAGGTGTGGCCAGCTGCCAGAGGGGTTGTGGCCAGCCACCATAAAGGGACTTGGCCAACCATTAGAGGGGACATGCAAAGAACAAGGCCTTTTTATAAAAGAGGGACAGGACTGTTTTAGGACCACTCACTTTGAGTGACAGGAGGGTGAATCTTGGTGTAGTTTCTACGGAAACAAACCAAGCATCCAAGTTCATCCATGATACTGCTCCACCAAGTGTCTGACCCTCTAATAGCATAGTAACAATGTATGTCTTAAGTGCATGGTCTTGAACCTGACTCCTAGAGATACAGATGGAGCCCTCAGGCAGTAGGGCCCATTGGGGATTTCCCCTGTAACCCTGTGGGCCAGTCCGACCCTGGCTGTAGCTCTGAAACACGTGACACCTGCGATAGTGCAGTTGTTACGCTGTGGTACTGAATACCAGAAAGCTAAGTGGCAAAGGAGACACAAAGAGTCCAGTGTGTCTGAGACCTGGGAACATTGGATGAAGATCTGGCCCTGAGCTTCCAGCAGAACAGCTTTAAATAGGCCACCAGTTAGCGGGAAACTTGGTCATTGGCTGGAGTGGCCTCATGATTGGAGTTTACAAAAGAGGGACTGACTAAGCCACCTGGAACTATAGAGAGCAATTGTGACCTGCATCTGACCTCTTTAAGCACACACAAGAAGACCATCCAGCAGCACCCAGAACAGAAGGTGTCTAGTACACCGCAACCGGTAAGCACAACCCATGCTCCGACTTGTGACTATATATTAGGGGTGAGCGGGTTCGGATTCCTGAAATCCGAACCCCCCGAGCCCCCCCGATCCGAGGCCGGTCCGAGTCAGGCTCGACTTTTCTCGCCTGACTCGGATCTGAATCGAGTCAAAACTTCATCATCACGCCTTCCGGGTCTCGCGGGTTTGGATCCTATATAAGGTACCCGCGTCGGCGCCATTTTCTCACTCGACTGTGGACAGTGAAGAGGAAGGGTGGGAGTTAGGGCTGGCTGGGCTGT
Organism: Taudactylus pleione; assembly: GCA_031769625.1. Lineage (NCBI taxonomy): Eukaryota > Metazoa > Chordata > Amphibia > Anura > Myobatrachidae > Taudactylus > Taudactylus pleione. The sequence goes on along the minus strand of JAUIMM010000064.1, from coordinate 12,259,099 downwards.
GTAGTGTAGTGTAGTGTAGTGCAGTGTAGTGTTGTGCTGTGCTGTGCTGCTACTTCAAAGTCCATAGGGGCTGGCTGGACTGTGTTGTGCAGTCAGTTGTCCATAGGGGCTGTGTCCACTCCAAAGTCCTGTGCAGTGTCCCAGTCCTAAAGGGGTGCTGTAGTGTTGTCCAGGGGGTGCTCTGTCCATCAGGGGTGCTCCCCCCAAGTGCTAAAAAAAAAATATTTTTTCTGTGTTTGTGAATTGTGTGCACTGTGGCTGCACGTGCATCAACAAAGGAGCAGCGCCAAGCATGCGCCTGTGTCCCATTAGTAAAGGGCCAGCTGGCTTGTCCGTTAAAGGGTGCTGTAACCCCCAAAGTACACTCCAAACAAAAAAAAAATATATTTTCTGTGTTTGCGAATTGTGTGCGCAGTAGCCGCACGTGCATCAACAAAGTAGTGCCAAGCGTGCGCCTGTGTCATAAGTAAAGGGCCGGCTGGCTTGACCGTTAAAGGGTGCTGTAACCCCCAAAGTACACTCCAAACCAAATAAAAAAATATTTTCTGTGGTTGTGAATTGTGTGCGCAGTAGCCGCACGTGCATCAACAAAGTAGTGCCAAGCGTGCGCCTGTGTCATAAGTAAAGGGCCGGCTGGCTTGACCATTAAAGGGTGCTGTAACCCCCAAAGTACACTCCAAACAAAATAAAAAAATATATTTTTTTGTGTTTGTGAATTGTGTGCGCAGTAGCCGCACGTGCATCAACAAAGTAGTGCCAAGCATGTGCCTGTGTCCCATAAATAAAGGGCCGGCTGGATTGACCGCTAAAGGGTGCTATAACCCCCAAAGGGCACTCCAAACAAAATAAAAAAATGTTTTCTGTGTTTGTGAATTGTGTGCACTGTGGCTGCACGTGCATCAACAAAGGAGCAGCGCCAAGCGTGCGCCTGTGTCCCATAAGTAAAGGGCCGGCTGGCTAATTTCTTAAAGGGTGGTGTAACCCACAAAGTGCACTACTCTCCAGCAAAAATAAAAAAATATTTTCTGCGTTTGTGTGCACCTTAGCCGCACGTATATATCAATATAACATAAATGGAGGACCAAACTTTCTCCGATAAAAATAAAATAGGGAAAGATCAAGAACCACTTCCTCCTAGTGCTGTTGCTGCTGCTGGGAGTTGTTCATCATCCCAGAGAGGAAGTAGGAACACCACTACTTTTACTAAACAATTGACCCTCCAACAGTCCCTAGCGAGGAGGATGAAGTACGACAGCAAAACATATAACTGAGGCCTTGACTGCTATGTTGGTGTTAGACGTGCGTCCGGTATCCGCCATTAGTGCAGTGGGATTTAGACAATTGATGGAGGTAGTGTGTCCCCAGTTCCAAATCCCGTCTAGATTCCACCTGCATCCTCAAAGCAGCAGCAACAAGCGTGTGTCTGTCTGTTGAAGGGTGGTGTAACCCTCAAAGTGCGCTCCACAAACAATAAAAAAATTCTTCTTTTTTTTTCTGTCTTTGTGAATTGTGTGGGCTGTAGCCGCACCTGCATCCTTAAAGCAGCAGCGACAAGCGTGCGTCTGTCTGTTAAAGGGTGGTGTAACCCTCAAAGTGCTCCAAAAAATAAAAAACTATTTTTTTTATGTGTTTGTGACTTGTGTGCGATGTAGCCGCACGTGCATCAACAGTCAAGGGCCGGTTTGGACATCTGGGTCCGGACTGAAGGATGTGCCAACAATTTCTGACAAGTCTACTGTCACTGCATATGATACTGTCCTCAAAGCAGCAGCGACAAATGTGTGTCTGTCTGTTAAAGGGTGGTGACACCCTCAAAGTGTGCTCCACAAACAATAAAAAATGTCTTCTTTTTTTCTGTCTTTGTGAATTGTGTGGGCTGTAGCCGCACCTGCATCCTTAAAGCAGCAGCGACAAGCGTGCGTCTGTCTGTTAAAGGGTGGTGTAACCCTCAAAGTGCTCCAAAAAATAAAAAACTATTTTTTTTATGTGTTTGTGACTTGTGTGCGATGTAGCCGCACGTGCATCAACAGTCAAGGGCCGGTTTGGACATCTGGGTCCGGACTGAAGGATGTGCCAACAATTTCTGACAAGTCTACTGTCACTGCATATGATACTGTCCTCAAAGCAGCAGCGACAAATGTGTGTCTGTCTGTTAAAGGGTGGTGACACCCTCAAAGTGTGCTCCACAAACAATAAAAAATGTCTTCTTTTTTTTTCTGTCTTTGTGAAATGTGTGGGCTGTAGCCGCACCTGCATCCTTAAAGCAGCAGCGACAAGCGTGCGTCTGTCTGTTAAAGGGTGGTGTAACCCTCAAAGTGCACTCCACAAACAATAAAAAAATTCTTCTTTTTTTTCCTGTCTTTGTGAATTGTGTGGGCTGTAGCCGCACCTGCATCCTGCGTCTGTCTGTTAAAGGATTACATCGGTGACAGCATCCAAGTAGGCATGTCAGACAGTCTGTACATGTACTGGCAGGAAAAAGAGGCAATTTGGAGGCCCCTGTACAAACTGGCTCTATTTTACCTGAGTTGCCCCCCCTGCAGTGTGCACTCCGAAAGAGTGTTTAGTGCAGCCGGGAACCTTGTCAGCAAAAGGCGTAGGAGGTTGCTTCCACAAAATGTGGAGAAGATGATGTTCATAAAAATGAATTATCAACTTTTCCAGGGAGACCAGCCTCCAGAACGTACAGAGGGACCTGTGGTGGTGGATTCCAGCGAGGACGAATTAATACTCTGTGAGGATGAGGATGTACACAACACTGAAGAGGGTGAGGAATCGGTGAATGAGGAGGATGAGGACGACATCTTGCCTCTGTAGAGCCAGTTTGTGCAGGGCCAGATTAATTGCCAGCTTGTTTTGTGGGGGCCCAAACGAACCAATCATTTCAGCCACAGTCGTGTGGCCGACCCTGGCGCTGAAATGATTGGTTTGTTAAAGTGTGCATGTCCTGTTTATACAACATAAGGGTGGGTGGGAGGGCCCAAGCACAATTCCATCTTGCACCTCTGTTTTTCTTTGCATTATGTACTGTTTGGGGCCTAGTTTTTCAAACTGCCATCCTGTCTGCCACTGCAGTGTCACTCCTAGATGGGCCACGTGTTTGTGCCGCCCACTCGTGTCGCTTAGCATAGTCATCCATCTACCTCGGTGCAACCTTTTTATACATAAAAACACTATTGTGAGGTGTGAGGTGTTCAGAATAAACTGGAAATGAGTGGAAATTAAGGTTTTTGAGGTTAATAATAGCATAGGAGCAGAAAAATCAACACATTCTGTGATTTTAGCTGTTTTTATGCTTTTTTAAAAAAAATACAGATCCAAAACACAAAACCCAGAACCCAAAACACCGAAGGGTGGTTTTAGCAAAACCAGTCCAGTTCCAAAACACGAAGAAAGATCCAGATCCAAAACCAAAACACAAAACACGAAAAGTGGACGGTGCACACCCCTACTCTATATATATATATATATATATATATATATATATATACGTTACATAGGAAGGCAGCATGGCAGTTTAACATTATTCTGGAGTGCCCATCTACATGAGATTGTTTATATATATATATATATATATATATATATATATTAGGGGTGAGCGGGTTCGGTTTTACTCGGTTTTACTCGGTTCTTATCGCCACTTTACCGCAAATTTGGCTCGATTTTATTCGCTATCCAAAACACATGTTCGGCGACAGCCAATAAAAAGATCCGGGTAAAACCGAGTAAAACCGAACCCGCTCACCCCTAATATATATATAAACAATCAAAGGTGCGGCACTCCCTTGTAAAAAATCACACAAACCACAGCAGTGACAATAGAATGTTTCAGTACTTTAAGTACTATCTTCAGCTATACTAGCTAGCTGTAGACAGTACTTAAAGTACTGAGATGTTCTATTATCACTGCTGTGGTTTGTGTGATTTTTCTACAAGGGAGTGCCGCACCTTTGATTGTTAATTTAACCCTTCTATGAGGGCATCTCTGCTATTTCTTCATTTCTCTGGAGTGCCAGACCATGGATTGCGATATATATATATATATATATATATATATATATATAATATTTACATTGGAAAGTGAGGATAGAAAAAAGGACTTTTGTATGTGTTTGCAAAAAGTAAATTACCCATATTTAATAGCCAACTAGACCTAGCACTTTCAGTAAATATTCAAATGACATGACTGCCTCTCTCCTAGGATTTGTATAGTACCAACAATTGAGCATGGTAGACTTTTGTACATGGAGATTGTAGGAACAGAAGGTAGAAAACCTAGTACAGTTTCTGACATAATTTTCTTTTATTCTAATTTGCAGCACATAAGTGTAGCTTTCATTGGAGGATTTTACCTAGGGGCTGCAGCCCACACAGTCAGATCTGCCCCCCAATGAATGCACTGGCTTCCCATTGCTAATCCAACACCAGACGGGCAGTCCCAGGAGGAGGTGATTTCTTCCCTTGGGACTGTTAGTCCAGGCTGCGATTAACCCTGCCTACCACCAACTCTACCTGACTTCTAGGGTCTTAGAAGCCGGTTTGTTTCTCTGTGTGCTTATCGCTATTTATATTATCAAGACAAATTCAGGACTTCAGTAAGGAGGTCTATTTAATCTGGTATTGTGAATTTCCCTCATTGTCTGACTGTGTAGCTATGACACCAGTGGGGAGTTATGCTATGGTACCATTCACAACTTCTCAGTGGGACAGCAAAGGCTTGCAAAGTACCTGGCATTCATTATATCAGTTTAGTAGGCAGTCTCATGTAATCACATTATATAATAAGTGCAGTGCTTGTGGGGCTGCTTCTGAGTCAGACGCACAGTGGCTGTATATGTGGGTAGCCACGGAAGACAGATATACTACTTTATGCTAATGCAAGATTCCGTAGAGCAATGAGTGCATCTGCAAGTCGTTTGCCCACCATCATCATTAGTATCGGCACTTGCATCGGTCCCACTCCCATGCTTGGTGCCAGACATCTGTGAAAAACAGGCTTCCCCTCGCTATGTGTGCGACCCACAAACGTATGCCCACAGCATTCCCATAAGTCAGGACAGTTACTTGCAATCACATTGCTGCCTTCCAAGTTCCAACCCTGAAATGCCCAGTTCACAAAGAGACAGATCCGGTACAGTTCCGTCCTGCTCCAAATAGGATGGACATATGCAAAAATGCATAAATACGCATCTCTGTACATGCTCCGTATGCTGAAACTCATCATTTTTGTCCATGCACTGACATATGTCTGACTAAGCCCCGTACCTCTATTATTTGTCTTTAGTTTGACCACTGGTCTAATGATAGGAAAGCTTTAGGTGTATGATCCCAACTAGCTGGTCATAATGAACTACTCTGATTCCATTGTTGCCTAATTTTGGGTGGAGCATGATAATGCTATTTGCAGTGAAACGCGTCACCATGACCCCGCACATTGCGCTATTGAGTGGCAGGGTGAGGGGTTGCGTTGATGCAATTCTCCTCACCACACTGCTCCCACCTGCGCCTGCCCTCTGGGATCTCCTGTAAGTCTTTAGAAGATATTGGCAAATGTGCTTTATTCACAGTAGGATGACTGGCACAGGGAACAAATGTGCCCTGCGTAGCTTTAGTTTAATAAATGGTGGTACTCTTGTCTTATTCACTCTAGTACTGAAGCTGAGTCTTAATTATGTTACAAATGATCAGCATTTGTCTCCTGTGTACACACACATCATACAGCTCTCCAGCTAGTGTATGTTCTGTACTGATGTTTTTAATAATTACAAATGCATTTTTAGGTAAACCTGTTTAGACAACTGTATTTTGTCTGCTAAATTTTTAATCCTGTTATTTTTGATTAGCAGTACAGGCATTCATTCTGATCTTGTGATGCTCGGAAGCAGTTCATTTTTTGGCCCTATCTATATTTCTTTCTGTTCTATGACACGCAGTGTTAAGTCCAGGCATAGAGAATATTTATGGCTCTCGAGATTTCTGCTGGGAAAAATAACTTTTTTCCCCCTTGCCCATGATGACAGTAGAGGTTGTGTGATTTAGGGAACAGGCTAAATGACAAGGTGACCTCATCCTTGTTGCTCTCATCTTAATCAAGGTTCCACATTTTATACATTGGTATTCTTCACACAGAGCTTCGTTCACCTTCTGAAAATGTTCCTACCTCCGCTAGCACACACAGCAAATTTCACTGTAGCCTGAGAATGCTGGCTGCCAATTCCTCACCCTGTCCTCCACAGCTCCTATTATTGTACAGAACTCTGCCCAGAACAGAATAAGAATCTAATCTTTCCTGCTGTGCTTCTTATTTACATTGAGCTTGAAGAGCAATGTTATCAGGAATAGGCCTAGTATATTTGCATTATCAGCTCAAAGACTCAGATTAGCGTGTGTGTGTGTGTGTGTGTGTGTGTGTGTGTGTGTGTGTGTGTGTGTATAAATATATATAGGTTGAATCTCCCATATCCAAAATGCTTGGGACCAGGGGTATTTTGGATATCGGAATATTCTGTATTTTGGAATATTTGCATTCCATAATGAGATACTGTATTTTGGAATGGGACCCCAATATACACACAGAATGCATTTATGTGTTATATACACCTTATACACACAACCTGCAGGTCATTTTATACAATATTTGTAATAGATTTGTGCCTTAAACAAAGTTTGTGTACATACATGAAATTCATTTATGTTCACATACACCTTATACACAAAGCCTGAAGGTAATTTTATACAATATGTTTAATTTGTGTACGAGAGAGAGAGAGAGAGAGAGAGAGAGAGAGAGAGAGAATCCCCAAAATACGGCGGCACTAACTACACAGCTTTGCAACGTTTCGGTTTAATGTTTAGGCAATTTTATGCCTGATGACGGTTTGAACATTAAACCAAAATGTTGCAAAGCTGTGCAGTCTCTTTTAATTAATTAAAGTCCTGGAGTGCTGCCGTGTTTTGGGGATCATATACAGTCAGGTGCATAAATATTGGGACATTGACAGAATTTTCATATTTTGGCCTCTATTCACCACCACAATGGCTTTGAAATGAAACATGCAAGATGTGCTTTAACTGCAGACTTTCAGATTTAATTTGAGGGTAATTACATCCAAATCAGGTGAACGGTGTAGGAATTACAACGATTACTATATGTGCCTCCCACTTTTTAAGGGGCCAAAAGTAATGGGACAAACTAAACAATCCTAAATCTAACTTTCACTTTTTAATACTTTGTTGCAAATCCTTTGCAGGCAATTACAGCCTGAAGTCTGGAACGCATAGACATCACCAGACGCTGGGTTTCATCCCTGGTGATGCTCTGCCAGGCCTCTACTGCAAATATATTCAGTTCCTGCTTGTTCTTGGGGCATTTTCCCTTCAGTTTTGTCTTCATCAAGTGAAATGCATGCTCAATCGGATTCAGGTCAGGGGATTGACTTGGCCATTGCATAACATTCCACTTTTTAGCCTTAAAAAACTCTTTGGTTGCTTTTGCAGTATGCTTCGAGTCATTGTCCATCTGCACTGTGAAGCGCCTTCCAATGAGTTCTGAAGCATTTGACTGAATATGAGCATATAATATTGCCCGAAACACTTCAGAATTCATTCTGCTGCTTTTGTCAGCAGTCACATCATCAATAAATACAAAGGAACCAGTTCCATTGGCAGCCATACATGCCCACGCCATGACACTACCACCACCATGCTTCACTGATGAGGTGGTATGTTTTGGATCATGAGCAGTTCCTTTCCTGCTCCATACTCTTCTCTTCCCATCACTCTGGTACAAGTTGATCTTTGTCTCATCTGTCCATAGGATGTTCCAGAACTGTAATGGTTTTTTTAGATGTTGTTTGGCAAACTCTAATCTGGTCTTCCTGTTTTTGAGGCTCACCAATGGTTTACATCTTGTGGTGAACCCTCTATATTCACCCTTGTGAAGTCTTCTCTTGATTGTTGACTTTGACACATATACACCTACCTCCTGGAGAGTGTTCTTGATTTGGCCAACTGTTTTGAAGGGGTTTTTTTCACCAGGGAAATAATTCTTCTGTCATCCACCACAGTTGTTTTCCATGGTCTTCCGGGTCTTTTGGTGTTGCTGAGCTCTCCAGTGCGTTCTTTCTTTTTAAGAATGTTCCAAACAGGTGATTTGGCCACACCTAATGTTTTTGCTATCTCTCTGATGGGTTTGTTTTGATTTTTCAGCCTAATGATGGCTTGCTTCACTGATAGTGACAGCTCTTTGGATCTCATATTGAGAGTTGACAGCAACTGATTCCAAATGCAAATGTCACACCTAGAATCAACTCCAGACCTTTTACCTGCTTAATTGATAATGAAATAATGAGGGAATAGCCCACACCTGTCCATGAAATTTCTGTCAATGTCCCAATATTTATGCACCTGACTGTATATGATCCCCAAAACATGGCGCTATATATATATTATATATGATCCCCAAAACACGGCGGCACTCCAGGATTTTCATTAATCGAAATGAAACTGCACAGCTTTGCAACATTTTGGGTTTAATGTTCAAACCATCATCAGGCATAAAATTGCCTAAACCAGTGGTTCCCACCCTGGGGTGCCTCGGGACATGTGCAGGGGTGCCTCAGGTAGGTGGTCCAGCACTAAATCAAATTATTTATGGTCAGTGTAATGTAAATATGTGGACAAACAGAAGCGCAAACCTGTCACCCATAAATGAACCTAAGGATGACAGGTAAGCACAATTTACTTCACTTTACTACTTCACTACATTTTTTTCTGAATTTCTCAATAAAAAACTTATGGCTTAGGGGTGCCGTAAAAACAATTCTGATCCACTAGGGCGCCGTGATTCAAAAAAGTTTGGGAACCACTGGCCTAAACATTAAACCGAAACATTGCAAAGCTGTGGAGTTTCTTTATGATTACTGAAAGTTATGGAGTACCGCTGTGTTTTGGGGATCATTTATCTATTGCTGCTGGTTGTGCACCTGGGCCCATTATTCAGGAAGGGTTAGTGCTGATTCTGCAGATTTGTATGTGTGTCTATCTATCTATCTATCTATCTATCTATCTATCTATCTATCTATCTATCTATCTAGTGGTCCATAAGGAGTATATTTACTAAAGTGCAGGAACTAGAGATGTTGCCCATAGCAACCAATCAAAGTCTAGCTATTACCTTCTATAAGGTGCTAGATAAATGTTAAGTAGAATCTGAACCTTAGTAAATATACCGCTAAGTGTGTGGAAACACCCTTATAAAAAGGAAATGAGTAAGGAAATATTAATCCAGTGTCTACGCATATGATATGGAAGCAGGGAAGAGTTTTTTGGCTACTGTATGTCTCCAGTATGGCGGGCATCTTGAAGTCGGCCATCTTGGATGCAAGTCTAATTTTTTAATTGGCAAGGTAGTCATGTGACATCAAACAGATGCATGTGACATCAAACAGATTTCAGAATTTCATAAGAAAAACAATGCTGATCTTTGTTTTAATGTAAAGATGCAGAACACTCCAATGTTTGAAGAAAAACAGCAATGTGTTTATTAGGCTTAAAGCATAGCCAAAAATAGCACCAACATTTTCAGGCATAGCTTTGCCCTTTATCAAGCAGATACAGTATGCAATGCCCAAAACAAATGTTTGAGTGCCGTGCATCTTTAAACCATATATTATTGACTTCTCTGGCACCAAAAACTTGATGTACCTGCTGAGCAGAGCGACCAACTACTCACCACATATATAAAAATAAATACATATTTATTAACATTTATTTATATAGTGTACGCATATTCCACATTGCTTTTACAGGGACGGGTATATTTACTAAAGTGCAGGTTTACAAAAGTGGAGATGTTGCCCATAGCAACCAATCAGATTCTACCTTTCATTTTTTAGATACCTGATAAATGCTAAGTAGAATCTGACTAGTTGCTATGGGCAACATCTCCACTTTTGCAAACCCGCACTTTAGTAAATATATCATAAACATCAGTCCCTGCTTTAGTAGGGCTTACAATCTACCAAGTGTACACACTTATACACTAGGGCACAGGTTCTCAAACTCGGTCCTCAGGACCCCAAACAGTGCATGTTTTCCAGGTCTCTTCACAGAATCACAAGTGAAATAATTAGCTGCACCAGTGGAAATTTTAAAATGTGTCAGGGGTAATGAATACACCTGTGCACCTGCTGGATGACCTGCAAAATGTGACCTGTGTGGGGTCCTGAGTACTGAGTTTGAGAACCTCTGCACTAGGGTTATTTATATTTTTGTCAGGAGCCAATTAGCCATTGCCTTCTGCTTCCAGGTTTAGGGCTTTTGGGCGTTGCTCCATCCATTTGGTTTTAGAATTGTGGCTCGTCTACCATGGGGTTGAAAAAGATTGAGAGTGCATCAAATGAGTTTAGTTAAAGGGAATGTCTAATGTTTGCTGCAACTAATCCAACATCCTTATGTCCTAATGGTAACCCATTCATTGTAGGTTTGTTTAGTGCCGTTTCAATTTGTTGTTACAGCTTCATAGCATTAATGACTTCCTGTTTGAAAACAGTCTCCACTTTCTACTTCAGAAAACATCATTTGTTTGTCCAGCACATGGTACATTATTACACTCCATTTGAATTTGCCTTGTGGTCACGCTTCCTATAAATAATAGTTTTTTTTTCGGTTTGTTTTCAAATCTAGATTATTTTATAAGACCTTCATATAACTTAATATACTGACAATGGCCTTATTTACAAACTGCATGACAGAGAAGTACTTGTCTCTCACTTGTTGGTTTCTACAATGCAGTTGCCCCGGCATGCTCACTCCTTTGAGGAAATGCCTCAAATGGCTCCCAAACATTATGGCCAAAATGTGGCACTAGTGAAACTTCTGTGATGTAGCCACTAGAAAGCTGCGCTTTATTTTAATGTTAATAGTAATACCAGGTTTGTTTTACCATAAACCTAGAGGATACATTGCCAAAATCTCGGCACTGCCCACACTCACAGGCTATTACATTTAGATCTATGCCTGGATACTAAATGCAATAAGGCAAATTCATGTATATTGAGTTTCAGCATCTTATGATGTTTGTTTTTGAACTGGTGTATTCAGATTTTGCATGCAAATCTTTGCCAATGTTTGTGTCTATCAACACGAGCAAAGATGCATGTGTTACCCTAATATGTGTCTGTGATGTACTAAGCTCTGAAAAGTGATGAACTGGAGAGTGATAAACCACCAGCCAATCAGCTCCCAACTGTCATTTTTGAAACACAGCCTGTAACATGACAGTTAGGAGCTGAGTGGCTGGTGGTTTATCACTCTCCACTTTATCACTTTTCAAAGCTTAGTACACCTCCCCTATCTATTTGCAGTATTATGCATGGACTGCGTACACCATGTGTAGTTCAAATCTTGTAATGTTTTTACTACTCTCCTAATAATATGTATGATTTGTTTTTGTATATTTGAATGGTTGTATCATGACTGGCTACTTTAAAAAAAGTAATTAAGGGCTTGCTGCAGATTCGGACAGAGATCGTGTGTGCGTGTACACACACACACATATATAAAAAGCAACTGAGAGGGCACGCAAAATAGTGATGTTATTACCAATTATACTACAACAAAAGGAATATCTTGAAGGAGCAAGGTTATAGATAATGGTGAAATGATTCTCTAATCTCAATAATATACTGATGCCAAAAATGTAAAAAGTGTTATGTAAATACTTAAACACTACCATTTAATGTCAACACACAAAAAGAAGGCCTTAATATAAAATAAAAACACTTTAATTTAGATACATATATTTTATTAAAATACAATCTCTCAGAATACAGTTTACACAATTAGCTGAGGGGTTATCTTAATATAAAATGAGAAAATTAGAGTGTCTCAATGTTGTAAGGATCACATATATACAGAACAATTTAAATATGAATATAAAAATGAAAACCATACCTTTGAACAATCATAAGAGAAAGCATCGAATGAAAGGCATCAAACTATACATCAGACTAAACATAAAAATTATTTTACATACGATATTGAGAGAGGACAATCTAAAATACACAAAATCTATTTGACATTTGTAAAAAAGACATTAAAAACACAATAAAATCCATTTTACATACCTCAAGAATAGCAAAAAATTATCACAAAATGTGTATAACACAACATGTCACACTTGGTTTTCTGCTAGAAACCAATTCAAAAAGGCGTCCGGAAAAATTAACTATCCCACTTATTAAGGATTAAAAAGTACCCCTTAAAACAGATATCATATGGGGTAACAAAGAAAAATATTTTCTAAAAATACAAATATAATCAATAATTCAATAATAATTCAAGAAAAAGTACTATCTACTGTATATAATAAGCGAAAAAGTGTCTGTCTGTGTCTGTTTATCCTTTATGCACAGCCACAGTATAGGACCTAGCCCCACCAAATTTGGCACGTGGTGTAGTTTCACCAGGATTAGGTTTTTGCCTAGGTCTGAACATCACCAGGGTCACACACTGTCACACAATCCCTAAAAATGGGGACACTCTTAAGTTACACAGGTTCCAGCGCTGGCTCCAGTGGAAGTTGGAAATCTTCCAAATACCTGTGTGAAAGCTACAAAAGTACCCTATCAACCTCACCGACTGAGCAAGTGTCAAACTTTATGACTCATGCAAGTTCGTATTAAATCCAATTAGTACTTATTAAAGTGACCATATATGTTAGTCAGCCCTCTGTGTTTGCATGCAAGGGCATAACTATTACTTTGTAGGCCACATAGCGAGATCTTAACCCCCCCCATCCCCAAGGTAAAAAAAAATACACATACATTTGCCCACACACAGAGTCCATTCAGGTTATGCTACACATAGCCCATTCAGGTTATGCCACACAGTAATACCCCTTACACATTATACAACACAGTAATGCACTTTACAGATTATGCCACATAGTAGTGCCCCATATAACACATTGTTCCACACAATAGCAGTGCCCCTTACACATTATGCCACACAGTGAGGCAGATATACTTAACTTCAATGTGTAGAATGAGAAAACCCATCAATTAGGATGTTACCACTGGGCAGCTGTAGGGGCCATATTTATTATTTCTTGCAGTGTGCCCCCGATATTAAGGATTCCTTATTGCCTCAATTTGCTTGAATGTATTATTACTGAGTCGATGCAATCACTTTACTTTCTACTTTGGCCAGCTACTGCTCAAGCGTGGATTCCGGCAGCGCATTTGTGAATTTGCAGCAGCAGGGAGGGATCCTATGGATCCCACTCCCAGTTAATTTTGTGAATATAGCCCATAGGCTACAACAACGGGTTAACACATCTAAAGATGGTGTTAACTGCTGGGGCCAAGCTCTGGAATGCGAAGATTTCTAAATCTGACAACCTAGCAGCCCTCATAGAATAGGGGATGCTTCTGCTGTTGGAAATGGAGAGACCATGGCTGATATTGAAGATATTATGTACTCTCCATGGTACATCCTGGGGATCCTTGATGTTTGTGGGTATGTTATGCGGAGGATATCCCACAAATACTATTTAATAAATTTGCCTCTTGCAGTTAATCCTGAGAAAATAGTTACTGGGTAGAAGCTGTCAAGCCCTCCCATATCCAGGGATAAATAAATTGCACTAGGAGCATAGTGTAACTTTCACTGTATTTATTGTTACCATGCAAAGAAAGCAGTCCGCCATGCCAAAGTGCAGTAAGTCTCACAGGGCAGTATTCTGCATCGCCCCCCTATGCGCCCAACAGGAGCTATTAGATTGTTGCTCCTGTTGGGTGCGATTAGCTGCCGGTGCACCATTTGATGCTCGCAGCCCCAGGGGGGTACAAGCTGAAAAGGGCGAAAAGTGACCTGTTTGGGCACCCAAACGGCACTTTTTGCAATCGCAACCAGCACTTTGGTCGGGGGTAGCTGTTTTATGCAGCTAAACCCAACCTCTATTGGCACAATCAGCGCAAAAATCTGGAACAATTGAATAGCGTCCCGCGATCTCCCATTACTTTAGACGGGAGATCAGGTGCACTATAACAATTGAATACCGCCCACAGAGTGTGCTGGAGAAGGGGTGCTTAACAGAATCTCATACACCATTATTCTGGGACCCCAAATGGAGGGATTGACCTTACTCTGTCCCCCAGAGGTGGCTCTTCCAAATAAATTATATTATGTGTCTGGCAATCAAGGGACCCCAGAAACCCACTTGGGATTCTGTGTACTTACTCCTTGTCTAGATGATTATGTTGCTAGATTGATCTTAGGGGCAGGTAAGCAGAGCCGGCCCTAACCAGTTTGATGCCCTAGGCAAGATTTTGGGTGGTGCCCACTAGCACCATCCCTAGTTCTGCCTGTGACCCAGCACCCTTCTCCCAGCACAGCACCAATCAACCAGCAGCACAGATCACAGCAGCAGCCAGCAACATCCATCACCCCTCACCCATTGCAATGCTCATCCACAGAGCTGTAACTAGACATTTTGGTGCCCTGTGCCAGCAAGAGCATTGGCGCCACCACCCCGTTTGTCTCCCTGCAGACAGGCCCAGCCTGCTAGACTCCACAAAGGTCCATGGGAGGAGGAGCTACTGTGGCTGGGCATGCCCACCAGCCCTCCTCCAGCTGCGATTTTTGTTACTGCCCGCTGCCCTCACTGTCTCTGCTCCCCGGTCCTGCTGCTGCAGGCTGTATGAGCTGCCACCCAATCAGAGAGATGCTGAGAGCTCCAATCGTGGTAGGACAGCAAGAGCAGAGGTGCCGTCCACCTGTCCCAGTCCCACCATTGCCCGCTGTTTAGCTGAGCTGGCCCTAGACTTGAAATGCATGCCCCTAGGCATTTGCCTAGTTTATCTATGCCTTGGGCCGGCTCTGCAGGTAAGTGCATATAAGAGGAAGGAATTCCTTACAAAACTTTCACCATTTATTAAATCTCCATCTCCATGCAGTTCTTTTCAGTGGAGGTTCATATTGAGAGATTGACAACATTATACATTTGCAAAGTGCAACTATTGTGACAAAAACAGCCAAATATTGATTAAGTTGCTAAATAGTTTCTGGAAATGAGTACAGAACTGCTAGTTATATTTATTTTAAAAAATTGTATATTTTTATGTGTGTTTTCTATTATTTCCTGTCATGCCTTTTAGTAATATTTTCTCACCCTACTCTTGTAAATATGATATATCATATTTAGGGTATATGAATATGCAGATATTGATGAATTGGTTATAACTGTCTTAAATAAGTGAATAAAAGTTATATTTTAATATATTGATGTGACCAGTGCACCATTATACTATTTCTTTTTCCCATATAAATATATATGATCTGACCTTTATAGTAGGTAGTACCTCTTTATTAAAAAATGAACACTAGCTTTATGTAATATTAAATAGCAGGTCACGCACTGGTGCAGTTATTTTCTTCTTTTATAAGACTTTCACCATTGCCAAAGACATGTTTATACAGCGCAATACATTTTATGTATTATTTTATTATTATTATTATTACCAGTTATTTATACAGCGAACACATATTCCGCAGCGCTTTACAGAGAATATTTGGCCATTCGCATCAGTCCCTGCCCCAGTGGAGCTTACAATCTATATTCCCTACCACATGCTTACACACACTAGAGTTAATACATGCCTTATGTATGCCTAATGTATGCCTTAGTGTGCCCGGCACACAGGGTGATAATACAGGATATATGGCAGCATGCACAGGGCCCAACAAATTTTTTTATTATTGTAGTGGGTGTGTACCCCAATGCATCACTAAGGATCTTTGTAATACTTGCACTTTGAGGACAGACCTCTAAGCAGGAAAGCACCAAATGACAGAATCAATGTCCCATTTGGCCATACATGTAGGTAGCCAAATTGAATAAGCTCTTCTCATTTGGAATTCACTTTCATTACTATTGGGTCACCCATCTCACAAACCATATCATTATTTGACTGTAATATATACTATAACAACACATCATTACTATAACTTCATCATTATCTTCAATAACAACATGTGCAGGAAAATATAATAATGATAATAATAATAATAATTTATAACATTTTATTTGCTTTTGTAAATGTTATTATTCTGGTGCATCGGTTGACCCATTACAGGCAGTCCCCTAATTTACATGTTATCAAGAAGTACCCATTGAAAAGCTGCTGCAATCTGCTATTGGTTTTACAGAAGTTTTACTGTTTTCAATATGTTTAGTGAGTTATCTATGCTTATTATTAAAAACATTAGCTTTTAATTTATTACAAGGACATAAATACCATATATAAATAAATATGTTTTCAAATTCCATGTATTTATGCATGAAATCCACATAGCTCATTATTAGTTGAATATGTAACTTTTATGGCTCTAATTTAATATTTTTATTGTTATTTACAGTATATAATCTGCATGGCTGTATAACTATCCCTTGCAGGTTCTTCTGTATTACATTTAACTTGAAGCCCTGTATTCCTGTCACCTCTGAAATAGTCTTCATAGATTAAATAAATACACTTGTACATGCAAAAAATAATACATACAAAAAATAATACCATATTAAGCATAATATATGTGCTAGCCTTAGTTTGCAGTCATACATGTATTTACATGTACTGTATGTAGCCAAAATTATTTGACACAACGCAATGTGTATTCCTTTATGAAAAAGGTTTTATTGATTTATTTACTAAAATGTATTTATATGGTGTCAGCATATTATGTTGCACTTTTCAATTTGGAGCAAACACCGTAATAAAACTAGAAAGTAGAGGGAGGTTTTTCCGCTAATCCTGAAAATATTGAGTATTTTTCCTTGTTCCAGCATTTTAGCAATGCCCAGCAAGCATTTGAATTAATTTAGCACTGCCTGGTGCAACACTCTTTTCTCTACTCCTCCAAGCGGTTAACTGTCCATCCTTCAATGCTCTTTCCTAAAACAGTGCCTCAATTTGGTCTATTGTCCCACAATTCTCAGAGGCATCATTGAGTAGCAGGGGTCCTATTGGCAGCCAAATTAGAAAGCCAGGGAGCTCATTTCTTGCCTACAGCATAAGGCAGCCTCTGGATAGTGGTTTAAGGTTACTCTCATTTTTGCAGCTTTACCTCTTACTGCTACCCCTCCTCCCATGCTATTCCTCTGGTTTGCTCAGCTCCCAGCACAGCCCCTCCTAACAAAACATGTCCAGTTTTGGAAAGTAGCTGCAGGGGGACTGTCCGCTGGATTCCTGAATAGGCAGAATACATTAGCACTCTGCTAGTGCTGGGGAGCTGAACAATGTGCTTTATGTGTCTCCATCCATGAAACCAACAACACCACATCTGAACATAGATTTCACAAAACATTGGAATCATGCCTTGCTGATATCAGCATTCAGCGCTGGTGCACAGTTACCACTAACAACTATTCTTGTTTTCGAGGGACAGTTCCAGGTTTTGAATTGTTTCCTAGTTTTTTAATAGGGACCAGTTATAAACATCTGTGTACATATTCCATATTCATCTAATGCTGATAGCAGCTAACAAGTGAATGATATGGTATGTATGCTGTACCATGCAAGCCACATTTTAATAAAGTGGAATATTCAGAACACTAACATTTTATTGTGAGTAATGTCCAGTGATCATATCACATCATTTAGTAGGATTGTAGGCTCGGGATGAGGACTAATGATAGGCGTTGAAATCCCGATGCCTATCATTATCCCTACGCTGGGAGCGCGACGCCGGGCATACCGAACAAAGGTAAGCCGGGTGGCAGGCGCGGACAGCTGCGGGGGGAGAGGAAGAGTTAGGTTTCAGGGCTCCTGGGGGGACTTAGGGTTAGGCACCCCTGTGGGAGAGTTAGGGTTAGGCTAGTGGAAGGGGGGGTTAGGGTCAGGCACCCCCGGGGGGAGGTTAGGGTTAGGCACCCCCCCTGGAGGGTGAGGTTTAGGCTGCGGGGATGGGGGGTTAGATTTAGGCACTTACGGGGGGGTTAGGGTTAGGCACTAGGGGGGGAAATTAGGGTTAGGCACCTCTAAGGGAGGGTTAGGGAGGGAGAGGATTAGGCATAGGTAGTGTACTTACCAATCGGGATCTTGATGCCTGCCAGTCTTCTGGTGTCGGGACTTGAACCGCCGGGCATAGACCCGGCGGTCATTCATCCCATAGGCTCATGTCTGCTTAGGGCTGTGCACGAATGGTTATCCTGTCCTGATAACCCACGTTTTAGCAGCACACAAGGTTCAGATACAAACTCGTGGCAATTTGAATCTACCCCTTAATACTTTTCTTTCATGTACAATACCAGTGGTTCCCAAACTGGGTGCTGCAGGGAAATTGTAGGGGTGTTCCAGGACTAAATCAAATTATTTATGGTCTATGTGGTGGAGGCTGCCATGTCAATCATAAAGTATGTGGACAAACAGAAGTGTAACCTTGTCCAGCACAACATAACTGAACCTAAGGATGACAAGTAAGAACAATTTACATCATCAATTTTTTCTGACTATCTCAATAAGAAACTTTCGGTCGAAGGGTGGCGTGAAAAAATATATTATACTCTCATGCGCCGTGATTCAAAAAAGTTTGGGAACCACTGTACAATACTATTGTTTAACATATATTTTTGTTTGCCAAAACTTTAATTATATACATTATCACATTTTGTATTGTCACAGGCAGTAAGGGAGGCAAAAATTAACTTTTTGGCAGGCAGGAGATTCTCAAGATTGATAAGGGAGAGGTTCCAATTCAAACCAATGATTTTGGTATTAAGTTTGGGGGGGATAATGGGGGGTTACAATAAGCAGGCATATCTCACCATTTACACGCCGTTTCATAAATTAGCCATTGCGATCTCCTTCACAGCATCGGTGCTCTCTGCGTGTCAGGAGGGCCATGATGATGCGATCATGCCCCAGAACCACCCACCATTGTTGCCACCACGACCCCTGCAATGCCGACCTGGATGCCTCCTCCCAGGGGGCAGCCATACAGTCAGCAAGCCTGGGTCAGACTTACATGGTGAATGGCTTCCTGATCTATGTCAATGTTACAGATGTTTACGCCGTTGCACGTCATCAGGCGGATATGAGAAGGCAGCAGTGGGCATCCCTATTCTCAGCTAAGTCTTGGAAGGCATTTGCATATTTTAGCAACTGCGATCCGTAAGAGATTGCAGTTGTATTGCATTAGTGTAAATCTAGGAATCAGACACATAGTTTATATTATAAAAAAAAGACAATACAGTATATTTAAAAAAGGTCAAAGATTTTTTGTGATAAGAATATAACATATATTATATTCATTGGTGTGTACGTGTCAGTGTCTTATAGATACCATAGAGAGAGGCTGCTCTGACATAACACAGACCTGGATTTGTAGCATACCTTCCCACAGACACAGTGTTGGACCAGTGTTTAAGGTATACACACAGTAAAATCAAATAGAACACAAGTGGGCAATGTTTTTGTCTAGATACCATTCAATATTACAAATCAGCATAATTACATCATTTAAAAACACTAGCAGTGCTTGCCCGTCATTGCTATGTGATTATTAATTTATTCAATGATGCCTAGTGATTATTACACATAGAACATGCATGGAACTCAGAGAATACAGTAACATGGCTCCCACAAAGAACATACATAGAACACACCTGCTGCACAGAGAAAATACATGTGCTACATTGTACAAAAAAACACACACACACACAGAGCATGGTGTTACATTGTACATGGAACATACATGCTGTGCAAATAAAACATGCATGTAACACACAGAATGTGTGTCCGGGGATCACATTGGAGGCTTTGCCAGCAACTCAGGTCATCATGTCAACCACACAACTCTTACGTTTCTTTCTTGGTTCCACATCCACCTGCTCCCACTGAGCCTGCTTACAGTCAGGCAGCCCACAGTGTGGTACAGAGCAGGGAGTATACGCTCTCTCCCACTGCCACCCCCGGGACTCTCACCAGACATCCACACCTCCAATTCCATCACTGTGGGTGGGGCTGAATTCACCCTGTGTCCAATCACATGATCCCACTCATGCCCACAAGCCGGCTGCATGGGTTGGGTATGAAATTCCGGCTGTCGGGATGCCGTTGGTCAGAATACCAACAGCGGCATCCTGACATCCAGAATCCCGACACCCATAGGGAAGAAAGGTAAGTGTTTTCCTAACCCCTAACCTAACCCCTACCCTAATCCTAACCCTCCCTCCCCGGTGCCTAACCCTAACCTCCCCCCCTAGTGCCTAAGTCTAACCTCCCCATCCCTACACCCTAAACCAAACACCCCCTCTTCGGTGCCTAAACCTAACCAACCCCCCCCTAGTGCCTAAACCTAACCTCCCCGCACTCTAATCCTCCCTCCCCGATGCTTAACCCTCCCCGTAGTGCCTAACCCTACACCCTAACCTCCCCCTAGCACCCCGATACTTACCTTCGGGATGCCGGCGGTTGGGATACTGGTGTCGGGATGCTGACTACATCCCGACTGCGCAGACCGGCAGAGAGCAGCAGAGGTTACAGGTAGCAGCCCTTGCTGAAGATGAGCATTGTAAAATTAGAAAGTTTCTTAATGTATAATATGCATAATGAACCTGAATTTCAGTTTTTATATCTAAGTATTTACTTTTTTTTTAAAGTTGGAGACTACCTGTAACATGTCACTCATACTTTCAACTGTTATGATTGGATAATTACTTTTTATCATTGTGACACCTCTTTGATGGTTATTCTAGCCCATCACTACTGGATCTAAATTTTGAGTGCTTGAAGTCTAGATAGCCGCTAGTTTTAATGCTGCAATTCATTTTAAAGCAAAACCAGGTTGTGTCTGCCTTTAAAACTAATTGTCGCTTTAAATCTAGCAGCGATCTCACCAAGATCACGCCAGGACTAGCAAATCGCAACCTAGTACTTGTAGTCCTCAATTTTCAAATTCACACTTTGGCCCAGATTCAGAGCCGCTCGTAAGTGGCCGCTCGTTCGTTCTGACCGATGTTCGCACATCTGCGCATGCGTACGGATTTAATACGCATGCGCGAACCAGTCAGTGCGGCCGAAAATCGTTTGTTCGCTATATAGCGAATGCCTGCTATTTTGAGTGACAGAAGGAGGCGTATGTGGGTGGTAACAGGGGAAGGTACTTGAAAACGGGGGTGTGGAATTCGAACGCAGGCGTGCTTAAAGGTCAAAACGGGCGTTTTAAGGGAGTGCATAATTAATACAGCAGCGTCATTGACCACGTCACTTGGTTTTTTTTTACTCAGAACTGCTTGCAAAATAGCGGTTGAAAAAACCAGCCACAAGAATAGCGAGCAGTTCATACGCTGTTCGATGTACTCGATTAATCTAATAAATAGCGGACATGACGTATGGTGCAAGCGGCAAGGGGGCGTATTTTTCAAAATTACAACCGCAAGTTTTGCTAGCTCGTTCAGACTTAGAGGCGTGAACAGACCGCAATTAGCGAACGGTTCATTTGAATAGCCACCCCTTGTTTTAGAACGAACGACCGCAAATAGGTGAGGGGCTCTGAATGAGGGCCTTTATTCAGTCCACACAACTTGCAAGGATGGAGTAAAGACATTGTTGACTCCTAGGGGTATATTTACTAAAGTGCAGGATTTTAGAAGTGGAGATGTTGCCTATAGCAACCAATTAGATTCTACTTAACATTTGTCTAGCACCTTCTAGAAGATAATAGAGAATCTGATTGGTTGCTATGGGCAACATCTCTACTTCTAAAAAAACGCACTTTAGTAAAATTACCCCCAGATCCTAGCTTGTTACAGGAAGTGTACATGCTTATGCCTTGCTTTTACATACTGCTATTGTTTTAAACCTGGTATGGACAATTTCACCATAGAAGTAAATAGATTACTGTGCATGAGTGGCGTCCCTACCTCTTTTGACACCTGGTGCGGGCAGGGGCACCGCTAGGGGGTGGAGCGGGTACAGATTACCCGGGCCCGGGCCACCTGAGGGGCCCGGTGGGAGCCCGGGTCCGGCGCCGCTCCCCCCCTCACAGCAGCCTTTGAGCTGCAGTTGGAGACTGCTCGTGGCTGCTGAGCAGCAGCCACAGCAGTCTCCTATGCCTGTGGGGGGGAGCGATCACACTGATCGTGCCCCCCCTGGCTTTGCGCCGGGCTGAGGGGACTCAGAGCGCCCCCCTCCCCAGCGCGCAGCACCGCTTCGCGGCGCTGCAAATCTTTCTTTTTTTAATCGCATGGGGGGCGTGGCCACGCCTCCCGCAATTAGGCCATGCCCCCCTATTACCGGGGCCCACCACGGCTCTTGGCGGGCCTGGGTGCGGGTAGGGATGGGTGGACTTATAGTGTGCGCATCAAAGCCGTGCGCTATCAGACAGGATGTGTGGCATTGTGGGTGGAGCTGTGGCCTTGCTGTCTGAACCCCTGTTTTTGTCACCCTGGGTGTCCTGGATATACGGACTGCCCCCAGAGACCAGTGTATTTGCAGTGCCGGTTCCCTCACTGTGTCAGGAGCTGAGTATGCATGTAATGCTACAGTGCAGCACCCGGCTCCTGTCACTGAGGAGGAGTCGGCACTTTGGTGTTGCACCCAGGTGCAGCCTGCACCCCCCTTGTGATGCCACTCCTGTGCATTATGGAGCTCCCCTTTCTGTTTGTCTTTTTTCAGAACTTTCTGCCAGATGAAAAGAATGGGTATTTATAAGACAAATGCTGGTGGTTGTGAAAATGCCCTCAATATTGTTATTGACTTTCACTGTATTTTCAGTTGCATTAAATATATAATCTTAGAGAGTGTTTTGGCCGGCACCTCTAGAGTGAATGTCAGAATATTAAATGGGTATATTTCCCTAAATTAGAGCACCCAATAACATCAGGATTTGATTTTGGGTAACATTGGATCTACACTCCCACCATTAATATGATAAGCTAATAGAGTGCTCTGGCTTCACTGATTATTTATAGACCACTGGATTTGAAATACTTAAAGTAAATATACAGTATTTTCTATTTACAAGCTCAAGCTGCATATACACCTAAAGATTTTCTGTCCAACCATCCAACTAGTTGATTGGTTGGAATGAAAATCTGGTAAGGTATGGGAGTAACTGATGATCAGCAATTTGCTCCTAAATGCCAGAAAACAGATGAAAATGGTCGGTCAGACAAGTTTGTTAAATGTTTGATCTAAACAATTTGTTCAGTTTTTGTCCATTTTCCAGCGTTTGGGAGCAAATTGCTGATTGTTATTTGCTTTCATACCTTACCAGATTTTCATTCCAAACAATCAACTAATTGGATGGTTGGACAGAAAATCTTTACGTGTGTACCCAGCCTAGCTTAACTACATTAAGTACTGTGGAGTTGGTTACATAGTGTAGCCTGTCCCATAGAGGCCATCAGTTATAAGCAGGACATGAATAAGATAGTGGGCCTGTTTCAGAGGTGCACACTAACTGAACGCAATGCAGATTTTTGTGCAGTTTAGCAATTATTTGCTACTGGACATGAAAAATTTGTCTGTAAACCCCTACAGCGCATGCGTTACCCAGACTGTATGCACAGTTGAGTCCTAGCATAAGAGACAGCGGAGCAAAGCGATGAGCGTTCCTGGGATGTGTGTGGGTGTGGCCTGAAGGATGCACAATCTATTGCCTGGGAGTGCCACCGGTTTGTCACTGCAAGCGGACTGCGTTCTTAGAATCACAGCTGCTTGCAACAGAAGCCATGTTCAGACGGAGACACCCTATGGCAAGTGCAAGTGTCAATGCTGGACGCAATGAGAGACAGGGATGCACAAAATGGGCGTCTCAGACATGTACATTTTGGCACACGCTAGTGCACAAGGGGAAGGAAGAAGCTAGTATTTGCATATTATCACAGCCGTTACTCCGGACGCAGCAGCATCCATTTGTGAATCAGGCCCAGTATTTCCTGCCAATTGATCACAGGACTCTGTTGCTAGTTTTGCCAAGATCTTACGTTACCTCCTGCAAAGGGGGTATATGCAATTGTGTGTAATTTCCATGAACCGGTACAATCTCAGTGCTCAGAGCTGCTGTTTAAAGCAGCAATAATTTAAAAAGCAAAACAACATGTTTTGGCCTCTTAAATTATTGCAGCTTTAATCTACCGCTTTTATCTCACCCTGTTATACAGACCCCAAAATGTGTATCATTCTCATGTATGCAATACATTCGGTACACGTTTGCCATTTGTATCATCTTTTTCAATCAAAATATTTGAAATCGACACCATGTTTTTGTTTTTTAAATGTAATCATTTTTATTGGAGATTAATATGGGACGTTGTTTACCAAATTCACAGATATGAATGATCATTACTGTCCACAATATTTGTCTTTGTTTTTGTTCCGTCTATGATGACTGGCCTTCTTGCTTAAGGAATTCTTTCAAGTACTTGATCGGAGCTTTGATTTGTTGTAACTTAAAAATTGAGAACTCATTGATTTCTGATGTATTACAGTTAAAAAAAAAAATCAACACTGACCACTTCAAGTTCTACATGAACCAAGATGCTGAATTACCCCCCTCCCATTCTTCCATAATGCTCTTGCTCTCTCTGTTCCAGAGTCCTGCTGCTCCTTCCCCTTAGTCCAGTGTTCAGTAAGACTTTCCAGATACATTCTGACTAGCCTCATGTGCTGCCTTTAGGACACACATGAACATACTGTAGCAATGAATGCAGGATTGGTCACCTTTTCTCCCCTGCTGGCTAATATAGTTTTGGAAGGAGTCAAAGGCTGAAGGGCTGTGGTAGGGGGAGGGGAAGCAGGGGGATGCCCCTAGTGCTTGCAGTCCAGGCAGCCTGCTGTCACACTCTCCCTCTCTCTCACACACACATTGTCACAGTAAGAATGGTGAGTCCCACACACAGCTACGCTTTGCCCAGTCTGGATTACTAAACCGCCCATCTGAAGGAGAATGTTCCCAGAACCAGGAGGTAAGGCACAGCTTTGTACAGATGGCATTTGGAAGTAAAATTGGTCTTTTTCATGGAAAGGGCTGAATGTTCCTTATAGCTTTAATGCGGAAGCAGCAGCAGCTGTCCTGCATCAGCATGATCTGCCTTCAACCCTTTTGTTGCCAAAGGGGCTAGCAGTGGTTTACCACACAAATCCTACTAGAGAGGTCAATAGGCATGATAGCAGTTGTGGCTACCCCAGGATTTTAGGAATTAACAAAGGTCAGATTCTAGCCTCTAGTTTTTGTTGTGCTGTGTGCATGTTCAACTATCCTGTATATGTGACTTGTGTTTTTTCCATTGCTGGCTACATGTATTTTTGAAATTTTGTATTTTGCGGTATTGTAACTTTCACTTGGCATTATCTTAATCCCTGGTATGTAGGTTTTCGTGTTTATCTCTACAACGTGAACATGTAAACCTCCTCTTTGCCCAGTGTGTCCAATAGAAATGTAAGACTTTGTTGCAATTCTGTAGTAGGCTGGACTGTGAACATGTATGTTTGGATTTTATGAATGGGGGGGTTGGCAATACCTAAGAGGGGTGGCACCATATTGCTCACTGTACATTGTAATGTAGATGTAGTTAATATATTATAAGTAGTTTTAATGTGGATCATTTTGAAATATTTACTTTGCAGTAATTTTTGGACTGTTCTGCGGTAATACAGCCGATCTGCATTAGGCACCAACAAAAGCATTTTATATCATTCTTTATATATATATATTTATATATATTGTGTTTGAATGACATTAAGCTGACTCTGCGCCTTCCACTCATTCATTGATAATGCCTTCTGCTGTGTCTGCATAAGGAACAGCAGTCCAAGGCTCGGTGTGCTAGATGCTGCCCTGGTTTTGGATGGATTTGCTTTTTATGAGATGAACTTTAACAGTCATTAGTACAGCGAAGCAAGGCGAAGGTGAAAACACCCCGTTGCCAATAAAATTCCAAAGGACTCATCTACCAGCGCTTTCAAAAACAATGTCTGTTAAAAGCATTGACAGAGCATTGTACTTTGTCCTCTATTTTAACAGAACATTTAAAGCATGTTCTGAAAACTTCCCTGCAGCTTAATTTACCAAGCCGTGCTGCTCATGATGAACTCTTGAGCAACATGGAAATTGGCACAAAGCAAACGGTTGCCAGAAAGTATATTTACAGGGCCAATTGTTTGCATTATTTTCTAAGACCATAATGCTTTAAGAATGCGCTCTGAATACCTGGTACGATTGCCCATGTGTATAAGGCCTTTGGGAGAGAAAATATAACCCAACGCATGGTTCCAAGACCATAGGTCTCTTATCACATTGCTTTCCTCCCTGGGAGCATTTTTAGTAAACAGCCCACTTTATAGTGGTTTAGCTCCCTCCATTGTGACCCAACCAATGAATAGCTGGTGCTACAAATATGAGATATGGAATTACTAAGGCTACAGGAGTGATTGCAGTGATTCAGGTTACATAGAAGGTGTTTTGTATTTGGAGGTGGACGCATTTCATTTTTTAGCTCAGTTTCCTATGTATGGTCATATTCAGATATTGTAATCAGCCTGGATTCTTCTTAAATAGATAAACGTACTTGTACATTAAATTATTGGAAAGCGGCATAGCTCCAGGAATCTGCCCTCTCACACCAGTAGCCTCATGTGGGATGAGATGGGTTTCTCTGTTTCTGCATTCAAATATTCTGCAAAGGATCATATAAAATAACTAATACAACTGATTTGCCATATTGTGTCTTCTGAAAACAATGGGATATGGCAGAGAAGTTTTCTGCTTAGAAAAAAGACTCTCATTCATCATAGTACAATACAGCACAGGGACAGTAATTACATGATGCAGTTTACAGTAAGAAACCTTATCCTTTTTATTTCCAGTCTCCAAGTGTCGCTGCTAGTTACAGTACACAATGTACAGCAGAAGTAGCTCAGAGCTGGTGATCTGCTGTAATACATCCTTAGCTGTAAATATTTTGTACTTGGTAGAATTGCAGTATGCTCACAATGACATGGCGGAGTGTAGCTGTGTGTTATGTTTGTGTATGTGCCAAAGATCCGTCTGCAAACCGGCTTATTTATGCATCCACACAATGCATCCACACAATTTAGCATAGCCTGCAATTCCATAGACACAAAAATGTATATCTCCGCATCTCATATTGTTGCTTACGCTTCAGTCCTAAGCATGTACAGAGCAAAAACACGCAAGATACGCTCCGCTGACTGATATTCAGCTCAGCATTGGCCATAATGTGAGTACTGTACGAAGGCTGTGTATGCACAGATATATAATACCGATTCAATAGGGCATAGCCTTTAAATCCAGTTTTAGACCTCTCCCCTAACCTGTTATTCAATATGGATTTAGACTTATGAATGTCATGAGAATTTGATTATTTTTGTAGTTGGTAAAATATTGTCACTTCATCATTCCACTTTGCCCAAAGACACTTGACACGTGTGGCTGCCGTTTACATTGTATTTAACCCTTTCTCTGCTGTGGGGTAGAGTGATCTCTACAGGCAGTGGCTACAATGGGTATATGTCAACGACCTCCTTTCATTCTTTAAGACAAGCCCTACAGACAGTAAATGAACCATTTTCTTAATGAAAAGTAACAAATTTCAATGTAAAATTGTTTGGTTTTATAGAATTTATTGGAGAAAATCCAATATAATTTCACCACCCCGGAAGAAATCCCTTTCATTCTGCTGCGAGTACTGGGGTTTCCAATTATTGCACACATGGTAAAATCTATTTATATCAAGCTCTGTTAGACAAGTCCTGTTGGAATTCTGAGGCACCGTGTCACAGATTACGCAGATTCCACACCTCCTGCTGGATTATTTGATGTATGAAAGGCTGCGGGTGATGACTTCCATTGCCAGCCTAGGACTGCACAGCGTGCTACCCTTAATCTATGATATGTATGAGTTTACATCACAGATGTTCCGCTCAGGTTACTGTGATAGTTTCTGTATTACTATGCAGCTTGCAACTAAATCTACATTGCATAACTATGTCCAGTAGAGGGATCATGTCAGCTGGAAGCACCTTACACAGCAGAAATGCCTTCATTATCTGTGTATAACTTATTCTACAACTCATTTACAGTATAGTACAAGCCTTTAATGGAAGTATGATTTACAAGTGTGCGTATGGCGGAGTCTATTAATTTGACCATGAACACAGAATGGGAGTTTTCTTATAGGTTATTGGTACAGGATCCCGGCGGTCCGAATCCTGATGCCAGGATTCCGACAGGGTTAGGATACCGACACGTGTCGGTAGGAATCCTAATACCCTCTCCCTACCATAACCCTCCCCGGTGCCTGAACTTAATGCCTAACCCTAACCTCCGCCTAGTGCCTAACCATCCCCCTAACCATGTTACTTACCTTCGGGATTTAGGTGGTCGGGATACCAATGTCGGGATACCGGTGGAATCCCTGTGTTGGGATATTGTCTCTGATTTAGGTCTGTTGCCCTGCATAAAACATAGCCTTCATGCTGACATGTTTCAGATGACTATTTTAGTCTATCTATGGCTGCAACACATTGTGCAGATTTTCTTTTTGTTCACGTGGGACACTTGGTACTTTGTTATTGGCTTTAGTGATTGCATATTTATCATTCACATTTTTTGTTTTTGTGCAGGAAAAAAAAAGCTTTTACCCTGTAAACTTAGCCCATCTTGTGCAGTACATTTCAGTTTTTATTATTATTATTATTATTATTTAGGTTCTACTCTTTCACAATTAATATTAAAAGATAACTTACTGAACAGATAATAGTACTTTGACTATATCTGAATGTGATCACAAGAGGCCCAGACTATACGCAAGTGATCAGACGGACCCCTGAAGACAGCAAATGCTAGTACTATACTATCAGGGTAGGGAGTGGGACCTCTATCAAAACACTGTTCTTAAGTACTGTAGATAATGTATTTATTCAAATGAATCTCTAAGGTGAAAACCCTCTGGCCATTGGTTTATACAGACATTGGAAGAGTGAAGCTAATTACTTCCCGGCCTTTACAGTATTTGCCATGTGTTTCATAGATGCCACCTGGGCTACAGAGAACCAATCCTAAGTATAATAGACAAGTTAAAGTGGAATTAGGCTGTAGAGGGGGCATGTGATCTGCGGTGTTGCTCTGCATTCACTCTATCCTCTGCATCTCTCCTGCTATGGTTTATTCATACACTGCTCTGCTGTCATCAGTGTTAAGTAACAACTGCAGTACAGACATGATCTACTAGATGTGACATAGCCAGGCTGATTGAAGTTTGTGTACATAAATATGTGTACATCACTAATGACATTTGAGTTCAGTGTAAGACTATCTCCTCTGGGACTGGAGGCTCAGTTCTGATTATAATTTTGTGTTAGATTACATCAGTGCATACATAGAAAGTACAGTAATATTTAATGGTTGTGAAATGTTATAGTTCTGCAGAAAGTGTGGGTTTGCCTGTATACTGTTAATGTCATTTATGGCACTATTGCTTTCGTAGCACTTCAGTCACATTGGTAGTTTGCACAATTGGTGCAGTACATTGTTACGTTTCCCAGGACTAAACCATTTACAATTCCTTATATTTGCTGCTTAACAATTTTATTTTAAATAATTCCTATTTCTGTTGTGTTTCACATACATTCTGTACACAGTATCTAAAAAATTACAGTAGTATATTTTGCTGTAGGATTATATTGATTTATTTTCGTGAGTAAAAATATAATTTTCCTGTATTCCAAGCAATGGGAGTACGTTTGTTTTTAACGAACAAGATAATTAATTTTCAGTGCAATTATTATAATATGTAGTTTGCAGCGAAGAAACACAGCTCTACATAACACAAACTCTGTAACCCACAATGTGTCAAGCTTTGGGTATTATATGAAGATAGGTTGGAAAACTAAAGTATGCAATGTGAATTATTAAACACTTGCTGCAAAGTGCCGCATAACGTTTCGATGCTATATAAATAATATGTTTAGTACACCCCACAGAATACTATCTTTGTGAACTTGTGTAACACTAGTATGCGTGTTCTAATGTAGTGACGGTCACTGTTGTGACTTACGTGCCTTATGCAACCTAGCTTTGCAGAATGATTTTAATTCACCCTGGAAACAAGCTACTAGTGAAGGCTGGCAGATGTGTTATTTGTGCTTTTCTCAAAGGAGGTATGTGTTATAACAGAAAATTACAGCCAGCCTGTCCTGGGGGGGAATGTAGAAAAACAAAATCATTGGAAAGTGTGAGTGTGGTTTCTTTAAGCATCAGGAATTAATAAAAAGAATATAGTGAAAGAGACATCCAATTCAACTGCAGATGCGAAAAAAAAATATATTTTTTAACAATTGTAATTGTTTGACTATAATGCAGTTTAAGCCATTGTGTCACAAAATTTGTTTCATCATTTTTTATATGGAGAATATTAGAATTGATGTATGGTTGGTACTCCCTGAATAACATTTCGACATTGTTGGATAAAGCTATCCTGAGTATGTGGTGAATGGTCACCCAGATTTTCCAACCTGGATTTTGATTTAGACAAAAAGGGCATTTGATGACTATTTGGGTCTCACACCCTTAGGAATGGCAGGCCTATTTGGCTAAAATTAAAAAACAAAACAAAAAACATTTGCTAATCTACACCATAGCATTTGTGGCCAGCTCTCGAGTCGATGTGCACCTTCCAATTATTGTGTCTTTATAACTGATTAACAAAGCTTGTTGACTTCGGCAAGTCCCTCACTGGGAGGTCCATGGAGACGAAGGTCAATGTGGGTGGGATGGGGGGCGAACTCCTCAAATTATTGTGGGGCTGCCTTCCTCCCCGGTGACATTTTGGAGTAATTCCCGTTTTGCGTTGCTAATTAAAGGCCACATTAATGCAATTCATAGCAAATTGCGTTTTCATGCCCTTTGCCCTGCCCACTTCACCTAAGGAGTAGTGGTGGCCAACATGTTGCGGGAAAGTTGCCCACTTTTTCAGGAGCCTAGAGACTTCTGGAAGTTTTTGGAGAGTGGGCACGTATGTAACAAAGACCAATATGTAGTTATGTTCCATATGTTCTTGTGTAAACGCTGCTCTCCAAATAAAGACGGAAAAGACTCCTGGAAAAAAAAAAAAAAATTTTAAACACCGTACTCATTGTAAAGTCTCACCCTACACCTACTCACTAAAACACCATAATGGCCACACCTCCAGGACTAACACTGTGAATGAAAACTAGGTGTGTGAGTAAAGCTGAACAGAAGGCAGAGGTGATTGTGAGTGGATAGAGGGGGAGCAGGAAAGCAGACGCACAGGCAGAGGTGGCTCCTGCTTTCTGCTCGCAGTGTAAATACATCATAAGAGCCGCAGAGGTGGACAAAACAGTTTTAACACACATTACACAGGAAAAATACAGTATTTACCTAAATTCCATTCAGTAACTTAAAATGTGCCTGAATGAGCATGGGGGATTTTGGTTTTATCTTCCTGTTTGCCTCTTAACAGGAAGGTGAGAATTGCACTTTAGGATTCCAGATATTTTATGTGTTGGGAGGATAACCGAGAATCAGTTAAATATATTTTAGATTGTCTGCATTTCTTCTTCCTTCTATTTTATTATTTGCTTTACATTGCAGTTACTAGTCACACTTCCCTACACTTCATGGCATGTGTCAGCCTTGTCTTCCTGTTCCTTAGGGTCTTTTATCTCCAAATCTGTTCCAGTCCTCCTTGTTCAGCACTGGGAATGTGGGAGATTAGAGAAGTGCCCCTGTGTGTTCTACTAAGTGCTGCATATGAAAAACTAAACTTTTAAGGGTGCACTAGCGTATTCACCACTTGCAAATTAGATTACCCGTTTCTGCATAGTGTACTTGAGCAAATAATAAACCATAAGCTTGGTTGGAAACTTATATGACCAAAACTAATTTCAGCACTAAACGCTCACTAAACTGAATACAGTGGCATGGGAGGATTGATTTACTAGTGAAAGCTGCCTTTAATATGTAAGGAGCTCTAATGTGGGCACTTCCACATCTGAGTTATTTCAGTAATGACCGTTAATGAGGATCTTTTGTTTTGCGGGCTGTTATTCTGAATACACGTAATCACCCCAGCGTTAAAAATAACCTGAGACAGCATCTCAAAGCCACAGTCTGGGCTCATTTTCTCTTCATGTTTCCACATCAGCGGATAAAAACTCAGCATCGTATCCCCCCCCTGAAATGAGCAGAAGACTATACACTTAATGCAATGTTTCACAGCTTTGTACTGTAGGAAGTAGCGGAATAGTGTCTCGGGGGGTATGGTACCTTACAGTGTCAGCGTGTGACTCCGAGTTCAGCTTCCAGTGACATGCTTGTGCTTGACATAGGCATCAGAGGGATTTTTGTAACCGCTGTGCTGCAAATCCCATACGCAGTGTGAAGCTTTCTATCAATTGTCCTGCAAGGCATTGCTCGACTCCATCCCATCATTTCTGGCAGCTAAAAGCCAACATTTGCAGTAGAGAAACATTGTGTGACATTTTCACAGCACTTTTATGTGGTTATATAGAACTGAAAAGCTAATGTGGTGCTCTTGCAAATTACTGTGGATATTGTGCAAAATTGTTGGTGTCTACTTACATGTGGATCCGAATTACATAACAGACAGAGGGCCTGATTCATTTCGGATCGCAATATAGCATACGCACGCAGTTCAGTGCGATTGTAAGCTAATCTATTGCGACCGTAATACCGCCACAGCACTACACAAGGACGCTCCCACTTTACCTTACACGCACATCCGTAATGGTTAGCAAGACTGCAAAAACATCGGTACAATTGAGTAACATCGAACCGATACGCACAGTTAAGGCAGGTCAGACCTCACTCAGGAATTGCTTACTACAGTGCACGCTATGAGGCCTCAGGCTGCGTATGGTATCGCAGTGGCTAATTTATGCACGCCCCTGCAACGCCGTTGAAACGCACTGGCACGCCTGCATTCGCCTAACCTCCCCCGTTACCACCAACAAAGGCACTTCCTGTCAGTTACTTTGCAATGGGTCTGCGTGGTCACTGCGATCTCAGTCCCCATCGCAGCAGCCAGTTTGCGCACGTGGACTGCCATGCATGCGCAGTGCAAAACAATCTGCCAATTGCATGCGTATTAGCAACTGCGTTCCTTTCTGAATCAGTCCCATAGTGGCTTATGTAATAGAGTGTGATCTGGTGCCACTGCTGGAACTCCTGCGTGTCTTCCCATATTTTTAAAGCGGCAATCATTTTAAAAGCAAAGCCAACTTGGTTTTGCCTTTAAAATGATTGTCGCTTTAAAAATACGGAAATACTTTCAGTAGTTTCCGCAGCGACACCAGATAGCACCCTATCATATAAGCCCATGATCAGCAAATTGGGGAGTATTAATATGTATAATTTCACTGATTCTCTCACAGAACGGCGACCATCGATGGCCGTCAGTCAGCATTTCCGATTGGTGGTTCGAATCCGATTGGGGATTTGGTGAAACGTGAATCGGACGCAGATGTATGGGGCCCTTAAATCTCTGCACATTTTAAATCAGTCCAACCTGCAGTGCAGCATGTTTATACCAACATGCATGGTTCTTTGCTCTTTCTCAATCTATTCCCAACTCAGATATTTATAGCCACAGTCTCATTAGCCAAGTACAATAGTGTACCGGTACACTTGCTGCGTCTATTGCGTAATAGTGTATCTCAATGCACTACGTATTAATAAGCATTTGTCAATGTGTTTTGTATACTGTGGTTTTTGTAGCCTGGTGAATGCATTGGTCACCTTGTTTATTGTTTTGTGGTCACTTGTGATAAAAAAAGGGCCAGTGCAACTGCTAGGTCGTCTAGGTAGTCGTTGCCCTTGAAACATACTTACCTACTTTGCTGAGCAGCTTTCCGGGAGCAGCAGGAGGGGGACCTGCTGCTCTCCTCTTCGGGGGGCGGGGCCAGACGATAGACGGCATTAGGCCCCGCCCCCTTTACAGAAAACCTCCGTGATTCGCGGGTCCGTGAGGAGGGGGCGGGGCTAAATGACGCGATTTGCCTAATTTAGCCCCGCCCCTTCCCGACGGACCCGATAATTTCAGGTAAAATCTCCCCATCCTGCCCACTTCACTAGGAAGTGGGCTGGATGCGGGAGATATGCCTGCCCTTCCGGGATCGCGGGGGGTTACCCGAAAAATCGGGAGCCTCCCGCGATTCCCGGGAGAGTAGGCATGTATGCCTTGAAAGCAGTTGAAAATAAAGGTGGCAGAAAGTAGAAGGTTGTGTAAAACTATGCACATTATAGCGTATAGCCCTGAGCAATGCTTGGTCCATCCTATGGATTGCAAATCTATTCTTAATAATTTTTCAAATATTAGAAATTATAGGTAATAAGATGCCTCAATCTTTCACTCATTCATTACTTTAAAGCAATGTAGAAGTATCTGTGGATTAGAGGTGTGAGAAACATGATTAAAAGACCACTAAGACACCACTGGCTGCAGCCTGATCATTTATAGCTCCTTTTATTTTATTGCAATTATTTGTCTCAATAAAGCAGAAACCATCTAGTTCACTTGATGAGCTCTCTTATGGAAAGGGTTGTTACCTAAGCCCGCTCATCTTGAAAGAGGACAGCAATATAATATGTTATAAATATAATTATAGTGATGAAAGATTTTTAATGGAAAAATAAACACAAGGAAAAGGTTTAATTCTAAAAACTGTAGTAATTAGTGCCTGGCCTTCTGGCTGTCACCAAACTCAAACCCCCAGCCCTTTTTTGTTTTCTCGGTTTAGCTTGAATTAGGCAGCAGGAAGGGTTAAACGTGGTCTTGTCAGACTGGATGGAGAGCTGCTAGTTCTGGTTCTACTCAGGAGCAGCCTGTGAGCACTGACAGGGAGGGGGGAGGTGATTCCTTATCAAAACTACTGAGATGCTAATTCCCATGTTCTCTAGAAAGACTATTGTGATATTTCATTTGATTTTCAGAAATATTTTGAAATTACACTAAATGTAACTTTTTTTTATAGACTCCTCACTGTTCCAGAATGGTTTTTTTTTTATGCAAACCGTTATTTAGAGCTTTAATTTTTTTCTAAATACCTTATATCAGCTAATTTATACCCCTTTTCCACTGCCCAAATAACCCGAGTTATTGCCGGGTCTACCCAGGTCACGGCTTGGTGTAAAAAAGTTCTTAAAAAATAACCCAGGTCGCGTGACCAGGGAATCCGACCCTTATAGCTACCAAGGTTGAACCCAGGAAGGACCCGGGTAACGGTGCAGTGTAAACAGCGCTACCTGGGTTATCCAACCTGACTCATGCGAAAAAGCTGCTGATTGGAGCTTGTCAGCAGTCCCAACCCACTTTTTATGACCTCATCTTTGTGAGTCTGAAAAAGGCCATTTGTAATGATATACAAAGATTTTGCAGGGCAGACTCGGGTTCATTGTAAACGAGGCCGACCCAGGAATAACCTGATTCTAAGGTGCAGTGTAAGTGGGGTCTGACCCGGGAATAACCCGGGTCTAAGGTGAAGTGTAAACTGGGTCTGACCCAGCTCTAACACGGGTTGGAAACCTGCTTTTGGTGGAAAAGGGGTAATGGGTATTAGTCTTGCATAGAAAATATGTGGAACATAATAGATATGCAGGTTGTACCTTTGCTGTCTCTCTTTTTTTTTAATATAAATGTAAAAACTAATTTTGTTGAGGATCTGAATTTTTTGTACAGTCAGGGAGAGATGTATCAAACCTATGAGAGAGATAAAGTGGAGAGAGATAAAATACCAACCAATCAGTTTCTGTCAATTTTCAAACTAGCCTGTAAAAAGGCAGTTAGAAGCTGATTGGTTGATACTTTATCTCTCTTCAAGGCTTAGTACATCTCCTCCATAGTATTTCTGGAAGTCTATAAAAGTATTTGATTTGCAGTCTTGTATCTTTATACAGGCACAGAGTTAATTGGCAAAATCATAACTGCAACATTACTTGAGGTACAGTATTATTTTACTGCTATTGAGTGATGTCATAAGGGGCAAACACAGATTGGTATGTGTGCAACACCCCTACTTTCAATATAATTATTATTTTACCCTGTTGGACTGGATTATGCATACTTTAACACATTAAACTGCATAAAAATTGCTGTCTGAAAGAAATAAAATATTTTTTATAAGTGGAAATCGTGACCTAGGTCTCAGTGAGCGTACGTGGCTCTTTTCTATGTGGTCAGTTATAACATTTGTAACAACGTTGACAACTGGTCTTCGAACTTGTGCTTTATAGTAACAGAATTCCTCAGCGATTTCTAATATCCATGTTATTTTCAGAACCAAGTTCATTATGCCATATGTTATCTGTATGTGTAATGACTTGTTTTCTTACATACTGTAATGTTTATACATTGTATACAAATCTACATCTTACCACAAATACATTAGAATCATCGTCCCATAAAATGAATTCCTAATTGCAATGTAGTAAATAAAGAAACCATTTTGTTGATGTGCTGTGCAGTTATTACATGATCCCTGTCACTGAGCTGGTTGCAATGTTATTGGGGCCAGCTTGCCTGGGTCAGTAGCTGCAATTACCAGAGAGCTCCAATAATGCAGATGAGTTATTGTTCGTTAAGTAGTTGAATTGGAATACCAAATGTATTCTGTTATATGGAAATGATCTAGCCATGCCTATAAACTATATATAAATATATATATTCATGTATGTTTTATATTTTCCAAACTTCCTTTGTTACAGATTAGTCGATTCTGCATGTAGTATGTATGTAAGGATAATTATGAGTTTGTGCATTTCACCCTTATCTCTAATGGGTCTAGGTAATAATAATCGCAGACTAGCCGTGATTATTATCTATCCAACTCGCCGGGGATATTTTAATTTTTAATAAAAATATCTCTGCTATGAACACAGATGAACTTGCAGGGACAGCAGTAACCACTGTCCCTGCGAGTTATATCCCCAGCATTTAGGAGAAGACTTCTTCGGGGGAAGCTGACCATGCGCATAGTGTCAGCTTCCAGAGCCAGCTGGCGGCTGTGGGGAAGAAATCAAAAGATCTCTCTCCTGCCCCTGGAGCCCCCCGTAGGCTCACATTAGTTTACACCATCTGAAGATGGTGTAAACTACTGGTGCTAATCTCCAAAAAGCTTAGCATTTTGGAGTTTAGTACATAGGAGTCAGATCGTAGTCCCCATTGATAATAACTGCGATCTGCAGCGCTAATTAGCACTTTTCCAGAGATTTCTGTGAAATATCCTGCATTGTGCTTTTAGTACATAGGAACAATACATAAAATTATGCAGAAACAAAATTTTATGTAAAAAACAGATTGAGAAATAGACCCGTAAGTCTAAATACGTCCCATTATGTATAATACAGAAGAAAAAAGAAAGTGATACAAATTTTTATATAGTTATCAACACTATTGGTTATAAAGCTGCTGACATCAGACTTTATAAAATTGAATAACAGCAGCTGCCTAGATAACGTAGTGAAGCAGGAACTATATGCAGGAATATAACTTCATCACAAAACGTTTTTCTTTTTTTGATCATCAAAGACGACCAAATTGATAAATGTATTTTTTTTCTGTAATAAACCCATTTAGTATCTTTTTATGAACAGCATGATAACTTTTGTAATGGCATAACAAACATATTTATTTACATATATATGTGTCCCCATATATTAAATACTTGTGCTAGGTTGATACATAAATCTGTGCTTATTGCCATGTTATAACAGAGGATTTATTTTGTTTTTACTGTTGTTTTTTTTTTTTTTTTGTCCTCTCCATCCAAAGCTCATAAACAATTTATGGCAGCAATTTGTTATGGAGTGATAGAGCAGAAATGAGCAGGCCTCCGTAATGAGATCACACATGAGAGGATGATTGTTTCATTTCCATCTCCTCCTTTTGGCTGATTATGAGAAGTCATTTATCAGTTACTCATATCATCAATGGCTTTATTGGCCCTGCTGATAAGTCCCATTAAGTCTGACCCCCTATAGAAATGAACTGGCTCTTGCATGCACATCCAGGCCCTTTAAAGTGGAAGACACATTTTGTCCTGCTGTCATTAAATCCTATGAGCATGTCTATTTTTGTTTGTCGTCAACATTGACAAAATCTATGCATAAATAAGGGTGTTTCCTCAGCTACTTCATTACAATTCTGTAATTCCCACCACATATAAGCAGTTTGTTTGTTTTTTACAGTGATCTATTATATCAAACTGAATAGCACAGTCTCTGGAACCCTGTGTGTAGCTTTCCCCCTGTAGATGTGTAAGGTCCTGTGTGACACTGCTGTTGTGTTTCACAGTCACTGCACTGATTGCTAAAAGTTTTCTCATTGATGTCCTACTTTTCCAAGGAATTGGATGGTTTCAATAGAAGGATGGAACTTGCAGGACTATCTATTTACCACATGTTCTGTTGCCCCTGTTTTATTGCTGTTTATTTTCTTGCAGTGACAGTAAAGTGGACATATAGCAGCACCCAGGCTGTGGGAAAGCAGAGTAGAATACCTTTAGACAGGGTGCAGCCATGTGGAAAGCAACTTTTTTTTTTTTTTTTACCTTCTGTCCCAACCCCCAGCTTTTCCTCCATTTGCCTGTTTAGCGCCCCCCTCCCTTCTATTCTTTTTCCCCAATTTTTGTCCCTCTTCTGTATGCAGCTTCGGGGCATGCCTCAGCCACAGAGCTTTGTCCTGCCCCCTGCACAGAACACTCCCGGCTTTGTTTTATTTCTACTCTGTATCATTCCAGCTAAATGGCAATGCCAGTGGCACACCATATGGATCAACTTAACATTTGCTTATCTTCTAGTATTTTCCTTTTTATGTGAAACATCTGAACTCGTAAACAGGCATGCCGGAGAGAGGAGGGGGAGGGGTATTAGTTGTGGACATTAATTGCATACACACATTTTTTACCCCCTTCCCTCCCTGTATATTGTTAAAAGGAGGGTAACGTTTATCATTGTTATGTTTGTGTAGTGTGGACGATACGTTTAAGATGAATGAATTGTGTAATACAATCTTGAAATTTAGGAAAGGTTGTTTCTTAAGACATTCAAACCTATAGTTCAGTTTATAACTAGACTCTAAAGTTTCTGGATGTAGCACCCAACACATACTTGCCAACTCTCCCTGATTGTCAGGGCGATTCCCTGAAATAGTAGTAATCTCCCTGATTGCACCTTACCCCCCATTATGTAGCTGTTATATATTTAAAATGCAGAGACCTATTAATTCAAATGTGATTATTAGTATAATTTCCCTGCATTGGTTATAAGGTACGGTGTATTTTTTTGAAAAGTATCAGTGTGTTTTCATCAACAAATAGATCTTACTAACTGCTTTGGGGCTCATTTACATTTGGATGTAAATCAAATTTATGGCACACCTCTCAGATGTAGCAGTACACGCCCACTTTACCGCCGCGCTCATAGGTGCTGCTTTCACAATCTCCCTGAAATGCTTTTTCAAAAGTAGGCAAGTATGACCCAACATTTTATTATTTCAACAGTGTATTACATAAGATATATGTTAATAGTATTAATAAGCAGGGCCGGATTACCAAATAGGCAGAGTAGGTACCGGCCTATGGGGCCCACGCCTTTCAGGGGCCCCATGACAACGGATCAAAATAATATTGATTTGATCTTGAAAGAAAATTACGATCAATCTTTCTTAAATTGTTCCCAAAGGATAGAAAAAATGAATCAACTCAAAATTTTTACATTAAAGACTAAATAGTGAAAATACTGTATTACTGTAATGTACCCATTAACAACTTAAAGTACATAAACCATAGATATCATCTGCTGTCAGTTTGTAAAAAATTTCAGTGCAACATACGTACGTGTAATGTACAGTAGTGATGGTCATCTCCATCTAGAGGCCGATGTGCACACTACTTAGTTCTATATTATCCCACGAGAGCGCACATAAGAAACCTGGAGAAACGAGGCTTTCTGTGAGATAATTTGCAAGGGGGACTCCAGGATTTCGACTGCCTAGGGGCCTCCACAGGGTTTAATCCGGCACTGCCCATAAGATTATGGAGGAAATGTATAATTCGCTGAGTTATCTCAGCACTAATGCTGGGTACGCTCTTGGTGATGTATCGATCAATATATTGTGAGTGCATAGATGGTTGTGTGCACCCAATATGTCTGTGAACGATGTCGTTCACAGTCATATCTGGTCAGCTCTGCAGCACAGCCGATGCCAATATAACTGAAAGATATAGCTGAGCATCTGGCTGTGTGCACGGTCGACCCGCCGACTGCTTGTATGCTGGCTGCAGAACCCGCCGACACTGGCATCTTAAGTGGGCGGGCAAATTTAAAAGTCCGCCCAGTTGTGACACATCGAGTGGCTGATTGGTTAGTGTGTATAGCTTACTAAACGGCCACTCTGACGACAGATCAGTCTGCTGAACGATCTGTTGCCAAAGTGTGTACCCAGCTTAATGGTGGATACACACCAAAGCGATATATCTGCAGATGATGGTCGTTCATACACACTGAACAACCATCATCTGCATGCTGCAGTGGGTCCCAGGGGCGAGTCAGGGCGTGTCCCGGCGGGGGGCGTGTCCTGTACCTAACCCCGCAGCTGCCTCTGTGTGTGTGTACCTCGTAGGCCCGTACACACCTGCCGATGGACAGATATGTCTGTAGACATATCTGTCCATCGGCTGTGCAGCACAGCCAATGCAATATGTCTGTGAACGACACCGTTCGCTGGTACACACTGGCCGACGTGCAGCAGATATATTGGCCAATCAATTGATCGCCCAATATATCTGTCAGTGTGTATCCAGCTTAAGACATATCCTTATCACTGTGATACAGCATGTGACAGTACAGGAATGTGTAAAGTTCAGGTGCCAGTGAAGTGTTTCACATCCCTAACCCTCAACCTCATGACGTCACCCGCGCACTGCATGACTGGGAACGCTGGTCTCTGCAACGTTCCCAGCTCAAAATGAGATTCAGGTAGGTCTTATTTTCGGGGTAGGGCTTAATTTGGACTGGGTTACAAAATTAAGGGTAGGGCTTATTTTCGGGGTAGGTCTTATTATCGGGGAAACACTGTAACAGCTTTAGGGCTCATTTACATTTGGATGTAAGTAAATTTTATGG
Source organism: Taudactylus pleione (assembly GCA_031769625.1). Classification (NCBI taxonomy): domain Eukaryota; kingdom Metazoa; phylum Chordata; class Amphibia; order Anura; family Myobatrachidae; genus Taudactylus; species Taudactylus pleione. The sequence continues at coordinate 12,217,909 of JAUIMM010000064.1, read as the reverse complement.
GACGGCTCTCAGATGTAGCAGTACTTTCACACTTTTACGCATGCTCATAGGTGCTGCTTTCACAGTCTCCCTGAAAGGCATTTTCAAAAGTAGGCAAGTATGGGGTGTATGAACAACCATCATCTGCAGATATATCTTTTCGGTGTGTATCTTTACCCCATCTTTGACCGGAGAGTCTAGCATGCGAGTACACGCTAGGGGATAATTTACTAAGAATCGTGTTTGGGAGAGATGCCATTCATGGGCGTGTTTGCCCTGCTTTTCAAGCACAGAGATTTACTAAAGGCAAACACAGATAACAAAACACGAATATTTCTGAAAAACACGGGTGAATTAAATACACCATCGGCCCAACTTGCAAGTACTTTCCATAGAGAGCAATACAACACAGGCAATTACCAAGAATCGTGTCTGCTAACATGATCGTAAATGGAGCAAACTCGGGACAAAATAAAATAATAGAATAAGTTTAAAAATAGACTCCATCCTCAGTATCGTATTTAGCAGAAGCATACACAGATCAGTGTGATTTGTGCATGCTTCTGAGTGTAAAACAGCAATTAAATGGTTAAATAATAAAAAATGACGTATGCATCCTAGGGCATCGGTCGGCCCTCATCTCCAGTTACATGTCTGGGTGTGTGAAAATAGAACAATGGTACCCTGATCTATGCAGACATAGAAGAGCTGTATGTGTATACAATCATATATCTCTTCACCTGAAAGTGATTGAACTCATGTGTGTTCCTTCACTTCCATGGCAACAGGCAGCTGATTGGCTGTGGTGGTCTGTCTCTTAACTAATAAATGGCCAGCCCGCTGATTGGGTAAGGGACAGACCCAGGGGCGGGCCACTTTCCAGGAGTTATGTGTAGCGCATCTCCAGCCGATGTGGGACTTGAAGAAGTAGTATTTAGAAGTATGGGTGCAGGGTGTGTGGTGTGGGTCCCCCTGGACTCTGGGGCCCGAGTGCCCAACACACCCTGCACCCATTATAGATACGCCCATGGACAGACCACCCACAGCTAATGCACTCCTTCCGTTACAACATGGTTTTGTCTAGATACAAAGTTACTTGCTTCTTTTTTTTTGCTTTGCTCCCAACTCGTAATGGGCCCCGTAATGATTAAAACATGAAGAGTAAAACTTGCACTGCTATTTCTATCCCAGATAAACACTTGTCTCATTTTTGTAACACCTAAGCTTTCCAGAGCAGCATGCATATATAATGTTTGGCATGATCTGTTTGTATTACTTGTACATATCAATATTTCAGTGAGTATTTCAGTGAACTTGAATGAATAAATCTGCCACCCCCTCCTTTCCCTGTCACAATTCAGCATTTTCCCCTGGAATAAAATAAGAAATAAGGCTCTGTCTGACAAGTGTCGATGGCGACCAATTAAAGTGCATCAAACCTACACTCCTCACGTACCATACAAGGGCCTACAGCTGATCAAGAACTAAAAGTGCCACTTGAATAGGACTGATCGCATTAATGGTCCTTTATGAAATGTCATTTGTTTGATATGTGTAACGGTGCCTGATGTGCTGGCTCATGTTCTCTCATTCACACATTTAATTGAATTTCTGCAGCATGTTATTCTGAAAATGGGCATATTCCTACTTGTCATAATGTGACTGTGAAGAGACATGTAAATTGTGTGAAGTAATTTAGCTATTCTATAACTGTGTGGCATGCATCCACATGAAAGACCTGTGCAATTATTCTCAGATGTTTCTTCATGCTCTATGGCAATCATTTTGCCTTGTGTCTAAGTGATCCCTAGGCTAATACTGGTATTAGTGAATATTATCACTGCTTTTAGATATTGTAAAGTCCATGATTTGCAGCTTTGCACATATGGCCAGTCAGTGGCATAGACCGGTTTTGAAGTGACAGTGAAAGTTAGTGCCATTACGCAACGCTTTTAAGAGAATATTTATTAATTCACATCAGTCACTGCGCCAGTGGAGCTTACAATCTATATTCCCTACAATATGGATACACACACACACACATATACACTAGGGTTAATATTGGGGAGGAGAAGTATCAAACCTATGAGAGAGATAAAGTAGAGAAGTTGCTTATAGCAACTAATCAGCCTCCAACTGTCATTTCATAAACCGTGTTAGATAAATGAAAGCTCTAAACTGATTGGTTGTTATGGGCAACTTCTCCACTTTTTCTCAATCAAAGCTTTGCTACATCTCCCCTTTAGATAGAAGCTAGTTAATCAACCAACATGATTTTGGACTGTGGGCGGAAACCCATGCAAACATGAGGAGTTCATACAAACTCCACACAGAGCCTTGGTGGGAATTGAACCCCTGGAACTATGAGGCAGAAAACGAATCATTGTGCCACCATGCTGTCCATCAATCATCCCTAATGTGTCATATGCACTGAAATGAGCAACTCATACTTGCCTACCCTCCCGATTCGGCCGGGAGCCTCCCGAAAATCGGGAGGGTAGGCAAAATGACTCGATCGTGCGGTCACGCCCTTGCTCCGCCCACAGTGCCACATCATCTCCCTCGACACCCCCCCTTTATGCTGCTCCATGACCCCTGCCGAAGAAGACCGGCTTCCCCCTCCCGGAATGCTTGCCCTGGATGTCGCAAGTATGTAGCAACTTTCATACAGGTATATAGTCTATTCCATCTTACATGTGCAATAATATTCATTGTAGCATCCTGCATCTGTCACAACCCATGCAGTTCCTCTTTCTGCCCGGGGTGTCTCTCTCTACTCTGATGCTTCTGTGGTTTGTATCTCAGCAGTTTGTTGCATCAGCTGAATGTGCTAGAAGCACCAGAGCAGAGAGCGACTCCCCAGGCAGAAAAGAGGAACTGCACGGGTTGTGACAGATGCAGGGTGCTAGATTGAACACTATGCAATATTATCTGAAATTACAAATTTCCGCTACTAAGCCCCAAAATTTGAGATCCAGGAATCTGGAAAGGGGGTGTGACTAAGTAATGATGGGAGCATGGCCAAACCAGGAAGAGAATTACGCCTACAATTTTCGTACCTAGCCCTCTGTGAAGCACTAGGCTATAGCCATAGCCACTCATTCATTGCAAAGCACACCAGTAGAATGTTCTTACAGCATTCGGTCACCGCGGCTGTGCAATGAAGAGACTTTCCACCACAGGACACACATGTCAAATCAGGGCTGTTCTGCATAGACCAGGACAGTTGGATGGTGTGACTAAGGGGGAAATGTATCAAAGCTTTTAGAGCGATAAAGGGGCCTATAATAAATATAGGGGCATGATCCCGATGACTCCACTCCGTGGGCAGCCCAGCATCGCTGGAGATGCTGGGCTGCCCCCGGAGACTGGGCTGTCAGCACTGTCTACTCCTCTTCTATGACAGGAGCCGTGTTCTGCTGAAGGAGAATGTCACGCTGCAGCACCCGGCTCCTGTCACTACAGAGGAGCCAGTATTTTGGTGTCACCCCTCCGAGGGTGACACCTTGGTGTGGCCTGCACCCCCTTCATGACACCACTGATCAGAGCCGTAACTAGACTTTTTGTGCCCAGTGCCAGAGAGAGCATCGCCCCCTACCTTTTTTAAATAGGGACATAAGATAGTGCACCTGATAAAGGGCCATGGCCTCATAGGAAAGGGACAGGGAAGAGATAGGGGAGGCCAAGAGATGCTGGGGATAAAAGAAGAGGAAGCTACAAGTGAGAATGATAATAAACAGGAAAATTAACAGCCCAAACAGCGCCCCCTGTCCTGTGGTGCCCTGTGCCATGGCACTGGTCGGACTACCCTAGTTACAGCCCTGTCACTGATGTTACATATAATTGAACCTTGTAGTTAAGTCAAGTACTGTGGTCTGCCATCACATAAAGTACATTATTGTTCAGTATAGAAGTCAATGGGGAACCTTAGAAGCGCAGTTCTATGAAACCATAAAATGGGTTGTATGTGGTAGGGAGTCGGCTGTGTTCAGGCCAGGCTGATGTTGCGGTTAGCACAGGAAGCGGAGATTAGACAAGTATCAGGAATAAAAACATGACTATAATAGTTATGAAATGAAAGAGTGGAGGGGATAGAATTATGTTGATTGCAGGTAGAGAAATCATTTTAGGGCTTGTACGGGCTAGCTCTTTGGAAAGCAACAGAAATAATTACAAGAGAAATAGTGCAGTAAAGGGATACATTGATCTTTATAACCACAAAGATACGTCAGAGGCGTCCACTAGAAATTGAGTCAGACAGTTGAGCTCTGTCCTGCACTATATTTCTCTTTTACTGAATTAGGTTTGAAATGCAACAAGAGACCCCACGAGCCTGGACAAGTCCTAATCCTGGTCACACGTGGGCTGATATTTACGCTAGAGAAGGAGTGGGCAACCTGTGGCACTACGCAACACTGCATGCCTTGTCACAGTTTTAGCATGTCCTTACACAAAATTGTGGCAGGACAAACTGAATGTGTAGCTCTGTAGCAGCCGGAATGCCGCACCTGTGCGCTAGAGATGGAATGCCGTACCCCTGCGCTAGAGATGGAATGCCGCACCCCTGTGCTAGAGCAAGATCTTTTTCAGCCTGTTATGCGGCCCATACAGGGTGCGATTTTTTTTTTTACACGATGTGCACGATTTCGAACAATCGTGGCGATCAATCATACACACCGTGTGTTGCTTCAGTGTGCATACGATGCTGATGCGCGTCCCCTATCTACGATCTGGAGTACAATTTTAGTACACTTCTATGCATCGTACTGGAAGATTGTAACGATCAATCGTACAGCATTTGACCACATAGTATGAAGTATTTCAAGGGAAATCGTACTGCACATCTTACCAACTTATCATTGCACCGTGTATGGGGCCCTTTAGTATGAACATTTTACTAAGCAGCACTTTTCAAAGCAGCTGTGTCTTCTGAGGTTTTGGCACCTGGATTTAAAGGAGTGATTATATTAAATGTAAAACCAGGCTTGTTTTGTATTGATGTTACTTTCTCTTTAAATCCAGCAGCCAAAACTGCCGAAGTCCCGGTGGCTTAGAAAACGCTGCTTAGTAAATTTACCCCAAAGACAAATAGCTGTCATCTCCCGGCCATAATGATAATAATAATAATAATAATATAATAGTATTGTAATTGCTTGTTATGCAGCATCAGCCTTGTTCATGCTTGCCAACTCTCCATGATTGTCAGGGAGACTCCCTGATATAGCAGCAATTCTCCCTCATTCAAAGAAGAATCTAGCAATCTCCCTGATTGCATCTTACTCCATCATGAAGCTGTTATATTTAAAAAAAAAAAAAGAAGAGATATATACATTCCAATGGGATCATTAGTATAATTTCCTGCAGTGGTTATAAGGCACAATGATCCCTATGGCTACATGCATTTTCTATAAAGTCTTTGGGCTCTATTTACTACAATCCGCATATTGAATGCGGATTGTAGTGTGATATTACCGAGTGAATTCGCATTGCGAATTCAGGCAATATCACAGGGATTTACTATAAATCCCTTGCAGGGACAGAGCTTGTGATAAAGCTCTGTCCCTCCGGATCCCATCCGCACTCTAGTCGCTGTATTTTCGGAAAAAATACCGCGACTAAGAGCCCGCGCATGCGCCAACCCACCGTCGCTGCTACCCCCCACCGACGCTAAGCCCCGCCCACTGCGACCGCGGACCCCCATGACCCCCCTCCCCCCTTCCCCCCCCCCCTGCAACCCCCCCTCCCTTCATTACACTTACCTGCATCCTCCTGGCCTCCGGTGATCTTCTCCGGGTTGGAGTAGAATTTTACTAATTCTACTCCAATTGCCCTGTAATAACTACAGGTGAAACTAAAATAATGTGAAAAAGGTGTGAAAACACCCTTTTTCACTTTATTTTAGTAAAAATAATGTTATAAATAGAGCCCTTAGTGTGTTTTATTCAACAAATAGATCTTACTAACGGCTTAGAGGCTAATTTGAATTTGGATGTAAGTAAACTTTATGACACGCCTCTCAGATGTAGCAGTACACGCCCACTTGACCACCACGCTCATAGGTGCTGCTCTCACAATCTCCCTGGAAAGCTTTTGCAAAAGTAGGCAAGTATATGGCCTTGTTTTAAAGGCCCTTGATTAAATATTGGTCCAAATGCCAAATATCACTGTTGATATTGTAGCGTGTTAAGATGGAAAGTATGTTATATAAATAATAATAGAAATCCCTTATGTCTGGGGGAGACGGCAATAATTTCCTTCAAGTGCTCAGTGAGCAGTACTTTCCTGACATGTGATAAGAGTTACTCAGTCTGCCCCCTGCATTATTTTGGTGCACAGATCTAATCATGTTGTTGAGTCTTTTTCTGTTGTCCATCTGTGACACTTGTGTCAGATGTCAAATACATAGATTCACACAAGAGGTCATTCTGAACATTCTGGCTTATGACCACATGTAATTGGTGGTTATGACAACAGACTCCATATTGATAGAAACACACTGAACGATAATGACAGGTAGTTTATTATTTATTTTTAAATCAAATTCCCCTGACATCAGTATTGTATGTGACAAGATGAACTTTAATTATAACCATATGCTTAATAAGAAAGGCCTTGAGATGCACTCCTATTTATTCATTACCAGTTCTTTATATAGCACCCACATACTACACATTGCTTTACATCAGTCCCTGCCCTGGTTATTTACATTTTTTTAAAGAATCCAATGAACCTACCAGTATGTTTTTGGTTTGTAGGAGGACACCCGCGCAAGCATGGGGGAACATACAAGTTCCACACAGGGCCTTTGTAGGAATCAAACACAAGACCTCAGAGCTGTGAGGCAATAATGCTAACCACTACACCTACTGTGCTGACCAACTCCAATGAGTGCCTGATTCAGAGTTGTACGCTAATCACACAGCCACTGCATCTCTGTACACAGCGGCTGTGTGATAATATGCTGATGACGCAGGAGGTTTTTTGCGTAAATAGATACCTCCTGTTGGCTTCTCTGATCCGCTGCTGCATCTGAGGATGCAGTGTCGGAATATCTGTGTGAACATTGGACATCTGAGTAACCTTCAGGATGACCGGGAAAACATGCTGCTGAAGCTAGTGAAGCTGTATCCAAGGACACAGCCACTGGCTTCTGCACTCCCAGAAAATGGGGCAGACATGCCCCCATTTTCTGCAACGCTGCCTGTCGCCACCCCCAAACGCCAGCAGCATGTCAATCATCCTGCTGCGTTTGGGGCACCGCGAGCGACATCGCAACCCTGGATCTGCACATATGCAGTGAGGCTTCTGTGCTTGTGCAGATCTAAAAATATCAGAGTTTATGTACATGTATGAATCAGGCCCAGAGTATTTTGGCACCTACACAACCAAGGAAACAGAATAAAATGCAATCTGAATGAAGCAGAGATCATCTGCTGGAACATACATGGTACAGGTGAGAATTATATATGAAGACTGCTAGAAGTTTCACTTTTCCAAATGTATTCTTTCTTATACCCCTTTTCCACCAAAATCCCGGCTCTATCCTGGGATTTGGAACACTGTTCCATGCCGGGTCAGACCCACTGTGGCGCCGACCCTTGCATATCGTACCGTGTATGGGGACCTTTAGCTTCTAGTAGTTGGAGAATGAAAGATTCCTGTTTCAGATAATTTCCAAATAACTTTCCTTATTTTACTAGGGCTGCACGCTTTGTGTAGGAACCTGGCTAGTAATGCAAACAAGACACTGTCATGTTTTTAGATCATTGGATAAAATAGGTTACAGAGATTAGTGCTGATCACATAGCTGGATCTCCAGCTTCATAGGTCAGTGCCTTAGCTGCAGCTTCTTATTATCATGATAAGCGCAACACAGCAGTAATAGGGTTTGTAAGTGCTTCATTACATCTATAAATCATTTGTTTGCTGTGTTAGTCTGGGCCCTGGCAGGTTTAAAACCTTGCTCCAGCTCTTAGAAACTCTGATTCTGTAATAAATTCCTGTTAAAAACACTGATCTGGAGAAAGAACAGAGAACACTAGTCCTTCCTACTAATTGGTAAATATTTTTATATATATACATATATAAGGATCGGAAAATACGGCGGCACTGAGGGTCCTCACTGATATATATATATATATATATATATCAGTGTTCTCCCCAGAAATTTTTAAAAGTAGCCAGGTGGGGGCCTTCGTAATTATGCGCGTGCCGATTAATTAATTAATTATGCGCGTTACCAATTCAGCCCGACAGGTCTCAGACTGCTCATCCACTGGCTCTCAGTCAAAAGTGCCCATTATGCAGTGCCCCCTGTATTTGTGCCCTTTATGCAGTGCCCCCTGTAGTTTTCCCCTTTATGCATTGTCCCCTGTAGTTTAGCTTTGCCCTTATGCAGTGCCCCCAGGCTGAAGTAGTGCCCCTATGTAGTGCCCCCAGATGCAGTGCCCCCAGTAGCAGTCCCCTATACAGTGTCCCCAGTAGCAGCCCCCCTATACAGTGTCCCCAGTAGCAGCTCCCCTATACAGTGCCCCCATTAGCAACCCCCTATACAGTGCCCCCAGTAACAGCCCCCTTTATACAGTGCCCCCAGTAGCAGCCCCCTATACAATGTCCGCTGCTCCCGGCCCGCTCTGCACTATGGGAGAGACGTCATGACGTTTCTCCCATCAACCGCTGCGGGGGGAGCTGGAATGGGAGCTCATGAGTGAGCTCCAGCAGGCTCCCTCTGTGGCCGCAGCAGCCAATCAGAGTCTGTATGACTCTCATTGGCTGGCTGCGCTGCTATGACAAACACACAGCTGCCGCTGTGTGTATTTGACATAAGGCATTTAAAATCCGTTCTAGAGCAACTTAGAAATTTAGGTCCATCTGGGAAGAATGCACCCCAAATCAAATGAGACCGCAAACCTGTTTTGAGGCCATCAATGCAGCTCAGTACAATCAAATGTTGAGCTTTCGTGAACAATTTAAACATCTCTACTTGGGATTGTGCCTACAGACAGTATTGTTACTCCAGAGGGTGCCGTCATGGCTAATGTCGTTCACAAGCTGCCTGACCACTTTGTTTGCAGTGTAAGAAATGAATCCACAAAACCATGCGTTCATGGCATTGTAAATACAAGGATTCACCGGTAATCTATGTTGGGGTATCTCAAACTCCTCTATGGAATTGTTGCAGATAGGATTTTTTCAGAGCCCGATGTGCAAGCCATTCCTTCAGCCGTTCCCATATTTAGCCTAAGAGACCATTTATTTCAAGTCCCTGAAGTAGTGTTGTGGATATGTTTTAGCTCTATGGATAGGAAACAAGACTGTATTACAAACCTATAACAAACAATATATAATAGTCTTATAGGTTACATCTTAAACAATGACGTGGTATAATTATGTGACCAACACTTGAATCAATATTGTCACTGACATTCGTGCATTGCCCTGAGCGCTATTGTAGTATGGATGTGTGCCTTACAATTGAAACCTACACATATTATTAGTACCATTGACTTTCACTTTACTGTTTTCAGAAAATCAAATGAATATTAAATCATATGAATGAAAGCTGCCACACTTATTATTCTGTGTTAAGATTAAATGAACTTCACATGAAATGAAATGGTATTAACAGCAGGTAAATAGCAAAATGATTGTTGACTTTTTTGACATTTGAACAAAGCTTATGGCTGATAAGAGATGATCCCTCTTTATTCTGCAGGAAGTATTACATAGAACGTGGCTTGCAAAATAGCTAGTTTTTGCTATTTCTTTTGTACAATATATTTTGTTCATTATTTTAATATAATATACTTTTCCATTATGACTATATAGTAATTGCAAACATATTTATGTACTCTTGCATAAAAATATGTAATTAATTAACTTTTTTTTTCTTTTTGTAAACTTTTATTATCCAGGAATGTCTTCCTTTTAGGGATGTACTTTGATTCTGTTTCCTACTAATGAAAGCACATTGTTTCTGAGAACACACAAAAGCATTCTTTGCACTGTTCACTAGTGACAGACAACACAGCTACTCATTGTGGCTCAGTGCTGAAAGTGAAATGTATAGAGGCTAATTGAAAAGTTCTCTAAAGAAATGACGAGAGAATGAGAATTTCATTTGAGGAGCATTTGTGTGTGGAAACTGCCATTCCAACAGATTTTCCAGCCATGCAGAAAGTAAATGTACATACATGTTGTAATTCGTTTGTTCAGCTCATGGATTGGAAAGATCGTAAGAGGCACAATGGTATACAATCGGGAAACCGGCTGCCTTCATACCGGCAGCCGGCTTCCCGACTGTCATATCCCGGCGAGGGTGAATTGACGGGCGTCTAGATGTAGACGCCTGACATTTCCCCGACGCCGGGAGACCGGTGCCCGGCATCCCGATCGAAGGGATGCCGGGCGCCGCGAGCAGACAGCCGCGGGGGGGATGGTTAGGTTTAGAGCACCCGGGGGGAACTTAGGGTTAGGCACACCCCCGGGAGGGTTAGGCTAGGAGGAGGGAGGGTTAGGGTTAGGCACCCCCGGGGGGAACTTTAGGTTAGGCACCCCCGGGGGACTTAGGTTAAGGCAGCGGGGAAGGGGGGGTTAGGGTTAGGCACTTAGAGACGGGATTAGGGTTAGGCACTTGGGGGGGAGATTAGGGTTAGGCAGCCCTAAGGAGGGTTAGAGGGTTAGGCTAGGTTAGTATATACTTACCTTAGCGACGATCGGGATTTCCAGCTCTGTCGGGCTTCCGCTGCCGGGCTCTGCTCATCTGTCGGCCAGGCGCTGCCGGGAATCGGTATTTCATACCTATACCGGCACAATGGTTCCTGTTGGCTGGCGTTGGTTAGCATTCAACAGGTTCTATCTCCCGACCCAGCTGAGATTCTGCCCCACCTGATCGGATTTTTGTTCAGACTAAACAAATGCTTTGGGGAAACGGGCGCCATCAGGCGTGTCCTTACCATAAACCAAATTTCCAGGATATTCATTCAATGTAATTCATACTTACCGACTTTCATGCACCCTCCTCCGGGAAGGAGTAGCCAGGTCGGTAGAGAGGGGGTGTGGTGGGCGGAAAGTCGGCTGAGCAGTGGGCATGGTGGCACAATTACGTAATTGTGGCCACGCTGTACAGTGCTGAGAAAACAGGCATCCTACAGCGGAGGACCTGGCTACGATGATGCAATTCACCACAAATCGCGTCTTCGGCCACCGCAGATTGCCCACTTGTGCTCTGTAAGTGGGCGGCTGCAGGGGAGTCTGGGCGGGGGTGGTTCGGGAGGGGGTGAGTGGCTGGAGGGGGATAATGGGACTACTTTTCCAGGTTGCTGGGAGCACTTCCCGATTTTCGGGAGCCTCCTGGCCATTTCAGTAGAGTAGGCAAGTATGATGTAAATACATCTTTGCTTTGTCTGTCCAAAAGAAACCAGCAAAGCCAGCAAAAGAAATAGGGAGTTTACAGAGCTGTTTGCAAAATGAACCACATCTGATAGCACAAACACCTTTTTGTAATGGTTTACTCTTAGCTCACCTCTTTATTTTACAGTTTGCACATTTAAATATAAAACCGCACTTTCCTTATCTCCATTCTGCACTTGGCTGCATTGCAAGTTTTGCATAGAGGCTTACACCGCGAGGGGTTGTGGTGGTTGAAGTGTAAGCATTCCTGCTGACTTGATTTCCGTAAAATTGGCTTATTTGAGCGTTTTCTGCTCCACCGCTACCAATTCTGCTCACCGCTCCCTCCAGGTCTCAGGAGCAGTGACAGGGTTGTACTGGTCAGATTTGCAGGCTGATTGAAATCCTTCCCTAGGCTGCCGTTCAGTCTTCCACTCACCTGCATTGCCCTTCTTTTTATTATTCAGTAATAACCCATTGTTGGATCAGTGTTTTAATGAACATTTGTGGCTTGAAAGTTGTGACTTGTACAATATTGTAAAAACATTATTTGATATGGGGATACTACAATAAATGTCAGATGTGCTGGTCCTGTAAATGTATATAGTAGCTTGCCTCTGCAATACTAGTACAAATGTGGGAGGGAAAAAAGCTTTAAATCTGTCTTTCAGTTTTGTATTTCTTTGTTTAACTTCTACATTTATTTTATATATTGATAAATACATGCCTGTTATTAACTATAGCAACATACTTTGGTGCTGACGCAGAGTTGAACATTGCGTGTACAGAGCTAAATATGTTTATCTTTGTTTCTATTTTCTTTCAGGATATTCTTCCCTCCCCTCTTCCTATCAATATAGCTGTTGTGTTGTGTTGTGTTTTGTTTTCCTTCATTTGATTTTTTGACAATAATTCTTTTTCCCACCCAGTATTGGAAGATTTTCTATACATTAGTTACAAGGCAGAATGCTGAGTTCAGCACTGGGTTACTCTTGAAGATACTGTAAACTAAAATTTCTAAATGGATTATTCTGTATTTATATTTGGTTATATATTTTACTAGTATTTTGGACCAATTATTTGCTGGGTTGGTAGCTATTATGCGGGGTTTTTTTTCCCCTCTCCCATTATCATTCCACCTATTCCTCCTGTATTCTCCTATTCTTCTACGATTTCCTCCTGTCTTCCCTTATTCATGCTCCTATTCCTCCCATCTCCCCCTATTCTTACTTCTATTCCTCCCATCTCCCCTTATTATCCCCCCATTCTTGTCCCTATTCTTACAACTATTCTTCCCCAATTCTCAATTTTCTTCCCTATTCCTCCCCTGCTGCTTTATTTGTTTCACTACTGTTTCCTTGCTTTTCTTACCTCATTTGGTGTCATTCTCCTCTCTCCCCTCCATCTTTTCTGTCCCTCCTCCTCTCTTCCCTCCATCTTTTCTGTCCCTCCTCCTCTCTCCCTTCCATCTTTTCTGTCCCTCCTCCTCTCTCCCTTCCATCTTTTCTGTCCCTCCTCCTCTCTTCCCTCCATCTTTTCTGTCCCTCCTCCTCTCTTCCCTCCATCTTTTCTGTCCCTCCTCCTCTCTTCCCTCCATCTTTTCTGTCTCTCCTCCTCTCTTCCCTCCATCTATTCTGTCTCTCCTCCTCTCTTCCCTCCATCTATTCTGTCTCTCCTCCTCTCTTCCCTCCATCTTTTCTGTCCCTCCTCCTCTCTTCCCTCCATCTTTTCTGTCCCTCCTCCTCTCACCCCTCCATTTTTTCTGTCCCTCCTCCTCTCACCCCTCCATTTTTTCTATCCCTCCTCCTCTCACCCCTCCATCTTTTCTGTCTCTCCTCCTCTCACCCCTCCATCTTTTCTGTCCCTCCTCCTCTCACCCCTCCATCTTTTCTGTCTCTCCTCCTCTCTTCCCTCCATCTTTTCTGTCTCTCCTCCTCTCACCCCTCCATCTTTTCTGTCCCTCCTCCTCTCACCCCTCCATCTTTTCTGTCTCTCCTCCTCTCTTCCCTCCATCTTTTCTGTCCCTCCTCCTCTCACCCCTCCATCTTTTCTGTCTCTCCTCCTCTCTTCCCTCCATCTTTTCTGTCCCTCCTCCTCTCTCCACTCCATCTACTTTTCTCGCTGCAGCTCTCTCGTTATTCATTTTCCCTTATCTCTCTTCCCCTCTTGCCCATCTTTCCTTCCTCTCTCTCCCCTCACTATGTCCCTCTTCCACTCTTTTCTCTCATCCCTTCTGTCTTTGTTCCAATCTACACAGATATACTGTATCTCTCTCTGGCCATTATCACAGTTCAATGCAGGTATCAATATTATAATTTTTCTATATGGTCTCTGTGCTTCTGCACCAGAGCAGCTCCCCATCATTTTATAGTGGCGGAGAATGGGGTTCAGTGTCGAACCGCAGATGGTCATATGGAAAGGAGGCGAGACATATTGGCTTGTGGGCGGGCTGTTAGCCGACGTATTGTGGTGCATTAACAAATGGAAATTAGGTGAGGTGGGGCAGAGAGGCTTGTGGGCAGGGATATGGTGGAGCACTGGCTGTATGGAAAGGTGGTGAGGAAGGAGGGAAGATGGGCATGGTTGCTCTTGTGCTGGGAATATTAAGGTGCATTAGCTGTGCAGAAAAGGAAGTGAGGAGGGATGGAGGTAAGATGGACCGGTTATGCTTTGCTAGTGTGGTGTGGGCGTGGTGTAGGGATGTGGGGCAGTTGGGATGAGCTGTCGTCTAGCAGCGCTAAGAGTGCTCTTTATAATAGATCACATATGAGTACCTGGACTGTAAGAGTACTTACAGGTTGCACTATCCTAGTTCATCATGGGTGGATGGATGTGTTACGTTGCAGAGACGCCCACTTTTTTTTGTGGCACACCGCTTCTAAAGGGGGCCCAGCCTAGGTATGCACAACAGTGTGTACCCACGCACCACATACTTGGTCAAGTACCCTAGTATCGAAGCCTCTCAGCGACAGATCTCTTAGCGACACTGCCACCAATCCCATGTTTTCACTATACATGTTGATGTAACATACCCACAACCAGTGGCGTCACAAGAGGGGTGCGGGCCGCACCCGGGTGTCACCCGCCAAGGGGTGACACGAAGGTTCAGACTCCACCTCAGTGACAGGAGCCGGGTGCTGCACTGTAGTATTAAGTGCAACACTCGGCTCCTGACACTGTGAGGGTGCCGGCACTGCATACAAGGCAGTCCACACCTCCTGCACTCCCCTGGCCCTCCCAGGGAGTCGGGACTATGGGGTTTGGGCCATGAGGCCACGCCCTCTCTGTGAAGCCACAACCCCTTTTTAGCGGCTACACCGCGAGCACAGCATTCCTCCCCGCACCAGGTGATACCGCAGGGAGGGACGCCACTGCCCACAACTAGGCTATGTTCACAGTTGAATTGGGAATTTGGGACATATGTTCCTGTTTCTTAATCATTTGGTCTGGATTTGGATTTAGGGCCTGTTTCCGAGAAGGATGCAAATGCTGCTGCTGCTACGATCCCGTACGCAGCGGCATTGTGAAAATATGCAAATGACGTAACCATGGGGATTTGTATAGAGACGCCCACTTACAGCATCTCAATTCCTCCACTTTTCTACTAAGACACAGCTATCAGACGTGGAAATACAGGAAATGAACATTTGCCCTATGAATTTAGAGACTAGTCATACTCAGCCTATCACTTTTCTATTTTATTATGTGCTTCCCTTTCAGCTGCCATTTTCCTATTAATGTTATGCAGTTTCTTGCTTTTTTTAATATAAGGAATAATCGTTTTATTTTTCCAATTAAAACATATTAAGTACAGCAAAGTTACATAAAGTTAGTGTAGAATCAGGGGCATATTAAGAGAGGAGGGGGCCCATGTGCATTCCCCATCCGGAGCTCCTCCTCTTTGTACGCCGCAGCTCTGCAAAAGCCGCAGGAGGCGTCTGCGTGAACATCCGACATCTGAGAAACCCTCAGGTTACCCAGAATGTCTGGTGAAATCACGCTGCTGGCGCCAGTGAAGTTGCATCCAAGGACGCAGCCACAGAATGGCTCCGACACGCCTCCGTTTTCTGGAACACCGCCCCATCACTGCCCCTAAACTCCAGCAGCATGTCAATCATTCTACAGCTTTGGGGCACCGCGACCGACATTGCAGAAACAGATCTGCACATGCCCAGTGCAGCTCCTGCGCATGCACAGATCTGCAAACATTGGAAAATTAGAATTTTACGCACATCTCTGAATTAGGCCCATAGAAGCAAGTGCGCTCATCTTTGGACAATGCATAGATCTACACTCATGTCAGGCACATATCCACTCGGAGTTGGCTGAACTGGTCTGTAATGGAGCATTTTCACTTTACGTATAGAGAATCTGTGTTGACTAAATTGCGGGCTAAGCCAAGTTGTGTGTGTATGTATTATATTCCTGTTTTATGCCGTATGGGTCTGGTGCAAGTGTGCAGTTCTAATGATAAAGGCAGCTATAAAAGGAATCAGTATGTAAGGTTAGGTGTAGTAGGTATGGCCGGCGGCTCAAATCCCAACAGCGGCAGCCCGACATGGGTGAAAATCCCGATCGTCCAAAAGTAAGTATTTACTAACTCTATTCTACCCCCGAACACTAACCCTCCATTAGGGGTGCCTAACCCTAACGTCCCCCCAAGTGCCTATCCCTAATCCCCACTCTCAGTGCCTAAACCTAACCCCCCCTTCCCCGCCGCCTAAACCTAAGGCCCCCGGGGGGGTGCCTAACCCTAACCTCCCCCTGGAGGTTCCTAATCCTAACCCACCCTTCCCCTAGCCTAACTCTAACCGGGGTGGGGTGCCTAACCCTAAGTCCCTCCCAGGAGCCCCTAACCCTCCCCCACAAGCGGCTGTCCGCGCCCGGCTTACCTTCGATCGGTAAGCCGGGTGTCGGGCTCCCGGCGTAGGTCTAATGACAGGCATCGGGATTTCGACACCTGTCATTAGACCCCTGCAGGGCTTAGAAAGTCGGGAAGCCGGCGGTCGGGATTACGTCCATCGGCTTCCCGACTGCTACACGCTATAAAAGCAAGCATAATTGTAATAATAATAATGATGATGTTTAAATAGTTATTTTCTCCAAAAGGATTCAAAACTCTATGCAAGGATAGAAACCATATTACAAATACTTTCTCTCTCTCCAAGGCTTGATACATCTCTCCCTTGATCATGATAGTGGGAAAGAGCCCTCATATAGGGCGATTGGGAAGAATGCATTTAATGTGAATGGTCCCATATGACTATTTTCTTCATCTTACATTAGATTCTGGATAATCTAGTAATGTGACATTCAGACACTAGAACAGGACTGGCCAACCTGTGGCTCTCCAGCTGTTGTGAAACTACAAGTCATAGCATACCCTCCCACTGATCAGCTGATAAAGCATGCTGGGACTTGTAGTTTCTCGACAGTTGTAGAGCTACAGGTTGACCAGGCTTGCAATAGAAAAAAGGGTTTGAGTATTATTTGTGGCCAATAAACAATTATACTTTTGTTACACTAATTTATACTGTGCCTGTAATATTGGCCACACATTGAAACCATCAGTTTTGTTCGGTACAAAATTATTGTCTGGTCCAATCATAATTGGATCAAATAGAATCTTGGTAAATGAAGACCTGTCGGATGATGATGACATCAGCCAGTGGATACAAAGCACCTCACACATCTGGTCTAAGTTGGCCTTACATATGTATGACCAAACTAGATACCCATCACATTTTTTTGGCATCATCAGAATGACGCAGACTGCAGAGGAAGAGAGGTAAATTTGGAACAGAAAGGCTTTAATTGGATTACCTAAAGAGACGAGAGCATAAGAAGGGACTAGCCCCAGGTCAGATCTGTGGGAACACCTTCATAGACTGATTGATAAGGAGGAGCAGTTAGAGAAAGTGACTTTGAATGTTTAATTAGATTGCAGTATATGTGTGTAATGCAATGAGTAAGAGTACTTTGAAGTAAATTAGGATGTATATTTTTCCTAGCTACCAATATAAGATATGGGGCCAAATGTAATAGGGTGAGAGTTTAGAAACTGTGAGAGTTTAGCAGTAAACTCTCACATTGGTCGAGATTTATCTTCAAAATGGGAAAACATCTGGATGAGATTTTAAATCGTGAGAGTTTTCTAGTCTAAAAAAACATGCGAGTTCGCTCTGTTACTTTGTTTTTGGACTCTATTACATTGGCAAAGTTTAAAAAGTGTCAGAAACTCTCACTTTTCTAAACTCTCACCCTATTACATTTGGCCCTTGGAGTGTTAAGTAAAAACATTTTTATATACAGTAGAGCTCAATTATTGTTATTATTTGCCACAGAAGCAAAGTTGGCATGTTCTTTACTTTGTCTAAGATCCATGGGTCCCGTATTAACCCTTTCGCTGTTCAGAGAAGAAAGACATGCAGTGACACGATTAACCTCTTTTGCCTGAACAAGACAAGCACAGCAGCAGTTAATCCCTTTTATAGTGAAGCCTGGAGTGAGGCGTTTAACCTCTTCCTACAAAGTGCAAGTCTGCCTAACATTGTGCCTTAATGAGCAATAATATGACTGCCCTGTAAGTATGGAGGACTTTTGTTACTAAGATTCAAATCTAAAATATATATTTTTTGCAGCTGGTCATTTGGCATACAGTATGATTCAATAGAGTGAAGTAAAGCACAAATGCTGCTTTTGTGCAGCACAGACCAATTTATTAATTAGAACGGCAAAAAAAACAAAGCATGATTTAATGCCAAAATTATGTACTTCTATACATAATAAAACAAACAGCTATCTTCACTTGGAGGGAAAAAAGGTTTTAAGAAGTAATCGCCCTCCTTTATGGTGTAGTGGGGTTACTCTCCTGGGGCGTCCTTTCTCTGCGCAGATGGGGAATACTGGGAGAACTCTCATGAGACGCTCTTCCTCTGCGCAGATGGGGCCCCCTGTTATGAACAATGAGGCCGCTCTCCTGATACTTCCTTCCTCTGCGCAGATGAGGCCCCTTTTTGTTGAAATTGGACCTGCACAGAGGTGGAGGAAACAGTATTACTAAAAATGAGGCCCACCTTCTCCTGAGTCTGCCTGCCAATGTACTTTTGTGGAGGCCCAACATCACATCCCAAAATGAATAACCTTTAAGAGTTTGTATTCTGCCGGTTCTTCAGTAATAATTATTGTTTATGTTCTAATCATTTATTTTTATTCTGCACTACAAACATAGGAGCAATTTGAGTGAATGGAATATAAAACTTATACTGAAGAACTTAAGGATTGAGAGAATTATTTTTATTAGCATAAAACTTGTAATACACGATCCAGCATATAACATTGGGTAGTGAGTATTAAGATCTTTTCCCAAAAAGAATATTTACTTGTGTGTTAATGTTATCACGCATATTATCACTTGTTTTCTCTAGGTAGGCAATTGTGAGACACAACTATGTGTATGTCATTCCAAACAGACCTGTTCATGGGAATGTTCCAGTACTACTAAGCGTTGTTGTAGGAAAACTAACTCTAAACCCGCGTATCCAGGTATTCATGCTACTGAGGAAGCTGTGGGATCTACCACAGCGAAACGCGTTTGGAACCCCTATGTATTGTACAGCACTTGGATTCCTATGTGGATTACACCCTCCAGATCAGCGTTATTCATCACTTTCCAGCTCCAGTTTTTTACAACACATCAGCATGCCAGTGCAGGAATCTTTGCACCATCTGTAGGCTGTGGACATCTAACAAAGTCTGGTAAATATATTAGCTGGATAATATTCCGGATCCACCTGTGTAGGCCAATGACTGTTGCTATATTCTTTTAAACTTTCAACAATAATGTGAATGAGACACACATTTTTTTACACTGCTATTTCTCAGGATTGATTTATACCATTTATCTCATGGACATTTTTTTCTTCTTTTTTTGATTTGGACATTATATATTTCATTTAATATATTTGTACTTTTTTATTATTTATATTGGATTTTTCGATTGTCCTTTTATCGACAATAATGTATTAGATGTTTTCCTATTGTGTATAATATATTAAACTATTCGTTTCAATCAAGCCGTATAGAGTCATATAGTAGATTTTGATATGTATTGATTAATTGTATATGTATTTTTAGGTATCATTTGCATATATTGATAGGTTTTCTAGCGCTGTTCATACCTACCTCAGAGCTGGCTCCAGTGTTTGTCTTATACTGTATGTAGAGTCTCCTCTGATGTGATTTTCTTGTTGAGATGAGGTATTGCACTGTGCTTCGCATTATACTCTTGCACGTGTAATGTAAGTTACATCATAGTACCTGCAAAATACTGGCCAGTAATTTTATTTAATTCATGTTGCCTTTTTTAATATGGAAGTTTTACAAGCAAGTGCCTGCACTTTCTTCCAGGACAGACATAACTAACAGGATTATAATGACATATTGTTTTCAAGATGCATAAACAGTAATGCAGGGTGGCTTGTTTTTTTCAGTGCCAGAGGCATAAACACAGAGGGGGACAGGTACATTTTAAATAATTGGGATATTTGACATTCCACATGGAGTCTGAGCATGTGCCCTTCCTTGTACATGTTGATCATTTATATTTTCTTTGGTTTACTAATATACACACCTGTTTAGTATGGTCACATTAATGTGGAATCACTGTGTTGCGGTGATCAGCATTTTAGATAGCATCCAGATATTTGCCTCTCTGTAAAAGGCAGGTTGTATTTGACTTATTTAATTCGTTATTATCTGAACTGCTTTATTTGTTATATCATGTTATTGTTTAATACATCTTTCTGAATTGTCATCCTCTGGCTTATTAATCACCTATCAATGAATAGACATGAACACACTCTGCTGGCTGCCGCTATCGGAGTGCATTATGCAAATGATTCTGGAGGCACCAGAGTTGACTGGAACCTATTTGGACTACTTATAACTGAGATATAGTTTTGATTGTCTATGTCTTTTTATGTCTTTCGGCTCAGCAGTAACTACACCCATGCCTCTAGTTATTTAACGATCAGTCATCACCACTGCCTCTATGCGGAATTTCATTGCCATGTTCTGAGTTTTTTTTTTCTTTTACTATTACGAAAGTTTTGTCACATCATAAAATTCTGACTTTTGTGCTTATTTTTCATGTATCACAAAGGCTTATATACAGTTTTTTTTCAAGCACCCAGAGCTACCAGATTGCTTTAGTGCGTGTTCTTGTAAATTGTGCTTGAAAGGTTCTTTTTACAGTATTTCAAGAGCAGGCTTAGCAGTATATTAAATAAGCCTTAACCTCTGGACCCACAACTAGAATATAGTTACTTCAATTATTAAAGAATATTTAATATGTAAAAACGTGCTATTAATGAACTTGCATCTAGATGGTGTTATTTATTAACACACAAATAAAACCTATTAATTGTTATTCAACATCAGTTGGAGAACCAGCTCTCCTTTATATGTTACCTGCAATTAGACATCAGTAGCATGATGTGGTATTGCAGTTTCTTTTGTTAGTCTTGTAGTGTGTGGCAGTTTGTTACTAATACTATTTTAGATCATTAGTATTTAAACTTGTGAGTTGTAGCCTGCCTCAAACAAATTTAATGTCGATGGTGGTGTAATACGTTGGCCGTCCTCTTCAAGGACAATTTCATTCCACATACCACCAAGACCTACTACAGTGATGCATGGATCTAATAGCAGAACTCTTTATTACAAGCCCTTAATTCCTTCCGGACCAGTTTTACAGGGGAGGACATTATGCTCCATGTAAGATAAATGATACAATATTAGCAACACATGTGTTCCTTATTTTATAGCATGAAATAGAACTTTCCCTATCCTAGGTTTAATAAAATGTATCCATTCCCTGCTACTGTTCCCAATGGATCAAGATGTCATGTGCATGTTATTGAGTAGAGGTTAGGCCATGGTTTCTGTTATTTTATCATTTGTTTATCATGAGCCGATATAGAGAGAGGTTTTTCTGTTATAATGTGTAGTAATGTTATTGAACATGTAGTTATGTGTTTCCAGTGGGAAGCGGCATACAATAATACTGAGAATGGTAGCCATAAATCTCTTGTAAAGGAGAGAAAAGGGTTTACAGTATGTTTTAATATATTCACAATGTCTTGTCTTTAAGGGGAATACAGCACCAGCTATTTTTACATCATTAATTTGGCCACTGGAAATAATGAAATATTTTATTATACTATTATATCAACATACTACTCAGCACTGGACAGAGAATGATGCCTGTCCCAGTGGAGCTTACAATCTATATTCCCTAGCACAGACACTACAGGAGATAATTTAGTTAGAAGCCTGTATTGGCATGGGCTTCTGGACTGTAAATTTTCATCGCCAGGACTCTGGAAGATAAGCCAACATTCCCCGGGCCCTCCCCGAAATTTTACTATGGTGCACAGCAATGCCCTTTTCTGAGCCTGGCGTACTCTAGTTTTGCTAGTAGACTTACTAATAGGGGACGTTTTTAGGTTAATATCATTCTAAATATTCTATACTAAAGAAACTGCACCACAACTGCATGGGAAGGGTGAGGGCGGCATTTGTTACATTCATCTCAACCATTTGCAGTGGTTAGTTTACATACTGTATATAGTTGTGTTTGTGTGTAGAGGAAACGTGCTACACATATGTATATGTGATCAGACGTAGTTTGAGAACTGACAATGGGCAGTCGTCATTTTTATAGTTTCTATAGACCCTGCCCAGCTGGCATTTCTTACCATGACATCATTGGGACACTGCTGTAGGGAGGACGAGGGAGGCATTCATTAAACAAATAAAAATGTCTAGATTTCTCTGCTTGATACATAATATCTGGGTATGATTATTTATGTTTAGTCTCATACTCATATATGTGATACATTTATAAGCAAATGCATTTAAAGTGGAAGTGTTGTAGGATGTCCAGAAAATCCGTAGTTTAGCGACCATGGCTACCTACATTACACTACCTACATTGCACTACCTACATTACACTACCTACATTACACTACCTACATTGCACTACCTACATTGCACTACCTACATTGCACTACCTACATTACACTAGCTACATTACACTACCTACATTACACTACCTACATTACATTAAACTACCTACATTACACTACCTACATTGCACTACCTACATTACACTAGCGATAATACACTACCTACATTACACTACCTACATTACACTACCTTCATTACATTACACTACCTACATTGCACTACCTACATTACACTAGCTATATTACACTACCTACATTACACTAGCCACATTACACTAGCTATATTACACTACCTACACTACCTACATTACACTACCTACATTACACTACCTACATCGCACTACCTACATTACACCTACATTACACTACCTACATTACACTACCTACATTACACTAGCTATATTACACTAGCTATATTACACTACCTACATTACACTACCTACATTACACTAGCCACATTACACTAGCTATATTACACTACCTACACTACCTACATTACACTACCTACATCGCACTACCTACATTACACCTACATTACACTACCTACATTACACCTACATTACACTACCTACATTACACTAGCTATATTACACTACCTACATCGCACAACCTACATTACACTACCTACATTACACCTACATTACACCTACATTACACTAGCTATATTACACTACCTACATTACACTACCTACATAGCACTACCTACATAGCACTACCTACATTACACTACCTACATTTCACTACCTACATTACACTACTTACATTGCACTACCTACATTACATTACACTACCTACATTACACTGCCTACATTGCACTACCTACATTACATTACACTAGCTATATTACACTACCTACATTGCACTACCTACATTGCACTACCTACATTGCACTACCTACATTACATTACACTACCTACATTGCACTACCTACATTACACTACACTACCTACATTACACCTACATTACACTAGCTATATTACACTACCTACATCGCACTACCTACATTACACTACCTACATTACACCTACATTACACTAGCTATATTACACTACCTACATCGCACTACCTACATTACACTACCTACATTACACCTACATTACACTAGCTATATTACACTACCTACATTACACTACCTACATAGCACTACCTACATTTCACTACCTACATTACACTACCTACATTGCACTACCTACATTACATTACACTGCCTACATTGCACTACCTATATTACATTACACTAGCTATATTACACTACCTACATTGCATTACCTACATTGCACTACCTACATTGCACTACCTACATTACATTACACTACCTACATTGCACTACCTACATTACATTACACTACCTACATTACATTACACTACCTACATTACACTACCTACATTACACTACCTACATTGCACTACCTACATTACACTACCTACATTACATTACACTACCTACATTGCACTACCTACATTACATTCCACTACCTTCATTACATTACACCTACATTACATTACACTACCTACATTGCACTACCTACATTACATTCCACTACCTTCATACATTACACCTACATTACATTACACTACCTACATTACACTACCTACATTGCACTACCTACATTACAGCTTTTAAAATTCCATGCTCTGCTGAGTGCTCTTATTACCCCACTCCTAGGTTACCTACATATTCCTCCCTACATGTTCACCTCTAAACAATCGTACTCCCTGCAATCTTTTTCTCCACTTCATGAACTGCACCCCTGCAGTTTTTACTTTCTTGTATGATCTCAAGTCACAGTAATACCTACAGATCCAAAGCTTTGTATTCTGGATCTCCCATGTGAAACTTGCAGAAGTTTAATTCCAGACCAGATAGATGATTGCAGATAATGGTTGTCTCTAGGGATGTGCGCCGGACCATTTTTGCCGGATTTGGATTTGGTTCTAATTCGTCGTCCGGCTTTGGATTTGGATTTGGATTTGCCAAACTGCGGTGACTGGCTTTGGATTTGGATTTGGATTTGGATTTTTTTACAAAAATTGACAAAAAAAGCTAAAATCACATAAATTGGTCTTTTTTTTTCTTCCTAGAGTATTATTAACCTCAATAACATTAATTTCCAGTCAATTTAGACCATATCACAGCTTATAATATTGTTTTCAACATTATTGGCCAAAGGTTGCAGTGAGCTGACTGGTTACTAAGCGACAAAGCAGCGGCACAACGACACAGACACCACAGTATAAAGCACATCTATGACACATTGCCACACAGCAGTGGCAGAAATGAAAAGTAGTGCACCCACCCAGTGGGGTACGGCCAGCAGAGTCACAGTACTTGTTTACAAAGTGGGCTACGGCCCTAGGAGTCACAGTGCACAATCTTATTAGCATTACACCGCACATAGGGCCTGATTCACATTACACCATAAAGTAGTGTCTCTTATTTATGTTACGACACACAGTAGTGCCCCTTTTACACAATGCCCACAGTAGTGACCCTTTTACACAATGCCCACAGTAGCGGTGTCCCTTACACAATGTCCCCCAGCAGTGGTGCCCCCTATGCAGTCCCCTTAGTAGTACGGTCCACTATGCAGTGCCCCCAGTTGAATGCTCCCCAGTAGTATGCCCCCCATTAGCAGGCCCCCCCAGTAGTATGTCCCCCATTAGCAGGCCCCCCCAGTAGTATGCCCCCCATTAGCATGCCACCCAGTAGTATGCCCCCCCAGTAGTATGGCTCCCCCAGTAGTAGGCTGCCCCAGTAGCAGGCCCCCCCAGTAGTAGGCTGCTCCAGTAGTAGCCCCCCCTGTAGTATGGGCCCCCCCCTGTAGTATGGCCCCCCCTGTAGTAGGCCCCCCCAGTAGCAGGCCCCTCAGTAGTATGGCCCCCCCAGTAGCAGACCCCCCACAGTAGTATAGCCCCCCCCAGTAGCAGGCCCCTCTGTAGTATGGCCCCCCCAGTAGTATAGCCCTGCCCAGTAGCAGACCCCCCCCAGTAGTGCAGACCCCCCCAGTAGTATAGCCCCCCCCCAGTAGCAGGCCCCTCTGTAGTATGGCCCCCCAATAGTGCAGATCCCCCCCAGTAGTATGGCCCCCCCAGTAGCAGACCCCCCCCAGTAGTATAGCCCCCCCCAGTAGCAGGCCCCTCTGTAGTATGGCCCCCCCAGTAGTATTGCCTCCCCCAGTAGCAGACCCCCCCAGTAGTGCAGACCCCCCCCAGTAGTATAGCCCCCCCAGTAGCAGGCCCCTCTGTAGTATGGCCCCCCCAGTAGTATAGCCCCCCCCAGTAGCAGACCCCCCCAGTAGTGCAGACCCCCCCCCCCAGTAGCGCCCCCGGACCTTTGACAAGTAAAAAAATAAAAAATAAATAAAACTTACCTGTATCCCCGCTCCCGCGCCGTCCGCTCTGTCACACGCTGAGGAGGGAGCCGGAAGACGGAGCTCATGTGTGAGCTCCAGCCGGCTCCCTCCGTGCAGCAGCCAATGAGAGTCTGTGTGACTCTCATTGGCTGCTGTAACAAACACACAGCTGCCGCTGGCGGCTGTGTGTCTGTGTCTGTGTAGGGCAGAGCGCTATCACTGCGCTCTGCCCTACACGCGAGGAGACCTGATGTCGGATTCTCTAGTGAGAATCCGACATCAGGCGGCCGCCGTTCGGCCCCGAACGGGGATCCGAGTCAGGCGGTGAACACCCGAACAGGGTTCGGGTGGACTCGGATCCCCAATGTTCGGAGCGGTTCGGATTCCACAGAATCCGAACCGCTCATCTCTAGTTGTCTCCCAATGTTTCCTTTTTGTTTTGTATAGAGCAGCTGCAAACGTAATTCTTTCTTACAAGACAGCTTATTTGCCAGCATGGGCAATGGCCCAATACATAGCCTTCTATATTTACAGATGATACTGTTTTTCTGGATATGTCACCAATGTTGGTTCCTAGTGAATTGATAGGCAGCACTCTCATGAGTATTGGTTTTACCTCCACACTGGTGCTCGTGGTTCACTATACATAATACCAGAATGTCCAGGAGACTCACACATTTCGAGGAGCTCTTCCAGTCAGAGAGTAAAGCAGCCTCTCAGATCCGCCCATTTCCCTAGAGAATTGTGGACCCCTCCCCACACTGCACAAGGCTGTGAATTGCAGTATCGTACAGTTGGAAATTGGGGCAGAGTGGATGAAATTCACATCGCCATGCCCCCGCACCACCCACCTGGGGCCTCCCCTTCTGGCATCATCTGGGCCACCTTGGGTAAAATGTCGGTAGGTTTGAAATTTAGCCATCTTGCATGCTTAGGAAGTATAGTTCTGAATGTATCCCTGGAACACTGCTATGCTAAGAGAATGCCGCTTCAAAGCTGGAATTTTCAAATTTAATGCATTCAGACATTAGCGGACTTTGGATCTGATTCAAAGATGAACGGATTTGCAAAGCCGCACACAAGCATCTGTGCAATTCCAACTTTCTCAGATGCAAATGCTGAAGGAGATGTCAGACACCTCCTTGCTGCATTTACGATCCCAGCACTGCAACGGATATCGCAGGCTGGGATCACCATTGCTCCTTTGGTCAGGCTGTGGGAGCTGAAGCTTCTCACAGCCTGACTGGGTGCTGATCACTTAAGAGGCCAGGAATCTGTGTCCATAAATGCAGACCCTGGCCTCATCGCCCCTGTTTCCTGGAACGGTGACCACAGAGCCGTAACTAGATTTTTTAGAGAGCATTGGCGCCCCCCCGATTTTTTAAATAGGGACATAAGATAGTGCACCTGAAAAAGGGCCATGGCCTCATGGGGAAGGGCCAGGGAAGAGATAGGGGTACTCCTGGGGCAGCCAGAAGATGGTGGGGATAAAAGAAGAGGAAGCTACAAGTAAGAATTATAATAAACAGGAAAATTGACAGCCCCAAACAGCTCCCCATGCCCTGCGGTGCCCTGTGCCATGGCACAGGCCGCACTACCCTAGTTACGACCCTGAGTGACCAGCCACGCCCCAGGTACGCCCTCGAAACGCCGTGGCATGTCAATCATGCTGCGGCTTGGGGGTTCTACGAGTGAGACTGCAAAACTTGTTCTACACATGCGCAGAACTGGTCCTGCGCAGGCGCAGACCCCTCAACATCGGAGATGTACGTTAATCATCTGATTAACGTACATCTCTGAATCAGGCCCTTTGCAAAGGCCTAAATCCTAATAAAAGTAATCATAATGCCTTTCCTATTCATACATAATAGATCTTTATATTAAAGATGCACCAACCGTGAGGCAAGTTGAGCTGTGTGAGATGTGTAAGGTCATTGATAGTTTCAGACTCACTGTCCTTTCCAGCTCATAAACTAGCTGAAAACATAGAGCTTTAGCTCTGGGCAGATTTTTCCATTTGTTGTTATAATAGGGGCCTGTAGGGGTCACCAAGCAGAGAATGTAGAAGCCACTATGTGGAGGTTTTAAAGGAATTTACCATATGTTGTATACATATTCGGAATTCCAGTTATACTTGTTTCTTAAACGTAAACCAGTCCTCATCCCCTTCACACTGGCTTTTACAACCATGTCATAGCGTAGTAGTGAAGTTACGACCAGCTAATCCCTTGATGCGGTCCATAAGGCCCCCATTGACAGACAGCTTCTCTCCTAGGGAGAATCATTGAAATACCACATGAAGTTAGAATGGGGAACAGTGGAATTTCCATCCAGTAATTTCAGAGCATGACTAAAATAGCAAAGAATCAATGATGGATTCGCTTAACATTGCATCAAACACTACACAAATACACACACACACACATTATTCTTAGTCTGTTTAAAAATAAAAATATGTCACCCTGCAGATTTGACCCCTAGACAATTTATATAGAGAGTAATGAGGACATTTTATTAAACGCATGAACTGATTTCTGCATCTCGTGTCAGATTATCAGATGCCTCTGGAGGGATCATTATCTTCATATCTTGATATGAAAACTTTTAAAGGGTTTGTAGCACTGAAGTGAACAAGTGGCTGACAGTGTGCTAATGCTCTATGTGGGTATTATAAAATGGTGCTTGCTCTATGTGGGTAACTGATAATTATTTTCATATTGTGTTAAAGGTTTAGGAAATGTACTTTGTTTTCAGGGCCGGTGCGATGCGGTAAGCTGGCCCTGCGCAGTAGGGAGGCACCAGGCTGGAGAGGCGCCAGTGCTGCCTCCTTCTCCGTTTGCCAGTTACCCGCTGAGATTTTGTTATGAAAGGGCACCCGGCGGCTCCTTCCCTGTATGTGAAGGTTGGAGCTCTGCCTTCTGGCTCCCACCGTAGTGTTTCTAGGGAGAGACTTCATGGCATCTCTCCCATAGTGTCGAGCACTAGGAGCTGTCGGATGGCGGCAGGGCAGGAGCTGGGCTTTAGGTAAGTACAGTGCTATGTGTCTGTGTGGCATAATTTGTAAGGGGCATTACTACTGTGGACATTATGTGTAAGGGGCACTACTACTGTGGGCATTGTATAAGGGGTGCTACTGTAGGCATTGTATCAAGGACACTACTACTGTGGACATTGTATAAGGGGCACTACTACTGTGGGCATTATGTGTATAAGGGGCACTACTGTGGGCATTATGTGTATAAGGGGCACTACTGTGGGCATTATGTGTATAAGGGGCAGTACTGTGGGCATTATGTGTATAAGGGGTACTACTGTGGGTAGTGTGTGTGTATAAGTGGCACTACCACTGTGGCATTGTGTGTGTATAAGGGGCACAACTACTGTGTGGCGTAACATGAATAAGGGGCACTACTGTGTGGTGTAATGTGAATAAGGGGCATTACGTAATGTGAATAAGGGGCACTACTGTATGTTGTAACAAATAACATGAACAAGGGGCACTATGTGCGGTGTAATGTGAATAAGATTGTGCTACTGTGTGGTGTAATTTGAATTGGGGTACTATTGTGCCACAGCCCACCCTTGTAAGACCACACCTTCGGCATGCACTGTCCCTTTACAGTGTTCTCCCCAGGCTCATCTCCCCAGGCTCATCGCACGGCAGAAACAGCCCACCGCCCGGCACTTACCCTCATTGCATTCCCGGTCACCCTCCACCTCCTGGTGCGGCACGCTGGCCTCTGAAGCGACTGGAGGCTAAAGAAGCCTCCGGTCGCTTCAGAGGCCAGCGTTCCCAGTGATGCACTGCGCGGGTGACGTCATGACGTCACCCGCGACGTGAAGAGCTTACTCTGCATGCCTGCTAGATCCAGTCACAGCGAGGGAGTGGGAGCGCCACCGCCGATCATGTTCAGGTAAGTTCTGGGCTGGGGCTGGGACCAGTCTGGGGGCACTGCATATGGGGCCAGTCTGGGGGCACTGCATATGGGGCCAGTCTGGGGGCACTGCATATGGGGAAGGTCTGGGGGCACTGCATATGGGGAAGGTCTGGGGGCACTGCATATGAGGCCAGTCTGGGGGCACTGCATATGGGGCCAGTCTGGGGGCACTGCATATGGGGAAAGTCTGGGGGCACTGCATATGGGGCCAGTCTGGGGGCACTGAATAAGGGGCCAGTCTGGGGACACTGTTTAAATCATTATAGCAGGGTTTACAACATTTTATTATTGCGAAGGCCCCACCTGGCTACTTCTTGATACCACCCGGCTGGAATTTTTTTCTGGGGAGAACACTGCTTTATATAAAAATGGAATGGGAGTGTGCAAATTTATAGTTTTCAGGGGGGTAGCTGAACAACCTAGCACTTGCCCTGCCTGGTTGTATTTAATATTTTAAGTGATTTGCAAACTGTACAATCCCCTTTTCCTTTGTGTCCTGTCTTTATTATGTCTCAGATAAGAAACACTTGATTGACAAGCAGAAGTGTAATATTTTCATCTGGTCATACATGATTAGTAAGTTGTGCCTGAAAGCCATTTTCATAAATCATAAACTCTATTTTTATTTTTCCAAAGTTGTTTTACAGAGTGAATATTTATTTACTTTTTGACTATAACAAATGTGTTTTTAGTTTTGCAATGAATAAAAATTTTTAAAACAAATTATGTTTCTTTTTGTTTTTACAGTCGTACTTTTATATTTACAATACAATATGTTGTTTTCTTTGTTTTCATATTGTCTTTCATGTTTGTCAGAATGGAGCTTCATGACTTACTCCTGTCTTGTTCCACCAGCAATTGTTTTTTAAAGTTCTAACTCTACACAGTGGCTACATACAACTAAGTATATATTATTTTTCTTAAATAAACTTTTATATTATTTTAGCTGTTATATATTTTTAAAAATTACAGAATTGATTTAAAGATGATTTAATAGCGAACTACTGTAAATCATTCTAATTGGTTCTGTGAAATAGATGGGAATCAAATGAAACACTCATGGCTTCTGAGCAGAGTGTGTAACACTGAGTTACATTTATGGATATTCTGTAAGATCAGCACTGCAAGTCTCTTTTATGAGTGATGTTAGTCTCCCTGTATCTTCCCTGTCAGGGAGAACAGATGGGGGATGCTCAGCTGTCTTCAATCAGTGCTGATACATATTAATTTTCCCATCCCTGGACTATGGCTCCTAAAAGAGCACAGATGGAGAATGGCCTGTTGGCTGGTCTCTATTTCCTAGTGATGTCCAGCTGCTCCCTATTTGATATATGAGTGGACATAGACAGCGCTGATTTGGCTTTAGGGTCTTGCTTTGGGAATAGGTTGAGGGACTTATGTTTTGCTGTGGGAATACTATCTCCTCTTATGTTTTGTGTAATGCCTTTTTTTTTCTTTTGAGTGTTTGTTCATTGACTTTTCTTTATGATTTAAAATTCCACCAACAATTTTTCAAGCTGAATTTTGATTTTAAAATCTCTAGCTCCGAAGCATATGCTGCCCAATTATCTGCGTCCGATATCTTGATGCTCGGCAATCTTCTACGTGAAAAGACCACCTGACTTCTGGAATAAACATTAAACATATGATGGAAATAAATGTAAATATAGTACAGAAGTGTATGTTTAATGCTTGTGAATTTAAACCTGTTTAATATGTTGCTTATTAATGCATACAAAAATAGGACGATCACCTTTGTTTATGTGAGCATAAGGTTTGTGGTTATTGAGTTATCTATTCTTGAGTGAGGAACAGGAGATTCTGGAAGCAAACATCTATCACTATATACAAATACACTGCTCTCTTCATAATAACACTTAAATCTGTCTTGCTGTCTGTGTCTTCAAAAAAACCCCCAAAAAACAACTTTGTTCTTACTTTTTCTATTTTCTCCCCACGACAATTAACCTTCTCTATTTTTTTTTGTTCTAGAATGCTGCTCTGTTACCTTTCATTTGCATACTGGAGTCTCTGGGACTATATCAAAAAAGCAGGAGACCGTTTGAATACAGAGAAATAACGGAAAAAGTAAGCTTTTCTAGAGCAATGAGCAAGCGTGACATGTACAAAGTCTCTTATACTATAGAATTTGAAAGTGGTAATGGTGGTGTGTGTTAACCAAGGTTCACACCTCCTGTGCTGGAGGGTCAGACAGCCAAAGAATAGTCTGAATTCAAAGTATAGTCCGTTTGAAAGTACAGACTTGTGTTTAATGCAGTTATTACAATAACCCTCTCTTACTGTACGTACACATACTCACTCATTAACCATTGTGAATTTTAGTAGCTCTATAATCACAGCCTTTGCTAGCTGTGATGATATCTGTCAAATTATTATTATTATTTGTATAACACCAGCCTATTATGCAGCACTTATCAGATAATATTAATTACAGTAGATCACTGTCCCATTGGAGCTTTCAATGCAAATTGTGCAAATCAGTTTTTCTGTACAAAAAACAAATAAGTGTCTCTCTTCATTCATAAGAATCATAGAAGCCATGAGAAGTTCCGTAACCATATAAAAGTGTTAGGGTGTATTCTTCTCATTTTACCGTACTGGGTTATTACATTTATCATGTATGATGCTTTGTACATTAATTGCGTTCTTCATCAGTTTCTTTTATTTGTCTTACTATTATAAACCCTTCCTTTTTCAGAAAAGACCCTATTCTGATTATTGCAGTTTTACTGCATATATTATTCCTCGTAATATTAATAATCACTTTGTTCACACATTGTTATTTATACAGTAATACAAAACTTTGCTGCATATTTTACAACACGGCATGCTATAAATGTTTTATAGTTTTGTTTTGCCTTTTCAATTTATGTATAATTTTTTTTTCTAGTTACACGCTTCTCAAACGAGGATTACCGGTATTTATTATCGGTCGACAGATCTCTATTCTTGGTTCTGCTGATTTGTAACAATGATACATAGCTGATCCTCCATTCAGAATTGTTTCAAAATTCCAGATCTCTGGTTTCTTAAATGCAGAAGTGCTGCATGCTGGGCTCTTCAAACAGCATGCTTACTTTGTTATACGACAGTATATGACACCCAAGGGGAAACATGAATTCAATCCTGACACAAGATTGAAATGTTGTTCTGCCTCAGTGAATGAGCCACACACTTTCTTCCTAATCAAATTTTGTTATATTTGCTCAGTTTTTCTAACTCCGTTCTTATCGTTTGTAGGGCAGCGCAGTGTGAATAGAGTGAGATGAGCGCGTTCGGATTTATTCGGTTCTTATCGCCACATTACCGCAAGTTCGGATTAGTTGTTCTGATTTATTTTATTGGCTATCCAAAACACACATGATAGCCGATAAAATGCCATTTTGAAAACCGAGTATATCCGAGTAAATCCGAACCCACTCATCTCTACAATAGACACATGTCCATAAGCTAGCTATAGGTGGTGTGCAGAATATTACATACAGTAATCATCTAGCTGGCCTATCCCATTATAGTCCATAATCATTCAACTCTTGTCAAAGAAAGACATTAATTTCAAGTTACGTGGATGCTTACTATTAGCGGAAAATTAAAAACTAATATTAAAATAATTTGACCTATTGTTAATGTCATATATTAAAATGTATAATCTTTAGAATGTAAGCTTGCAATCAGGTCCCTCTTAACACTTTATCTGTACAGTAATACTATTTCTGTTATATCCTGTGCTGTTTATTTCTCATGGTACTCAGCAGTACACTGTACCTGACCATGTTCTTTTTTGTATACTTTTTTTAATCTTATAACTACAGTAGATAAAGCAGCAGGAACAAATCTGTGAAATAATCTAAAAAATGAATAAAATAAGCATCTGAGTACGAGTACAGATTATGGACGCTCTATAAATCTTGTACCAAATGATAACTTTAGGTGTCTACTGGCATCTTTTTCATAGGGAAACAAAACACTGGTTTATATTGTTTGTTCCCCAATTGTACAGATCTGCAGTGTGTTGGTACTATATAAATAAATGTTATACTAATACATTGGCATGCTAGCTATTTCATATGCATGCTGGTGCCATGGACAGTGGGTATGAAAGAACAGCAGGGAATAGCGATAAAAGTGATGTAACAACTGGCAGTAGAAAATGGAACCACTGGCAGTAGAAACTTGTAGTATACAGTATAAGGGAGGTGACACAAATAACAGTAAATCATATAAGTAGGCATTTCTAGTTTCACTACTAGTGACTTCCAAGATCTACATCATGCCTTCAGCTAAATTAGACTGGATTTCCCTTGCAACAAAATATATCAGTACAAAACAATGGCATATATATATATATATATATATATATATATATATATGTATATGTATATATATATGTATATATAGAGAGAGAGAGAGCAAGTGAGACTGTGTACTTACTTCAATAAGTTGAATAACTGTACCCTATTCCCCTTCATAGCCTGACCGGGGGGCCACATTAATGAGCACCCTGATGAAAATGTTTACAGTACATATAATCATTGGTTCAGACTACATTCCATGTCGTTCTTTCCCTGAGTGTGTGTTTGTGAATAAATATTAAAAAAAATGATTGTTTTTTTTTTTTGTAAAATTATATAACAAAAATCACTTGAGTAGATTATTTTATAACTCAGTATTTTGTTTGGAACCAGACTGTTTGTCTGTCCTGTTACTCTCAATACTTGCTGAACTCTAGTAGCCTGTACTTGCTACTTCCCGGAAAGTGGATGTTGTGCTCATTACTTCACTGGATACAAACTAAAGAGAGGTAATTAATAAATTAATATAGCACCAAGCCAGCAGTAAGTATCATTGCAGCCTTCATGCATTGTGGAGTTACGGTGCGTTACCTAATTTATGCCTGGAGAATGGAATATTTCAGTGGTTGTCAAACTCTGTCCTCAGGACCCCAAACAGTTCACATTTTCCAGTTCACCTAGCAGGTGCACAGGTGGATTCATTACTCACTGACACATTTTAAGAGATCCACAGGTGGAGATAATTATTTAACTTGTGATTCTGTGAGGAGACCTGGAAAACATGCACTGTTTGGGGTCCTGAGATCCGGGTTTGAGAACCTGTGTAATATTTGTATTTATATATAAAGACTGCTGTTTAATAACTTGTTGCTGTTCCTGGTGGGCTGTAATACATGTAATATATCTGTTGTGCCCATGCTGCAGTTGTTAAAGGGTTATAATTTTCCCAGCTGTGGCTTGGTGCTCCCTCTCACCCTGGTGGCTCCCTCTGGCTCTGTCTCTACAAGTACACCCAGCAGGGGTGATCTCATATCCCAGGCGTCCGTGACTCTGGCCATACTGCGGAGACAAATTGTCAAAGAATCAGATGGTTGTGCATGACTCCACGGATGCATGCTATCAAGAAGATTAAGTATGTGGGTTAAAGATGCGATTTCCCTCTTACCGTTCCTCTTGGGAAATGGGATTTAATCAGTCTAGATTCAGAGGCTGTATAAACAAGCTCTTAGCTTTTCTACCTTTTAATCATTGGACTGTGTTGTCTGGATGTTCTCCAAAGAGGAGTGTTATAACGAGGGTGTCTTTCTGTCTGATACAG
The DNA here is from genome assembly GCA_031769625.1 of Taudactylus pleione. NCBI lineage: Eukaryota > Metazoa > Chordata > Amphibia > Anura > Myobatrachidae > Taudactylus > Taudactylus pleione. The sequence goes on along the minus strand of JAUIMM010000064.1, from coordinate 12,182,587 downwards.
TGGATCCTTGATAAAATAAAAAAAAAGGTCACTTCTTAGTCAATTAAATGACAGCCCTTCTATTTCCCCTGGTCATTGGAAAGGAGAGCGATGGGCGAGCTACTCTTGTCAGAGGCTTGACGTCCAGGCACTGTCACCTGTTTGTAAATGCATGCTCTTAGTAAGCTGCATCCTGCCAGCCCGTATATTTTGGACAATGCATACGTCAGCCAGATGCCATATGGATAATCATTTTGTCCTTCTTGTATTAACCCATACATCGCTATGATGAGGGTAAAATCTGTGTGGTCACACCATCAATAAATTAAACTCTGGTTCGTGCAGATTTCTGAAAGTTGTGAATTTAAACAATACATTCTGACTTCAAAAATGATGTTTATAGAAGAAAAATAATCACTGCTGTTGTTACGCGAAAATTGGTTAAATCTGTAAAGTATTGACCAATGCTTCATAGAATGAATTTGTTTTGTAGTTGCAGTAATCAAACTGTCTCTAATCATATCTGCACTAGATCATATTCTCCGTTATATAAAGTAGCGCTGTGCAAGACCGTAGTTACACAAGGTATAGTTTGCACCAGTACCTGTGAAAATGTTAACTAACTTAATTGATGTTATGTCTTTACTATAACTGTCACACTGAAGTTGCAACAGGCTGTCTGCTTCATACAGAAGTGTCCTCAAATTGCACCAAATAGCTTGTTTAGCATGTTACAGACTTTGCACCAAATACTAAACCTAAGTACCTAGGGCCTGATTCAGAGACTGACGCTAATGCATTCGCTTATACAACTACTGTCTTAACAGTGTTTGCAGAAATATGCAAATGCTAATCTCAGCCTTTCCCTTGTGCACCAGCGTGCGACGCAGAGCACAAGCGCTGAGATGGCCACTTTTAGACCACATGGACTGTGCGACAGTGATTGTAAACACTCCACCATCAGCGCACCATCAAAATCATCATCGGCACTAGGTGTTACTCAGACTATTCATCTCAAATACTTCCAAACCCTGAGCTCAACTTTTGCAGCTGTTGACTATATTCATCCTCCCTTAGCCACCTTTACCAATAAAAAATGGATTAACACTAAGGGCCAAAGTCAATTAGTGCACATTGTGGCTTAAATTCATGATGTGTGCACTAGATTCCCGGACAATTAAATTCAAGTCACAATCCAGTCACGCGTCACCAGCCCAACTCAGCGAGACTTGTACTGTACTTGTCGTGGGTGTTCATGCTGTTGTGGGTGTTCCTGCTATTATGGGTGTTCCTGCTATTCCCGCCTCTAGAGAGCAACCATTTGCAGTGGATCAGCATTGAGTGAGTAGTACAGGGCCGGACTGGCCATCTGGCAGTTCTGGCAAATGCCAGAACAGCCGATGGCCAGATGGGCTTGTCTAGCCAGTGCCGCCGAGGGGGGGCAGCCCATATCAGCACGAATTTAGTGGGAATGCAGCCGCAGCCCTTTATACACAGTGCACCCTTCATTATAATCTGGCTCTGGCAGCCAATCAACAGTGCCTGCCAGAATTTGAATGACAACGGCGCTGTCTTTCATGGCTGTGACACGGTTGGACTTACTCTGCAAGTTGGGGAGCTGGCTGGTGGCCCAGCACCTGTTGATCTAGCACACAGGGGGAACACAGACTGAGGCTGCTGCACAAAGAGAGAGGTAAGCGGCTGCAGGCAGGACACCAGGGGAAGGGGAGTGGAATAATGTTACTTTGTGGGATAATGTTTTGAGGCATTACTATGTGTGACTTAATGTGCATGGGACTTTACTGTGTGGCATAATGTGTTAGAAGGGGCATTACTGTGTGTGGCATAATGTGTTAGAAGGGGTACTACTAATCTGTGGCATAATGGAGTACTACTGTGTGGCATAACAGGAATGGGCTCTGTGTCGCATAACGGGAATGGGCTCTGTGTGGCATAATGTGAATGTACTCCAGGGGCGTCGGAACAGTTTTATGAGGGGAGGCAATACATTTGTTCCGAAAGCCCCCCCCTCCGCTCCCCTCCCCTCCTTCCTTCCAACTTACTGTTGCTGGGCCGCCATGGCACCTACTGGGTGGACGACGCAACGCTACCGGCTGCTGCAACTGAGCTGTGTCCACATCGTGATGCAGTCCCTCACACCTTCTGGTGACATGGCTGTCCAGGAGTCCCAGCAGCCCACAATGAGATGGAATTGGTATCATTAACCGCTGTACGCATGTCCGGCCCGACACCAGCATCCTGGCAGCAGTGAAAATCCCGATCGTCCTAAAGTAAGTATTTGCTAACCTATTCTATCCCCTTCCCCAACCCTCCCTTAGGGGTGCCTAACCCTAATCCCCCCACTAAGTGCCTAAACCTAACCCCCCTTCCCTGCCGCCTAAACCTAAGGCCCCCAGGGGGGTGCCTAACCCTAACCTCCCCCCGGGGTGCCTAACCCTAACCCCCCCTTCCCTTAGCCTAACCCTAACCTCCCAGGGGGGTGCCTAACCCTAAGTCCCTCCCGGGAGCCCTAAACCTAACCCACCCCCCTCGCGGCTATCCGCGCCTGGCGTCCCTTCGATCGGGATGCCGGGCGTCGGGCTCCCGGCGTCATGTCTAATGACAGGCGTTGGGATTTCGATGCCTGTCATTAGACATTTGCCGGGATTAGACAGTCCGGAAGTCGGCGGTCGGGATTACGTCCGTTGGCTTCCCAACTGCCACCCCAATGAGACTCCTGCCTATCGCTGACGCTGCTCTCTGATTGAGCGGAGGCTGCTGCTGCCCTGAGTGTGGGAGCTCAGGGCTGTGGGCATTGGATGCTGCAGACAGTGCAGAGTACACAGGGGACCGGGTGGAACAGCTCGGTCCTCGGCCACTGCACCAGTCTGCTCCCTGGTGCCTTTCAAATGTTTAGGGGGGTGCGAGCTGCCCCCCCCCACTTGTTCCGACACCCTTGATGGGCTCTACTGTGTGGTGTAATGTGAAAAAAGGGCACTACTATGTGACGTCATGTAAATAAGGGACACTACTGTGCGGTGTAATGTGACAAAGGGGCACTGCTGTGTGGCGTCATTTGAATTGGGGGTACTATTATGTGGTCATGCCCCTTCCCAGCAAGACCACACCTGTTTTTTTCGGAACGCGCTCTCCCTGCTACAGTTATGGGTGGAGGCACCAAAATGTGTAGTTATGGCTCTGCTTCGGTGTGCTCAGATGTCATCCTCTGTGTTCAGCACCCCTGCCCTAAAAAATTCCTACAGTGAACACTAATCTTCTACAATTGCTAAGCTAGGGCTTGGTCATTTGGAAACGCTGTTTCTTTGTCTGTGACCTTCACCAATGTAGTGCTAGCTTTACCTAACAGAACCAACCAAATACTAAATGTCTGACTATGGCACATATTTGAATCCCCTGCAGGATGTGTGTTGTGTGTATTTTAATACAGAGAATGATTTTCACTTGTATGTTGTTCTAATATGAATTATATTTGTAAGAGCATAGACTAAAAGTGGGAGGAGTCAGGAATAGTAAGGGGAGGAGTTTATGCCATGAGCCAGATGCTGACACGAGGTGGACCTGTGTGCTTTAATTGCAGGGCCTATTTTTAGTCCCAGTCCGGCCCTTGGTGCAGATTCGGCTGCTGTGAAGCAGATTATTGCTGATTTGGAGCAGTTTGGACCTGATTTGAACATCTGTGCTTCTGGACATACATTGGCACACAACCTAACATAAACATACACCACTCTCATTACAAATGCATATACTGTATAAACAGACCACACTACGAGCACACAACACATCTCCATCCTACATACCCTCCTATCTCTATCCTGTTTCTCTCATATCTTTTAAAAAAAAATTTATAATTTTTTTCAGTAACGTGCTAAGACATGGAAAAAGGACAATTACATTGCGCGAGCAGTTAACACGGTTATTTGTATCCAAGTTGAGCAATTTGTGGCAATGTCGTAATTAATTGAATTTGGCCCTTAAAATCCAATGTTTGTTTACTAACCATGTTCTTGTGGTCATGGCTAGAGCAAGAAGTAATCAAAACTATAAAGCATGCGCTCCTTTTAGGACGTGTGTATATGTGTGTGTATGTATGTATAATATATGTATATATATATATATATACTGTATGTGTGTGTGTGTGCCTGATCTACTGTAGCATGTGTGCATGTATGTGTGTGGATATATATACACTGTGTACATATGTGTGTGTGCATATATAATAGACGATTGCACCGGAATCACTTAGTTGGCTATATGTGCTGGACTATATTTATTATTTCCAGTGAAACGTGCAAATAATTACTGTCTGGTATCATTGTATATTTATGCATTCTGATAATACCCTTGAAGAAGTCCTCTGCGACGGACTAAGAGTGTCATACCCAGTCACCATTCAAGAGGTCCCTGCCATTGAGCTCACACCAATAAGGGTGTTGGTGGGTTGATGCTTAACATACCTTTTTTATATACCTTTTTTATATGATGTAAGCAATGTTTTATTTGTTTTATTTGTGCACAATTTTAAAGAATTAAATTATTCTTATATACACTAATACATGGCCATTTGGCCGTCTGTCTGGGTGATTCTTTGGTGAGCAGGTTTTTTTTCCAGAGAACTTCATTCCATATCTGGGACATTACTACTGATTTAAGAACAAGAGCTTTTCATTATCAATTTTAATTGTACCCATCTAAGAAGCGAATCCACATCAAATTTGGGACACGGACTTTGACTAACATTTAAAATGATCAAAGTGTTTCGACAAAGTGTCCAGCGCCCTGTGGTTTTGTTTTATACATATATTCATATATAAATTACATACATAAATACATACATAACACATGGCAGCCCTCACAGGACATGTAACATCCAACAAGTCACGTGAGTGCCGCCGTTCTGTGTTCTATATTTTCATTCTTTTATAGTGTGGAGGGCACGTGTGCATCTTATTTTATACTATATGGGGGCAATTTATTTAAATTATAGGGTGCCTAAATGAATGGACACCCGATGGAGGGATTCACAATTTGCTCCATTCAGACCACAGGCGCTATTAGACACATTACTGTTCGCAGTCTCCTGAGGTAGCAAACAAAAATGTGCAATCAAGCAGGACGTTAGACGGGGTTAGCTGCTATACACAGCTTTTGGCCTCACACATGCGACACAGGCGCCCAAACGGAGCAACAATTGAATTGCTCCATTAGGCGCCCATTTAGTTTGGGCACCAAAAAACAATCAAATCGCCCCCTATGAGTGCTGGTTAATATATATATGTAGCAAGTTCCCGGCACTCCTTTAAAAATAAAGTCCGATTAGTGCTTTGGTGCTCTCCATGGGATAAAATCCCCAATATAGGAACAATGAAAGATGGCGGCACTCAGCGTCTTATGAACAAAATCAACTCAGTTTATTCAAACGTTTCGGTCATATCCTTTATAAAACGTCCGAATAAATTGAGATGATTTTGTTCACAGGAAGCTGAGTGGCGCCATCTTTCCTTGCTCATATATTTATATAATATATATGTGTGTACGTGTGCGTGTGTGTATGTATGTGTGTGTGTGTGTGTGTGTATATATATATATATATATATATATATACACACATATATAAAATAGAATGTTAGTGGTATATACCTATGTACAAATGATCATTGAATATGCAGAGAATAACACTACAATAAGAGCTTTGTTTTTGGATCCTTTCATTTTAGAAAACCAATTTGGCAAGTGGCACGATTGGATGTCCATGGTTTCTGTCATGTCTTGTTAACCTTGTTACCCTTAAATGCCTCCATCCAGTAATCCCATTTCACAAATTGTATTGTCATCTGAAAATGACTGTCCAGCATCAGACATACTGCTAACAAGGTCTGACTACTTCCCGCACAGCATTGGGGTCCAGTGGGATATCTACTGCTTGATGCAACTGTGTAAATATTTGTATCCTGAATTATGCTTTGGACATTGGATGGAGACGCAAGATGATTGGTTAGAACATGTCCTCCCTTTCTCCGCTGATTTGTTGATATCCCCCTTATATAGCAGTAGCACCAAGTTGAGTGAACCTGGAACAAAAGCTCAGTTTAGGACGCTGCTGAATAGATTAACAAGATTTCCATAATTAGGAGCCCCAAGGAACAATAGTATCCACCCCTCCCCTCCTCCTATCTATCCTTTGTCTTCAGCCACGGATAATGGACAAGCAGCCAGGGTGGGAATCTGAGATGCCATTTGGTCACTGGGCAGGCATTTTCTCACACTGCCAAGAAGCAGCATTGAAACATCTGTCCTATTCCACAACTCATTCACTTTTTTCAGGCGTTGCAACTCTTCGTCCACCTGTCAGGCTGCTGTTCTGATTTATTTCAGGTTTTTTTTTCATTGTGTTTGTGTGTCTAAATACTGCTAATGACGGTAAGCACAGACGGTCTACAATCACCACAGCTCTATAGTGATCCTTGCAATGCTTAGCTCTAATATGTGTATAATTTGGTTGGCTTTCTGTTACGTAGTGTGAACCATGTAGGGCACTTCCATGCCCCTCCCTTTGCTAACATTTGAAAGCAATTTCTAATAACACTCGGGGGCATATGTATCATTATTTGCAAGAGACCTGTACTTTTCAGACTTTTAACGCCTGTTTATCACGTCTCTGAATTAGATTTTTTTCATCATATGTATATCATTGTTGAGCTGGCTTAAATGAAAATGCGATAAACTATAGCCTTTGCGGGTTTATTTTCCTGTATTCAAATTTTTCTCACATTTTTTTGGATTTTTATGGCACGTGACTTTAGGAAATTGCCATGACAGTATAATTTCTGCACATGCTTGGCAGTATTTGTTTAAGCTGTGTCCAGTCCTCTCTGTGTGTGTGTGTGTGTGTGTGTGTGTGTGTGTGTGTGTGTGTGTGTGTGTGTGTGTGTGTGTGTGTGTGTGTGTGTGTGTGTGTGTGTATATATATATAATTAATAAAATATGTAATTAACAATTTTAGATTTGTTTTTTTTTATAATTACATTAACAATATAGGATACGGTTACAAGAAACCTCCTCCTGCTCCAGATTAAGCATTGAGATCATGTCCATAATTATAGAACCCATGAGGCAAAAAAATAGTTTAATACATATGAAAATTATCGCAATTCAATTGATTTCCATGGTTCCAGAACTGTTCTGCGTTCTTACAATGCAAACAAATAACACATACAAAAATGCAATACAAATCTGAAAAAATGTGATCTCGTATAATACATATGCAGAAAAAATAATTTTCATACATATGCCCCTTGGAAATTTGGATGACTTTGTAAGCATCATGTTCAAAAAACACTACAACAACCATCATTGCATCATCAGTGGATAATTACTGTATTATATAAGCAATCCCATACTTGCCAACTCTCCCTCATTGTCAGGGAGACTCCCTGTTAATAGCAGCAGTCTTCCAGAAAAGTCCAGTAATCTCCCTGATTGCACCTTACCCTCATTATGTAGTATAATTTCCTTGCATAGGTTAAGGCATAATGATCCCTATGGCTAAAATGCATTTTCTGAAAAGTATCAGTGTGTTTTCATCAACAAATAGATCTTACTAACTGCTTTGGGGCTCATTTACATTTGGATGTAAGTCAGTATTATGACACGCCCCTCAGATGTAGCAGTACACGCCCACTTTACCACCGCTCTCATAGGTGCTGCTTTCTCAATCTCCCTGAAATGCTATTTCAAAAGTTGGCAAGTATGAGCAATACCCATCTTTAACCCCTTCAAAACTGTCAGTTTACAGTACACCTCTATGAGCAAACCTATATTTATGGTTTAATACTTTGTTAGGGATACATTTTCTACTTTCAATAATATGTTATCATGGGACAGATGAGTTTCTTTTGATATAATACTGAAAAATTACCTTTATTTTACATTTATTAGCTAGAGGCACACCATGAAATATATTTTTATTTTTCCAGAATATATTATTATTATTATTATTATTATTATTATTATTATTATTATTATTTCCCCCCTGAAAACTTACCTTAAATCTGTCTCTAATTTTGTACTTCTTTTTTTTCTCTCTATTACCAAGAGTCAGTCAAAAGATGTCTTGTATTTGTATTGTTGATCGATCCATTAACTACATTCTACAATAGCCACTTACACTATTTGTCTGCATGGATTTATTAGTAATGCCTTGTATGAAATGTTGATTTATGGGGGGTATCCACTTTGCGATTTAGCCAAGCGATTGCACAATAACGACACCGTTATCGTGCAATCGCTTGCAAATTGCGCATGCATCGTACATGCATCGGGCATGTTTTGGTCGGAAGCGACCAGCGAAGCGCGTGCCCGCTGGTCGCTTCTGACATCCGACATTGCCCGTACATGCAGGTCAACCTGACGATCTCGTCAGGTTCAGCATGTGCGGGGATGAGGGATGTGCCGGGACTGAACGAGTGAACGTTCAGTCTAGGCACATCATTAGCTATACAAACGACAGCACGATTGCAATGTCGTAATTGTGCTGTCGTTTGTACATCTACAAGTGGATACCCCCTTTTAGTTGTCCCATTGACGATACCAGGAGAGCCTACCAGGAGGAAATAATAACTCAATGCTTCTGCATTGCACAATCAGCATGCAGTTTAGAGCGTTAGCCTCCATCTTAATAACGATGTCTACAGATGTGTCCTCATACACTATTGCTGCTGTCGTGACAAACAGCCTTTTTCAGTCATATATACATCTTCGTTGCAATGTGATGCATAAAACCGCTTAACAAGACTGCACTGATTAATCTGCTAAGCGACACTCATACAGTATATCTATGTGCGAGTGAGTCTGAATCTGTATACATAGTGCTACGATGCAGAGGCCGCTGTTTTTATCCAAGCCAAGTTCTGATGTGCTATATCTGTAGCGTTGGACATACAGTATTTAAAACGAATTCCTGTCCGATTAAAGTCGCAGCACGGCGTCTCTGGCACAGATTGGGTAATGTTTTACTGCATCTGTGGTGCAAATAAGTTGCAAATGTAAAGAAAAAGTAACTACGCTACACCATTTGTCCGGCTCACTCACGCCAGGCGTCTTGAACCACATGGCGAATTGAGAACACATCTGTAAAAATGTTTTTAACATCTCTAGAGACATCTGTCTTTTTTGCAGTATACTTGGTACTTGGTAACTTGCCTTTAGCAGACACAGTGGGCCTGATTTAGAGTTGTACACTAATGCCATTCCTATACCGTATGCAGCTGCTGTGCGAATATATGCAAATGTCGCAGACGAGGAATGTATTGAGACGTCCACCTGCGGCTTTGCAAATCCAAGCATCTGCGTACAAAGACGCAGCATCGGCTGCAGATCCTTTGATTGTCGGTCTTCTAAGTAATCTTATGGTCACAGAGAATGGCTGAGGGAAATGAGAAGGCGGAGCCATTTTCTTGCATATAGGAATCACAGACACAGGATGTGACACGCCAACCAAAACCGGTCGCAACACGCCATCATTATTTGCCGACTCTCCCTGTTACCACCCCCCAACACTGCCTGTCAATCACACTGTGAGCATATTAGGGGTCATTCAGACCCACTCGCGAGCGGCAGTACGCTCGCAAGTGGGTCGATGTTCCCCACTGCGCATGCGCAAAGGACTTTCCTTCGCTTGGTGTGTCTCATCAAAGGGGGCGTGCTGTCGATGGTGACTGACGGCACGCCCCCTTTGGTGGGCGTGCCGGGGGCGCGCCTGCCAGACGGAGGCGTTCCCAAGGGAACGCCTACCGTCTGAAGCCGGCCCCACTGACATCACTAGTGATATCAGTGGGAGTGATTTTGGCTCTGATAGAGCCAAAATCACTCCTGGCCTTGCGGTTGAGAAACCCAACCGCAGGCTTTCACTCGCAGTTCCGATGGTCGCGATGGTCAAGACCATCGCGACCATCATTTTGCACGCTCGTATATGCTGTGGGTGGTGACCCACAGCTATACGAGCGTCCAGGAGGACGCTCCATATTAATGGAGGTGGGCCCTGATTCAGAGCGAGCGCTCTGGTCAGAGCGTCCGGCTCTGAATCAGGGCCATAGTCACTTAAAGTGACAAATCTAATATACTGTGACAGATGCGCAGTTTACGATAATCGCTCATACCCATCAATATCGGCATAGCGTACAACTCTGAATTGGGCCCAAACACATCAGACTATTACAATGAGTTAAATAATAAGTGCACATTAATAATTAGAAAAAAGGTGATTGGTCAATAAAACCCTCCCATATGAATGAATCTTGTTCATGCACTGTGCAATTAGATATAACACATAGCAGTGCAGGAGGAGAGACTGCTAGATGGATTCTTTAACCTGTAACTGTGTATGTGGGATGCTCTCGGCAACTCACAATCTTACATTGTAGATCATTTTGAAATGTGTTTGGCAGCACTGATTGCCATGTTACTGTCCATTTTTCAATTAGAGGTTATAGTTTGCCATTGTACGTGCTATAATTTTTTCTCTGTGAAGTAAAATTAGGATTAGGGTGCTGTGAACACTCCTGGTACATAGGTATATTATCCTATTTTTGGTATTGAAATTTTCTGATTATTATAATAATTTGGTGTAATGTGTTGATATTTTTGCTTTACAGTTCCCGTTATAGTACGATGTCATACGAACAAGAACTAATTATGTTGAGTGATTTTATAATCTCAAAAATGTTGTAATTTCTAAGACATTAGAATAAAGATTTTATTTTACAAAATTGATTATTCTAACTTTTTTTTCTTAAAGTCTAGTGAATCTATAGATGATGTACAGTTCATCTATTTTCAAAAGTATCACATGCAACTTTTTTTTTTTTTGGGGGGGGGGGGGTGTTTTGAGCATCCCACCTATGTACTTACATGATCTTTACCCACCTGCCCAGTTAAAGGTTAACATAGCAAGTGCAAGGTTTATAATGAATCTAGGGGATTAACGGCAATTTAAGACAGCCCGTCATATCTGTTCAAAAAGATTACTGTGCATTGTGCTGAAGACTTCACATGGGGCAATTAAATTGTTACGTGGGTGGCAATTATTAATGAGCGCCCTCTTTTGCAATTCAGTTGTTCTGGGCACCCATGAATTATTGCCCTCTTCATGAGCACCCAGTTTTGCAATTCAATTGTTCACGGCGCCCATTAATTATAACCCTCTTCATGCCCTATTAGATGGGTTTAGCCTCGTAAAATGGCTAAAGACGTCTAAAGTCCTGATTAGGGTTCCCTAACTGCTGGGCGCCTTAACCAAGGGTTTCTCACACATTAAGCAGTAAGCAGAAATACTGGTGCCGTCGACTATCACGCTCAGATGTTGCAACAATTGAATTGCTCCTTCTAGTGACTTAAAAAAGTAGCAGACTAAAAAACAATTGAATTGCTCCCACAGTGTCAGTGCTGTCAATGATATATCCTCATGTAAGATGTGTCCGGAATTGTTAGGCCACTACACACCATAGCTGTGCATCCATAAAACTGGACGAGAACTAATTATTTAATTGTAAATATACTTTGCTGATGATTGGGTAGGGGACAGAAATCTTGGGGCCCATTACACTGATATCTATGGCACCCTGCCTCTTCAACCCCCTTGATCTCTCCTCCACACAACAAACACATCCCTCCGAAAAAATTATATAAAGCCATTTTTGTTTTGCATACCCGAGTGGACAGCGGCACGATCACCTCGGGCCCCTCAGAACTTCAGTGCCCGGCACGGGTGTACCCTTTACCCTTTACACCCCCTTGTTGCCAGGTCTGATGATTATGGATATTTCTCATATACATATGGAGCCCCATGTGTATGCAAAGAGTGGTCCCGTGGCACAGCAATCCCCATAGTTTTTTTTAGGGGCTGCAATGTGGCCGCATGCATGAAGTTTGTGCCCACCAGCTAACACCATAATTGGGTGGCATTGGCTATTGAAGCCTAAGGGGCCTCTTTTTAAAAAAAATAAATTCCTGTTACTTTCAGGTTGTGCATGTGCATTTTAACCCCCCTAGGTGATAGACCAGGATATCTATGCTTTCTCAGGGGTATTCCGGCATACTGGGAATAAACTCAATCTGAGAGCACTGGTAGCTTGAAAATTGAATCAGCAAAATGTGTTGTAGGTGAGTAAGATACTCAGATGCTCACAACTAACACATAAATGCTAAGAATCTGGTTACTTATGATGGATCAACCATTAGTTGTGACTCAAATTCTACCTCCAGTATGGGTGGGATAAGTTATCCATCTAGGTCAGACAGAAAAGGGTTGTATTTCCAGCTGGAAAAGATGATTATAAAGGGTAGGGGGCAGTGGCGGCTCCAGAGGGTGGGGCTGCAGTACAGTTCAAAATCAAGTAGGGGAGCCACACCAACTGCCACTGAGTCCTGGTGATGTTTCGCAGTGCTTGGGGTGACAGTTGGTGTGGCTCCCCTATTTGAATTTTGGACTGTGCTGCAGCCCCACTATCTGGAGCCGCCACTGGTAGGGTGTATATTTACTAAAGTGTTGGTTTTTAGAACTGGAGATGTTGCCCATAGCAACGAATCAGATTTTAGCTATTATCTTCTAGAAGGTGCTAGATAGATGTTAAGTAGAATATAATTGGTTGCTATGGGCAACATCTCCACTTGTAAAAACTCGCACTTTAGTAAATATACCCCTTGATATAAATTCACTCAACCAGTGCTGACCCTTCCTCAAAGCAGTGAGAATTTCCTTCTGTAGAAACAGGCTAAATATTTACTGTCCAATAGACCAATTCGTAAAATAAAAAATAAAAAATCTCTCGAAAGTGCTGCCTAATATGTTGACCCTAAAAAATAAAGGTTAATAATAACATATTGCACCTGTTTTTCAGCTTCAAACAAACATGAACTGCAGAGGGCAAAGCAAGCTGCAAGTTTTCTTTTTGTAAAATACATTTTCTCACTTAAACTAACCAACATGCTTTATCCCATTAAAGTAATGAAAAGAGATTCAAGGTATGTGAAAAATACTATATACTGACCTTGAATACAGCACAGCACAAGCACCTGAATTCTTTATATTTTTGTTTTTGTTTCATTGTACTTATATACTAGTGACGTGCGGTGAGGTCAATGGCGGGAGCATGATAGGTAGTATGATAGGGGAAAGAGTATGACCTCCCCTGACCACATGTCCCTGGTATATAGGGCATACATCCTGACTTTTGGGAGATGTTTGCTCGCTCAGTGGCAAGTACCAGCCCTTGTTGCCTACTCTCCCGGGACTGTCGGGAGCCTCCCGAAAATCGGATGCCGCTCCCGGCACCCTGCAAGAGTAGGCAAGTCTCCCAGATTTTCTGCTGTTCCCTGTGCCCGCATGTGAAAGTGGGCAGTTTGTTGGGGCGATGACTCAATTTGCGCTTAATCGGGTCATCGTAGCCCCGCCCCCTGCTTTGTGATGCCGGTAATATAGGCAATATAAAGCAGGGGCGGGGCCGCCCACATAATCCGCCTCCATCCTCCCTGTTGCACTGACCTGGCATCCCCATCCCAGCGGGGACTGCTAGAATGTAAGTAAGTATGTGGAGGGGTGTTTTTAGGGGAGTGGGGCTGGAGTGTCATGTCATCGCCATGTACACTGATCCTATTTGTCCAGTGGGAGCTACAGATGTGTCCTTTCTCACCTAGCCTCAGTAAGTCTGGCGTGAGTGAACCGTCTGGTCCCGTTGAAACTCTGCTTCTTTTCTTGCCGAGACTGCGTCTAAGTCGCAATGTGATGCGACTACGATGCACCAGGAGACTGTGCTGATTCATTTGATACACTTGTATATCTGGGTGCAATTGAGACTGAAAACTGAACTTGGGGCCTCATTTATCAACGAGTTTTATAATTCGTAGCGAGTGATAAAACTCAGTGCGTATGATAAATGGTGCTCCAGCCAATCAGCTGTTTGAAAAATTACAGTTGGGAGCTGATTGGCTGGAGAACCATTTATCATACGCAACAAATTTTTATCACTCGTGAATGTTAAAACTTGTTGATAAATGTTGCCCTTGGTGTGGAAAAAGGCTGCGGCCGTTGCATCATAGCACTTCAAATGCTGATTGGGAGGCTCAGTCCCTTACAGATATTCAAGTGTCGCATATCAAATTAATCAGCACAGTCTCCTGGTGCGTCCTAGTCACAATGCGGTGCTAGCAGAGTCTCATGGGACCAGGTGTGCCAGGAGGGGCTGTTTGGTGCAGCTGCAGCAAAGATGAGTGAAGACACATCTATAAGAGGGTGTGCATGGTTGGTGTAATGTTTGCCATAACTGCCTCACAGCACTGAGGTCTTAGGTTCAATTTATACTTACCAACTCTCCCTGAATGTCAGGGAGACTCCCTGAAATAGTAGAAATCTCCCTGACTTACTGAAGAGTCTAGCAATCTCCCTGATTGCACCTTACCCCCTGTTACCCCCTGATTGCACCTTACCCCCTAGCTGTTATATACTTGGAAATAAAAGAAATCAGGGATATATGTACATTCAAATGGGATCATCAGTCCCATTTCCCTGCATTGGTTATAAGGCACAATGATCCCTATGGCTACACACTGGCGTCAGTAGGGGGTGCGGGTCGCACTGAGTGACACCATCCAAGCGGGTGACAACTAAATAACAGAGCTGCTCTGCTATTTTGGAGTCACCCCTTCGGATGGTGTCACCATGAAACCAGGACACGGAGAGAGGCAGGGGAGAAACTGTGGGCTGCCCCAGCACCTGCAGGAGTGCTGGGGAAGCCCACTGTGTGCCGAGAACAGGAGGCAGTAACGCCCCCAAGATCAACACACTCAAGGGGGCGTGACTTTGTGGATCTCAGCCATGCCCCTTCCATGAAGCCATGCCCCCTTTTGAGAGAGCGGACCTACGGCTCACAAAAGATGTGTCTCCCAGGTAAGTGATGCCTCTGTGGCTATATGTATTTTCAAATAATGTTTCTGGTGGCCACTTATATAGAACCACTTGTAAAACACAATACATGAGCAAGTCCTGGAAAGCATTAGTGTGTTTTCATCAACAAGTAGATCAGACACGCCGCACTCATACAGTAGGTGTTGATTTCACAATCTCCCTGAAATGCTTTTTCAAAAGTAGGCAAGTATGGTTCAATTCCCACCAAAATAATACTGATAGGTTAATTGGCTCCCTGCAAAAATGAACCCTAGTGTGTATGTGTGTATACATGTGGTAGGGAATATAGATTGTTAGCTGGGGCAGGGACTGATGTGTATGGCAAAATATTCTCTGTAAAACACTGTAGATTTTGTTTGCGCTATATAAACATCTGTTAAATAAATCAATATATCAATATGCTAGCCTAACCCTGACCTTTTCCCGGGGGTGCCTAACCCCAAAACCTAACTCTAATCCCCCCACGCAGCTAACGCTGAGGGCGCCCGGGACTTGCCTCGTTCGGTCCGGCGTGCTTCGGCTAAGGATTTCTTCTCGCTCCCCCCTGGGGATGCGAGGAGAAATACGACCGAAGTGCCGGGCGCGCAGTTATTTTTCTGCTTAGCGCGGCGCTAACAGCCGCGTGCCCAGCCCTTTGGCCAGAGAATGCCGGTTAACGCGCCTTAACACCCTTGTTAAGGCGCAATAGCATTCTCCGACCACACAGCGCACTGAATTGAATAGCTCTGGGAGCTCGCTCCCGGCGCTATTCAATTCACGTTGAATTGAATCACCCCCATTGAGACCTTTAGTTGGGATAACTTGCAGCACTAACAGGATATGGTCAGATCACAAATCACTGACTCTCAGCCTGCCTTATACTCTATGTACATTGAACCAGAGCTATCAGCGCAGCCGTTTCCTAGTTCTGGATCAGCAAGCAGCTAGCTCAGCATACACTGGGAGCCACTTACAGTATGAGATCGATGTATTTCCTCCATACACAATGAAAGAATGGCAGAACTGGCAGCAAGAGTTGTTAATGTTTTTTCTTTATTTCAAGTGACACTTTTTAATGATAAAGCAGCATAAGCTTGGGGCCTTCTTTTGTCCTTGGGGTATTGCAGTATTCCCCTGCCCACTTTCCAATGCTATGCCAGAGTTATAATTTAATAATGTCAGTTTGCCTTTTTCTATTATTATTATTATTATTATTATTATTATTATTATTATTATTATTATATTGTAGACTACTAGCCCCTAGTGCAACATACTAATTACTATTCTCTGCATCTCATACTGGTATATAGGAATTTGTTTTTCAATTTCTTCTACGATAACATCCGAGGTTTTAACACTTTGATTTAATTACCTGTTGTGAGTGGGGGAAGCCAAGTCCGTTATTATCCCCTGTTCTTTCGCTTCTGTTTCATGTCTTTAGCTGCCTTTCCTATATCACTTCATAGATGTCCTCCTGAAACTTTTTTAATAGATATAAACTTATAAAGCTATGTCATCTGTCAAGCTAATGGTAGCAATTTGAAGTGAAGGAATCTGCTGAATAGATTCCTAATTGGAGTGCATGAATCATGAGTGGTTAGAAGATATTCTAGTCTGCTGCCAGGGAATGAATGAATGCCAAAATCCTGCTCGTTATTGGTGTGTAGTTAATGCTGTGCAGTCATGCAGCATGTATGTGAACTAATTACGCCATGCAGTATGTGTCATTTACATGGCTGTTTTTAACTGACTGACCTAGCAACATTTTAAAAAAGTACAAAGTGGAGAGTGAATTTTATTTTAGTGGGAGCAAATGGGAAATGCTGTTAAAGGCACAGTGGTATTTTTAGATAAAATCAGAGGTTGCTCCTTGCATGATCTCAGCCATGATTAGAAGTCTAGAACATGAATGTCCATAGAGTCTTTTGTACAGAATTACATTACTTTTACACGTCTACATAGAGGATGAATATGCTTCCAATCTTCTGGAGTACTGTCAGCTGAGATTTTTGCGTTATAGACTCTTGATTTTGCTTCTACTCTCACTGAAAGCTCCTTTCATCTTGAACTCTTATGATGACTTATGTTTTTCAGAAAAGTATTTTTTTCATAACTAAAGCCCAACCAGAAGATTAAAGGGCGATGACTTGGACAAGGTATAGCTATTACCAGCATCAACATACTATATTGAGATGAGATGTATATCGAGATGTCTTTTAGAAATTTTGTACAGCTTTTTGAAATCACTCACAGTAAACCACAGAACGCCACCTACAGGCATCGCAGGATTCAAACGTTGTATGTGTTTGTACCGGGATGCGGTCAGTATCCCGACCACGGGATTCCGGTTGTCAGAATGCGGGTGCCGGAATCCCAACACTGATCAGGGTTAGGCGCTAAGGGGGGAGGGTTAGGTTTAGGGTGCGGGGAGGGGGAGGTTAGGTTCAGGAACCAGGGAGGGTTAGGTTAGGGACGGGGGTGGGTTAGGATACCTAGGTGTCTGTATCCTAACCCTGTCGGGATGTCGGCGTCAGGATTCTGACCGCTGGGCTCCCAAGTGCCAGCATCTCGTATTAATTGTCTGTAAGTAAGATACCACTACTCTTTGCTATTTTCTGCCTGTATTACATGTCTAGGCTAAATACTGTTGTGGCGTTTCAGGAGAAATCGGAGTAACACATTACGGTCTTTGCAAGGTTTTCAAATACAATGAAATCCAATGATTTCCCCCTTGCAGATCCCCTGTAATTTGCAGCGAGGCCCCAGTTCTCCTCAATTCCTAAAAGCAATTCTCTTGTCTCTGCTGTTCTGGCTATGGCACCATTGACGGCACTTTCTAAAAGATTTAACTGTGCTTTAAACCATCACACATTTCAGAAGGAAGCTTCAATAGAAAAACCTGGCCTCATTTTCATGAAAAAAGATCTTTTCGGCTAAGACTGCCATCAGCAATGACCGTTTACCTATCCGTGGCACTTTTAATAATGGCAAGTAAACGGCGGCTGTTCTGGATAAAGCCTCACAGAGCTGCTGTTTAAATCCTCTTGTGTAGGTTTGATATCCAAAATGGAAGCTGTGATGCTGTATAAGTCAATTAAAGCATTAGGTAATCTAATTGTGCTGTAGCCACAAAGTAGCTTAAAAGCTACACTGCCAGTGAATAGTACACGGGTGCTTCCCAACCCCCTTTAGTTTGACTATCCCCCATGGTCTTTATGAAAAAGGCGAATAGAGAAAATACACAGAAGGACAACAATAGTTCCAGTGGGACTTGTTCATGCAGATGTTGGGAAAGCCAGCTCTAGTAGCCAGAGGGCAAGAAATACTTTGTGAGGGAAAGATCTGTGTGCCTGTAATATAATCAACAGACGTGAAGGGGGGAGGTTCTTGCAGGCACTGAAATTTTGGAATTTGTTTTGCCCTCAGCAAGTCTTTCAATCTTGTCTCTGTTCATCAGTTGTGGGGGGAAACTGATCAGCAGAAAAATTGTGCAATTAAAGTTACTTATCCTGCAGACATTGATGTGTGATTAACATTCTTACATGCTGCTTTCATTACTCTCTTTGTTCAGTGTGTATGAATTGATCGCACACGAGTCATTTTGAAAGGCTTTGTGTAAAAAACCCCCAAAAACACATTTCTTACTCAACTATAAACACCACGGGCAAAAATCCAACACTAAATTTGTTTTATACTGATGGGAAAGTTACATTTTGACGCACTGTTCTGGAATATTTGGGGAATAGTGAAGTTACATTGTTAACTTGGTTTTAATAATTCCATTATTTATTTATTTATTAACAGTTTCTTATATAGCGCAGCATATTCCGTTGCGCTTTACAATTGGAACATTAATAGAACAATACTGGGTAATAACAAACAGATATATAGGTAGGAAGGCCCTGCTCGCAAGCTTACAATCTTAAGGGATGAGCCACTTTAATTTTTATATTTTATTCATGATGTAGTCGGTGTACCTTATGTTATAAATTAGCATTACTATTATTTTAATAGCACACCGATCTACTTATTAGATTTTAAAAAAGACTTATTTTAATAGATTTGAGAGAAAATAGATATTATTCCGTATGAATGTGAGCTAAAGTGTAAATCCTACGCTTTCTTCCTATTTCTTAGCTATGTAACATTACAGTACTGTGTGTACTGCTACAAATGTTTAAATATTCGACCTTCTCAGAATGAATCCTTGTGCATAGAAACTTCTTTCTTTATTAGTATTGTGTGTTGTTTACGGCTGACTGTTGCAGTTACAAGTAATCGCTAAAGCTAGATCAGGATATAAAGTTGTTAAATATAAATTATGTGCTTCCTGCTATTGTTATGCTTTTGCTTCCCTTCAGAAAATGTGCAGAGCCCTTCGTATGATCCCACTAATACAGGGCTGTTCTGGTTTTAAGATGGTAAAGCAGAACGTGATATCATTTTTCATGTTAGCTTGTATACTGTTCAGTCTTATAAAACACTTGTTTTAGGCACAATTTAATGAATGATGGCAAATGTGCAATACACTGCAAAAGCGGCAAAGTGTTTAGAGATGGTTTTTAATATTGCAATACCTCTCTCTTCTCTCCATCAGATCTGTGGTTTTCAGCTGACTCCAAAGTGCATTTGATTTAGAAGCTGATTGTTTACCTCAGGAAATGCACTTCAACCAGATAAATAAATATTGATTTAATGGGTAAGCGCATTTTTTTTCTATACCATTAAGACATGTTAATTATGCATTTTGCTGGACTTTTGTGTAACAGTGATGCTTGAATTTACTATGCAGAAAATGCTAAAAGTTTTACAGTTATAAAGTTTTTTTTTTCTGTTTTATTAGACTTTTAAATGCACATTTTCACATGTACACCCAATTTGTATGTTTTTCTTGTTATTGTGCGTATTTTGCTTTACCTGCATAAGTAATTAGTAAAATGAATATGTGTAGTTACTCTTATTAGTACTGAAAAACATAGGTTGCCAATTGCATGATTAAAGTCCAGCAGATGCTTACTCTGCATGTCTTGCTAGTGGAAGGAAGACCATTTCTTTATTTGTTTTTTGTTTTTTTTGTTCTGCATTTCAGCTCTCTTGAAGATGCACTGGACACCAGAGCATGCCCAGCCCCTTAACCAGTGGCCAGAGCAGCATCTTGATGTCTCTTCAACTACTTCATCTCCAGCACACAAATCTGATGTGTTTCAAAGTAATCGGCACAATATAAACTATGCCTGGGCAAATGACGATATATCTGCACTGACTGCTTCTAACCTTTTAAAACGATATGCAGAGAAATACTCGGGGGTGTTAGACTCAACATATGAGAGAGCTTCACTAAGTACCTACACAGATGGAGCTTTTGGGCCTGTTAACGGGCAGAAGGGTGACATTGAACCATGGCAGATGTCACATGGGTCTGATAGCTCATATACAGTAAACTCCTTACATGATAGTTTGGCTGGTTCCAAATCAGGCAATGGACATATTGGGTTGGGTAGCCCAACTATAGCATCTGGCAACCTTCCTGATCCGCTTTACCCTGGCAGTACTTGTGGACCACCCAATCCACCAAGTGGTCTTGTGGCACATCAAGATTATACCTCAACTTATAGTGGTACATACCTTCCATCTGGATATTGTAGTCAACCCACTGCAGCACTTCCACCAAGCCACCCATCATCTCTCCACAGCTCAGGACTTCAGCCAGCACATGCTTCACCAGCATTGGTTCATGGATACAGCTCTTCAGGCACAATATACAACTATAGTTCCAGCAGCTACCCAAACCAACCTGGATATGGGGGAATGCATCCAACACATCCTTCTGGTTATCTGCCTTCGGGTATTGCTGCACCCACACCCCTTCCACCACATACAACATCATCAAGACCAACTGTGGTCCCTGCTTACACTTACCAAAGTTCTAACTTAGCACCAATTTCAGTCACTCCTCTCAGCACAGAGTCAAGTTCCTTGAAAAGGAAAGCATTTGACATGGCAGCAGCAGAGGAGAGTGAGAGCAGATATAGAAAATACAGCTATGAACAACCAAAGACTACCTCAGACTCATCGTTTCCGATGTCTAATAGTGTTCCAAATGAATGCAGAGGCAGTAGCTTCAATCGTAATGGTGAAACCCCTCAGGCCCCATTTAAACCTGGAAAACGAACAACAGAAGAAGAACAAGTAGGAAAGTATAGCAGCCAGTCGATTAAAGCAATGATCTCACCAACTTACAATGAAGAGGGGCCCCTGAGACCCAGCGAAGCATTTGGTAAGTTCACACCACCTGTAATTAATGGTGAAAGGAGAAGTGAGCAAGGTCACGCTTTTGCACACAGAATGCAGATTTCGGGGCTGAAACCGGCAGTATTTTGTAGCCCTTCTGAAGATCAATTGAAAAGCATGGATCCCCTAGTTCTGGAACTCGTCAATAATGAAATTGTGGACTGTGGACCTCCAGTGCAGTGGACTGACATAGCTGGCCAGGTATCTGTAAAGGCTGTAATTGAAGAAGAATTAGTATGGCCAATTTTAAGACCTGGTGCATATACTGGTGCAAACAGACCCCCAAAAAGTATTTTATTATTTGGCCCCTCAGGTGCAGGAAAAACTCTGCTGAGCAGATGCATTGCAACCCAGCTAGGTTCCACGTTCCTTAAAGTTAGCAGTGCTGTACTTGTCTCCAAATGTAAGAACAAGAGTGAAAAGATTTTGCAAACTGTATTTTTCATGGCAAGCTGTCATCAGCCTGCTGTGATTTTCATTAGTGAAATTGATCTGCTACTTTCTGCTCATATCAGTGAGGAAAATGCTCACCTGAGTAATCTTAAGTCCCAACTTCTTTCTTTCTTGGATAACATAGCTACCTCATCTGACGACAACATAATCTTTATTGGGACCTCACAGAGGCCAGATGACCTTGATGAAACTGCTCACCATAGATTTGCCAAGCGATTTTACATAGCTCCTCCTGATAATCTTGCAAGAAGGCAAATCCTACATCACACTTTGGCTCAACAAAACTACTGCCTTAGTGAAAGGGAAATGGCCCTACTGGTCCAGCACACAGAGGGCTACTCTGGAAATGAGCTGATTCAACTTTGCCAGCAAGCTGGAGCCAATCATCTCCATGGTATTTCAGGTCAACTGCAACCAACATCCTACAAAGACTTTGAGGGGGTGTTCTGTAAACTGCGAGCCGGTACCACTCAAAAGCAATTAGACTTATTTGTGGAATGGAATAAAATGTATGGCTCAAGACACTAACTGTGGAATGAAACTGATTGAACACTTTGACACTACACTGGCATTGTTGCATTGAGGGTTTTTCTTTTTTTTTGTTTGTGAGTGCGTGTGTTGAGTCCTCAACATGAGTGGAGATTTTTAAGAAGAAGAAGAGATTTTCTTTCCTTTATACCTAAATGTGACAATTTGATGTCAAGCAACAGGCATCTTTTTTACAGTACATATGTGTGTGTATATATAAATATATATATATACATATTTGTATAGATATATCCACTCCATTGAATGTTTCTCAGAAAAAAAAAGTTCAACGTTTTTGTTTAGTTTCTTTTTTTTCACATTTGGAAACCTGTAAGAAAAAAGTAGCTCTTCACTGTACTCAGGATATCTTCTATTTATTGCCAGATAATGGCGGTGCAACTTTAGGTTGGTAAACAGAAATTGAGATGTTCTGTGAGGGCAACATGATCTCAAGGACTTGATTCCACTGGTTGACCTCAGCCTCTTTGCTCATTTGTAAATTTTTGTTTTTAAACAGAATAAAGTAATAGCCCCTTCATGGCACTTTGGGGAGCCCTATTCACACTTGATATAGCTTAGGTGACCAGGAGCAGCGATGGATTGCATCATACAAGGCTCAAGAACCAACAACTAAGAAGGGATGGAAAGAAAACTACACTGCTAGTTACGTTGAGGAATCATTTGTGTTTTTTTTTTAATTATACTTGTTTTTATGTTTTTCATGTTTATTTCTAAATACTCAGGAAAAGTTTATTTTCAAAAGAATGTTTATAGGACTCAAATGTTTTCAAGAAGATCAATTGAATTAGAGACCATAAAAGTACTTGAAGTTGTTACCAGGATTGAATGTATTCACAATTGTTTCACTCAAGTTATCAAGAAAAAAATGTCCCACAAAGGTTATTATACCGTTCTGTTCTGTTTTTTAGTTTTTTTGTTTTAATTACTATTATATTGTTACTGTAGTGTTGATGGCGTAATGTGATTTCAAAATGTGTCAATAGCACGGTAGGTTGGAACACATTGTCAGTACCACTTTTTGGACGATAGTTACTGCATTTCAAGTTTTGTCACAAATTCACATGCAACCTTACTGTGTTATGAATGTTTACAGCTGTGATATACATTTGTTTTCTTACTGGACACAGAGTAATACCTCCATATTACCCACAGCTACTCTAGGTTCATATATGCCTCTCATTTAATGTATGTCCTTCTACCCAACAGTATTATCTTTTACACTTCAAAAAAGATGCAGTTACACTTTATTGGTGAACTGTTATTAAAATGTACTGGTCACCTTCACACATTGGAGACTGCCATTGTGCAGGGTAGAGCAATATTCAGCCTATTGACTCACTGGGAATTAGTGGTATGACTGAGACACGAGGCACAAAGTAAGGTCACTAGTTCCCACTAGTTTGTAGTCTACCTTTTCATGAATATCGGTTTAGAGAGCAAATTAGCTGCCTCCATTTTGTGTAGGAAACTAGTACAATTAAAGATCATGCTGATTCATATTATGCACAAAAATAAAGGTGCAACTTTTTAATTTATTTATCACTTGTTGCATTTTATTAGTTTACTAGAAACATGTTTAAAAGCAACATTTTGTTAAATGACCAAAGAACTCTTTAGTGTATAAGTAATTAAGAATGTCATATACCAAAGTGTTTAGTCCTTTAGGGATAGGTTACCATTCATTCTTACACTGAAAGCCAAATCACAGTAGTGTGCATCCATATTTGCTATATGTGGTGTACATTCTTGCCTACAAACTGTTTACTGATCACTGGTGGTCTTGTTTGTCTTTTTTGTGTATGCCTCATTTTCATGTGAAAATGTGTTCTCTTTAAACCAAAGTTTGTTAGTGAATAATATTTTGAAATATTGTAATAGAAAGTTCTATTAGTTTTATAGTGCATAATCGTTTGTCTCCCAGCTTACTCTGTAATACAATCTGGAGGCAAAATTATTAAAATTATACTTTGTTTTAATTTTGATTTACACCAAAGATGCTCATAATTTCACTTTGTACAGTACAACTTTTGAATAGGTTTTAATGTAATGTATGTATATTATTAGCAGTAAAGAATGCCAAACTAATGTCCATGTTTATTGGCAGTATTGTAAAATACGAGGAATACCATCTAGTTGTACTCAAATAATGTTCCTGTTCATTATGACGTGATTTATTATACTGGTGGTGGTCTGGGGTCATTCTCAAAGGAAATGTATTGTTAACATGAAAGTGTTACCAGTAAATGAAAAAGCATATATCATACTAGAAAACAAAGCCATGTATAGCTTACTTATTAACATAGTACATGTAGCAGAATCAGTATTGGCCTCAAATAATTGCATGTATAGAACCGAAACCACACTGAAATCCACTAACATTTGATGAAAATTAGCAGAAAAAAAAATAACTGTAATTGCAATCATTGTAGGCACTCATCTCTCCCTTAGTTCCGGCTACATGGCCTGGTTGCTGAACATCCAAATCTGTCCAACCTAGCTACGCATGTGTGTGGCCAGGTTGGAGTAAGATTTAACCCATGGACCAAGTGGCCAGATTTGGCCCTTTAGCCGATTATTTTAACCTATGACACAGCTCTGATATTTACAATATTTTGTTAACTAGGAATATGTGTATTTCACAAAGAAAGCAATTTAACACTTCATCCTGTTAGAATATAGAGCATACTTGGAAGCAGGGCCACCATCAGGGGGAGGACCGCTGGGCCTCTAGTCTTGGACCCGAATGACAGCAGTGCTGCACCGGCAGCCAGGTAGAATTGATACAATACCGGTGGCATGTCAATTACAGTGCCAGTCGCGAGCCAGCCATAGCTCGCGGAACAGCAGCCAATCAGGAGTGGCCACTCCTGATTGGCTGCTTGTCTGCCATCTGTGATTGGCTCGTAGCCGGCGCCATATTTGAAATGCCAGTGCAGTACTGCTCTCTTCATATTTGAAATTCCGTCGGTGCTGATGCTGTTGCCTGCGCCAGCGCTGCCAGCTGAAGAAATCCTAAACCAGGTACTAACTACATCCCTGACCTAGCCCTGTCCCCCCCCCATTCCAGCCATTCTTCCCTGCCCTGTTCCTCCCTCCCCCCTAGTCCAGCCAGCCTTCCCTGTCCTGTGCTTTCCCCACTAGTCCAGCCAGCCTTCCCTGTCCTGCCCCCATCCAATCCAGCCAGCTTTCTCTGCCCTGTGCTTTCCCCACTAGTCCAGCCAGCCCGCTGTCCCCTCCTAGTCCAGCCTGCCTCCCCTGTCCCCCCCTAGTTCAGCCAGCCTTCCCTGTCCCCCCCTAGTTCAGCCAGCCTTCCCTGTCCCCCCCTAGTTCAGACAGCCTTCCCTGTCCCCCTCCTAGTCCAGCCAGCCTTCTCTGCCATGTCCCCCCCCACCAGTCCAGCAAGCCTTCTCTGCCCTGTACCTCTCCCCCCAGTCTAGCCAGCCTTCCTTAGCTTTGTATGTGGGTGTGGCTTTTTCAATGTATTTTATGTGGATTCGGCTACTACAATGTATTTATTTTATGTGGATCCTGCTTTTTCAGTGTATTTTATGTGGATCTGGCTTTTCAATGTATTTTATTATAATAACTACATCAGAAACTTTGAGAATTTAAACTGGTTTACTCACGAATTGGTGTCCCACCCCCTAGTGTAGCTCCACCCACCTCTGCGCCCCCCAGGGGGGCCACGACTGTTTTGACAGTATTTCCCAATTTCTGATGGCAGCCCTGCCTGCGAGCCACATTTAGCTGTTCTGTTTACCTGAAAAAAAGGATTGTTTTTCTATAACCAGAATACTATACCTACTGTAGCTACTCCAACAAAATAACATAGTTGGTAAATGCAAAGCTAACACAGTCTCCATTTATTAGGACACATTTGAAAATCTCCAAAACCTTCTATGGCATAGGGGCTTAAATTGTATATTTGTGAATGTAATGAGGTTCACTTTCTCTCAAATATCTATATGTAATCTGGTTATTTTATATTTTAAATCTAATTCTTTTTATTTTGCAGCCAGGGACACATTAGTAAAAACCACACAATCCTAATTCAGTGGTTAACCACAAATAAACCAAGACAGCTATAAATCCATCACAGACCTCTTATCGTGTTAATTTATGTCTCCTTGCACTTTCACATGACCTAATTACAGCATGGTAAATATATATAATATTTATGATTGCTCTGTGCTAATGAATTGTGCCCCTCTCCATCAGCGCTAATCTCGCACTGCCAAACACTTCTGGTTTTTTCACTATGGTGCCACAGTTTGACTAGCCCTTCATCCGCATGGAACCTATCCCTTGTATGTTGCTCCATAGTCTCTTCATCCTGTCCTAACTACCTCAACTAAAGGAATGTTCCTGGGGACTCCTCAACTGTTACTAATGTCTCATTGATCTCTAGTGAAGACACTGGTCTTTCTCACATGCAAGGGACAGCTGTTGTAGTTAATCATTAAGAAGCTGAGGGCATTAGCGGTACCTTTTGGAGAGCCCCTGATTCAGAAGACAGATGAAATATGCCCAGTCCATTTATCCTGGCTTGTAAAAGCCTTTGACAAATGCATCTGCAGTTCAAAGAATTATATGACCATATGAGATTACAGTGGACACATTCTTTGTTCATGAAAACTGATGGAAGGATAATCAATAATCCAGATCAAATATTTTGTTAATTGTACACTTTAGTATCTGGGTAATTCAGTTTTTATGTGTACTCTCACTAAGGACGTTCTTAAACCCCAATTGCATTCAATTTTCAATTATTTGGCTACTCTCTTAATAATCTACTATAATAAACAGTGGATAATTAACCATTTATTGCCCATAAAAGCAATATAAACTGAATTTAGTGGATTAGCAAATTATCTATATTGATTTTAGAGCAATAGGAACAAAAGGAGTAAGATTATATTTGATCACAGATAATTACATTAATATGCGATAAAATGGGAGCCTGTTGCATTCGGTCCTTTTTTTAGTAAGGCATTTGCCTAGGTATAGTAAACTGTACTCACTGTATTAGCTATTGAAATAAAATCCCATTAACTGTGCTTCTATTGTCCGATTATAGATTCTGTGTCAGAGTATTGTAAACTATTTGTTCCAAGCAGGGGTTGCCAAACCAAAGAAATACAATGAACACAAGGTGGCTTTTAGAAATAAAAACCTGCAGGGCATCTAGTATAAATAGAAGGACTGAGGACCTCATTCAGAGTCTGTCATTGCGGCTGCACGGTCGTACACCACCGATGTTCGCTAAACTGCGCATGCGTAAAATTCGCAATGCGCGTGCGCAAACTAGCTATTACGATCAGAAATTGCTCTCTCCTACAACTTGGCCAGGTCGTTAGTTTGAGTGACAGGATGAGGCGTTTGTGGGTGGTAACAGGGGAAGGTGCTTGTGAACGGGGGAGTGGAGATCCGAACGCAGGCTTGCCTGACTATGCAAACAGCGTTTTATGGGAGTGCATAATTAACTAAGTAGTGTCATGGCACATGTGAAATGGGAGGTTTTTACACTGACTTGATCGTATCGCTTAAGAGAGGGTATGGTCAACCTTAAGGTCTACGACCAGCTCCGATGGTTCCCGATTGCCTCGATTAATCCTTATATGCCCGGAGATGACGTGTAATGGGAACGAGAAGGGGGCGTATTTTTAGTCTTACGGCTGCATCCTCCCCTCGCTCGTCCAGCTAACGATCCCATCTTAACTACGCAACTTGCGAGCACTTCATTTGCATATCCGGCCTCTTTTACCTTACGACCATGCGGCCGCAACGACCGACTCTGAATGAGGTCCTGAGTACCTATAACCCACAATACTTCTTGGTAGAGCTTCTTGTTTTCCAATATAGCTGCATTTAAATATAAGTAGATAGAGTTCACACTTACAAGGATAATGCATACAAAAAGAACATACCAACAGAATGTGGCCTTTTAAAACTTTGTAGTGGTACCCAGCCATCCTGTAAATCTTCAGATGCTCTAGAGTAACCTTTCAGTCTTGGAAATACAACATGACTTTTGTTAGAACTGAGATTCCTGCACAACACACACAAATACATCTCTCTCTAGTAATTTCCTCAGCACTCTACAAGCACCAACAAATGCATAATACACAGCCAGTAAATTCTACTTAGCTCTGTAATAGTGTCCCAAGCCTTGGATTTGGCTCAGGAAATGAATGCATCAAAATAAAGAATTCTCCACCGGCAGAAAAAGGCTTATCTGGCACTGAAATACAAGCTTTCTGTGTTACTCGTGGGGCGAGTGTGCGACGCACACCACTTACAAACAATACTCTCTTTGTGGATGTAATTATTTCCAACTGTTTAGGGCTAAGGCTGCTAAATCTGTTATATGGTCCCTCCTGCCCCCACCTTCTGACATTATTACCTTGTTTGTTCTCAGCTTGGTTAGCATCTTAAAATTTGGGGAATTCATTCCCTTTATGACGTGAATGTTGACCTACTATTTTGAATAGTAATCCTGGCAACTGGAGATGCTATATAAAAATTTAGACATGCACTCTCACCGTCTTCAGCTTTTCCCCACTTCCTAATATTCCTAGTTGAATTGCGGCACTGTTATGTTCCTTATCATGCGCCTTACAGTGTCCTTTTATAATTTACTGCAAACATCTGAGAGGGACAGAATGTTTGAATCACTTCTGCCTAGATGACATTTTTGTAATGGTTCAGTATTTAATTTTTTTTGTTTAGGTTTATGGCGTCCTGGCTAATGACATTAACAAAAGTGCTCTAACTGTGGTATATCCTAGACAAAGGACATATCTTGCCATTCATTACCATCAGTACTTGAAATGGCTTGATGGCAATCTAACCCACAGGATTCTTGAGTCATGCTAATAAAATTTCAGCAAAATCTGTTACAGAAGATCTGAAGATGTCAACATATCTTATTTTTTCACCCTTGTGATACTAATATATCCTACAATTGTATAGAGAACTAGCTTAATTGAACCATGTGTAAGTTAAGACTCTGAAATTGTGTAATATGTCTCTATTGTGGTAAATATTAGATCTATACCAGGAATGCCGCATCACTGAGTTGCAAAGTGGTGGATGGTCTTGAGACCACTCATTATATATTGTAACTTTACTGACAATTTACCAATTCAGACCGTATTCCATTGAAGCCAGTATATCTAATGGAGCGTACTGATTGTAAAATATCTCTGCTGTTTCTTTTGAACTACAATTCCCAGCATGCTTGGTTGTAGATCAAAAATTAGATATTTTGTCCAAACCTGGATTCACAAAATTATGGAACTGTCCTCCAAAGAGCACCCAGTAGTTTATATGACTCACATAGTTCTAAAATGAAGTAATAGAAATATACATAGGAATTACATTAGAACTCTGGCATGGTACAATAAATTATGATGAACTTGCTGTGTACTGCACCCTGTAAGCTGTATCTACTAACTTAAGTTTCCCAGCAGCTAATTATGCCGCTCTGTCAGAGAATATTTTGCCTCTTTGAACTAACTGTCTCCAGCAGGAGTGATCCACTAGAAGTGATACCTTTAGTAAATACCCTTTTTCATACAAAAATTAAATAGTCAATAGAAAACACTTCACTACAGGCAGTCTATAGGACATTTCACTATCATCATAGCTTGTGAGCAGCCATGTTTTTTTTTCCTGACTGATTAATTTACATACCTATGGACATTTTTTGGTTTGTTTTTTAAGCATTTTACATACGTTCCAAAGCATGTCTTCCTGAACCTTTATGTAATGTTCCCATTTGTATTTGCTAGTCTTTGAAAGTCGCTGCATCCTTGCGCGGAAGATGATGCATGCCTTGTTCTGCAGGGTCATGGATGCAGCTACATGTAAAAATGCTAACATGCATGTTACAGAGTCCTGAGGTAGATGTAGCCTAATGGGCTGCAAGAGATCCTAAGTCTACTTTCCCATTTCATAACTAAATCAGATCAATCAAACAAACAAACAATTCCTCTCTCCCCACGTCTGTGCACACTCTCTGTCCTCTGCTCCAATATTTTGCATTTCATTGCTCCTAAATGAGCTGCAGGTCTCTACAGCAACCGAAGTGTGTATTCCCAAAAAGTGGTACTGTGTTTAATGTAGAGGTTCTCATCTGACCGTGTCATACCTTCTGTAACCATTTCTACCTCATTTTGCAAAGTATTGTACATGAAGTATTTATTTCATGTCTTTTTAATGTTGGGATGCTCTTGAGCTGTGATGGTCTACCTCAAAAATACTGTATTTTAAAAAGAAAAAGTATTACGCAGTATTAAAGAGATTATGTGAACTTTAAGTATGGCTGGCTATTTATTTATCTTTGCTTTGTTTTATACACATTTTATATTAATCTGAAAACATGTTATTAAAGCCTTTCCTTATGCTAATTATTGAAGCCTATAATATCACATAATAATTGCACATATATTAATAAAAGGATATGTAAAATCCACCAGTCACATATATCGGAATATTAATCCAGTTATTGCTAAATTCAGTTAGCTAGGAACCAATGACATATAGGACAGAAGTCTAATGCTGGGTACACACTTGCAGGGACCGCCGACACTGACATCTTAACTGGGCGGGCAATTTAAATATCCGGCCAGTTGTGTTGTCAGCTCAGACTTATTGAGCAGCTGATTGGTAAGTGTGTATAGCAGGGATGGGGGGCCTTATAAGGCCCGCGGAATCATTTGGTCTGGCCCTCAGAGCTTTTATCTGCTAGCCTCATCTGGCTTGCAGGGTGCCTAGAATGGTACCCTGCAGCCAGAATCTATGCAGCAGATTGGTCACACCACTGCCCTTACAGCTTCGGGCATTGCTGTAATCAACGGCAATTGTGGCCCCTCCCCATGTGATGTCACATGGAGGGGGTGTGGCCTGGACCAGGCCCGCAAATAATGTTATATATATCAAAATGGCCCTCAGCAGAAAAAAGGTTCCCCACCCCTGGTGTATAGCTTACCAATCGGCCGATCTGACGGTGGATCGGTCTTCTGACCGATTTGTCATCTCAATGTGTACCCAGCATTAGGCCGCAGTGATGTATGTAGTGCCTACTAAGCTTAGAAACTGCATTCTCATGCATATAAATTTAGCCAACAAAATGGCTGCCTTCACTGAATGTTGACAATGGGTACATTTAATATGAGGATGCAAGCAGATGTGTCGTAATCCATAGCAACCAACCAGATATTTTCTTTCATTAGTCTAATATGCACAAGACCAATCTTATTTGACATGCACAAAACCAAGGATGTAACTACCATAGGTGCAGTAGCGTCACTAAGAAGGTTCAGGCCGCACCTTGGTGACACAATCTGAGGGGGTGACACCAAAATAGCTGAGCTGAAGCAGTGATGTGCATGTCATCCACACTGTGCAGGGAGAGACTGAGGGCTCCCAGAGCGCTGGGAAAACCCCCAGCGTGACGAGGGACGGGAGGTGACATATGGTCATGCCCCCAAAACGGCGCAAAGCAGAGGGCATGGACACAATATCATCACACGTGAGGTGTCAGTAGCTTCGACACCGGGTGTCACCACCAATTGACATAACTATGGGGCCCACAGCTGAGGACGGTCTGTCTTCCTTGTCTGTCCCATGTTTCTATGTGAGTATTTTTGCCATTACATTACATCACATATAGGGGGCGGACCGGCAGCACGAGTAAGTCCAGCACTGACTTGGGGCGTCCTAAGGTCGCTCCAGAGCAGCTGCACACTGCAGGGTGCTTGCTTGGAGCATCGCTGCAGTAGCGATCCTGGTTGCAGGGTGCTGTACCAGGCACCCTGGTAACCAGAAGTAAGGGCTGTGGGGCAGTGATAGTGCTACTGACAGAGGCCTGTGCACACCTTTTAGCTATGGTCCGGCAGGAACCGCCGACACTGACATCACAACTGGACGGGCACATTTAAATATTTGCCCAATTGTGATGATGCAGATGATATCCTGTCCACCCCAACCAGGGGGAAGCCCTGTACCTCTGAGATTCAGATACGCTTTAAAGATTTTTTCTTCTGGTACGCACAATCATTTTGAGCACTTATTCTCACCAATCAATAATACTACACTATCAGGCGCATGTATTTTTAACACTTTTTCCAGAATCACTCCAACCGTTGGTCAAACGGAACCCCAAGAAGACTGCTGCCGCCTTTTATTCAAGGATCAGTGACTGTTAATTCAAGGACTAGTGAATTCCACTTGACTTTATCACTATACTAGCTGCACTTTATTTATTTATTCATTATTTTAATTTGAGGAAAAGTTTATTGTGCGCTGTCCCTACACACATTCTCACATATATATGGACAGATTTATGTAATTGCATACAGTACAAGAGACGGTGACGAGTGCAATTTACCACCACCATGTATGATACTGTTTTGCACCTACATTCTATTTATTTCCATCTAAATATTAACTTGCTTGAAAATATTCCAGTCTTTTTGTACCAGATTGTAAATGATCCTTTCAGCCATTTAAAGTAGGGGATATCGCAATGGCTGAGTATAAGGAGCGTTATCTGTGCATTAGGAACAGAATCACCTCTATCATCATATGCATTCATTTTCTTACCATGTTCATTTGTCAACAGACAATACAATAATGGCCTATTCACTCCTAAATAAATTACATTGATTCCGCATATCGAGATAAATGTAGCCACAAGCTATGTTAAAATTGTGTTCCTGAATGCCCTGTTATTTAAGCATTCAAACAATTAAAAAAAATTGATATAGCTATTTATCGTGTAGTGGATACGCGGCTTTAGAGTAAAATTTTACTGAAAGTGCCTTAAGTGGTATTTTAAGAAAGATGGTAAACAACACTTCATGTTTGGGCCAGTTATAGTGGAGAGCAGCTGGTGGCCCAAATACAGTCAGGAGGCACTAAACATGGGTGGTGTCCTCCAGGAGTTACTAATAAGGAGGGGGATGCTGATTATGAGAGGATTCTTCTTAGGCCGGTAAAGATTACATGACTCGTTTATATCTAGTTTTGTTATGGTAATGACCAAGGAGTTTACTATCACTATGAAAGACCCAAAGAGCCTGATGCAGAGATGCACTCTAATTACACAACCGCAGTGTCTTTGTACGTAGCGGCAGTGTGGTAATATACTAATGTTGCAGGAGGTCTCTTGTGCATATAGACACCTCCTGTCGGCTTCTCTGATCCACTGCTGCATCCAAAGACGCAACATCGCTCATCTGAGTAACCCTCAGATTACTGAGGATGACCAGGGAATTCATGCTGCTGAAGCCAGTGAAGCTGCATCCAAAGACGTAGCCCTTGGCTTCTGCACGACCAGAAAACGGGTGTTTTTTGCTATGCTGCCTTTGCCTAATGGCGTAAAGGGCACTGCAAGTGACCTCGCACAATGCGACCTGCACGTGCGCTGTGTGTCACCTGTGCATGTGCAGATCACATACCAGGACAGGCTGGGAGGCTCCCAAAAATCGTGTGATGCTCCCGGTCCTACGCAAAAGAAGGCAAGTCTCCTGGATTGGCCGCCACCCCCTGGTTGCACCCACTTAAAACGGAAAAGTGGATGATCCGGGGAGAGAGGGGAAGCGATGACGCGATTTGTGCTGAACAGCATTATTGTAGCCCCGCCTCCTGCTTTACAATGCCGGTAATATCTGCAATGCGGGGGGGGAGGGGCCACGCGTGTATGCAAAGAACTACATAAACCATCAGGTTTGCATACATCTCTGAATTAGGCCCAAAGTTAAGCACAAATATGACCAAGAATTGTGCACATGGACCAAATACGCCAGCATCACATATACAGTATCTTATACAGTCTCTTGCTATTCATACAAATCCGACTAGAAGGTTTATACAGTGGCTTTGTTATTTCGCAACATGAAAATTGTGCTGATATTGTATCTCTGACATGACTGAAGGGCAAAAACAAAACATGTTTTTTTTTCTTAAGATGTAACAAACAGTAAAAAACATGATCAAGGACCCTGCTAGAACATAAGCCATCATCCATGTATTAACACTGAGCCTCAGGGATACCTCTTATCTGACAATGGAGGTGTCTTATGAACAGGCCAGATGCAGAAACCAAAAAGCAGAATGTTTTTGGTTCTCTTAGCTGTGAGCAAAGCACTGCTACTAGAAGATAACAACCAGCCCCAGGGCTTGTGAAAGCACATTAATATAAAGCCTGGGCTTTCAAACAGGGCTGTGTACCGCAAGGGTTACCTCAGACAGATTCAACAGATACATCAGTCTGTTAATAAAACTCAAATGTTACATGTACCAGTAAAAAATAAAACATCTACAAAACTAATGAGAGGAGGAACTTTTAAAACACTTAACTGCATATGGCCTAGTGGTTTGTTATATTTACTCAAATTAGGGAGTACATTGACTACCTGCACACATATTAGAGGTCTTTAGTATAATTAAACACATTTAACGTTACTTTGCTTTACATTGCAAATGTTTTATCATGCAGAATTACATGTTAAAATTGAAGTGTATCGCTCTCTATTGTATATATGTGAAATAAGTTCATATTTCCACAATTCAATATTATATAGGATCACAAATACTGTTGCTGTTTTATTTATGTTTTCAGATAAAGGATGAACAACCTCAATGTGAAGGCCCAAATCCCCAGGCAATGTTTCCCAAGAATTGCCCTGGTGAGATATTAGCATCAAACAACACCAGAGGGGAAGCACAGGACGATGGGAGCTGCTTAGACCAGGAAAAATCCAGATGGCCGCAGACAAAGCTCAGGAACATACAGAGCCCACAGAAAACGTGTCCTCACAATATGGCTGCCAAGCCAATGACTCCCCACACTCCTCCCCACGCTCATTGTCATTTGTTTTTTATTGTCAGGAAAAGTATGTGAAGTACTAGGAATTTCAGTCAGTCCAAATAAGGTGATTATTAGGGGTATATTTACTAAAGTGAGAGTTTTTAGAAGTGGCGATATTGCCCATAGCAACCAATCTGATTCTACTTAACATTTAACTAGCACCTTCTAGAAGATAATAGCTAGAATCTGATTGGTTGCTATGGGCAACATCTCCACTTTTAAAAACTCTCACTTTAGTAAATTTACCCCTTAGTGTCATGAGTTTGGACTATTTAAAAAACCAGAGTCTTCACTACCAAAGTCTGTCTTCACCACACAGATCTGTGAATGCATATCATGCTACAATGATAGAAGTATTCTGTGAGATTTCAGTCTGGATATAGGCCCTGATTCAGAGCCGGACGCTCTGACCAGAGCGCTCGCTCTGAATCAGGGCCCACCTCCATTAAAATGGAGCGTCCTCCCGGACGCTCGTATAGCTGTGGGTCACCACCCACAGCATATACGAGCGTCCAACAAGATGGTCGCGATGGTCTTGACCATCGCGACCATCGGACTTGCGAGAGAAACCCTGTGGTCGGGTTTCTCAACCGCAAGGCCAGGAGTGATTTTGGCTCTATCAGAGCCAAAATCACTCCCACTGACATCACTAGTGATGTCAGTGGGGCCGGCTTCAGACGGTAGGCGTTCCCATAGGAACGCCTCCGTCTGGCAGGCACGCCCCCGGAACGCCCACCAAAGGGGGCGTGCTGTCAATCAACATCGACAGCACGCCCCCTTTGGTGCGAGACCCCGAGCGATGGAAAGTCCTTCGCTCGCCGGGTCTCGCGCATGCGCACGACGGAGCTCCCTCCGTCGTGCGCATGCGCAGTGGGGACCATCGACCCACTTGCGAGCGGACTGCCGATCGCGAGTGGGTCTGAATGACCCCCATAGTTACAAAACGACTTCTAAAGACTTTGGCCTTCACCAACTCACTGTCAGAGAGATAATGTACAAAAAGGAGACAATTCATCCAACAAAAATTATTCCAAGAGCAAATCATAAAGAAGTTTGTAGGAATCTATGACCTGCAAACTTTATTGATATCTAAGGAATGAGACTGCCACCTAGCAAGAACTGATGGAGATTAGGTGGAAAGCCTCCCAAATTGCTATAAGCAGTGCCTGCACTGACTGTGGGAGCACCCATAATCATGTGATCTCACATGCACGCTCCCAACAGCCAGAAGTTTACAGATGACAAACCACAGCCAGAATAATTTAGTTTTATCTCAAGAAAGAACTATAGGTAGTATTCGCTAACTCATGGAAGGACACTGATGATATATGTGCTTTGCAAACAATAACAGCTGTATACTCAGGGCCGGATTAAGATCTGTGGTGGCCCCTAATAAATATGGACGAAATGGGGGTATGCGCAATGGGGACCATATCGCTCATAAGCGGTACAATGACAAACAGCAATAAGCTAAGCTTAGCGCTGTTTGTTAAATACTGAATGAAGGACATACTGTAACCCCTTTAGTGAGTGCTAAAGGGGTTTTGTCTCATTGTGAAATAGGGCCCATGGGTTCCACATGAAAGAAAAAAACAGATGCACACGAAAAAAACACACAATGTACACCCACAGGAAAAAAAACACATATAGGCACACACATGAGATATTAGTCACCAGTTGTGCAATCTTATCCACATTACACCGCATATAGGGCCTGATTCAGAGCCACTCGTAAGCGGCCACTCGTTCGCTCCGAGCGATGTTTGTCCAACCGCGCATGCGTAAGGATCGCAATACACATGTGCGAACCAGTCAGTGCGGCCGAAATTCGTTTGTTCGCTAAATAGCGAATGCCTGCTATTTTGAGTGACAGAATGAGGCTTATGTGGGTGGTAACAGGGGAAGGTGCTTGAAAACGAGGAAGTGGAGATCCGAACGCAGGCGTGCTTAAAGGTCAAAAAGGGTGTGCATAATTAATACAGTAGCGTCATTGACCACGTCACTGGGTTATTTTATAGCCAGAACTGCTCGCAAGATTGTGGTAGCAAAAACCAACCACAAGAATAGCGAGCAGTTCATACGCTGGTCGTTGTACTCGATTAATCTAATAAATAGCGGACATGACGTAGGATGCGAGCAGCCAGGGGGCGTATTTTTTCAAAAAACGACCGCAAGTTTTGTTCGCTCGTTCAGACATGGAGGCGTGAACAGACCGCAAAGAGCGAACGGTTCATTTGAATAGCCACCCCTATTTTCTGGACGAACGACCGCAAATAGCGTCCGGCTCTGAATCAGCCCATACTGCCGCTGATTCACATTACAGCACATAATAGTGTCCCTTATTCATGTTATGACACACAGCAGTGCCCCTTTTACACAATGCCCACAGTAGTGCCCCTTATACACAATGCCCACAGTAGTAGTGCCCCAATACAAATACACATAATACCCACAGTAGTAGTGCCTCTTATACAATGCCCCCAGTAGTGGTTGTGCCCCTTATGCAGTGGCCCCAGTAGTGGTAGTGCCCCTTATGCAGTGCCCCCAGTAGTGGTGCCCTTATGCAATGCCCCCATTAGTAGTGTCCCCAGTAGTAGTGCCCCCAGTAGTAATGTCCTCTGTGGTAGCGCCCCCAATTGTACTACCCCAGTAGTGATGCTCCCTGTTGTAATGTCCCCAGTAGTAATGCCCCTGTAGTAGTGTTCCCAATAGTAATGCTGCCTGTAGTAGTGCCCCCAATTGTAATGCCCCCTGTAGCAGTGCCCCAGCAGTAATGCCCCCAGAAGTAGTACTCCCTGTAGTAGTGCCCCCTGTAGTAATACCTCTGTAGTAGTGCCCCCTGAAATAGTGCTCCCAGTAGAAATGCCCCCTGCAGTAGTGCCCCCTGTAGTAATGCCCCCTGTAGTAGTTGTCCCAATAGTAGTACCCCCTGTAGTAGTGCCCCCAGTAGTAATGCCCCCTGTGGTAATGCCTCCTGTTAGTAGTGCCCCCTGTAGTGAAGACACTTACACACAAAAAAACAACACACTACTTACCTTAAGCCCCGCTCGCACGTCCATCCGGCTGGCCGCTCCTCGAAACTATGGGAGAGACGTCATGACGTCACTCCCATAGTGCACTGCACACTGCGGGAGCCGGAAGCCATAGCTCAGGAGTGAGTTTCAGTCTCTGGCTGCCGCTGCAGGAAAGGAGCCTGGGGCCCGGCAAATGGAGCCTCCCTGCTGTTGCCGGGGTTAGGTGGGCCGGAGGAGGCGGAACTGGTTCCGTCTTCAGTTCCGGCCCACTTTAACCCCTGGTGGGTGTGGGAACCCCTTATTTGTGGTGGCCCCGGGACTACCGTCCCTGCCGCCCCCCCCCCCCCCCCCCCCATTAATCTGGCCCTGTGTATACTGAACTGTAAATGATGGAAATGTAAGGTATTTAAAGGGGTTTCTGTCACTAGAGAGATCTTTTTTTTTAGATGTAAATTACACATACTAATCTTCCACGAACAAGATAACTATTACCCGTAGACTGGAACTGTGGAAACCAGTTGAAAAATTAAACTGATGCTGAATTTATAGTGCTGTATAAAGTTCAGTTTGACTACATAGTCTCCGTGGTCTGAGGCCTCTTGAGGACATAAGTGTGATAATGAAACATATACACCAATAGGGATGCAATCGGGAAACCGGCTGACGTGATCTCGACAGCCGGCTTCCCGACTGCTTTATCCAGACTTGGGTTAAATGACAGGCGTCTATATCTAGACGCCTGTCATTTTCCCGACGCCGGGAGACAGACGCCCGTCATCCCGATCAAAGGGATGCCGGGCGCCGCGAGCGGACAGCCGTGGGGGGGAGGGTTAGGTTTAGCGCACCCGGGGGGGACTTAGGGTTAGGCACCCCTCGGGAGGGTTAGGGTTAGGCTAAGGGGATAGAGGGTTAGGGTTAGGCACTACCGGGGGGGACTTAGGTTTAGGCAGCGGGGAAGGGGGGGTTAGGGTTAGGCACTTAGAGGGGGGATTAGGGTTAGACACTTGGGGGGGGAGGTTAGGGTTAGGTACCCCTAAGGAGGGTTAGGGGGGTAGGTTAGGTTAGTTATTACTTACCTGAGGACGATCGGGATTTCCAGCGCTGTCGGGCTGCCGCTGCCGGGATCTGTTCATCTGTCGGCCAGGCGCTGCCGGGAATTTCATACCGATTCCCACCAATATAATTTGGAAGAATTCAAAGGTAAATTGGCGATACACAGATTACAGAAATGTCCTTATACATCTTTGCTGCATTTGCGCTAAAAAGCCCCTCTTTGCGTGCCAGGTCCCGTGAGACTGCTAGCACTGGGCATCTTTTTTGCATATTTTTTTTGCCAAAAATGTGTCTAATACCCCTTTCAGACAGAGAAAAGAACCCGGTAATTTTCCGGCTCTTGCCGGGTCGACACAGGTATTTTTTCTGTCTGAAAGGGTCAACACGGGACCTGATTCCCGGTACTTCGACCCAGGTATTTACCTGGGTTTTTCCCAGGTCTTACACGGGTTGGCGGCTGTCTGAAAGGTGCCGACCCGGGTTTTTCTACTCCGGGCATAGTAAGCAGCGCTTATTGGCTGAGATGGCGGTGCACAGGATGCACTTTTCATGACCTCATCTCTGTGTGCCATAAAAGCAGTCCATTTATTATGACACACTGTATATTGCAGGGATAATCTGTGTTCTGTGTGAAAGGGGTCGACCTGGGAATTTCCCAGGAATTATGTGCTGTGTGAAAGGGGGTTAGGAGCAAATTCCCGGGTCCTTCCCGGGTTGAAAGATACGGGAAAAACACAGGTTTTAGGGATTTTTCTGTCTGAAAGTGGTATAAGTTACAAAGCAAAGTGACTAGTACGCACCTGCAGACTGTGCTGATTAATCTGATATGAGACATTTGTATTTCTGTGTGCACCTGAGTCTCTGAATCTGTGGGCCTGATTCAGAGCCGCTCGTAAGCGCCGCTCGTTCGCTCCGAGCGATGTTCGCACAACTGCGCATGCGTATGGGTCGTAATGCGCATGCGCCAACCAGTCATTGCGGTCGGAAATCGAGCGCTCGAAAAATAGCGAGTGCCTGCTAATTTGAGTGACAGGATGAGGCGTTTGTGGGTGGTAACAGGGAAAGGTGCTTGAAAACGGGGAGTGGAGATCCGAACGCAGGCGTGCGTTTTAAGGGTGTGCATAATTAACAAAGCAGCGTCATCGACCACGTCACTTGGTTGTTTCTTAGCCTCAACTGTTCGCATGATTGCGG
The DNA here is from genome assembly GCA_031769625.1 of Taudactylus pleione. NCBI lineage: Eukaryota > Metazoa > Chordata > Amphibia > Anura > Myobatrachidae > Taudactylus > Taudactylus pleione. Next base: position 12,142,221 of record JAUIMM010000064.1, on the reverse strand, counting down.
TAGGAAAATCCAACCACAAGCACTGCGAGCAGTTCAGACGCCTTTCGATGTACTCGATGAATCAAATAAATAGCGGAGATGACGTAGGATGCGAGCGGCCAGGGGGCATCTTTACAAAATAGCGAGCGCATGTTTCGTTCACTCGCTCAGACATAGAGGCGTCAACAGACCGCAAAGAGCGAGCGCTCAATTTAAATAGCCGGACCTTTTTTCTGAACGAGCGAGCGCAAATAGCGTCCGGCTCTGAATCAGGCCCTGTATACGAAGTGCTACAATGTAGTGGCCGCAGCTTTTTTCATTCCAAATTCCTATACAGGCTCAGTTGCACACTATACAGATATATTCGAATATCAAATATCAAATTAATCAGCACAGTCTGCTGGTGCATCCTAGTTGCATCGTACTGTGACATAAGCATTTTCTGCAAAAAAAGATGCAAAAAATATGATGCCCGGTGCTAGCAGTGTAGCACGGGACCTCGCAGCTCACTCACGCCAGGCAAGTCGCGCTGTGTGGCATATCGAGGCTAGATGTATGAGGAAAAAACATCTGTATAAGGGCTAATTTGTACATCTAAATGGAAAATGAGTGAATCCTAACTGTTATTCAGGAACTGTAAACTCAAAAAATAATGTATTTATTTGTTACTAACAGGTTAATGTACAGTATATGTTAGACATCGTTTAAGCACTAAAGTTGGTGCAGGATATGAGCAAATATAAAGGTTTATATATATACAGTGTATGCTCCATGCCATATTCTGGATATTCCCCCAATGATGGCATACCTGCATTATGTCACAACTATCTCTCGTTGCCAAGCCACGCAACAGGATCATCACAAGAAAGTAGTGCTGTGAGACAAGATAAGGAGGTTACGGGAAAGAGACAGAAACAATGACATGTTGGGCAAAATTTACTAAGCGTCGGGTTCTAAACCCCAGCGGTTTGGTGGCGATTTGGCGGTGGTTTCTAAATGACCGCCCTGTTCTATTCTATTCTAAAATTTATTTTGACTGCGGGTTTGCAGCGGTTTTGGCCATAATAAATCTGCGGATAGCAAAACCACTGACAAACCGCCGGGTGTAGAACCCGCCGCTTAGTAAATTTTGCCCTTTTAGTGAATAGTGATCTTAACCAACAGGTTATCTAGCACCATTATAGAAAGCAGGCTAAGTCCTATAACAAAAATAATCAAATTCAGAATAACGGTTGCACCTTCATTTAAAAATGAGGACATTCCCTTTCCAAGTGAGAGTGCACCTAATTTTTTTCTGAGCCAGGTACAGGGAGATAGAGGTTCTGAAAAGGCCATGCCGTATCCCTGTCATGTTCAGTGCACACGACCTTGTGATGTTGCAGCGGGTCTCTTGATGCAGCACAAATAGGAAACCCACTTGTCATGGTGGCCAGTGATTGGTGGATTTGCTTTTAAGCCCCACTCAGCCATAGCAGTTAGAGGATTTATATTTCTAAATAAAAAATTAAAAAGTGAAAACAAAAAAATATAAGGCTAGGCTAGTGAATCGGCAGTAGGTCAAGGTGACAATTGGAAGGTGGGGTGATTATTATTTATTATTTTATTTACAGTTATTTATCAAGCTCACATATTTCTTTACAAAGAATATTTCAGTAACTCACACCAGTCCCTGCCCTAGAGGAGCTTACAATCTATATTCCCTACCTCATGTACACACACACACGCACACGCACACGCACACGCACACACACACACACACACACACACACACACACACATTGTCTGAATCTATTTAACCTACCAGTATGTTTTTGGATTCTGGGAGGAATCCCATGAAAACATGCGGAGAACATATAAACTCCACACGATTAGTGCTTTCGTGGGGAATGAAGCCAAGACCTTAGGCAGTAATGCTAACCAATACATCAAGCAAGCTTCATGGATTATTACGATTAGAACAATACATTGCTGATATTAGAATGTATTTTTAAAACAAAACGGTAATGTTGTATCCGCACGAGTTCTTGACATATATTTTCCCACAAATATATGTTGGTTGACTGTAATAATAATTATAAATGTGTATATGAAGCAATTTGCAAGCTTGTGTCAGACATCATGTTCTGAGACAAATATAAGTCTAAGGACAGATACTATACTCAAGACTCCAAATTTAGGTTGGGACTGATGTATTGGATGTAATTTGTATTATAGTGACAGGAGAGTTATTTAGGAAATGATGAAGAAAGCAGATGGGAACCAAGTTCTTCATCTGAAAGAGGTGCAATCATTCAGTTCCTTAAGGAACTAGTGTTTTATTGACATCCATCACAGATGATGACTTGATTAGGTTCCCGTCTACCATTTTACCATGGGGCTATTTGTCACATGGTGAGTTAATATTGTTGAACACTTCTTAGCTCTAGGGTCTATATAAGTCAATATACAAAAATGTAAAATGCAGAAAGCAGCTACTGTACTTTCATCAGGACTACAAGTGACAAAATAGACAAAAGCAGACACTTTGCTTTTCTGTTAGTATTATAAAAAGTCTTATATCTACAACTTTTTATCTCTCTAGATGTAGAGTACAGTATGGTAATTGGTCAAGTATTGTAACTAGACTGAAGGTAATATGTAACCCTTAATATGTAACCCAGTTTCTTGTAATGTACTGTAGTTACCCTTGTAATCAAATCAACTCAACTCATAACTGAACACTATTAACTGTGTTTATCATCTAAATATAGAGTTCTGAAAATTATTACAGTCACATTGTCTGGATATCATTGGTGTGATTACAAAAGTTGACAGATTTATACCAGTCATCGTATTCCAGGGCAGTTACAAGAAATTACTGCTTTCTGTCATACAACATTGTTCACATGGGAACTTAAATACAGCAGCAGGCTAATTCCTGTTTACAGAAACTTGGACTGTTGCACTTGATATGATTCCACCACTACTGAACATTCCTTACTTATCACACAATAGCTACCCACACATCTACACTTACTAAAGATATGTGTGCAGTGCTATCAGGTGAGGAAGTTTTAGTCTCTGGGGGAATGCATCAACACTAAAAATACGGTCAAACCTCTGAAAATGTTTGATCGCAATCACTGTATGTACCAGGCTTCTTTCCGATGGGCTTCTTATCCAAGGTTATCCAATAGGATCCCTCCCAGGGTCCCCCACATTTCGCGCATGTGCCCAGGTCATAATGAACACCGCAAAGGACATCTGTTATCAAGAGAACTGTCCTTTGTTCAAATTTTTAAGCATATGACAAAGTGACTGCAGAAAATTACTGTCTTTGCTCAGCAGCTCCTGGTGGTCCCCTGGTAGGCTGAGTTGAGTTACAGTGAAGAATCCAGGATGTATGATTTACAATCTGGGTAGTGGGGGACTAGAAAGTGATCTGGGAGTATCCGGCAGGATGCGGGAGAGTAGGCAACTATGGGCCCATGTGCAGTCTACGTCTGGGCCCCATTCTTTCAGGTGATGGTTGGCAGGATGAAATACTAGTTTAATCTATAGACTGACTTGGATGTACTACTCTCCAGGGATCCACGAGAATAAGGACAGATAATGCAACAACAGGACACAAATATTTGCTGATATGCTAGATACAACAGGACAACACACAAGGATGGCCAGTAACTGTTTTGGCAGTATAGAGTACTTGAGTCAATGTAAAACAGTGTTTTTAACACCAGTCCTCAGGGACCCCTGAGGATTCACGTTTATTAGGCACAAGTTGTAGTACCTGTGTTTGATCAGTGAAACTGCTCAGCTACTTGTGAAGATTGCACAGCAGGTAGATGTAGGCAAACCAGAAGTAAAGAGAAAAGCAGTACAACAGGTAAAGTAATATTCAGCAATGCATGATTAAGCTATTTGCCCAGTTGAAACTTTAGCGTTACTGCAGGCACAGTGGCTGATAAAAGTCAGTTTATAATAGAAGTTTTTGGTATGATGTAGAGTACATATGGGTAAATTACTTAAGTGACAGATAAGAAAACTAGAAGTCACAGGCATAACAAAAGGTCGGTACAGGGGTAGTTTAACAATTAGTCTGAACTCCTCCCCTTTACATTTCTGACTCCTTCAAATTCTTAATCTCTGAATTTCTCTGTACTCTTACAATATAAATGTTCACTTAAATGCAAACAACAAAACATGTGTACATCATTCCTTTGTATTAACATACACACTTCACAACTCTTCCTGAAGGGGATTTAAACTACAGATCAAATGTGCCATAGTCAGAGCTATCCATAATTAGGTAACATGAATTTGCACCATAATAAGAATAACTTTCACTGATGTAATATTATTTTTATTATTATTATTATTATTATTATTATTATTATCGTTTATTTATATGGCGCCACAAGTGTTCCGCAGCGCCTTTCAAGGTACATAACCAAAAAGTGACTTACAGTACAATACAATGAAGGACAAGGACATGTATAATATACATTGATACATAGGTGGCCATAACACCCACATAAGCAACAAAGCATAGGCACCAAGTGTTAGGTGTCCTAGTGGTGAGTAAGAAGTAGATGAACATAAAGTAAGGAGAAGCACAAGAGGGTAGAGGGCCCTGCTCGCAAGAGCTTACATTCTCAAGGGGAGGAGCAGACAGATGGGCATGATACAGATGGGGAAGACACGGAGGAAGGAGCATATAGTAGCAAGTTAGGATGACAGCTGGAAAGCATTGATGAAGTAGTGGGTCTTGAGAGCCCGTTTGAAGGATTATAGAGAGGTGGAAAGTCTGATGGGGAGAGGGAGAGAGTTCCAGAGGTGAGGAGGTGGGAGTGGGAGTGGGAGGAAGTAATCAGTTGGCATGAGAGGCGGTGTGCATTAGTTGCGCGAAGGGGGCAGACAGGAGAGTGGAGGGAGATGGGGTCAGAGATGTAAATGGGAGAGGAGTGTGTGAGGGCTTTGTAAGCGAGTGTGAGAACCTTGAATTGGGTTCTGAAGGGGAAGGGGAGCCAGTGGAGGGCTTGTAGGAGAGGGGAGGCAGATGTAGAGGGTTTGGAGAGAATATAAGCCATGCAGCAGCATTAAGGATAGACTGGAGAGGAGCAAGATGGGATTTGGGGAGGCCAGATAGGAGAAGGTTACAGTAATCCAATCGTGAGATGACCAGTGAGTGTATTAAGGTCTTAGTAGCATCCTGGGTGAGAAAGGGTCTTATCCTGGAAATATTTTTAAGATGGAAATGACAGGACTGTGAGAGGTTCTGGATATGTGGTTTAAAGGAGAGGGAGGAGTCCAGGATAACTCCAAGACAGCGCACTTTGGGGCTAGAGGAGATAGTTGTGCCATCAATTGATAAAGAAATAGTGGGAGGTGAGGTTATGTGGGAGGGTGGGAAGATGATCATCTCAGTCTTAGACATATTAAGTTTAAGAAATCGCTGGGACATCCAGGAAGATATAGCAGTAAGACAGTTGGAGATACGAGTGAGGAGAGATGGAGAGATGTCAGGGGAGGAAAGGTAGATCTGAGTGTCGTCAGCATAGAGATGATAATGGAGGTCAAAAGAGCTGATGAGTTCACCTAGAGAGGATGTATAGATGGAGAAAAGGAGTGGTCCAAGAACAGAACCTTGGGGAACACCTACTGTGATAGGATGTGGGGGGGGAGATAGGCCATGAGAGGAGACAGAGAAGAATCAATCAGAGAGGTAGGAGGATAGCCTGGAGAGGGCAGTGTCACATAGACCAAGGGAGTGAAGGATTTGCAGCAGGAGAGGGTGGTCCACAGTGTCAAAAGCAGCAGAAAGGTCAAGGAGAATGAGTAGAGAGTAGTGGCCCTTGGATTTGGCAGCAAGGAGGTTGTTGCTGACTTTAGTGAGGGCAGTTTCTGTGGAGTGGAGAGAACGGAAGCCAGACTGAAAAGGGTCAAGGAGGGAGTGGGAGGAAAGAAAGCTGGTAAGGTGGTTGTAAACAATACGCTCAAGGAGTTTGGATGCAAAAGGGAGGAGAGAGATGGGTCGGTAGTTGGCGAGAGTGTTAGGGTCAAGAGTAGGTTTTTAAGAATGGGGGAGACAAGGGCATGTTTGAATGCAGAAGGGACAGTGGGCCTGATTCAGAGCCGGACGCTATTTGCGGTCGTTTGTTCAGGAAAAGGGGGTGGCTATTCAAATGAATCGTTTGCTCCTTGCGGTCTGTTCATGCCTCCATGTCTGAACAAGCGAACAAAACTTGTGGTCATTTTTTGGATAACTACGCCCCCTGGCCGTTCGCATCCTACGTCATGTCCGCTATTTATTAGATTAATCGAGTACATCGACCAGCGTATGAACTGCTCGCTATTCTTGTGGTTGGTTTTTCCTACCAAAATCTTGCAAGCAGTTCTCACTATAAAATAACCCAGTGACGTGGTCAATGACGCTGCTGTATTAATTATGCACACCCATAAAATGCCCGTTTTGACCTTTAAGCACGCCTGCGTTCGGATCTCCACTCCCCGTTTTCAAGCACCTTCCCCTGTTACCACCCACATACGCCTCCTCCTGTCACTCAAAATAGCAGGCATTCACTATTTAGCGAACAAAAGATTTTCGGCCGCACTGACTGGTTCGCGCATGCGTGTTACGATCCGTACGCATGCGCAGTTGGGCAAACATCGCTCGGAACAAACGAGTGGCCGCTTATGAGCGGCTCTGAATCAGGCCCAGTGCCAGATGAGAGGGAGAGATTGAGGAGGTGGGCAAGATGGGAACAGGCACAGGGAAAGAGGTAGTGGAGGAGCCGTGAAGGGATAGGGTCAAGGGGGGAGGTGGAAGGGGGGGAGGACTGGATAAGGGCCATGACATCCTCTCCAGATACAGGGGAGAAGGATGTTAGTGTAGGTAAAATGGAAGGGGAGGGATGACCCAGGAAAGGAGGAGGTGTAGTGCTGGGGGACTGGTGGGATATGATATCCTGATGTATGGAGTCAATTTTAGATGGAAGTAGGAAGCAAAGTCAAGGGCAGAGAGCAAGGAGGGAAGGCGAGGATTAAAAGACACAACACTGCAAGCAAGGGATATGAACACAAAATCTCGTATACTATATTCAGACACTTGTGAGCTATCAGTAATAGTGTAACATATGTGCACTTTGTTAATAATAACTTTCAATTTATTCACCCTGTATTTAAAAACACAGCATTCCAGCAGGGGATTGGAACCCCAGACCCTATGTACCACAGTCAAACACTTAACACAAGAGCTATTTGCTCCTATGTAGTAAGCCCACTAAATGTAAAAATATGTAAGCTAGTTGTAATTCTTAATTCTTAGCTGGGGCAACAAGGACTGACTCAGGACTCTGCACCTACTAGCTTGCAGCAGCACAGTGCATAGTTCTGACTGGCTACAGTGTTCTTGAGGGTTAAGGTTGAGAATCACTGCTCTAAACTAACAGCTAAGTTACATAAAGTTGGAATTACTAGGCTTGCTACATAGGAGCATAAAGCTCACATGATAAGTGTCTGACTATGGTACATGAGGTCTGGGTTCACATCCCCTGCATGGAGTATTATATATTTTTTTAATACAGGATATTAAACTGAAACTTATTATTAATAAGGTGCACATTTATTACAATAATACTGATATCTGCATCTGGGTGTATGGAATAGGAGTTCGGTGAAGGTGGAATGGAAGTTACATAAGAGGTAGGGGTGGGGAGAGGATCATTCCAATCCTCCTCCCCCTGGATCCACCACCAAGTGGGTCCAGGCAACAAAAAGACAAATTCGCAAAGTTTCAGACCGGGGGTATATTTACTAAACATTTGTTTTACAAAGCCACCAATTCTTGGCTACATTGAACACTAGCTTTAAAAGGGTAATAGTAATACATGTAAAATAAGCCTGACTTTCCATGTATAACTATTGCCCTTTGAAAGTTGGCGAGAATCGTCAGCTTTGAAAAAATGTTATTTAAAGAAATATTCCCCCAGGCACAATAAGGGAAAGTCGGGGTCACAGGCTGGAATCAATAGCCAGGCAGCAGACAGGCTACAGATGAGCACAATGCCAGGACCACTTAAACACTTGTGAACACTATAACTGGCAAGTTATGTCTGTAACAGGTGGCTATTTAAGGCAGCTGTCACAAATAAGAATCAGCCAGTGGACATCATAAATAACATGTGACCACGCTACAAAATAAAACATCAGAGATCCCAAAACAACTACACAGATAAGTTGTTACCTGCTGATCCTAGCACCCCAGGATGGCAGTGCTAAACACACAGGTGTAAATTTGCTTAAGCGATAAATATAAGCAACGTTTTTTGGTGATTCAGAGGCTGATTGAGTTTCATGCAAAGTGGCTGTAGTTAGGGGCAGCCGCAGGAGCCTGATTTACTACCTCATGCCAATGCGTGGGAATCCGTAGGGCTAATGTGGGGGCTTGTGCATCTGCAAGCGGAAACATATGCCGCCTATTGATCCAGCCGCCACATACGTCATCATTAGAATTGCTCCTTGCACCAGCCCCATGCTAGGTGCAAGAGACCCGTCTGAAACAGGCTTCCCTTCCCTGTATGCATGACTCTGAGTCGCGCAGAGCATTACGTATGATATTACCACAAATCAGAGCAGCTCCATGCACTTATATTGTTGCCGCCCAGTTACCGGCATGAAGTAGCCAATATCCCTCCGAGTTCCATACGACTCAGCAGGGCCGTAACAAGGGGTGTGCGAGTGGTGCGGCAGCACAAAGCGCAGCACTCTGCTACATCTAGCTAGCAGGGTGCCTGATCCTGCTGCCAGAATCACTGCCGCAGTGCCGCCTTAGGAGTGAATTTTTTTACAAAATCTATTGTGTCTTTTAAATGTGTTATTAAAATAAGGTTATTTCAGTGATATAAGTTAAGCCAATGGGTTGAAGTACTTAATATTGACCTTAGAATATGCTCTATAGTGGTGCATGTAGGGGGGGGGGTTTCTGAGTACCCAGGATCCCCCCCCCTGATCAGTATGTGCCGGCCGGGCACAGAATAGAGAGCTGCTGTCACTGTCACTGCTGAGTGCAGTACTACCAGGTTGCACTAGATGCTCCCATCTCCATTTGTGTTGTCCCATCTGCCAGAAGATGGCCCTGCAGTGCTGACCACAAACTGAAAGCTCAGCTGGCTGAGGGATGGCATGCAGCTGAGAGACGAGAGCGTGCAGCAAGGGGGAGAGACCTGACTCAGGGGGATTCCAGAGATCCCACTCAGGAGGATCAATAGCTGGGATCCTACAGAGGAAATAAGTTTTGGTTTTGGATATGATCTATCTACAGTCTGTCTCTCTGGGGGGTTTCTACATCTATCTATTTATATATCTATCTACAGTCTATCACACTCTGGGGTGGGGTTCTACATCTATCTATCTATCTATCTATCTATCTATCTATCTATCTATCTATCTATCTATCTATCTACAGTCTCTCACTCTCTGGGGGTTGCTGCATCTATCTATCTATCTATCTATCTATCTATCTATCTATCTATCTATCGTCTAAATCCCTCTCTCTGGGGGGTTCTACATCTGCCCGCCGGCAGCGCTGCGCCGTTTCTCCCAGTCTGCCACTGTATATCTGCGCCGCTGTCTCCCGGGCCCCGCTGATGCTGACAAACAAGGTAGGACTCAAAGTCCCTGTCTTATGCCCCTCCACCTAGTGCAGCTGGCCTTCCCTACCCTAACCCTCTACTCCAGCCAGCCTTCGCCTGCCCTGTACTCCCCTTGTCCAGACAGTCTTCTCTGCCTTGTGCCCCCCCAGTTTCGCCAGCCTTTTCTGCCCTGTGCCCTCTAAACAAGCCATCTTTCCCTGCCCTGTGTCCTCTAATGCAGCCAGTCTTTTCTGCCTTGTCTCCCCTTCCCAGTCCAGCCTTACCTATCCTGTGCCTCCCCCTAGTACACTTAGCCTTCCCTGCCCTGACCCCTGTAGTCCAGCCAGCTTTCCCTGTACTGTGCCCCCCAATTAAGGTCCAGCCTTCCTTGCCCTGTGCACCCCCAGCTCAGCGTTTTCTGTGCCCTCCCAGTCAAGGCTTCCCAGCCATGTGTCCCCACATCCATCCTTCCTTCCCGACCCCAAACTTTGAGAATTTTTAAACTGGTTCAATCACCAATTGACGTCCCACCCCACAGTGTAAACAACCACATTATACACACTCCGCTCCCCTCTGCGCCATCCCCCAGGATTTCTGATGGCAGCCCTGGTCCTACCTGACAGATGCTGGCAGGAGGGAGCACAGCAGCGCACTACTTCCAACACATCAGACCGTCTGCCATTCTGGCATTTGCCAGTCCTGCCCTGCCTTAATATAAGTTAGTAATGCTCCCGCGCATCGTCAGCGACATCGCCCATCAGACCTCGTCAGCGGGAGCCATGCTGCCGAATGCAGCATGTCCCCCCGCTGATGCACTGTCGCTCCCGGTATCAGCAAGTGTGTATGCATTTGCTGATCCCGGTACCCCACCAGGTCCCGTCGTTAACGAGGTCGGTACACACTAGACATCATCCAGTGTGTATCGGTCCTTAAGGTCCCATACACAGGAACATTATTTTAATGTCTGTATCCTGATGTCTCACTTTTCAATGAATTTCATGCAGATAAGGTAGAATATTTGTAAAATAAAAACACAAATTTTGCCAATTTTTGTTGGTAATATAACACAGAGATTGTTGGTGTCATGGTAGTTCAGAATGATAAAAGTTGAAAAACTATAAATGACATGCACACTACTGACAAGCAATATAAAGTTATAGATGGTAAGCTTGCAAGGACCCCCTTGTCTACGCAGAATACAAGTAGACAGGGTAATGTTAGTACAAACAGATTTGTTGATTTGCCATTTATCTATTTATTTTTGTGAGATCACTATTGCTTTTACAGTTACTAAGTTACGTTTTTCCTTCAGGAAACATGGAAGAGTCCAATTCAACTGAAATTACATTGATGTTATATAGAACAGCTTGAAACGGAAGTACAAGAAGGATGTCCTGCAATATCTATGGTTTCACCAGCCAACACACAGGAACCAGCTGTTACAATAGTACTGAAGAAAAATGAAACTAAAAAAATCCAGAATTCATTGATTTTCATCCTTAGTTTGAGCAATTAAGAATGATTTGTGGTTAATATAAAATCAACTGAAAAAGCACCAGCAGCAAATTGATCTCCCTGAGCATAATGCATATTATATTATTTAGAAGCCTCATCACCTAGATTAGAACATTCGCCAGTACAGATTCTGATTTTGAAGTTCTATATTTCGCTATAGCTATCAATGAAGTAAGGTGCTATGGACCAGTACGTCATACCTTTAAGAAATTACTTGGTGGTACGCCATGGTTAAACTAGGGCAGAATGGGGCTAAAAAGCAATGTTGCTTGTAATTCTTTTATTACATTCCTCCAATAAAAAAAACCTGCGAAATTCAGTGATACTACCATTATTTTCACAAATGCGAAAATGATACATAGGCTCTAATGTGCTTTAAGACTGTTGTCAAGTAAAGTGACCAATTAATTAATTTTCAGAATCTTTGATATGGCCAACAATTGGTTCTTTCAGTGTTTCTGCCAACATAGTATACAGTACACTCTCTTGCTTTTAAAACCTTTCTATAAGTGTATAGTTACTGGTAGTTATGTGATTGCTTCATGATCTGTATTTATTTGGCTAGGGCATTTATTAGCTTAGCTTGGTTTTATTTGTGATGTGCGACACAACTAATAGCTGTTCCCAGTGCTTGAAGTGGGGCAGTATACGGGGGTATGACATACTACCACGTTCAGCTGGCACTTCAAGGCACTGCTGTCTGCGCCGCTGCAGTGATCAGAAAGGCACAGGCATGTACTGGATCCGTGGAGCTGGCAGCCACTGTATCTTCCTTGATTGGCGGCTGATGCAATAAAGATTGTTTAGTTTTTTGTGGTGCAGCTCGTGTGACTTCATGAGGAGGCTGAGGAGAGCAGCCGTGGCCTGGAGAGGAGGAGACACAGTGGGAGGTAAGTGTCTGTGGGCTAGATGTGGGGAGCTGAAGTTGAAGAGACTGAAAGGGTTGGAGGGACAGAAGGGGTTGGAGAGACAGAAGGGGGCTGGCTACCTACTTTGTATTTGTCCTTTGCCATTTTGTGTCTTATATATAAGTTAATTGTGTAATATTTTATTGTAATCTTACGTGCTTGCTCTGTTTTATGTTCATGTAATACTGTACTTCATATGACTTTAAAGCTGGCAGACCTAATCCCGACAACCGGCTTCCCGACTGTCATATCCCGGCGATGGTCTAAAGACATTGGACATACGCCAGGAGACTGAGGCCCGGCATCCCGATCGAAGGGACGCTGGGCGCTGAGCGCGGATAGCCGCGGGGGGGGGATAGTTGGAGAGAGGGTTAGGTTTAGGGTTCCTGGGAGGGACTTAGGGTTAGAGAGGTTAGGTTTAGGCTAGGGGAAGGGGGGGCTAGGGTTGGGCACCCCCAGGGGGAGGTTAGGGTTAGGCACCCCCCTGGGGGGCTTAGGTTTAGGCAGCAGGGAAGGGGGGTTAGGTTTAGGCACTTGAAAAGGGGATTAGGGTTAGGTACTGGGGGGGAGGTTAGGGTTAGGCACCCCAATGGGAGGGTCAGGGTTAGGGGGTAGAATTAGGTTAGCTAATACTTACCTGAGGACGATCAGGGTTTCCACTGCTGCCGGGATGCTGGTGTCGGGATTCCAACCGCCGGACAAATCATACCGATTCCAGACTTACACCCAAATTCTTAATAATATGTTTTGCCTGTAAATAGATTTAATAATCTAATACAGCAGGTAAAACTTTCCACTTTGTCTGCAAAAATAAATAAATAGCAAAAACATAATACATGCATGCACAATGAACGAGTTACCTATCAGCTTCAGAGATGAATTTGCAATAAGCGGCATTTAGGGAGTGCTGGTGTCTGTCCATTGACTTCACAACGTATTTGCACCAGCCTGCAGGAGACCATTTCAGCCTGAAGCTGAGCTCACTGCTGTCCTGTGCGGGGCTGCCAGCAGGAAGAAGTATAGAGCTGCCCGAATGTAACAGACGGCTCTACATACTACAGGGTGCACGGTGTGGCTCCCTTGGCGATGGCACTGCTCGCACACCCGTCCCCAGGGTCCTGGACCATTTCAAAGAAGGATTGGCTAAATTCAAAATAATGTGATTACATTCTCCATTGAAAAACACAATAAGCTGCAGGACATTTACAGTCTTCCTACAATATATACTTGAAAGACAACTTTATCCAAATCTAAAAATGTAGGTTTGGATGGAAAAGAAAGAGTTAAAAGAAGCAAAACCAAAAACTCACCTGCTACTCTCCTTTTACTAGATCCACCTGTGTCCTTCCCAAAAAAAACCCCACTGTCCTCTTAATGCTCAGCCTGTTTTTAAGAAGCCCAGCATTTGTTCATTCCCCTCTTCAATGACCTTAACATTCATCTGAGCCTCTCAGGTAAATAAGGGCCTGATTCAGAGCTGAACGCTCTGTCCAGAGTGCTCGCTCTGAATCAGGGCCCTCCGCCATGAAAATGGAGCGTCCTCCTGGACGCTCGTATAGCTGTGGGTGACCACCCACAGCTATAACGAGCGTTCATGATGATGGTCGCGATGGTCTTGACCATCGCGACCATCGGGCTTGTGACGAGACCCTGCGGTAGGGTCTTGCTGCCGCAAGCCCTGGAGTGATTTTGGCTCTATCAGAGCCAAAATCACTCCCACTGATATCACTAGTGATGTCAGAGGGGCCGGCTTCAGACGGTAGGCGTTCCCATGGGAACGCCTCCGTCTGGCAGGCATGCCCCCGGCACGCCCACCAAAGGGGGCGTGCTGTCAATCAACATCGACAGCACGCCCCCTTTGGTGCGAGACCCGGAGCGATGGAGAACCCGTCGCTCGCCGGGTCTCGCGCATGCGCACGACGGAGCTCCCTCCGTCGTGCGCATGCGCAGTGGGGGAACATCGACCCTCTTGTGAGCGTACTGCCGCTCACGAGCGGGTCTGAATGACCCCCTAAGTGCTCTGTTTCTATTGTATTTGTAACTAACACACTCACAGGGGTAGATTTACTAAAGTGCGGGTTTACAAAATTGGAGATGTTGCCAATAGCAACCAATCAGATTCTAGCTATCATTTTCTAGAAGGTACTAAACAAATAAGTACAATCAGTTGCTAAGGGCAAAATCTCCACTTTTGTAACCCCACACATAAATATACCCCACACAATTTACACACACTACTCTGCCAATACACTTTACCTAAACAAACAACACATTCTCCTAATCATAGCTGCGATACGTTTGTGTGTGTGTTACTGCAGTGCCAGGCATGTGATCATGGCAGAGCCTGTTTTTTTGTTTTGACAGTGAAGATTTCCCTCCATCTTGTGTGGTAAAACACAATCTTCCATGGACTAAGCTTACATCTCTGTAGAAAGCAGCTCATACATAAATAAAAAAGTAAAACAACAGATCATAAGTTCATAAGAACATTTCTTTCCTTCAATTACAAATTTTCTAGTGATTATAAGCCTCCTAACATTGGTATAACTGGAATATTGTAGAATAGGCAGCCAAGAGGTAAAAAGTTCACAAGCACACTGTGCTACGGGGAGCCTATTAATTGCAGGATTTATGTGTACAGAAAACAAAGGTAAGCCATTTCTGGGAAATTGTGGAAATTTGGTAATAGGAACTGTTCTCTTGCATCCAGTGTTGGGGGGGAAATCAAATCAATATGTGCTTCACAATGTTCTTCAAAGCCTGGGCTTTGATGGTTAGGTTTCTAACACCATGAAGAAAGATGTTCTAGTTACATTTCTATAGCAAGAAAAAAGCCTTTAGATATTTATCCATTGTTATATTTAGCTATGTGTATTATAGAATGATGTCTATTATTGTATTCTTTCCTAATTGTTTAATTTGTTTTATACTAGGATACTTATACTGCTACAGCAAAGCCTTGTATTTCTAAATCTGGCCAGATATGCACTGTTCTAACCATTTGATGATGGAATACACCAACCTGCAGCTAAATAAAGGTGCATACACACACAACGATTTTTTGAACGATTATCGTTTATCGTTGAAAAAATCGTTCACTTTCTGAGTTAAAACGATGAACGATTATCGTTCATGCGCATTCACAGTTGTAGTTTGTAGTTCAGTCAGACTGACCAACTGAACGATTTTCATTAAGGGAATATTCAAAAATCGTTTGTAATTCAAAAAAATCGTTCATTACACTTTAAAAAATCTGACAGATAATCTGACTGAAAATCGTTCCTAAAATCGTTCATAAAATCGTTGGTAACAAAATCGTTGCGTGTATGCAGCTTTAGTATTTAGCAATATCAAGTAAGCAGCAGAATTGCAGTCTACCACAGGGCTTATCATGAGAGAACAAAAACCATGTCTCGAAAATCTATAGAAGGTCGACTTTGTTTTTCGATATCGACTACGCTACTGACTGAGCTATGCACTAGACATTATTGTCCGAATAAGAGGGATTCACAAAGTTCTTAGTGGCTTGGTTATACAACACATGAGCATAGCAAAGTTTAGCCCTAGCTTGATCACCTATTAACCAGCCAAATAATAAATAATGGCTGTGTCACATTTTAGGAGTTTTTAGCTGTCCTTACATGGAGAAGCAGTAAATAATGGAGATTGATTATTGGTCTTCATCCTCACTTGGAGTTGAGTGTAGGAGCTGACCGGGATCTTTGTCTGACGTCATACAGATGGGTTTTCCAAGCTTGGAGCCAGTCTTTACAGTGTAAGTTTTCTCCTATCTCGTAGAGAGAGTACATGGCCTGAAAGGAAGTATAGTGACCATGTGACAAAATCGGTCTAAATGAAAATCAAGCTCATGGCAAGTTCTGACAAATTGTGGTGGCTTCCGACTGCAGCCATCTGCATCCAAAACACTTGGACATGATGCAGAGAAGTTCAATGTTTGGCATATTACCGTGAAAGCAATCCTGCATAGTCATCTTAATATTTTGGGGAAATGGCTGAAGAATGAACCATAGAAGGTATGTATCTATAATTATTTTGCCTGGAAAAGCCATTTAATACAATTTTATTCATGTCTGTCTGCTGTGGGTAATAATTACTTTTTCAATTCTGACAAGTAAGATAGCTGAAACACTGTGCAATTTGATACAAGTACAGAGGGCCTAATTCAGACCCACTCGCGAGCGCTGAGCGCTCGCAAGCGGGTCGATGGTGCCCTAATGCACATGCGCACGACGGAGGGAGCTCCGTCGTGCGCATGCGTGAGACCCGCATAGCGACAGCCAAGCTATCGCTATGGGTCTCGCATCAAAGGGGGCGTGCTGTCGATGGTGACTGACAGCACGCCCCCTTTGGTGGGCGTGCTGGGGGCGATGCTGCCCAGACGGAGGCGTTCCCATGGGAACGCCTACCGTCTGGGTCCGGCCCCACTGACATCACTAGTGATGTCAGTGGGAGTGCTTTTGGCTCTGATAGAGCCAAAAGCACTCCTGGGTCTCGTCGCAAGCCCGATGGTCGCAATGGTCTTGACCATCGCGACCATCTTTTTGGCCACTCGCTATAGCTGTGGGTGGTCACCCACAGCTATGCGAGCGGCCAGGAGGTCGCTCCAATAAGAGGTAGGAGGGCCCTGATTCAGAGCGAGAGCTCTGGTCAGAGCGTCCGGCTCTGAATCAGGCCCAGTATGTATACCTTTCAAGTGTAAAAAATGGGATTGTGGTTTGAGATCTTGCTTTTTTAAATAAAACACTGGTAAAACATTATACGTTAATAAGGTTGACACCAGAATGTCGACATGCTCTGAATGTCGAGATTCAGAACATCAACATACTGGCAATATCAGCATCAACATTTGCCATGTCCTCCTGTTCATTTCACCATTCTGAATGTCAACATTTAATACTACAACCGGTAAACCACACTTTAATAAATGTCCCCTTTCTTTTATATGCATGGCTTTTATAATTGATGTGTTGATATATTTTTTCTAGCATTATTATAAAGTTTATTTTTTCTATATATACAGTTATTCATCTGTATTTGCACTTATATGGGTCAGTAGATATATTTATTTATGATCACTTGCATTATTTTTGTTAAGCACTGGTACTTAAGGAGTTAAACGTTTAACTCAATTATTACTTGGCAACAGTGTTTAAGGAATGCTCCCATCAAGGAAGCCAACCACTGATAAAGAAATAATGTTATATGAAGCACATTGAGAGGTAGATGTACTAAGCCTTGGAGAGAGATAAAGTGGAAAGAAATTAAGACTAAAGAGCCCCATTTATTAATGAACCTAAATACCAGTAGCATGTTTTGTTTAGTATTGCAGTGATACAAACGAATATGCCACTGGTATTCATTATTACCTTTTTATTTACCCCTCTGGTGAGGTCCAGCGATGTCCTTGTCGGCAGGGTCCTCCATTCAGCTGTTGGCAGCCTATCACTGTTAGCGACAGACTTTTATATCATGCGCATGCGCGACGGTCAGTCAGCGCATGCGCATGACTGTTTAACCTGGCGGGGACCCGGCAGTACCTGGGGCTATGTATTGTTGTCAAATGGGCCCCAAAGTACCAATCAATCAGCTCCTAATTGTCATTTTTCAAACACAGGGCCTTATTTATCAACAAGTTTTATCATTCACAATGAGTGATAAAACTTGTTGCATATAATAAATGGTGCTCTAGCCCAGGGGCGTATTAAGAGAGGAGGGAGCCCGTGTTCACTCTCCGTCTGGGGCCCATGTGCACCGCACACCCTCCACCCATTATAAATATGTCAAATAGTCAATCAGCTCCCAACTGTCATTTTCAAATAGATAACAGTTGGGAGCAGGAGCGTATTAAGAGAGGAGGGGGCCCGTGTTCACATACCATATGGTTCCATTAGCCCTGGCTGGTCAAGCCTAGTTCTGGTAATGAAAAAATTGGGGGGACCCTACATGTAAGTGCTGGTTATGGCTAGAGGGGGTGACCATACGCTTTTTTTTCATTACCAGAACTAGTCATCTTCTGTGCTTGCTCTGCGGCTGAATGCTCAGCTTGTGTACTGAGGGCCTGATTCAGAGCCGGACGCTCTGAATGAGCGCTCGCTCTGAATCAGGGCGTTTTTTGTTTTTTTTTGGAGTGTCCTCCTGGATGCTCGCATAGCTGTGGGTTACCACCCACAGCTTATGCGAGCGTCCATGATGATGGTCGCGATGCTCAAGACCATCGCGACCATCGGGCTTGCGACGAGACCCTGCGGTAGGGTCTCGGTGACCGCAAGCCCTGGGGTGATTTTGGCTCTATCAGAGCCAAAATCACTCCCACTGACATCACTAGTGATGTCAGTGGGGCCGGACCCAGACGGCAGGCGTTCCCATGGGAACGCCTCCGTCTGGCAGCCACGCCCCCTGCACGCCCACCAAAGGGGGCGTGCTGTCACTCAACATCGACAGCACGCCCCCTTTGGTGCGAGACCCGGAGCGACAGCTTGGCTGTCGCTATCTGGGTCTCGCGCATGCGCACGACGGCGCTCCCTCCGTCGTGCACATGCGCACTAGGGCACCATTGACCCACTTGCGAGCGCTCAGTGCTCGCGAGCGGGTCTGAATCAGGCCCTGAGTTCATCATTCAAGTACCATCTTGTGATACCATTCTCCTTTGCTGCGTCTGAGGCCACAGTGTGTGTACTTAGTACATCATTTAAGTACCATCTCGTGATACTATTCTCCTGTATCAGGGCTGCGTATACAGCCACATTGTGTGTACTTAGGCCCTGATTCAGAGCCGGATGCTCTGACAGAGCGCTCGCTCTGAATCAGGGCCGTCCTTCTTAATTTTTAGAGCGGGCTCCTGGCCGCTCGTATAGCTGTGGGTGACCACCCACAGCTATAGCGAGCGGCCAGGAAGATGGTCGCAATGGTCAAAACCATCGCGACCATCGGGCTTGCGACAAGACCCTTGTGGTAGGGTCTCGTTGCCGCAAGCCCTGGAGTGCTTTCGGCTCTATCAGAGCTGAAAGCACTCCCACTGACATCACTTGTGATGTCAGTGGGGCCGGCCCCAGACGGTAGGCGTTCCCATGGGAACGCCTCCGTCTGGGCAGCCACGCCCCAGCACGCCCACCATGGGGGGCGTGCTGTCACTCACCATCGACAGCACGCCCCCTTTGGTAAGAGACCCGGAGCGACTGCTTGCCCATCGCTATCCGGGTCTCGCGCATGCGCATGACGGAGCCTGCTCCGTCATGCGCACTGGACCAACATCGACCCGCTTGTGAGCGCTCAGGGAGCGGGTCTGAATCAGGCCCTTAGGCCCTGATTCAGAGCCGGACGCTCTGACAGAGCGCTCGCTCTGAATCAGGGCGTCTTTTTTTAATTTTTTTTTTATGGAGCGGCCTCCCATGCCACCGTGCCACCCACAGCTAATATGAGC
Source organism: Taudactylus pleione (assembly GCA_031769625.1). Classification (NCBI taxonomy): domain Eukaryota; kingdom Metazoa; phylum Chordata; class Amphibia; order Anura; family Myobatrachidae; genus Taudactylus; species Taudactylus pleione. The sequence goes on along the minus strand of JAUIMM010000064.1, from coordinate 12,122,767 downwards.
GGCCAGGATGATGGTCGCGATGGTCAAGACCATCGGGCTTGCGATGAGACCCTTGTGGTAGGATCTCGTGGCCGCAAGCCCCAGAGAGCTTTCGGCTCAAACAGAGCCGAAAGCTCTCCCACTGACATCACTTGTCACTTCTCATGGGAACGCCTCTGTCTGGGCAGCCACCCCCCCGGCCCGCCCACCAAAGGAGGCATGCTGTCACTCAACATCGACAGCATGCCCCCTTTGGTGCGAGACCCGGAGTGATTGATTGCCCGTCGCTATCCGGGTCTCGTGCACATGCGCTCTGGGCCACCATTGACCCGGTTGCGAGCGCTCAGCACTTGCGACCGGGTCTGAATCAGGCCCTTAGTACATCATCCAAGTACCTGCTCATTATACCATCTCCTGTGCCAGCATTGCGACTGAAACCACTAAGTGTGTTCTCTGTACATCACTTCAGTATAATTCTCCAATATCTTTCTCCAGTGTGTGCCCTGTGGTAGTGTTCTTCCATTTTTTCCCACTTGTGCCGGATAACTGACCAAAGGGCTGCAAACTGCATACTGGGTGCATTATTTCTCTACTATCTGGGACCGCCTTGGACTGGGTCTCTCCATTATGGGAGGATTATACCTGGGGTCCACTAGGACATCACATCCATGTGCTCGCTCCGTGATGTGGTTTCTGCGGTTACTGTCATGGATGCAGCCCTGACAGTCTGTTTTCACCTAACCCTTTACCCAATGATAGCGTTGGTTGCGGTCAGTTGATAGTTTCCTCCAATGGATGCTACCTTAGGGTATATATACCGGGCTCTGGACAACAGGAAGTTGCCTGTACAATATTGTTACTTTTAGTGTTAACTTGCTGTTGCAGCGTTCCAGGTTCCAAGGTCCGTTTCTTCTAGTGACTTGTTCCTAGTGTTTTCCACGGTGTGTGTACTCAGAACGTCTACTGAGTATAATTTATTAAGAGTCATCTTCTGTGCTAGCTCTGCAACTGAATCCTCAGCGTGTGTACTGAATTAATCATTCATGTACCATCTTGTGATACTATTCTCCTCTGCTTCGTCTGAGGCCACAGTCTGTGTACTGGCCACAGTGTATTACTTCCTCCCACTCCCGCCTCCAAGATTTTGCCCGCGCTGCTCCCCATCTTTGGAACTCCCTCTCCACATCAGACTCTGCACCTCTCTACAATCATTCAAACGAGCTCTTAAGACCCACTACTTCATTAAAGCCTTTCAGCTCTCATCCTAACTTGCTGCTACATCCTTCTTCCTCCCTGCTTACCCTATCTGTGTCACTCCTGTTTGTCTGACCCTCCCTTAAAGAATGCAAGCTTTTTTGAGCAGGGCCCTCTACCCTCTTGTGCTTCTCCCTATTGTAAATTAATTAATCTCTTACTCCCCACTTGGGCAATTAACACCTGGCTGTTTATGTGGGTGTAATGGTTGCTAATATAGCAATGTTTATTATACATACCCATGTCCTGCTTTGTATTGATTTTATGTCACTGGTTACTTATTTGTTTATGTACTATGTAAGGCACTGTGGAACACTTGTGGCGCCATATAAATAAATAATAATAATACTGAATTCATTATTCAAGTACCATCTCGTGATACCATTCTCCTGTGTCAGGGCTGCGTCTAAAGCCACGTGTGTGTACTTATTATAATGAGTGGGTACTTGGATGATGTACTATCTCCTGTGCCAGCATTGCAGCGGAAACTACTGTGTTCAGGGGCGCCGAGAGGGGGTGGGGGAGCGGGTACAGTTTGCCTGGGCTTCCAGAGGGGCCCGGCGGGGGCCCGGGTCCGGTGCCGCCCCCCCCTCACTTCCTCCCTCCTCCCTCTCTCTGCAGCAGCCCAGCACACAGCATGTGCTGGGCTGCAGTGGGAGATTGCTTGCAGCAGCCATAGCAATCTCCTATGCCTAAAGGGGGGAGCAATCACACTGATCACGCCCCCCTCTGGCTTTGCGCTGGGCTGAGGGGCTCACAGCACCCTCTCCCCAGCACGCAGCGCAGCTTCGCGGCGCTGCAAAACAATGTTTTGGTTTTTTCAAGGGGGCGTGGCCACATCTCCCGCGATGAGGCCACGTCCCCCTCTTTACCAGGCCCCGTGTGGCTCTCTAAGCCCCTGACTGTGTTCTCTGTACATTACTTCAGTGCAATCCTCCAATATCTTTCTCCTGTGCCTACCCTGTGGTATTGTTCTCCCTTTTTTTCCCACTTGTGCTGGATACATGAACAAAGGGCCGCGACCTGCCTACTGGGTGCAGCTGAAGCCCAAATCCCACTTGGAAGGGTCACTGGTGAACACCTCTCAGTAGGTTAGACTCCGCGCCTTTGGTCAGTTCTCGCCAATATCTAGTACTGGTGGATGAGGAAAACACTAATCCAGGCCCCTCGCCTCCTTTTCCCCCCCTCAACCTGGGTCCATGTCTTCTAATCTCGTGGCAAAGAATCATCTTAGCCTGAGCGTGACACTGCCTACATGGAACGTGGGGGCTCTACCATCTATGCCCCCACTGGGGATGCCTTTCCTTACAGCCAAAGTGAAGATGATGAGGGATGTTCTGAGCTCTGGATGTAGAGCTGCACCAGAGGGAGAGGCACCGCTAATATAGCATACATAGATCTCGAAAGATGTGGAGTTCGGCCGGGCAGCCAGGTGCTGCTGAACTACTGCTGGGCACATGAAGTGGACAGGGGCAGTGTGGAGACCAGAGTAGGCATGCAGGAGAGCCGCAGAAGAAAGCTAGGGGCTCGCATGAGTGGTGCATGCGCAGTATGAGGCTGAACATCGTGCGACATCACAAGATAGGTAAGTATGATGCTATCTGTCTTGAAAGTTACTGTGACCTAATTCTTTATCTTTATGAATAGACCCCACAATTTTATCTCTCTCCAAGCTTTATTAAATCCCCCCCCCCTTAGAAATTATTTGCATCACAGTATCATGGTCCCTCCCCATCCTAAAACCTTGAGACACTCTCTAAAAACATACCTCTTCATGCTTGCCTGCCCTACCCCCTCACAGACCCTATATACACTCCCTCTATTTCCTCTATCCACCAAATCCACTCCAGCCCTACTTGTTCCTAGACTCTCATTAACACCTCCCTCTAGAATGTAAGCTGTCACAGGCAGGGACCTCTCTATCCTACAGTATGTCTCCTGTCTGGAGTTTATACCTGTTTATGTGTAAGCAGTAATTGCTAGCTCATGACTATCAATGTATGTGTTATGATGCTTTATTGTATTCATGTATCTGTTATTATGTTTATTATATTAATGTATGTTTATTATATTCATGTACAGTACTTTAGATGTGTCACAGCACTATAGAACTTTGGAACCCTAAATAAATGACATTGATAATGATTATAAGGAAAATGCTTACAATAACTTATCAAAAGTAACAACCAAAATTGTTTTACAATTAAAAACAAAAACAATGTAGTTAAATCTACAGTATAATAATGTGTTTTAAATAAGTTGTAAATATAGTTCACCTTTCCTTGTAAGTTATTAGTTAAAATCGTTCAGCGTATATTTTATTGTGATTAAGTGTTGTAGCACCAGGAAACTTTACTACGTCAATACATCTAGCAGCAAAGGGTTAATCTGCCAACACATCAGGATTGGGGAGCGATTGCTCAGAGCTGATGATAATTAAAACCATTTTAGGGCTGGACATTGAATTCCTCAGAGAGCAAGCCTTTAATAGCCTGCAGTAGACCCAGTCATTTGCATTAATACCATATGTTGAATCCTGATTTAGACAGAAAGGAAGGGCTGACAAACTCATTGCACCACTTTGCTTGAATCTCAGAGCTGTAAATTACATATTGTCAGGGCTAGTTTTAAGGTATAGTTGCCAACATTGGAAATATTTTTCCAGAAATACCTCTGGTATGAAGGGAAAATAAGAGGTGCTGGTATTGCCATTAATTATTCAACCAGCTACAGGAGTAATTCCAGAGGACTGGAAAAGAGCAAATGTAATCCCACTGCACAAAAGTGGAAGCAAGGAAAAGGCAAGTGACTACCGACCAGTGAGCCTTACATCAGTAGTAGGGAAAGTAATGGAATCACTATTAAGACTTGTGGAACATCTCAACTCCTACAAATTACAGGATTCCAAACAGCATGGGTTTACTAGGGGGAGATCATGCCAAACAAATCTTGTTGATTTTTTTTGACTGGGTGAAAAAAGTAATAGATAAAGGGGGGAGGAGGGGCTTAGGGGGATGTAGCTTATCTAGACTTTAGTAAGGCTTTTGACACAGTCCCACATCTCAGACTGATAAATAAACTTGGGACTGGATTCTAAGGGACATATCCAATTGGGTACATGGTTTAGCGAGGTAAAAAACTCGTGGCCCTCGCACCCAATTTAGGAATACCGCGGGTATGCGCGCTTCCGATACCGACGGTATTCAATTCCAAAAATACAGGTCGCAGGATTTTCAGTTCTGAAAACCCTGCGGCGCGTATTTTTTACTGAAAAAAAAACCACCACTTACCTCACTGGAGGTATCCAGTAGTCTCCGCGTCTCCCGGTGGCCTCCCCTCTCTCTTCAGACTGAGAGGGGGCTGCTGGGAGTCCCAGGGGCTGGAGGGAGGAGCAAGGGCTGCTGGGAGATGTAGTTCTCCCGGCGCCCATTCCGGGGGGCTATACTAGTACTACAGGGGCACAGTGACAGTGGGACACACACACACACACACACACACACTCATACACATACACACTTACATACACCACACACAATGACATACTCACCACTGCTGCAGAAGAGCCGGCTCCCGACGCAGGATGAAGAAGACAGCGTTGGAGGTAAGTAATTAAGGACTAATTAAGCTAATTGGATACTTCCAATTGCTTAATTAGTCCTCGGGGGGGGCACTGCGGGGGTGTCACAGCAAGTGTCTGTGATTTAACCTAAAATCAAGGATTTTAGGAAAAATCACGCTTGCTCAGGAGGTACGTGGGGAAAAAACCCTCCTGACGTGTGTTTAATAAAAAACAATGCACCAAAGAGAATAGCAAAAAAAGCCACACCTGCAGGAAAAAGCTCGCAGGTGCCGGTTTTTTGCTAATCTCGCAGCCTATTGAATATGCCCCTAAAATGTTTAAATGGATAAGAACATGGTTGCAGAATAGAAAACAGAGCATTGTAGTAAATGGAATGCAGTCTCAGGAGGGAATTGTGATAAGTGGTGTACCCCAAGTTTCTGTACTTGGACCAGTGCTTTTTAATATCTTTGTTGGTGACAGTGCAAGTGGTGTTAAAGGAAAAGTATGCCTTTTTGCAGATAGCATAAAAATATGCAACAGGGTAGACACACCTGGAGGGGTAAGACAAATGATGGAGGATCTAGGTAGACTAGAGGAATGGTCAAGAAAATGGCAACTACAGTTTAATGCTAAAAAATGCAAAAATTATCCACTTGGGTCTCAAGAATCCAAAAGCTAAATATAGTATTGAGGGTACTCTAATGGAAACTACAGAGGAGGAAAGGGATCTAGGAGTCACTATTTCAGGTGACTTAAAGGCAGGAAAGCATTGTAACAAAGCAATGAGAAAGGCAAGTCAGATGCTTGGTTGCATAGGGAGAGGAATCAGTAGCAGGAAGAAATAAGTAATAATGCCACTGCAGAGGTCATTGGTACGGCCTCATCTAGAATACTGTGTTCAGTTCTGGAGGACACATCTCCAGAAGGATATAAATACATTAGATACTGTACAAATAAGGGCAACAAAACTTACCAGGAAAAACTAAGATCTCAATACAGTATGTATAGTCTGGAGCAGAGAAGGAAAGGGGGGCATGATAGAAACTTTCAAATATTAAACTCCCCATCGCCTGATGAGTGACCCCTCCTAATAGTGCAGGGTAAACCATCAACCATAATCATAATGAAATAATGACACAGAGACTTGTATAAGGGGAAAGAAAGGTCAGCTTTATTTATTTTAAACTAATTAAACTATTTAATATATAACTAAACTAACTAATAGAAGAAGAAAGAAAGACAGACAAAATATGGTGGCACAGAAAGAACGGCCCCACAATGCAAGATCACCAACTGCATACTCACAGCGATCTTCTAAATGGGAGGCGAGCAGCCAGCCCATTACCATGCCCAAGGTATCCAACTCCCACCCCAATGACACAATGTGAGGCCCACCTGGTTAGGTGGTTGCCGCTGACCCCAGTAGGGTAGAATAAGCCTAAGACATGTATTGGAAGGGAGAGCACCTCAAGCTCCAAAGACAGATAGCGACTGCTACCGTTCTTTCCAACACCAAACAACTCAATGAAGGGAGGGAGGGCGGCAAACAGCCGACCAGAGAAATGACTATGAAATGGCTGCCAAGCAGCAACTCTGAAATAGCACTGACCCACCCCCTCTCCCAATCCTATAGGCTAACCAAACCTAACCCCACCACATAACACTACCTCACTAAACAACTAGCCCCTTCATGTCCAGAAGCTGACACCCACAGACTCGGGTGTTAAATTACCTCCATGCATATGAAATGCACTCTGTCCTACATCATGGGTTTTAACAAGGTGCAGGAGGGAGACATTCTTCAAAAGAAGAGAAGTATTAGAACACGAGGACATGCACTGAAACTGGAGGGAGGTTGATTCAAAGGAAATTTGAGAAAAAATTACTTCACAGAAAGGGTAGTAGATAAGTGGCATAGCCTCCCATCAGAGGTGGTGGAGGCTAAGACAGTAGAACAATTTAAACATGCTTGGGATAGGCATAAGAATAAGGGCAAACTAGATGGGCCAAGTGGTTCTTATCTGCCATCAAATTCAATCTTTATGTTTCTAATGTTTAGGCGTGTCATGGTACACAGTATTCAGGTGAAATGAAGGGGTATAAATTAAGCACATTTTCAAAAAGGACCTTCATTCAATGTGAAGTTTTGCACATTTGCCTTTAGTGTTCCCAGTAGAAATGTGTGCAAAGACCCATGTTTTGGTTATGGTTCTAAATCTTCATCGTGTTTTGGTTTTGGTGAAACCACTCTCAAATGTTTTGGCTTTGGATTTCTTTAAACATTTATAAAAACAGGTAATTTGTAACTTGGACCTGTTTTTGTTCCTATAGTATAACTATACTGGATCAGAACCTCTATACACACCTTCCTATACCTTCTAATGTCCTGCCTATACCTTCTAATATCCTGCCTATACATTCTAAGGATGACGCTAATTTGCGTACGCAGTCATACCATAAATAAAGACTTAGACGTGGAATCTCTGGTTCCAAAGCACAAGTGTTATTCAGGTAAAAGTTCAGACAGTTACACGCAATTGATCTAGACACAATTTAGGCGCAAAAGGAAAATTATACAGACCGAAGTACAGTATACATATGCAGGCGCTTCCAGACCCGGAGATAGGCATCAGCAAGAGACCCCTAGTCATACAGCGTTCAGCACAAAGACTGAGAACCAGCGTTCGTGCACACATATTTATACCCTCCCAGAATAAACAGGACAATAGGGAAGTTTGTTGCTGATGTCATTGGTTCCCAGGGGAGAAGCATCTGTTACAGCACATTTAACAGTCTGGTTCAAATAGACTCTCCCTGTCTCTAACAGCTGGGGATCTTCCTCTTCATGCTCCCTGCAACATTCTAACAGTTGTTCATGAAATATACATTTTGTTGCTTGTAGGCTCTGCGATCCATAACTTGAGTTTGCATGATGCGACCTCCCCACCGATAACACCGGAATACTGTAAAAAGAGTACGCATCAGTACAAGACCAAACATGACTTGTTTACCATGTATAATACCTTAGTTATCAAATACCTTTATTTCTCAGCATTTAAACTAACTGAACCAACTTAAATCATACACTTTAAAGCTTATTGAACCTTATGTGTGAATATGTAATGTGTGGGTTTTGAGTGTTTGATATAAGGACGCTAGTTAACTTGGGGCAGATGCATGCGCATAAAGCTAATAAAACAGTGGTTTCATACAAAGTCCTATGCATTCGCTAATATGCGACTAGTTAACAGCGCAATTGTGCGTATTAATGTGTGTATGAGAAATGGTGAAAAATGCAATCGCATGGTGCTAATAGTATCATCGCCACATGTACTAAAATGTGAGTTTATCTAAAATGGCGCTTAGGCGGCCATTCGCAAAATGGCGTCTTGCGATCTCATTTTCAAGATGGCATCTTGCAGCCAGTCGCAAGATGGCGTCGCCGCGATTAGATTTTATACTGAACTTGTCTCAGCCAACTATTCAGCTTCGACAAGTACTAATAACATCAATAACATTCATTTCCAGTCAATTTTAACCACCTCACAACTCTTAATATTGTTCACCAATATTGGCCAAAGGCTGCAGTGAGAAATGAATTGCTGATTGGCTGAGAGCATTGGAGCACCATTCTCAACCAATCAACGCTTCCCTATTCATGTCAATGGGAGTGACCGATCATATCGGGTTTAGGCACTGTTCAGAGTGCAATGCTGTCCGTGGGGATCGGGTTTGTGTTTTTTCATATTACCAAGACCGATGGATGCCTACATGTACCGAAGAGGAGGCCACACAAGGGTTTGGTAAGTGTGTAACTGGTGCTTTTTTTTTTTTAAATAAAGGAATACCACCTTCTGTGTGCGTTTATTGTGGTTATTTTAATATTTTCTCACAGGTGTACTACAGTTGTAAGTAGGCTCTTTATATCCAGGCAAGCTGGTACTTATAGTTCTACAAGTGCTGGTCTGTTTCGGCTGGCTTGTTGGAACCTGAAGTCTGCCTGTAAAGAACAATATTATTAACTATTATTTTACTATTACCAACATACCCAAATCCCAGGGGGTTTATGGAAGAGCCCTGGGCTGGTAGTACCTTGGGAACTACCACTCCATTTTATTTTTGGGGTCCCCAGTTTCTGAGGAATTCCAGCCCTGGGCTGACCACTTGGGGCTGGCTGACAGTATGGTGGGGGAACCCACACCAATCCCCCCCCCTATTTTCCTATAGCAGTCCAGGCTGAGGGTTCCAGTGTAGAATATTGATTTGGAGGAGGACCCGACGCATTTATTTAAAAAAAATAACTATTTATTCTATTTTTTTTTAATGCAATGCTTTCAACCCACCCACAAAGGCAGAGCTGCTTTAGGGAGGAATATGAACTTGGAAGTAGACATCCATATACAAACCAAAACATGCAAAATCTGACATTTCCAGGATTATGATGTTTTGCCTCGATTTAAGACCCAGATTTGGCTGGGGAAACTGAGGCATGCCTCGGTTCATCTTGGAAGCCCCAAGTTCAGGTGCATTTTGGTTTTCAACAAAACCCTAGTTCCCAGTCCTAATGAAGTTACCCATCGTTATGCTAGCTCAAAATCTAAATGTACGAGTTCAGTATGTAATGGCAAAGCAAAAGTGGGACTGGAATATTGCTGAAACCTTGTGCCTTTGTGAAACTGCCTGTTCCACCATTACATTTCATTTTACCTTTAATAATCCAAGGAACTGTTATACAAATTAGTGAGTGCGGATACAAGAATGCATACTTTTCTAACACAACAACCACGTGATATGCATATACGAGGTATGTCCATTAAATAACATTAAATAACAAGACTGATTAAATAACTCATCTTTATTTATTGGTATTACAAATTTAATGTCTGTCCCCTTCAATATACTCCCCATTTGCACTAATACATCGCTGTAGTCTTGTTTTCCACTGGTCAAAGGCATGGAGCAAATCAATTTCTGTTAGTTGTTTCAACATATCTGCAGTTTTCTTCTTTACAGCATCAACTGATTCAAAATGTGTCCCTTTAAGCACTAATTTAACTTTTGGGAAAAGATGAAAGTCGCAAGGTGCTGAATCGGGCAAATATGGAGGATGTTCAAATGTAGTAATGTGATTGTCGGTCAAAAGGGCTTTGTGAGCAAGCGCATTGTCCTGGTGAAGAATTAAACCATTTTTCCACAGTTCCGGCCATTTCTTTCTGACTCTCTCTCAGCTTTTTCAAAACTTCCTTATAATAATGCTGGTTCACTGTTGGGCCTTCTGGAACCCATTCTTGCAGAAGAAAACAATGAGCATTGGTTTGAATTTTGACTTGGTTTGACAAGCTTTTTTCATTCTTGGTGATGACTGTGTTTTCCAGTGCAGTGACTGTCTTTTGTCGCTGAATCTTTTGTGCTCCTCAAACACATGCGCACGAGGCAGGCAATCATTCCCATAGGCCATAGTAAGCATTTGAAAACATTCTGTCGGTGTTTTGTGCAATTCAAATTCAATTATTTTCTCCATTTGAACTGCCTTACTATTCTAGGCCTGCTTTACTTAACAGAATTGACTTAGTTTTGCTTTTTTAACAACTACCCTCTTTCAACAAGAATTTATTTTATTAGTGATAACGTAGCTGGTACAAAAAGAACAAAAGAATACTGCGCTCTAGTAACTATGTTGGGACATAGACAATACCACATATATGTATAAAGGTCTATATTGACCAACTTAATCAACCTTAATAAGGAATAGACACATAAATACAATAAATATAAGAAACTAATAACTGTCAATTGAATGGAGGACCGGAATTGATCAGATTCCTAGTCCTCATATGCATAAATAATATACCACTAAATGGAGCTCTAAATACAAATAAAAAATGGCAACAAATATAAATACATAAAAATACATTAACTGTTACATAAGTCGCAGGTTGATGCAGATTAATTAAGACCCATAGGGTCATATTAATAGTCTGGAAAAGTTCCAATTCAAATCCCTGCGGGTATTAATGAATCCCGTGTATGAGGCACTTGTGGCTAAATAGCAATGGAGTCTAAAAAGAAAATAACATATCCTGGGGAGGTCACAATACGGCTTGAATACCTGCCGTAGAAGGAGACTCCTGTCTCTAATTAGACCAAATGCCGGGGGTCATTCTATTCCATGCTAAAAGCAGTCGGGCACTTAACTGCATATATAGGCGGCTCCGTGGATCAGGAGAGATCTGCCAGGGGTGTCTGGCGGGGCAGCTGAGGGATAGTCGCGGTGAGCGGTCAGTCGTCCCGTAACGCTCACCAAACACAGCCGGAAACCAAGCAGCGGTCAGCAGTCAGCAGTTCCCCTCTCACTGACCTGCCAATTGAGAAGCACGATCAGGTGATGCTTACTGACAGGGATAACCGCATAGAGTAAGTCCCAAGTCAGCGACCTTCTCCGTCACGATCTTTACTCTCTCCAACGGAATCTCACGCCAATGAACAGTAAATGTGTCCTCATAAAAGCAGGGCAGGAATCCAGGAAATCCTTTAAGGAAAGGCAGCAGCAGCAACGCGTTTCGGCTACACTGTAGCCTTTTTCAAGCCAGAATATATGTGGTATTGTCTATGTCCCAACATAGTTACTAGAGCGCAGTATTCTTTTGTTCTTTTTGTACTAGTGAGGTTGACAATCACCTCTTGTCACTGCTGCATTGGTAATAGATTGCTCTAGCTTATTAGCGCTGGGAGGTTTTCTTTTTATGTGTGTTCATAACGTAGCTTGTAGTCACGTTTGAGACGCATAACACATTCATATCTCCTCACTAACGCTGCGAGGAGGCGTGGCAGTGCACTGCTGAGCCTGCTGGGACATCCTCACACCACAGCCACGCCTCCTCCCAGCATACAGAGCGGAGCAACACATAACACATTCATATCTCCTCACTAACGCTGGGAGAAGGCGTGGCAGTGCACTGCTGAGCCTGCTGGGACATTCTCAGACCACAGCCACGCCTCCTCCCAGCATACAGAGAGGAGCCACGGAGAGGGCTGAGTGACGCAGTTAGCACACCTCCTGTTCCTTTGTATGGCCCTCTCTCTGTCCCACCACAACCAATTTCCTGTCGCTTGGGCTTGTTTTGTTCAGTAAGTCCTCGGCTTTTGTTGGGAGTTAGCACTGAATGTGTGAAACAAAACGTTATCGCCTTAAAAATTAGACATGTGCACTGACTCCCGTGTTTTGCTTTTGGATGTGGATCGCCTCTGGTTTTGGATCTGAATCTGGTTTTGGATTTTTTTTTCCTTGGTGTTTTTGTTTTTTGGTTTTGGATATGGATTTTTTTTTTTTAAATTATAAAAACAGCTGGATGCAGTGCAGGTTGGATACACCAAAAGTACACTTACTGTGACAGCAGTGTCAGCAGTACATGGGATGGCAGTGCTGCGGTGCTGGCAGTGTCCGCAGTGAAGGGTACCGGTGGTGTTGGCAATGCGGGGGTGCCAGTGGTGTCTTCAGTGTAGGTTTGCTGGCTGTGTTGGCGGTGCGGAGGTTGTTGACTATGTCCTCAGTACATGGAATGGCAGTGTGGGAGTGCTGGCAGTGTCCTCAGTGCAGGGTACCGGTGGTGTCGGCAGTGTGGGAGTGCCAGCGGTGTCCTCAGTGCAGGTTTGCTGGCTGTGTTGGCAGTGTGGGGGTTGCTGACGGTGTCCTCAGTACATGGAATGGCAGTGTGGGAGTGCTGGCAGTGTCCTCAGTGCAGGGTACCGGTGGTGTCGGCAGAGCGGGAGTGCCAGCGGTGTCCTTAGTGCAGGTTTGCTGTTTCAGCAGTGCGGGGGGTTGCTGATGGTGTCCTCAGTACATGGAATGGCAATGTGGGAGTGCTGGCAGTGTCCTCAGTGCAGAGTACCGGTGGTGTCGGCAGAGCGGGGCTGCCAGCGGTGTCCTCAGTGCAGGCTTACTGACTGTGTCGGCAGTGCAGGGGTGTTTTCAATGCAGGGTGCAGGAAGTGTTGGCAGCATGGGGAAGCCAGTGGTGTCAGCAGCAGTCAGCTGAAGCCAGCGGTGTCACCAGTGGGGATGCCGACAGCTGGTGTGTCGGCATCAAGGGTTCCGGCAGCGGGGGGTGCCGGCAGCAGGTGTCGGCAGTGGGGGGTGCCGGCCACGGGAACCAGCGCCATCTTCTTTTAGTTGTTTTTTCCCTGCATTTAATGAGCTTAACGCTGATTAGCTGAGAGCCGTGACAGACGGCTCTGTCAGCCAATCAGTGCTTTGCCCATTGAAGGCAAAGCGATTTTGAAAAATGGCCGCTCGAGGCAAAACCTCGAGATCTGACAACAGATCCTGCCTGCCTTAGGAGAGGAATCCAGGGCAGGTAGGGAGATCCGAGCTTTGCTCGGATCGCCCCGGATCCCCGAAATTCGGGTGGGTTCGGTTCCCTGAGAACCGAACCCGTTCATCCCTAGTAAAAATTATTTCTTCTTGGAGATGGTGTACTAACAACTCTGATGGTTTTTGATATATTTGTGACAAATTTAGGGCCGTATTCAATTGCTGTCGAAAAGACAAGATCGGCGAAAAGTTCTCGCCGGTGACATCATTTTCGCCAGGCGAGAACTTTTCCCCGTATTAAATTCCAAAATACTTTTTGCCGGTGCGAAAAGTCTGCGCCTTGTAACCAGCGTGAAAGATTCGCCTCTGAAAAGAGGCAGAAAAAAGTGCAGAATTGGGGGTTTGGGGTGCAAAGTTGTGGGAACACCCCTGCAGCCTTGGCACAGTCCCCGAAAGATAAACTGCGTCAAAAAAAGTTAAAAAAATACTTTAGGACACCCCAAAAAGTACTTTCGTTTTGGGGGCGAAAAAAAATAGTTAGGGGACAAACTTAAAAACTAGCAAAATCGACTCCAGAGGGTCCCCCCAAGTATACCCATGCTTTTTTTTTGTATTGCAGGTGCATGCTGAAGGTGCGTTTCTTACGTTTTTTAAAAATGCACTATAGCGATTTTTAACCATGCCTGTACCCATTTTCATGTACCCCAAATTTGCTGGGACTACTTATTTTTGACAAAATAACTGCTAAATGCTATTCTTCACAACTTGTGCAAAGATGCTAACTAGCACCAATTGAGAGCAGTTAAGCACCCCAAATACCTTCAGCAGGGCTATTCGGGGGTATCCCATAATCATCCCCCATGTCAGTGCATCTTTTGGGGGGTGTCAGGGTGATTTCCCCAAATCTGACAGGACTTTGAAGATTTCAGTTTCACCGGGACGCCTTCTCGCATCCTTTACAATTGAATAGGGCGAATCGCGGTGACGAGCGCAATACTGTTCCGCAGCCAAAACTAGCGATGATGGCAAACTCCGACTTGCGAAAAGTCCGGGACTTTTTCACTGGCAATTGAATAGTGTTGCAAAAGAAAGAAAAAATATAACTGTATTCATAAAACAAGCATATCAGGCTGATTTTGGACGTCACATAAGCCAGCAAGACAAGGTTTGGGTGCCTCACAAAGTTTGTAAAACCTGTGTGGAATCACCCCGCAATTGGACTAAAGGTGATCGAAAGGACTTAATTTCGGCATACCTATGAACTATGATGTGGTGTGAGCCAAAAGATCACTTGAGTGACTGCTATTTTTGTGCTGTAAATGTGAAGGGTATGAATCAATTTAAGAAACGCAAATGGGAATACCAAAGTATGAATTCTGCAAAACAACCGATACCACATAGCAAAGATTTACCTGTACCATCATTCAGTTCTTTGTGCGAAGCCGAATGTGATGATTTGGAAATGTTAATTTCATCCAGTGCAAGTAACAACACAGATGAAAGTGAGTTTGAAGAAAGTTCCTCTACTCCAAACAAATTTTCTCAAAAGGAACTAAACGATTTAATTTGTGACTTGAATTTATCGCAAAAAGGAGCTGAGATTTTAGCATCCAGACTTCAAGAAAAGCACTGTCTTGAGCCGGATGTTACTATAACGTCGTATCGAAATCAAGAGCAAGCCATACTGCTGTTCTTTAGCCAAGATAACAATCTTGTGTATAGCAACAATATTCCAGGACTTATCCAAATGATGGGCTTACCAGAATATCGAGCAGAATACTGGCGGCTCTTTTTGGATAGTTCTAAAGGGAGCTTAAAATGCATATTACTGCACAATGGGAATAAATTTGCGTTGATTCCAATCGGTCATTCAACAAAACTATCAAGTTAGTCTTCGAAAATATTGCTTATTCTCAGCATCAGTTTGTGTCAATTTAAAAATGGTAAACTTTCTTCTTGGGCAGCAAATTGGATATACTAAGTATTCTTGTCACATATGCTTATGGGATAGTCGTGCAAGACAAAAGCACTGGCAGCAAACCGTATGGCCTCCAAGAGACGTTATAAGTATAACTGTAGGAGAAGCCAAAATCATTCATGAGCCCTTAATTGACAGGAAGAAAATCATACTGCCGTCTCTCCATATCAAACTGGGTTTAATGAAACAATTTGTAAAAGCACTGGACAAGTCAGGCGATTGCTTCACGTATATTTGTCGAGCATTTCCATCTCTAAAGGCAGGAATTTTTGATTGCCCACAGATACGGAAACTGGTGAAGGATCCAAATTTTACCACATCTATGACTGAAACCGAATCTGAAGCATGGCTGAGTTATGTGTCTGTCATTCAAAATTTTTTAGGCAATCACAAGGCAAACAACTATCATGAAATAGTCCACAACATGCTAAAATGTTTAGAGAAAGTAGGTGCCAACATGAGTATTGAAGTAAATTTTTTGTACAGCCATTTAGATCACTTCCCATCCAATCTAGGAGATTTAAGTGAGGAACAGGGTGAACGATTCCACCAGGATATTCAGGTAATGGAAGTAAGATATCAAGGAAGGTGGGATCGTCACATGATGACCGATTACTGTTGGAGTCTGCAGAGGGACTGCCCGAAACAAGAATACAAAAGAAAATCCTACACAAAACGGTTCTCATAGCTTCCTAACACTTATGTATGTAATTATCCTGTCTTTTTATAACATTTTACAAATCAAATTTAATGAGAATAAGAAAATATCTTTTTAACTATTTTTAACATTGTTTAATTAAATTTTTCATAAATAATAAAGACATATGCATATCTCAAAAACTATAGCTAATTGAATAATAGACATGGCATATTCATGATCAGGAACACAAAATTAATCGAAATCGACTCTTAAATCCCTGGCAACAGATTGACCATTCCCCAGTGTTATAGATCATGGCTGGTGATATAATATCTGAATCAGAATAGTCTGATAGTTGTAGTCTATAAATCCCCATCTTTAGGTGTATTCCAGTTATACATAGGACCTCTCCTTCCTGTAGGTGTAAATTCTGAGGCCCTATTACTGAGATGGGCTCTGGTCTGATCTCTTTTCTTCACTGGGATAAAAGGTCGCTGTCTTCTGGGGTTGGGTACGGGGTGCCGACGTTCAGGATCCCGGCGGTCAGAATCCCGATACCGGCATCCCGACAGGGTTAGTATACCGACACCTGTCTGTAGGGCTGCCATTACAAATCGTGGGGCCCAGTACAAATGAAAAAGGCAGGTTGACCTGGTGGACGCAGAGGTGCAGCGTTGAGCTCTGGTACCTGGAGCAAGTGCATATAATGAGCTCCCACCACGGTACAGACGTGCCTAAAACAAATTAAGAGATTAAAAAGGAATAAAGGATTTTTTATGAGAAAAACAACAGAATACTGTGCTTACCAGCCATCCTAGGTTCGGATACTGTAAGTGGCATGCCACACAGCACGGACATGGCAAGGGAGCAAAGGCACACATGTGGAGAGGCACACCTTGATAAAAGGGGCAGAGGTGCAATGGAGAGAGGCACACTTTGGTAAAGGACACAAGGGCCTATGTATTAAGCCGTTTTTAACATTAAATTATGCAGAAACTGCATTTAACGCATAATTTTATATATCGATCCTATGTACTAATAGCATTTTGCAAGAGTTTCACAGAAATCTCCAGCAAAGTGCTAATTAGCAATTCAGATTGCAGTCCCCAATGGGGTCTATAATCTGACTCCTATGTACTAAACTCCAAAAAGTTAAGCTTTTCGAGTTTAACAACCGGTAGTTTACACCATCTTCAGATGATGTATGCTACTGTTTACTTATGGGGTCTCCAGGGGCAGGAGAGAGATCTTTCTAACTCTCTCTCGCAGCCCCTGGGGATATAAATCGCGGGGACAGCGGTTACCGCAACCGCTGTCCCGGCAAGTTCCCCTTGGTACATAGCTGGGATATTTTCATTAAAAATTAAAATATTCCCGGCGATTATTAATACATAGGCCCCATAGACACAGATAGGAAGGTAGCAAAATCACAGGTGGGGTGAGAGGAGGGGCAGAGATATGGAGAAGGGGCAAAGGCACAGGTATAGGGGGAGTGGAGACACATATGGGAAGGGTGTAGAGATACAGATATTGGGAGGGGAGGGCAGAATATAGGCGTAGTAAAGGGGGCAGGGAGGCAGAGGCAGGATTCAGGCATAGTAAAGGGGGCAGATTGTAGAGGAGGGGGGTGTGTGCACCTCAGTCACTCTCTCTTCAGTGCAGTCAGTGCACACAGTCTCCGTCCAATGAGAGCATGGGGGAGGAGAGCTGAGGGTGGAGCAACTATGGAGGCAGAAGAGGTGAATAAACCTTATTTGATGAGGTCCTGAGAGAGGGGACCCGTCTGTGAGAGAGGACCCTGTGCTCCTAACTTTATTATGATCTTGTCCTCCTACAGCTGCACTCAGTATCAGAAGCAGTTCATTGGTGCGGGGTAGATGTTTGCTGAAGCTGCTAGCGCTGACTAGACAACTTAATTAATGACTCATCACAATCAGCTGAGCTGTGTGAGGACTCACTCATAGAACTCTCCGGTCACGGACAGCAGCAGCAGCTTCAGCTGTCCTGTGTGAGAGTGAGAGTGAACAATTAACAATAAATTAACTCTGCTTGCTGCCAGACCCCTCAGCTTTCCGGGGCTGGTACAGTAGCACTGGCTGTCCCCCCTGATGGCAGCTCAGCCTGTCGGTAGCAGAGACATGCGGTGAGGTCAATAGCTGGGGAGGCACACCTGTAAAAACACAATTTTTATATCAAAACTCTGGAGCTTGACATGGAGTGTGATAGGGGAGCGATAAGGGAAGACCTCACAGTCCTGCGTATACATTGGCAACATCGACCCTCACGCAGAATTACAGCAAGTCTGACCTGTCACAGAAATGGCAAGTCTCGTCTCATGCAGTGAGTACTCACGCTGTGTATGCCGTCACAGTGGCTAATTTATGCACGCCCAGGAAACGGTGTTCAAACAGGCAGGCATACCTGCGTTTCTCCAACCTCTCCTCCGTCACCACCCCCAAACGCTGACGTCCCGTCACTCACTCTGCGATGGTTTTGTATCTGCGTACATGATCGCAGTGCGATTGCAATGCTGTCCTGCACACACGCACTGCGGTGCATGCGCAGTACGACCATCAGCCGATCTGTGTATGCTGTTGCAATTGCGATCTGTAATAAATCAAGCCCAAAACGTTTGACTTTGGGTAAAAAATATACTTATCTCTTTCCAAATAGGGCCCAATTTTTCAAGATCTAGCCAAGTAATCTGATCTAAAGACACCAGCAGCAGTAGCAGCAGGTAGTGAAATCTACAAGAATAGCAGAGAGCAGCACTGTGTACAAAACTTCTGATTCCGGTGATAGAGCCCTGACATTCAAGACAACATAACAATCAATAAGAAGCAATGACATTGAGAATGGAGATTGTACAGAGCTGGCAGGTTAGTGGGCCGTCTAATGCTTATAAAGGGCTAAACACATCCCGACAATGAGTTGACCATGTCTCCTCTAGTACTGCAATGCCAGTTTTAGTTGGCATCTTCTGTCACTTCAACCAAGATCGGGGGAGGCTGTGATGCCAGCGCTCTCTCTAACTCATGTCACTATGTCTAGTTATGGGTCTGGGTACCTCCCATATTGCTCTTGCTATAGGGATGAGGAGTTCACCTCTCAATCAAGCCAATTCAATGTTCCTTGCAAGCTGTGAAACTATAGGCATGAATTACTTATCACTTTAACCTTTCTCAGCCGCTTCAGAGGGATAAAAAAGTTGTTGCACTTCTCACACTGTATAGTCAGCCCATTTACTTACATTGAGACTGAAGTCAGGCCTCTGCTATGAGAGTGCAGTGTACCCCTGTTCTAGATCATCTGTGATATCTAAATGTCCCTAGGCCAACACTGAAATAAAAGTTAATCATTTTATTTCGGTAGAACACTGGAATTTATTTCACATGAGACTGTCTGGACTGAATACAGGTTTCAATAGATTTTTTTCTTTAAACCATTTTCTGCTGCTTCTGCATCTCCACGGAAATGTGCTGATTCAAATAACTTGATGCATTGGTCACAGCTGGCCGCATTTAAAATCCTCTCACACATAGATCAACTAATAATGTTTCACTGGCCGGTGAGAATCACACAGGCCAAGGGACAAAAACCTGTCAGCCTCATACGAGGAGTCCTTGCACTTCAGTATTAGAGGTTAGTGTTTTACAGACAATACATTCCACATAGAAATTAACTGAGCAAAGCAACGATCACAACAACGGAGTATTTTTTTAAAAATAGGGTTTTAATGTTCTGTTTTGCTGTGGAAGTTCAGTCAGTGCTTAGGAGCGAACACTTGTGTTATAAAAACTGAACTTTTCTAGTTTAATTTCTAATTCTGATGTCACCATAAACACGTGTTGTGGCCAGGTCCAGTGACTAAGGGTACAAGTGGGACACTTGTACCGGGCCCGAGATTCTGAGGGGCTCTGGCCTCTCAAGAATCTGGGGAGCCCAGTTTGTGTGTCCCCCTTGCCTCTGCTGTATTCAGCAGGGCACAGGCAGAAAGAGGGAGGCTGGCAATAATAAAGTTTATTTTTGTGTCAGCACAGCGCAAATGATGTCATGACATTATATCGCTGGATCAGAGAGGAGCCGGGCCTGAGCCGCTAGGGAAGAGGAACAGTCAGGGGCAGATTGGGCCACCGGGAAAGTTCCAGCTGGGCTGGTCCCCTCTCCCCCCCTGCTGGGCCGTCTTACACAGACTGACAGGCTGGCCACCGGCGGCTCTAACGGCCGCTACCGCGATCGGAGCTCAGCTCCAAATGGGTAGCGGTCATGAATGAGATTCTGCGCATGTGCAGAAGCTCATTCAGTACTGAAATGGACAAGGGAGGGCTGCTGTGCGTGCCGAGCTGCAGCAGCTCCTCCCATGGGGCATTGCGGAGCACATGAGGTATACCTTCAACAGCCACCATTACTCCAGAGCAGCAGGAGCAGGGAAGGGAAGAAGGGGCAAGGGTGGCAGAGCTGTTCCAGGACTGGAGCGAGCGGCCGCGACTGGACTGGCAGTGACACGGTGTGTGTCACAACTTATCCACATGATGCAACATATAACATCACTTAAATGACTAGCACAACTTGTGGGATGGGAAGTATGTGTATATATATGTATACATATATATATATATATATATATACACTGTGTGTGTGTGTGTGTGTGTATATATATATATAGCAATAAGCCTGGCACCTGTGGGGTGCCCTCCTAATAAATCAACAGTATTCCATAGTCCTACTGTAAATGAAGGAACATGAAGGAACAGACGGCACTCCCATGCAAAGTACAAAAAAGTGCTGTATTCAATATATCATGGTGACAGTTTACAGATACATCAACGTTTCAAGGCTTGACACCTTTTCGTCAGGATGTGTCACTACAAGTGAAAAAAAGCAGTTCAAAAGCTGATAGGGTCAAACATGGATGGCCTCTAGAGAGCATCAATGTTAGAAGTTTTAACAGAAACGAGGAAATGTTCACGCAATCTTAATTTGCGGCCAAATTTAAACATATCAATTGACCACTCCTGTGCATTAAATTCAGATGAAGGGGCAAATGACAGCCCTTTAGTTAGAAGAGAAGTCTCGGCTTGATTCAATGGATATGATGAGAGATTGAATACTACATTCGGCTCTTGCTTCTCCTTCCTCTTCTTCCCACCACCACCTCTCCTCAGGTGCGGCCTGTGTTTCTTAGGGACGGCATCATTTCATCTGCATGAGTGGCAGGACCCTGTTCTAAAAAAAGGTTTTGCTGGGATACAGTAGAGTCGTTATTAGAGGAAGAGGGTGGTGCGCTCGAATCGATAGTTTAAAAAATTTTTTGTGGTATACGAGCACTTAAAATGCCTATGTCTGGAAAAATCTCTTGTATCAGTGTTGCCATCACCCATCAGCCAGCGATAGACATTATTTGTCTTATAGTCATTCATGACCATGGACAATTTTTTCCTTTTAAAGGCAACAAGGTCACGTTGGTAATTTTGAACTTGATCTGAGAGTTTATCAAGCCAATTATTGGTTTTATCCTGACTGAGTGTTGATAGGCAAGTAGCATTAAATTGTTCAATTTCTCCCTTAGTGTGTTTTAGTTCAACGCCTACCTCCTCAACTACCAGAAGTAGTAGGTCTAGCGAGCACTTATTAAGTACCCCGCAAACGCGGCTACAAAACAAAGGGTTGTTGCGACCGATAGTGGGTACATTACGAATTCTAAATCCCTGAGGTATCTCTTTAAGTCTGTAATATTCAGACAAAAACTGACCATGCAGGTTAAGGTCAATCTCACGTTTTTTCAATCGCAATAGACGATGGCATAAGTCTATCCCGGTCTCAGCGGGTAAGGTCTGGTACTCAGTTTCACTGAATAATATTCCCTCAGCATCTTCATCAGTAAGTACAAGTATATGCTTTTCAGCCTGGAGTAGGGTGGCATCATCTGGTATAGCAGTACCACCAAACGCCATCAGTAGATTTAATGTACCACCACAGCAACCAAAAGATTCCTTTAGGATATAGAATCTGCACAAATACAGGGGGAAACTTAAACTACATGCTGTACAGGAAATCAACTGATCGCAACACCCTACTCCACGCTTGAAGCTTTCATCCACCAACAGTGATTAATAGTTTACCCAAAGCAGTTTTTAAGGGTACTACGGAACACCAGTGATGACACTACAGCTGAACGTCAGCTAAGTGAAATGAGCGACAGATTTCGAGCACGTAGTTATAACGAACGCCTGATTCAACAAAATCTTGTGAAAGCAAGAGAAGCTTACTTAAACAATCGACCAACTGATACCCTGAGCACAAGACAGGAAGCGAGGATGACACTTTCCACTCGATATAGCAACAAATCCTATACCATCCACAAAGCGGTTAATCATAGATGGCCTTTACTGACCACAGATCCAGAACTTAGGATGCAAAGCCTACCACCCCCAATGCTTGCTTATAAGAGGAATCCTAATTTAAACCAACTTCTTATGAGACCCACACTGTCTCCAAATGCACCGAAGGGCACTGATTGGTTACTTAAACAGAAACCAGGCTGTGTGAGCTGCAAGAATTGTACTACATGTCGAAGCTTACTCACTGGCCCTACTTTTCAACACCCGCATACTGGGAAACAGTATAAGATCCATTACAGGCTACATTGCCAGATGGAGTTTGTCATATACATCCTGACATGACCTTGCAGCCTTTATTATGTTGGCCTTACCACTAGACCATTCAGGGAACGAATGGCTAACCATCGGTCCTCTATTCGTTCTGCCCTTCAAACATGCACTACGGACAAACCTGTTGCATGGCATTTTCTCCAAAGAGAACATCAAGTGTCCATTTTACGTTGTCGACTCATTGACTGGGTGCCCCCACCGAGGAGGGGAGGTGACCGCACTGAATTATTACATCAAAGGGAAAGTCTGTGGATCAGCCGCCTCGACACCATGGCACCGAGGGGATTAATCCTTTATCTGTCTTTCTACCATAACCTACCTTTTTGCCTTAGTGACCTTTTAATACGCTGATATGTTCTGTGTGGTTTTGCTTACAGCAAGAAGTTTATGGTCCCCCCCTTGCCTCCTGCAAGATCCAGACACAGGCCCCCTGGCCCCCAATGGCTCACTTAGCTTCACTGGGCTCTCTAGCTGCGACAGTCCTACATAGACTGTTTCCAGCAGCAGCCTGACTGGTCTGCCTTCTCATCAGCCCACACCTGAGCTTCTCCACAAGGCAGCAATTTCGGCATCTTCCCACAATGCTTTTCTACTCTGTGTGGGAGGATCTGCCCTGCCCCACACAGAATCAGCTGCTCACCAGTGCCATCTTTGGTGATACTGCCACATATCCCCCTCCCCAGCTTGAAACCCCTGGGTTCAGCTACATGGGATGAGGCATTCTCATTGCGAAGTCCCTCTTCATTATTCTCAGAACCATCCACCGGATCCAAGATCATCCAGACTCTGGTCATTTCTGGGGGTCGCATCCTCCAAGTTCCGGAGGTAATTTTTCTCCTTACTTTTTTTCTAACCTTATGGTACCAATGGTGGTACTTGCTTTCTTTATGCAGTACTTGAGGATCACCCTTGGGTACTGCAACAGGCATTAAGAACATGAAGTAACTTTTTTCCAAAGCGACATACTTCATCTTTACTCTTGCCTCTTAAACCTATTAAAGGCACATCTTTTGGCCAACTTCTACTTGTCACATCTTTAATCTTCAGCCTTAAAGCCCTGTATTGGCTACTGGCATACTTCACTAATGGCCCTTTGAAAGAAGAGGAGCTATCAGTATCTTGAGTCATCAGCATCACAAATTCTGGACCTTGGCTTTATGTCAACAGACAACGTACTGGCACTGTCACCCTCAGATTCCGGACTCCCGTGTCCACATAGGATACCTGAATATTTACTCCATTGATCCACATAATTTATCTCACGGCTTTGATGGCTATCTGCCGCTTCATTAATGCATAGATCTCTTGGATTTTCTTGTGCTCCCGATTTTTGAGCCTTGAAAATATAATGAACTTATACATGTTCCACCAGCACAGGTTGAAGTTCACTTTCCACAGAGGTCTTTATTTTCCAATTCACTTTAGCTGGACATTTTGCTTCAAGCTTTGTAATTTGAGACCACTTCACTTCCTCACAGATAAATTCAGCTGTATTGCAAGTTTTATCCTGGTTGCATGATGACATTACTTCATATACACGAGAATTACTCTTCACAAGACTGTTACCATTAACTGCCTGTAATGTTCTGTTTTCCACTGCAAAAATGCATGACTTGGGCACATTCACATCACTGTTCTCATATAGTGACATCAGAGTCTCATCTTTGGAAGCCATCAACATACCTGTAGACTTCTGTACATCTTGTACCTTTGCCTCACGAGTTATGCGATCACCATCTGTATACGTTATTTCTTTATCGCCAATTTCAGACAGTTTTGCAACCTGGACCTGTGTCCCTTTGGGAGGACTTCACACCCTCAGCTATTACTGTAAGCTGAAAGTCACTGCAAGGAATCTCATCCACTTTTCCAAGACGGACCTTTAGGGAATTTCCCAACTCCGATACTTCTGTCCCTTCTTGTACACCGGTATCATTAATGAGGACATCTCTATCATCACATTGCTGTTGAAAGACATAATTCTGGAACATCTTACTTAGTTCCTGCAATTCACTGTTTGTCCGCTGCTCATCACACAAGCCACTCTGTACCAGAAGCATATCACTCTGCGCGCCAGCCTTTTCAGGATCAACTTGAACCAATTGCTGCTTGTGGTTATGTACTTCTGCCACACTGGGTTCAGTAAAGACATCTGACACCATTTTAGGTCCAGAATCCAACTTCAGAATGTTATTTAACTTCTTTCCCTTTCATTTTCCCACTACCATGTGGAACGTTTTCTGAGACGCAGACAGCTGCTCTTCCAGATGGGCAATTTTCACCATGGTGCTTTCCAACTTGCTCTCGGATTGCAGTAGATTGTGTTCCACGACTTCAAATTCAGCAACTCTCAACTTTATACAATTATTTCAGAATCTGCCATGTTTAATTAACATTGCAACTCCATTTCTTTGGTATTCCTCTCCACTTGAAATCTTTGCAACTGGTCCTGTGTACTTATCAGACACTTCTCAAGGTTCTCACTCTATTCTTGCAACTTCCAAACCATACCATGGGCAAGGTTAAGCGCTGTCTCCACAGATTCACTTTGCTTGGCGTCTTTATGCAAACTTTCCTCCAGGAATACATTTCTTTCCGTCAGACATTCTGAAACTGCTCTAGCTGCAGCTAAATTGGATTGGAGAGTTTGTACATGCTCCTTACAGATGACTTTAAGACGGACCATCTCCATCTCTTTTCCTTCACGGTCAGTTTCCCACTGAGCGCAAGTCTACAGCATCTGGAAATACTTCTCTTTTACTTCACAAAACTTTTCCGCCAAAGAAGTTTTCTCCAATTCACAATCTTTAAGCGTTACTTGAGTGGACACAATTAAAGAGTCTTTTTCTTTTAACACCAGAGTCAGATCCACTACTTTCACTTGCGTGCGCTCTACATCACTCTGATGTCTCTGGACACATTCTTTCAAATCTTCTACTTCCTGCTGAAGTACCACACACTTTTGCTGCACTTCAACAATATCATGCTCTAATAAATCATACTTTGCTAGGAGCACATCATTCTCATACTTTGTAACACATTTGGACATTTTAGCCTTCTTAAGGAGTTCCGACATAACCGCTAATTTGAGGTCTGTCTCTTTAAGAACTTCAAGTCTTTTTTCTTCTTCTTGCACCAATTCTATTTTCAAAGTCGACAATTCACTCTGTAATGTCTTTTCAATTTGCGCATGCAAAAGCTTCTCTGTTCGCAATAGCGCATAAGTGTTTCACGCCAAACTTCACACAGAGAGTCAACTTTTTCCATGCTGACATAGTCCTCTCCTAGTGGACCTTGCACCATACACTGACCATACACACTGACATATTTAAAATCCAGTCTGGGTTTTCCATCTCTCTAGACTAAGAATGAAACTTTGTAGCAAGAATTCTGCTCTGCCTTTAGGATTTTTCTTTTTATTTCCCATGATTCTTGGCACAAAATACACAGGAACAACTTGTTTTTGTTTTCACTGTATCCCACTTTGCCTTCAAAAGTATTTTCAACACAGCAAAAACATTTTTCTGCATGTGGCACTACAATTACCAGCATGTATCAAACAGTCTCAATAGCCTTTCAATAGGAACCTCTGCTCCCTCAGTATCACATCTTGACTTAATGAGCATGAGCAATTCACCAGGATAAACCACACAATTTCTTTTAACCCTTCCAATACTGAGGAAGTGCGCATTTCTCTTCACAGACAATATACTTGCACTTTTCACTTTTGCAAAACACTTGAATACTGTACTTCTGTTTCTGGCAAACTTTGCCTCTTCCATAAGCAAACAATTCTCCAGCAACTTGTGTAACACTTATTTCTCTTCCTTTCCAAGAAAAAGATGTACACTTGCAGACAATTTTTGTGTTTAAACAACACTTCACAACAAACTTATCTTCACTCACCACCTTGATGAGCAT
Source organism: Taudactylus pleione (assembly GCA_031769625.1). Lineage (NCBI taxonomy): Eukaryota > Metazoa > Chordata > Amphibia > Anura > Myobatrachidae > Taudactylus > Taudactylus pleione. The sequence continues at coordinate 12,096,452 of JAUIMM010000064.1, read as the reverse complement.
TCCACCATGCAGGTGTCATGAGTCTCCTTTTGGCTTTCTAGGAGAGTCCAATTATGCAGTGCAATAAGCATCCATATTTCCATTTGTATTCTTGCATAGAATCTTCTGTGTAGAACCTTTATGCCCGCATTCTCCACCATATGTGATATTTTGGGGGTAATTAGCTCAGTAGAGGGTGGATTGGTGCAATGTTTAGGTGCTTAATGAGGGTCCACACACAGCTTTCAGGTAAATAAATGATGGTTTACTTTCCAGCATGGAATGTCAGGAAACCAACAGAAAATAATAAACAACCTAGCCCCTATTTAGGGTGTCTAACTCACTTCTTGAACCCTATCTATAAGGGTGCAGCTAATCTGCCAATAAAGTCTTTCACAGTCTCTGTGCCTTCCCTGTATCCTCCAGGTATACAGTAGGTACTGACTTCCTCAGCCTGCAGCCCTGCTGCTTCAATGTCACACAGTCTGAGAGGTTTATGGTCTCCCCTTGCCTCCTGCAAGGTCTAGATACAGGCCTCCTGGCCCCCAATGGCTTGCTTAGCTTCACTGGGCTCTATGGCTGCCACAGTCCCTAATAGACTGTTTCCAGCAGCAGCTTGACTGGTCTGCCTTCTCATCAGCCCACACCTGAACTCTCTCCACAAGGCAACAATTAGGCATCTTCCCACAATGCTTTTCTACTCTGCGTGGGTGGACCTGTCCTGCCCCACACAGAATCAGCTGCTCACCAGTGCCACCTCTGGTGATACTGCCACAATATATATATATATATATATATATATATATATATGTATATATATTTAAGGTGGCCTATGTGTTTGTGTTACTTCAATATAATGCACACTGACATTTATGTAGGTTGGGGCAGGGCCACGATGATGCGATTATGTGGCTCCGCCCCTAGCCCCACCCCCAAAATGGACCCATTGTCCGGCCACATGGGGAATGAGCTGTGAGACAAGAGGTGGGGTGAGGCTGAGAGACACAGGAGCTGGGGTGAGTCTGAGAGATACAGATTGGAGAATGAAGCTGAGAGACATGTGGGGACTGTGGCTGGGGGACACATTGGAGCAGATGAGGCTGACAGACACAATGGAGTGGATGACAGACACGGTGGGGGATAACACTGAGAGACAAAGGGTGGGGGGGATAAAACTGAGAGACACAGGGTGGGGGAATGAAGCTGAGAGACAAGGGGGGAATGATGCTGAGAGATGGGTGGTGAATTAAGCTGAGAGACGTGTGGGAAATGAAGCAGAGAGACACGTGTGGGGCTGTAAAAGATGGGAGATAAGTGGATACCTGGAGATGGAGAGACACAGGAGGAAGGCTGAGAGACACAGTTGGGGATGAGGCTGGAGAGACATGGTAGATGAGCCAATGGTGACCTGCATGTACCTACTGGGAAGGTGTGCCAGGTGCCGATTTCTGTTGCTGGCACTGATTGTGGCATCCAGAATGGAAATGATGGACAGAGATACTAAGAAGTTTTAAATTGGTAGTTCACAGACTTGGACCTCAGATGCTGCCAAAAGTGATCCTACACAACCTTGGGATGCATGTGTGTGTATATGGTGCACATGCAGGTTTAGTAACAAAGAAAAGTTGAAAGTATGTAGCTAACACAGGCATGAAAAGGCAACACAATAAGAGATGACACCATTGGGAGACTTCTGAACACTCTCCTGTATCTCAACTGATCTTCTTGCAAAGTGGGAGGAACCTTGATGAGGCAATTCCCAATAAAGTGCTTCATTTTGGCCCTGTCCCCTCTTCACTGTTCTGTGATTTGCAGCATTGTATTGCAAGGGGTGGAGCTGTGATAAGATAAGTCCAGCCTCTGCACTGACTATCTACATCTCCCCTCTCAGAACTTCCGAGGGGAGAAAAAATATGTAGGTAAGTGTGGTCCAAGGCTTTTGCCCAGCAATGTGTTTTCATGGAATTTTAATATTTTACCCCACCAGAGATTTCTCAAGCAATGACATGCGAGCAAATCCAACTCCGATTCAAATGTTTTTAAACAGTATAGAAAAAGGTTAAGCTTTAAGTTGCATATAGCTGATGGCCTCAAACCAAAGCACTGAAACTTTCTAATTAACTGTAACTTGCTTAAGCATAAAAATAAAGACACATACGACTGTAATTTTGGAAAACTCAAGTCACAGTATTTATTAATAATCAAATTCCAATTAATGAATTTTGTGGTGGCAAGAAGGCACTGAGGACCTCATTCAGAGTCGGTCGTTGCGGCCGCACGGTCGTACGCCACTGATGTTCGCTAAACTGCGCATGCGTAAAGTTCGCAATGCGCGTGTGCAAACTAGCTGCTACGATCAGAAATTTCTCTCTCCTTGAACACAGCCAGGTCGGTAGTTTGAGTGACAGAATGAGGCGTTTGTGGGTGGTAACAGGGGAAGGTGCTTGAAAACGCTGGAGTGGAGATCCAAACGCAGGCGTGCCTACTTATGCGAACAGCATTTTATGGGAGTGCATAATTAACAAAGTAGTGTCATGGCACACGTGACATGGGTGGTTTGTACACTGACCTGATCGTAGTGCTTAAGAGAGGGTATGGTCAACCTTAAGCTCTACGACCAGTTCCGATGGTTACCGATGGTCTCGATTAATCCTTATATGGCTGGAGATGACGTGTAATGCGTACGAGAAGGGGGCGTATTTTTTGTCTTACGGCCGCATCCTCCCCTTGGTCGGCCAGCTAACGATCCCATCTTAAGGACGCAACTTGCGAGTGCATCATTTGCATATCCGGCCCCTTTTCCCTTACGACCGTGCGGCCGCAACTACCGACTCTGAATGAGGTCCTGAATGCTGGCAACAGCCAAAGTACCACATAAATATAAAAGGAGAGTGATAATATCACAGCACCTCGCACAACCTGTGTTACAAAGGAACCACATCCCCATACTTGGCCAGTACTGGCCCTGCTCCTGATACAGATGCCAGGCCAGGTAAAGACCTTCTTGCCATGATCAAAGGGGAAATGGTCGACAACCATGTGGCGCCCAATATGGCACTGTAGAGCAGTGTCTACCTGCCAAAGCCTGCCACCCACTGCAACCACAGACTCAAAAAACTAAATCACAGAGAATTACTGATATACAAACAAATCCATCACTCTAGCACTAAGATGGACACATCCTTGCACAACCACAATCTTGCCAACCATCCTGTTCAATTTACTCCTAACACAGGGGCTGATTCAGACCCGCTTGCGAGCGCAGGACGCTCGCAAGCGGGTCGATGGTGCCGAATTGTGCATGCGCACGACGGAGGGAGCTCCATCGTGCGCATGCGCGAGACCCGAATAACGACGCCCAAGCCGTCGTTATGGGTCTCGCACCAAAGGGGGCGTGCTGTCGATGGTGAGTGACAGCACGCCCCCTTTGGTGGGCGTGCCGGCGGCGTGGCTGCCAGACGGAGGCGTTCCCATGGGAACGCCTACCGTCTGAGTCCGGCCCCACTGACATCACTAGTGATGTCAGTGGGAGTGATTTTGGCTCTAATAGAGCCAAAATCACTCCAGGGCTTGCGGTCACCGAGACCCTAACGCAGGGTCTCGTCGCAAGCCCGATGGTCGCGATGATCTTGACCATCGCGACCATCATCATGGACATTCGCTATAGCTGTGGGTGGTAACCAACAGCTATGCGAGCGTCCATGAGGCCGCTCCAAGTTGAGGGAGGAGGTCCCTGATTCAGAGCGAGTGCTCTGGTCAGAGCGTCCGGCTCTGAATCAGGCCCACAGTCCATAGTTGCATCACCTTGATTGTCTCTCCAGACCTGACAAGGTACAATATCAGACCAAATGATAGACACCTGGGGCCAACAAGTGATTATCTGCGACAAACTATCCTTAATATACAAAATCAATTGCACTCCTTTCTTGGTGCCCAAATCATTGCTGCCAAGTGGAATAGTACCACATCAGGGACATCCCAATTGGCCACACTCTCAGACATCAAGATGAGCAAACCGGACTACCTCATACTGTACCACGAAACCACCTGACTGACTGAAAACAACCCCTCATAAACCCCTTTAAACAAGCATGGTGTTCTGCCGAAAAGACAAAAGAGTGTTCCAGGATGCAGATAGCTTTGTTACACGGAGTCCATGCTGTACAAAAAAACATGACAAATGGTCACAAATGCAATAAAAAGACAGACAAAGGAATGCTTTGACAAGGGAAAGTAACTAGCGAGTCATCGTGAAGGTGAAAACCCCTGTTCTCTCAATTTATTTTACTGTTTTGGAGGAAAAACAGGAAATAAGTTCATACCCCAATAGGTGTACTGGCAGGGCCGTCGTCAGGGGAGGACTGCCGGGACCTGAGTCCCAGGCCCGGACAGGTGGGGAGGCCCGGATGGCAGCGGTACAAATTTATGCCCGACCGCCAGCTGATGCATCGGCAGCCAGGCATGAAAAGACAGCGGTGGCATTACGAATATGGTGCTAGCCGCGCACCAATAGGAGCTTGGATCGCGGCCGGCACCATATTCGCAATGCCGCCGCTGTCTCTCCAATGTCTCCATTCCTGGCTGGCTGCCAGGTCAGTGGAGGATCCAGGGAGGGGGGAGAATGGAATCGTCCTCGTAATACACAGTCACTGATGTCATGTTCTGGTGATGCTGCAGCAGAGCAGCTCTGGGCAGGGGCAAGGGTTTCCAGCAGCCAATCTACTCACTGGCGTCTCCGAACGCGAACCCGCCCCATGCCAGCAGCCTCAGCAACTGGTGTAAAGGTTACTGTAGTTTAAATGTTATACATATATGTTATACTAGATCTACCCTTGGACCAGGCACATGGATTATGGCATAACCATACCCTGTCCTGTGTCCCCCCTAGTACAGCCTTCCCTGTCCTGTTCCCCCCATTAAGGTCCAGTCTTCCCTGCCCTGTTCCCCCCCATTAAGGTCCAGCCTTCCCTGGCCTTTGCCACCCCCCCAGGTCCAGCCTTCCCTACCGTGTGCCCCCAATTAATGTCCAGCCTTCCGTGTCACTCCCCCCACCATGTCTAACCATCCTTGTGCCCCCAATAGGTCCAGCCCTCCCTGTCCTGCTCTTCTCCTTAGTCTAACCCTCCCTGCCCCGTACCGCTCAAGTCCAGCTCTCCCTGCTCTTAGTCTCCCCATGGTCCAGCCCTCCCTGCCCTGCATACCCAGGTCCACTCTTCCCTGTCCTGTGACCCTCCAATTGCAGCGCTCCCATATCCAGACATCACTAGTCAGGGGCATTTCTAGAGAGGAGGGGGCCCGTGTGCAGTCTCCGACACGGGCCCCCTCCTCTCCGCCCGGCGGCCGGCAGCGCACTGAGCTGTGCACAACCAGCGCTGGAATTATAGACTTTGGGAACTAGAGTGTGCCCAGAGTCTATAGTGTATGCACAGGTCACCGTGAAAATGGCCGCGGCGGCCATTTTCCCTGTACTGCACATGTGCAAACGATGGGACAAAGGCCACCGCGGCCATTTTCCAGTCATTTACAGCACCGGACGTCCGCGTCGATGCGATCGGTGACCTCAGGAGCTTCTCACCACGAGGAGGACGCCAGAGGGTGAACACACTGCGTCAGTCAGGCCATACCCTAATGCGTTTCGTAATCAACTTCGTCAGAGGTCACCGATCGCGATACTGAGCGGGCTCATTGAGCGGTGTGGAGACTGAGGAGATCAGTAGCCGGGACGGAGTTCTGCCTATGGGTGCAGTATATATCATGTGGTATCCAGCCCACAGTGTATATTAAATTGGTACGAGTCCATCCTCTTATGTTTGGAGACGTGGATATGTATGCTTGTAATAAACTTATTCATGCACGATATAGCGCTCCCTTCTTCTCTCTCTCTCTCTCTCTCTATATATATATATATATATATATATACATATATATATATATATATATATATATATGTAGAATCAATCTGGCTTTCCCGATATCTTTAGTATAGATTCTAGTTTTCTGTGTGTGTGAATTTACAGCAGTTTTCTCTCCAATATTTCTGTATTTGGACAGTTTCATATATTATATTATAGATTGATATGTTATAACAACACCCACCCCCACAGCCAGGGGCTGGCTGGCTGGCAAAGTTTAGCCTGGGGGGCATGCACAAAGCACTGGCCCATGAGTGTCAGTCCTAATTTTTAACTATCAAGATGGTACTCCCTGTTCTATAGATATGTCATCAGAATTAAAAAAACAAATGCTTGATTCTTGAAATAAAGCATTTGTTTAATGCAACACTATACCTCCCAACAAAATTATCCCTGCTATTTACTAAACGTAACTCGCAGAGACAGAGTTAGTGATAACCGCTGTGCCAGAGAGTTACATCCCAGGCATATCAGAGGGGTCTTCGCATTTTGCTGCGAGAGAATAGGCCTAATGACACCTAGTCCTGCCCTCTTCTATTACCTGCAGCTCCTGCATAGCGAGTGTGTGCGTGTAATGTGTATCATATACATATATTGTCTGTGTGTGTGTAGACTGGCTTTTCTCTTACCTTTATGTTATTCTATGGAAACTGGATGGGGGCTCTGACTCTGGCTGCAGTTCCTTATGGCCCCTCTTCTTCTGCATGTGTAGGAAGCAGAGCCGAGAACAAAGGAGGAGTAGGCTTGTATTGGAGGAAGATGAGGGATGCTGGGTAATCAGCATAAAAGGATAGCCAGGTACAGGAGAAATATCATAGGAGGAGGGGTGCTTGGTATTAGAGGAGAAATGGGGACAGAACACAGGAGGAGTAGACTGGTAATGAAGGAGGAAAAGGGGTGCTGGTAATAGGTATTAGAGGAGAACCAGGGATAGGATAAATTGGCTGGGTATTAGAGGATAGATAGGGACAGGAGAAATAGGCTGGCATAGGAGGAGGGGTGCTTGCCTGGTATTAGAGGAGAGCCAGGATCAGGAGTAGTAGGCTGGAACAGGACATGGAAGCCAGGTACCACTCTCGTGTAATCAGGGCCGTAGAGAATAGAAGGGGTGTGGTCTATTCACGGGAGCTGTGGCCACGCCCCCTCAAAAAAAATTATTTTTTTTTTTGCACAGTACAAATCTAGAGGAGGGAGGTGTGACCGCTCCCCCCACCCCCACCCCCACCGACAGACAAATGAGCGGAGTCAGACCCAGCCCCTCCAGCCCCCCTTTTGGTGCCCCAGCACGTAATAGGGGTTGAGAGGAGCCAGGAGGAGTTGGGTTCCAAGTAAAGAGTGGGTGGGAATTGGAGAAGAGGGCACGGTGCTGGGTATTATAGGTAGAGGGGAGCTGCCAGCGGGGACAGGAGAAAGCATGAGCCATGCATTAGAGGCAGTGAGGGGCATATCCTCTCTGGGGCTGATGCTGAATGAGCAAGGCTGCTTCTGTCAGAAAGCAGGCAGAAGGGGAGAGAGCCGGCACATAAGGGGGTAGGGCCATGTGTCTGACTCTGCTCTATTCCCGCTAAGCACTGCCAAGCGCAGCCCATTCTGCAGGGACCAGCGGCCGGCCCTAAGTGCAGAAAATGGGACTGGCCCGGGGATATGTCGCCCTGCCTCCCGGCCCAGCCCGCCTCTGTCCACAGCCCAAACTTTGTGAATTTTTAAACGGGCTTATGTACCAATTGATGCCTCACCCCTGCTGTAGCTCTACCCACATTTTCCACAGCTCCTCCCACATCTGCCGCCCCCCATCCCCCCAGCCCTCCAGGGGGGCTACCTGTTTTGTCAGTACCGGGCCCCACAATTTCTGATGGCAGCCCTGCCCTACCGCATGCCAATGCCTCACCAAATTACTTATAATTGAACCTGCACACAGCCATGTCAATCAATTTATTAACAGATCCCCCAGCAGGGCAGGACAAGTTCTGTATCAGCCTAAACTTTACTGGAAACTTTTTGGGTACTAAACCCAGCAGAGGAATACAAAGACCTTCAACAGGCTGACAGCAAAAGAGCTGTACATGTGACCTAAATGAACTTCTGCTTGAACTTCTGGGAAATCCTGTGCCAATTTTGGATTCCTTTTGGAATTCACTTTGACAATTCCCTGAACCAGTAAATGGAAACCAAACTTAAAACCAATTAATAAAAATGACTATGCCTCCCTTAGAGGAATTTGGCCAAGCCAGCATTGTAACACGTGCAAATTAATAAGGGACACAGCCTTACTTTGCTCCAGTCCTGGGGTCACTGTGACTCCCAAACCCAGTGGCGGATGTTTTGGGGTAAACTTTTGCAGGGTGCCGACTATTACTGATGACGCACAAGTGCAGTTTTGACAATTGGCGACTTGTTATACTCTATGGGGCCCATTTATTAATGATCGCATTTGCAATGCGATCTGGGCATGACATTACCGCCCATGATCGCATTGCAAGACGCGATCATAGCACTTGGATGTATCATTCGGGCACATTCAGGGACAGGGACTCCGAAAGGAGCCTGTTCCTGCAATGTGCCCGGGAAGCTGCCCCGGCTGCTGCGCTTGCACTGTCCTGCTGACTGCACATGCATGGTGGCCATTGCCAGGGAGGGTTTTGCCGGCTAATTATGAGCAGTATAGCCTAACGATACTGCCTTTGAACCTCTATATACCCCTGCCTATACCTTCTAATATCCTGCCGTCTAAACCTCTAAGGATGACGCTAATTTGTGTACGCAGTCATACAGTAAATAAAGACTCCAGGCCTAGAACCTGTGGTTCCAAAGCACAAAGTATTATTCAAGTAAAAGTACAGCAGTTACACGCTATGATCCTCATATTATCTTAGTGCAAAGAGATTATACAGACCCAAGTATAATTATACATACGCAGCACTCTCTGGTCCAGATGTAGGCATCAGCAAGAAACCCCTCATCAATCAGCATTCAGCACGAAGACTAGGAACCCAGGGTCAGAGCACACATATTTATACCCCCCAGAAATAAACAACACAATAGAGAAGTTTGTTGCTAATACCATTGGTCCTAAAGGAGAGGGCATATGTTACAAGGCATTTAACAGGTTGGTTCAAATAGACACAGCCCAGCCTCTAACAACTGGTGGTCTCTGGTTTCCCGCCTCATGCAAATCCTAACAGTTGTTCATATAATGTACATTTTGTTGCTTGAAGTCTCTGCGGTCCATAAGTTGAGAATGCATGTTGCAATCTCTCCATCGATATTACCGGAATACTGTTGAGAGAGAACGCATCAGTACAATACCAAACATGGCTTACTTATCACGTATAAAACCTTAGTTACAAAATAACCTTTATTTCCTAGCAATGATAATAAATGTGCATACTCGAATCTTATACCTTATAGCTTATGGAACCTTGTATGTGAATATGTAATGTGTGATTATGTGGGGTTTGATGTAAAGACGCTAGTTAACTTGGGGCAGATGCGTGTGCATGAAGCTAATATTCAGCGTTTTCATACAGGGTCTTATGCATTCGCTAATATGCGACTAGTTAACAGCGCAATTGTGCGCATTAATGTGTGTATGAGAAATGGTGAAAGATGCAATCGCATGATGCTAATAGTAATATCGCTGCATGTACTAAAGTGTGAGTTTATCTAAAATGGCGCTTAGGCGGCCATTCGCAAAATGGCATCTTGCGATCTCATTTCCAAGATGGCGTCTTGCGGCCAGTCGCAAGATGGCATCGCTGCATTCCAGTTTTAAACTGATCTTGTCTCAGCCAATTATCAAGCTTCGACAAGCCCATAGGCTACAGCGGCTGACGCCATCTTCAGATGGTGTCAGCTGCGGGGACCGATATCCAGAATGCATAGGTAAATTTGGCAGCATCGCATCCCCCATAGAAGCCTATGGGGGCTGCAGCTGCCTGCGGGAATGAAGGGTTCCTATTTCATACATCCGGGGGAAACTTAATATTTGCGGATAACCCCTGAAAACGAGTGCATTCAAGGATATAGCTGCAAATATAGAACGATAAATGGACCCCTATGCGCTGTTAAATATGTAGCATTTTCCACAAAAAGATGGTGCCCCCCTCTGGACATGCAATAAGTTGAGTGCATTTGAAGCTAGATGACTCAGAGGGAGGCCCTTGATGTTGAGCAACATCTAACCAGAACTTCACATTCTTGATTCCAAAACCAATGGATCGCTTGCCAACGTCCTTTCCACTAAATTCTTTGTTGTAGCATCGCCAAACATTATCCTTAAGAGTCACACATACTGTATATAGTGTAGACTAGATGCATGTTTTAACTACACTCATATGCTCCTCTGGCCTGGATTCCAGGTAGGATGCCGCAAATACCAGCTTGCCTGAAAGCGATTTTGTGTACGAACAAAAAGGCATCTTACCCAATACCCCCCAACTTCCTAGCAGCCTCTAAACTTGTTTTGCCATCTTTTGTGATGACCAAAATGTCAACAAAGATGCCCTTTCAAATGCGCTCTTGCATCCGCCTCCATACCAGTCTAAAAATTGTGGTGTTCGCACAATACAGCATTTCTGCAGATTCCAAACCTGTAGAAACAGTAGGAGGTACCTGCACAGACCAATGCATAAACATCCACAGATGCATATCCCGATTAGAACAGTCACTAGAAGAACTAGAAGAAGGCAAAGCAAAAAAACATCAGCATTCTCGCCCATCTTAAAGGATGAGATGTAGTGGCAGCAGTAGAAGGGCCTGCAACAACTGGGACATCTGAGAGTGGCGTAGACAACTGAGCCATTGCTGGGTCCATGGCAGCCATAGATGGGTTACAGACTGGGTTAACTCGCGAAGACTCTGCAACAGGCAGCGACAGATCAGTCAGAGAGAATGCAGTAACAGAATGCAAGATGACTGATGGAACAGGGGGAGGGGCCCAGGCAGAGCCTGACTCCATTTCTGGGTGAGAAATTTGAGGGCCCCAATAAGGAAAAAAAACAGCAGGAGCAGAGTGAGTAGTGACAGTTGGATAAATGTATGAATAGGGTGAATAACAACCCTGCAGAGGCCAATGATAAGAAGAACCCATAGCAGGAGAAAGATAGGGGTAAGAAGACACAGAAACGCCAGTATACGGTGATGAAGAAGAAACAAAGAAATGCCCCTAGCAGTAAAAGTAGGACAGGTACTAGGAAAAGTTTACACCTAGGGAACAGATGCTGAGAATGAAAAAAATTACTAAGGTGAAGTAGAAGAGATGGGAGAAAGGTTTATTGTGGGAAGTTGGGCAAAAAAAGGGGGATGGATGAAGAAAACAGAACACAGGACAAAAGTAATTGGACAGGCAGAAAAAGAAGGGATTTCAGGAAAACCGAAAAAAAGCCGTGAGGGTGGTAGGGGTTTGTAACAATCACCCCCCACTTGAACAGAGGGGGATAGACAACATAGGTCCCCTGGGAGGCAGCTTGGGGCCCCAAAAAACTAACAAATGGCTCAGTATAAATAATGATGGGGGAAGCCGCAGTGACTTGGTGGCTGAAGGAGCCGATCCATGCCACCGATTCACAGCTGATGCCCAGAGAAGGGACTGTGGCTGGCATCATTGGCAGGGTGAGCGCAAGTACTGCAGGGTTAGCGGGGCGTGCATGACCCAGTGGCAGACACAGGTCCACTGGTGCAGGAGGGGTAACAGCAGAAACCAGTGGCCTCACCAGTAGGATGGATCCCGGCTGATGAGGAAGCCGCTGCCGCGGTAGGCATCCACAAAATAGGCTACACGCACACCAGAAATCCTGGAGGAGCTGAACCTGGTGGTTGGAGAGGTGAGAGGGCGAGAGGTGAGAGGGTTAGCAGCTCCACCCAACCACTGAAGGGGGCAGAACACTTGGGCATTTTGGGGGGTGGGGGTGGGGGGGCAGACCGCTTGAGCATTTTATTATTTAACTAAAGTTAAAAAGATAAAATACAGAAAAAGGGAGAAATTGAAAGTGAATGGATCTAAATAAAAAATAGTACAAATAATAAATGGAAAAAAAAAGAGGGTGAGAAAAAATTTCAATAATTAAAAATAAAAAGAACAAATGAGAGAGGTCAAATTCCTGTCAGAGGGAAAACTTATATGGAACTAAAGCCCGCTCCTTAAACTATTCTAATTGGCTCAACCAGCAACAAGATCAATAACAAATAAAAAACCTGTCAAAGTATTAGTATCTAATATTTCCAGCCACAAACTGACACGTATTTTCGCTTTGCGCCTAAGCAGCCTTCATTCTGAAACAAACACTAATTTTTTGGTGGTAGAACCCTTAGCATGAGTACGCTAACAGTCTTTGGGCCTGATTCTGCAATGTATGCAGTTGCTAATACGCACGCAATCTCAGTGCGCATATGTGAACTAGCAATTGCGATAGGAACTGCGAATGCAGAGGCTACGCAGACCCAGAGCAGAATGATTGACAGTAAGTACCGTTTGTGGGTGGTGATGGGGGGGTGGTCGGGCAAACGCAGGCGTGCCAGTGCGTTTCAATGCCGTTGCAGGGGCGTACATAAATTAGCCACTGCGTGACCATAAGCAGCCAAAGCACTGATAGCGTGCATGGATGTTAGCAATCTCTGAGTAAGGTCAGGGATTGTGAAAGTGTGCATATGGGTCTGATGTTACTCTATGTTACCGATAGTTTTGCTATGTTCCCCTAGTTTACGGATGTAAGGGGAAGTGGCTGCGATCACAATGTGAATGCAAACAATTAAATTCCACTCGTTTCCCGTCAATTTTGGTTACCTCACAGCTCACAATATTGATTTTTTTTTTTCATCTAGATAAAAGGCCAAAAGGTTGAATCCAGCTTACTGGCTCAAAACTGATATAATTATTAATAGAGTTGAGGACTGTGCAAAGATGATGGTTGGGATACCCTTGAAGATTGAAGGCATGGGCCTTCATAGAGGACAAGGAAGTTGACGGCCATGCATTATCATGATGACTGCTGGCGGCAGCTACAACATGTGGTTCTTGGCCTTGCCCTTCATATTTTCTGCGGTCTTGAAGCAGTGTCACAAGTACCAATAGTGTAGCCAAGGTGCGGTTACAAAATACACTATTTTTTTTTTTCCGGGTCCAGAACTTTTGTTGAGCAAAGTTTTGCTGTATTAAGATGTCATCTGCCGAAGACTTGGGGCCTCATTCAGAGGCGGTCGTAGGATGCAAGTGGTCGTTCATAAACAGGACGGCCGCTTGCATCCTGAATGGCCGCCTCCATGTCGGTTGTTAGGCTGTAGGTTAACACCCACTGCTCTAATGACCGCTAAGGGAGATGTTCGCGATGGTCAAGACCATCACGACCATCGGGGCTTACAACAAGACCCTAGGGTAGGGTCTCGTCAACCTTAAGCCCCAGGGAGCTTCCTGCTCTGTTTGAGCAGGAAGCTCCCCACTGACATCACTGATGATGTCAGTGGGGACGCCCACAAAACGGCAAGCGTTCCGAAAGGAACGCCTCCATTTGGCCGGGCACGCCCCCTGCCCGCCCAGCAAATGGAGCGAGCTGTCAATCAACATCGACAGCTCGCTTCGTCTGCTTCGAGCCCACTGACGACGGGTGATCCGTCGTTAGCGGGGGCTCACGCATGCGCACGATGGAGCAATCTCCATCGTGCGCATGCCCTGTGGACCAACATCGAGTCAGTTGCAAGCGCTCAGCGCTCGCGACCGACTCTGAATAAGGTCCTTGATGTGGTAACACTGATGAAGATTTTTCCAAGTTCCACATTATCATTATGCTGATGGATATCCTCTTGTTTGTGAGACTTTATTATGCGCTTATTTTTAATAACTCTGTTGAAAACAAAAACACCTTAATTTGTTATACCTGCCCATATATTTATATAAAGCCATTTAAGTACATCTCTGATGGCAGGGGCGTAACTAGCCCATAGCAACATTTTCACGGGCCCCCCTAAGTCCATAGCCACCCCCCTTGGTCCGTAGCCCCCCTCTGCACCCTTCCCAACTTACCTGTTCCGTGGTCGCGCTCACAGGACAGGCACACCTCCTCTCCTGGTTGGCTCCATCTCTACTTACTGACTGATGCTGGGAGGAGGCGGCCACGTCTCCTCCCAATATCAGTCAATAAGGAGAGCCGGAGCCAACCGGCAGGACACGACCATGGAGGAGGGGGGGGTGCGACCACGGAGCAGGTAAGACGAGGAGAGGGGAATAAGGAGGGTGCGGAGGGGAGAGCCATGGACGAGGCCTGGCATTGTAGGTGCAGGGGGAGTGCCCCATAGCAGCTGCACCTACGGTAGTTACACCACTGTCTAAGGGCCATATGGGCTGTAGATGGCTTTACGTTTCTCAGACAAGTAATGAAATGAAGAGCTTTTCATAGCTTGATAAAGTAAATTGCTTGTACAGCAATTTGTATAAATAAGGCTCCTCTTGATACATTTTGAGAAACACACATACTTTCCATGTTTGCCTACTCTTCCGGGATATCTGGGAGATGCCAGAATTATTGGTATTCCACCTGGACTCGCGTGAGAGAAGGTAACTTTCTCCTTTTGCCAAATTGGAAGAGCCATGATAGTTCACTTGCCCCTTGTACCCTCATTCTGTGGTCTCCCAGATGGGAGGTCCATAAAGTAGTCATGTACACCTATTACACGCAGAAACATTAATCAACCAATAAAGAATATGATGAAGTTCTATAAGAACACATACTACAGTAATTGTTACAGTAAGTGGTTAGGATGTTCTTAGCAGGACGTTTGAAATGTATTTCACCATAGTGAACACTGGAAAGAAGCTTGCTTAAGTGCTTGCATCCGCTATGTGAAAATTGAAGGTGATAAAATATCATTTAACTATTGAAGGCCAATCAATGAACAGTGGGCAGCTGCTATGTAACTAGTACAGTCTGCAGAAAGAGCTCTGTTTAAATTCTGAGGATGGAACTTGGCATAAAACCAGGAAACAACATGTATAGAGTAGGGATGGACCATCGAACAGTGACGGCATTGCTGCTATCTCTACATGCCTTGCGATGACATGTAGCCATTGTGTGTTTAACATTCATTGATTTAACCAACGATGGTGTGCTGGTGCGCATGTGCCGTGTACAGCTGAATTTTGCACATGCTCAAAAGGAGCTCTGTGATGGACATATTGAGCTTCACACTGTACAGGAATGATGTCAGCACAATTCTGATGTGGCAACAATTGCAATCCTGGGATCTAATGGAAAGGGATTTCCATTGGATCAGAACATCAATGGTTTACTCTCCTTATTGCAGTTTTGTTGTGAAAACCATACCTCCCAACTGTCCATATTTCAGAGGGACAGTCCCGTTTTAGAGGCACTGTCCCACCCATGGGCCGCAGTGTCCCAAGGGCAGGGAGGAAGTTGGGGAGGACCCATTAACACCACTGCTCTGCATAGCTGAGCAGCGGTGAATGGATGACACATGCCTGCACACATCATCCATATACACAGTGCCGGCTCTTGCACAGCGCATGTGCAAAACGCCGTGAAAATGGCCGTGGTGGACATTTTTCAGACTATTTTCACAGAGCTGATAGCGCTGACATGTGACTCTGGAGAGGTAAGTATTACAAATATGGGTGCAGGGTGTGCAGTGTTGGCCCCGCACACCCTGCACCCATTATAGATACGTCCCTGCATCAGGAACCAAAGTGGTATAGTACTCATTGAAGATTATTCACTTAGACTGCAAATGTGCAATAAAATCATAGCAATTAGCTTTTTATCAGTATGAGTTATGTAATTAAAGAAAATGTTGAATTGTTATGTTCTTAGTGCAGGTTTGCAATGCTAGTAAATAACCCCTTGGCTCTACCTGCTGATAAAAGAGATACTGCTCATTATAGAGAATTAAAGGAAATAACTGACTAGATAGAAAGAGACCGAAGCAAAATATCAGGTAGAGGGTAAAAAGAAATTGAAAGACAAACAGAATCAAGGTAGAAAACTGTTGAGCCAAGGTAATACCATACAAAGAAGATTATCTCAAATAGAAGTGTTACACTTTGATCAAGCAATACAAAACAGAAACAGACATACTATAAACATAGTAAGAGCAGAAACAAAATACAGTGGTGTGCTGTTACATATTCAAGCAATGCACGTCTTACCCATAAGCCTCAGTTTTGAGAGATATAAAAACAATACGAAGCAGAAATACAAAAAAGGAAAATAAGCATTAAAAAGTTAGAAATTAGAAAGGACTGATCAAACCTGAGCCTCCCCTGTACAAGTAGCAACCTCACCAGGCAGAAGAACTTACCTAGAAGTATTCCAGGGCACCCATATCTTGTTAAACTTGTGTGGTGCATTTTGGCTAGTGTACGTATATAAACCTCTCGTGCTGCCTGGTGGTATTAATCAGCACTTTCCACTGATTCACCTCCTAGGCTGCACTCGCCATACCACACTTGGCAATAATAACTTTAGCCAGAGTTTCCATACCAGAAATATATACCTTTTGAAGAAATTTCCTCTAAAGTAGGGCAAATAAACAGGTCTTTGGATGTAAGTGAGGTAAGGCAGGTAAAGCATGACAGATACAGCCCCAGACCTGTCCCACAAATGGTGTCACATTTAGGCACTCCGAATGCCTATGCAAAACAGACCATCTGGCCTGCAGTAAACCCTGTGATCAGTGGCGTAACTAGGGAGGGGGGGGGCGTAAAGCAGGGCACATGCCCTGGGCGATGTGTCGGACAAAGGCAGGGGGGTTTTGGTTGCTGTCCGCCGTCCAGGCCCGGCGACGGGCATGGCCGGCTTTACATATATGCTGGTTACGCAGCCGAGTCGGGCGCCACATAGAGGAGGGTGCCACATAAGAGGAGGGCCCCCTGAACTGACCATGGCCAGTGACATGCAAAGCAGCCTCCGGGCACTGTGACACAGCTGCCTGCGCAGGTGGAATACAGTGCTCAGGAGGGCCCCCGCTGACATCGCTGCCAGACCATTCCCCTAACACCAGTTTTCTGCTGCCGCTGTTATGGACAGCCTGGACCCAGCAGTTAAGTCTGAGAGAGGGCTGGGGCTGTGATAGAGGAGGCTGTGATGGAGGGGGCTGTGATGAGGGGCTGTGATAGAGGGGTCTGTGATAGAGGGGTCTGTGATAGAGGGGGCTATTATAAGAGGTGCTGTGTGGGCTGTCATGAGGGGTGCTGTGAGGGGCTGTAATGACACCCTGCACCTCCATCCCTGACTCCTGTACACCCTACACTTTCATCCCTGATTTCTGTACACCCCGCACTCCTGCACATTCCTAACTCCTTTACACCCTGCACCTTCATCCCTGACTCATTTACACCCTGCACCTTCATCCCTGACTCCTGCATGCCCTGCACCACCATCCCTGACTCCTGTACACTCTGCACCTCCGTACCTGACAGAGGTGGGGGGGGCACAAACAGACACAGAATGAAGGGGGGCACAGAGGGACATAGAGTTTGACATAGAGTGAAGGGAGGAGGAGACCTAGAGACACAAAGTGTGTGGGCGATGTGTCGGACAAGGGCGGGGGTGGTTTGGTTGCCTTCCGCCGTCCAGGACCGGCGACAGGCCTGGACCTGGTGAGATGGTGAGAGAGGCATGAGGAATGTGATGGTGTGGCAGAGAGATGCAGGAAGGAGATGATGGTGTGGTTGAGAATCACAGGGGGCAGGAAGTGGAACAACAGGTTGATCCACTGTTGTATGATGATGACCTTGGTAATATTCCTACACAAACAGGCATCTTCCAGACCATGATATCCTACATGGATAGTGATTACCGACTGAAGACGCATTCTGCCCGGGGAGGATACATTTCTTCAGAGGTTCCACATTGTGAGAAACCACCATATAGGTAAGGTGTATATGGAATGGAACGGAATGTTCCCATAGTGACGAGAAATGGTGGTGTCATGTTGACATGCCCCCATTTTCCAGTGGTCACGCCCCTTGTGGCATGTGGCTACACCCATTTTTTGGCCCACAGTTGGGGGGCACATTTTTCATCTTGTCCTGGGCGCCAAAGACCCTAGTTATGCCTCTGCCTGTTATGAATGTACAGATGTGTCCTGTTACATCTTTGCTCCATACGAGAGTGAAAGTCTTGGCAATACACCCTACCAAGAGATAATATAAAGGAGTTAAAAAAGACTCCACCTGCTCACATAGCAATCCCTCCATTGTCTCAGGAGGAGAATTTCCCATCCATGAGACCACATGAGACAATTGTGCCGCAACATAATACATATGAGGATTAGGGATTGGCAACCTGCCAGAACCCTTACATCTAGTTATTGTACCAAGTGCTTTTTAGGCCTTTTTTTTATCACCCCATAGAAATGAATAGACTAGACTATTAATGAGGTATTAGATGTGATTTGGAATACAACATGGAGATTGTTGTTACACATATACATATTTGGGCTGTATAGGCATCTTAAAGAGAATAACCTTACAGATGTAACTTACTTATAAATAGATCAGTTACGGTGTCAAGAATAAGTCTTACATAGTCAGAGGCAAGACCAGTGACCCATATGCCCAAATATTTAAATCTTATGGTCCAGACTAGCAGATGGGAAAAGGAGTCAGAGAGAGGAATAGACCCTCATAGAGGGAACATATTTGACTTACTCCAATATATACAGAGGCCGGTAAAGGACCCAAAGACTATAACAACATCTATTAGGGTACACATGGATCCTGGGCATCCGATAAAACTAGGAGATGGTTTTCCACATACTATTCAAGGCAATCTTATCAGTTGTTGTTGCCAGAGTGAGACCCTGAATACCAGAGCAGGAGCGAATAAGACATACCAAGTGTTCAATGGCGATGGCAAACAGAGCAGTAGACAATGGACATTGTCCCTCGACCAAGGGAAAAGGAAGCTGAGGTAAATCCATTTGTACAAACCCTAGATGTCTAGGCAGTAAAACGGAGCTGAAACCAACCAATAAAATGGGCCCCAACCCGAATCTACAAAGCACCTGTCAGAGATAGCCCCACTATACTAAATAAAAGGCCTTGGCAGTATCTAAGAACACTACCACTGCCTCCTTTCTGGCTGAGTGAGTTCCCTGAATATGAGTGAACAGTCAATGCAGATTGGTAATGGTAAATTTACCATGCATAAAGCCTGCCTGATCTGGATGGACCAGTTGAAGAATCACATTGTTCATTCTAGTTGCCAGGACTTTTGCCAAAGTCTTAGCGTCAGTCGTGAGCAAAAAAATGGGATTGTAGGAATCTGCACACAAGGAGTAATTAAGGCATCTGTCATTGATTGCGCCAGGACTAATTCATTCTTGATAGCATTAAAAAAGGGACAGTAATCAAGGGGAAAAAATCCTTAAATGGTTTCTAAACCTCCAAGGGGATGCCATGAACTCCTGGTTCTTTGTGGCTGGTAAATTCCTCGATGGCAAAATCAAGCTCCTCTTTTGTAAAAGGGCATCTAAATATTCCTCCACCTCTCTAGTAAGCTATTAGCAGCACTCCACCATCCAAAAAGGGTGTAGTATATATTACCTCCCCCCAAGTGCCTAACCCTAAACCCCCCCTAAGTGCCTAAACCTAACTCCCCATTCACCGCAGCCTAAACCTAAGTCTCCCAGGGGGGGTGCCTAACCCTAACCTCCCCCCAGGGGTGCCTAACCCTAACCCTTCCTTTCCCCTAGCCTAAACCTAACCCTCCCAGGGGGGTTCCTAACCCTAAGTCCCCCCAGGAGCCCTAAAACCTAACCCTCCCACCCCCGTTTCGACGCCTGTCATTAGTACCACGCCAGGATTAGAGAGTCGGGAAGCCGGCAGTCGGTATTTAGACTGTCGGCTTGCTGACTACATCCCTCCAAAAATATAGAAAGATCAGAATCAGAGTAGGACATTCTAGAGGCATATAGACCACAGTAGTAGTCATAAACCGTGTGTGTAATCCAAACAATACCAGAGGCATAGAAGTGTTACACTTTGTCATGTAACATGTAAACCCTTCCTCATTGGCAATAGATGCGGTCTTGACAGAGAAAGCCCAGCCTGACATGGTCGCATCTGATGTGGCCACACCAGGCAAGTGGTAAAACCAGGGCCGGCTCTAGGGGTGTTCGGCGGCACCCCTCCCCAGCATCCCGATTTCAGCTGGACAGTACTTTCCCGCTGTTCCACCCGCTGGCCACTTCAAATCTGGAGGCTGAGGACCCAGACCGCCACAGCTGTGCGGCGGTGCCAGACCCCAGAGAGTGAATGGATGCCGCGCGCATGCGCGCGGCAACCATTCACTGACGGGAGAGGGCTGGGGGAAGCCCAGCCAGTGACGAAGTGCTGGGCTTTACCCCCAGCCTGACATTATTTGGAGGCGTGCCATGCGGGCACGCCTCCAAATAATGTCACACAGGGGGCATGGCCTATTGGAGTTAGGCCACGCCCCCAAATTTGGACGCGCATGGCAAAGCCGCCTGTGAGGTTAGGGCGCTATCTCAAGAGCTGGCACAGGGTGCTCAGAACCCTGGAGCCGGCCGTGGGTAAAACAAATGTATTAGTGCAGTGCACCCATATTTATTAGAAGAAATGTCTGCAAGACCCTCTCCTAAGAAAAAAAAATACACAATTTTATTGAATCACGTTTTTCTGCATCCAACACAGTTTTTTATTTTCTATTGAAGAGAGAAAACATTATCTCCATTAGGACTGTCACTCTGTTTCTCTTTCCCCCACCTGTAACCTGCTAATCTATTAGTCCACCTGGATCTCTCTCAACATCCAACTTCACTCTTAGCTAGATGCACAAACATCATCCGTGGCCAGATTTGGGAGCTCATTCAGAGCCTCTCGCAACCACTGTGCGCTCACAAGTGGCCCGATGTTTGCTCCGGCGTGCACGTGCGCAAGCCCTGCTGAGCAACTGAGCAACAAGACCCGCTGTCGATGGTGAGTGACAGCTCGCCCCATTTTGTGGGCGGGTAGGGGGGTGGCTGAACAAACGCAGGCATTCCCTTAGGAACGCCTGGTGTTTGTTGGGCGGGCAAACTGACATCACTACTGGTGCCAGTAGTGGACCTCCTGCTCTATTAGAACAGGGAGTCCACTCGGCCTTGCGGAAGCCTAGACCCTACAGCAGGGTCTCGTCGCAAGGCCGATGGTCGCGATTATCGCGATGGTCTCCTGGCCGCTCGCACAAGCTGTGGGTGGTCTCCCACAGCTTTGCGAGTGGCCGGAGAAAAAAAACACCCACAGACCCATCGAGCGGCCAGCGGCTGCGAGCGGGTCTGAATCAGGGCCTTGGGTCGCAAGCCGTGCCTTGCAGTGTCCTGGCTCATACATTCATGTCCTCTCTACTCAATTTCCAAACAGAATAGGTTTGCTACACTCTGCAATGCATAGTTCTTTAGAATACCCTGGATTCTGCCAAATCTTCCAACACTCCCCGGAGAGATTCCTACGTTGCAGTGATGTATTTTATCCTATTTTGATATATTCTTTAGTTTGAAAATACTACTTCCGTCCCCACAAAATGTAGATTGTTCATGAATATCAACTTATTTCAGACATATAACATCGTACCAGTGGCGTAACTAGGGTATTTGGAGCCCAGGGCAAATTTGAAAAGGGAGCCCCCCCAACATCCTGATATGGGCGTGGTCACTTAAAAATGGGGTGTGTCAACATGACACACCCCTTTATTTTCATGCTGAACATTCCTATCCATATGCACCTTAACCCCAGTAGTACCCCTTATACAATACCCCCAGTATGCACTTGTGGTCCCTCTTATGCAGGCCCATAGTAGTGCCCCTTATACAGTATCCCCAGTAGTGGTCCCCCTTATACAGCCCCCAATTAGTTCCCCTTACTCAGTGCCCCCAGTAGTGGTCCCCCCAAATGCAGTGCCCTATGTAGTGTTCCCCCTTATGCAGTGCCCCCAGTAGCGGTATCCCCTTATACAGTGCCCTTTATATAGTGCCCCCAGTAGTAGTCCCCCCCTATGCAGTGCCCTTTATATAGTGCTCCCAGCAGTAGTCCCCCTCCATGCAGTTTTCCCAGTAGTGGTCCCCCTTATGCAGGCACCCAGTAGTGATCCCCCCTATCTAGTGCCCCCTGTAGTGGTCCCCGCAGTGCCCCTAGCAGTAAGCCCCTTATATAGTACCCCCAGCAGTAGTCCCCCCCTCCCATGCAGTGCCCCCAGTAGTGGTCCCCCTGATGCAGGCCCCCAGTAGTGACCCCACCTATCCAGTGGTCCCTGTAGTGGTCCTTCCTGTTATTGCCCCCAGTTGTGGTCCCCCCAGTGCAGTGCCCCTAGTAGTAGGCCCCTTTTATAATGCCCCCAGTAGTAGTCCCCCCCCAAGTAGTGGTCCCCAGGTGAGGTTCCCCCTCCCAATTAAGTGCCCCCTGTAATAGCCCCCCCAGTAGAGGTCCTCCCAATAATGGTGCCCCCAGTAATAGCCCCCCCAGTAGAGGTCCTCCCAATAATGGTGCCGCCAGTAGTAGCCACCCCGCCGTTGTGCCCCCACCCCAGTAGCAGTCCCCCCAGTAATAGCCACCCCCCTCCCCCATTGTGCCCCCAGTAGTGCTGACAGGTTTTTAAAAAAAAATATATAAAAACATACTTACCTGAATCCACGCTGCTGCTCCGGACCGCGACACCGGTCCCGCCCCCGCCCGCCAGCCCTCCCGGGCTGGCGCGCTCAGCATAATGGGAGAGACATCATGATGTCATGACGTCTGTCCCATTACCCACTGCAGGAGCCGGACGGAAATCCGGCTCTTGCAGTGGGTGCTGCAGCAGTCAATGAGAGTCTATCTGACTCTCATTGGCTGCTGTTTAACACACGCATCACCGCCAGCACTGGTGGCGATACATGTGTTATGCACAGCCTGAGCCCGGCTCCTGGCGCTATTGGGCAAGCGCACAGGGGGAGGGAAAGGGGTCAGGCGTGCAGCACAGGACCAGTGCTGGAAGCCTAGCGCCGGTCCTGTGTAAATGTGTAGCGCTGACCGCACTCACTGCGGTCGGCGCTACACTGGTGGTTAACTAGGGCGGGCCGGACCGTGACCGGCGGTGCCCCCGCGCCACCAGTCCCACGGCGCCCAGGGCACGCACCTTGCGGCCCTGTCCTAGTTACGCCACTGCATCGTACACTTATTCTATGTACAGTGTATGCAAAACAGTAAATCCTAGGACATTTGCAGACAAAATGCTGTTTTTTATAACAATATAGAGATAAAAATATATTATCAGGCATAAGATATTGTAGTGTCCTTCAGATGACCTTAAACTCATCAATGCATGAGTTTTCGAAATCAAAAGATTTGGCAGGACGTGTAACTAGATAGATCTTGTTAAACCGTGGGCATGTGCTGTGAATAGCGACATCTGCACTATTTACGATATCCATTAAACTTCCATATCCAGAATTAAAACCAGGGGAAAGGAAAAACATTCCTAAGAGACATTTATGATCTACTTTAATCAAATTTGCATTACTTAGTTTTAACAGATAAGCCACTTAGACAGCAGTACCGGGGTGTTCCAGTAATGAAAATCAGGGCTAAATTCTCTGAATCAAATGCATATATATATGGTGCTTGTGCAGGCTTGGTGGGTCCTGAATCAAAGTTTCCAGCTTAGAACAGCTTAACTCCTTCACCCCTGAGAGTATTGGATTTGCACATTATCTGCTATTACATCTTTGGCTTTTGATTAGTTTCACACTTGACGCTACCTCTTTTTGTCTGTTGGGTCTTATTGACTTGGAACTGGTTTCTATACAATTGGCAGCTGCATATGGCTGTTCTTTTTTGCTGTCTGTAGATACAGTGCAACATTTACTGCATCTCAGTGCAACTTGTGTAGAACAAAGACACATTAAGTTATGAACTCTTCCAATACAGTCATCAATGGCCAAACCTAATCTAAAACATACCTTTTCGTCCAGTAGTTTGTAGGTTCATCTATCAACTACATTTGCACAGCTATGGATTTTAGAAAATCAATGAGCCATCCCCTTATGCAGAGGTTCCCAAACTCACTCCTCAAAGAACCCTAACAGTCTTGGTTTTAAGGATATCCATGCTTGACCACAGGTGACTTAATTATTACTTCAGTCATTTTGATGTAATCACCTGTGCTTAACTATTGATATCTCTAAAACCTGAACTGTTGGGGTGCCTTGAGGACCGCGTTTGGGAACCTCTGCTCTAATGATCTGAAGAAAGCATACTATAGTTGTATAGCTGAGTTTAAGCTTGAGGGAAATCCATGCTTTGGTGGGGACCAAGTGGACATTATTCTATTTACTCATCTAATAAGGTGACCAGGAACTTTTTATTTTGCACAATACAATATAATTTTTATTACAGGAACCACAGATCCAAAATAGCTTTACACAAGTCTTCATTAGTCAACCAGGAGTTAATTTCTTTATCTCAGCAAGCTGGGCAATTGTCTCTTTTAATTAAGTGGCAATGGCAAACTTACTGTAGACCACCATGGACTGGAAATAGGGCATCTGTTCTTTTACACCACAATTTTACTTACATGGCGTGAAAATGAAAGACCCTCTCTGATTGGCTAAAGCTGACCATAAAAGGGAATTGTATTAGCTGATATGGAACAAATCGGCCAAGAATTGATGCATGTGTGTGTATGTATCAACCACTGAAGAATGTAACAATCAAAATCTAATTGGATTTGTATTCAACACTTGTGTTGCATCACAAAGCCAGAACCAGATCTAAACGTGTGGACACATTAAAGTAGTAATGCATTTGTCTGACTCAAACAAACCATCTGAATCTGCATCCATATTTTCGGATATATATGGATAGCTGGTTATCTCTCATACTGTCATATCATCTCAACTTGTAGGGGAGATTCCAGTATAATAAAATATAGGTAAAAGTGAGGGTGTTTTCCTAACAAACCTTCCCATACATTAAGAATTACATCAACCTAACTCCATTCAGCATATATTGGTCTGCACCTGAACTTAGCACTGACAGTTTGTTGAGTTAACATTGGCTCAGTTAATTAACTGATGTAATACAAGTTTGTAGAATCAAATAATAATTTATCCTAAATGAATTCAAGAGAACGCTCAGTGCTAAATTTAGGTAAAGACTGGGGGTGGATTTAAATAGAAAAGCAGCCCGGGAAGTTTCTGGAAGTAGCCCTAATAGAGATTGGATCTGTTGAGTGGATGGGATCTGTTGAGGGGCATGGGATACTCCTTCCTCATAGGGCCTGATTCTGACTTGGACGCAGTTGCGGCTTTCCTTGCGTCTTTTGCTGCAGTTGCATCTGTGACTTTATGCTGATGTTGCTACAAATCCACGACAGACTTGGGTTTGAAGACAGCAGTGCAATTGTGTCTCGCAGCTCAGCCTAAACATTTTTAATGAGGGAATACGAAAGCTTGTTGACAGACGGACAAAGTGTATTGAAAATCAGGGAGATTATGTCGAAAAATAATGCATTTGTCTTTTCTGAAAGTTGATTAAAATAAATTCTACGGCCAGAGTGCTGATACTTTTTATCTCACCCTCGTATATACGGCACCCCCGGGATCTCACCAAATGACAGTTGTGAGGAGAGTTACCTGACTGAGAGGATGGCGCCCAACTGTGTCATCCCTGGAATCAGCATCATTTGCTGGGGGAGGACCGTCTGTGGAGATAGAGCATTCCTGCAGGGAGGGAAGGCCATCCATGAAATTCCACCCTAGTGTCTCTGAGTGGACAGGCCCTCTACCTCCCACCAACCCACTCTGTGCTGGCAGCACATAGTGAGCTGGTGAGAGGCAGAGGGCCGGTATCTTTCTTTACATTTTTGTGTCTATCACTGTATCTGTTTCCCTTTGTTTTTTCTCTCTCCTCCACCCCCCCAATCGTTTCTGTGCCTCTATATCTGCATTATTGATTATTGATGCCTGTCCCTTTCTTTCCCCTCCTATGCATGTATGTCTTCCCTGTTTTATTACCCAATCTGTCCCCCCTTCGTATTTGTTCCCCTCCCACCTGTACCTATCACTCACTTTCTTCTTGCACCACACCTTCACCCCCTTCTTTCCATTCTCCTCTTTTGGGTGTGATAGCCTGAACCATCGTAGTTGGCTATGATCAGAAGTGGGAAGATGTACAAAGTAACAACTGTGTTCAAATCCACATAATTGAGAACCAAATGATGTCTGGGAGGTCTGCAGGCCATGCAAGGGGCATGAGGTACACTTCAATACTGAGGAGGGTACATCATAGCATGTGCTTGTGGTCCACTTAAACTCTTTAGCACCTATTAGTGGCTCTTGAAAATGTCCTTATGAGTAGCACTGCTATAGACTGTAAGCTCTGACGACCAGGGCCCTCCCAGTCCCTACCATCTGTCTCATATCTGAACCTTTGTCATCAACTTTGTATATACTTGTTCTGCTTTCATGTGTGATTGGTATTTTGTATGATTTGTACCTTTGATTGTCCAGTGCTGCAAAGTTTTTGGTAAATAAACATTTCTTATGATTAAACTACAACATGTTAATATATATACCTTCATACATAATGGTAGTTCCAATTATTAATCATATCATATGTGCTACATTTCAGTAAAAAAAAAAAGGTCTGAATAATTACTTCAAAGGAGAGAGACAATTTGAATGAACACTTCAACATGGCAAATAAATGAAGAGATTCATATTTTACATTTTGAGTTGTAGGTTACATAACTACTAGTAATGTTAAATAGTGCTGGACATATAGATGATGCTCTGAAATATCAATAGGAAGACAAAAGGTGGTCACAAGACTAAGATAACAGTTCTCCAAATTCCACAAATTCCTCCAAAAGCCTGTGCTGGGGACTTCAAAGCACAATGACTAAAGCAGAAGAACTTTGGCTCTATGAGCTGAGTGATAAGGGAATGTTATTGTATGTGTCTAAACATGATTTGTGCTTAACACATACCATGGGGTTGTAGCACATAATATTGTATGAAAATAATGGTCAACAATCTTATTCAAATATATCAAATATTTCCATTTTAAAGACAGTTAAAGTGTTCTGTGATCACATATTTATTTACAAAATGCCCAACGTCATGTCTATGTGTATATGAGTGATCTTTCTACATGGAGTGAACAGAATTTGTTTCATTTTGTTTTTTAGTATTGGACATAGGGCTCGATCCTATTAGCCACGATGATCTCGCTGCTGCGAGTCATTGTGGCAATGGCCGCACATTACGGCAACCCGGCTTCGCTGAATTTTGCTTGCAGCCCCATAGTGCTCTGAGCAAAATTCAGCAAATTCGGGCTCAGAGCGGGCCACGAAGGGTGTGACGCGCCAGTCTGTTGCTGGCGTTTTAACGCTCTTGCAACGGCAACCCGCACCCTTTGCACATAATAGGATTGACCCCTAAGGCTTGAATATTATTATTATTTTTAAGGCACCACAAAGTATCCACAGTACTGTACAAGGAATATACATAATAACAGTGTAAATTAACAAATCATAAGTACAATTATTTTTATTAACAGCTATTTATATAGCACCAGCATATTACGTTGTGCTTTACAATTGGGAACAAAACAGTAATAAAAAGATTCTGGGTATTAACAGACAAAGTGGTAAAAGGACCATCTCTCTATCTTACAATATATAGGGAAATAGGAGCTTGACGCATGAGGATATACAATACAATGTAAATGGACATATCTAGGAACTATGCACAGCAAGAAAATTACTAGGTAGGAACGAGGACATGGTATGATTTTAGGGCAAGTTGTTGTAAGTTGCAGACACGTGAAGTCATTGGGCATCAATGAGCCTGTACCCAACATAAGGGCAAGCATACTGCATCAAAGTCACTGAACAGAATTTGGAGACAAAATACAGGGAGCACAGGAGGCATGGATACTGCTAAGGGTCTAAGGCAGAGGTTCCCAAATGCAGTCCTCAAGGCTCCCCAACAGTTCAGGTTTTTGAGATATCCATGGTTGAGCACAGGTGGGTAAATCAAATTGACTTAGGTACTAATTAAGCAACCTGTGCTCAACAATGGATAGCTCTAAAACCTGAACTGTTGGGGAGCTTTGAGGAACCCCTGGTCTAAGGGCTTGTACAGTAACTGGGACTTATTGGGCTCTTACCTTTCCTAAACGCAGGTTTGAGAGACTTTAGAGCATCAAAGGAGATCAGCAATTATGATTAATTTTTATTATACACATATTTTATGTTGGTTATCAAAATCTGTATTTTTAAAGAAATTGGTATTAACGATGTATGTGCGTCTTTTCTAAGTCTTTGGCCCACATCCACTAGAATTACAACTATTATTTGTTTGAAATTGTATACTACCCTTCACCACTGGGGCACAACTTCACTTCATTTGTGTTGCAACCAGGCTTATATAAGAGACTGAGAGGCACCCCTTGGATATTTTGGGAATGTTCTAATTACTTTGGAATTTCTATCTCCAATGTTTACATGCTGCGTGCATCCACTCACAATTGCTAATTTTTTTTATAAATGGTTAAAATCAGAAAACAATGCTTGGGCTCCCCTTACCAAATCTTTAACCATCTCCAGGCCTCTGAGCCTAGACTGGTATTGGAAAATTGGTGTGAAATAGGTCCCCCCTATTTTTCAAGAACCAGCCCTAGACAAAACCAGCCGGGGGGCTGGTGCTATAGCTAGGGGACACAGCGTGGGATTTTCCTGCCATAATGGTAACTAGCCCCAAACTAGTCAGCCCAGGGTTGGAATCCCTAGAGAAATGGGGACCCCCCAAAAATAGGGTCCCCTCTCCCCGAGGACAACCAGGCCTGCGTTTTGGGTGTGGAAGTAATAGGCAAAGAAAGAGTTAATTAATATAGTTATTTACAGGTGGCCTACAGGTCCCAGCAGGCCAGTACTGGCATGATAGCACTTGGTAAATCACATGTGCCAGCATGCTCAGACATTAAAAATCCCCTGGGACCTGTAGTTCACCTGTAAAAAAAAATTAAAACAAAAAACATTACAGTCACACTGAATGGGAAAGTCATTCTCTTTGGTTCATGTAGCATCACGAATCTTGGCATAATAAAAAAGCGCGATACTGCTCTTCACTAAGCCCCATCCCGCATGAGAGGTTACTCCGAGTCACTCTCCATTGGACTGGATGGGAACACGCTGATTATCAGTTTGCAGCATGCTTACATGCAAATGGTACATGTATTATTTTTTTGAAGTAAACTGCTTAATAACATTATAGCAGTTGAGTATGCAGGCACTTGGATTCTCTGGGTCTGATTCAGATTTGGGAATAGATTAAAGGCCCCCATACATCTACAATGAATTGGGGCAATTTGCCGATCCCCAGATGTCAAGGTCAGCGCATTGATGAGATCCATCATGTTGGATTTCACTGATTTGCTTATTACGATCAAAATATGATCATGATCAGCAAATTTGGCTTTTTTAACACATAGAAATTCACAGATTTCCAGACGGATCGGCAACCATCAATGGCCGATCGGGGGATTGGCGGATTGCCTTGAAGATGTATGGGGCCCTTAAGAAAGAACAAGTAACTGTGCATCTTGGAAAAAACATTTTGATGGAGCAGATTAAAAATGTGCAGAGACATTAGATTTGGGAGGGGTATGTCCAAACTGAAATCTAAATTCCAGTGTAAAAATAAAGCCATCCAATATTTTTGTGCTGCATGCAAAACCAGCCAGTATTTACCCCACATGCAAAAAATAATGTATGTATTTGCACCCCTTGAATTGCAACTTGGTTTGTTCAGGTACACAGTAATGCTGGGTACACACTTGGCAGATCTATCTGCTGAGCCACTGTCAGAGCGGCCGATCAGGTAAGCTATACACATTTACCGATCAGCCACTTGATGTGTCTGCGCTGACATCACAACTGGGTGGGTAGTTGACATGTCAATTACCGGTGGTCCCTGGAGCAAGTGTACGGGCGGGCAGTGAGTACGCAAGATGCGCTGATATATTTGCAGATATATTGTGCATCGGCTGTGCTGCAGGGGCGAAGTGATGTCTGTCAACGACGTTGTTCACAGCTGTATCACCTGTACACACCTGCCGATCCGCAAACCATATATCGTCTGTTCAATGTGTGCCCAGCTTAACTTGATCTACAGTGCATCCAGAAAGTATTCACAACGCTTCACTTTTTCCACATTTTGTTATGTTACAGTCTTATCCCAAAATGGAATAAATTAATTTTTGTCCTCAAAATTCTACACACAATACCACATAATGTTTGTGTTAAAAGTTATTTTGAGATATTTGCAAATTTAATTAAAAAAAAAACACTAAGAAATCACATGTACATAAATATTTAAGTCCTTTGCCATGAAGCTCAAAATTGAGCTCAGGTGCATCCTGTTTCCACTGATCATCCTTGAGATGTTCCTACAGCTTAATTGGAGTTCACCTGTGGTAAGTTCAGTTGATTGGATATGATTTTGAAAAGCATACGCCTGTCTATATAAGGTCCCACACTTGACAGTGCATGTCAGAGCACAAACCTGCCATGAAGTCCAAGGAATTGTCTGTAGACCTCCGAGACAGCATTGTCTCGGGGCAAAAATCTGGGGTAAGGTACAGAAAAATATCTGCTGCTTTGAATGTCCCAATGAGCACAGTGGCCTCCATCATCCGTAAATGGAAGAAGTTCGGAACCACCAGGACTCTTCCTAGAGTTGGCCGGCCGTCTAAACTGAGCGATCGGGGGAGAAGGGCCTTAGTCAGGGAGGTGACCAAGAACCCGATTGTCACTCTGTCAGAGCTACAGCATTCCTCTGTGGAAAGAGGAGAACTTTCCAGAAGGACAACTGTCTCTGCAGCAATCCACCAATCAGGCCTGTATGGTAGAGTGGCCAGACAGAAGCCGCTCCTTAGTAAAAAGCAAATGGCAGCCCGCCTGGAGTTTGCCAAAATGCACCTGAAGGACTCTCAGACCATGAGAAACAAAAAAAAATAACTCTTTGGTGTGAATGCCAGGCGTTATGTTTGGAGGAAACCAGGCACCGCTCATCACCAGGTCAATACCATTCTTACAGTGAAGCATGGTGGTGGCAGCATCATGCTGTGGGAATGTTTTTCAGCAGCAGGAACTGGGAGACTAGTTAGGAATAGGATAGAGGGAAAGATGAATGCAGCAATGTACAGAGACATCCTGGATGAAAACCTGCTCCAGAGGGCTCTTGACCTCAGACTGGGGCGGCAGTTCATTTTTCAGCAGGACAACGACCCTAAGCACCCAGCCAAGATATCAAGGAGTGGCTTCAGGACAACTCTGTGAATGTCCTTGAGTGGCCCAGTCAGAGCCCAGACTTGAATCCAATTGAACATCTCTGGAGAGATCTGAAAATGGCTGTGCACTTACTTTTCCCATACAACCTGATGGAGCTTGAGAAGTGCTGCAAAGAGGAATGAGCGAAACTGCCCAAAGATAGGTGTGCCAAGCTTGTGGCATCATATTCAAAAAGACTTGAGGCTGTAATTGCTGCCAAAGGAGCATCAACAAAGTATTGAGCAAAGGCTGTGAATACTTTATGTACATGTGATTTCTTATTTTTTTTTTTATTAAATTTGCAAAAATCGCCAAAACACTTTTTACACGTTGTCATTATGGGGTATTGTATGTAGAATTTTGAGGGCAAAAATGAATTTATTCCATCTTGGAATAAGGCTGTAACATAACAAAATGTGGAAAAAGTGAACGTTGTGAATACTTTCCGGATGCACTGTATCTTACTATCTTCAGGTTTAACTATTTGAATGCAAAACTGCACCAAATGCTAAAAAAAAATTTTTCTTTGTTGGGCATGGTCAGGGCCATCTTAACAGCATTTTAGACACTGGGCAAAGCAATGGACTGGGGCCCAGGGCCGGCTCCAGGGAGCTGAGCACCCTGTGGCGGGCCAGTACATAGCACCCTGTAATATGCCGTGCGCGACCAAAATTGGGACCGTGGCATCATTTCCATAGGCCACGCCCCCTGTGTGACATTATTTGGAGGTGTGACCGCATGACAGGGCCTCCAAATAACGTCAGGCTGGGGGTAAAACCCGGCCCTCTGTCACTGGCTGGGCTTCCCCCAGCCCTCTGCTGTCAGTGAATGGATGCTGCGCGCATGCGCGCGGCATCCATTCACACTCCGGGGGTCCAGCACTGCCACACAGCTAAGGCAGTGGGGGTCCCCAACCTCCCGATTTTACCACCCGCGGGCCACTTCGGTACAGCGGGAGAGTACCCCTAGTGCCGGCCCTGCTGGGGCCCATTCGTGGGAAAAAATATGTAAACGGTCAATAAAATTAAACCTTTAGATGTATAGGTGCTTTCAACAAAATGTTTAAACATAAAAAACATGATATAAAGTGAGGATTATGGACTCCACCTCCCTCTCCCACTGCAGCTAAAGTATTTGTGTCCCACTGAGAAAGGAGGGCTGTGACCCCCGACCCCATCCCCCTTTCCTTGATCAGAGGGGCTGGGGAGCTTATTTCTCTGCCTGCCTCCCTATGTATGGAGCATACTCCTTGTAGATACCCCCCCGGGCCCATCCCACCCCTGCACATGGGCACTGGGCAGCTGCTCAGTGTACCTAAACATTAAGATGCCCTGGGCTGCTGGGCATGGTGCAAAGTCTATTTGTGGGGATATTTTGCCCATCTTGTCTAAATTTTAATTATTTAGACACCAAATTGCCCCAATTGAAATATTAAGTTGTACCATCCTATTGTATTTAACTAGGAAATATCAAATCAACGCTATTTAAGTGAATAATAACTCTATGAGCCTGTGAATGAGGGAAAGTGATACTTTCAGCCAGCAATTGGTGGTGCTTAACATACATACGATGGTTCCATACTGACAGCACAAATTTCTCTTGCTTGAATGTATTCTTTATAAACTCTGCACTGAAATGACAGTACTATAGAATATTATATCATTGGTACCCATAATATAGGATATCAATGTGCATGAGGATAAATGCACACTAGAGGTCAGCCATGACTTTCCCCGAATGTACATGATGTATTAATGTGATCTAATTAAACTATAGGGAAATCTAATATCTTTCGCCGAGTTAATTCAGTGCTAGGTATAATCAATCTGGCAGCAGTTTTACCAGAACCATATTAGTATTTAGATATATTTTGTTGATTAATACAATTTTACCTTCTCCCTCAACATATGTACCCAAGAGTTAATAAATACAGAATTTATTCGGGGAATCACATATTAAAAGTTATTTTTTAATATATCTATATTGAATTATACATGTGTGCCTTTTTGCATGCATATAGGTTTCATCACTTAAAATCTGGGAGCACCACCAACAAAGTGCTATTTTAATTTTAGAAAGTAATATCTGAATATTGTTACCTAATCTAGTGCAGAGTCATACCCCCCTCCTTTTTTTAAACAATTATAAGTTATCCAAAAATAAACAACTGATATTGCATTTTTTAACAACTGGGAATGGGCGGTGTATCCTACACCACAGGCTTAATATTTTTATGTTATGAAAAAACCTATGTGATGGTATATGTATAACTGTTTTGTGACACATACTGGGGTTTTTAAAGCGGAAGAGGTGGTAACTGTAGGTTTGTAGTAATGTTTGAACACTAGGTAATTCACCTGCTGTTTTCAAGGCTTCATCAGACACCACTACAGACTAAGGGGCCTATTCATCATGTTAATTATCGGGGTCCGAATGGACCCCGATAATTAACATCCTAACTCGCCGCGGCTGCCGGAGCAATTTATCATTGGTGCGGTTACAGCTGATGTGAAATCAGCATCCCCCACGAGCGGCTTCGCTGCTCCTTTGTCGGAGCAGTGACGCGAGTGTGCATGTGCGACCTACAGGTCACGCACGCGCACAAGAGTCCCGAAGTCCGGCGAATGGAGCCGGATAGGGGCGGAGGAACCCTCTTCGCAACCCGGACCTTCTTCCCATAGGGAAGGAGCGGGTTGCGATGCCGGAGCAGGAGCATTCGCCATCTGAATCATCCTGCTCCATGTAAAATAACCC
Source organism: Taudactylus pleione (assembly GCA_031769625.1). Lineage (NCBI taxonomy): Eukaryota > Metazoa > Chordata > Amphibia > Anura > Myobatrachidae > Taudactylus > Taudactylus pleione. The sequence goes on along the minus strand of JAUIMM010000064.1, from coordinate 12,062,491 downwards.
CTTCACAGCCTAACAAATTAACACTAAAACGATGACATTCATCTACAACCCCTGCAAATGGCAATCTACAGAATGCCACGCTGTGGAGTTAATGTTCCTTAGGACGCCATGCTATGCTTTCCCCGACATGCTCGCATCAAATAATAATGGACTTTCTTACAAATTCAACAGGTGGTGGAGCAGGTGAGGCTGCAGGTTCAGACATTTCCAGCAATTGGCATCTGTTGCTTTCTTACAAAATGCATATATGTCTACAACATGTCTGTTGGCATGTCCTTACACTGTGCCTAGATTCTTGAAGCCCACAAAAAGCTTAGACTCGCACAGTTTTCAATGCCAGAGAGGGCCTCTGTTGCCCTTCAGTTGTTTCATACACTGGATGCCCCTGACAAACCTGAGTGCTATAGAAACCCTGCAGAGCATTGGGGATGACAAAGCATTGACCAATTACCTGAACACTGTCAGCTTATCATGCATAGCAAAAATCATAAGACAACTCCTGGTAGTAAGAATACCAATCATCAAGGACAAATTGAGACAAACAATGGCAGAGGTTGTCATTCTTTAGCATCACAAAGTTCCTTAGACATCTCAGGGACAATATAGCTATTTCCTTGACATTAAAATTGTGGCCACTCTCAGAAATATCCAAATGAGGCAGGAATGCATGAGAAAGGGCAGCAGCAACATAGAGTTTTTGATCCCATTTACACACCTTTTACAGATTGTAATTTTGCAGTTTAAGCATAAAGTGCTAAATCCTGCTGAAGCTGTGTGTAGAGGCTTGTGGAGGATTGCGATCAGAAGTTGATTATCAGTCTCCACATTGACTGGCCAATCATAGATGAACCCTTATTGCAAGCATACATCAATGCTAATAACTCTTTTTCAACCTGCACATACTATACTTGTTTTCAGTCTCTGTGAGAGCTTGGGAAGCAAAAGCAACAGGCTTGTTGCACAGCATGCAGACTGCACCTAAACCATGCTGAGAAGTATCAGCTGATATGAGACTACAGGGTATACATCAAAGAAGTAAAGGAAAGGACTAGGGGTTAGGATGGATTTTAGTTGAGACACGGCAGCCTCATAACATGCATCCCAACACCAATCAATGTCCAGGTGCAAAAGCTGATGAATTTGTCATACCCAGGAAGCATTGGTGGTTGAGCTTGTCTGAGGGGGTGGACATCTGCTGTATAGCAAACATATTGGTAGGATCAGGTTTCCGCCCTCTGTAAGGTGACTAGATGATCAATGTTGATCGAGTGATTCTCTGAAGCACTTTTAAGAGATATTGCTCACGCTCGTTCATGTTAGAACCCAAAACCAATATGATCATCCACAATGATCTCACAAGGATAATCCTCAAAGAGATGTTCCATGCATGGTTGAAAGACCTCAATACCAGTGCATATGCTGTGTGGTATCCTTAGGAAAGCATGTGTGCCACTGGACTCCTGAATGTAGTGAGGATGGATGATTCCTTGTCCAGAGTAATTTACCAGAATCCACACTTAGCATCCAAAGTAATAAAAACCTTGGTATTGGGCATGTCAGCAATCAGCTCTACAATTTTCTGGTGGGGGTTTGTGTCATGAGCACCTTGCTCGAGAGTACTTGATCAATGCACATGTGCACAGACCCATTCTTTACAGCACCCACCAGGGCAAATATAATTGTAAAGTGCAACAGAATATACTGCCAATATTTAAATAAATGTTATTATTATTATTATTATTATTATTATTATTATTATTATTAATAATAATAATAATAATAATAATAATACCCACGAGTTGTTTCTCCACATGGGCAATCACTATGAGTGCAGCTATGCAGTTCAGTTTAACCATACAACAAGGAGTGCCCATCCTCCCAAAATGGTGTGGGATAACATGTGGAATATCATTATACTGATTGCCGCATAGTCCAGGACTGTGTATATAGAAAGTCTAATGCCACAAAGTCACCATAGTCCACATGACCAAACTCTGATGTCCACAGAGAAAATTGGAAACGGAAATCCCCAGCTGAGTTTATGTCACTGTAGTATCAGCCCCGCGTGCCCATCCAGCTTGATTCTGGGTTATATATACAACACCGGAAGTGATGGTTTTAGCATACAGTGATGACAGCCTCACTTTGGTGTTCAAAACGAGGAATCGGAAGTGGCATTTATTCAGTGGAACACAAATACACGAACAAGGAAACCATGTATAAAGGTACATATAACATTAACAAATATTTTACATAAAAAAATAACAATAATATAGTAAGTACTATTGCTAATATCCTAAAAGGATAAACATAACAATAAGATAGTAAGTATTATTATTTACCCATGCTAATATGCTAAAAGGAGAACCCACATTAACTTAAATGGATAGAGGGAAAAATGTCATCTGATATTACACACATTGTATCTTACCAAATATCACACTACTGTACATCAATATAAACCTCTAGGGGACAAGGTTCTCAGCAAATATATACTTTTCATTTCAGGTTTAGCTAGATTATCATCTTCTCCAAGTAGGTTTAGCTAATAGTATCCCACAAAATTATATAAGATGTTTAATATTAATCACACTGGTGTGACTGTTTAAAATAGAGGGAAACATGATGCAATTCTAAACATGTTTAATATTGCAAGCATGTTCTGAAACTATTCTTTTACCATAAAAGATGTTTTCCTAACATATTGGCTGCCACAAGAGCTTTACAGTCCATTAGTTTTGTGAATTTTCTGATTTTAATCTGATCATTTTTAACATAGATGGTTAAATCTAAAAAGTCTACTGCAATATCACTAATCTGAAAAGTTATTGTAATATTTATTGTGTTGTTGTTCAGATAGGAACAAAAATTATCCAAATATTCACTGTCACCACCCCAGATAATAAAAAGATTATCTATATAATATGACCATGACACTAGGCTGTCCCCAATTTGGTGACCACTCCAATCAGAACGTGCCTTCCAGTAAGCCATAAATAATTGGCATAACTTGGGGCCAGCCTGGTGCCCATGGTAGTGGCAGTTAACTATAAATCAAAAAGTCTCCAAACAAAAAAAATGATTGTGCAATATGAGGGAAATGCTCTCCAGAAGAAAATATTTATGCTCCTCTGAATATTTTTTTATCCAAAAAGAATTTGACAGCATTTAAACTAGACTGATGGTTTATCACCATATTCAGTGATGTGAAATCTGCAGTCACAAGGAACAAACCTTGGCCCTCATTCAGAGCCGTACGCTCTAAGCATAGCGCACGCTCTGAATGAGGGCCGGGCTCCATGAAAATGGAGCGTCCTCCTGGACGCTCGTATAGCTGTGGGTCACCACCCACAGGCTATACGAGCGTGCATTGTGATGGCCGCGATGGTCGTGACCATCGTGACCATCGAAATTGCGAGCCGGAGCCTGCGGTTGAGGTTTTCAACCGCAAGCTCCGGAGTGATTTTGGCTCTATCAGAGCCAAAATCATTCCCACTGACATCACTAGTGATGTCAGTGGGCCGGCTTTTGACGGGAGGCGTTCCCGTGGGAATGCCCCCGTCAGGGAGGCACGCCCACCAAAGGGGGCGTGCTGTCAATCAACATTGACAGCACGCCCCCTTTGATCGGACACAACGAGCGAAGGACTTTCCTTCGCTCGTCGCGTCTGGCGCATGCGCACGATGGAGCTCCCTCCATCGTGCGCATGCTCAGTCCATAACATTGACCCACTTGCGAGCGGACAGCCGCTCGCGAGTGGGTCTGAATCAGGCCCCTTGTTTCCAAGTGTTAATTTGTTAAGAATGGAGATGGTATTCTTTAGATAAGTTGGATATTTTTTAATCTAATGGCACAAGTTTAACAAGATGGAATTGGTTCTCGCCACAATAGTACGACCAGGAGGTTTCTCTGTGTTCTTATGTATCTTTGGTAGGATGAGTATAAAATACTGGTATGAAAGGTTTATCAATCATTATATACAGGTGTTCACACTCAGTCAAAACTTTTTTTTAAAGTATATAGAGCCAAAACTGTGTCCAATGTTTTCATAATTGTATCCATGGGATTCCTCCTTAATTTTTTTTTATAATTACTGTTGTCTTAAATTGTCTGATTATCTTCCCATTACAATCTTCAACATTCATAATTATCACACCACCTCCTATAGCACTTTCGGACCACTCATTTGTTGTATTGTTCATGCATGAAGATTTGTATTTGGTTGCAGTCTCTAATGTCAGTCCCATTTCATATAATAGGTGTGTGCACATTGCAGTGTTGTCAATCCCACAAATTATCCAGTTGATAATAAGCTCATTAGTGAGCACACCAAAATCACATTATAGTACAGCAGTTTGTGCCATGCACATTATGGCTGTATGTTTTCACTGGTGTCTTGCGCTGAAGTATTAAACATGTGTCTGTTCATAATGACATTTTTCACTGACAGGCATATCCCATCAAACTTTTTAATTAGGACTTCAGGATTCTCATTGTCTTCCTGTTCTGTATAAACAAAAGTGCCTGCCTTGTCCACAGCCTCAGCACCGGCTAGATTCAGTAATGTGTAAGGCTGTAACTTTGTAGACTTGTAGTCAGACCACTAAACGTGCCACTCTCTGCAGAACTTGAACAAAGGCATCTTCAACATTTTCATCATAGACCAGCAGATCAATTCTGCTGAGATCCTGAGACATCACTTCCACTCTTCTAGCACCATATAGATTTGTCTGAATCAGTGTAGAAATAACAGAACAGTGGATTTGCTGCAGAACATGTCTTTACTCTTCAGCTGCATAACCAACATGGCCATCAGAAGGGGTTCCCGTGGCAGAGACTAGTTGGCATGAGGTCACTCCTCCAACCATGTTATACACATCATATGTATATTGATTTTTTTTCTTTACCATATTATAGCTTGTAAATACGCATCTCTTTGACTAGGAGATGGAGAGAATTTATAATTCTGGAACTTATTAGTCAAGTTAGGTTGAGCTTGCCTTGTACATACTTGGAGGAGCAATCCATGTCGTAATTCCTGGCAAACTAAATTATATCAACAGTCAAGACTGCTTTAGCCACTTGCCAAAATAATGCAGGGTTATTTGCCTGCTCCGAGTTATTAAAAATATATTCTTACCATTTAAGGGTATATTTACAAAAGTGAGGATTTTTAGAAGTAGAGATGTTGCCCATAGCAACCAATCAGATTCCAGCTATTTTCTTCTAGAAGGTGCTAGATAAATAAGTAGAATCTGATTGGTTGCTATGGGCAACATCTCCACTTCTAAAAACCTGTACTTTAGTAAATATACCCCATAGCTTCTACCATATTTCTGAACTGTAGCGAGTCAGAAATAGAGAAATCTATATCTTCTATAGGAACCCTATTCATACTAAATAATTGTAAATAAAAACGTAATCAAAGTAAAAATGTAATTGATGTGAGAGGGGGCGTGGTCATGAGCAGCCAATAAGCAGGTATATTCTCTATCCGGAGGGCAGAGCAGTAACTAGACTTTTTGGTGCCCTGTGCCAGAGTGAGAATGATAATAAACAGGAAAATTGACAGGCCCAAACAGCGCCCCCTGCCCTGCGGTGCCCTATGCCATGGCACTGGTCACACTACCCTAGTTACGGCCCTGCCAGAGGGTACCAAACATCAACCAGCTGCAGCTGTTCAGAAATATGTGGACTATTTAACTTAAGGTTGTTTTAATCTACATTTTGGGAAGAACTGCCTATCCATCTGTAAAGATGCGGTTAAGTTAAAACCACCCCCGATGATTAGAGGCATCTCCACATAGGGATAGAGTAAAGTTTAACCAAAAAGTGTTGGAAAAAGACCTTAGTATACATTTTCGGAACATATATAAGTTACAAAAACAATAGCGAGTATCTGCAGTAGGCAATTCCACAATACCAAATCTCAATTTGGGGTCTGAATAATGTGAATGGAGTACAGGAGAGTGATTCTTTCTCACCAATACAAGTACTCCACAGGCTTGGGAAGTGTAGACACTTTAAACACAATAGTATTCACCTTCACCATTTCTGCCAGTACCAGATGTGTCTCCTGCAGCAGAACTACTGTACATCCTCCCACATCTTCCAAGGATATAGCAAAAAAAAAAATCCATTTGATAGGGAAGTTTATTCCCCCAACATTCCAAGAACATACCTTTAAAGTAGCCATCTGTGTATGCCAAAAAGTGGGATAGGAAACCAAAGCCATCCAATATATAAGAGTCACATGGGGGAGGACACATCGCGACCGCAAAGCGAGAAACCTTAAAATTCTATGCAAACTGGTAGTGAGAGCAGGAAACCACAAACATCAGTTGTATTTATTTTAAACGGAGAGTCCAGCAAACAAGTAAACAATAGATCTAAAAACTAAAATGAAACAATAAAAACAAAACCAACAAGAAAATAAAGTGTAACAAACATGAAGAAAATGGATTAATAGAACAGTAAGCAATAGATACTCTACTAGAGACAGCACAAAGTTAACTAGAATAGACCCCCAAGAGGACCACAGCTAAATTGAACAGAAATAGAAATCTATCAACTGGAGATAGAGAAAAGAGTATTAAGAAGTATAAATTCCCACACAGGATCGTAACCATGTATGAAAAATTAACAGGTAGTGGCTAACACTAAGTACAGTACATACAAAAAAATACACTGCTGTGTGCTGGGCTGCAGTAGGAGCAGCAGTCTCCTCTCCTCTGTCTGCGAGGAGTAGTGATCACACTGATCACCCACCCCTCCTGGATTTGCGCAGGGACAGCACCCACCTCCCCAGGCACTCAGAGCCGCCTTGTGGTGCTGCAAATAGGTTTTTATATTTTTTTTCTAAGGTGGCATGGCTTAGAAAATTAGGCCACGCTGCTATTAGGCCACGCCCCCATCTGCAGCGGCTCTTGGTATCCCTGCTCTATTCTCCTTTCCTGCAAAACAAAGCAGTCACAGGCAGGCATCAGGTATGTTGAGAAGTGTATTGAACCCAAACCATTGACATCAGGCAAATGAGAGCTGTGCAGACGAGAAGCCGGTTGCCTTTCCAGCGCTTTCCTCACATAAATAGGCCGTCACATTCTCTGGTGTTGGAATGTCTTTAAGGGACCTATTCATAAACAACCGCTAGCCTGTGGGGTACAGTAGTACAAATTTAGGTGTCCCTTAACAAAACGAGCAGAGGTGGTGAGTGGAGAAGGTCTGTTAAGCACGAGTAACCTTGGCAGAGTGATCTTGAAAAATATGTAGTTTATGACCTGTCCAGGTGAGGGATCTCCTAGAAGCAGACCACATCAGTTCTTTGTGAAGATACTTGAAAAAGTGAAATATAGTCACCCTCGGTCTCTAGCATCTGTTTTAAACCAGACGGGGCCCACACCATGCACTCGTTCCACCAAAAATCACTACATTCACCACGGAGACCCAGAATGGCAGGCAAGGTTGTATGGACGACTCAAAGCTGATTTATTCTAGATCTATTTTGTAACTCAGCCAATTATGGAGATAAGAAATCGATTACTACAAATCTGAAAACTGTTGTTTGAGATCGGCTACATCCTGAAAGGACACCCTCAGACGTATCTTATTAGCTTGTACTCGTTATTTCTGTAAAATTATCATTAATTTTCTGCAGGATCTGTGTAAAGGTGTTTAAAGATCTCTTTAATGGCTTTAACAACATTTCGGTAACAAGCAGGGGTCTTTGGGCCATGAGCGTCTGACAGATCAAGGCTTTAAGCTTCAGGATAAGCAAGTGGTGTTTCTCCTACCTCTGGAGCTGTTGTAGCAGTCATATTGGTATCTCCTTTCTTTTTGTCCAATCGGGAACACTGTTGCTTCGGAGGTATGGGGTGAATAAAAAGGTATCCATCGGCACAGGGGAGGTGAGCAGGGGATCAGGTAGCCGATTTCCCAGTTTTGGAGATGTTTGGGTGCCTTGTAATTAGGGATGAGTGGGTTCGGATTTCTGATATCCGAACCCCCCCGAGCCCCCCCGATCCGAGTCGTGAACCGAGTTTGGCTAGGGTTTTCCCTCCTGACTCGGAACTGAAATCGAGGCAAAATGTCATCATCCCACCTTCCGGATCCTGCGGGTTTTGGATTCTATAAAAGGTCCCCGCGTTGGCGCCATTTCTCACTCCGGCTGTGGACATGAAGAGGGAGGGTGGGAGTTAGGGCTGGCTGGGCTGTGTTGTGTTGTGCTGTGCTGCTGTTGTCCATAGAGGTTGTGTCCACTCCTCCAAAGTCCATAGGGGCTGGCTAGGCTGTGTTGTGCTGCTGTTGTCCATAGGGGCTGGCTGGACTGTGTTCTGCTGCTGTTGTCCATAGGGGCTGGCTGGGCTGTGTTGTGCAGTCAGTTGTCTATAGGGGCTGTGTCCACTCCAAAAGTCTATAGGGGCTGGCTGGGCTGTGTTGTGTAGTGTCCCATAAAGGCTGTAGTCCTAAAGGGGTGCTGTAGTGTTGTCCAGGGGGTGATCTGTCCATCAGGATGCTCTCCCCAAGTGTAAAAAAAACATTTATTTCTGTGTTGTGAATTGTGTGCACTGTAGCTGCATGTGAATCAACAAAGGAGCACCGCCAAGCGTGTGCCTGTGTCATAAGTCTGTTAAAGGGTGGTGTAACCTCCAAAGTGCGCTCCACAAAAAATAAACAATTCTTTGTTTTCTGTGTTTGTGTGCGAAATGTATGCGCAGTAGCCGCACGTGCATCAACAAAGGAGCAGCGCCAAGCATGCGCCCGTGTCATAAGTCTGTTAAAGGGTTGTATAACCCCCAAAGTGCACTCCAAAAAAATTTTAAAATTCTTCTTTTCTGTGTTGTGAATTGTGTGCGATGTAGCCGCATGTGCATCAACAAAGGAGCAGCGCCAAGCATGCGCCTGTGTCATAAGTCTGTTAAAGGGTGGTGTAACCTCCAAAGTGCACTCCAAAAAAAAATTCTTCTTTTCTGTGTCGTGAATTGTGTGCGCTGTAGCCGCACGTGCATCAACAAAGGAGCAGTGCCAAGGGTGCGCCTGTGTCATAAGTCTGTTAAAGGGTGGTGTAACCCCCAAAGTGCACTCCAAAAAAATTTAAATTTCTTCTTTTCTGTGTTTGTGTGCGCCTTAGCCGCACGTATATATCGATATAACATAAATGGAGGGCAAAACTTTGTCCGCTAAAAATAAAATAGGGAAAGATCAAGAACCACTTCCTCCTAGTGCTGAAGCTGCCTCCACTAGTCATGGCATAAACGATAACATGCCATCAACGTCGTCTGCCAAGGTCGATGCCCAATGTCATAGATGGCATGTAAAATCCCAAATCACAAAGTTCAGGAAAATGACCTTAAAAAAACATTTAAATCATCTGAGGAGAACCTTAAACTTGCCAATGTGTCATTTACGACACGGAGTGGCAAGGAACGGCTAAGGTCTTTCCCTATGTTCATGACTAGTCGTTCAGCTTCACATGACGGTGGAAGCCCTCCTCCCGCTACAAAAATCAAACGAGTCAAGCTGGCATAAGCACAGCGAAGAACTGTGCATTCTAAGAAGATATCACAAATTCCCAAGGAGAATCCAAGTGTGGTGGCGGTTGCGATGCCTGACCTTCCCAACACTGGACGGGAATAGGTGGCTCTTTCCACCATTTGCACACCCTCTGCAAGTGCTGAAAGGAGCACCCACAGTCCACTTGCTGATATGCAAATTGAAGATGTCACTGTTGAAGTACAACAGGATGAGGATACTGGTGTAGCTGGTGCTGAGGAGGAAGTTGGCGAGGAGGATTCTGATGGTGATGTGGTTTGTTTAAATCAGGCTCCAGGGGAGACAGTTGTTGTCCGTGGGATGAAAAAGCCCATCACGGTCATGCCTGGGCAGAAGACCAAACAATCCACCTCTTTGGTCTGGCAATATGTCTATCCAAATCCGGACAACAACTGTCTTGCCATATGTACCATATGTAAAGGTGAAATAAGTAGGGGTAGGGACGTTAACCACCTAGGAACAGCCTCCCTTATACGTCACCTGCAGCGCGTTCATAAAAAGTTACTGTCAAGTTCAGAAACTTTGGCTAAGACCATAAGCAGTCCAGGGACACCTAAATCCCTTTTTCCTGTTGTATCCAAGCGCCTGCAAACCACACCGTCAACTCCCTCCTCATCAATTTCCTCCTTAGTCAGGATCGGAGGTAGTCCTGCAGACCATGTCACTGGCATGACTGACTCTCCTATCCGGGATTCCTCCAGAGGATCCTGTATTGTTACGCCTACCGCTGCCACTGCTGCTAATGCTGCTGGGAGTCGTTCATCATCCCAGAGAGGAAGTAGGAACACCACTACTTTTACTAAACAATTGACCCTCCATCAGTCCTTAGCGAGGAGGATGAAGTACGACAGCAGTCATCCTGAAGCAAAAGGGATAGCTGAGGCCTTGACTGCTATGTTGGTGTTAGACGTGCGTCCGGTATCCACCATTAGTGCAGTGGGATTTAGACAATTGATGGAGGTAGTGTGTCCCCGGTTCCAAATCCCGTCTAGATTCCACTTCACTAGGCAGGTGATACCGAGACTGTACAGAAACGTCAGAAAAAGTGTCCTCAGTGTCCTAAAAAATGCAGTTGTACCCAATGTCCACTTAACCATGGACATGTGGACAAGTAGAACAGGGCAGACTAAGGACTATATGACTGTGACAGCTAACTGGGTAGATGTATCACCTTACGCACCAACAACAGCAGCGTAACCAGTAGCAGCATCTCAGAAATGCCAGCTCGTTCCAAGGCAGGCTACACTATGTATCACCGGTTTCAGTAAGAGGCACACCGCCAACAACCTCTTAGAGAAACTGAGGGAAATCAACGCCCGGTGGCTTACCCCACTTAGACTCTCCTGGGGATTTGTGATATCTGACAACGCCACCAATATTGTGCGGGCATTACATCTGGGCAAATTCTAGCACGTCCCATGTTTTGCTCACACAATAAATTTGGTGGTGCACAATTTTCTGAAAAATGACAGGGGCGTGCAGGAGACGCTTTGGGTGGCCCGAAAAATTTCTGGCCACTTTTGCCATTCAGCGACTGCGTGCCAAAGATTGGAGCACCAGCAAACACTCTTGAACCTGCCCCACCATCACCTGAAGCAAGAGGTTGTGACGCGGTGGAACTCAACCCTCTATATGCTTCAGAGGATGGAGGAGCAGCAAAAGGCCATTCAAGCCTATACATCCACCTATGACATAGGCAAAGGAGGGGGTATGCACCTGACTCAAGCACAGTGGAGAATGATTTCTGTGTTGTGCAAGGTTCTCCAGCCCTTCGCACTTGCCACACGTGAAGTCAGTTCAGACACTGCCAGCTTGAGTCAGGTCATTCCCCTCATCAGGCTTTTGCAGAAGCAGCTGGAGAAAGTGAAGGAGGAGCTAAGACAGAGCGATTCCGCTCAGCATGTGGGACTTGTGGATGAAGCCCTTCATTCGCTTTGCCAGGATTCCAGGGTGGTCAATCTGTTGAAATCAGACCACTACATTTTGGCCACCGTGCTCTATCCTAGGTTTAAAGCCTATGTGGTGTCTCTCTTTCCGGCTGACACAAGCCTGCAGAGGTCCAAAGACCTGCTGGTGAAAACACTGGGCCTGATTCAGACCTGCTCGCAAGTGCATTGCACTCGCAAGCGGGTCAATGGTGGCCCAGTGCGCACGTGCGGCTCACGCACTGCGCGTGCCCGAGCCCTGGAGCAAGCGCAAAAAGCACTCGCTCCGTGGCTCCCTACAAAAGGGGCGGCTGTCGATGTTGATCGACAGCTCACCCCATTTTGTAGGCGTGGCAGGGGGGTGGCTTCACAAATGGAGGCATTCCCATGCGAACACCTGCCGTTTGTGGGTGGCCCCACTGACATCACCAATGATGTCAGTGGGAGAGCTTCCGGCTTTATTAGAGCCAGAAGCTCTCTGGGGCTTGCGGCCATGAGACCCTACCACAAGGGTCTCGTCGCAAGCCTGATGGTCGTGATGGTCTTGACCATTGCGACCATCATCCTGGTCACTCGCATAAGCTGTGGGTGGCCGCAACTAAAAAACCAAGCGCCTGCCCTGATTCAGAGCGAGCGCTAAAGCGGAACGTGACACGTCAACAGCTCCTTCTTCATTTTCTCCCGCAACTGGGGCTGCCAGGAAACAACTTAGGTATCCTAAGCAACCCGCTGGCGGTGATGTAGGGCAGGCAGGACCAAATTTGGACATATGGTCCGGACTGAAGGACCTGACAACAATTTCTGACATGTCTACTGTCACTGCATATGACACTGTCACCATTGACAGAATGGTGGAGGATTACATCGGTGACAGCATCCAAGTAGGCATGTCAGACAGTCCGTACCTGTACTGGCAGGAAAAGAGGCAATTTGGAGGCCCCTGTACAAACTGGCTCTATTTTACCTGAGTTGCCCCCCCTCCAGTGTGTACTCCGAAAGAGTGTTTAGTGCAGCCGGGAACCTTGTCAGCGAAAGGCGTAGGAGGTTGCTTCCACAAAATGTGGAGAAGATGATGTTCATAAAAATTAGTTATCAACTCTTCCAGGGAGACCAGCCTCCAGAACGTACAGAGGGATCTGTGGTGGCGGATTCCAGTGAGGACGAATTAATACTCTGTGAGGATGAGGATGTACACAACACTGAAGAGGGTGAGGAATCGGTGGATGAGGAGGATGAGGACGACATCTTGCCTCCGTAGAGCCAGTTTGTGCACGGACAGATTAATTGCCAGCTTATTTTGTGGGGGCCCAAACGAACCAATCATTTCAGCCAGAGTTGTGTGGCAGACCCTGGTGCTGAAATGATTGGTTTGTTAAAGTGTGCATGTCCTGTTATTACAACATAAGGGTGGGTGGGAGGGCCCAAGGACAATTCCATCTTGCACCTCTTTGTTTTCTTTGCATTATGTACTGTTTGGGGCCTAGTTTTTCAAACTGCCATCCTGTCTGCCACTGCAGTGTCACTCCTAGAAGGGCCACGTGTTTGTGCCGCCCACTCGTGTTAGCATAGTCATCCAGCTACCTCGGTGCAACCTTTTGGACTAAAAACAATATTGTGAGGTGTGAGGTGTTCAGAATAGACTGGAAATGAGTGGAAATTAAGGTTATTGAGGTTAATAATAGCATAGGAGCAGAAAAACCCACAAATTCTGTGATTTTAGCTGTTTTTATCCAAAACACAAAACCCAGAACCCAAAACATGGAAGGGTGGTTTTGGCAAAACCAATCCAGATCCAAAACACGAAGAAAGATCCAGATCCAAAACCAAAACACAAAAAGTGGCCGGTGCACACCCCTACTTGTAATAGGCTTTTAGCTGAAGCCGCAAAGGAGTTGCTTAGAGCCATGGCTTACAGCATGTCCGCTGTAACTGAAAGTCTATTAAATACATTTTACCAGCTAGACTTAAAATGATCTTGAAGAGAGCAAATAACCTTTGCAAACTTTTAACACCCAACCACACACCTTATAACAACAGAGTAAAGGATAAATGAAACACTGGGGTCTTATATTGCACATGCTGTATGGGCTGGAGAAACAAAGCAAAATGATCAGCTGTTAGGGCAAGACCTGTAGTGAGGTGATAGGACCAGGGGCAGATTTTTCCAAGGGGATGCAGCTCCCCCCCCCCCTGCAGTAAAGTGCACCACAGCCTTCAGTCTCCCAGTCCAAGCACTGGCAGCTGACAGGCAGACCTGTACCTACATTTTTTGGTGCCCTGTGCCAGAAAGAGCATTGGCGCCGACCCCATTTTTCAAAGGGACATAATGCACCCAAAAAAGGGCCATGACTTCATGGGGAAGGGCCAGGGAAGAGATAGGAGGGGCCAGGAGATTCTGGGGATGAAATAAGAGGAAGCTACAAGCAAGAATGATAATGAACAGAAATTTGACAGGCCCAAACAGCATCCCCTGACCTGTGGTGCCCTGTGCAATGGCATCGGCCGCACTACCCTAGCTACAGCCCTGCTGACAGGTTTCTCATTGGAAGCATTCTGCTATCTGCATGCTGGATTGTCAGTACCAGAGGGAGGAGTCTTTTCCCCTGAGACTGCACTGCCATTTGCAGAAAGTGCTTCCAATGGGAAGGCACTTCTGCGTTGAGTACGTCAGCATTATCTGGCCTCATGGGGCTGCAGTCGATGCAGTACCTATAAACTGGCTTTTGTGCACATGCACTTTTCCCCCTACCTTTCAGTGCCTCGTTAGATTGTTTGGGCATGCTCAATAGGCACTGCCAGCTAAAATGATTAACAGCCCCCTCTCTCCATAAGGTAGGAACTGCTACTGGATATGACCTTTATTACTTCTTTGTGAGGTCCTCACCTTTAGCAAACTATATTTTCCTCAAAACTAGACACACTTACTGGTACTCGGATTCCCTCAGGTTTTCAACTTCAAGTATTGCCAAGGTTTAAAGATAAGACACCATACAGGATGTCCAAGTGCTGAGGATTAGGTGACTGGACATAAATCTGATGATGACAGAAAATTAAAGCTCGGATGGTAGAAGGTAGGTGTAAGTAAGGAACATGCCAATACATAACTTTGTGTACAAGTGAAAGTCAGGGCTTGCGGCAGATAAGCTATAATTATATGACAATGTTGGGTCAAGACTGATAGCAGGGTTGGCAGCAAACTATGATGATTGTGAAATGCTGGGTATGGGCAGGTAACAGAAAAACTAGTACCAGGCCAAGGTCAAAGCAGGAGAAGCGAGCAGAACCCAAAAGGTCAGCAACGTGTAACAAGATACAGATGCAGGTTCAACTACCAACAACTATCAATGGCACGGGTGGAGGGGAAATGTGGCGATTTAAACCTGCACTAACCAATGGACTGATAGGTGAAACCTTTTGTCCCTTGTATTGATAAAGCAAAGCAGCTGGCAAGGCAGATGTCTGGGACAGCGCTAGTACACTGCCCAGCATTGCTATGGAGATGGCCCAGCACTGGAGGCAGACTAATATCATAGATCCAGTACATTGCAATGGCTGTAAGTGTGGTTTAAAAGGAACTACCACTATCCAAAAAATGAAATTTACATTAAAAAGGTATTTCACATTTTTTTACTATATGAGTTGCCAAACAGTGAAAGTGGTTTAGGCCTCCAGCATGTTGGTCATAAAAAGGTAAATGAAAGACCAGTGTGTCCAAACATAGACAGAGTATAGCAAAATAACTCACCACGTATAATGGGGCTAATACCAAGTTGGAAGTACAGTACACCAGTTTATCTTAAAATACACAAATTAGTTCTAAGCATGTCCAGACAAAAACACATATGTTTATCTGTATGCAGACCTGCATCTTACATTTGCGCCTCCTTGCAACTGAAGAAGTGGGATGGGGAAGATAATGGTGGTCTAAGGTAGGCCAATTACAGTAATGTTTGAATGATTGCAAACTTGAACTGCAGACTCATATGGAGACAAATATCCCTGCCAGGGTGCCTGTGGATGGTTGAAAATGTCATTGATGATAACAGTTACTGCTGAGAGTGTGTGGGCATGGTGGTGTACTTTGATCAGGATTAGGTTTTTGGATGTGTTTGAGATTCTGCAGGGCCATGAAGGTCTAGAAGGTGTCCACCAAGTAGGCCGTTGAGTCTCTGTTTTGAAATTTTGGTTTAAGCAAGTTCGCTCAGGATGTCTTCCAGTGCCTAAAACTGCACTGATCTGAAGGCACAGGCTTGATATGTACCAGTGGGGGCAGGCAGAGCTCCAACAGAAGAGCAGTGAGTCGGAGGATAAACTGTCACACTGCACCTGCACTGACAGTTACTAATTTCCTCTAAGCACATTTTCATATACCATGGTCTCCAATGTTGGTCTGCAATGTAAAAATTATAGGCTGCAGATGTACTTCAATGTCCATTCTTCAACCCGGGCAACGTCAGGTATCGCAGCTAGTTTATGACATTAAGACATTAAGGCTTTTTACTCATAAAGCTTTTTTTCATTTATTATATATTTTATACAATCTATATCCTCTATGCATCTTATATAAAGTTTAACATTTAGTGGCCAATTATTACATAAAGAGAAAAAAATATGTTTTGCCATTTTATACATGCAAATGGTAATTCAAATTCTAACTTGATTAACAAAGTTTATTCAATGAATGACGCTTACCAAGAGGATCCCCGACGCGCAACATTGTCCTGAAATACTCTAGGCTGCTATGAGCCTACCTATAGTCAGATTGGTTACTTGTTGTTTAAGCTCCACCCACTTAGAAACTGGGAGCAAATGAACATACAGATAACGGGGTTTAATTACGAAGTGTCAGGTTGTAAAACCCGACACTTCTGGTTGTGTTTATTATGCCCAATATTTAAAAGGGCAATGCTTTTGCTAGCTGTACCTTTTAAATGTCAAGCATAACAACATTAGTAAATAAACCCTGACAACTGATAAAAAAACATGCTCTGGGCGTTAAAAATTAAACATTTAAAAAAAAATAGACTACAGTTATCATTGCTTTGTGCAAATTCTCTAATTTTCAAATTATATTTGCTTATTCTTAACTAACACAGCAGAACATATATGAAAATATTTAGTTTTATGTAGGCTATAAAGTATTCAGCAGAGCTTTGCCTGCTCTCTTCAATAATAAATCAATATTCACATGTAATGATGTCACGCGTACCACTTGCTAATAGGCCACACCCCATTTTAATAGGATTATCACATCTCCTTAAAGTTGTCCAGAGAATTCCTGGAGGAAATAAAGGTAATATGAGAAGTAGAAGTCATACAAACTCCTCTACAGCGGAATAGTAATTTAAGCTCTGTAAGCAGACCTAAGGCTAGGTACACTTTGGGGAGACATGTTTGCCAACCCAGGGATCTGCAGACCCAGTGGTAGATTGGTAAGCCAATACACACTTACCAATCTAATGCTAATATCGACTGAGCTGCAGAGCAGATGCGATATGTCTGTGAACGACGATGTTCACAGACATATCATCTGTACACAACCACCGATGCTCTACAGATATATCACTCGTTCAGTGGAACAGGTGATACATCTGTCACTGTGTACTCAGCATTAGGGACTGATCCTGAGACACTACACGCAATCCTGATGTTCACATATTGGAGCAATTTTTGCATGCGTGAGAATGTCTATAAATCCCTACAGCGCATTGGTGAAAGAGAATCTACATACAAACATGAAAAGGCGATATCAGAAAAGTAAAGGGCATTCCTAGGGAGTGACTGGGAGGTGGCTAGAAGTGAACAGAAAACATAGTCTGTCTCATAGGCGTGCTATGGGAGTATTGCAGGCATGACAGTGAAAGTGGCTGCTTTCCAAGGCACACAGCCACAGCCATAGTAATGGAAAAGATGTGTGTGCAGGTATTGATATCACAGAGTTTTGTAGGCACACACCAGCAGATGATTTAAACTGAACAGCCCAGTTACTTACCTAGTGGTGTAGGTTATAGTATAGTAGGTACGGGATGTAGTTAATTTACCGGCGGCCAGGATGCCGGCCGTCGGAATCCCGACATCAGAATCCCAACCCGGTACTAAAGATAGGCGTGAAAATCCTGATGCCTATCTTTAGACCGAAGCCGAAATCTTGACAGCCAGCAACCCAAACGAAGGTAAGCGGGGCCCTGTAAGGTGTTAGCCGCAGGGGCAATGGGGTAGTTTTAGTGACCCCAGGGGGAGATTAGGGTTAGGCATCCCCAGGGGAGGGTTAGGGTTAGGCTACAGGGAGGGGGGTTAGGCTTAGGCTCTCCCCAGAGAGGGTTAGGATTAAGGTACAGGAATGGGGGGTTAGGGTTAGGCACCCCCGGGGGGAGGTTAGGGTTAGGCCCAACTAAGGGAGGGTTAGGGGGGGAGAGGGGTAGGCTACTTACCGGCCATGTCAGCATCTTCATGCTTCGGCCTTCCGGCGTCGGGATTTCATAACGATTCCGTAGGTATACCGTACTCACTGTTACATGCACACTAGTAATAGAGCGGAGCTTGAGTGGGTGAGTGTATGTTGCAAATGGGTAGCGGTGCAGGGATCTAGAACAGCGTTATAGCAGGCAAATAACCGAGTCTCTCATATGAGTTAAGTAGGAGACTACTATCTCCCACCATGTCACTCTATACAGTACAGATGGCTGCAGTAGCACATGAGGTTGGAGGTCGGACTTCCCTGCAGACTCTGGGTTCTAGTGCCCTGCATGTATGCACAGTGAGGAGACAGTGCAGGAGAGCACATCTTTCTACACATAGGAGGCCAGAGTCACATGGTGAAACTGCACCTGCCATAGGGTTGGTGCAAGTGTTGATGGTGCAAGCGATTGTGCCTTGATGGTGGCGTCTAAAGAATCACTAGCGGTATTATAGCATGTAGAGAGGCAGAAAGTAGGTGTCTCAGTCCTTGCACAATTAGATGCATACTTGTACACAGCTGCGACTCCGCCCTTTAATATCACCATAATGGCAACTAGGTAAAACCTTATTACAGCAACATTTAACATTTCATTTATTGATCCTTTTATATTTACATCAAACAAATGGAAATGGAAAATAAAATAATAAAAATATATATATTGCGCCACAAAATAAATACAGTATTGTCTATAGAGTGCTAATAAGTTAGGATACAAATCTATAATTTAGGTTTTAAAAAGAGGGGAATGATCTACAAAATAAACCCCAAAACTCAGAGAACATACAGCACATGTAGGTGGAAATATAGTAAATTACTTTAAGATAAATATCTATGTACAGCCATGGTGACTTGTTTCATGTCTATCTAATTAAAGTAGAATGAGTCTGTGATAATTGATCATTAGCTGCAATGATTATGACAGGACATTATCTCATAAATGTCACCTTAAATACAAGAGTGCAAGACAGCATAGCCTACAGTTCTAAGTATATAAATAGAATTTACTTTTTCAAGTATGAATCACATTTGCAGTCTCAGTTTTATATTACATGTAAATAAATAGAGTCTTATTTCTAAAGTGAAAAACGGATATGACCAATAGAGGCATATGGGAGACACAACTATGCATGAAAGAAGCAGTTAAGGGATAATCAAGTAACTAGAAGAAAGAAAGCATGCACACAAAGATATAACACATAGGGCCATATTCAATTGGAGCGATAAGCCGTTCTCAGCGAAACTTTTTCGGCGACGTCATTTTTGCATTTCTCACTTATCCCCGTATTCAATTGTAGCGTCTTTTTTCGCTGGTGCGAAAACGCAATGCAATGTACTAGGCGAAAAAGTTTTGCCTATGATTACCCGGCGGAAAAAAGGGCAGAATTGCAGTTTTGGGTGCAGAGACCACTCTGCACCCTTTGTACACCCCCTTGACACTGACTGCGTCAAAAAACTCTTATAAAAACACAAAGGACACCCAAAAAAAGCACTTTGAAAATGTGGGCGAAAAAGTTCAAAGTGGAGGTACAAATTAAAAAACTAGCAATATAACTTTGGGGGATCTGCAAGTGTTAGGGAGGTGTTTTGTTGGTTGCAGGTGTTTGCTGAAGGTGCGTTTTTTTTTGCTTTTTAATGCTTGACTTTAGCGATTTTTAAATATGCTTGTATCCATTTTCATGTACCCCAAATTTGATGGGACTACTTATTTTTCCAAAAAAACAATGGTAAATACTATTCTTCACCACAAAAAAAAAAACAAATACCTTTAGCAGGGCTATTCGGGGGCAACCATAGTGACCCCCCATGTCAGAGCATCTTTTGGAATGTCAGGCTGATTTCCCCAAAAATGACAGGAGTTTTCATTGTTTTCATCAAAGGACTTTCGCTTCAAATTGAATATGGTCCATACAGGAAAGAAGAACTAGGGAAAGCAGTAATAGGAGCATAATATACATAAGAAGTAACAAGAATGACTAAAGGAAGCAAATGTATCTACTACACACAGATCAGCCCACATATACATACTGTACCTCTAAAGCCCACATATACATACTGTACCTCTAAAGCCCACATATACAAACTGTACCTCTAAATTACAATGGGACAGTCCCGATTTGAGGGACTGTCTCATTTGATGTCCCACGGTCCCAATCTGAATTCATTGTCCCTTGGCAGTTGGGAGTTGGGAACTATGCAAAGCGCTGTCGACTGGGTGCCGCACGCATGGGTGTGGCTGGGAAATGCCAATGGCAAAGCCAAGAATGGAAGAAGGCTCCAAGCCCCCTCTATGATGCAGACATGCCCACTCAATGTTGTAACCATGTCTCCTGTCCCAGTCCAGGGCACCAGTATGTTGGCAGGTACTGTATGTATTTAAATAACTGGCACAAAAGTCAGTGCAATGGTGAATTGGAAGATTGCAACTGTCAGGTGTTCATTACATTCTTTCACCTATATTGCTTATGTTATATACAGTTACAGTATATTTTACTTAAGGTTAAGAGACCTATTTCTAAATATTTTCAGGTATTAAATATCAATCCATTTCACTGTGATTTGCAATAAAAAAGTACTTTTTGGAACTAAGGGGCCTATTCATCATCGAAGGCCGTATGGCCTCCGATGATGAAGTTTTGAACTCGCTGCACGGGATACTTAAGCATCCAACTCGCAGCGGGGGAAATGTGACACCGAAGCAATTCATCATTGCTCCGCTAAGGGGACAACTGCTCCAAAAAGCAGTTGTCCCCGTGGTTAGTATGACAGCTACTTCTATAGCTGCGTTACTTACCTGCTCCCGGTCGTTCCGGCTACGCATGCGTGACCTTGGGACCTTTTCTAAGTTTGCTGAATACCAAATGGGTCCTATCGGACCCCTCATGATGAATGGTCCGGTAACTTAAATATTAGTTTCCACATGGTTACCGGGTCATTTATCGTTTGATGAATAGGCCCCTAATTTATAATTTGCCCCACAGTAATTACATTGCTTGTGTCCCGGTGAACCTAAAAACCTCTACTTTCACTGCTAATGGCAGCAGCAAAAGTTTACATTGCTAGGTTCTGTACTGGTACTGTTACTTTGCATGCACAATCTTAGAATAATCTTAGAACTAGCATTGGCCTGATTCTGAGTTGGGAGCAGAGCTAAAAGCAAGTAACCAGGAACAAACCATGTTGCAATGAGTGAAAAACATTTTTTTGTTACATGCATGCAGGATAATTGAATACTGGCTGCTTCTGCATATATGCTGGTCAGCTTTATTTTTACCCTGTAATTTAGATTTCAGTTTGGACACACCCCTCCCAAATCTATTCTCTCTGCACATGTTACATCTGCCCCACCTGCAGTGCAGCATGGTTTCACCAAGGTGCAAAGTTACTTGCTTTTTTGCTTTGCCCTCAACTCAGTATCAGTCCCTATGAAAACTTGATGTGGCATGTATCTAAATTAGAGATGAGCGGTTCGGATTCTGGCCCTGATTCAGACCCGGTCGCTCTGACAGAGCGCTGGGTCTGAATCAGGGCCGGGCTTTTTTTTTTTTTAAGAACGGCCTCCTGGCCGCTCGCATAGCTGTGGGTGACCACCCACAGCTACAGCGAGCGGCCATGATGATGGTCCATCGCAACCATCGGGCTTGCGACAAGACCCTTGTGGTAGGGTCTCGTGGCCGCAAGCCCCAGAGAGCTTTTGGCTCTAACAGAGCCGGAAGCTCTGACATCACTTGTGATGTCAGTGGGGCTGCCCCCAAACGTTTGGGCAGCTACCCCACCGGCCCACCCACCAAAGGGGGCGAGCTGTCACTCAACATCGACAGCTCGCCCTTTGTTGCGAGACCCAGAGCGACGGAGTGCCTGTCGCTTTCCGGGTCTCGCACATGCACACAACGGAGCCGGCTCCGTCGTGCGCATGCGCTCTGGGCCACCATCGACCCGGTTGCGAGCGCTCAGTGCTTGCTAACGGGTCTGAATCAGGCCCTCTGCAATCCTAACTGCTCTGAATACCAGGATGTTTCCATCTGACTCGGATAACACTTCAAGGCCGAACATCATCTTCCCGACTACGGATTCTTGCGAGAGTTGGTTTCTATATAAGACACAGCGACCGGGACTTGGCGCCATTTTACTAGTACACTGCGCACTGCTCTGCTCATTAAAGTTGCTGTGTCTAGACTAACAAGTGGCTGTGCTGGTAAAGTAACTTTAGGGGGCAGACTGCAAGCTGATGTATGCTACGCTATACTCTGCTGATTAAAGTGGCTGTGCCCAGACTCACAAATGGCTGTGCTGTTAAAGTGACTGTGTATAGGGGGCACACTGCACGCTGATGTATGCTGCGCTACTCTGCTGATCAAAGTGGCTGTGCCCAGACTCACAAGTGGCTGTGCTGTTAAAGTGACTGTGTATAGGGGGCACACTGCACGCTGATGGCTGCAGTAAAAAAGGTTTAAAAAGTAGAGAAAAAAACTTTTTTTTCTTTTTTTCTAGTTGTACCCCACTGTGTATACAAGCAACGTGACTCCTTGGTCCATAGCCCACCGTGTATACAATTACTGTGACTCTGTTGGCCATACCCCACTGTGTATACAAGCACTGTGACTCCTTGGGCCGTAGTCCACTGTGTATACAAGCACTGTGGGCCTGATTCAGACCCGGTCGCAAGCGCTGAGCGCTCGCAACCGGGTCGATGGTGGCCCAGAGCGCATGCTCACGACGGAGCCAACTCCGTTGTGCGCATGCGCGAGACCCGGATAGCGACGGGCACTCCGTCGCTCCGGGTCTCACAACAAAGGGGGCGAGCTGTCGATGTTGAGTGACAGCTTTCCCCCTTTGGTGGGCGGGCTGGGGGGGTGGCTGCCCAAACGGATGTGTTCCCATGAGAACGCCTGTCGTTTGGGTGCGGCCCCACTGACATCACAAGTGGAGAGCTTCTGTTAGAGCCGAAAGCTCTCTGGGGCTTGCTGCCATGACACCCTACCACAAGTGTCTCGTCGCAAGCCCGATGGTCGCGATGGTCTTGACCATCGCGACCATCATCATGGCCGCTCACTGTAGCTGTGGGTGGTCACCCACAGCTATGCGAGCGGCCAGGAGGCCGTTCTAAAAAAAACAAAAAGCCCGGCCCTGATTCAGAGCAAGCGCTCTGTCATTGCGACTGGGTCTGATTCGGGGCCAGTGTCTCCTTGGGCCGTAGCCCACTGTGTAAACAAGTACTATGACTCTGCTGGCCGTACCCCACTGTGTATACAACTTAAGTACTGTGACTCTGCTGTCCACACCCCACTGGTTGGGTGGGAGGGTCCAAGGTCCATTCCATCTTGCACTACCTTCCATTTCTGCCACTGCTGTGTGACAATGTTTCATAGATGTGCTTTAAACTGTGGTGTCTGTGTCGCTTAGTTAACAACCAGCTCACTGCAGCCTTTTGGCCAATAATGGTGATAATAATATAGTGAGTTGTGAGGTGGTCTAAATTGATTGTAAATGACTGGAAATTAATGTTATTGAGGTTAATAATACTCCAGGAACAAAAAAAAGACCAAGTTATGTGATTTTAGCTTTTTTTTGTCAATTTTTGTAAAAAATCCATATCCAAAACCAGTCAGGGCAGTTTGGCAAATCCAAATCCAAAGCCAATGAATCAGAGCCAAATCCAAATCCAGCAAAACTGGTCCAGCGCACATCTCTAATCTAAATAGATCACTCTTTGTAATCTGGAACCTCTTTGCTTTGGAAATAGCATGCTAATGTCACCTGAAGCGTCAAGCTCCGAATAGTTAGTCACAAGCAAGTGGAGGAGGTATTCATACCTGAGACCGGTCATAACTAGCAGTAGTCAAGGTTAGTAGTAGCTAACACTACTTATGTGGTTTAGGGCAGAAAGGGGTAATACCTGGCACTGTGTGTAGCGTAGAGAGGGAGTAACATCTGGTACTCTGGGGCAGAGAGGGGGTAACACCTGTCACTCTGGGTGGAGCAGAGAGGGGGTAACACCTGGCACTGTGTAGTGTGGGCCAGAGAGGGTGTAACACCTGGCACTGTGTGGTGTTTGGGTAGCGGGCACAACACCTGGCACTGTGTAGTGTGTGCGGACATGGGGTAACACCTGGCACTGTGTGGTATTGAGTAGAGAGGGGGTAACACCTGGCACTGTGTGGTGTGGGACAGAGAGGGAGTAACACCTGACACTTTGGTGTGGTGCAGAGAGGGAGTAACACCTGGCACTGTGTGGTTTGGGGCAGAGAGGGAGTGACACCTGGCACTGTGTGGTGTGGGGCAGAAATGGGGTAACACCTGCCATTGTGTGGTGTAGAGCAGAGAGGGGTAACACTTGGCACTGTGAGTGGGGCACTCTGGGGTAAAACCTGGAACTCTGGGTGGGGCAAAGAGGAGTGACATCTAGCTGCGCACTCAGGCGATGGTTTAATGGTTGCACTGGGTTTGCAGAGGTGTTTTAGGATAGTGCTGTAGTTACAGGTAAATACATACAGTAGGAACATTTTCTATGTAGGGTTTTACAGATTTTTTAGTATTTGGTAGCTCAGCAATTAGCCAAGACTGGAAGTGAGAGAAGTAATGAATAGAGAAGGGAGGAGGAAGTGCCATTCAGTGGCGGATCCTTAAACTGCCAACCCTCCCTTCAAGAAAATTGTAGATCCTCCACTGAGTGGCAGTTTGAGGGTTGTCACTAGATCCCCTTTGCCAGAAAGGGTCTTTTTGATGTCAGGTGCTGGACGGTTGCCAGCGGGAAACCAAAAAGGAAGAGATCCTGCACTGAACTATTCGAAAAATGACTAATCTTTTCGGAACCAACATAAATGTATATGTGACACATCTAGGGGTAAATTTACTAACCTGCCTGTCCATTTTTAAACACAGGTAGGAATGATCAGAATCGGGAGGGGGGGTTTTTCAAAGAAATTTGGGAATTTACCAAGCTCCCGTGTTTCTCAGGATTGCGTTTCCCGATAGTGTATGTGATCATTCCTACCCGTGTTTCCTGCCCGTGATTCCCTCCCAAACAAGCAGCCTGTGTGCAGGCTGTTTGTGTGTTTGCAAGTGATTAAATGGTTAAATATTTTTTTAAAAAGTGATGTAAGGTTTCCCCCAAAGTATCCTTGGGCTCCTGAGCCTTCCTAGTTCTAAAAATATGGGGGGGAAATGTGTAGGGTTCCCCCATATTTTAGGAACCAGCACTGGGCTCTGATAGCCAGTCTTGGTTTTAAAAATAGGGGAAAAAATGGCATGAGGTTCATCCTATTTTTAAAACCAGCACCGGACTCAAACCTAGCCAGGGTGTAATGCCACAGCCAGAAGACCCTTTCACCGGGTCACCCCGGCCAAAGCAATAACACCCCAAGCCGGGGATCTCAGCGGAGGTGGGGACCACCCCAATAAAGGAGTCTCCCCTCCGGAGCACCCCAGGCTTAGGCTGAAGTCCGGGGCTCTTCCCTGCACCCCTGGCCGGTGGGTGCAGGGGTAATAGTGTGAATAATATATTAAGTACTATTGTTTTTTACAGTGGAACTACAGGTGCCAGCATGTCTGCCCTTTGGCACTTGTGGAATTACAAGTGGCAGCAGGCGGCCGGCACCCATACCCCCACTCTAAAAAAAGTTGTAAAATAACGACATGACACACACACCGTAGAAAGTAAAAATGTATTACATACAAAACACACTCACACATACTTACCTTCTGCCAGATGTTCTGCCCCCTTCTCCAGTAGAATTCCCACAGTTTAACTGTGGAAAAAAAAAACAATACTCACCTACCTCCTGGCGTAGCATCTGTCCCCTTCTCCCGTAGGCTCCATGGGACTTGGCAAAACAAAAAAATGACTTACGCGTACCATGTTGGACATGTCGAGATGTAAGTGATAACACATACATCTGTACTCCGGTAAATGGCAGAGACCGGGAGGTTTCTGTCATTCTCAGGGCCCATCAGCAAATCAGATGACACTCTACAGTTAGCAGCAGCTGATTGGCTGTGACCCACGTGACTGACAGCCAACAGCACATGGGTCACAGCCAATCAGCAGCCACTAACTGTATAGCGGCCTTTGATTGGTTGGCGGGCCCGGCAAATGACAGAAACCAGCTGGTCTCTGTCATTTACCGGGGCAGAGATGCATGTGTTATTACATGTCGGAAATGGTACACATAAGTCGTTTTTTTGTTTTGCGCATGTGCAGGACCCATTCTGCACATGTGCAGGACAAGGGGTCTATTTACTAAGCCTTGGATGGAGATAAGTACCAACCAACCAGCTCTTAACTGTAATTTTTCAAACACAGCCTGTGACATGGCAGTTGGCTGGTACTTTATATCCGTTCACTTTCTCTGCATCCAAGTCTTAGTAAATAGACCCCCAAGTCCTGCATGATTGAATTCAGTGAATTCAATTCCTTAAGGAACGCCTGCCATTTTGTTGGCGGCCGCACTGACAGAAGCTCTCTGGGGCTTGCGGTTGCTGAGACCCAACCTTAGGGTCTCGTCGCAAGCTCCGATGGTCACGATGGTCTTGACCATCGCGACTATCAACCTGGTCAGTTGCTAAAGCTGCGGGTGGTAACCCACAGCTTAGCTAGCGACCAGGAGGCCGCACTAGAAAATACAAGCGGCCGCCCTCATTCAGAGCGAGCAGTCGCTTCTTGCGACTGCTTTTGAATGAGGGCCAATGTCTTTAGCACTATCTTCCCCGAGTCTGTCTCTCTAGCCCCCTTCCCGCTACTCTTCAGCCCCCCTCCCCCCAACTCTCCAGTCCCCCTTCCCACAGCTCTCCTGCCCACACTTATCTTCTACTGCTTGTACCTTTTCGCAGCACCTCTGCCATCCAGCAACACAATGTCATCACATCACATGCGCTGTGTCTGGAACAAAAACAGCTTTATTTGGCTGGGTACTGGGCTGCCAGCATACTGACTGGTCTGGGGGGCAGATGAACTGGACTCACAAGATTCTTGATTAGCTGGGTCCCCTCCGAATCTCAGGGCTCAGTATAGGTGTCCCTCTTGCACCCCCCTGTTGCCAGGCCTGAGCCTTGGTATAGTGGGGACAATATATGTGCTAATGTGGTGAGATCTTAAAGGGACATACTTTGCTCCATTAATATTATATTGAGGAAAAGAACCGGCTATAGGAACGCACCCACCTCTACATATAATTGTGCAGATTTTTAGCATGTTATAGTGTATAGTACACCTGAATATGTCTGCTGTTTATGTTTTTTATTAATTAGATTATTTAATATAAATATATTTAAAACTATTCTGGCGTCTTGATCTTATTTGGTTCTGCCATATTTGGTAATAGTATTGAATAGCATTATTATATAATTTTTATATACATCAAATTAGCACATAACCTGATCATTTTCAAGCATTGCGCGTGTGCAAACTAGCCAACGCAATCGGAACGGTGATCTCAGTGACTACGCAGACCCATCGCTGAGTGATTGACAGGAAGTGCCATTTGGGGGTGTTAACGGGGGGGTGGTCATCAAAACGCAGGCGTGCCAGTGTGTTCAAACGCCATTGCAGCGGCATGTATAAATTATCCACTGCGATGCCATACGCAGCTTGAGTGTTCAGTGCATGCGATTAGGTTAGCAATTTCCGAGTAAGGTCTGAACTTGTGCAAGTGTGCGTGAGGCTCCGATTGTACTTAATGTTGCTGATGGTTTCGCAGTCTTGCTAAACATTATGGATGTCTGTAAGGTAAAGTGGGCATCCTTATGTAGTGCAGCGATGGTATAGAGATCGCAATGAATTAGCATATCATTGCAGCCAGATTGCGTGCATAATCGCAGCCGTAATCACAGTTGGGATCTGTAGTGAATCAGACCGATTGTTAGCACTGATGTTTTCAACATTGGTCAAAAAATTGTTTAGTTCTAAACATTGGTTCAGAAACACCACTGGTTTCTGATGTTAACCAATGTTTCTACTTGTTTGAAGTAAACCAGCTACTTAACACTCCAAACAAGGGATTTGAACATGAAGGGGTACATGTAATAGCCTATGACTGTAGGCATCTGCAAAATCCTGGTGAGTCTGGTTGATGTTTTTAAGTGACAATTATTTAAAAGAGAAAACCAGGTTGGTTTTGCCTTCAAAATGATTGCCACTTTAAAATATCGACCAGACTCACTGATGACTGCAAGTTGCAATCAATTACATTTATCCCAATACCTCCTATACCATATTCATACACTCAACTTGTGAGCTATCAGTCATTGTGTGATTTATGCGCACATTGTCATTCAGTTAAATCCCCTTGTATTTAAAACACACATTTCTCAGAATGCTATAGTTGGGACTCAAACTCCCAACCTCACATACTACATTCAGACACTTAACATATGGGGCTATAATATTTGCTTCTGCATAAAAAGTCTAAGTATATTAAGCTACAGTAGTTGTAATGGTCAGTTTAAAACCATTGCAGCCAAGCGGATCTATGTGGGGAGGGATTTCGCAGCATGCCTGGATATGGCATGCTGAGAAGTGATGATGTTGCTCGCGACGCACACAAACCCCCGATTACGGCCCTGAACTCAATTTTGCATCATAAATTGATATAGATATAGATATTTTGCCAGCTGATAAGAGAAAGAGAATCATCTTTACATTCTTCTTGTATACAAAAGACAAATCTCCACCTGCTTCCAATTTCCACCTGGCTGTAAAAAGACTGAGGTGTTTTATCCTCAACTGCTATGTATGTACTCAACCATATCCTTCTACCCCTTGAACACTGCTGCAGTAACCCGGGTTATTGCCAGGTCTACCTGGGTCACGGCGAAGTAGAAAAGGGTCCATGAAAAATAACCCGGGACAGGATGGACCCAGGTAATGGTGCAGTGTAAACGGTTAGACCCGGGTTATCCAACATGGATCGTGCCTAAAATGAGCTGGTTGGTGGTTGCGGAGCAGTCACCTCCCACTTTTTATGACCTCACAAGTTTACCAGGGCAGACCCAGGTTCAGTGTGAACAGGGCTGACCTGGGAATAACCTAGATCGAAGGTGAAGTGTAAACGAGGTCTGAAGTGGTTTGGACCTGATTCAGCTTTGGAAATAGAGTGGGATTTAGCACGTAACTGATCATCTTGGTAAAACCATACTGCCCTGCAGGTGGGGCAGATTTAAAATGTGCAAAGAGTTTTAGATTTGGGATGGAGGTGTCCAAACTAGGGGTGAGCGGGTTCGGATTTCTGAAATCCGAACCCCCCCGAGCCCCCCCGATCCGAGTCCGATCCGAGTCAGGCTCGACTTTTCCCGCCTGACTCGGATCTGACATCGAGGCAAAACGTCATCATCCCGCCTTCCGAGTCTCGCGGGTTTTGGATCCTATATAAGGTACCCGCGTCGGCGCCATTTTCTCACTCGGCTGTGGACAGTGAAGAGGGAGGGTGGGAGTTAGTGCTGTGTAGTGTAGTGTAGTGTAGTGCTGCTGTTGTCCACTACTTCAAAGTCCATAGGGGCTGGCTGTGTTGTGCTGTGCTGCTGTTGTTAATAGGGGCTGTGTCCACTACTTCAAAGTCCATAGGGGCTGGCTGGACTGTGTTGTGCAGTCAGTTCTCCATAGGGGCTGTGTCCACTCCAAAGTCCTGTGCAGTGTCCCAGTCCTAAAGGGGTGCTGTAGTGTTGTCCAGGGGGTGCTCTGTCCATCAGGGGTGCTCCCCCCAAGTGCTAAAAAAATAATATATTTTCTGTGTTTGTGAATTGTGTGCGCAGTAGCCGCACGTGCATCAACAAAGTAGTGCCAAGCGTGCGCCTGTGTCATAAGTAAAGGGCCGGCTGGCTTGACCGTTAAGGGTGCTGTAACCCCCGAAAGTACACTCCAGTCCAAACCAAAAAAAAAATTATTTTCTGTGTTTGTGAATTGTGTGCGCAGTAGCCGCACGTGCATCAACAAAGTAGTGCCAAGCGTGCGCCTGTGTCATAAGTAAAGGGCCGGCTGGCTTGATCGTTAAGGGTGCTGTAACCCCCGAAAGTACACTCCAGTCCAAACCAAAAAAAAAATTATTTTCTGTGTTAGTGAATTGTGTGCGCAGTAGCCGCACGTGCATCAACAAAGTAGTGCCAAACGTGCGCCTGTGTCATAAGTAAAGGGCCGGCTGGCTTGACCGTTAAGGGTGCTGTAACCCCCGAAAGTACACTCCAGTCCAAACCAAAAAAAAAATTATTTTCTGTGTTTGTGAATTGTGTGCGCAGTAGCCGCACGTGCATCAACAAAGTAGTGCCAAACGTGCGCCTGTGTCATAAGTAAAGGGCCAGCTGGCTTGACCGTTAAGGGTGCTGTAACCCCCGAAAGTACACTCCAGTCCAAACCCAAAAAAAAATTATTTTCTGTGTTTGTGAATTGTGTGCGCAGTAGCCGCACGTGCATCAACAAAGTAGTGCCAAGCGTGCGCCTGTGTCATAAGTAAAGGGCCGGCTGGCTTGACCGTTAAGGGTGCTGTAACCCCCGAAAGTACACTCCAGTCCAAACCAAAAAAAAAATTATTTTCTGTGTTTGTGAATTGTGTGCGCAGTAGCCGCACGTGCATCAACAAAGTAGTGCCAAGCGTGCGCCTGTGTCATAAGTAAAGGGCCGGCTGGCTTGACCGTTAAGGGTGCTGTAACCCCCGAAAGTACACTCCAGTCCAAACCTAAAAAAAAATTATTTTCTGTGTTTGTGAATTGTGTGCGCAGTAGCCGCACGTGCATCAACAAAGTAGTGCCAAGAGTGCGCCTGTGTCATAAGTAAAGGGCCAGCTGGCTTGACCGTTAAAGGGTGCTGTAACCCCCGAAAGTACACTCCAGTCCAAACCAAAAAAAAATTATTTTCTGTGTTTGTGAATTGTGTGCGCAGTAGCCGCACGTGCATCAACAAAGTAGTGCCAAGCGTGCGCCTGTGTCATAAGTAAAGGGCCGGCTGGCTTGACCGTTAAGGGTGCTGTAACCCCTGAAAGTACACTCCAGTCCAAACCTAAAAAAAAATTATTTTCTGTGTTTGTGAATTGTGTGCGCAGTAGCCGCACGTGCATCAACAAAGTAGTGCCAAGCGTGCGCCTGTGTCATAAGTAAAGGGCCGGCTGGCTTGACCGTTAAGGGTGCTGTAACCCCCGAAAGTACACTCCAGTCCAAACCAAAAAAAAAATTATTTTCTGTGTTTGTGAATTGTGTGCGCAGTAGCCGCACGTGCATCAACAAAGTAGTGCCAAGCGTGCGCCTGTGTCATAAGTAAAGGGCCGGCTGGCTTGACCGTTAAGGGTGCTGTAACCCCCGAAAGTACACTCCAGTCCAAACCAAAAAAAAATTATTTTCTGTGTTTGTGAATTGTGTGCGCAGTAGCCGCACGTGCATCAACAAAGTAGTGCCAAACGTGCGCCTGTGTCATAAGTAAAGGGCCGGCTGGCTTGACCGTTAAGGGTGCTGTAACCCCCGAAAGTACACTCCAGTCCAAACCAAAAAAAAAATTATTTTCTGTGTTTGTGAATTGTGTGCGCAGTAGCCGCACGTGCATCAACAAAGTAGTGCCAAACGTGCGCCTGTGTCATAAGTAAAGGGCCGGCTGGCTTGACCGTTAAGGGTGCTGTAACCCCCGAAAGTACACTCCAGTCCAAACCAAAAAAAAAATTATTTTCTGTGTTTGTGAATTGTGTGCGCAGTAGCCGCACGTGCATCAACAAAGTAGTGCCAAGCGTGCGCCTGTGTCATAAGTAAAGGGCCGGCTGGCTTGACCGTTAAAGGGTGCTGTAACCCCCGAAAGTACACTCCAGTCCAAACCAAAAAAAAATTATTTTCTGTGTTTGTGAATTGTGTGCGCAGTAGCCGCACGTGCATCAACAAAGTAGTGCCAAGCGTGCGCCTGTGTCATAAGTAAAGGGCCGGCTGGCTTGACCGTTAAAGGGTGCTGTAACCCCCAAAGTACACTCCAGTCCAAACCAAAAAAAAATTATTTTCTGTGTTTGTGAATTGTGTGCGCAGTAGCCGCACGTGCATCAACAAAGTAGTGCCAAGAGTGCGCCTGTGTCATAAGTAAAGGGCCGGCTGGCTTGACCGTTAAAGGGTGCTGTAACCCACAAAGTACACTCCAGTCCAAACCAAAAAAAAAATTATTTTCTGTGTTTAGCCGCACGTATATATCAAATCGATATAACATAAATGGAGGACCAAACTTTCTCCGATAAAAATAAAATAGAGAAAGATCAAGAACCACTTCCTCCTAGTGCTGAAGCTGCTGCCACTAGTCATGACATAGACGATAACATGCCATCAACGTCGTCTGCCAAGGCCGATGCCCAATGTCATAGTAGAGGGCACATACAATCCCAAATGGCAAAGTTCAGGAAAATGACCTTGAAAAAGACATTTAAATCAGCTGAAGAGAAACGTAAACTTGCCAATATGCCATTTACGACACGGAGTGGCAAGGAACGGCTAAGGTCGATCCCTAGTATGTTCATGACTAGTGGTTCAGCTTCACATGACGATGGAAGCACTCCTCCCACTAAAAAAATCAAAAGAGTTAAGCTGGCAAAAGCACAGCGAAGAACTGTGCTTTCTAAGAAGATATCACAAATCCCCAAGGAGAGTCCAAGTGTGGTGGTGGTTGCGATGCCTGACCTTCCCAGCACTGGACGGGAAGAGGTGGCTCTTTCCACCATTTGCACGCCCCCTGCAAGTGCTGAAAGGAGCACCCACAGTCCACTTGCTGATATGCAAATTGAAGATGTCACTGTTGAAGTACAACAGGATGAGGATACTGGTGTAGCTGGCGCTGAGGAGGAAGTTGGCGAGGAGGATTCTGATGGTGATGTGGTTTGTTTAAATCAGGCTCCGGGGGAGACAGTTGTTGTCCGTGGGATGAAAAAGCCCATCACGGTCATGCCTGGGCAGAAGACCAAACATTCCACCTCTTTGGTCTGGCAATATTTCTATCCAAATCCGGACAACAACTGTCTTGCCATATGTACCATATGTAAAGGTGAAATAAGTAGGGGTAGGGACGTCAACCACCTAGGAACATCCTCCCTTATACGGCACCTGCAGCGCGTTCATAAAAAGTTACTGTCAAGTTCAGAAACTTTGGCTCAGACCGTAAGCAGTCCAGGGACACCTAAATCCCGTTGTCCTGTTGTATCCAAGCGCCTGCAAACCACACCGTCAACTCCCTCCTCGTCAATTTCCTCCTTAGTCAGGATCGGAAGTAGTCCTGCAGGCCATATCACTGGCATGACTGACTCTCCTATCCGGGATTCCTCCGGAGGATCCTGCATTGCTACGCCTACTGCTGCCGCTGCTGCTGTTGCTGCTGCTGCTGGGAGTCGTTCATCATCCCAGAGAGGAAGTAGGAACACCACTACCTTTACTAAACAATTGACCCTCCAACAGTCCTTAGCGAGGAGGATGAAGTACGACAGCAGTCATCCTGAAGCAAAACGTATAACTGAGGCCTTGACTGCTATGTTGGTGTTAGACGTGCGTCCGGTATCCGCCATTAGTGCAGTGGGATTTAGACAATTGATGGAGGTAGTGTGTCCCCGGTTCCAAATCCCGTCTAGATTCCACTTCACTAGGCAGGCGATACCGAGACTGTACAGAAACGTCAGAAAAAGTGTCCTCAGTGTCCTGAAAAATGCCGTTGTACACAATGTCCACTTAACCACGGACATGTGGACAAGTGGAACAGGGCAGACTAAGGACTATATGACTGTGACAGCCCACTGGGTAGATGTATCACCTTACGCAGCAACAGCAGCAGCGTCACCAGTAGCAGCATCTCAGAAACGCCAGCTCGTTACAAGGCAGGCTACGCTGTGTATCACCGGTTTCAGTAAGAGGCACACCGCCGACAACCTCTTAGAGAAACTGAGGGAAATCATCGCCCAGTGGCTTACCCCACTTAGACTCTCCTGGGGATTTGTGATATCTGACAACGCCACCAATATTGTGCGGGCATTACATCTGGGCAAATTCCAGCACGTCCCATGTTTTGCTCACACAATAAACTTGGTGGTGCAGAATTTTCTGAAAAGCGACAGGGGCGTGCAGGAGACGCTTTGGGTGGCCCGAAAAATTTCTGGCCACTTTCGCCATTCAGCGACTGCGTGCCGAAGACTGGAGCGCCAGCAAACACTCTTGAACCTGCCCCACCATCACCTGAAGCAAGAGGTTGTGACGCGGTGGAACTCAACCCTCTATATGCTTCAGAGGATGGAGGAGCAGCAAAAGGCCATACAAGCCTATACATCCACCTATGACATAGGCAAAGGAGGGGGTATGCACCTGACTCAAGCGCAGTGGAGAATGATTTCCGTGTTGTGCAAGGTTCTTCAGCCCTTCGAACTTGCCACACGTGAAGTCAGTTCAGACACTGCCAGCTTGAGTCAGGTCATTCCCCTCATCAGGCTTTTGCAGAAGCAGCTGGAGAAAGTGAAGGAGGAGCTAAGACGGAGCGATTCCGCTCGGCATGTGGGACTTGTGGATGAAGCCCTTCATTCGCTTTGCCAGGATTCCAGGGTGTTCAATCTGTTGAAATCAGACCACTACATTTTGGCCACCGTGCTCGATCCTAGGTTTAAAGCCTATGTGGTGTCTCTCTTTCCGGCCGACACAAGCCTGCAGAGGTGCAAAGACCTGCTGGTGAACACACTGTCAGCTGAAGCGGAACGTGACACGTCAACGGCTCCTTCTTCATTTTCTCCCGCAACTGGGGCTGCCAGGAAAAACTTAGGTATCCTAAGCAACCCGCTGGCGGTGATGCAGGGCAGGCAGGACCAAGTTTGGACATCTGGTCCGGACTGAAGGACCTGGCAACAATTTCTGACATGTCTACTGTCACTGCATATGATACTGTCACCATTGACAGAATGGTGGAGGATTACATCGGTGACAGCATCCAAGTAGGCATGTCAGACAGTCCATACCTGTACTGGCAGGAAAAAGAGGCAATTTGGAGGCCCCTGTACAAACTGGCTCTATTTTACCTGAGTTGCCCCCCCTCCAGTGTGTACTCCGAAAGAGTGTTTAGTGCAGCCGGGAACCTTGTCAGCGAAAGGCGTAGGAGGTTGCTTCCACAGAATGTGGAGAAGATGATGTTCATCAAAATGAATTATCAGCTCTTCCAGGGAGACCAGCCTCCAGAACGTACAGAGGGACCTGTGGTGGTGGATTCAAGTGGGGACGAGTTAATACTTTGTGAGGATGAGGATGTACACACTGAAGAGGGTGAGGAATCGGTGGATGAGGAGGATGAGGATGACATCTTGCCTCCGTAGAGCCAGTTTGTGCAGGGACACATTAATTGCCAGCTTGTTTTGTGGGGGCCCAAACGAACCAATCATTTCAGCCACAGTTGTGTGGCAGACCCTGGCGCTGAAATGATTGATTTGTTAAAGTGTGCATGTCCTGTTTATACAACATAAGGGTGGGTGGGAGGGCCCAAGGACAATTCCATCTTGCACCTCTTTTTTTCTTTGCATTATGTACAGTTTGGGGCCTAGTTTTTCTAACTGCCATCCTGTCTGCCACTGCAGTGTCACTCCTAGATGGGTCACGTGTTTGTGCCGCCCACTCGTGTCGCTTAGCATAGTCATCCAGCTACCTCGGTGCAACCTTTTGGACATAAAAACACTATTGTGAGGTGTGAGGTGTTCAGAATAGACTGGAAATGAGTGGAAATTAAGGTTATTGAGGTTAATAATAGCATAGGAGCAGAAAAACCTACAAATTCTGTGATTTTAGCTGTTTTTATGCTTTTTTTCAAAAAATTACAGATCCAAAACACAAAACCCAGAACCCAAAACACGGAAGGGTGGTTTTGGCAAAACCAATCCAGATCCAAAACACGAAGAAAGATCCAGATCCAAAACCAAAACACAAAACACGAAAAGTGGCCGGTGCACACCCCTAGTCCAAACTGTCATCTAAAGTGCAGTGTAATAATAAAACTGTGCAGTATTTGTGGGCTACATACAAAAGCAGCCAGTATTTACAATACATGCAAAAAAAATGTATGTACAGTCAGGTGCATAAATATTGGGACATTGACAGAATTTTCATATTTTGGCCTCTATTCACCACCACAATGGATTTGAAATGAAACAAACAAGATGTGCTTTAACTGCAGACTTTCATATTTAATTTGAGGGTAATTGCATCCAAATCAGGTGAACGGTGTAGGAATTACAACGGTTTCTATATGTGCCTCCCACTTTTTAAGGGGCCAAAAGTAATGGGACAAACTAAACAATCCTAAATCTAACTTTCACTTTTTAATACTTTGTTGCAAATCCTTTGCAGGCAATTACAGCCTGAAGTCTGGAACGCATAGACATCACCAGACGATGGGTTTCATCCCTGGTGATGCTCTGCCAGGCCTCTACTGCAAATGTCTTCAGTTCCTGTTTGTTCTTGGGGCATTTTCCCTTCAGTTTTGTCTTCATCAAGTGAAATGCATGCTCAATCGGATTCAGGTCAGGGGATTGACTTGGCCATTGCATAACATTCCACTTTTTAGCCTTAAAAAACTCTTTGGTTGCTTTTGCAGTATGCTTCGGGTCATTGTCCATCCGCACTGTGAAGCCGTCCAATGAGTTCTGAAGCATTTGACTGAATATGAGCATATAATATTGTCCGAAACACTTCAGAATCCATTCTGCTGCTTTTGTCAGCAGTCACATCATCAATAAATACAAAGGAACCAGTTCCATTGGCAGCCATACATGCCCACGCCATGACACTACCACCACCATGCTTCACTGATGAGGTGGTATGTTTTGGATCATGAGCAGTTCCTTTCCTTCTCCATACTCTTCTCTTCCCATCACTCTGGTACAAGTTGATCTTTGTCTCATCTGTCCATAGGATGTTGTTCCAGAACTGTAATGGCTTTTTTAGATGTTGTTTGGCAAACTCTAATCTTGTCTTCCTGTTTTTGAGGCTCACCAA
The DNA here is from genome assembly GCA_031769625.1 of Taudactylus pleione. Classification (NCBI taxonomy): domain Eukaryota; kingdom Metazoa; phylum Chordata; class Amphibia; order Anura; family Myobatrachidae; genus Taudactylus; species Taudactylus pleione. Next base: position 12,025,612 of record JAUIMM010000064.1, on the reverse strand, counting down.
TGGTTTACATCTTGTGGTAAACCCACTATATTCACTCTTGTGAAGTCTTCTCTTGATTGTTTACTTTGACACATATACACCTACCTCCTGGAGAATGTTCTTGATTTGGCCAACTGTTGTGAAGGGGTTTTTCTTCACCAGGGAAATAATTCTTCTGTCATCCACCACAGTTGTTTTCCGTGGTCTTCCAGGTCTTTTGGTGTTGCTGAGCTCTCCGATGCGTTCTTTCTTTTAAGAATGTTTCAAACAGTTGATTTGGCCACACCTAATGTTTTTGCTATCTCTCTGATGGGTTTGTTTTGATTTTTCAGCCTAATGATGGCTTGCTTCACTGATAGTGACAGCTCTTTGGATCTCATATTGAGAGTCGACAGCAACTGATTCCAAATGCAAATGTCACACCTAGAATCAACTCCAGACCTTTTACCTGCTTAATTGATAATGAAATAACGAGGGAATAGCCCACACCTGTCCATGAAATAGCTTTTGAGTTGATAGTCCCATTACTTTTGGCCCCTTAAAAAGTGGGAGGCACATATAGAAACCGTTGTAATTCCTACACCGTTCACCTGATTTGGATGTAATTACCCTCAAATTAAATCTGAAAGTCTGCAGTTAAAGCACATCTTGTATGTTTCATTTCAAAGCCATTGTGGTGGTGAATAGAGGCCAAAATATGAAAATTCTGTCAATGTCCCAATATTTATGCACCTGACTGCACCATGTTGCATTGCAACATGGTTTGTCCAGGTACACAGTTAAGTGCTAATTCTCACTCTATTCCCAAAGCTGAATCAGGCCCTATGTCCGAAAACCCAGGTTGGACCAGGATTTTGGTGGAAAAGAGGTATTATATATTTAGAGAGAGAGAGAGAGCGCGTTATACTATGTATCTCTATGTGTGTGTGTTAATGTAATATGTTGTGTGTGTTGTTATTACAGTCTTTTCCCTGCATACAGTATATATACACTGTAAAACTACAAATTCAAATAGTTCTAACAGTGCACGGCATTAACTGTTGCAATAAACTGAGATTTATTTTTCCCTAATGTATATTTCAATAATAAAGCTATACATTGATACAGTGCTGCAAGTGTGATGCTTAAGTGTAAGGCTGAAATTCTACATGGGTGTCAAATGAAATATGTTTGACCGACTCCTGCTGTCCTCATTGCCTGCCTGGTTACACAAACCCCACTCTATTCTTACCTGCCAGCCCAGCTGCTTTGTGTGACGGATCGCTAGTTTCCTTTTGTGCTGCTTGTCCAAGTATGAAGCAGTCATTGTTTCTGGTGGATTAAAAGAGTGCTTAAAACCGAGCACCGTGAGGCAAAGGGATTATAGCTTGCGGCTTGCTGGAGGCGCTCTCTGAGCAATGCTTTCAGAAGATTTAATAATTGCTTTGATGTTAGATGTTGATGTTAATACAGTTTACTGGTATGACTGGATTACTTGTAAAACATGCTATCGATTGGACACCAGTCAGCGCTGCGTCATGTATTTGTACATAAATTAAATCCATCTGCTCACTAATACATGTGATGTTTTATTCATATATATTTTGCGTGCTTTGATTATTTACCAGAAATGGATGAAGGATAAAGAGATGGAGCAACATATAAAACACGTGTAAAATAAAAGTGATACATATTGAAGCAGTAGGATACGAAAGTGTACGCCAGAGGCAAGAGCCAAACCACCGCGTTCGACTAATCCATCTGTCAGTCTGTATTTGCTCAAATACTCTGCTGATACACATGACAACATTTCTATAGATGTATGTGTAACAGAAGCCGAATATGGAAGCAGAAATCACACCTAAATCCTAGGAACATTTATAGAACAATTTTTCAGTTTTTAGTGTAAGTACTTATTGTGACGTAACAGTCATCCAAAGAATCAGAATCTTTTATTTAGTAGCAACATATTCACATATAATGGTTGGAAATTCTAAGAATGCATCAATCCCCTTTCACTGCTCAGAGGTTCAGGAACACAATGATAATTATAAAAATTATGGGGAAATAGTAGACAAAAAAACATGCCACATCCTCATTTTACTAATTTAACTAATTAAGCAACTTAATTTGATAAATTGAGCCCCTCTAGGCTTCTGTAAATATGGACTGGACTTTTGGGTGGAATGTAACTGTTAAGATTTTTAGGAGTCTATTCATCATCCCTTAATTTCTACAAAGTGGGTGAAAATTAAAATGTTCCCTTACTTTTGTAAAAATGTCAGGGCTATTCATTAACAGTGTAACGCAGGAGATATCACAGATATCTCCTGGTTACAATAATGCCCCGATAATTTCCACAGTACCCATACTTTATTCGAAACAATGTAATTCATCAAGTTCCGAAAAAGCTATTTTTTTTTAACTTGTAAGTGAAACTGTACGCCACTCTGAGATGGCCTACAGCAGTGGTGTCAAACTCGGGTCCTCCAGCTGCAGTGGAACTACACATCCCAGCATGCATGCCACAGTTTTGCTATTAGGATATGCTAAAAGTGTGGCAGGGCATGCTGGGATATGTAGTCCCACAAAAGCTGAAGAGCCCGAGTCTGACACCACTGGCCTACAGCATCCGATACCATGAGTTTACACGGCAGCTTGTGCAGCAGAGGCATCTATTCAGATCCCTTCTGCAGTGTTTACTTACCTCCGGTGTCTCTGGCTGTCACTGGCTCCCTACCATGCTCTTCTCCACGGGTGTTTACCCTAGCTTTAGAACCTCTTGCAGTTGCTCTGCGAGTTGCAGCAGATTTTTTTTGGTATTAAAATTTGTTGTGTACATTCTAAGATTTAATTTTTTGCAGACATGTTATTATTATTTGTGTCTCATCATTTGTTAACCACCATTATTGCTGCAGCCAAGAAGTAATTTTGTTGCATTGCACAGTAGCTACCTCTTCTCTTCTAGGAGAGCTTACGACTTTCTTGCTGCAGCTTTTATACCTGGATAGACAAGCAACATTGCCATTTATTGTAAAAGGTGTTGTCCAATTTTATAAGAAGTGGGGCATTTACATATAGTACCTGGACTTGCCTTCTGTCGCAAACTCTCGAATGGATAGTGGAAGCTTGCCTGTACTTTGGGATTGACTAAGACCCAGTACAGATGTGCGGGGTCTAACGTGCTGGCGGTATTCACCAGGGATCCCAGCAAGGAGGTTTGTATTGGCTGCATCTGACACGCAGGTTGCGGCCCTCTGACTTGGTTCCCTAGTACAGGTGCCGGTGTACACTGGAGTGTAGTAGGGTACGTAGTAAGCATACTCGTAGTCAACAAGCCGAATCACAACCAGACATATGAAGTGGTAACAAGGATCAGACGGAAACGGATGTCAAAACTGGAATACCAAGCGCAGTACCAGGGAGGAGACGGAATCAGGTCACAAGCAAGCCAAGGTCAGGGATGAGCAGTAGGGATCACTAATGGTTGGAACGCTGGAGTAAGGTAATAGAGTCCATATTGTGCACCTGTCTAGTGCTCGGAGACTCCCTCTTATACCAAGGGGTTCAACTGACGTCATGTTTGGTGCGCTTTCCACTTTAAAGCTTCCTGCGGGTCGGTGCTCACACCCCTAGGGGAGCCGCACTTGCCCGCACTTGTAGCCGCATCAGGAGATGACAGGGAGAAGCAGGGATCATGATCACCAGCAGTGGGCGCTGGGGACTCCCCATCCGCTGCCCACCGACGACCCCAGTGCTGCCGGACCTGGTAACATCCAGTGTCCAGCACACTGTGACACCTTCACAGTCCAAAATGTTAAACCACTAGCTGGCACCTTTATTGTCAGCTATCTATCTATATGTATGTTGAGACGGACGTCATTATTATACCTATCTGTGTATGGGGTGGCCCTGGTTGGGGGAAGGGGGTTTGAAGGGATGCTCAAGTTTTCATGTTGTTGGTTCCAGCCTAATTATTTTTTTATGTGGATGTTTACTTTTGTGTACCTCCTGATGATTTTTACAGTATATCCTATTTTTACATCATGCCATCTATGTAATGCTCTTTTTACACAATCTTATAGAGAAACTTGCATTGATTTCTGTTTATTCAAAAATTAATTTTTGCAATGTTTTATTTTTATTATTGTTATTTGTCTTCCTCTACTGGCATTTAAGGGTGCGGATTGATAAATAGAATGTATCTAGATAGATAGGCCATAGGTCGACAGGAACAAAAGATAGACAGGGTTAAACGGCCGACAGGTAAATGATCAATATGGACTTTGGTTGACATGTTTAAAAGTTCGACATGCAAATGGTTGACACAGAAAAGGATGACACTTTTTTGTTATTTTAACCCTCCCCCTAGTGCCTAATCCTAACCCTCTTCTTCCGCAGCCAAATCCTAACCCTCCACAAAATGCCTAACCCTAAAAATCATGAAACATCATGAAAAACCAAGTGTCAACCTTTTGCATGTCGACCTTTTGACCATGTCATTCTTTTAACCTTGTTGACCTTATGCACTGTTGACCATTTACCTGTCGACTTTTTAACCCTGTCGACCTTTTCACTGTCTACCTTCCGGTATCTATCTATTGACTATCTATCTAGTTGCTGCTATTTACTATCCGGATACCGGCATTTAAGTATTTAATTGTACATGTTCTTATGCTACTCTTATTTAAAAGCTAATAAAGTAAAATTATTATATGACTCTTTATAATTTAAAAATGGATCAACCCCCTGATACCCTATCTAAAGCTCAGTAGGCAGTCAGGGATTATCTCTCCTCTGTTGATTTCCCACGGATTGCGGAGGATGACACAGCCTCTGTTGACCGGCACTTCAGTATTGAAGAGTTAGATTTAACCTTACCAACTACACCAACTGGGAATAGCCCTGGTTATTGGTTTCGGAGCTGGTTTCCCAGTGAACTACTGCAAAGCATTCTGGTCCACACTCTTACCCCTCCTCTTCAAAATATGCAATGGAGTTTCTGATGAGGTTTCCTTCTCCCCCCCAGACTCTCAAGGCCCATATTTCTATAATCCCTAAAGAAGGAAAAGCCCCTACCCAATGTGCTAGTTACAGACCAATCTCCCTATTGAATAATGATTCAAAACTGTATGCCAAAATGCTGACCAATAAGTTGCATTCCCTCCTCCCTGACCTGATTCATGGAGACCAAGTAGAATTTGTTCGGGGTAGGAAAACCAGTTGTATCTTAATAGCTCCACTACCTCTTTTCCTTCCTTAAGAGACTCAGTATAAGATTTTAGCTAGGTGGTACAGGTGCCCGGTGCACATTTGCTCCCTAGTGCATCTACTCTCTGCTGGAGTTGTGGTCAGCCATTGGGTCCTCCACTCCACACTTATTAACAATGTCCAGTGCTAGCTGACTACTGGAAGACAGTTTGACGGATAACGGGGTTGATCACTAGTCTCCCCTTACCTAATACACCTAAGTTTTGTTTGCTCAACTAAATGGATATATCCATTTCTACTTATAAAAAGTCCTCGCTTTGACATCTGGTGAATGCAGCGTTGGTAACTGTGCCATGTTTTTGGAAGTCCTCGATCTGCCCTCCTATCTTTCCGTGGTTCCAGAAAGTTGATCATTATATGGTCATGGAAAATCTCACTTCTTATTTTAAGTTGTCTTCCTCTGATTTTATGGCTACTTGGAATAGTTGGTTGAGTTTTAAGGAGACCTTAAAGCTTTCAGCTTTGTGGCTCCGACTCTATGGAACTCACTTTTCCGCACAATTTGAGAGACCTCCACTCTAGAGTCCTTCAAAAATAGACTCAAGACTCACCTATTTACCCAAGCATTTCACTAATGTCCATTATTAAGCTTGTTTTGTATTTTGTGCTGTAAAGGCAAATGTAAAGCACTTTGAGTCCTTTTAGGAGAAAAGCGCTATATAAATAACATTGTTATTATTATTATGTCACAAACCGTGCTAGAGACCTCCGTCCTAGACCCCTGCATTGACCCATACGTCTGTGCCATCGCTGCCCGCTGAGCCGTCGGCCTGCTGTTCCAGTAATCTCTGATGTGAGGTCTCAGCTTGTGGATCGTCTGCAGCATCCCCGCTGTTGCCTGTGTTCCTCTGCCGCAGATCCATGTGTGCACGGCGCGCCAGTATACAAGTTTCCCAGAACATGGGCGCAGCCATCTTGGGCCAGGTCAGGTGATACTCGCGCATCCAGTCAGCAGCCGTCTCAAGTTGCTTCAGCCAATCCGCTTCAGCCTGATGGTATAAAAGCCCTTCCTGTAACACATGCTGGTTGCCAGTGCAACAATGTCCATTGCTGCTGCATGACCATTGTTCCTGAGCTCCCGTTGTGTTACCTATGCTCCTAGAATAGCAAGGCTGATTCTCAGATCCTCTCTATGTTCCTGAGTTCCCAGTGTGTTACCAGCGTTACTCCAGCCCGGAGTAATATTCCAAGTTCCTCAAGTTTATTCCACGTTACTCCAGCCCGGAGATATATTCTAAGTTCTTCAAGTTCAATCCCCACTACTCCAATCCAAGAGTCAAGTTCTAAGTTCTTCTAGTTCAATCCTCATTGCTCCAGTCTGGAGTCTAATTCTAATTCTTCAACTTCATTCAGTTCCAAGTCTACAGCTTCTTCCTACAGTTCCTATCCAAGTTCAGTGACTATTCAGAGACTTTTGTTTTACAGTTTTATTCAGTATCTTCCAGTTGCATTATCTCTGCCAGAAGACTATAATATAATATCTTATATCACAGTCTCCTCTATTACTGTATGAGCAGAAACTACAGTAAACCATCCAGTTTCAAACTATCTATTGGTTCAGGTGTCTCTGTCTTACAACCCAGTTCGGGTACACAACTCCAAGTTCCCCAGTCCATGACATATTATTATTATTATTATTATTATTATTATTATTATTATTATTATTATTATTATGCATATCACCCCTCCTCCCCCTCTGATACCGTAATTGACACAAATAACTTTTCCTTTCTTACCTATCTTTTCCTGTTCTCTCCTTCTTTTTTATTTCTCCCCCTTTGTTATACTTTATTTCTTTTTGTCATTATTTTTTTTAATCATCTTTATTTTACTCTAATCAGCAGTATATTGTGATGTTCCGGCAAGATTTTTAAAAATTGTGTGCGAATACTTAATTTCCAAGCTTGCTCTTTGTACTTGCACTGTTATTAATTTTTACTGAGTTTTGATTTGGACCATTTTTGGCCATATATATGTTATGCTGATTTTGTTTCAATAAAAATAGATTTCACAAAAAAAGCTAATAAAGGATTTTTTATATATATTTAATAATTTAATCCACTTTCAAAACGTGCCACTACTGTATTTGTTGATGATATATTATTTTGTAATTGCTGTTACATTGGATTGTATAAGTTATGTGTAACAATTTAATTTTGCTTATACAGGTATTTAAAAAAATTTTCTCTATCTGTGGTCTATAAGTTTTGATATGCTTTCCGGGCCTTTTCCTTTACATATTTTTTCCCAATAAAATACACAACCAAAATTGTAGCTTGTTTCTCATATGCTTATGAACTTTACAGTTGCATCTACTTTGCTTTTACAGACCCACTGATTGGATTTGTATTATAGTTACTTATTGCTGGTAAAAACAATTATAGTCTACTGACTTTATATATGACTGGGATTGAGGTGAGTTTCTTATGATTAAAAATTCAATATCCAGGAAGAATACCATATCCTTACTAGTGTTAGCAATGAACTCCAGAATCTCGGCCTGGAGGTTTTACTTTCGCTACTTGCACACCATGCCTGATGTAACCTACACAGTGAGCCCCAGATGGCTGCCTCGGATGGTTATTTCTTGGGAAGGATGAACAAACACGTGGATATATTAATTCAGGACGTATTATACTACAAATGTTTTAGTCACCTGTATATGTCATGCCCAAACTGCATTATTGTTTACTTGCATGCTATACCTCCAATGAAGTGCATCCTCCATGGGCAGGGTGTACTTAACATGGATCTATTCATACTGGGTAAATCATACTACAACACACGTCAGTTTTCTCATATATGCCTTGGGTCCTTTGTACGGCTTATCTCCCACAGTGTAACCTTCGTAGTGCATCCAACATGGCTGCCTCACCTGGGACACTGGTGGATGGGATGAAAAATACATGGACCTGACGATTATGGTGGGACCCTACTCCTAGTGTTAGAATGCTGCAACCACCCATTTTGTGTCATCTCTTCTAGGCATAACCTATTCCACCCAGGGTAATCCTATGTAGTGCGCCCAAGATGGCTGCCTCATCTGGTACCTTTTACTGGTGGAATGTATAACTTGTGGAAGTTATTTACCAAAATGTCTGCACCAACCCTACAATATGCTTATTGTGCACTCTAGGTTTTGGATGTTTTTAATTATTTCCATTTGGTATTCTATTTTCTGCAATACCAAATCCTTGTACAATGTACCATGTTTTCTGATGTCTGTAAAACGACTTTGAGTCTTGTGGGAGAAATGCGCTATATAAATAAACTTATTAGAATTATGTTGTTTGTATTAATATATAACAAAACATCTTCCAATTCTCCTTGTTTGACACTCCACTTATAAAATATATCATCTATATATAATTCCAAGTTGTCATTAAAGTTTTCGATAATTGGTTTTGACATGAATAAGTTAGCGGTACCAAATGACCATATGTAAAACTTGTACCCATAGCTGTCCTTTCAATCTGGTTATACAACTCCCATTCGTACTAAAAATAATTATAATAACAATTTGTATATTGCCCATAGTTAAATGAATATGTGCTGACTTCATTGTAAAAAGGCTGCATGAAATGATAAGTATGATTACACCCATCAGTATGTTTTATACACATATATAAAGACTTGATATAGCATGTCCTTAAATTGTAGGAGTTTTGCTATTGAATTTCCTGTAAGATCTATAAAATGTATTTATTTATTTGTTACCAGTTATTTATCTAGCGCACACATATTCTGCAGCGTTTTACAGAGAAAATTTGGCCATTCACATCAGTCCCTGCCCCAGTGGAGCTTACAAACTGTATTCCCTACCTCATGCTCACACAATAGGGTTAATTTGTGTTGGGAGCCAATTAACCTACCAGTATATTTTCGGAGTGTGGGAGGAAACCGGAGTACCCAGAGGAAACCCATGCAATCACAGGGAGAATATACAAACTCCACACAGGTAGGGCTGTGGTGGGAATCGAACCCACGATCTCAGTGCTATGAGGCAGCAATGCTAACCATTACACCATCTGTGCTGCCCGAAAAATGTGTATAATGTCCCTCAGATAGCTTTTTTTGTGAGGTGATCAAACCCTGATCAGCCATCATTTTTTTAACAGTAGAAGTAATATTACTTACTCTTTTAATACTTTTATTAATATATACGAACAAATTATACATGTATAATTGTCTGTAGTATATACAGCTTTGGGTAGATTCAGCCTGTTTATGCACTTGCAGAAATGTGGCCCATGTTAGCCTTTATTTATAACTCTAAGGGTCTAATGTGGTAAAACCTTCGAAAATACAGTTTTTTGGAGGTTTGACCGAATTCCCCATATACATCAAGCTCTGGAAAGCGAAACTTTCTAGTGCTTGTTCCCAAAAATCAGCCAAATAGAAACCTATGGGCTTCTTACCAGAGACTTCCCCAAGAATGATCCAATAGGATCCCTCCCAGTGTCTCATGCGGCTAGCATTGCATTTTGAATGTGATGCATCCCGCCACTGATCGCATGCATGGCGGCATTTATTAACATGGTATGCATGAAGATTGCAATTAAAACTGCAAAGGACCGCTCTTCTGATTAGAGCTATACTTTGAAGTGTGAGGACCAGGGATTATGACCCGGGAGTCATACTGCGCATGCATGGCCGCCATCCAGTGCATGCGTGAGATGCAAGGGACACTGGGGAACCTATTTGACCCCTCTTGGGGAAGTCTGCAGTAAGAAACCCATAGGCTTCTATTAGATGGTGTTACCTATTGGGCACAAGCTCTGGAAAGTTTTGCTTTCCAGAGCTTGATGCATATGGAGAATATGGGCACATCTGCATGTCATTTGAAACAGTCCCGATTTAAAGGCAAAAAGGGATTTGGCCATGTTGAAGCAGTGTGCAACCTACTTTAAAAGGTATATGCCTTGGGGGATTAGGGGTGCAAAAACCTCCCAACACTGGAGGTAAATAATGCTTCTGATGGACCAAGCTACATCCATAATTTCCAGAGGCGAGTCTCTAAGAACTATACCCAAACATTGGGAGTATTGAGAGTAAGGGCATGGCATAAATAATCCACATTTTTACTTGAGGAATATTGGAGGGCATGCTTGTAGCTGTGGTCCTTTTTTATGACAATGTGATTGTAGACCTTTCTAGAAAATGTACGTATATGCAAGTCAAAAATTATCATGTATATATATATATACATACATACATACACACAGTAAGCTTATAGCTAGAGGTGCACTCAGTGCCGAATTAAGGGCCAAATGGGCCTGGGGCTTAAAATGTTCAAGGGGCTATTGTGAGAAGCAGAGTAGCTGTGTCCAGCGCTGTGTGGGTGTGGCCAGTGCCACGTGGATGTGTCCAGCGCTGTTTGGGTGTGGCCAGTGCCACGTGGATGTGTTCGTCCCCTATACTATCAGCCCAATGTCTCCCTAAGTATGTAGAAATAGAAATAGTGCATAATTTTGTGAGGTAAATAGAATACAACCAGCTGACCGGCTGGTGGATGTTGATCATCATGCTGTGAAGATGATGAGCCTATTTTTATGTTGAGTCCTAGAGCTGAAGCTCCGTCTGCCCTATTGTTAATCTGGCCCTTGGTACATTCAGCCGGAAGTAAAAATCCTGCCCTTGCCACTGTCTTTCCTATGTAACATTATATTATTTCACTTTCTTCATACAGTATTGTCCCTCATTTGAGCCAAATGTAGTGTTAAAATATTGATTACCTGCCGTAGTGAACTTTGCCGGCCTGAGAAAAATCGGGGGCATGGCCTAATGTCAGTAGGCGTGGCCACACTTGCTTAAAAAAAATAAACACAGCAGAGAAAACACAGACTGCCGCTGCCAGGTAAGAGGAGGAGAGGTGGGCGGCGGACCTGGGCCCCTGCTGGGCTCCTCCATTAACCGCCCCCCTCAGCGGCCCTGCCTTTGTCTATTTCAAACCTAAATATCCCAAACCAATATCAATATATTGTATCCTTTGTATATTGTTGTTTCATTTTCTTTACTTGATGCCCGGTTACTAACATTGAATATTAGCACTTATTTATATATCTTTGTGTAGGTAGTGACTTTGAAGACTAAGGGCTTATTTAATAATGTTTGATAAAGTTTTTTGCTGTATTGTTTAAAGCAGTGATATTTCTTTTTTTTAAACCTGGCATGCTGGACTTGCCTTTTACATATCTCTGCTTTAAATACAGCAGATTTATGGTGCTTTTTAAAGATCACTCCTTATTACATAAATGCTTATGTGGTGTAATGTGTATAAATACATGGTAGTCATCTGTATGGTTATGAGCACATTTTATTTATTGCATACAGTAATTTGGGCAAAGATATGAGTATCTGTTCACACTAAATTTATTTTCCCCATGGTAACCTATTTGCAATGTTGAGAGGTATCTACTGTATAAATACTACATTATTACTATTACTAATACACAGTAAACAATATATGTCATTCCTGATTATTTGCTTTCAACTAATATATCAGGAAATGAGTGGACATACCAAAGACGTATATAACAGGTGTGGTATTGTAATGTTGACATTCAGAATGTTGACACCAGAATGTCAACGTGGACATGTGGCATGTACTGTACAATGTAACATGGTCACAATGGCAGCATGGTCATAATGTTGAGATTGTGCACAGTTGGCATGTCATCATATAGTTTATCCAGTGTTAGAGCCTGAGGCCTGAGTACAGTGACATGTACTGTTGACATAGTGATCATGTCAAAATGATGTCCATGTCAACATTGTGAATGTCAACATGTTTACTATTAACATTCCTACCATGTCAACATTCAGGTGTCTACATTCTGCATGTTGACATAATGACTATATACTATATACTGTGTAGACACAACTAAAAGCATCACTATTAGACTCAAGAAGTTGTGAGTAAAAGTTAGATGGTTTGGGAAATTAAAAAGTTTGGAAACATTTAAATTGTATCTGTATGTGTGAATGTTACAATCTATTTTCATAATTTTCTTTTAATGCACTAAGATGCTATTCAGCGACTCATTATTACACATGACATTTATTCATAAGATTATATTAATAATATTTCAAAATTCCTTTGGGGTAATGAGCTTTGGGATAAATACGTCAGCCTGACTAATTGGCTCAACCTTTAGCAGAGGGCTCCATGGGTCACAGGATAGAATAAACAGAGCAGCGGTTCTTTGGCGGATTGATGTCACCTGTATTTATTTTCATCTTTGTTATCCTTATTTATGTAATATATTGATATTCTCTAACATAGCTAATGACTATATGAATGCGATGGTCTTATAAAATTTAATGCAATGTCTTTTGTGCACAGCGGTATCTCTTCTTGCAACAACTTGATGTCTTAAACTTAAAGTGCTACCTCAAATGATCTCCATAGTTAGGCAAAAAACTGCTCTCGGCAAGGGTACTGAGCAAGGCACGCAAAAGCCAAAATATAGGGCCTGATTCAGACCCACTCGCGAGCGGCTGTCCGCTCGCAAGTGGGTCGATGTTCTGGACTGAGCATGCGCACGACGGAGGGAGCTCCGTCGTGCGCATGCGCCAGATGCGACGAGCGAAGGAAAGTCCTTCGCTCGTTGTGTCTGATCAAAGGGGGCGTGCTGTCGATGTTGATTGACAGCACGCCCCCTTTGGTAGGCGTGCCGGGGGCGTGCCTCCCTGACGGGGGCGTTCCCACGGGAACGCCTCCCGTCAGAAGCCGGCCCACTGACATCACTAGTGATGTCAGTGGGAGTGATTTTGGCTCTGATAGAGCCAAAATCACTCCGGAGCTTGCAGTTGAAAACCTCAACCGCAGGCTCCGGCTCGCAGTTTCGATAGTCGCGATGGTCAAGACCATCGCGACCATCATCCTGCACGCTCGTATAGCCTGTGGGTGGTGACCCACAGCTATACGAGCGTCCGGGAGGACGCTCCATTTTCATGGAGGCCGGTCCTCATTCAAAGCGTGCGCTCTGCTCAGAGCGTACGGCTCTAAATGAGGGCCATAGTTTTTAGCCTCTCCTGCTGAGAATGAATGCCTATGAATGGGAACAGGGGGAAATCTAGAACTTTGTGTGCCCCATAGCAACATTTTGAAGGGGCTCCCACCCTAATGTTTATAGTAGACATGTCGCTTCACAGCGGTTGTTCATTTTATGCTCCATGAAATGCCTTGGTCAATTGTTTGTCTTTTATTTTTCACATTATTTACCGATGGTGACGCTTCAAGTGCTCCATCCCTATTTGCAGCTTTTGAATCTTACATGACAGCCCCAAGTCTGCAGGACCTTCAGGGCTGAGAAGATTGCAGTTTCCAGTGAGTGTAAATACAGGGGAGTAGGGGACAGGCACCAACTAGCTGATACTTAAGGGAGATACTTCCTATTACCACCTATATGAGCACTGAGAAATAACCCTTTTCAGACGAGGATCCATTTGCTTAGCAACCAATTCCATAACTTGGTAGACAACTACATGACTTGACTATGGGGCCCCCTAAGCCTTTGGGCCCCAAAGCAGTGGCATCTCCTGCACCCACTATAGCTACGCCCATGAATGGGAATAACTTTTAGTAGATTTTACTTTTCAACAGAACATACAATTTCCCCACTTTAACCCATCAACTTTTATGACTGTTCCATCACTGCTTCAGTCTCAGGGCCTGATTCAGAGCCGGACGCTCTGACCAGAGCGCGCTCTGAATCAAGGTCTTCCTACCTAAAAATGGAGCGGCCTCCTGGCCAAAAAGCGGCCAAAAAGATGGTCGCGATGGTCAAGACCATCGCGACCATCGAGCTTGCGACGTGACCCTGCGGTAGGGTCTCGCTGCCGCAAGCCCAGGAGTGCTGGGAGAGCCAAAAGCACTCCCACTGACATCACTAGTGATGTCAGTGGGGCCGGCCCCAGATGGTAGGCGTTCCCATGGGAACGCCTCCGTCTGGGCAGCAACACCCCCGGTACGTCCAACAAAGGGGGCGTGCTGTCAATCACCATCGACAGCACAACCCCTTTGGTGCGAGACTCATAGCGACAGCTTGGCTGTCGGTATGCGGGTCTCGCGCATGTGCACTAAGGCACCATCGACCCGCTTGCAAGCGCTCAGTGCTCGCGAGCGGGTCTGAATCAGGCCCATAGTTCCATCTATGCTGGGTTAGAGAGATGCCTGGTCACTGGATGTCCCTGCCTTATAGTGTCCAGTGTTTGATGGAGGAACCATGCTTGGCGTTTTGGAGGTCCTATCTCCAAAATGGCAATGATAAAATACAAACAAATCAATAGTAGGTCTTCTAAAATGATACATGTGCTGCACAACAAACTGTATCAAGAATGACTGGAATGAACATGTACAGCTTAGAAGCGAGAAAGGCAGGGCGTTATTTGATGGAAACATTGAACTATGGCTACGGTATTAATCTAGAGCAGGGTTTATCTGGAATAATCGTGTATGTGTTCTTTAAGCTCAGAAGTGAATTTCTCCAGTGATGTAAAAAGTTCCAGATGGTAAAAGTTGTTCATAGTATTATCCATTTCTAGACTTCCTCAGGAGAGTGTCAGGTGTAGAATATTTATGGAATATTTATTCATATCTATTGGTCTCATAATCTACTAGTGGATAATTTCCATTGGCCTTGTCTGCAGATAAGGTTTGTTTACTTATATTTTATCTGGAAATTATAGGATATGGTATCACCATACACTGCCAAAATCTGTGCATGAATAACCATTGTCAGATTCTCAACTGAAATGTGGAATAAAACTATATGCTAATATTGGCATAGTCTAACATACTGATATTTTTCACCCGGGATCCCCACAAGGAGGTATAAATGTATGTGTGTTTAGCAGGCAGGTTCCAGCCCCCTGATTTGGTTACAAGTGGAATTGCAAAGAGTAGTCAGCAAACCAGGTCTGATAGCAAAGCAGGAATGCCAAAGCTAGAAGGGTAAACCAGGAGGAAAATAAACCAAGGACAACAACAAGCAGTACAGATTAGAGGTCAGGGATAACACCGAAGAGAGGTCAGGAACAAGCTGGGGTCATACACAGGAATCACCTATAGAACATATAGGAGCAATGGAGATAAGAAGATGAGACCTATAGATATGTCCACACACTGTACACCTATCCGCAAACATCACCAGATATCCCCGTTTAGTGAACCACATACTTTGCAACTAGTGCTCAGAGTCTACTGCTGCTCTGTCTGCTGCCGGCTGCCGGGGAGAAAGGAGGGGGCCCTGAACGGAGAATGCACATGGACCCCCTCCTCTCTTAATATGCCTCTGCTAATAAGGTTTCGACAAATATACTGCTAGGAACTGCTAGTAAAAGAAAAAAAAAAAAAGACAAAGTATAGGAAAATCCTAAATTAATTATGCTCCCCTTTTTAGAAAAAACTGAATGATTGCAATGAGACCGAGGTAAATTAATCATCAAGACTGTAGACGGTGTAGGTCAGGTGTTTCGGTAGCCTATGAAGTTTTGGTGGGTGTGGCTTGTGTGTAACTTTTATAAGACTCTGGCATTGATTCTGGCCATCCTTTTCTTTGCCACCATACATTTGTTCCCTTTTAGCTTTAATTTATGATTTATGATTTAAAACAAATAGCTAAAAGTTTTTGTACCAAATTTCATGTTTCCAGGTCTTTATTTTAGAGCAGGCCTGGCCAAAACGCCAATCACGATCTACCGGTATGGTAGCTCGCGGAGGTAGACCACGACCAACTTACTTACAGCAACTGGGAACACTGGCCTCTGAAGCTGGCTAAAGAAGCCATCGTTCCCAGTGATGCAGCGAGTTGGATACTTAATTAATGGGGACGGATGCTGGGGGTTTAAAAGGGTTGGCGCAGATGGGGCTTAACAAGGATTAGGACCCCAAGTGTACAATATGTAAAATTATATATCCCAAAATATTCTTTGTATTCTTGGATCTGTTTCTTCAATTGTTTCCAACATAGGACCCCATATTTCAACTAGACATAAGATTGCTGCTGTGTCCCTGTATTGCTTACACCACCCATAGCCGGCAATGGTGACCCAGCATAGCCTTTCTAGCTTCAACAAAGCCTTCCAGGATGTTAGGAGCCTGCGCACCTGCTGGATCCAGTTACATACAGTCAGCGCTGGTGGCAGCAGGACTGACAGCAGGAACCCTGATGGAATGGAGTGGTGTCAGTGTGAAGTAAAGTAAGTACTTCACACGATTGTGGGGGCTGTTCTGCACTGGGAGGGCAAACTAGTACTAGGAGCACTATATAAGGGGCACTACTTTAGGGGGCACAGCATAAGGGGCACTACTACAGGGAGAATTACATAAGGTGCTCTACTACAGGGGGCATTGCATAAGGGGCACAGCAACTGGGGACATTGCATAAGGGGCTCTACTTCAGGGGGCATTGCATAAGGGGCACAGCTACAGAGGACTGCATAAGGGACACAACTGCAGGGACATTGCATAAGGGGCTCTACTACAGGGGGCATTGCATAAGGGGCACTACTACAGGGTGCATTGCATAAGGAGCACAACTACAGGGGGCCTTGCATACAGGGCATAAATACAGGGGGAATTGCATAAGGGACACTACTACAGGGGGCATTGCATAAGTGGCTCTACTACGGGGGGCATTGCATAAGGGGCTCTACTACGGGGGGCATTGCATAAGGGACACAACTGCAGGGACATTGCATAAGGGGCTCTACTACAGGGGGCATTGCATAAGGGGCACTACTACAGGGGGCATTGCATAAGGGGCACTACTACATGGGGCATTGCATAAGGAGCACAACTACAGGGGGCATTGCATAAGGGACACAACTGCAGGGACATTGCATAAGGGGCTCTACTACAGGGGGCATTGCATAAGGGGCACTACTACAGGGGGCATTGCATAAGGGGCACTACTACATGGGGCATTGCATAAGGGGCACTACTACAAGGGGCATTGCATAAGGAGCACAACTACAGGGGGCCTTGCATACAGGGCATAAATACAGGGAGAATTGCATAAGGGGCACTACTACATGGGGCATTGCATAAGTGACTCTACTATGGGGGGCATTGCATTAGGGGCTCTACTACGGGGGGCATTGCATAAGGGGCACAACTACAGGAGGCATTGCATAAGGGGCTCTACTACAGGAGGCATTGTGTAAGGGGCACAACTACAGGGAGAATTGCATAACGGGCGCTACTACAGGGGGCATTGCATAAGTGGCACAACTGCAGGGGGCATTGCATAAGGGGCACTACTACAGGGGGCATTGCATAAGGGGCACAACTACAGTGGGCATTGCATAAGGGTCACTACTACAGTGGGCATTGCATGAGTGTCAATACTACAGTGGACATTGTTTAAGGGGAACTACTACTGTGGGCATTAGATCTATATGGGGCACTACTGTGGGCATTGTCTATAAGTGGCACTTCTGTGTGTCGTAATGTGAATAAAGGATACTACTATGTGGTGTAATGTGAATAAGATTATGCTACTGTGCGGCGTAATTTGAATTGGGGATACTATTTGTGATTTCAGCAAGACAGACCCCATGCCCCTTGATGCCCTCCATGCCCCCTTTTGAATGTCACGCCCCCTTTTTCAGGCTGGATAGATCATGAATAGGTCTTAGCTTTAAAAGTAGATCACTGGGTCCAAAAGTCTGTCCACCTCTGTTTTAGAGGTATATGGTTTTATGCTATGCTGAACTACATCAGCCACTAAATTGTTTTAATCACCCCAACAGGCTATGTTTTGAAGACTTTCTGATCATAGAGTGGTAATGTAATGTACTGGACCAAACAGTTACTGATGCCACAACAAATCACATGCTTGCAAATCAAATTTTTGAGCCTGCATCAAATGCCCTCAGGATATTGTCCTAAAGATGTGGGAGGGGCTTCAGCTGTGTGTAATGAAATGATGCAATGGAATGTCTGGTTAACTCTGAACAATATCTTACCACCATGGTTCATTTCTGGACATTTCAGCGTTTGGGTTCAGTTGTCCTTTTAACCGTTTTGAGGAAAATTAATTAGCAGTGATGGCGACAAGGTGCAAGTGTTCTGACCATTTCTTCGGTACTTTTTGGCAATCGATGTGAACATTGATTTTTCCCCACACCCCATAGAGGTGCTGTCATGATACGTTGCAGTACCAGCTTGTTTAGTCCTAAGGCCTTTTGTAATTCTGCAAGTCAGTCTTCATTATGGGCTGCACCTGTGACTGCCTGATAAATACCTGCTTCACAGTGCTTTCCTTGCTGGATCTGAACCTGTTCTTGATTTGTTACTGGATCTGTTCCTGCATTCAACTTGCAAGTTATATTGGGACTGTTGATATGTTCTTAGTGCTTCTGCTGTTTATGGACTTTGTTGAATTAGAAAATCAAGGCCTGCTCCACTGATTTACCTCAGTCATTGCATTCTACAATAGTGCCTCTGACCCTATGCAGTGTTTTCACGCTGCATCTAATAAGTGCTTCTGAGCCTTCTCACTATGTCTTCAACCTGATACAGTCTGTTATTGGTTCAAGGACTCTAGAACTAACTCACATTGCCTGTACAGTCTGTCCACTTATAAGACTTCTGGCTCTAACCTGCTTTCTGCTATTTGTTCTAAGACTTTGTTTAAACCAGCATTACAAAGTGCCCTGTTTTTGTCTGCAGCACATCCCATGTGCATTTCCAAGTGCCTTTTATTCTGTCCTCACCTTAGCAGTATACTTAGTCTTTCCTAGACTAATTTATTATTGGGCTTTGTTTGATCCTGTGTCTCCTGCCTGTTATGTCCTGCACTGTACCCTGTGTTTGTCATTAAACCGGAGTTGCTTCACCTCTACATCCTTGATTCTCTTGATTCCTCCGGGCACAATCACACAGGGGAGTTTCCCCCAGGACTCCTGACAAGTGCATAGTAAAATCTGATATGTTGGGGTACTGGCCTTATCCACTCGCATGGAAAAAAGTGCATTTACGTAGCTGCACATCAGTAGCATGTGTACACAGTTTACAAGAGTATTTACTTTTGCACCACGATAGCATAGAGAAAACGTCAAGAAATCTGCTACTCATCACAAACAAAGTATGTGATCTGGGTTTTCCCATGTAACTTACTTTTTCCTAATTAAATATCATCTTTATGTTTTTCAGTCGTGCTAAACTATACTCAGAAAACGCACCCATATAGCTGTGCCTATATACAGTAGCTATACCTATAAGCCTCTGCATACCTTCCAACTTTCTTTATGGTACCCACTTAGAGGTAGTGTGACCAATCCACATGTTTAAACTGTGACCACACAACAGGGGACACTTCTCTAAATTAAAGCTTGCGCAAGTGGTAGTAGAAGAGCGCCCCCTCCCTGCTGAGAGCGGTATATACCTCCAATCAGTCCTGGCAGATGGGCCACAGTCCCCTCTCTTGGGGTGAATAATGTCTTTATCACACAGGGGAGTTTACCATTTTCTGGTGTTATTGGGCATATCCATTAGCCAACCATTTTCTGGTGTTATTGGGCATATCCATTAGCCATACATGGTTCGGCAAGGAAACCAAGGTGCTTAAGCATCTAAAATAATGGTGGATTATTTGCTTTACCTCTGTTCACATCCCATTTGTGAACTTCGTTTTTAAAGGCACTAGTAACCCATAAATATACTTGGCATGTGGCTTTGAATGCCCATTAGTCAGGAACATATAGAATTATCATTCTACCTTTGGGCACTGACTTCAATACCACATCTACAATTCCATCTGACAAGTTCTAATGACCTTTTCTCTTGTCCAACATCTCGCAAGTGTATATAGTTAATATGATTAGTCTACCAGCCTCTAGTAGACAATGCAAAGGGCCATGGTACTGTCACCTTGTTAAGGACAGGCAGGAAGTGAGAAGGAATGTAAATTATAATGACTTGTAAGTCTAAAACGAGAGGCTCCTCTGACCTACCTACTTGTCATCTGGGAGTTAGATGACAGCATAAAAGGACAACACATGGGATTACTGTAGGTCCAGCAGAGGCGATCACTAGCAGAGAGCAAGCCTGAGTGTCTGCACCTCTCCGCAGTATAAGGTAAGGCTACGGTAAATTGTGATGATATCATTAAGCTAAGATACTGTATATATCAAAATTTATTTTGTTGAATACATACTTTTATAATCATTCATTCATTGACAACTAGGTTTGATCTTAATAAAAGAAAATGAATAATAGCATAAGATACAGACAATGAAAGCTTAAATGGAAACTGATTCCATTGTCCTTACAGAGAGGTCAAAATGTGCCATTATTACAGCACTAGAAGAATATATATTTTAGGGTTCCTGCACATATGCTGCCTTATAATAGGCTCACATCCCGTTGTCTTATAAGGATCTACAGTATCTTTCCTTTTGCTTGTCTTTCTAAGCTCCACATTCACATACAGTATGATAGATGTAGTGTAAGCCTCATATAAAGACTTTTTAACTTTAAATTACAGTAAAGGTAAATAATTTTTTAGCTTTTTATCTGTAATACAAATAAATGTGAGCTTTTGAATTAATAAGTATTGTATTTAGGTGAACAGCATTAAGCAGGCACATTGAAAAGGTGGATGTAAAAGTACAATAATACAGGTAGAACTGCAATAGACAATATAAATACGATTACATTTGTTATCAGGTGAAATAGTGGTATATATGCCAAGGAGTAGTAAGTCATTAAGATATTTATATCTATAACAACAACAAACATGGTTTAGAACAAAGTCCCATAAATTAAATGCATTTAGTCCAGTGTGGAGATTAATTAAAGTAAAGAGTACAAACAGTGATTTACATAGTCAGCTTAAGTGGTACCCAGGATTAACATGAGGGAGACATCAGGAGTGCTTGGAAGCCAGTTGGGACGGATGGAGGAGGGTGGAGGTTGGAATTGGCATATATTACTACTAGGAGGGAAGGCAATGACTGTAGGTGCTGTAAGTATATTACAAGGCATCAGTAAGTAAAGGGTTTAGGACAA
The DNA here is from genome assembly GCA_031769625.1 of Taudactylus pleione. Lineage (NCBI taxonomy): Eukaryota > Metazoa > Chordata > Amphibia > Anura > Myobatrachidae > Taudactylus > Taudactylus pleione. The sequence continues at coordinate 12,004,362 of JAUIMM010000064.1, read as the reverse complement.
GAGATAGAAGGAGTGTAATATGATTGGATCAGTAAAAGCAGTTGCAGGCTTCTCTCATGTACAAGCTCTTAAACACAGTTGCACTGTAGGGGGTAAATTTACTAAGCTGAGAGTTTGAGAGAGTTTGCAAACTCTGGAGAGTTTGGGCATTTTTTCCCACTCTCAAATTTACTAATGTCAAACTCGGGAGAGAGATCTCCTTTGCTACGGGAAAATACTGGAGAGTTAGCAAACTCTCTTCAATTCACCATCGACAAAGCTCGAGAATCTTTTCACTAGTGAAGATAGGATTCTGGAATTTACCAAGCAGAGAGTTTCTAAACTGTCATGAGATGAGAAAACTCTGCTGTAAAAACTTATGAAAAAAATACACCTGCCTGTGATCTGCGGCTTTGGCAGAAACATAAACAGATCGCTGTGATCCATGTATGTTTCTGCATGTAAATATCAGAAAAAAGAAGACAAAGGTTCAACCCCTAAAAGCCTAACCAGCCCCAGGCTTGCCAGCCAGTCCTAGTTTCTAAAATTACAGGGAACAAAATGTTTAGGGTTCCACCGTAATTTAGAAACCAATACCAGGCTGTAGGGCCAGTCTTGGTTTTAAATGTAGGGGGAAAATAATTGCATAGGGTACCCCCTATATTTAAAACCAGGGCCAGACCCAAAATGGCCGGGTTGTAATGCCACAGCCTGGAGAACTTTTCACTGGGGTTCTGGGGCCAAAGCATTATCAGCCCAAGCCAGGGATCTCAGGGGAGGTGGGGACCCCCTCAAGAAGGGCCCCCCATCCCCAAAACTCCAGTCTTGGGCTGAAGCCCGGGGCTCTTCCCCGCACCCCTGGAGCATTGGGTACGAGGGTAAAAAAGTGGGGCAATATAAGTAAACTAATGTATTTTACAGAGGAACTACAGGTGCCAGCATGCCTGCCCATTGGCATTTGTGGAACTATAAGTACCAGCAAGTGGCCAGCACCTGTACCCTCACCAGTGGCGGGCTGGGCTGGGGGGCAAGGTGCCATCTGCCCCCCGGGCCGGTATAATTTCAGTGTTATGGGTCCGTCATTCTCCATACACTTCTGGTGGCTGGGAGACATGCATAGGATGCTCCCCGGCCACTCAGTTTGTGTAGCAAGGCTAATCAGTGCGGCCGTCTGCCACACTGATTTTCTTTGAAGCCCTTGTAATAAGCAGCTGCCTGGGGAGCATCTTGTGCATGTCTCCCGGCTGCAGGCAGCACAAGCCAGGATTCGGACTCACGGGCAGATCACACAGACATTCACCAGGGGCGGGGCGTCACTGGGTGAGGGGAGGTGGCCAAGTACCTCCTCTTCCCTTCCACTTCCCAGCTCTCCCGCGCAGTCTGTCTCCACACTGCAGTACAGACTGCAGAGTCAGCAGTTAGAATGGGGAGCTAGTGATCCCTGCAGCGACTGTGCTTGTACAGATGCCCGAAGTCTTCCCCTGGTAGCCAGAATCACCTGGACTGTACATGGAGGTAACAAGTTTGGGGGCCTTACTACTAGGTCATTGACTGCCTGTCCAAGTCCCAGCACACTACAAGTCCCAGCACACCTTGTTAACTGGATGTGCTGGGACTTGTAGTGCCATCGCAACTAGAGAGGCCCTGAAAAAACGAAGTGCACATATATATATATATATATATATTTATATAATGTGTGTGTGTGTGGATATGTGTATGTATATATATATATATATATATATATATAGATACAGTGTATGTACAGTATATATGTGTGTGCATATATATATATATATATATATATATACGTACATTCCACAAAGTCTGTCAATCGCATCATTGCAATCTATAGCTTCCACTGGTGCCCTCAAACTCAATGTAAATCCCCCTCAGTCTCCGTCCTCACCCCCTCTGTAAGTTGCCCTCAGTTTCCCTGTCCTCTCCCTCCCTATAACTCCCCTTTAGTGTCCCTCTCCTCAGCCCCCCTTTAACACATCCTTTAACACACACTCAATATTCCTGCCACTAATACTGCCTGTCACTTACCCTGATTCTCATTGCCCTCATTGCCCTCATTGCCCAGTCACATTAACCCATATAACTCTCACTGACCCTCACCGTGTCTACACTCATCATTTACTGTATTCCTGCCAGGCAACGACAGACATAGAGGGGCAGAATGGAAACAAAGACAGACATAGAGGGGTAGAACGGAAACAAAGACAGACATAGAGGGGCAGAACGGAAACAAAGACAGACATAGAGGGGCAGAACGGAAACAAAGACAGACAAAGAGGGGCAGAACGGAAACAAAGACAGACATAGAGGGGCAGAACGGAAACAAAGACAGACATAGAGGGGCAGGACGGAAACAAAGACAGACATAGAGGGGCAGGACGGAAACAAAGACAGACACAGAGGGGCAGAACGGAAACAAAGACAGACACAGAGGGGCAGAACGGAAACAAAGACAGACATAGAGGGGCCGAACGGAAACAAAGACAGACATAAAGGGGCAGAACGGAAACAAAGACAGACAGAGGGGCAGAATGGAAACAAAGACAGACAGAGGGGCAGAACGGAAACATAGACAGAAAAAGGGGCAGAATGGAAACAAAGACAGACATAGATGGGCAGAACGGAAACAAAGACAGACATAGAGGGACAGAACGGAAACAAAGACAGACATAGAAAGGCAGAATGGAAACAAAGACAGACAGAGGGGCAGAATAGAAACAAAGACAGACAGAGGGGCAGAACGGAAACAAAGACAGACATAGAGGGCAGAACGGAAACAAAGACAGACATAGAGGGGCAGAACGGAAACAAAGACAGACAGAGGGGCAGAACGGAAACAAAGACAGACATAGAGGGGCAGAACAAGACAAAGACAGACATAGATGGGCAGAACGGAAACAAACACAGACATAGAGGGGCAGAATGGAAACAAAGACAGACATAGAGGGGCAGAACAGAAACAAAGACAGACATAGAGGGGCAGAACGGAAACAAAGACAGACATAGAGGGCAGAACGGAAACAAAGACAGACATAGAGGGGCAGAACGGAAAAAAAGACAGACAGAGGGGCAGAACGGAAACAAAGACAGACATAGAGGGGCAGAATGAGACAAAGACAGACATAGATGGGCAGAACGGAAACAAAGAAAGACATAGATGGGCAGAACAGAAACAAAGACAGACATAGAGGGGCAGAACAGAAACAAAGACAGACATAGTGGGGCAGAACGGAAACAAAGACAGACATAGAGGGGCAGAACAGAAACAAAGACAGACAGAGGGGAAGAACGGAAACAAAGACAGACATAGATGGGCAGAACGGAAACAAAGACAGACATAGAGGGGCAGAAAGGAAACAAAGACAGTCAGAGGGGCAGAACGGAAACAAAGACAGACATAGAGGGGCAGAACAAGACAAAGACAGACATAGAGGGGCAGAACGGAAACAAAGACAGACATAGAGGGGCAGAATGGAAACAAAGACAGACATAGAGGGGCAGAATGGAAACAAAGACAGACATAGAGGGGCAGAAAGGAAACAAAGACAGACATAGAGGGGCAGAAAGGAAACAAAGACAGACATAGAGGGGCAGAACGGAAACAAAGACAGACATAGAGGGGCAGAACGGAAACAAAGACAGACATAAAGGGGCAGAAAGGAAACAAAGACAGACATACAGGGGCAGACCAGAAAAAAAGACAGACAGAGGGGCAGAACGGAAACAAAGACAGGCATAGAGGGACAGAACGGAAACAAAGACAGACATAGATGGGCAGAATGGAAACAAAGACAGACATAGAGGGGTAGAACGGAAACAAAGACAGACATAGAGGGGCAGAACGGAGACAAAGACAGACATAGAGGGCAGAACGGAAACAAAGACAGACATAGAGAGGCAGAACGGAAACAAAGACAGACAGAGGGGCAGAACGGAAAAAAAGGCAGACATAGAGGGGCAGAATGGAAACAATGACAGACATAGAGGGGCAGAACGGAAACAAAGACAGACATAGAGGGGAAGAACGGAAACAAAGACAGACATAGAGGGGCAGAATGAGACAAAGACAGACATAGATGGGCAGAACGGAAACAAAGACAGACATAGAGGGGCAGAACGGAAACAATGACAGACATAGAGGGGCAGAACGGAAACAAAGACAGACATAGAGGGGCAGAACGGAGACAAACACAGACATAGAGGGCAGAACGGAAACAAAGACAGACATAGAGGGGCAGAACGGAAACAAAGACAGACAGAGGGGCAGAACGGAAAAAAAGACAGACATAGAGGGGCAGAAGGAAACAAAGTCAGACATAGAGAGGCAGAACGGAAACAAAGACAGACATAGATGGGCAGAATGGAAACAAAGACAGACATAGATGGGCAGAACGGAAACAAAGACAGACATAGAGGGGCAGAAAGGAAACAAAGACAGACATAGAGGGGCAGAAAGGAAACAAAGACAGACAGAGGGGCAGAACAGAAACAAAGACAGACATAGAGGGCAGAACGGAAACAAAGACAGACATAGATGGGCAGAACGGAAACAAAGACAGACATAGAGGGGCAGAACGGAAACAAAGACAGATATAGAGGGGCAGAATGGAAACAAAGACAGACAGAGGGGCAGAATGGAAAAAAAGACAGACATAGAGGGGCAGAACGAGACAAAGACAGACATAGAGGGGCAGAACGGAAACAAAGACAGACATAGAGGGGCAGAACGGAAACAAAGACAGACATAGAGGGGCAGAACGCAAACAAAGACAGAAAGAGGGGCAGTACGGAAACAAAGACAGACATAGAGGGGCAGAACGAGACAAAGACAGACATAGATGGGCAGAACGGAAACAAAGACAGACATAGAGGGGCAGAACGGAAACAAAGACAGACATAGAGGGGCAGAACGGAAACAAAGACAGACATAGTGGGGCAGAACGGAAACAAAGACAGACATAGATGGGCAGAATGGAAACAAAGACAGACATAGATGGGCAGAACGGAAACAAAGACAGACATAGAGGGGCAGAATGGAAACAAAGACAGACATAGAGGGGCAGAACGGAAACAAAGACAGACATAGAGGGGCAGAATGGAAACAAAGACAGACATAGAGGGGCAGAACGGAAACAAAGACAGACAGAGGGGCAGTACGGAAACAAAGACAGACATAGAGGGGCAGAACGGAAACAAAGACAGACATAGAGGGGCAGAACGGAAACAATGACAGACATAGAGGGGCAGAACGGAAACAAAGACAGACATAGAGGGGCAGAACGGAGACAAACACAGACATAGAGGGCAGAACGGAAACAAAGACAGACATAGAGGGGCAGAACGGAAACAAAGACAGACAGAGGGGCAGAACGGAAAAAAAGACAGACATAGAGGGGCAGAAGGAAACAAAGTCAGACATAGAGAGGCAGAACGGAAACAAAGACAGACATAGATGGGCAGAATGGAAACAAAGACAGACATAGATGGGCAGAACGGAAACAAAGACAGACATAGAGGGGCAGAAAGGAAACAAAGACAGACAGAGGGGCAGAACAGAAACAAAGACAGACATAGAGGGCAGAACGGAAACAAAGACAGACATAGAGGGGCAGAACGAGACAAAGACAGACATAGATGGGCAGAACGGAAACAAAGACAGACATAGAGGGGCAGAACGGAAACAAAGACAGACATAGAGGGGCAGAACGGAAACAAAGACAGACAGAGGGGCAGAATGGAAAAAAAGACAGACATAGAGGGGCAGAACGAGACAAAGACAGACATAGAGGGGCAGAACGGAAACAAAGACAGACATAGAGGGGCAGAACGGAAACAAAGACAGACATAGAGGGGCAGAACGGAAACAAAGACAGAAAGAGGGGCAGTACGGAAACAAAGACAGACATAGAGGGGCAGAACGAGACAAAGACAGACATAGATGGGCAGAACGGAAACAAAGACAGACATAGAGGGGCAGAATGGAAACAAAGACAGACATAGAGGGGCAGAACGGAAACAAAGACAGACATAGCGGGGCAGAACGGAAACAAAGACAGACATAGATGGGCAGAATGGAAACAAAGACAGACATAGAGGGGCAGAATGGAAACAAAGACAGACATAGAGGGGCAGAACGGAAACAAAGACAGACATAGAGGGGCAGAACGGAAACAAAGACAGACAGAGGGGCAGTACGGAAACAAAGACAGACATAGAGGGGCAGAACGGAAACAAAGACAGACAGAGGGGCAGTAAGGAAACAAAGACAGACATAGAGGGGCAGAATGGAAACAAAGACAGACATAGATGGGCAGAACGGAAACAAAGACAGACATAGAGGGGCAGAATGGAAACAAAGACAGACATAGAGGGGCAGAACGGAAACAAAGACAGACAGAGGGGCAGTACGGAAACAAAGACAGACATAGAGGGGCAGAACGATACAAAGACAGACATAGATGGGCAGAATGGAAACAAAGACAGACATAGAGGGGCAGAATGGAAACAAAGACAGACAGAGGGGCAGTACGGAAACAAAGACAGACATAGAGGGGCCGAACGATACAAAGACAGACAGAGGGGCAGAACGGAAACAAAGACAGACATAGAGGGCAGAACGGAAACAAAGACAGACATAGAGGGGCAGAACGGAAACAAAGACAGACATAGATGGGCAGAACGGAAACAAAGACAGACATAGATGGGCAGAACGTAAACAAAGACAGACATAGAGGGGCAGAATGGAAACAAAGACAGACATAGAGGGGCAGAACAGAAACAAAGACAGACAGAGGGGCAGAACGGAAACAAAGACAGACATAGATGGGCAGAATGGAAACAAAGACAGACATAGAGGGGCAGAACGGAAACAAAGACAGACATAGAGGGGCAGAACGCAAACAAAGACAGAAAGAGGGGCAGTCCGGAAACAAAGACAGACATAGAGGGGCAGAACGAGACAAAGACAGACATAGATGGGCAGAACGGAAACAAAGACAGACATAGAGGGGCAGAACGGAAACAAAGACAGACAGAGGGGCAGTACGGAAACAAAGACAGACATAGAGGGGCAGAACGAGACAAAGACAGACATAGATGGGCAGAACGGAAACAAAGACAGACATAGATGGGCAGAACGGAAGCAAAGACAGACATAGAGGGGCAGAACGGAAACAAAGACAGACATAGAGGAGCAGAACGGAAACAAAGACAGACATAGAGGGGCAGAACGGAAACAAAGACAGACATAGAGGAGCAGAACGGAAACAAAGACAGACATAGAGGGGCAGAACGGAAACAAAGACAGTCATAGAGGGGCAGAACGGAACCAAAGACAGACATAGAGGGGCAGAACGGAAACAAAGACAGACAAAGAGTGGCAGAACGGAAACAAAGACAGACATAGAGGGGCAGAACGGAAACAAAGACAGACATAGAGGGGCAGAACGGAAAGAAAGACAGACATAGAGGGGTAGAACGGAAACAAAGACAGACAGATGGGCAGAACGGAAACAAAGACAGACATAGAGGGGCAGAAAGGAAACAAAGACAGACATAGAGGGGCAGAACGGAAACAAAGACAGACATAGAGGGGCAGAACGGAAACAAAGACAGACATAGAGGGGCAGAATGGAAACAAAGACAGACATAGAGGGGCAGAACGGAAACAAAGACAGACATAGAGGGGCAGAACGGAAACAAAGACAGACATAGAGGGGCAGAACGGAAACAAAGACAGACATAGAGCGGCAGAACGGAAACAAAGACAGACATAGAGGGACAGAATGGAAACAAAGACAGACATAGAGGGGCAGGAGAGCAAGAGGGGGAAAAGACCAAGATGGGATTGAAAAGAGAGACAAAGTAGTGGGATTGGAGAAAAAGAAATAGTGGAGGGCGAAGAGAGATATGGAGAAGAGACAGAGCGGGAAGTGAAAGATGGAATGAGAAGGGAAAAGTGGGGAGGAGAAACGTGGGTTGAAGAAATAGAGTTAAAAAAATATTAAAAAGAAAGCCAGGCAACGCAGGACATTAAATCTAGTTTGTGTATATACTGTATATGTGCAGTATGTTTTTAAATGTTAATTCTTGTGTGGATATTTTTTTTGCTGTAATGGGTGTTTGCTAAGGGGTCTGTGTACTAAGCCTTAGAGAAAGATAAAGTGGATGGAGATAAAGTACCAACCAATCAGCTCCTGTCATTTTACAGGCTGTGTTTGAAAAATGACAGGAGCTGATTGGTTGGTACTTTTTCATTCAGTTTGACTCTCTCCAGGGCTTAGTACTGTGCATTGTGATCTGCAGTGACTTACTCACTGATGCTGCAGTGTGCCGGTGCTGTCCGTGGCTGAGGGCAAGGGGGAGACTGGGAGCTCCTCTCTCTATTCCGCTCTTCAGCGCCTGCAAGTTGAAGTGGCAGCAACTGGTAGTTCCGCTGTGTGAGTCTGACAGGTCAGGTCAAACTTTTGTAGGGCGGCATGGGCAATGCATATGTGTTTTATTTTTGTTCCTGTGAGGGCTATTGCGTTTTTTATGTGTAACCTCTAGTCAGGGTTAACATCACCAGGGCCACTTGCTTGTGTTGCCCCCAGGCTGAAAGTTGCCAGCCAGCCCCTGACCCCCACTGTAAAATAAATAGTTAATTAAATATAAAACACCAACACCATGCCAAGTATAACTTTATTACATACACCTACCCATTCACACATACTTACCTATACCAGATGCTTCTGTCCTCTTCTCCAGTAGAATCCTTAATGACTGGCCCTGCAAAAAAGATTGCATACTCACCTATATCCTGGCGCTGGTCTCCGCAGTAAACCATGGACTTTTTTGGGGGGGTCCCCACCTCCCCTGGGATCCCTGGCTTGGGCTGATAATGCTTTGGCCCCAGAGCCCTAATGAAAGGGTCTTCAGGCTGTGGCATTACAGCCCGGCCGTTTTGGGTTCGGTGCTGGTTTTAAATATAGGGAGTACCTTATGCATTATTCCCCCCTACATTTAAAACCTGGACTGGCCCTGCAGCCTGGTGTTGGTTTCTAAATTACGGTGGAACCCTACACATTTTGTTCCCCATAATCTTAGAAACCAGGACTGGCTTGCAAGTCTGGAGCTGGTTAAGCTTTAGGGGGAAGGGGGGGCTATGTCATTTTTTTTTTTACTTTTAACCTGTTTTTTTACATACTAGAACACAAGAAGCTTACATATATCTCACTGATATGTGCAGGCTGCTTGCTCAGGAGAGTTTTGCAGAGAGAAGACACTGCAATCTCGGGTGAGTAATCTCCTGCAAAACCTGCTACTCGGGGGAGAAATCTCGTTTTGCTTCACCATCGGCCATCTCACTCTCAGCTAAACTCACTTCTTTGTAAATTTGCGAGTCTCAGGAGCTTCAAATCACCCGAGTTTCGGTGAAGCTAATCGAGTTAAAAAAAACTCTCCCAGACTCAATTCTTAGTAAATTTACCCCTAGGAGTCCTAAGTACCTGTGACTTTTGCAGCACGTTCCAGAGTTACAGTAGGTAGAATTATATAAAAACTCTCCCAAAATGTACTAGGAATTGATCAGTTTCTGCATACGTTACAATGGTAGGCCGGGATAAAAACACAATTACCACATAACTGGAAGGTGTATAATGCAACACATTCACTTTTTTTAATTACTTTGGCATACACAAGAAATGTGGCAGTTCTAGGCTTTGGATGTGTACAGTTTATCCAGATGTTACTACCATAAACCTTTACCACTATAACGCTGTAAAATAACAAGTGACAACTCCTAGGTGATAAGACAAATCATTATTCACGTTTATGCCCCTTTCTGATGCAGCAGCACAGTGCTTCCATACACCCAGCAACAGCTGGGAACTTCCACAGCAGCCATGAGAACAGCATCATACGAAAGCACTGATTCATTTTTGTCATGTGTTATTATTTTCATCCCTCATGTAATAAAACTAGGTGGAGTAAAATAAAGGTGATCTTAGAAACATATCTCAAGTCCAGTCTCCTTTACATGGATAGTTCTGCACAAAACAACTATATTTCTCATATACCATCAGCTGCATGGGCATATTAGATATCACTTGTGTAGCACATTATTATATGAGTCATATAGTGAGTAAGGGCCAGAATAATAATACACACCTCTCATCTACCAAAATATGTAATAATTACCAACTAGGGCAGTGGTTCCCAAACTGTGCACCGCGGCACCTTAGGGTGCCTCAGGACACTTGCAGGGGTGCCTCCGGTTGGAGGTCCAGCACCAAATCTAATTGTTTATGGTCACTGTAATGTAAATATGTGCACAAACAGAAGCACAAACCTGTCCACCACTATATAACCAAACCTAAGGGTGACAGGTCAGCACAATTTATGTCACTGTACTACTTCACTACATTTTTTTCTGAATTTCTCAACAACAAACTTTTGGCTTAGGGGTGCCGAGAAAACAATGCTGATACTCTAGGGGGCCGTGATTCAAAAAAGTTTGGGAACCACTGTCCTAGGGTGTAAGTCACATGATAACATTTGCAGTAATAACTCTTTGGCTTGAATGGTTTTCTCCCTAGCATTACCAAATGAAGAAGTCCCAATTAATGTACCTAACAGGAGCAATGATCTTGGTTATGGCTGGAGACAGTCTTCAGATTTTGATAAGAGATTCTTCGGATGAAACCAGGTAAGACTATGGTAAGACCAGAGGGGTCTTTGTCATGCACGTCTCACTGAGGGCCTGATTCACTACCGTATGCAACTGCTAATATGCACGCAATTGGGCGATTGCTGCGTACTGCACATGCGTATGCATTGCAGAGTGCGAACTAGCCACTTAGATCGGGACTGCGATCGCAGTCACTACGCAGACCCATCGCAAAGTGATTGACAGGAAGTGCCATTTGTAGGTGGTGACGGGGGGCGGTCGGTTGAATGCAGGTGTGCCAGTGCGTCTCAACGCCATTGCAGGAGCGTACATAAATGATCCACTGTGATGCCCTACGCAGTCTGAGGTCTCATAGTGTGCATGGTTGTTAGCAATTCCTGAGTAAGGTCAGAGCTTGTGCAAGAGTGTGTGAGGCTGCGATGGTACTCGACTGTACCGATGGTTTCGCAGTCTTGCTAAACATTACGGATGTGTGGTAAGTAAAGTTGGCGTAATTATGTTATGCTGCGAGGGCATTGCGATCGCAATGGATTAGCATACTATCGCAGTTCAACTGCGTGCGTAATCGCTATTGTATGTGCAGTTCCATACAGTACTGAATCAGGCCCTGAAGCATAATTTATATGAACAAGTTTGCTTATTATGGCACTATGTTACATTAATATATCCTATCAGGTTTTATTTCTTAAATGAGAAAATTAAAATATATTAAAATTAGAGATGTGTTGGTTCGGTTTTATTTGGTTCTTTTCCAAAATTATTGCAGGTTTTATTTTATTGGCTATCCAAAACACGTCATAGCTGATCGTATTGTATGGCAAAGTAAAGAGCTTATTCTACATATCTCAAGCTAATTGGCCTTCACTGATGCATTGGAATAGAAAGCTGACATAACTGTACTTTGGCTGAATGAGTAGGAACTTTTACCCATATTAATGAAAACTCCATCCCATATATTTAGGGAATATTTATAACAAACTAAAGTACAGACAAAGGGCTGGATATTGCATTGGATTTACCTGTCAATGGAGCGTATCTTATTTTGCTTGTTTCCACTCTGCGCATTTTCCTGGAACCAGGCGTATGCTAGTACAGGTGATGCATAATCATATATATTTGGGTAAGTGCCATAACAGGGTACGGCTGCTCCCTGTGCCAGCCCCGCACCCTGAGCGCATGATGTCATGACATCACAATCATGACATCTTTACGTCACGCAGAGGGGGGCGGTGGCGCCAGCATTGCTAAGTGCAGCACTGACCGGAGCGTCCTGAGAATGCTCCAATCGGCTGTTCAACTGGGGGTATATGGCTGAACCATCCGAAGGACGCTCCAGGCAGCACTGCAGCAGCAATCCTGGCTGCAGGTGATTCCAGGCACCCTGCTAGCCGCCAGAAGCAAGGGCCATGGAGCAGTGACGGTGCCGCCCACAGAGCCCTGCGCTTGGAGTGGCGACACCGCTTGCACACCCCTAGTTATGGCCCTGATTTCAGTCGCACCTTCACTTGCAACTGAATGACATAACTGGGCTGTAATGGGACAATCTCACATAGATGCTCAGTGGAGGCGTGTGGACGCAATTGTGGGCTATGTAAAGCTGGATGGAAGCATCAGTACTCCTGTTCCCAGACCTGCCGAGAGCCGCGGCGGGCCGGGTAATAGGGGGCGTGGCCTAATCGCGGGAGGCCCGGGCCCCGGTAATCTGTACCCGCTCCCCCCCCCCTCTCGGTGCCCCTGCCTGTTCCCATATCATATGCACCAAGTGTAGCCTAGTGCAAGTGATGATTGTGATGACAAGTATTTAGTTAAGTGAATGAATAGGTGCATACAACTCTGCATAAAGGTAAATATGTGCATTTATTTCCATACCTAATATGGAAGCAATTATGGTCAATTTGCATTCAACTCAGCATCAGGACCAAAGTCTGTATATAAATTGGATGATTTAATTATCTCTGAATGAGATATTGAGCCGGCTTCAGAGGTGGCCACAGTGCCAATGCTTACATAGTTGAGCGATTCTTTGCCAAGGCATTGAAAGTGGGCATCTCAGGGCATACATTGTCCGGTGCTCAAGGGGAAGACTGAATCCAGCATTTGCATATTACCGCGGCTGCAACCTCTGCTGCAACTTCATCCACCTATGAATCAGGCCATTGTGTAATACCAGTGAAATAAAAACATTTTAATTATTTCAATTTTACATGTTTATTTCATTAAATATACCTATAGTTAAAGCACAATGAAGGCAGCATTTTCAAAATGCACCTTTGCAATTAACTAAAACTATTTGCATCAGTCATGTCATGAAGCACACTGGATAAGCGCAATGCAGGGCTGGCAACAGAAACCTTCGGGCCTGGTACACTCATGTTTTTGGGGCCTCCCCTCTATCCCTCTGTAGGTACTGGCCAGTCGGTCATCAGCTCACCCCCCTATTCTCTCCAGCCCCACCCCCACTGTGTCTCTTCAGCCCCATGCTCCCTGTGTCTTTCCAGCCTCATCCTCATCTCTGAAAAAAGACAAAAAAATAAACTTATTATTATTAAACACTGAAACTGTTGATCTCTAAATAAGCAGTCTACTCAAACTGCATTTTTTAAGACATAAAAGATACAAAGAAGATAAAAAACAGCGCTGAATCAGCTCAGAAATTTCCAATATATTTATTATACCCCTATTGGTTCAATAAAAATATATATAAAATGTTTTTCAACCGTCTTTCCAGCTTCATCCCCCTCTCTGCCTCTCCAGCCTCATCCCCCTCTCTGTACCTCCATCTCCAGCCTCATCCCTCTTTCTGTCTCCCTGGCCTTATCCTTTCCCCCCAGTTCCAGACTCATCACCCTCTCTCCCAGCACCCCTCCCATCATCTCTTCAGCTCCAACAAGCCACCCCATGCCTCTCTGGCTTCACCCCTTCCTGCGCTGTCTCTCCAGCACCAGAACCTAGACTGGGCTCTGTGGTCTCCTGAGTGGCCGGGGTCCTTCGGTTTCTTGGGGCCCAGTACACCTGTCCCCAGGGCCGGACATGTCATCACGCACTTTTCCAAATGCCAAAAGGGCCAATGAACTTATGGTCTCGCCCAAAAGCCGGGCTGAGCAGCTCCACCTCCTGGTGCTCGGCTCAGCCGGCTTGAGAGACGGGGGCATGCTGCAAAAAGACGTACTATACAGTTTCACCCATATGTAAACTTGGTACTTGCTACTGCTTGCACTTGGAGAGGCAGAATGCGGGATGGAAAGGGGTGCAAATGCTTACAGCTTCTATGATTGCAGATTCATAAGCGAAAGCTGAAAGCTGCTTTCTTCGGGTTGTAGTCAAATTGCAGGCGGACAGGATGTGGCCGCCAAAATATTGACACCGGAATCCTGCCGCCCGGCATAATGCCGACACCGATATCCCAAAAGACCAGCGTCGGCATCCACCATGTCCCAAATGTCCAGACACCTGTAAGTATTAGTTTTAGCCGCGGGGGGGTGGTAGGTTAGGTTTAGGCACCCCTGGGGAGATTTAGGGTTAGGCACCCCCCTGGGAGGGTAGGCTATGGAGAGGGGGGGATAGGGTTAGGCACCACTGGGGGGACTTTAGGGTTAGGCACCACCCCCGGGAGGATTAGGTTTAGGGTGCAAGAAGGGGGGGTTAGGTTTTGGCACCACTGAGGGGAGGTTAGGGTTATGCACCGCCCAGGGTGGTTAGGGTTAGGCACCACTAGGGGAGGGCTAGAGTTAGGGGGGGAGAGGGGAGGATTAGGGTACTTACCTGCCCTAGTCAGGATCTTCAGTGATCAGGCTTCTGGCATTGGTATTTCAACCAGCTGCTACTCAGCTGTCAGCATCTCATACCCATCCCCTTTCTTCATTGATTGTGCATATATTATATCATTTTGGGAGCAGATTTTTTAATTGTTTGTTACTTTCATTTGCACACAAGAAGAAAGATTATACCTGCTGTTGTATACAGGGATTTGTTTATTTATTTATTTATATTTAAGTAAAAAATCATAGCAAATGTGTTTTTTTGCTATCAACACAGTAAGTACGCCTGACGTAAACCTGGTGACGCGCATCTTGAGATACCTCCAACTCAGCTTATGGGTGTAAATACATTACTTTTTATGTATGATTTTTTAGTGATAAATAATTTGACACATATCTGCCCAACTCCGGATAAGCACCAATGTCTTAATTAATCATGAGAGTGAGGGGACATAAGGACTGTCATTGCTGTTACACCTAGCTCTGAATAAGGCCTTAAATGCAAACTTCTGTAAAGCATGGGTTTTAAATGTGCACTCTCCATCCAGATTGGGTATTGGGCTCTCAGGATGCTGACGCTCAGGACCAGGCGGTTAAAATCCGGACGCCGGCATCCCGACAGGGTTAGGACACCGACACTTGTTGGTAAGTATCCTAACCATACTTGCCTACTTTTGAAAAAGCATTTCAGGCAGATTGAGAGCAACACCTGAGTGCGCGTTATTATTGCTACATCTGAGGGGCGTGTCATAAAAGTGATTTAAATCTAAATATAAGTGAACCCCAAAGCAGTTAGTAAGATCTATGTGTTGATGAAAACACTAATACCTTTCAGAAAATGCATGTAGCCATAGGGATCATTGTGCCTTATAACCAATGGAAGGGAATGATACTATTGATCCCATTGGAATGTATACATCTCTAGGGTTTTTTTTTTATATATAACAGCTTCATAATGGGGGTAAGGTGCAATCAGGGAGAGTGCTAGACTCTTCAGGGAGTCAGGGAGATTGCTACTATTTCAGGGAGTCTCCCTGACAATCAGGGAGAGTTGGCAAGTATGATCCTAACCCTACCCCTAAACCTAACCCTCCCTCCCCGCAGCCTAAACCTAACCCACACACCCTGCAGCCTAACCCTAACCGTCCCCCTAGTGCCTAACTCTAACCCTCCCTCTAACCCCAATACTTACCATCGGAATGCCAGTGGTTGAGATTACGGTGCCGGTATTCCGACCACCAGGATATACACTACATCCCCTCCATCCCGCTATATCAATTTATGACAAACTACCTCATCAAAATACAATGGTGCTTCTGTCTGAGTCTGCAGAACTAGGCATACACATTTCTGGCAAGCTGCTTCCATTGGATATTGCCAAGCTTTTCTCCACAAACCACTACTGTATTGTTTGTTCTGGGAACTCATGTTGATAAAAGTAGAATATAATCTTCTCTGCTCACTAACTCCTCCAAGGTTTCATCTTTGCAGCACCTATTCTGGGGCACTTTATTCCTCATACCCCCAGACACTCACAGGGTCTCCAGCCAGAGAGAAGAGGCATCCAGATGTAGGGTATGGTCATGCTTACCAAAATACGCATATACACCTGTTAAGAGGCGTATCTTTCCCAGGTGCTACATGGTAGGTGCAAATATACGCTAATGATGACTGTAAGCCAGGCGCATGCGCTGTTGGGCACAACCTAAGATGTGTACCCCTTGTGCGACCTCCCTGCATCCGATCCTTTGTCACCTAAAATGTTCTCTCACCTCTTGTTTATAGAGAAGCTGCCGCTTCTTATGTAGATTTTCATTTCTTTTAAACTGGATTAGTATTTTTACTGTCTTTGTATTGTCTTTAACATTGTAACTGTTAAAGTTATACCATGTATGTATTACTAACAGTACTTTATACAGTGCTGCAGAAGATTTTGTTGCTATATAAATTATTAATTAACATAATAATAATAATAATAATAATAATAATAATAAGGGGTTCATATAGTATCAAAACTCAGTGTCGTGCGTGGTAATCTGCTGTTATCTAGGCTTGTGGGCCACACATTCATATTTACTGTGCCATATGATAGTGCATCTAGCCTCTGTGCCACCAGCAAACTCTGTGGATAGGCTGCATTCCTATATGGGGATTTAACTTATTAATAATAATAATAATAATAATAATAATGATAATAATAATAATATTTAAATATATTAACTTTAAGGTATACACCATGTCTTACACACACACACACACACATCTATCTATCTATCTATATATATATATATACACACACACACAAATACGTACATACATCGAAAGGATTATTAGATTATTTATTAACACAACAACAGTGTTCTATGTAGACAGTAGAGCAAGGGCTCCCTCTACTGGATAAAAAAAGATTATGATAAAATAAGAACCAAGCAAACAAACAATAAAAAAAGCTAAATGATAGTATATATGATGCCATTGCTTATTCCCATTATTTGAAAAGTATTCCTAATGCTGAGGTTGTTATATTATCACTTAGTAGATTTGCTAGAACACCACTTCACAGACTATAATAATATCATGGGTTCGATTCCCACTACGGCCCTAACTGTGTGGAGTTTGTATATTCTCCCTGTGTTTGCGTGGGTTTCCTCCGAGTGCTCCGGTTTCCTCCCACCCTCCAAAAATATACTGGTAGGTTAATTGGCTCCAAAAAAATTAATCCTGGTGTGTATATGAGAATGTAACAGGGAATATAGATTGTAAGCTCCACTGGGGCAGGGACTGATGTGAATGGCCAAATATTCTCTGTAAAGCGCTGCGTAATATGTGTGCGCTATATAAATAACTGATAATAAATAAATATTCATTGCTATAGCATTTACCTATTGTAAAGAGTCACCCTGTAATATTGTGTCTGAGTGAGATTATAGACATCATTACTGGCAGCACGCCTTAACTTATATATATAGCCAGGAAAACCTAAGTCCATAACACAATTCTGCACCACATCCTCATCCACACATTTTACCTATTCAGGATGAAAATAGACAGTGAGCGGCGTCAGTGGAAGGGTGAATAAAAAGATAGAGCACTGTGAAAGACTCCATACTGGAAATCGGACTCATGTGTGGCTGGTGACAGTAGCCCTTTAGGGAAATGTCCTATCAAGATGGAATAGAGTTTGGCAGTACCTGTGCATTCCATAATTACAAAGGTGTCCATAATCCGTGTAATCACAGTATGTGTGTGGTCCAAAACTACTGCCAATCCCACTCAATCTTTACTCACTATCTCACTGTTTACCTGGTTGTCATCTGACAGTGCTAGTTGTGCTACATGGCCGAATAACTAGAGCCGTCTGGTTTGTCCACATACCTTGAGTTGAACACCTGGATATGTAAGCAGGGGCAGAACTATGGGAGACAATGGAGGCACCTGCCGCCGGGCTCCAGCTCTGAAGGGGCACCTCCTCCATTGTCCACAACATATTCACCCCATTTGGGGTTGTAACTATGTACCTGGAGTGTACCGTCACGACCGACCAATTCATGGCACCCCTTCCTGGCACATTAGAGGCCACCATACACTAGTGGAGAGCTCCATGTCAGACTATCAGCTGCTGCCTTCGTCTATCTATAGCCTGTCTGCATGCAAATTGCTACATTACAGTGTCAGCGGCTGTGGTGAGGGGGCACCAAATTACAACTTGCCTCCGGGCGTCTGGGATGAATTTACGCCACTGTGTGTAAGGCACTATTTATTGCAGTTGCAGGTTAATTTTAATTTTTCTGACCTGGTATCCTTTGTCAAAAGCTGTTAATTTACACGACATACATTTGAGGCCCATGTCATTCACAAGCACACAGAGAATATTTTTAATGCAAATATGTGTATTGTTTTCAGCAAATGATAGAACTTGTATGTAAAACCAATAATAACAACTTTATGCTTATGGCTTCTGGGGAAATCTGCACTCCTGATTGGCTATTGTCTCTCATCAACATGTAATGAGATGTTCCAGGTCCTCATCCTGTCACTGAAGACACCAGCGCTCAGGATTAAATAGACTAAAGATATACCTCCACAAGTAGTTTTAAAAACTGAACTGCAAATGGGGTTTTATCATACAATCTTGAGCTGGTGTTAGCCTATACCTGGCAATGGTGGACCTGTGAAGTCGGAAAGACCTTGCATGCTCCCCGCTCAGATCCTTCTTGGCATCCCTGGAACTCCTTCCCATAGGAAGTAGATCTGAAGATAGCGTTTGTTCTCGCAGGAAAACTCTGCAATGATGATGAATGGCCGTTACCTTAAATATGCAGAAACTAGCATTTCTGCATGTGTAACGGGCCAGTTTAGTTAGGATGAATAAGCCCCTTAGCAGCAACTCTTGATACATATACCCAGGACCGGCTCTAGGGCTAATAGCGCCCTGTGCCGGCCAAGTGTTCTGCGCTCCTTATCGCACGTGGCTGAAATGGGGGGCGTGGCCTAATTACCATAGGCCATGCCTTCTTATGTGACGTTATCTGAGGGGCGTGCCCGCATGGCATGCCTCCAAATACCGACAGGCTGGGGGGAGCCTCACTAGCTGGGCTTTCCCCCAGCCCTCTCATGGCACTGAATGGATGCCGTGCAGCATCCATTCAGACTCCGGGGTCCCGGCACCGCTGCAGAGCTGCGGTGGTGGGGGTCTCCAACCCCCCGATTTGACCACTCGCGGGCCTCTTCGACAGTACTGTGCTGCTGAAATCGGGATGTTTTGGAAGAGCCGGCCATGCATATACCACTCAATCTAGAAAGACAAATGTTTTTAGACAACAATGATAGTGATGGAAAGGGAAACATAACAGAAAAGTTTACACCTCTAGCTGGCATTGGCTAATATAATCTACTGATTCATTAAGCATGAAAATGACTTCTATACAGTATATAGTCAAGGTACAGTATGCCTAATCTGTCTAGTCAGGCTGCAAAACAGTTATAGTCCTATTGAAAAGTCCTTTGGGCAAAAACCACAGCAAACCAGCTCAGCTACAGAGGGTCAAACATTTTTCTATTTATGGCATTTTTTCATTTTTCAGAATTCCTGAATCTCTTTCTCCTCCATGTTCATTAACAACAACCACTTGGACAGTAGATACTGTTATACCTGCTGGCTCCTCAGCTAGACAAACAGCTGAAGAAAGCACTTTAGATCTCACCATTCATTTATTTTCCCTCAGCCACAGGAAGTTCTAGATATAAATAGATTTCCCCAAATCCACTGAGACCTGTTAGTCACTTCTACATCTATGATATCCTAGGCCATGTTCTACCCTGACCTTCACAGGGCTCATAGACACAAACATTTATAAAGATCACTAGTTAAGTCACGGCAGACAAAACCTTCATGTTGTCCTTGTATTAAAAGTGAGTTAGCATCATATTTGAAGAGAGTTTATTACGCCCTAAGAACAAGCCCCAAAGCTTTCCTGCAGTGCGGTGAAACACGGGTCATAGGCGTAATACTAAGTGCCTCCCTTGTGCTAAATGAGCATCTTCATTTTATTTTGAATGCATATGTAATGCTTTTTATTGCTGCAGACAGCAATGGCATTTACAATGGCTTGTGAAGAAAGGTGTGTGCAAAGTTACTTGATTGATATTATTTCTAGCAATAGTGTGTTTCATAGGATTTGTGAGTATTAACCTTCGGATGCCCAAAATATTTTCTTGTGTAGTTTTGCCCGAAATGGGGTCACAGTTGACACCAGGTTAAAATGAGTTATTTTGCATTGAAATGTATGGTGAGGTCAGTCCCATACCTACTATATTCAATAATATGCAACATCAGTAATCTAATCAATAACATTTTATTAAAATTAAATACAGTTCATACATTGCACAGACATCAAAATTTACTTGTAACAGTTTGTAAGTGAGTGTGGTTGACAATATACTAAATTCACTCATTGCAGTCACGACATCGCTTATGAATCTCTATTTTTATATGGTCCTTAGAGAAAAAGGAGTCGCATTCTCCACATCTGTCGGAATATTTTCTGTCGTTCTCCCTCGGGCACAATTTTCAACGTCCTCATTTCACATCTAGTCTAGGTTGAGATACTTTACTAACTTCTTCGACATTGATGACAGTTTTTATAGCAGTTGAATACTTTTCATGGACTCCGGTGAATCCTTTCTCTAGATGTCACTGCACCAGAGGACGTATCAATTGAAGACCCAGTTCTTTCAGGAATGTTAATCGTCTTGAACATGTTCTCTACTGCTGATAATCGGGATTCTTGAATGCAATTTAATAAAATATAAGCATTTATTGCTCCAATGTCAATGCAATTCATGAAAGTCACGAAAGGCCATCTTGTAGTACTTCTGTTGCATGCATATTCCTTTACCATTTTGTCGAGTGTGTTGACAGCACATTATCAATGATTATAATAGAGGATGATGGTAGGTTTGAATGCTTCTACTTCACTTGAAACTTCTGCAGTTTTGTGCTGAGTAGATAACAAAACTACACTTTGATTCTTCTTCGGTGTGTAAGATACTAGGGTGGCATCTTTGGTAAATAGAAATTTACTTGAATGTAAAGCTTTTGTCTTATTTGGTAGCATTTCTTTAGGTACTTCCCAACTATTTTGTCTCACTGTAGCGAGTAGTGTTTTTTTTTTTTGTTCGAGCAGATCCTTTGCAATTTGTAAAGTGGTAAAGAAGTTGGTGGTGATGATGCCATACCCATCCCCAAGATGTTGTACAAGATTTTTGACAATTCTCTTTCCTTGTTCTTTTTCATGAACATTATTGATCATACCGGCATAAATTTGTAAATTGCACGCATACACGTTTTCTACATCGCACATCACCCAGATTTTTATACCATATTTGTCTGGTTTTGATTTCATGCAGACTCAGAATGGACACCTGCCCGAAATGATACCTGTTGTTCGTCAATACACAACTTAGGTTGTTGGAGTGTAACATAACTTACAATTTTCAATGAAAATGTTGAACACAATGAGCATAGGAGCTAGTTTACTTTCTATCCTCCGCTCCTCTCTAGTTTCAAAATTGTCATATCTAATGAATTGCGCAATGTCTTGGAATCTCGTTCGTGGCATAGTGGCGGAAAAGACTAGTCTTTGAAATGCCAAATTATCCATCTCCCATAACGCTCTAATTGGATTCCTTCTGCCTCTACAACATTCAGCAATCAAAAGTAGCCCTAACAAAGCATTCATTTCGTTACAATCAACCGGATTCCATACTTTGTCTTGATATATTACTTTGGTTTTTCTTTTTGTTTTGGTGACTAAATTGGCGACAATTTCTTGAGAGATGAGTAACTTGAAGGCATCAGATGGTGTTGCAATATTTGAGGTTATATTCATCAAACTTGGATTTGCTTTTACAATATTGGTACTAGAACGTCTACCTGCAGTAGCCTTTGGCCAGATAAACCAAGTTGTTCCATCACGTGCAACAATAATGTCATTATCACCGTCAGAAGATTCATTCTCCTCCTTTGACATGCAGCGCTAACTGAAAACCCTAGATAAAGATATAATATTTGCACCAATGCAAGTCATGACACAGCATCCCAAAATGGGGTAAAATTTGACCCAACTACACAATTAATTTTTACAATTAATTGGCTTATTACTTTTTAGATCTAAATTCACAATAGCATTACTAATTGACTAAAAGTAAAATACAAAAATTATCAATGATTATCTATAAATATTTTTCAGTATGCATATAAAAATCTATGTTTGGGGTCATTTTTTACCCCATTTTGGGTATCCGTATCCGAAGGTTAACATTAAATACTTTAAAATGGCCTTATTGACATTCTTTTGTTGAGAAAAAACAGTTATAGCAATTTCTGTGACTCTTCTAGATCAATGTTCCACCCCTTGGGCTCCTGCTCTGATCTGGAGAATATTGTATAAACACAGAGGCGGATTAAGGTTTGTGAGGGCCTCTACCAATAAAATTCCCAATAAAATATGCTGGCAATGTTATTAAAGAGTGTAATGTGTAAATACTCCCAGCACCACAAATGTATTATTAACACTGTTAAACACACTGTGTGCCCCCAGTTCAATTAATGCCACACAGCTTCCCCAGTTCACATATGCTATAGTGCCCTCACACTAGTGATGTAGCTATGTATGGGGGTCCCGGCCACCCTGTCGTTAATCCGGCTCTGTGATAACAGCTGCTTTTAGAGACTGGCCCATAAAGAACTCTGCGTGCTCCCTTCCTGCAGCTTCAGTTTCTTGAAGAATTATAATTAACTCTATTAATTATTTTTCTGTTATTTATGTTTCTGTATTTTTATGGTTACAGGTGGCAGGAATATGAATCTCAGATTTTTACATCTAATATTAAGCGGCACTCTGAGGGAACCTTCTCTAGTGATTTAACAAGGTACCTGGACAGACTGAAAGCAAAGGACTTTGTGCAATGGCTGATGAACACGAAACGATTCAGGTGAAAAACAACATTTCTGGAACTAAAATAACCCAATAATAGCTAAAATGCTTTAATCTTATAAGGCATATGGTTTCATCCATATAGATGTTTTAAGTCATTATTAGAGAAAATCATTATCAAATAATACTGAATATATTTTATTTTTGTGAATAGCATGTATTTTTATTAGAGATGTGCGGGTTCGGTTCTCAGAGACCGACAACAACCGAATTTAGGGTTCCGAGTCGAATCGAGTCTGAGGGCCTGATTCAGACCCGCTCACGAGCCGTCGATGGTGCCCTAGTGCGCATGCGCACGACGGAGGCTGCTCTGTCGTGCGCATGCGCGAGACCCAGCTAGCATCGGGGAAGCATCACTAGTGATGTCAGTGGGAGTGATTTTGGCTCTGATAGAGCCAAAATCACTCCAGGGCTTGCGGTCACCGAGAGTCTCGTCGCAAGCCCGATGGTCGCGATGGTCTTGACCATCGCGACCATCTTTTTGGCCGCTCGTATATGGAGGAGGCAGCTCCAAGTTTAGGTAGGAGGGCCCTGATTCAGAGCAAGCGCTCTGGTCAGAGCGTCCGGCTCTGAATCACGCCCTGAGTTCGTAATCACTTTGGGGTACTGAGTCCTGGTTCGAATCTTCCCACGGTTCGGAACTCGGATTTTAAAACCAAACTCGGGTTTTGGATTGTATGTAAACAGGTCAAAATTACATAATGACATAATTTTAGTTGTTTTTTTATATTAAAGATCCAAAAACCAAAACATTGGGGGGGGTCGGTGCATATCTCTAATTTACATTTTACAATGTCCCCGCTTTCCCTCTGTTGGATCTGGTACATGTATTTAAAGTAAATGCAAAGGAAATGGATACAGTAAATACCCTGATTACATCAGGTAAGCTGCACATTTCGGGAGCGCCTCCCACTGCCTCCCTCTCCCCTTACTCCCCCCTCGCCCTACACGCCTGCGTATTTGGAGTAATGGTCGGGTAGGCACCATCAGTAGCACAAGTTCAGGCAGACATGTTGTGCCATGGGTTTACTAAAGGTCATACGCCATAGACACCATTGTTCTATAACCTGCACTGCTTACATGCAATAGAGCTAAAATAGTGTTACACAGGTTGGTTATATGGCTGTACATAACTGACCTGTTGTGGACTCTGATTTGGTCATGTACAGGCAGCCAGAGCCGTAACTAGACTTTTTGGTGCCCTGTGCACCACCCTAGTTACGGCCCTGCAGGCAGCTTATGGTTGGGAAATTGTAATTTACATGTTCATGAAGAAAAAAAAGACATGGCCTAGATTTACTAAAGCTTCTATAAACAAAAAGTGGAGATGTTCCCAAAGCAACCAATCAGATTTTGTCTATAAATTCTGTACTGCATTCTAGAAAATGATAGACAGGATCTGATTGGTTGTTATGTGTAGCACCTCCACTTGTCTGTTTTAGTAAATCTACCTCATGGACTTAAATTACACATTTTTATAGAAAGTCATGAGCACACATTTATTAATTTATTTATTTTAAACGTCACATTTTCAATTTACAATGTATTTGACATAGTTGTGATCATAGTTTCCTTTACACCTACCGTCAACCATCGATAATTATTTTTTTAATGATTTGTTCTTTCAAATATTGTTATTAACTGCCGCAAATTTCTGATCACATTGTTCAGTTTGGTTGACAAATACTCAACCTGCTGAAGTCCATCAACTCTAAGGTCGGGATGTACTAAATGGAAAATGCGATAAAAAAAACACATTTTCAGGGTTTTACCACATTTTCCATATGTATTATTGGCTGGTCGCCGGGGCTCCGATGCGGAGGGTAATGCCAGCTTTTGCTGGCGTTACCCTATAGAAACCTATGGGCTTCTACCGCACCGCGCTGGTATGAGGGATCCAATCAGATCCCTCCCAGCAAGCCCCGCAACCTCATCACTCTGCGCATGCGCAGATGTACTCCGATTCATAAACCCGGAAGTCCAGGGTGAGGCGCTGATCGCAAAGGACAGCTCTCATTGGAAGAGCTGTCCTTTGCGGTACTGATAGCATATGTTAGTGTATATGCGATCAGTAGGGATGCGGTGACTGGCGGGATGTACTCCGCAAGGTTAGTACAGTACATCTTGCCCTAAGATACATACTGTATTCCCTTTTTAAGACGAATTACCAATAGACCCTTGTCTTTCTAGCTAAACTAACACTGTTTTATAAAAATAGTTACTATAGTAAAACTTATATCTGTTAACGTCAAAAGACAGGAAAGAAAAGTCCTCTACTTGTATTACCAATGTCTGACCAGATTTTCAACACTAGCCAAACAAATTTATCTGGATCAGATTTTGTGTGTTGAATTGTATGCAGGCCAAACCATGGCCAATTTAGATGAAAAAATTGTCCTAAACTGTTATTGCTGGTGGCCGGTGTAAAGCCGTATACACACTAGATGATTTTTCTGAACGATATGGATGATATATCGTTCATATCGTTCAGTGTGTATGCAGTGAACGACCAACGATGTGCGCTCCTGCGGGTCGTTAATGTCTTTTGTCGTCCATACATGCAGGGCAATCTGATGATATCATCAAGTATTGCCTGTCCAGAGATGTGGCAGGACTTCACTGAAATGTCTTTAAAGATATCTTTCAGTGAGTACACCCATTATCTTTGTCCTGCACTACAGAAAGTTCAAGGGAAATCTTTCACCAATATCGTTCATACAGCATATCGTCTAGTACACAGGTTCTCAAACTCGGTCCACGGGACCCCAAACAGTGCATGTTTTCTAGGTCTCCTCACAGAATCACAATTGAAATAATTTGCTCCACCTGTGGATCTTTTAAAATGTGTCAGTGAGTAATGACTACACCTGTGTACCTGCTGGGTGACCTGGAAAACGTGACTTGTGTGGGGTCCTAAGAACCGACTTTGAGAACCACTGGTCTAGTGTGTATGAGCCTTAAGAGTAGAACAAGTTAAGAATGTCATTATTTCGGGTAGCAGACTATTGCTGGTGCAGGTTGAATGCACAGACAATGAGTTATGGAGACAGTCTACAGCAGGCCTGGCCAACATGTGGCTCTCCAGCTGTTATGATATTACAAATTCCAGCATGCCCTGCCATAGTATTGCTATTAGGGAATGCTAAAACTGTGGCAGGGCATGTTAAGACTTGTAGTTTCACAACAGCTGGAGAGCCACAAGTTGGTCAGGCCTGGTCTACAGTGAGGCTGAGATTGCTGTACTATGAAGCAAAATGTATGAGGGTTTGTGAACTGTCATGTACACAACACTGTGGATACATCCATTTTGTGTGCTGAACCAGTATGCATCATATAAATTTGCACTACTCAAGACCTATTAATGTCATTAGTATTAATGAGGCTCATATTAAATACATTAGGTATTGATTCTTAGTTAATTCATAGGTTACAACATTATCATGAATATTGAGTTCAGCTCATAATGGATGTCTCTAATGTGTATAGGTGGCAGGTCATCCTTAAGTGCTGCATGAAGAGTGTACACAAACACACAATACCACCGTAAACTATGCAAATCAGGATGTGGGGTCTGAGGGGGACAAATTGTGGACATAAATAAAAGTAAACTTTTCAATTTATTAGCCTGGTTAGATGGTAATCTTCACTCTATGGGGTAAATTTACTGAGAATAGAGTTTGGTCGAGATGACAATCTCGGATGAGTTTAGGCGTGTTTTTCATCTTGCAAATGTACTAAAGACAAACTCGTAAAACTCAGGTGAGATCGCAAACCTTGAAACAACTCACCATCAGGCAAACTCGGAAGTACTTTTCATGAAAAAGATGCAACTCAGGAATTTACCAAGAATCGAGATTTCAGTATCGAGTGATACTGAAGCAAACTCGCAGAGAAATTAAAGTTTCAAACATTCCACCTCCTGAGCTGCGAGTTTTGCAGAAACATACACAGATCAATGTGATTTGTGTATGTCTCTGTTTGTATACCTAATTTAAAGTGTTTTTATTTAAAAAAAAAAAAAAGAAGACGTAGGGTTACCCCCCCCAAAAGCATAATCCGGCCCGGACTGCTCAGCCAGTCCTGGCTCCTAAAATTACGGGGAACAAAATGAGTAGGGCCAGTGCTGGTTTTAAATATAGGGTGGGAAAAATTGCGTAGGGGACCCCCTATATTTAAAACCATCCTTGGACCCAAACCAACCGGGGTGTAATGCCACAGCCAGGACACCCTATCACAGTGTTGGCTAACCTTGACACTCCAGCTGTTATGGAACTACATAACCCAGCATGCACTGCTACAGTTTTGCTATTAGGCATGCTAAAACTGTGGCAGGGCATGCTGGGATATATAGTTCCACAACAGCTGGAGTGTCAAGGTTAGCCAACACTGCCCTATCACCAGGTCTCCAGGGCCAAAGCATTGACACCCCAAGCCGGTCAGCCCAAGCCGGGAATCTCAGGGGAGGTGGGGACCCCCCAAAGAAGGGGTACCCCTCTCCCGAAACCCTAGGGGTACGTTGAAGCCCAAGGCTCTTCCTCGCACCCCTGGAGTGGTGGGTAAGGGGGTAATAATGTTTTAAATAGTTCTAAACTATGGTCATTTACAGTGGAACTACAGGTGCCAGCATGCCTGTCCTTTGGCATGTGTGGAACTACATGTGTCAGCAGGCAGTCGGCACCCATACCTCCACTGTAAAATAAATAGTTAAAGAAATACAGTACACACACATCGTCTAAGGTAAAACTTTATTACACACCTACCTACCTCACTCACACATACTTACCTGCAGCCAGCTGGTCAGGCCCCTTCTCTAGTAGAATCCGTTTGGAGTACCTAGAATAAAGATCCTATACTCACCTCCATACTCGTGCTGGTCTCCGAAGCATGCAGGTGTCTTGGCAAAATAAAAAAACAGAACCCAATCCATATACTTACTGTAACGGTGTATGTGTGTGACCACATACACCGCTACCTGGCTCCTGACTGATCCGTGTGAACTGTCAGGAGCCGGCAGCCAATTAGCGGCTGGTAACTGCAGAGTGCCCGCGGATGGGCTCTGGCTTCTGACTCACTGACCAGCCCACGTGGGAACGGTCAGGAGCCGGAGCCAATCAGCAGCCCTCTACAGTTAGCGGCTGCTGATTGGCGCTGGCTCCTGACAGTTCACACTAATCAGTCAGGGGCTGGGTAGTATCTGGATCGGGTTGCGTTTTTTTTTTTGTCAAGACCCCTGGATGCTACAGAGACCAGCTCGAGGATGGAGGAGAGTATAATATCTTTTTTCAGGTACTCCAAATGGGTTCTACGGGACAAGTGGATGTGACCAGCTGGCACAGGTGAGTACGTGTGAGTGAGGTAGGTAGGTGTGTACATTTTTTTTACTTTAGACAGTGTGTGTGTGTACTGTGCCCACCCCCTGCTGACACTTTAGTTCCACAAGTGCCAAAGAGCAGGCATGCTGACACTTATAGTTCCACTCTAAATTACAATAGTTTAGAACTATATACCACATAATTACCCCTGTACCCTCTGCTTCAGGGGTGCGGGGAAGAGCCCTGGGCTTCAGCCTAAGCCTGGGGTTTTGGGAGAGGGGGGACCCCTTCTTGCGGAGGTCCCCACCTCCCCTGAGATCCCCAGCTTGAGCTGACTAACTTGGGGTGTTAATGCTTTGGCCCTGCAGACCCGGTGATAGGGTCTCCTGGCTGTGGCATTACACCCCAGTCGGTTTGGGTCCGGTGCTGGTCTTAAATATAGAGGGACCCTACGCATTTTTTCCCCTATATTTAAAATCAGCACTGGCCCTGCAGGCAGGTGCTGGTTCCTAAATTACGGGGGAACCCTACTCATTTTGTTCTCCATAATTTTAGGAACCAGGACTGGCTGAGCAGTCCAGGGCTGGTTAGGCATTTGGGGGGGACCCTAAGTCTTTTTTTTTTTAAAGATTTAACCTTTGTTTAACAGGTAGACTACACAAGCAGCCTTCACATATCTCACTGATATGTGCAGGCTGTTTGCTCGGGAGAGTTTTGCAGAGAGAAGACACTGCATCTCGGGTGAGTAAACTCATCTAAACTTGCTACTCAGGGGAGAAATCTTGATCTGCTTCACCATCGGCCAACTCACTTTCAGCTAAACTCACTTCTTAGTAAATTTTCAAGTTTAAACACTGGAAAATCGCTCGAGTTTCGGCAATGCAAATAGAGATTAAAAAAAAAAAAAACTCGATCAGACTCATGTTTAGTAAATTTACCCCTATGTTTCATGTCATTGTATGTAATTTTTTTGTATTATGAATGCCTTCATATACAGTGCTCCGTAATATGTTGATGCTTTATTAAAAAAAAAGAATAATAATATTTTTCCTTACAGCGACAGCAAAAGGCATATTGGCAGCAGTTTAAAGCTTTCAAAACTCCCATCAGATGTTTCATTCCTTAGGTAAGACATATCTGTGAGTAATGATACTATTGTACACAAAAGTGTAGTGTGGAGACAGGTTGGCCTGAGCAAGTGCACGCTGCGACGCCCCCCACAGTATGATGCAAAACTGCACCCACTGGAACATCATTTGCAAAGTTAGGAGCAGATTTAGGCTTACATTCAGGCTTAGGGTATTTAGCACTGGAACAGCCGTACAGATGATTGTCGACATTGCTTGCATGTTGACATTTCATCAGTGTCTTCATGCTCGATGTCTGCATGCTGAACACGTTGACATGTTACATGTCGACATTATGACCATGTCGCATGATGAATGCTAACATTTTAACCGTCAACAAAATATACTGGACCCATTTGAAGTATGTTGCAGCACAGTAACAACCTGGCCAGACGCACAGAGGGGGGCGGGGCCACCACCACCAGTACTGCCCTGAGCTAGCACTGCTTTGGGCATCTTGAGAAAGCTCTGAGCGGCTGCACAGACTGCAGGATGCCTGGATGGCACTGCTGTAGCGACAGCGACATTGACTGCAGGGTGCCTATCCAGCCACCCAACTAGCCAGTAGCAAGGGCCTTGGGGCAGCAACAGTGCTTCCCCACGGGCCCTCCGCCCTGTGCAACGACATGTCGCACACCCATAGTTACAGTCCTGGTATGTTAACTCTCATTAAAAGAATGTAGTAATTTCCTACTGACAAACCATAATCCAACACATTAGCCTGCTGCTGCTTAAAACATTTGCATTCCATCAGATTATTTAAATAAAATCTAAAAAAATATATTTTCCCCCACCAAAACAATGGAAATATATTTGTAGTACATTACTTATTTATTGACAGGTCGCTAGTGGAAGCAATGGTCAAGAAACATATCTTTGCCAGAAGAGGATATATTCCTGTTTCTGTTGTATCTTAGATATATTTGGAATAAATTTCTGGGCTAGCAGCTTGTTCATCAATTACCATCTACAGTAAATTATTTATGGGGTAATATAATAGCCTCCGATTTTTAAAAATTAACGAATTTCGAGGTGCCGTATGTTATTAATTGCAACTAGACCAGAAGTCACCAGAATCAATTATAACGGAATGCAAGTCGCCGCCCCAATTTTTATTTTTTTTAAAATATACAACAAATATAATGTAAACCCGCCGGAAATGCTTCAGATAGAAACTGAAAAAACAAAAGTGGTGCCTCTGGCCGGTAACATTGCTTATATTGCATGCATTTTATGCCATCTGTCCGCACACCCTATACCCATGTTTAATACTCACCTTACTAGAGTCCCGCATCGGTGGTGCTGTACCATTCACCAGGAAATTGGTGAGGTGGCCATTTTCCTGGTGATTTGCTCATGCATGGTACAAAAATCACCGGGAACATCGCCATGATCCCGGAGGCCTGTCGTGCACAGTAGACTTTGGCACAGTGGTAGAGTCTACAAACCTGGCCTGGGCACTAGAGAGTAGGGGGCCCAAATGTAGACTGCAGATGGGTCCCCTTCTCTCTTAGGGCCTGATTCAGAGTTACACACTATTGCACAGTAGCTGCGTCTTTGGACAATAATATGCTAATGCCGCAGTAGGTTTCTTGTGTAAACAGACGGCTTCTGTGATTCACAGCTGCGTCTGAGGACCTGTGGTTTTACAAAGCTGTAGCTGCATACAAGGACACAGCCACTGGTTTCAGCACACCCCTGTTTTCTGGAACACTGCCCCCGCTCCGCCACCAAATGGTGATTGTCGGGCTGTGGCATGCAGAAAGAGACTGGTACATGCGCAGTACAGTTCCTGCACATGTGCAGATCATCTAACATTGGGTTTGCGTACATCTTTTAATCAGGCCCTTAGTACACCCCTGACAATTAGATAAAGTAGTACCGATATGGATGCAGGAGGCCCATGGCGGTAAGTACTACGCATGCATTAGAGTTGCACCGTGCATGTGTCCTGATGGTTACCGCAAGGACATACACAGCAAATTTGAATGCAAGAACTGTGGATTTTAGTGGGTGTTCCTGGGAGGTAACAGGGGAGTGGCTAGCCAAATGCAGGCGCATCAATATAAGCAGATGTGTCTACTGATGCAGTAGCTCAGACACTGGATGACTGTGAAATTGCACCTGCCTTAGGGCTGGTGCAAGCTTTGATGGTGGACTGATGGTGCATCTAAAGACGTGTCAAGGTGGATTAGCGTGCACCTGGATGTCTCAGTGTGACCAGAATCGGCCATGACATTAGCAGAAAGACGCAGACATAGCTATGGCAAAAGATGCAACCTCGGAATCAGCCTCAAACCCTGCAATGTAACATATATCCATGGGCACAGATCTCCTGTAATGCAGCGCACACATGTCCTGTAATATAATGCACATCCAGAAAATCAGCACACTTAGGCACTGCTGTATTTCATCACACATCCTTGGGCACACAGCCACTCATGTAACATCAGGGTGCTGGAAAGTGGCGGCCATTTTCTTGTAGCACACATTCTTCTTATTCTTCCCCCCAGTGTTTCTTCCATGGTGGGTGGAGAGTGATAATGTAATGACTGTGTTGCTTGCAACCACCTCAGGGAGATTGCTAAACTCTTCAGGAGTCAGGGAGATCACCACTATTTCAGGGAATCTTAAGTAGGCATGTTTGATTTGATGTGCAGTTGCGTCTGGTGATAACAGTTCCAGTCAGGGGTTTTAAAATATACCACAGACGATGGTATAAAATAAATTGCAATTTCCAAAAAAAAATTGGTACCTTTGAGTACCATCAAAAAGAAAGCACTCTTCCTAGTTATGTATCCAGTTTCAAAATGTGGGTAATAGAACATGCCGTTTGCGGGATTACTAACTAAAAGTTTTAATATGGAAGCATACACTGAGGACTAGATTCTGAGTTGGGAGCAAAGCAAAAAAAAAGTACTGTAACTTTACTTTACACCTGAATAAACAATGTTGCAATGTAAGGGGTGCAATTGTTTTTTTGTTTTGTTTTTTTGCATGAAGGGGAACTTCTGGCTACTTTTTCTTGTAGCCCACAAATGCTGGACAGCTTTATTTGCACACTTCAATTTAGATTTAAGTTTGGACACCCCTCCCAAATCTAAATCTCTCTACATGTTACATCTGCCCCACCTGCAGTGCAGCATGGTCTTACCAAGGTGCACAGTGACTTGCTCATTTTTACTTTGCTCCCAACTCAGAATCAGCCCTTTAGGATTCCCATTTTAGGTACACCTTTCTAGTACTGAGTAGGTCCACCCTTTGCCCGCTGAAAAATCTGATGCTAGAAGCTGATGCTGTTGCTGGAAACATTTTTTCTTAGTGACTCTTGCCCATGTTGGCATGATCACGCAGTTGCTGCATATTTGCCAACTGACAAATTTCTTTTGCCACAACATTCTGAAGATGCTCTAATGGATTGAGATCTGGTGACAATGGAGACCTTTGGAGTACATTAAACTCATGGTCAAGTTCATGGTACCAGCTTGAGGTGATGCATGCTTTACGACAGGGGCTTAACGTGGCTGGAGTTCATGTTCTGAGTGCTAACTCAAGTGGGGGTGCCTGTGGCGGCAGACTACCCAACCGCTGGGACCATTCACCTAATGATAACGCCAATCTTGTCTAACAGACAGAGCATAGGAAATGCATGTCTCCTATACTGTACTCCTCATGCCTTCCCTGCTATGTGAAATGTATACAGCATTTTGTGCCAACCAAACTTTCCATACACAATGCCAGTCCCCCATAATTGCCATTGCATTGCGTGCACAGAACTAAATGCATATATACACGTATATGTACAGCTGTACGCACCTCTGTGGTCCGTCCACCCCTATACTGTACATTTATTTATTTAGCCATCACCACTTTCAGTGCACACTTGCATCACTCTATCCTTATGCAAAACAGCAGCCTGAACACAGGCGTATTTACATGTATGCTCAACTCTGCCAAGCCTGTAATTCCGACAACACGCCGTCTCTAAAAAGTTAGTCTATGTGTGAACAGCGCATTACAACTCGATTACGCCCCTTCACCCCAAATGCAGATGCGTATTACTCTGCATCGCCTGTAGCTAGCTGTGTATGCTCGGCTATAGAGTGCGCACAATACAAAAATACATATACAGAAACATCTTGTATTTAACTCAGCCCTGTTTTCAGAATCTACGTCATTCCAGGTAATCTTCCACATTTTAGCTGTTGTCATTATCCATGTCCCATGCCGCTTATCCAACTGAATGGCTATGTATTACGGCTTTCCAGTGACCACGGTAGTACAAAGGTTGAGAATACCTGGTCTGATAGATGCTCCTGTAATATATCTCACACTAGTGGGAGTGTAATCCCAGCTGATGGAAACATAGACACCCTAATAACCAAGGTCAGATGTGTCACATGTAATAAAAAAAGGCAATTACTTGTAAGTTCTTTAGGTTTCTCTACTCTTGCTCTTCTATTGAAGTGCAAAGGTTCTCACACAGAGAAGATAGGGGCTTCACATTTAGCTGGTTATTCTCTTTTTATTTAATAGTAGAATACCAATAAGTGCACAGAAAATAGTCTCTCTATTGGCAATTGAATGACCCTATCACAGGTGTCAAAGGCCATGTCTTATTAAAGGTTCACCACATCCATTATTAACCACTAACACCGAAAATCTACAAAAATAATTATATGGAAAGGAAACTAGAGCAACTGATACTAGAGCTCAGCATTTAGCAATGTCACCACTCAGCAACTGTGCTAAAAAAAAAAACCTATATATAATATTAATTCAAACAGCAAAGATTGAAATTTGACAGCATGTCTAACAAAAGTTATCCCTTTATAAAGAGTGAGTATCATTAGAAGTTGGGAGGTACAGTATGTCCTGATCACTACTACCCTGTATAGCACCAGTTGTAGCCAATAATTGGATGTTCGGAGGGCAGGGGGGTGAGAAGCAGCCTAATGTGAGAAACCGGCTCCTCCAATAGCAGTAAGGTGTATTGCTAAATCCACATCTGTGTGAGACACAGGGCCTGATTCAGCAAGGAACGCACATAAGAGAACGCACACACTTGGATGATTTTTCCGAACTGCACATGCGTATGCATCGCACTGCGCGTGCGCGAACTAGCCAGTGTGATCAGGTAAGCATACTCAGATTGTACGCAAACCCCTTCTGACATTGACTGACAGGAAGTGCCGTTTGTGGGTGGTGACGGGGGGTGGTCAGGCGAACGCAGGTGTTATAATGCCGTTATAGGGGCGTGCATAATTAAGGCAGTGCGGCGGCATATGCAGCCATACCATAAGCTGTACACAGGAAGCTGCCAAAATCCTGCGTCAGGTCAGGTCAACCACTATTATGCTAATGGGTCCGATGGTTCTCGATGTTACCGATGTTTACGCTATCTTGCGTGCTGATCAGGCTGTGAGCAAAGGGAGATGGGCAGCTTAGTATGGGGCTGGTCGTCTGCATCTTGTGCTTGGGTCTCCGTGTGTATGCATTGATTAGCACAATCTCGCATCAGCCTGGTGCATGCGAGTGCTAGCGTACGTTCCTTGCTGAATCAGGCCCACAGTTCATGGTAAACACATCAGGGATATTCAACATGTAATCCCCCCCCCCAGCTGCTGTGGATGTAAACATCCCAGCATGCCCTACCACAGTTTAGCTATTAGGACATGCTAATACTGTGGCAGGGCATGCTGGGATGTGTAGTTCCACAGCAGCTGGTTGCATGTTGCATATCGTTGCTGTATATCCTACTAGTTTGAAATAATTGCACATTTTTTGTCCGATTTAATGTTTTTATATAAAACTATAAGTTGCAAAAAAAGGAGCCTTTATACAAATGTTCACAGCAACACTGGACGGCTGCTTCCCATTGGGCATATTTATCATTATTTTTACTAAAATAATGTGAAAACGGGTATTTTCACACCCTTTTCTCATTATTTTAGCAACATTTAAATGGTATTGTCATGCCGGCTGGCACCTTCACTGCATCTCAGTTGCATGGCTCAGCTGAGGAGGGCGGGTTTGGAGGTAAATGCAATGAGTATGCAGTGCTGAGATTACCGGCATTGTGCAGCAGGGGGCGAAGCCACATTGACGCGATTCAACACGCGTTGCGTCATCAGCCATCTGTGCTGCCCACTTCACCTGCCTCGTCATCGTGGCCCCGCCTCAATGGTTTGCCAGCATTCCCGGCTTTATGTGGGCAGAACAGAACGTAGCAATGCAAATTGTTCATTGGACAACATTACAAATATAAGCTCAATTAATCTATTAAAGCTTATTTAAAGTTGAACTACTGTATACACAGAACCAAGGCAATCAGCTAGCTCACGAGTGTCTTTATGTAGCCTCTCTTAATAAGCATGGCATATTGGTCTATAACCTAGTGCCAAGAAAAATATACTTTAGACGCCTATTAGTTCCGGAGTTTGACCCTTTAAAATGACTACTTTACTGGAACAGAGGAAGTGCTGAGAGTCATAAATGAAGATAGATACATTTAACACATTGAAACAGATTTACATATAATACTTATTGAAGGTGAGGCAGATGCCAGTTTTCGTTATGTACTGTACAGTATGCTCACTCTGTACTCTGGGACACAGTTTACCAGTGACCCTATTCTTTTGAACAGTGTAAGGCTGAATA
The DNA here is from genome assembly GCA_031769625.1 of Taudactylus pleione. NCBI lineage: Eukaryota > Metazoa > Chordata > Amphibia > Anura > Myobatrachidae > Taudactylus > Taudactylus pleione. The sequence continues at coordinate 11,968,344 of JAUIMM010000064.1, read as the reverse complement.
CCCTTTGGGTTTCCAATGTCATATCCGCAGTAACGGTTTTATTAGTACTCGAAGTTTGCTGTAGGTTTCCCCCATGCATTAACCTGCAAGACATGCAAAAAAACAGAACAAGATACTTTCCGAAAACTGGATCACTTCTGCAATGCTAGTAAATCTAGTAGTGGGTATGGTTTCAAGTGTACTGGTATAAAAACGTGTGTAAAATGCATGGACTAGATGGATGTGATCATTATCATCATTTTCGATATCATTATAAACACACAGTCTTACACACGTGGAGCACATAAGTAAACTAACAGTAGCCTAAACCCTAGTGGCACACAACTAAAAAATAATCTAAACTGTGTTACTGTAGTTTGCAGTCATCATTTGTTTTCAGTATGTTAATGCATCACAATCCTTTCAAATTGAAAAGAAAGCTATAATATTATCCATGCTTGCCTACTGTTGCAGAAGATGTGGGAGACTCCCAATTTTTTGGGTAGTCTCCCGAACACCAGGAAGAGTGGGTGGATAGATCGCATCCCACCCACTAGTGAAGTGGGCAGGATGAGGAGATAAGACCAGGAATTGCTGGTCTGCAGAGAGGGTATGGAGCTAAAAGTAAGCAAATCGCCTAATGACATAAAAAGCCCGATCCCGTCCCCAAGTGGTCAGCTGCATGTCCTCTCCGGGGTTCTCCTGGAGAGGAAAAATTAAAAGTAGGAAATTATGAGCTTAATAATATATTATTTGAAGTGTATTTGATGTTTTTCAGGTACGACTGACAAATGCTGTACTCCTGCTACTGCTGATGGACCAAACAGTAGCTGAGCATCAAACAGAATTCACTAACAACCTTTATGAGGAATGAAACCCCCAACAGACTGTGTTCTAGAATAAGTGTATCCGGAGACATGAAGATATATAAAGTAATTGTTCTGCAACTAATGTTTCAGCCATTTATGACAATGAACAGTCTGGCATTCCCTTAATATGCAATACTTGTAAGAACGTGGATATATTTCTGATATCAAGGCAACCCAATGTTTATAGGCACTATGGAGATTGTCATCTCACATTTCCAACTAAAATTAAGTTCTAATTGTTTAATAAAATTATAACTATGCTATCAACAAACCCAAGGTTATCCTGATTATTTGTGTTTGTAACAAAAAAACACCCTAAAAACATTTTTTTTCATTTATTTAATAACAGTTATATATATAGTGCACACATTTTCCATAGCGCATTACAGTGATATTTCACTTCTATTACCCCTTCCAGGGAAAACCAGAGCAGCCAAAAGAAACCCACTCATACAAACTCTACACAGATTGTAACGAGCTCTTAATTCCTTGAGACATAATGATCTACTTATTATTCGCCCTGCTGATAAAGGGGGGAGCGATGGTCCTACAAAACATTGATGTTTATAGATCTGAAATCCTAAAACAGTTGGCTGAACCTGGTGTTTACCATAAACTTGTAGGAGACCCCACAGTCAGCTTCACTCGAGATCTGAAAGAAACCTTAATTTGGGCAAGGGATGTTAAATTCATAGATTATGAGGTGTTCCAAATCCTACTTCCTGAATTTCCATTAACACCGGTCCTATACACCCTTCCCAAGGTGCACATTGATCCACCTCCGGGCAGACAGATTGTCTCAGCCCATAAATCCTTATTTCAACCTACGTCTATATTACTAGACTCGATCCTTCAACCTCTGATTCATGACCATCCCAATTTTTTGACCACAACAAAATTTAAGCAGGGCGCTATTTGAAAGTTGAAAATAATAGATAAATAATAATTGATAAAGCTTCTTAAAATAGAAGCAAAATGCATCAGAGATACCTGCTATTGATACTACTATTTACCTTACCGGACAATATCTAAATTCCAGCTGGAAATTTTACGATACGGAGTGAGAGCTGTGCAGCTATATGTGGATACAAAGTCCTTAACATCCGGATTTCAACAGCGGCTGGAAAAAAGGCAGTTATGGGCTGACTAAATTCTTGCCTTCAAAAGCCTCATAAGCCGAGACCATTCCTCTGTTCACTCCCCGCAAGCCGGGACTCCACACTCTATAAATGGCAAACAACGCTATTGGACAGTGAGCCTCCGATTGTTACAACTTGAGAGTTCGGGTTCATGAAGCCTTAAAAAAGGACCCTATATACAAGTCCAGTGAGAGTTATATGACTGTGTTACAAAATTACAACCTTAATTGATAGCATATGAAGGAAACCCCCGATTGTGGATTTATTACATCTATACAGTTGTATAGGGATTTCTGGAGTGGTCTTCAGATGAGATATACATTGTATGCATGATTATATGTATTTTATAGTGTTATTGAGATTGTGTCATTTATAAATTAATATCTGATTATATTATTGGCATCTTGGTGTTTATTTCTGACATGTCAAGTTATTATAATTATATATTTTGATCCCAATCAACATTAGCGCAACATTACTTAGTATAATCATCCCAATTTTTTGTTAGATACGACCATGCTGCTACAATTGTTGAAGAATTTGGAGATTCCGGCAGCAGAACTGTGGGTGGTAACGGCTGACGTTACCAGCCTGTATACTATTATTCCACACCAGGATGGTCTATTGTCAGTGAAGAGATTACTTACTAATAATGGTACTATGGATTAGTCCACTGTGTACATCATATTACATTTATTAGAACTTATACTCACTTGTAATTTTTTTCTTTTTGATGGTGCCTACTATTTACGAACAAAAGGATGTGCCATGGGACCATCTGTGGTTTCTATTCATTTACATAACCCTGAGTGCCGCACCTTTGGTATTGCTATATATACATACATAGTATATATATATATATATATATATATTCACACACACAATATGTAGGTGCGGCACTCGGGTCAATGATACCAATTGCAGGCAGTAAGTGAAATCAACAATTCAGTAACTACCTTTAGTTCCAGTACCTTTGGTTCCTGACGTAACAATAGCCACAACCCTCTCAACTATTCAAAGGCATGAGGCTAAATAATTTCTCAGAATAGAAATTTGTTTCCTGACATACCTGGTAAAATAACAGTCATTAAACACGCCATAATCACTGAACCAGGTGATAAGGTTAACCTAAAGCCTTATAGAATATGAGAAACCCAGCGGGAAATGGTATCTAAAGATATTAAACAAATGTTGCCAATAGATATAATTGAGGAGTCACATAGTGAGCGGTCAAGTACTATTGTACTCATTCCGAAACCCAATGGGAGCTTATGCTTCTGCAATGATTCATGTGTCAAAAGCTAGTTACAGTACAAACTATAAGATTATCTATCCAATCTGGCTGGTAGGAAAGAAAATCTAGTTATGCATGGGAGCAAATGACAATAGACCATTTGTTCTCAAACAGTGAAAAACAAACAAAAATGGTACTTTAGACAAATTTGTTAAATCCATTTGATTTAACCAATTTGTCCGAATCACTGGTTTTGTCAGTTTTTCTGCATTTGGGAGCAAATGGTTGATTGTCATATACTTGTATACTGTACATTACAAAATATTTGTTCCACCCAGTCAGTCTGAGCAGATAATCTGATAATGTGTACCTACCTTAAGTTTGATGCCTACCCAGTACCTCAAGTGGATGAATTTATTAAATGGCTGGGAACAGCACGGCACTTCACCACTTTAGACTTAATCAAAGAGTATTGGCAAGTGCCGATGACAGAAAAGGCAATAGAAAAGACTGCTTTTTCTGTACCAGGGGGTCTGTTCCAATAGAAGATGCTGCTATTTGGGTTACATGTGGCACCCGCCCCCTTGCAGAAGATGATAAACAAAATTATAAGGCCCCATAAACAGTATGAATCTGCTTATCTTGATGATGTAGTAATCTATAGTCCTGATTGGCACTCTCACCTACCCAGTGTTGGACTCCATGAGGCAGGATTGACAGTCAACCCCCAAAAAGTGTTGCTTAGGGCAGTGGCGTCACAAGGGGGTTGTGGGCCGCACACGGGTGTCACCTACCGAGGGGGTGACACCAAAGTGGTGACTCCTTCACAGTGACAGTGTGAGGTTCTGATTTTATTGTGGACCCGGGGTGGTGATAGGAGCAGACACAGAAGCAGATTTAAATGAAAAAGTGGAGTTTTTAATAAGTGGCTTAGAAGACATGGGAATGGCAAACGAAAAAGTCCAGGTTTAGCACTAAAGTGCACTTAATAACTGTAGTGGGGGTAAATGGGAGAATGTCCAGATAGTGACAGGCAGGAGCAGTCCAGTATACGGGTATGGTGAGCTGTAACAGAATACAGGTATGGTGAGCTGTAACAGAATGCAGGCAGAGGTAATGAAGTCCAGCTGGGAGTGAGTGGAGGCAAGGTGCACGGAAACAGCAGGTTCAGGTACTCAGGCAGGTGAAAAGGTAGATGGAGGGTGCAGGGTAAGTCCAGCAGGTTGGAGCAGGCAAGTTTCAGGCTATTAGTGCTTCCAAGAAGGCAGGTAAGGCACAGGTACTCTCTCTCAGCCGCAGCTGAGAAACACTTTGCACTGGCAAAGGAAGGAAGGCTCTGGACCTTCCTAAATACTCAGTGCCACGCTGTGACAGCTGGAAACAAAACATGGCCCACCAGGATTGGACAGCTTGAATCACATGGCCGCAGGCAAGATGGCCGCGCCCATGCCAATGGAACGGAAGCACCACCAGACCTCACCAGGCCTAGTGACAATGTGCCCGCACAGAACCATGTGCAGCCAATGCCCCACACCAAACACCAGCACCTCTGCTAGAGACCTCAATGACCTCACAGATGATACCGGGTGACCACCATGCCGACAAACCCTGGCCGTGACAGACAGGAGCCGGGTGCTGCACTGTAGCATTATGTGCAGCACTCCGCTCCTGACACAGTGAGGGAGCCGGCACTGCACACAGAGTTGTCCCTGGGGTGGGCCGCACCTCTGGAGTGACTAAAACGGGGGTTTTGGCTGCAAGGCCATGCCCTTACCTATGAGGCCACACCCCTCTCCACGAGGCCCTGCACCTTTTTTGCCAGCGCTAAAACTCTCCCTGCACCGGGTGTCACGACGGGGAGGGACGCCACTGGCTTAGGGATGGAAGAAGTGAAGCATCTTGTATAAACCATAGGCAGAGGATTGATAAAGCCACAACTGAATAAAATTGAGGCAATATAAAACTGGCCACAACCACTAAATACGAAGCAGGTGAGAGCTGTTATTATTAATCAAAGGGTATTATACAGAAGAGTTATACTCAATTTGCCACCATTGCTGTCAATTTGACTGAACTTACCAAGAGTAAACAGTTAGTAATGGTTAAGTGGTATCCTGAGGCAGAAAAGGCTTTTCAGGCATAGAAGGTAGTGTTTTTCACCCAACCAGTTTTAATAATACCTGGCTTTAAAAATTAATTTGTCGTGCAGACAGATTCATCAGATATAGGGATAGGTGTTGTGTTGTCTCAGAACACAGATGGTGAAGAGAATACTCTTATTTATTTAGGTAGGACTTTGAATATACATGAGAGAAATTATGCCACTGTTAAAAATTAAGTGGTTATTAGAAACACTAAGGTGCTACCTGTTGAGAGAAAATTTAGATTGATTGCGAATCATGCTCTTGAAGTGAATGGCTTAGAATAAAGATACTAATGGGAGAATAACTAGATGGTTCTTGGCACTGCAATAATTTAGGTTTTCAGTAGTTCAAAAGCTGACAAACCAAATGACCAACGCATATGTTTTGTCCGTTTTTTTTTTTATCTTAGGGGCTACAGAAATTCCACCACACAGGTCGAAACAGGAGGGGAGTATTTGTGAAAAAACACTGGAAAGGTTGTCAAGGGGAGATATATATGCTCCAGGTTTTTAGTTTCTGCCTGGTAGACCGAAGCTGATTAGCAGCCTCGATTGCCAGACCACCTGTGAGAGGCTGATAAAGAGTGCGTCAGTCTCTCAACAGGTCAGAGACACTGTGATTACTGAATGTAAATGCTGTGCTATAGACTTCTGTTTTGTGAGAGGGTTAGCGCACCTCTGGTCACAAAGCCAAGGTAAACTGAGGGATGGAATAAACAAAACACAGCAAAAAAACATGCTTTGTCTGAAATAATTTGAATAGCTGTATTCAAATAGTTTCAGACAGAGATAGTTTTTTTTCAACTCTTAGCACGTAAGCTCTCACAGGCAAGGCCCTCATTCCTCATGTTCACCCTAGCTTTATCCTTGCTTCCAGTGCTCATCTTTTTTTCCCTTTTAGCGACTCAACCTAGAGATGCATGTGGCAGCTGATGGGGGCAGAGTGAGACTATTTTCTTCATTAAACTCCATCTCCTTGCAACAAAGTGAAGTGAATCGCTCTTCTAAGAAGAAGGGGCGGGGCAAAGGTTGTGATACTCATATGGATGCTCGATTCTTGGAATTATTCTCCTATCCTGTCCACTTCACTAGGAAGTTGGTGGGATACAGTTCCACCCAGCCTTCCGGGAGACCAGAAAATTCAGGAGTCTTGTGGGAGAGTAGGTAAGTATGACTTTGCTGAACAAACTCTGGGCCTGATTCATTACGAATCGCAATATTGCGTACGCACGCAGTTCAACTGTGATAGCATACTAATCCATTGTGATCACTATGCACACAAGCTATACATAAGGATGCCCACTTTATATTGCACACATCCGGAATATTTAGCAGAATAGCAAAACCTTCGGTACAGTCAAGTACCATCGCAGCCTCACACACCCTTGTACAAGCTCTGACCTTACTCAGAAATTGCTAACAACCATGCATGCTATGAGGACCGAGACTGCATATGGCATAGCAGTGGCTTATTTATGCACGCCCTTGCAACGGCGTGCGAACGCACTGGCACACCTACGTTTCCCCGTCCACCCCCGCGTCACCACCCACAAACTGTGCTTCCTGTCAATCTGCGAGGGGTCTGCATAGCCTCTGCCCATCTCAATAGCTAGTTCGTGCACGCGCACATCGATGCATACCCATGAGCAGAACGCAACAATCGGCCAATTGCGTTAATAATAGCAGTTGTGTACGGTAGTGAATCAGGCCCTATGTGCCATCTTAAAAGAGATAAATGATCATGGCTTAGATCATTTTTTAATAATGTTGTGTGTTCTCTATTGACAAAATAATCTTTGTATTGGCAGCTGACATTAGTTCCTAGATGCTGCTGATGAAATTCTCTGTGGAGGGGAGACGATGTTTATACTACTTATGGGGAAGAAGATTGGAAGTAGATAGAAACCCTGATTAACATTGCTAGATTTATTGTGACTGGCTGAAGTATATGGCAGCAGTGGTAACTTACATGGATAAAGAGCATGCCAGAATTGTATATGATTGCCATATAATTGGCCCCCATGCTAATCTAGGTCATTGCCCCAAGCAATCTAGATAAATAGTACAATGATAGTGTTTCATTATTTAAACAAGACTACCCCTTTCCAAAATAAAAAGCCTCCATTTTCTTAGGGTACCAAGGGCTGAGATAGATGCACTTTTGTGGCATGTCCTGTCCAGAATCCATTATTAGGAAAGCCATTAAGGACAATTACTGCACACTGATTTATATTCAGGGGTTAAAGTGGGCTGGAACAGGGCGGAACTGCGTTCCGTCAGTTCTATCTGGAGGCCCAGCCCACCTTACCCGGCCAGTCAGCCACCGCGCCACAGGGAGTTGCTGGGTGCCTGCTGAGATTTTGTTACCAGCGGGCTCCCGGCTCCTTCCCTACAGCGGCAGCCAGACACTGAAGTTCACTCCTGGCTTCCACAGTGGGCACTATGAGAGAGACGTCTCTCCCATAGTTCTGAGGAGCAGCCAATAGGACGGCAACGGACGCAGGACCAGGGCTTAAGGTAAGTATTGTGTGTTACTGTTTTTGTGTAAGGCGCATTACTGCTGGGGGCACTACTATTGGGTGCATTACTACAGGGGTATTACTACTGCGGGCACTACTAATGTGGACATTACTACTGGGGCACTAATGGGAGCATTGCATAGGGAGCACTACATAAGGGGCACCACTCCTGGGGGCACTGCATGAGGGACTCCACTACTGGGGGCACTGCATGAGGGGTACCACTACTGTGTGCACTGCATAAGGGGCACTACCACTGTGGGCACGGCATAAGGGACACCACTACTTGGGGCACTGCATAAGGGGAATCATTACAGTGGACATTGCATAAGGGGCACTACCACAGTTGGCATTATGTGTATTAGAGGCACTACTACTGTGGGCATTGTGTAAAAGGGACACTACCATGTGTCATAACATGAATAAGGGACACTACCATGTGGTGTAATGTGAATAAGGGGCGCTATATGCCATGTAATGTGAATAAGATTGTGCTACTGTGTGGCGTACTTTGAATTGGGGATACTATTGTGTGACCACGCCCCTTTCTTTTGAGATCACGCCCCTTTTTGCACAGCACGCTGTCCCTCTATTACAAAAAGCGCAGAGGAGGGGTGGGGGGCGAGTTCCACCACGTCTCTTAGACCAATTTAAGCACTGCTTATATTTATTGGAATAAAGGCATGGATAGGAACTTACAATAAGCTAGCAGTTGTATCTTTTTGCAGGATGATCAATAATATGAATATTTTCTCTACTACGAATGTTTGTAGGTAAATCCAAGGTCATACTGGCTCACAGGGGAAATCCCTGGTGGTCCCCATGGCCTGATGGCCCACCCCCTCTTCTAAGGGGTCAGGTTCCAGACTGTGCACTCAAATGATACATTTTTAGAGGGTCAGTTACCTGGTGGGGAAGGACCATGGATGGACACTGTTCTCTTCTCTAGAAACTACGTCAAGATTCGCCCTCTGTCCAATCAAGGTGGGTGCTGACGACACACCCATGTTCCCTCCTCTGTGGCCTTTAGCATAAGAACACAGGTCCTGCATGTGATTGGAATGACATTGTAGCTCTGCTTTCATTTACTAACCTACAATTAAGTCATACCAGAGCTTAGCTAATTTATTTTATTTATTTACAACTGCATGTATTTCACCTTTACAAGACCTAATTTTAGATACAGGCCATGCTGGGGTCTTTTATAGACAGGATCACCAGTATGTTTAATTCTTATACATAGGTAACATTCATACCCAGATCTATGGTGTATTCACTACAGTGTATTGTTGTTCTCAATCTGATACATTATCATGCATTCATTATTAGTATTTATAAGTTTATGTACTCTCTAATGTAAAGGTGGGCAATAAACGGCCCCCAGCTGTTGAACTACAAATCCCAGCATGCCTTGCCATAGTTTTGATATTTGGCTATGCTAAAACTGTGGCAAGGCATGCTGGGAATTGTAGTTCACCAACAGCTAGAGATCATATGATTTTAAACACTGGAAAACGGCATCAAGAGATCTTTAAGAGTGGAAGACACACACACTCTCTTCTTTGCAGCAAGAGTAGTAAAACTACTGAATCATACTTGCCAACTCTCCCTGATTATCAAGTAGACTCCCTGAAATAGTAGCAATCTCCCTGATTGCACCTTACCCACATTATGAAGTGGTCATATAAAAAAAAACCAGAGATATATACAATCAAATGGGATCATTAGTATAGTATCTAGAGATAAGCGGGTTCGGATTTACTCGGTTCTTATCGACAAAAGTCCTGGAATGATGATGTTCGTCCATGCAAGATGACGTTTTGCCTCTTTCTGAGTTCCGTTTTTTTTGGAGGGAAAAATCCGAACTCAACGTGCAAACTCGAACCTATCCGAGCCTGCACATCCCTAATTTATTGTGATTTTATTGTTTGCTCTCACTGAGCCATAGTTCTCTATTTGCATTATTGGTCATGTGGCTATCTTTTCAGGACCAATTACATGGTCCACAGTTTTTATCTGCTATTTCATTACAATTGTGACTTTAAAACTGAGTTACACTATATTTGTCTTCTCTTTTTACATGTGGGTAATCCCTCCTATGCAACGCTTCACTTAAGGGAAGTATCTCTTTTTTATTTATCTCATTTCCATCCCCACTGGTTCATTTTATCTCTGAAAGATGCGCTAGTAGGTAGTTACTAACATTTTCTACGTATCCTATTATTCAGGGGATTCTGGGTCTTCCCCAGCATCTGCACCACGGCTGCATCTTTGGTAGTGCTAGGACGATCAGCACTTTGCACTTTATATTTACTTCCCATTCCTGCCTTCAGGATTTCTTCCACCTATACAATTGTTTATAGGGTGACGCAACGACGCAATGTAACGATATATAGCGTACATTGTACACACTAATATACATATATTTTATTTATTTATATATTCATACTGTAGAAACTAATTTCAAAATCTGTGTTCAAGTTATGTGGGACCAATGTTTTGAGGGGATGTAGTTACATGACCGGGTTGCTGCAAGTCACAATCCCGACACCGGAACACCGGCTAAGGAGTTATGACAGGCGTGTCATAATCCTGACGCCGGAATACAGAACGCAGCGGGCCCGATCGAAGTAAGTACGGGTGCCCCTTCTGTTAGCCACGAGGGGGGAGGGTTAGGTTGAGGGCACCCCCCGGGTAGAGTTAGGCTAGGGGAAGGGGGGGTTAGGCACCTCTGGGGGAAGGTTAGATTTAGGGAGCAGGGGTTAGGTTTAGGCACTAACGGGGGGAGGTTAGGATTAGGCACCCCTAAAGGCGGGTTGGGGGGAGAGGGGAGGGTTAGAGTACTTACCTCAGCCTGTCAGGATTTCAGCCTGTCGGTCTCCCTGTTGGGATTTGAATACAAGACCCATTCCGTTTTGACATGTAATTCATTTTTGTTTGTGCCAGAATTTTGTCTGTTCCTTATTTCCCCTAATTTCCTTCTATCTTTTTTATGCCTATTACTTGTTTAATAGAATCGAGGGAGTATTGGTGTATGTCCTTAAAATGGTTTGATACTGTATGCTTGGCATGTTCAGCCCACCTTTCTTGTAGGTTCCACGAGGATTTCCAATATATTGCAGTTGGCATTCACACTCAATTAGATATATGCATTTCTTTGTATGGCAGGTTACAAATTCTTGGATTTTGAAATATTTCTTGTTAGAATTAGAGATGAAAGTTGTCACTTTTTTAGATTTTTTTTATGTACTTTACACATAGGCGACGATCCACACCTATGAAATCCTGTTGTTTTGACTCTGCCCATTCTTTTCTCAGGGACAGCGCTTTTGACTAGACTATTTTCAAGTTTTCTGCCTGTCTATAGTCAAATTGAGGTTTACTGGGTATAATATCTTTTAAAACTGGGTCCTTAGTCAAAAGATGTCAGTGCTTCCGGATGATTTTTTCAACTTCTTTATATTGTTCATTGAACTTTGTAATAAATGGTATTCTGTATGTTTTTTTTATCATCCTTCGCTTTCTCTTTATAGGGTCCATTTATCAACGAGTTTTAAAACTTGTTGCGTATGATAAATGGTGCTCCAGCCAATCAGCTCCTCAACTGTCATTTTTCAAACAGATGGCAGTTGGGAGCTGATAGGCTGGAGCACCATTATCATATGCAACGAGTTTTATCACGCTATGGGGGGAATTCAGTTGTTTCAGCCCCCCTTCACGTCCGACAGAGCTATTAAATTGTTGCTCCTGTCGGGCGCGATCAGCTGCCGGTGCTGGCTTTTCGGCTCGCACCCCCAAGGGGGTGCGGGCTGAAATGTGCGAAAAGTTACCTGTGTGGGTGCCCAAATGGCTCTTTTCGCGATCGCGCTCAGCATTTTGGTCTGGTATAGCTTTTTTACGTTGCTAAACCTGACCTCTATTCAGCACGATAATCAGCATCAATTGAATAGTGCCCCGCGATCTCCCGTCACTTTAGATGGGAGATCGGGCGCGCTAAAACAATTGAATAGTGTGATAAAACTCATTGATAAATAGGTCCCTAAATGTGACAAGGGGACTTCTATTCATTTACACTATTTCTTTGATGTTATTATCAATTGCTTCACTGTTATCCTTTTTCTAAAAACTTGGATTTCATTTCTTTTACTTGTTCTTTAAAACCTCCAACCTCCTAACAGTTTCTTCATATACGTTGTATGTGGCTCTTAGAAACACTTTTTAGCCATAAGGGCTGATGATTGCTTGTAGTATGTATGTAGGTATTACTGTCCGTGGGGTTGTTTAGTTTTTAGTTTGAATACAGTTATTTTCAATAATATCATCGGTACTGTATACCTCAAAGACTGCATGGTACTCTCAGACATTACTTTGTGTGTAACAATCATGCTTAATTACCTCACACACAGGCACAACAGAACCTTAATGTGCACAAGTTGCCTACACACCATCGAGGAAGCCATTTTGTAGGCTGAACCTATATCAATCAGGATGCAGTTTATGACTATTCTAAGAACATGTGACCTCACACAGACATGTAGACTTACTATTGCCAAGAAGTCTTTATTCATTGTGTCTTGTTGGCAAAGAAAACACAAAACACTTGCAAGTTTCTCTGTTTATTAAACTTTGTCAATAATTTTATAATATGTACCCCCAACTAAAGTACACAGTGTATGTGAGTAGCGCTAAAGAGACAAATCCATAATGTATATATTTACAAGCTGTCATCTGGTTTATCATCACCTAACAACCAAATCAGGAATGCCCCATTGTGACATTCCATTACAAATGCCAGTGTGCTCACATACCGTACAATGGGAATAGCTGCAATCAACAGCATGTATTGCCTAGTTGTATCATGGGTCTTACTTCCTGTAAGGCTCAGTTTCACCAATTGGTATATCTGTATTTCTAAGGGGTATGCAAGAAGTCCAGTGGTGGCTGTTGTCAGGGACTCCATCAAACAATACTATTGTTACTTCATAAAAATAAGTTCCTCATTAACTAGAACACACCACAACTCTATTCACAAGAGCAGGACTGAACTCTAACCCCATACTGATTATTGTTCATCTTATACAATGGCTTTAGATTGCCACTTCTTCTACTGTTGTCTGTTTCATGTTGTTTCACTAAGGACATACAAAACAATACTTGGATACAGTTTAAATTATATACAATTATTTGAAAGCTTGTCAAGTACATTATACAATATTTATCAATGTTCTGTGCCTGTAGCAGTCAGCTTGTACGGATTGAAATCACAGCACTGATTGTCACACATGAAGGAAACAAGTATAGCATTTGAAAAGTAAATCTATACATTTCAGACAACATCTGTGTCATTGGTATTTTGCTCTGCTGCAAACGAGACATCAAAACTACTGTAATATTTACATACACATAAAAAATACTGCAATATTCCATTAAGGATTTGCCTCTTCACAGTACATCAACAGATGTTACATTACATACAATTTTTTTTTTACTCATTGCTCAAGGTAAACAACAGATATACCTAAGACCGACAAAATTTAGACAGTGAAACGCACAATAACAACCACTTATTAAGACTGACTGAGAAAAGAGCAACCAGGTTATGAGAGGCATTTGGTGGCTGAGTGCTTACAAAACACTCCTAGTTTTATTCTGATAAAGGAAGTATCTAGAAATGTTTTAGAAAACTTTTGGCTCTCCATTATTGTGGAAGATTACTGTATGTGGTCTGAGGCACCCACTGGCATTCCAGCTGTTGTGGACTACAAGTGCCAGCTTGCCATCCAAGCAAGAAACTTGTAGCTATCCAAATAGTTGGAAAGACATGGATTATCTAATCTCTAGTGACAATAAGAAGCCATGCCTACCTCTTTGCCATAAAAGTTAACAAAAATCCAGCAGTCCGTGAATTAGCAGTGTAGTTATTATGATACAACACACGTTGCTTTTGTGTTAAATGGATTGATGCCCCACTTTTCTCCCCGCCTCTGTACAGTATGTAACCTGGTTGTTCCCCCCATTAGAGGACACAGTGCTTGGAGAAGTAAGGAGACAATAAACAAAAAAGCACACAACAGCCTCTTAACAAACTGTGTGTGGAAAATTAAAAAAATAACATTGATTTTATATCACTCACAGCAATAATTGTTTCTACATTCTTTAAAACAAAATAAATATATATTCAGTATTTCTAAAACAAAATAATCTCTATTTCTACGTATATTGGTTAAGGAAGAAATGATCATTGTGCCAGCACGGTATTTGTATTCCTTCCTTAGTGAGGGACCACCAACCTGTTCAAGTGAAGAGGTTCTCTGGTGGGTTGATGGGGGACAAAGACCTGCCTTGACATAGATATCTACATCTCAACTGTTAGTTTCAAACTTTAAGTTGGCTTTGGTAGGCTTCCAAAATAAGCAGTGTGCCAATATTCTGGTTCCAACTTCATAGAGCTCAGCTCAGGTATATGGTGTAGCAATTTCTTATAAAAGGTTTGTGGAGGCAATTTGTTTCTTATTCTCAGCCTAGCTGTTAGATAAGAGTGGGCACGGTGTGTGCCAAGGGTATAGAATAGTTTCCATATTCTGAATTGTCTGTTACACTTAGATCCATCAATTACCGAAGCCATCTTCTCTATCAATGTTCTATCAACTGGTATCTTTAAAATACGCTAATTAGGACTTTGTAATATTAATCTTCATGGTCTACAATTAAAATGTTTTAATTTATTGATCACAAACAAATTAGAGAAAACTGTGGTTTATACATAAATGATGAATTAATCAATAACTGGGCACATACTATATAGTATGCTTAACTAATAGCATCCATGGAATATTAACCTAGATCCAACTAGCAATGATATGATAAGCTGTAACGGGAATCCTCATTTGCTGTCTTGGTTATTTTGAAAAATAGGTTACAAACTGTGGAACAAACATTTAAAACTATTTAGTGCTTTCATAAAATAATTAGTAACGAGAGACACAACTGATTTAGAGCTATTTGTTATGCACAATTCTGAAAAAGGAAAATGCATTTGGAAAACGTATGTGAGAAATGATGATATTGATGAATGACTGGTTCAGGTGCTGTGCTTCAACTAAATACCTAATTTTAAAACACACATTTTATTATATTTTAATGAAACAATATTGTGTTTTTATACTTGGCACAGGTCTGGATGACTGACATAAAGAACATCTATATGAGGGGTGGCATTGACAGCTGTGGAATTAGGATTCTGGTTGGCAGAGCAAGAAATAGCTATAAGAGAACAAAACAGTATATATCTTAAACACTGAACAATTACACAAAATGCTGACACAACACACATTCTATTCACTTCACTTGGTCAGTGCACAATGAATGAACAAATGGTTTACAAAAAGAGCTGACTAGTTTTTACCACTTTGCTGGTAGATGTGTCATGTTATGTTCTACAGCCGTATAAAAATTAGACATAAAATAACATAACACATTCAGTGATCTGGAATAAACACAGTGCACATATGTGCAGATACATCTGCAATGTACATAAAAATGAACAAAATTAAATACATTGAAAAAAATAATAATTTTTTATATGTTACCTAAAAATGCCGACCTGCTAACCAGAAACACCTGGGGATAACATTTTATAAACAAAGTTTGATGATGGTGATGAAGATCAAAAAAATATTTATGATCCAATTAAATATTAATATCAAACAATATACAAATATTGACCAGATAAATAAGCTGCATCTATAAGAATTAATCCTCGGAGTAAAAATAATACTGCAAAATCATTGTGCAGCCATTATTAATCACGTTGCTTCTGACTTTTGTATTTACCCTAAATGCCCTTTAGGTGGAGCTGTTCCTATTTCGGAATTGAACAATGTCTGAGACACTGGGCATAAGGTTCATATGACGTTCTCATTTTGTGATCACTGTGAGTATTGGATAACTTAAGAGTGGGTCATAGAAGGTCTCATCTTCCAAAGTATTGTAGCTGATATCAGGAAAGGCATATTTGTCTCTTATAATGATAAAAAAATAGTTTAAATCACCAATCTGTAATTCCTTCTTGTCCTGCAATTATAACTCCAAGCTGGGAAGCAGATAACTGGAGTTGCATATTGGCAATAGCTCCTATGGCTAAACTTGCTTTAAATGACTTTACAAAGCTATATAAACCCTTATTGCATAAAAAAAAATACAGTGAAAAAAAAAATGTGGATTTTACAAATTATATATAATATATAGATTTATTTGTCTTTGCTGAAATTGTAATCACTAAGTCTTGTGTGAGTGCTAAACATCTGTCACATTAGCCTATGATTTTAGTATTAAAGTCACCCACATATAAACATATGCCGGATCTCAACTACCACACGGCAATCACATAAGCATTTATCATAGACGATAACACAAATTTGTGACAGATAATTACATATATTCATCTCTTTCTAGATTCACCTCTGCTAATGCTGGTAATATTTCTATTTACAGGAACCCATTTGACATGCCTAGAATTCTTTGTAAAGAAAATGTAACATAACAGAACAATATCATGAAACAAATAATCTTCAAAAAAAGAGGCATCCAGGATAAAAGTGTACAAAACAACACAATGGTGGCTGCAATTTTATTGCCATTTAATAAAAGACAGTAAATAAAAGTTGTTGGGGTTTTTTTTGGAACATATAGAACTTAAGACTTAAATTATATCACTTTCCAATAAGCAGTAAAAAATATTCACTATTTTTTTTTTTTAAATAAAAAGCAGCTTATCCTGCAATTTAACAAACACAGTGTCCAGTATTCTGGTTTGAGATTGAAGCAATATGATAAAATGGATGTTACTATTTACCAGGGGTTTAAATTATAGTAAGTGCCAAACAGTACTGTTTGTAATAGATTTCACAAAGTACCATAAAGTAAGGACAGGCAACTATAAGAGGTCTACCTTAGGCTGACCTACATCTGCATGACGACGAGCAAGAAGGTAAAATATGCTTACCTTCGTTTAATCATTGAGATTTAGATAAATATCTGCTTCCTCTCAGTCCAGCAGATATAAGAAAAAAACAACTTATTTTATAATAGGCTTTGAAAATTTCGAAAAAAAAATGACTACTGTATAGTCCTGGACAATGAGTAAACAAACTGGTCTTCATGTAATTTTAGAAGGCAAGTACTAGAATGTATCAACTGAAAATACACAGTTTCAATGTACCCCAGACTTGGGGTAAAGGGATCTCAAGCGATTCTCAGAATGACTTCAATGGACCTGTATGAAATTCCAGCTCTATGTTGCTGCGTTGAAGATTCCCTCTTTCCAAGTGCACGACTGGCAAGTGGATAATAACAGCATGTTAAAGCACACATTGAAAATTAAAGAAAAATATATTTATATAAGAAAACATTTTTCATGGCTTTAACATGGATCCGTCATGTGAAGAAAATACGGGGATCTCCCTGCAAAACTGTATGCCAAATTTTGGGTCTTGGCCCTTCCCTGAGTCATCTGCCATTACACGCTGTCCTTCACATGCCAAGACGCTTATTTAAAAATGCTGCAAAACATGTAAAATACAAGACATAAATGGCTGGCAGACGTTTTAGAAATAGGTTCTGATTAACGCTCTGCAAATGTACGCGTTTCCTTTACCTTCTTTCCTTTGATTTGGAGCTTTCTGTGTTTAAACTGAGTGTTTTCCACACAGTAGTTTTGGGCATTTCATCAGAAATATTTATGTCAGATGGATCACACCTAAAAACAAGCAAGAAACATGTAATCTCTGCATTGGGAAATCAGACTGTACATGTACTGTACACATAGGCGCCTTTATAATGGGTTCAAGGTGTGCGCTGGACACGGGACCACAACGCACACCCTGCACCCATAGTTAAAATTACACTTACCTCTCCGCAGATTCCTAAGTTCTGCTCCGTAGTGCCAGACCGGCACTGCAGAGCAGCAAACACTCACTGGGAAAGTGGCGGTGGCCATTTTTCCCAGTGACCTGCGCAGAAAAGATGACCCCCCAGGGATGTAGGCGCGGGCGCCATTTTCCCAGAGACCAGCGCATGCGCCGTAGATTCTGGCATGAAGCCAGAATCTACAGCGCTCAGTGCGCTGAGAGAGAGGAGGGGGCCCAAACGGAGGCTGCATATGGCCCCCTCTTTTAAAACGCCCCTGACTGTACAACATGTGTGGGGAGTTACAGTGACTTAGTACACTTCTACAATACTACAATTTGCTCCCTGACAGTTATAGGCAGGAATACCAACAGGAAAGAGGGAAGATGAAGGAGATACCAGAGCACGGAAAGATGCACTGAAACATATTATGTAGCAAATAGGACATACAAAGGGCCAGATGTACTAAGCTCTGAAAAGTGATAAACTGGAGAGTGATAAACCATCAGCCAATCAGCTTCCAACTGTCATGTTACAGGCTGTCTTTGAAAAAATGACAGTTAGAACCTGATTGGCTGATGGTTTATCACTCTCCAGTTGATCACTTTTCAGAGCTTAGTACATCTGGCCCTTAATGATGTGAAATCCTGTTTCATTAATGCAAATTCTTGTCATTTTACCATAATCCCTGCTTATTATACAGCACATGTATTTACATTTATCCTGGACTTACTTTGAATTATTGTTTCTTCCTGGGCTGCCCAGCAATTTCCTGGTCTCAAGGGGGAGCTGGGTGCCTTTCTCTTCTGGCATCTGCAGCATCTTCTCTACCTCCTACAAAATGTTTCCAGAGATTACAGATAGAACAGTTGCTTTTCATACACCAATACAGCAGGTTTCTACCATACCTGGTGAGAACATAGGGATTTATGTATCAAGCAGTGAAAAGAGTGAAATGGACCAGTGTAGAATTAACTCATAGCAACCAATCAGCTCCTGCCTATTATTTTATAGACCGTACTTGATCAATGCTACTTTGAAGCTGATTGGTTGCTATGGACAACTTCTCCACTGGTCCACTTCACTCTTTTCACTGCTTCATACATTAACCCCATAGTTCTGATTTTGGAGGGAATTAAAGTCATGTCATTTACTAACTAACTGTAAACATTTTAGTTAAAAGCATTCAAAGCTACTTATTTATTGATGAGACTTACCCTTCATTAACTTACAAACATGCCCTACCATGCCTGACAGAGGCATACTGTATCCTAACCTGCCTCAGATAGAGACTTGTCTACTGTGCCCAACAAATACTTATTCCTGCCTGCACAACATGGAGACTTCACCTACCATTCCTGAGAAACAGATAGATTCAACCATACTTAACATTTATATCTTACCATACCTGCCAAAATACCATGCCTTGCAAATATATATTATCATGACTGACAAAATGACCTACCCTAACCTGCCAGAGACCTATCTTACTATGCCCAAAACAGACCTGTCCAACCAAGTGACCTATCCAAGCCTGCCCAACAAAGAGACCTCCTATCGTTCACAACAAAGATATATCCTACCATGTCTAATAAAGATATATTACCATGCCTGACAAAATGACCTATCCTAACCTGCTTGACAAAGAGACCTATCATTGTATGCCTGACAGAGACCTGCCCACCCAAGAGACCTGTACTAACCACCTCAACAAAAAGACCTCATACTGTTCCCAACAAAGACATATCCTACCTTGGCGAACAAAGATTTCTATATTGCCATGCCTGCGAAAAATACCTATCTTAACCTAACTGACCTAGAGACTTTTCCTATCGTATGAGATCAAAGAGAGTAATCCTAACAAAGAGATCAATCCTACCCTGCTTATGAAGATACCGATAATTCTCAACATGCCCATTGAAGATACCTGTCCACTACTGTGTCAGACAATGAGACCTAATCTACCATGCCAGTAGAAGAGACCTATATCCTACCTTGCCAGACGAAGAGACCTATCCTACCAATGAAGAAACTAACAAATTAAGTTTTATAAAAAGACCTCTCAGCCACAAAAGCTGGAAACTAAAATCTTTTTATGCTTTCAAAAACAACTAACGAAGTTCAACACTTTGCTGCAGTTCAGCATCACAGTATTACTGAGGTTCTGGTTAATTTTTAGACATTTCCTCTATTTCAGTTATAGAATAATTGTAGTTTCCTATAAATATTTACATCATTCTTAAGATGTATACAAGAATTAAGAAAAATATGTTTCATAATCTTAGGTTAAAGATAAAGAATTTGTATGAGGGAAATATAAGCAGAGTATGTAAGACAATTGTGGTTGGGATGTTTGGACGAGGTTATTGGATAGACTCATCATTACATAGCACACTCCATTCTCACTTCTGGATGTCTCAGCCTACACTGGTTTTCCCACTTTTCCCTCCTCACCTCCAATTCTTTAGCTTTGTTCTTAGCATCTTCCAGTTTCTTTTTTTTGCTCTCTGGCATCAGGTCATCGAGCCAACTCAGCTCGCGGTTAGAGAAGCAGAAATCCATCACTTTGCGGACAAACACCAGTGCAAGGACCTGTCAGGAACATTACTACTATATCAGGTATATACAGCTTATGTAAGATGATTCTCAGGATACACACATTCTCACTTCCATTAGAATGAAAGTGAGTTTGAAAAGATCAGCTAAGTGTAAAATAATAATAAAAATAATAATACCCTTTAATGTTTCATATTAACATACTATGACATGGCTCAGGCATTGCCAAGGAAGAACATCTACAGTAATATAGTTGAGCTTCCATTCAAATATGCAAATACTGGCAGTGAATTATACTTCCATCCTGGAAAAACATGAGCTATAGAGATATGTAGATATATTTTACCATCATTGGAAACACAATAGCAGCTGGCGATGCCTTTATAACCCACAGTAGGACCAGACAGGTGAGCTGAATAATAGTAAACAGATGGACTTTGCGCAGAGGGACGTGCCGCAGATAGATAAAATCCGGCTGATGTTTGGCTGGCATTGCAAACAGAAGTAGGCGATCGAAGAACTGGAAAACACAGTAAAGAATTACTTAGATGAGTTTTTGAAGAAGGAAATTAATGGTTACTGGCTAATGAATTATGTATCTAGAATTATATTAATTCCATTGGGTGGTGTGTAGTTCAAACACTTTCTTTGGATTCAACAGCTGTGTTTTAACTATTTTTAGATATATTTTAGTTTTTTTTAAAGCTAAAACTGTGAACCTATTATTATTTATATTACTTATATAGGGCTAGCATATGCCATATCATGTTACAATTGGGATCAAACACGGTAATAACACAAATGTATTACCAAACAAATAAAGAGATAAGTGGGCCCTGCTCACAAGCTTATAATATACAGGATTCAAATGTTTTACAATAATTTAAAACAAAACATTTTTAACTTCGTGTTAAAAATCATTCCATGACATTTGGGCAGCACAGTGGTTACAATTGCTGACTCATAGTTCTAGGGCAGTGGTGTCAAACTCGGGCCCTCCACCTGCAGTTTAACTAAACATCCCAGCATGCACTGCCACAGTTTTGCTATAAGGGCATGCTAAAACTGTGGCAGGGCATGCTGGGACGTGTAGTTCCACTGCAGCTGGAGGGCCCGAGTTTGACACCCCTGTTCTAGGGTAATGGGTTTGATTCTGACCACAGATTGGTAACTCTACTGGGGTAGGGGCGGATGTGAATGATTAAATATTCACTGTAAAGTGCTTCCTAATATATAGGCACTATTGAAATAACTGTTAATAAATAAAATACAATACTAGTGTATATATTACACTACTGTAGCCAACAATTTGTAAATAAAGTATGTACTGTACAACTTGTCAAATTAGGATGAAGCAATACATATTTTTCTCTGTATTTGACTTCCAAATAAAAAAAAAAATGGCATATAAAGTAAGCTTGTCAAGATACTTGAAGTCTTATTAAATGTAATTGGAGTTTTTATTAATCTGAGTCATGTTTTGCCCCAGGAAGTAATTTGCATATGATTGGAGATGACATTCCAATTAATTTACCCTGTATCCAGAGAATTCATCATTGGATACAAAACTGTTGAATTAGTCCAATCTATGTTGCAGACAACTTAAGAGTGATGAGAGTTGCATTATTTTCTTTTAAACTTATACATTGTCAAAGTCAGAGGAGGTCATTTACAAACACAGGAGGCGCAGCATAGTATTGGTAAGTTATTCACATTTGTAATGCTGTTTATTGTTATAATACGTATGTTAACTGAAACATAAAAGTCATACATCATAATGTTCTTCACCAACAGTCCCTGTCCTCTCCCTTCTCCCTCGCTTCCCTCCAGCTCACAGCAATTAGCTGCTGTGAGATCTGACTGTCACTGGCCGCCCTGACAGACATGAAAGTACTGATCAGCTGCCACAGACAGGTAGAATATTATGTATCTCATGGGAGATTTGCTAAGAGCAATTTACTGAAGCACCCAAGAGCATTAGCCAGCAAGAGGGGAATAATAGTCTGCCAATCCCCCAGCAACACAAAAGACAAGCTCCCCTTTATCCAATAAGGACAATGTATGCTGCCTCTTCAGCTCATGTGAATTGACATTCTGAGTATTGCACTAATGCACGTAGGCTGGCATGCAGCCTGGCAGAATCATTACAAGAAAAGTTGGCAAAAACTACTGGGCAAAGAGATTCAAAATGTACCCTGTGATGACCTCAACTTCAAAATTATTTTCATATTTTTTATTACATATACAGATGTGTCTTTAAATATCTCTTCGGCAGTCGCGCCATAAAGCCCCTCTCGACGCGCCAGGTCCCGTGAGAGACTGCTAGCGCCGCCCCAATACCAGAGTTGCATGGGACCTGGCAGCTTACTCACGCCAGGCAAGCTGCGCTGCATGCGTATTGAGGCTAGATGTAGGAGGACACATCTGTGTATATACACTTATATATATATATATATACACACATACATAAGCACAGATGCATTATACTTGACAACTTTTGATAGCAAGACTTCAGGATATCTGTTGCGCCATCACAGCCCCGACCCTACCAGCTTGTTTGCTGCAATTTGTGGCATTATGGCTTGTAGGCAGGGCCCATTTCCCCACGCACTTCACAGGAGAAATGGGCAACACATGGCAGAGTTGTCATTCGTGAGTCTTCAGGAATTTTCGTCATTCGTGAGTCTTCAGGAATTTTCGGAATTCGTGAGTCTTCAGGAATTTTCGTCATTCGTGAGTCTTCAGGAATTTTCGGGAGACAGGGAAACTATGACACACACGTATACATACAGATGTGACCTCATACACCAAGCCTCAATACGACACGTGGCACGAGTTAGCTGCACTGAGCTGTGTAGCGCAACAACTTTTTCTTTAAATTTGTATCTTATTCGCACCGGAGACCCAGAGAAACACCACTCAGCCTGTACCAGAGACGCCGGGCTGTGACTAACTGCACAGGAATTACTTTTAAATAAGTATGTACAAAGCAACATACTGTATAATGCACAACGGAACTTGGCATGAAAAAGGCAGCAACTGCTTTGTATACAGATTCAGACTCATAGATGTACAAGTGTTACATATAAAATTAATCAGTGCAGTCTTGTTAAACAGTTTTGTCGCATCCGATTGTTTAATTTGTGCAACTAAGATGCGCATTCAAGCAAAAAACACGCTCTGCCCAAGCCGAGTTACATGGGACCTGGTGCTCTGTGCAGGGTTGTTTCTAGCTCGACTGTGGCAATAGTGTATGAGAACAGATTTGTATTCTGTACTGGCTGTTGCCCGCTGCTTCGCCCTCGATGAAATCGATTCTGCCAACATATTTTATTTGAAGGAAAGACCCACATGACCAGCAGCGCTACAGAGACTGGTGGCAGCAGCACCTACATCCACCAGTCACACCAATGTCACTGTGTGCCCTGTGCACAGGCTGCTATGCAGCCTATACTATTTATGTGAACGCGTGCCCAAAGCATCTCCCCCCCACCCCTTACCGGCCGCACACATGGTGACACACCTACTGTATCTCTTGCATTAATGTAAAAAAAAGAAAAAGTGCAGGTTATTTCTAGGAGTTTCCACTACAAAATTATGTTGTTTTCATGAAAATCGGTTCAGTAGTTTTTGCGCCAACTTGGAACAAAAAGACAGACACAACATTCTTATTATGTTAATATAGATATAATAGTAAGTGTGTGTTAGGGGCATGTGGGGAGGTGTGATGAGCACAAGGCATGAGGAATTTATAGATATATTTTGGTTCATGGTCTCTGGCTGGTTGGCAGCCTTTGCTCTAATATGTTATTTTAGGTAGTAATAAACAAGTACGCTTACCTGTATTCCTCTCAGTGAGGATACCCCCATGTAAAGAAATACTCCATATAGAACTGGCATTGGTATAAACTGTAAAATAAATAAAGTGAACAGTAAATATAATATATACCAGCAGCACTGTTGATTTCATAACATAGGGAACATTGATATAGTGGCTCTTTCAATTATTACTGCAGGTAAAGCCATAATGTTTATCACTGTACATATTCATTAAAGATAACTTGTTTTTATAATTAGTGAGAACATATTTTACTGTATTTCTCAATTTTGAAAGAAAAAACCACTGATAATAAGACTGTCGTCCTGATTCTGAGTTGCACTCACTGTTGATGTCAGACATGGCGGAGCAATGTTTTTGCAGGCGCATGCATCCAAGTTGAACCACGCATGCGCCCCAATTGTCTGCACGCTGAGGCGCAGTATTAATTCAGACGTGTCTGGGAGAGGGCTATTCAGACACGTGGAGATGCTGCGTCTAATTGGAGTGGCATGGTAGTGTCACAGGCGTGTCGCTGAAGTGGTTGCATACACAGATGATTAATCACTCTACTCAGATGGAGAATTTGCACCTAGCATAGGGCTGGTGCAAGTTTCGAATTTGCGACCGATGAGTATGGGGGAGGCGTGCCTTGAGCACTTATGGACACCTTGGATGTGTCATGTGACCTGGAAGTGTACTGCAGTGTTTTGAGATCGTAGCTCAGTCAGCAGCAGCAAGAGAAGACACAGTCATGCAGGTAGAAGAATCAATGGACACTGAAGCTTAATGTAGAGAGGGAAGAGTTACAGTGAGTAGAGGGAGAGACAGGCTCCCAGCACTCAGACCAATCTCCATGTGTGCCTCCCCAGCCATTGACCTAACCGCACGTCACTGCAGGGAAGGGCTGTGTAACGGCATTAGCAGACTGCAGGAAAGACTCACACATGGCTGTATGCTGCATCCACTCAGAATCAGACCCTGTATGTACATATGTTTCTTAAACCATGCTTTATAATAGATCTGCACTGTCTGCTTGTATTTTACTTAGACAGTCACTATATAGATTCATGCCTTGTAGCCTGGCCCAGTCAGCGCTGGGCGCTTCCAGGTGGCTCAGCAGCGGCCCAGGACAGGGCTGACCTTTCAGTAACAAGGCGGCATAACATCATAGGTCACGTCGCCGCACCTCAGGCAGGCTGTGCACCGCTGCGGTGTTGAGGGGTTAGGGGATGGGGCGGGGAAAGATGATGGGTGCTGGGGACGGAAGAAGGTGAAGGGGGCATAGGAAGGTGATGGGGGCTGGGGACAGAGGAAGATGAAGGGGCAGAGGAAGGTGATGGGGGCTGGGGGCAGAAGGTAACATGGGCTGGGGCAGAGGAAGGTGATGGGGGCTGGGGGCAGAAAAAGGTGATGAGGGCTGGGGATAGAGGAAGATGAAGGTCAGGGAAAGTTGATGGGGCTGGGGGTAGAAGGTGACATGGGCTGGGGGCAGAGAAAGTTTATAGGGGCTGAGAAAGTTGATGGGGGCTAGGAACGGAAGAAGGTGAAGGGGGCAGAGGAAGATGATGGGGGCTGGGGACGGAGGAAGGTGAAGGGGGCAGGAAGGTGATGGGGGCTGGGACAGAAGGTGATGGGGGCTGGTGATGGGTGATGGGTGCTTCTGGGCTGAGGATGGTGATGAGAGACTGAATTTCAAGAAGGTGATGAGTACTGTGGATGGCTGGCTGCAGACACCATCCCTCCTATATCTGAGGCATCTACAGCACTGTCATCAAGAAGACCTTGCAAGAGATGGCAGACAAGAACTACAGCCTGCATTGTTAGTGACAGAGATACAGTGTGGTCATGGTGTATTTTTACTTTATTTAGAGGCTGGCATATCTTTCAGTTAACATTCTCATGCTTCATATATCACACATGCAGGGGAGGGATGTACGGTATTGGGGGTGGTGGTTACAAGGTGGGGCCCCCAGAGACATTAGTGTACCAGGCCCCGAGATTTGTGTTGCTGGCCCAGTGAACAATTATCAACGCAGGATGATTCTGGTAACGTTAACTGAGAGAGTAACAACATTTATATATGGCCCTGCAATGCTATTACTTCTTAACCATTGTGTCTGTCAAATGTACAGATGATAGTACATTAGATAGATAGATAGATAGATAGATAGATAGATAGATAAAGCTGAATGGTTAACATATTGCTGGTTGGTGTTCTGTACCTTCAGTACTGTAGTCATGAACACAGAGCATCCCATGAGCACAAATATCATCAGGCCGGTCACTCGCTGCTCTCTGATACCGAGAAACTTGGGCTGTTCTCCTGGGGCTGAACATTCAGACTCCAATTTAAGACTATTCACATGGGTGATAGAGAGGACGGTGGCAGCGACAAACCATGGTAATCCCATGATAGAGCATATTCCCAGCATCACACCCACCATCAGAAGGTCCAAATGGTAGCCGCATCCTTTCTGATAGTGAGATACAAAGGATAATTAAGGTCTGCAGTTTTAATAATAAAAGGTGGCTCCTAGCATGATAATGCATGGGGGATTCACATGTTAGATACCAACATCACCAGTAGTATACCACAAAGAGTTGTGATTAATCCATTGTAGCAGTATGGGAGGGAGACAGTGTAAGCCAGTCACTGCCATAGGGGGCTGTGATTATTCCATTGTGATAGTATGGGAGGGAGACAGTATAAACCAGTCACTGCCGGAGGGGGCTGTGATTATTCCATTGTGGCAGTATGGGAGGGAGACAGTATAAGACAGTCTTTGCCAGAGGGGGCTGTGATTATTCCATTGTGGCAGTATGGGAGGGAGACAATATAAACCAGTCTTTGCCAGAGGGGGCTGTGATTATTTTGTTGTAACAGTATGGGAAGGAGACAGTATAAACCAGTCACTGCCAGAGGGGGCTGTGATTATTTTGTTGTAACAGTATGGGAAGGAGACAGTATAAACCAGTCACTGCCGGTGGGGGATGTGATTATTCCCTTGTGGCAGTATGGAAGGGAGACAGTGTAAGCCAGTCACTGCCAGTGTAATTATTCCCCTGTGGCAATATAAGCCAATCACTGCCAAAGGGAGCAGTGGTTATTCCCTTGTAGACTTATAGCATGAACACAATCAAGGACATTTATGAAATCTGATGCAGAGCAAAGCATGTGTTGTAACCATAGCAGCCAATCAGTGTGCCTTACTTTGTGAGTAAGTTTACAGTCATTGCTTGATGGCTAGTGTGGCAGGCAGACAGTCGTTGAGCTGACATGGAGAATATTCACTGTTAGCCAATACTAACTCCACTGTGTTTGTGGTGTACATGGCTAACCAACGCAGTACTAATGATATACGGCAGTTTCTCGGCTGTTGGTGATGAGCAGTTATTAATCACACAGTAATATCCCTGTGCAAAACATTAAGTGAACGTCTAACAGTCATAATAATAAAGCAAATATCATCTAGTAGAGGAACCTTTTGTGGGGATTTCCGTGGGACTGTACAAATATATAGTGGTGTATGTGGTAAGCATTCATTAGGATATCATTGTTGTGAAAAAGCAAATCTCCCCACCTTACCTTCAGTTTATGCTCCTTCCGGTTAATAATAACAGCCGTAATCTGCTGGTCCATAAATATCAGGATGGTACATAACAGGGCAGGAATTACTGTAGGGAAAACGGTCCACCAGGGATTTGTTCCAATTGGGTTCACAAACCACCCTCTGTCATCTCTAGTTGGCTTTTATAAGAAGAAAATAGGTAATGAGAAACGCCGTGTGTACGTGTTATTACAGGGCACTTATAAATAAGGGGTCATACAGTCAATGATTCCTCCCATGGTTATACACTACTCAATATCTCAGCATATATACAGCTACGTAATACAAAACAGAAATACAACAATCTAGTACTTGTAAAATAAAAACAATAATAAAATAATATGTGGGAATTCCAGTAAACTGAACAGATTACACAGCACTAGTGATGGAGGAAGTTCCTAAAGGTTTATGTGCATTACTACATAATCCAAAACTAAGTAGTCAATGTCACTTTGGAGTGTACATCTTTAATCCAAAATGTATTATAGATTAAAGGATATATAAACATACTGAATAATATATGTCAGAAAAGAATGTGCTTATAAATACATTTCTGTCAGGAATTACAGTTGGGATTCCACCTATCGGACCCACACTATCGTCTTTAAACCATTTGTGCCTGAAAAAAGCAACCAAAGCAGATCCCATTAATGTTTTAATTCGCCATTCAGAGACACCTGACAGAGGGCCTAATTTATTAACGAGTTTTATCACCAAAACGAGTGATAAATGTCACTGTGTATGATTGTGCTCCAGCCAATCAGCTCCCAACTGTCAACTGTTAGAAAAATGACAGTTGTGAGCTGATTGGCTGGAGCACCATTTATCATATACAGTGAAAGTTATCACTCGTTAATAAATGGGGGTCAGAGTGAGAAAGACAAAAACAGCTACAATACAATACATAAAGTTATCTCAAGTTATTTCAAAGAAATTACCTTGAATTCATTTGGAACCTGAAGTTTTGGAGACGGAACTCCAATTAAATAATCCAGGATTACCATGGTCAGGATTGTGAGAAACACGGCAAAGTCACTCACCATCGATCGAACCTAAGTAAAAACAAATCATTAATCATAGCATTGTAAAGAAATGTAAGCTAGCAGCATACATTTATTTATCCATAAAATGTACATCCAATACATAAGAAAAAGAAGTTGCTTAAACATACATAAAATAGGTCACTTTAAATAAAAAAAAATATTATTGGTCAATAAACATTTCAATGCTATAAACATATTAAAAACAATGCTTAAGGAATGAAATAAAAACTGTAGTACAATTTTATTCCATAGTTGAGTATGCAATGCAGATCACCAGTCTCTAAAACTTTATTTCAGGTCTTACAGTCCCTTATTATGTCCCAAATAAAATGAGGTTCATCTTCTGCAAAGTGAATAAACAGTTCACAAACTACATGATTTAGAACAATCTATCATATCAGATTTTTAAATATGGACAAAATAGTTATCATTAGAATAAAAAGTTTGCAACAAAATAGTTAAAAGACGGAACCCAACTGACATCTATATCACCCCCTAACTATGAGTTGGGAAGTTCAGGAGATGGGACATATGGAAAGCTGGTGAGGACGTATCTGATTTCACCTTAATCTTCTGCTGCTATTACTGAACAGGGGGTCTCTGTTCTCAAGTTCTTGCATAATACTTTCAATATCTAATGTTCTTCTCACATGCTGCGTGGGACAGTTTCAAAATCACTTGCCTTAGTAGGAAAATACCGACTCGTTTTAAATGTCTTTAATGTGCCGGACAGTGCAAATGTGGTGAAAAACAAGATGCAGGACCAGAAAAGAACATCTGGGGTGTATGGCCCATGTTGATCGCAGGCAGGTCCCACAAACTCTCCATGCATCATCTTACATTCCTATTGAACAAAAGATATAACTGCACACAAATAATTTATTTCCATAATGTACATATTTTCTCTTAAGAAACAGGGGAAACTGATCAGTAATTATGATTAACTCCTTATTGTAAATGGTTACTGGGAAGAGCAGTTGTACAAAGTGCTCATTCTACTCTCTTCCCCCAGATAGCAGCTAGCCATTATATATTCTGGCATATTACATATAAAACATAAGCATTCTCTGGTGCTCAAACTTATTTTTTTCAGTAGGAAGTGCCATTGTTGTTGGACCCCAAGAATCAGAGTACCTTGCTTTGGAAACACAAACATTTCCTAATATTATGCATTGCCTGCAAGTTGCAATACATACCTTTGTTTAGACCAAGAACATACAGCAAGACACTGGTTATACAGTATATAAATACTAGCTGATGTACCCGGTTTCACCCAGGTAGACCTTAGATATTTACCATTTCCATCTCACCACTCCAGTAACACACTACTCCTTCACCTCTATAGTAATGCATCCACTCCCTCACTGCTATTGTAAGACATTACCATCACTCACTTGTGTACTAACACATTACACTCCCTCACCTCTGTAGTAACACATTATCCTCGTTCACCTCTGTAATAACACATTTCCCTACCTCGCCCGTGTTGTAACACATTCGACATTCCCCTCCCTCACTTGTGTAGAAATACAATCCTCCCTCACACCTGTAGTAACACATTACCCTAAGGGCCTAATTGAGAGGTGGACGCACTGCTGATGTCGAACATAGTGGAGCGTTTCGATGGTGTCAGTGCTGAGACGCAGTCCTAATTTCAGGCACATGTAGGGAGAAGTGTATTGAAAATGTAGTGGGATACTAGGCGGAGGCTTAGGGCACGCACAGAGATGGTCCATATTGTGGGCTTGTATTGGGAGTGTTGCGGGTGTGATGCTGAAAACTGTTGTGCACACAGACGCTCAACCGCTCACATAGGAGGCCATACTCTGACGGAGCAACTGCACATGCCATAGGGCTGGTGCAAGTTACAATGGTGCGACCGATGGTGGCATCCAAGGATGCACTAATCGATATTACTGTGTGTAGGGACGCTGACAGTGGGCATCTCAGTCCCTGCACTTCCGAATGCACAGATGTAGACAAGTGAAGAACTGCATAAATTCATAGAAGGGGGACCACCAACAGATGCAGCTGCGGCCACTTCTGAGTCAGCCCTTAAGCGTACGATTGCACTGTATAGCAATGTCTAACATTAATGTTTTGGTGGTTCCCCTTTAAAATACTGACCTTTTGCAGTACAGATTTAGGATCTGTACCGTCACCTAATGCAGAGGTTCCCAATCACGGTCCTCAAGGCTCCCCCGACAGTTCAGGTTTTAGAGATATCTATCCATGGTTGAGCACAGGTGATTTAAATTAGTACCTCAGTCAATTTGATTTAATCACCTGTGATTAACCATGGATATCTCTAAAACCTGAACTGTTGGGGAGCCTTGAGGACCGCGTTTGGGAACCTCTGACCTAACTTATTGAGTAAGCATAACATAGGCTCTAAACCTAGACAATGGAATTAACTAATATTTTCATTATAGTCTGGGAATTATATATATATATATATATATATTTATACATACGTATATTGTATTATCATTCGACAATGTCATTTGTGCTTATAACTGCAGAAAGTGGGTTTTCTCATCAATAAAAGCCATTTCTTCTGATCCTAATTAATGGTGTGGTTTCTGGGTAGCTAGAGATGAGCCTCTGTCAATCCTCTAACATAATGTAATTGAGGTCTTTCTAGAGTCACATTTATCACCCACTGAGTGTTTGTATACTGACACTGTAGAGCCCCAGGAAGAATGACTCACCAGCAGAAGTTAAAAGCGTCTGACGTCTTATTTGTGATGGTGGCATCTGTGGTATAGATACTTCGTTTTTTAAAAAAAATGATAATTTCATTGCACATAATTATTAAAATGAGCTGGGATGGGGTGGAAAAAAGGTGCTTTTAGGGAGGTATTCTCATATAACAGATAGGCGCACAGCCAAGCAAAATCGTAACATATGTAATAAAAACTATCCCAAATACCCTTTATTTTTAGGAATACTTTAAGACATAAAGGAAGGTATTATAAATAAAGCAGTATTTAAAAAATATATATATAAAAGTTAATTTAATGAAGGAGGGTAGTCATACAGTGGAAGTAGACTGAACTTTGCAATGATGTTTCTTTATGGTTTCTACCACGCACATTTTCCGGAGTATGCAGAAACCCACAAATATACAGCAGGTAAATCCCCCTCTTATATGGTATCAATTTCTAAACCAGGAAACTTGTGTATTCTTGATAGTTCAGGTAATCAGCCATGTGTTTGCAACAATCATCCAGAGATGGACGTACCCCACTTACAACAGAAGTGGAGAATCGTATACATAAAGGTTTCTTTTTATCCTGGTGACATGCTGATAGGCCCTTCAAAAAGATGGACATAAGCGTACCCCACTCTGTACAATCTCTGAAGAAAGTGCTGTGCATATCAAGGTTTCTTTAAACACCAGGAATCAATGGGCATATCAATGGGCATTTAAAGAAACCTTTATGTATACAATTCACCACTTTCTATTTTAAGTCGGGCGCAACCATCTTTGAATGTTTGCTGCAAACACATGGTTAAACGACAGAAGACTGACTTTCTCTACATCCTCACCATTTGTGGTGGATTGCTATATATTGAAGTGAACATAGAAAAAAGAAAGTATTAATTTGATTGAAGAACACCTTCAAAAATCTCATCAAGGAACGTATTGTATAAACATACTGTTTTTTTAATACTGCAGTGTGTGTATGTCTAGTGAGTCATTCCCAGTTTTGTATACCTAAATAAGGAGTTTAAAAACACCTACTTGTATGTCCTCTTGCCATGTACTTACACTGACAGTTAGATTGGCCCAGTCATTATCAGAGAGGCTGATGTTGTTTTCCGTCCAGTACAGTAAGGTCTTGTTAGATGGTACATCTGGAGCAGCACATTTACAGCTAAAAAGAAAGGAAGACCGTCACCAATGCAGTCTCCGGATAATAAAACCAATTCCTTATCTTATTATCCTATGTCAGTATTGGAAATTAGCAACTAAAATGCAAGAGGTTAGACTTCGGACATACTTACACAACATACATTTTAGTCAGTTTTATCCACTAAAGGTTTCTGATGACACATAATTTCACCTACAGAGAACCTGGTTTGCCCACGTTAGGTGACCACACTACAGTGCACGATTTCTGACCAGCCTGTGAAGTACTATAGAGATACCCCTCATTTACCCTCTATATCATACATTTGAAACCAATTCAATACAATCAATAGAATACTGTAAATTTGACTTCAATAACCAATAATATACGTGCATGAATAATACAGACTATGGATCTCACAATCATTGCGTAAATAAATGCACTACAGCAGGCCAGGCCAACCTGTGGCTCTCCAGCTGTTGAGAAAAAACAAGAAGCAGCATGCCTTGCCTCAGTTTTGCTGTTAGGGAATGCTAAAACTGTGGCAGGGAATGATGGGACTTGTAGTCTCACAACAGCTGGAGAGCCACAGGTTAGCCAGGCCTGCACTAGAGGCTTACTTACATAATTGCTTTAGTAATAGATATTATACACACATTTTATGTATCTAAAGAGTCCCATATCTGGTTTGTTGCTGCTGTTCTGTTACATCTCCTTATCTCCATCCCTCTAACTCACATCATAAGATACCAAATGCCATTAGTCTTCTTGTTCCATCTAACATGTGAAATAAAACTTAACCAAAATGGCCAAAACACAGCAAACTAAAAGCAAAAGTGACTTTTATTTCTAAACACCCCACAAATATTTTGTTGTTCTTGCTTCAGCATTATCCCACAATTCCAACATTGCAAATAGTAGTACCCGAATCTGCATTTGAATATGTTAATATGTTATAAATTTATGTATATAGGTTAATGGTATATGCAGACAATGACTCCCAGTTGTCATATACAGCTAAGGGGTTCAATTTTAGATTGTAATCTTTCAATAACAAAAAAGACAAAGTGGTAAATAGGAATCTCATCTGGCCTGGAGTCTCAAGTCTAATGCTAAAACCAGATGTTGTTAGAAGGTTTGTAAAATGTCTCAGATCTCTATTTAAGTCTGATATTGGCCCGTAGTTTTGGAACATAAAAGGCATGAATGGCCACGCATGGGCACTTACTAATAAAGGGTTAGCTTGTCCAGTTGACTGTGCATATGAATAGGATATGTCTCTCCCAAGTGTATCAGCTTCTCTATGGCTTCATAGATAAAAATGATGCAAATCAGTGAGGCGAAAGCTTCCTCTGTAAAACGCGTGATGTAACAGACCAAAGCGCTGGCATCGGTAGCAACGAGAACTATGCAGAGGAAAGATGTCCAAAGACCAATACATGCCCGCAGTGAGAGATACGAGAGCTCATGATCTCTGTAAGAGAGGTTTTAGAGACAATAGTTAATATAAAAGGCAATGACAAGCTGTTATTCAAGGCGATAATAATAAACAACAATAATACAAACTCATAAACAGCACAGGTGATCTAGGAATCAAGTAATCAAATGCTGAAGACATGAAAACTTGCAGTGACTATTCAACTCTACTGAGGTCTTACATGCAAAGAACATTTGTTATAATAGCATGTCTCATCTTCTGCATGATTCTCTTTGTTCCGGTCCCCTCAAATATTACACAATGTATTTTTGTTATATATAAATAAAATAAAAAAGGTTGTCAACACTGTGATAAAAGATATGTGATCAATAGAGAAACAATTTGTTGACGGTTATAGAAGAGATATTGATTGATCTGGATAGACTGAAATTGTATTTCATTTCTTTGAACAGACTCTTTTCTAGTTAACACATAAAAGAAACCAGAAAGAGAAAATATGACTGTTGTAGCCTGAAGGCAGGAAACACATTTTTATTTAATCAAAGACAACATTATGTACTACTGAAAACATAAATAAAACATGAACTAAATATTGAAGGATAAGGCTGTATCACAATGGAGTTGCTCTATAAAAGCACAATGCATTAACAGTCATCTGTAAAATTGATGTGCAATTTTATCTTGAAAAATACAGGAAATTGTTACATGGTGTCAAGCTGATAAAGAATAACTAGATAGGTTTGATAGTAACAATGGTCCCTCCCTATAATGAAGACACTGTAAAGCTGCGTATCCACTTGCCGAATATGGAAAGACAGTCGTAATCGTACAGTCGTTCCTGATCCCCTGCAGTGCCTACACTGTACGATATGTCGTTCAGTGTAGGCACACTCCATCATTCCTGAACATGGCCAACTGTCGTTATCGGCAGATTGACCGCCATGTTCAGGCGATGATTGATGTAGGAAACGACCAGCGGGAGCACGTATCGCTGGTCGTTAACGACATTGTAGTGCATGATTTGTGCGCGATTAATGAGCGATTGAACGATTATGTCGTAAGCGTTCAATCGCTCATTAAAATTGCCTAATGGATACGCGGCTTAAGGAGTATGAACAATGGGACCATATTTCTGAATACTTTTCTGATTTTACTAACTGCTTTAGATACTGCTTTAGATACTGCTTTAGCCTGACCCAATTCAATGTGAATTATATTCTATTCTTATTCTAAACGTACATTGGCATAGGTGATGTTAACTAGGACTGGTTAACATTCAGATAAAGAAACCGATTTATGGTGGGTAATGTTAACTCTTGATGAAAAATAACATTTAACCGGATTCACATGACAAACTATACTGTATTTACAGGGTCTGGCTGATTATGGTTAAAGGACGCCAGAAGCTATTTCCATAGTAGCTCCCAGTTACCCAGGGGGTGATCCCTAACATCCTACAGTTATAGTAATACAGAAGGCATAAGCACCTTCCCCTAGAGTCGCTTACTGCAATTCCAAAAAGCAAATTAGCATGTCATGACTAAGTTGTTGGAACACATGCTGGACTGACTTGCTCTATAAAACTCTTACGCTGGGTAGACATTATACAATATATCGTACAATATTACATTCCGACTCGGACCGGAATGATATCGTACACATCGTATAGAGTGTGCATGCCCATCCGTAATTCACGATGGTCGTTCACCGCATTGTTCTGCAGGGCAGATAGGAAGATGCAATGAACAATGTGGTGCTGTTACGTGCAGTATGTAATGACACATTGCACCATTATACAACGTATCATGCAGTGTGTAAGGCGCGAGCAATGTATTGTTACAACACATTGTCCCAGAGTAGCACCATCGCATGGTGTGTACCCAGCTCTAGAATTACTCAACTGAATATTCAGAGGATTCATAGAGATGGTAATTAAAACTTCTGCGCTATATAAGAAACGGTTAATAAATAAATAAATTATCCATTCACCTGGAAACAATGACATTGTGACAACTCATGATCAATATTCATAAGGTATATTGGCTCAACTAAAAAATAGCTAGCTCCAATGTGTGTAAAAATAAGGTTTTTTTTAACAATACAAGCCAATACAATACAAGCCAATACAATGCAAGCCAAAACATTAAATATTATACGCGAAAATAAAACAGTATAATCACTGTCTAGTAATATCAAAGACTGCATATTAATTAGTGCAAACTGATATATCTGAAATGTTTATAATTAAATACATTTATTATACGTTTATTATGCTCTCTTTCACCAGTCACAGGAGGATGCGGAGTTAGGGGTGAGGTGGTTCTCTAATTCACCAGGCAGTTCATGACTGACACTCTTGCTCTCCATGAATAAACTTTGCAGATTAATGGAACTGCAGAGCCAGTGATGTCACAGCAG
The DNA here is from genome assembly GCA_031769625.1 of Taudactylus pleione. Taxonomy (NCBI): domain Eukaryota; kingdom Metazoa; phylum Chordata; class Amphibia; order Anura; family Myobatrachidae; genus Taudactylus; species Taudactylus pleione. The sequence continues at coordinate 11,931,815 of JAUIMM010000064.1, read as the reverse complement.
CTCAAATGACTGCATCAGATCATACTAAGGGCACAATGCTAGATACAGGAGGAGATTCAGCTGTCTATAATGCAATGCTAGCTAATATTCTTTTAATCTCTACTATTTTACATGCCCACAGAGGAATGTCAGGTTTTCATTGAATTGTATAACTTAACTTAAAGTTTCAAATATTAAAATGTCAATTTTTGATTTTAAGTGGTCTATAAATAAATGCTATGTCAGTATGAGCCAATTTTTCCTGTGAATTAGTCATCAGAACCTTAGTGTCTTACTTGCAAAACTTGAAAAGAATCTTCTCGAACACCAACACGGGTCCTGTACTTCCCAAAATAGTCAGGGGCTGTCCAGCAAATAGCGAGTAAGCGATTCCTGTCATAGAAGCACCAAACAGGGATTCTATTGCACTCTGTGGGAGCATAAATATCAGTTTATTCACTATGCACCTCATGACATCCACACACATCTAATCTGCAGGGAGCATTCAGCTGCAATCAAAGCAGTATTGATGGAACTCGTCCTTTCATGGGGTTATGAGATTGACATAATACTTTGCGCTTTGCTTTAATCAATTTGCCCATCCCAGTTATTAAGATTGTTTGGTGACAATCTGAAAATAAACTTAGTAGCATAATTAGCTATAGTTAGTTTGCGGTGTAATACAAAAAGCTGGCATTAGGCCTTGTTGAACGCCGGTGAAAATAAACTGAGCTGTAAACCCATTAATTGGTCATTAACCAGGCGATAGCAGACACATTCAAAGCTTAAATAAAGCCAGAGATAGGGATTATCCTGATTAGAAGTGCAATGACGGCAATTAAACAGCTGATATAATGAAGCAAGATGTGCTATGCTGACTTGTGAAATAACAAGTAGATAGAGTAAGTAAGTGGGGATGGTTCTGGTTGGGATTAGGCACATGTAAGTTCCTTACTATTCGACCTTCTGTAGCTTCTCCAAGCAAACCCCCAAATGTGATGACCGGAGACATGCAAGCACAGTACAGGAAGAGGAAAGAAGCCACACACTGTAAGCTCAGCGCATCCCTGTAGTCACTCCAGTACCAAGGAGCTTTTCTTTTTATGTCTACCACCAGACCGCCAAATAGCCTGCAATGAATAACAGAGAGTGTGCTTCACTGCCAGGCAAATCACCAGGGACAAGTATACACACTGGGGAGTCTGGAAACTGTTTCCTACAGCGGTTATCCAACTCTCTTGTTACTGTGCCAACCGCTGGCTGCTAACCTGCATGATAGCTCCAATCAGACATATAGCAATATATAAGGAAGGGGTGCGCAGAGAGACAACTGATAATTACAACAGTATTATACGGGGTTATTGAAGAGCGGACACTAATGTATATCTTTAAATATATCTCTACATTTTGAATTTAAACATTAAACATTTACTGGGCTGGAACCATGTTTGTGAGACTATTGAGGACACAATAAAGGGATATCACTACCTATATTTTGTATAATTTACACCTCTTTACTATTTTAGTGTTAAGAGCCTAGGCAGATTTTTACTGTAGAACAAATCAGCACTGCAGGTACCCCAATAAGCAGGGCTATTTTTCTGGAAAAATAGGTTAAGGAACTATGGGTGGAGCTATAGAAAAACAGATACATATATATATATATATATACATATATATATATGTATATATATATATATATATATATATATATATACACAGTATATTATATATACACATTTGTATAGTATTTAGGAGAGAAGGCACTCAAAAGTGACTTTTAATAAAACATATCTTTCCTGCTGAAAAATAGCACTGCCAATAAGTATAATGAGTTCCCATGAACTGTGCATTAAAAAAATAGGGAAAGAAATAATAAATAATTAATTCTGCTGCAGGTTTGCTAATTATATCTGTTTTGTTCTTTGGCTCACCACCACCAAACAGCAGCTTGGTTCATACAGTGCACTTTTCATTTTTCCACTCTCGTTTTTTGTTTTCATTATAATAGATAGCTGTATACAGGTTCATTTCAGCGCCTTGGGTTATTGTTGTTGATTTTTACTGTATATCATTTTGTTCTATGCTGCAAACAACCATTTATTTCCTAACTATTGAAATTAACTCTTTAGTCTACATAGACCGTTAACAAGAGTAAATACTGTAAAGTGAGGATATATCATAATGGGAGGCCTAGCTGCATTCAACGGCTCTTGTAAAAGAAAGACAAATTGTCATTAATATATAAAACATTTTCTTCATGACAGTGTCTCTTTAGGGCATACAAATAGGGTTCTCTAAGATTCTCTGAGCTAACTGAGAACTCGGTACTATCCTCCCAGCAGGGGTGCATTAACACCTGTGGACCCCATGTACAACGGGCCCCCTCCTCTGTGCACAGTGCCAGAGTCTTTGCATTCACTGTACAGTGCCATCTTCTCGAAAGATGTTACTGGTGGAGGAGGAGGGACCCGCTTGCCTGCACAAGGTAAGTATACTATGGGTGCAGGATTACCGCACACTCTGCACCCATTATAAATGCGCCTGTGCCTCCCAGGCACTAACTTTCTGGGTGGTCAGGTATAATAGGGAAGTAACTGAGAGATTCTGTAGGAAGGGGTTGCTGGTCATGAGATGGCACCTGCTTCCTAAGGAATTTGTGGATCTTAAAGGAACAGGCTAATCTGTTATCAGTGGACACAATTAGGCAAACGATACATTGATAGTGCCATGTACTTACAGAAATATATGCTCGTGTGGATCATAGTAAATGCACACACACTTATTAATGGGTAAGATGTTAGAACTGGTAACAGATAAAAGAACAATAAGAATGAAAATACAGGTATTGATAGAATTAGCACATTGCTAAGTCTGCAATGTTATATGGAAAATCAATGTAGTATGTAATAAACAAGCTATAGGACACATTAGGGATATGTTTTATGCAAAGACATGAATATAAACGTGTCAATATACCTCTTACCTCCCATCGCTACAATACGCATTAAAAATAACGAGCACCGAGCAATTCAGTAGTGCAGAGTGATTTTCTGCGACTTTTTACCTTCAAATGTGTCTTATTCACACAGTGATGGAATAGGAAGCACAAGCAGCTTCTGCTGATTAAAATGATATACAGCATGCCTAGGTTCTGTGCGCAAGACTCAGGTGTATGTGCATGCGAAACGCTACGTTCCAGTGTCAGCGGCTGTGACGGCATGGTGCAACTAGAAGGGCTGATTAATGCGCAAGGAAGTAAGATGTATGTGGACACATCTGTAAATTGAATATAATATATACAAAGATATGCTTTAATGCTAGATAATTATTTTTACTCCATTTAAAAGGAAAACAGACTAGACGATTTGAATAGTAATACATTTTATATTTATAGTTTGTTGACATTTATTTATATTGTGCCGACACAGTACTTTATAGCACCTTTTGGCTTGTTACACTTCAGTAACAATACGCTTGTCCTCAGTTTGGCCATTGATCTGTATGGTAAATGTATTCTCATTACTTGATTACTATGTGTTTATTGTAATGTGTATTTGCAGGCTTTAAGCCACTCCGTAATGATCAGCGTATGCCTTTATTCTGATGTCACAGAATTGTCCTCATTACTGCAGGCGACATTCACTGACCTTCCTGTGCGCTGCAGCTCAGGGCCGCTTTGTTCCGGCTCAGGCTCAGGGTCCACATGACAAATGTTTCCATTGGGGACTCCAGGCATTTTCCTTTTCTCCTATAGTATGATAAATACATAACTAACAATTTCAAAATGTATTATAATGAAACCGGAAATTAAGTATGTATGCAGTTAGCGGTCAATGACAGCTTATTCACTTTTATTCTTAATACACAAATAATCAAGGGTTTCTGTTTACCCCCTAATAGGTAGATAGAGTAACAATTATCAACAGTATATCGCAGTACTTTAGCAAATGATTAATAATTCTATACAGAGCTGTAACAGGGCTTAAATGCGCTATCTATAGGCCTCTCCCATGAGCGTCTGACATCATGACGTTGCATGCATGACATCATTACATCGTGCAGAGGGGCTGGGGCTGTCATCATCGGTAGGTGTAGCGCTCCTTAGGATATTCCGATTGGCTGTACTGCCTAGGCTGTGCCTGTTTGGAGCGATCCTGGTTCCAGGGTGCCATTCCAGGCACCCTCTTAGCCAGAAGCAAGGGCTTCTTTAGAAGCAATAAGTATTTATTGCTGCTAAAGAAGGGACAGTGACATTCTGTAAGTACAGATATTGTTTTAATCTCCATTCTGATACCAACCTGAGAAGGAACATTTTTTGGTGGCTCAATTCTGATGGATGGGTCCCATTCTCCTGGTGGGAGCACCGTCACTTGATCCAAGAATTCATCAATCCCAGCTAATAGGTCTCCTCTGTCTTTTGCTTTGTAAGCAACATCATGAAAAATCTTTAAAAACATTATTAGTTTATTATATTAACCGTTTAGAAAACAATCAAAATTTTGATCTTCTATATAGGCTCAATATTTTTTTATTTAATTACATATGGTCTTGAGGATTACGTACTATAATTAGCAAACATTGGGGGTCCTCAGTGCCCTGTCCTCCAAGGAGAAAGCATGTAATATAGTGCTCTCATGGCGATAGCTTGATTGAGAGGTTGTTTGGCTGTCAGAATGTGCCATGCAGTCCCATATAACAGCTTCCACAATACCTCATATATATTTCCAGCTGTGATGTATAAAGAAAGCAAGCCCAGGAGAGAGCATAGCACTTGGGCAGCGGGTTGTATTAAAAGCTCGCACCAGGATGAGCAAAGTCACGGAACAATTGTTTTGCTCGTTTCATAATGTATGTCAATAGCACTATGTAATAAGCAAATACTTTACAGATGTAGAACCTTATTAAAGAGCAACAATATAATAATAACAACAACAATTTAGAAATTAAAGGTAACTATAGGATATACATAACAAATTGAAGACATTTTGGTTGAGCTAACTTTTCGTCATCTCATTCTACCCCAGAACACTAGGATGTTAGATAAGTATTTTTTCATTATACTGTACCTCATCGGTCATTATAGTAGCCATTGATCTACCAATTTCATGGTATTGTTGTGCTTTTCCTACTGGCCCCAGCAAGATAAATAAAAACCTGGAAAAAAAAAGGAAATAAAAAAAGGAAGACTGAGAAAAATATTAACCATACATTCATTATTCAAAAGGACACAACTCCATTGTGTAATATAAGCTAACAAGCAGATAATATGGGTTACCATAGTACTTGTCATTGCATCTAAACCTTAATCTACCTCTCTCCCTCTCTCTTTTAAACTGACACATTCAATTGCAGTTATCACCTAGTACATTTCACGGTTGTCGTGTCACAAAAAGGAGATATATATGCTTACCTGTTAAATCCTTTTCTTCGATTCCATAGGGGACACAGGCTTTACGCTGGGTATAGGTTGTTGAGTAAGAGTCTGAGCACCAAATAGTTAAAACTTTTTACCCATGAGCCCCTGCTCCCTCAGCTCTATGACCCGCCCCCAGCCACAGGCAACTCAGTTAAGTTATCAAGGCTAAAGCAAGGAGCAAGAAGGAGGAGAAGGAAGACCGGCTCACATACAGGTCCAAGCACACAGCAGATGCGGACAGGAGAACCTGAGACAGAGCAAAGCCATGCAAGCCAGGCGTGTCAGGGTGGGCGTCCTGTGTCCCCTATGGAATTGAAGAAAAGTATTTAACAGGTAAGCACATAAATCTCCTTTCCTTCTTCCTCCATAGGGGACACAGACTTGACGCTGGGACGTCCCAAAGCTAATCTCTACGCTCCTGAGCTACGCTGAGAACTCTTCGCCCAAAAGTCACAACAGGGGAGGCGAAGGTATCAAAGGAATAGAACTTCACAAAGGTATGGGCAGAGGACAACTTGGCGGCTTGGTGATTGTGCTGAGACTCCATCACATCAATGTCCGGCAAGCTCCAGCGAAGAACCAGGAGTTGAAAGACATCTGGATGCAGAGGTCATTCACCCAAAAGAACATCCTGATGACCTAGGAACCACCTAGGCTTCCACCAGAAAAGCACCTGAATCCTGGTGCATGAGCAGAACCTTGGTAGCTGGTGATTGTGCTCAGACGCCATCACATCAATGTCCGGCAAGCCCCAGCGAAGAACCAGGAGTTGAAAGACATCTGGATGCAGAGGTCATTCACCCAAAAGAACATCCTGGTGACCTAGGAAGACCACTTCCCAATTCTGTACTTCGGGGATGTAGACTGCCTCCACATTGATTGACAGAAGATGCCGTTCCACCTAAAGGGGAATGTGACTGACCTCCTACCTGGTACCACAGCTGCGAGTGCTCCCTGATGGTTTATGTAGGCGACAGCTAGACAGAGTTTTGTAGATTGATCGGAGCACCAGAATGTTGATCAGCAGCTGGCTCTTCCTAAGCCGACCACTGAAGTCTGATAACATATCACCGCCCCTCACTCCCGAAGACTTGCAATGGTGGTGAGGAAGCACCTGTCCTGAAATCAGGAGAGGCATCCCCTGACCAGGTGGGACCCATGGAGCCACCACCAGAAGGAGTGATGACGATCGATCGTGACCTAAGCTGTAGATGGGACCTGTTCCATCAGGCAAAAATTTCAACTGGAGAAGCCTTGAATGAAATTGAGCATACTCCCCCATGTCTTAGGTGGAGACCAGAAAGTCTGGGATTTGCATGCAAGAGTGTACCAACATTCGGCAGTGACACAGAAGACAAAAGCGAATTTTGACCTGAAAGCGGTGCACGTTGTCTGGAAGGAACATCCACTGAACACTGGAGTCTAGTAAGCCCTCCAAATGCAACATCTCCTCAGAGAGTATTTTTTTTTATTTATTATTTATAGGTAACCCATCCGTGAGCCTAGACAAGGACAACTGTGACACAAAAGAGTTCCCAGAGGACCAGGAGACAATGATTCTGAAGGCCAGAGGGGAGCAATAAAGTCTACCAGAGCTTTAGCTGCTCCTTTAGAGATTTTGGGGAACCTACTAATATATATATATGTGTGTATATATATATATATATATATATTAGTAGGTTATTATATTATATATATAGATACACACACATATACAGTCAGGTGCATAAATATTGGGACATTAACAGAATTTTATATATATATATATATATATATTAGTAGGGTATTATATATATATATATATACACACACACACACATACATATACAGTCAGGTGCATAAATATTGGGACATTGACAGAATTTTCATATTTTGGCCTCTATTCACCACCACAATGGCTTTGAAATGAAACAAACAAGATGTGCTTTAACTGCAGACTTTCAGATTTAATTTGAGGATAATTACATCCAAATCAGGTGAACGGTGTAGGAATTACAACGGTATCTATATGTGCCTCCCACTTTTTAAGGGACCAAAAGTAATGGGACAAACTAAACAATCCTAAATCTAACTTTCACTTTTTAATACTTTGTTGCAAATCCTTTGCAGGCAATTACAGCCTGAAGTCTGGAACGCATAGACATCACCAGATGCTGGGTTTCATCCCTGGTGATGCTCTGCCAGGCCTCTACTGCAAATGTCTTCAGTTCCTCCTTGTTCTTGGGGCATTTTCCCTTCAGTTTTGTCTTCATCAAGTGAAATGCATGCTCAATCGGATTAAGGTCAGGGGATTGACTTAGCCATTGCATAACATTCCACTTTTTAGCCTTAAAAAAACTCTTTGGTTACTTTTGCAGTATGCTTCGGGTCATTGTCCATCTGCACTGTGAAGCGCCGTCCAATGAGTTCTGAAGCATTTGACTGAATAGGAGCATAAAATATTGCCCGAAACACTTCAGAATTCATTCTGCTCCTTTTGCCAGCAGTCACATCATCAATAAATACATTGGCAGCCAAACATGCCCACGCCATGACACTACCACCATCATGCTTCACTGATGAGGTGGTATGTTTTGGATCATGAGCAGTTCCTTTCCTTCTCCATACTCTTCTCTTCCCATCACTCTGGTACAAGTTGATCTTTGTCTCATCTGTCCATAGGATGTTGTTCCAGAACTGTAATGGCTTTTTTAGATGTTGTTTGGCAAACTCTAATCTTGTCTTCCTGTTTTTGAGGCTCACCAATGGTTTACATCTTGTGGTGAACCCTCTATATTCACTCTTGTGAAGTCTTCTCTTGATTGTTGACTTTGACACATATACACCTACCTCCTGGAGAGTGTTCTTGATTTGGCCAACTGTTGTGAAGGGGTTTTTCTTCACCAGGGAAATAATTCTTCTGTCATCCACCACAGTTGTTTTCGGTGGTCTTCCGGGTCTTTTGGTGTTGCTGAGCTCTCTGGTGCGTTCTTTCTTTTTACGAATGTTCCAAACAGTTAATTTGGCCACACCTAATGTTTTTGCTATCTCTCTGATGAGTTTGTTTTGATTTTTCAGCCTAATGATGGCTTGCTTCACTGATAGTGACAGCTCTTTGGATCTCATATTGAGAGTCGATAGCAACTGATTCCAAATGCAAATGTCACACCTAGAATCAACTCCAGACCTTTTACCTGCTTAATTGATAATGAAATAACGAGGGAATAGCCCACACCTGTCCATGAAATAGCTTTTGAGTTGATAGTCCCATTACTTTTGGCCTCTTAAAAAGTGGGAGGCACATATAGAAACCGTTGTAATTCCTACACCGTTCACCTGATTTGGATGTAATTACCCTCAAATTAAATCTGAAAGTCTGCAGTTAAAGCACATCTTGTTTGTTTCATTTCAAAGCCATTGTGGTGGTGAATAGTGGCCAAAATATGAAAATTCTGTCAATGTCTCAATATTTATGCACCTGACTGTATATGTATGTGTGTGTATATATACATATATATATATATATATATATATATTGGTAGGTTTCCCAAAATCTCTAAAGGAGCAGCTAAAGCTCTGGGTAGACTTTATTCGCTCCCCTCTGGCCTCCAGAATCATTGTCCTGGTCCCCTGTCACTGGAGGTCCTCGGGGAACTCTTTTGTGTCACAGTTGTCCTTGTCTAGGCTCACGGATGGGTTACCTATAAATAATAAATAAAAAAAAATACTCTCTGAGGAGATGGTGCATTTGGAGGGCTTACTGGGCTCCAGTGTTCAGTGGATGTTCCTTCCAGACAACGTGCACCGCTTTCAGGTCAAAATTCGATTTTGCCTTCTGTGTCACCGCCGAATGTTGGTACACTCTTGCATGCAAATCCTAGACTTTCTGGTCTCCACCTTAGGCATGGAGGAGTATGCTCAATTTCATTCAAGGCTTCTCCAGTTGAAATTTTTGCCTGATGGAACAGGTCCCATCTACAGCTTAGGTCACGATCGATCGTCATCACTCCTTCTGGTGGTGGCTTCAGGGGTCCCACCTGGTCTGGGGATGCCTCTCCTGATTTCAGGACAGGGGCTTCCTCACCACCATTGCAAGTATTCGGGAGTAAGGGGCGGTGACCTGTCATCAGACTTTTCAGAGTCAGTGGTCGGCTTAGGAAGAGCCTATATGGGATGGTCATTGTATGCTGCGGCTCTCTGGAGTCCCCCTGCCTCTCCATTGTACTTTGGATGTGGTACTACACTGGTTGTACACTCAACTCATCTACCTGTTGCTATGTTTGCCTGGAAGTTTATTTGTTGGCTGGCGGGAGACTTTTGTCCTGGTTGCTTACAACTGATTCTTTTCATTTTTTTTCTTTCTTTCTTTTTGCTTTTTTTTTTTTTGTCCAGAGAGCACTGGATTGTTTTCTTTTTTCTTTTATTAGATATGATGTTTGTTTTAGATATCTATATTCAATTGAATTCATATTCTGTCTATGCTGGTATCCTCTATGTGATGCTTTCTACTCGCTTTGTGATTTTTACATTACTTTGCTATATATTAAGTACTTATAATGTGTATGTATTCTATACTCGTAATCCTGTCCTGAGATGGCTCCTTTAAAAATATGCTCATGGTTCGTGGGTGGGATGAATTCCCCTATAACAAGAAAGAAGATCTTCACCTATATACGGAAGCTTGGGTTGGATATTGTGATGTCTCACTTACTGCAGGCTGAAGTCTTAAAATTAAATATTATGGGATATGTTGTTTTATCTTATACTGATTATTCTTCTAAAAAACGTGGAGTAGTTACGCAGGCTAAGAAACAATTGGCACCTCAGTTACGTTCTTCTTTGGCTGACCCCTTGGGAAGATATGTTATCTCTGATGTCACTATCTCAGGTGATAGGTTCACCTTTTGTAATGTTAATGCACCTAATGTGTACTTTTTTCAAGTGATATTGGCCAAGTTTAGCCCTTTCAGAGATTCCTCCTTAATTGTGGGAGGGGACTTTAACATTTTGGCTTCTGGCTTTATGGACCGACAATCCCACCTGGTCCACCCTAAACGCCCACCTCCTATTGGTATCCCACAACTGAATTCAGATTGGTAGATGTCTGGAGAATTTTCCATCCAACTGACAGAGAATTTACATGCTTATCTGCAGCCCATGCTACCTTATCACGTATTGACTACATTTTCAACATCAGAAAAGTTGCTCTCTGGAATTGAGGAGTCTAGTATAGAAACTATTAGCTTATCTGACCATGCCTTAATTTGGAATTCTGTAATCCCAAAGATTGATAGTGGTTCATATAGGCCCTGGCGATTCCCATCTTATTTAGCGAACTCAGTTAAATTTAGGAATATGTTGGAGGCGAGATGGCATGAGTATACCCAAAATAATGAAGTACCTCTCCCTCTTTGTTCTTGCAGACAGCTAAATCTGTCCTAAAAGGAGATATTATTGCATATGTTTCCAAACATAAGAGAGACTGTGCCCAGTTATATGTACAGGCCCAATTAGATCTCACGTCCTCCTTTCAGGAGTTTAAATCTCTCCCTTCCACTGGTACTTGTGAAAGATACCAGAAAGCTAAAGCTCATTTTGAGGGTGTCCTAGACCTGCTTGCTTCTCGGCACACTTTTCATAAGCATTGCCAATTCTACAACCAAAGAAATAAGGCTGGTAGGCTTTTGTCCAATTTACTACGCAGTTATACTGCTCCCTCTTCTATTTCGGTCCATCGCTCCTCTGATGGCTGTCAGGTTCATAAGGGTCAAGATATTGCAGATTTATTAAAAACATTTTATGCTGACTTATATTCTACCCCTTCTATAAATGTAGGTCATAAGACAACTTTCTGGGACTCTATTATTTTGCCTTATCATCAAAGGACGCTGACTCTTTGTTGGCTCCTACAGCGCCTGAAGAGGTGGTTGCTGCCATTAAAAAATTAAAGCCCCTGAAGGCTCCATGTCCAGATGGAATTTCTGGAGAATTTTTCAAAATACTCAGTAAAGATATTAGTTCTTCATTAACGTCTGTTTTTAACTCAGTTTTATCTGATTATAATATTCCTCAATACTTTAATTCCGCTGTGATTAAGGTTCTACCAAAACCGGGTCGTGACCCTGAATTGCCGGCCTCATACCGTCCCATCTCACTTTTAGATGTAGATTATAAATTATTTATGAAGATCATTTCAGATCACCTAAAAATAATATTACCTTCTATTATTGCTCCAGACCAAACGGGGTTTATTTGGGGTAGACATTCCACAGTTAATATAAGAAAAGTGATCTCGGTGATCCAGGCGTCGGCCTTTTCTTCTGTCCCTACTCCACAGATTATTTCTATGGATGCTGAGAAGGCTTTCGACCTGGTCACCTGGCATCGTCTCTATATAACCCTGCTTAAATTTGGTTTTCCCCCTGATTTTGTCGCTTCTTCAGGCATTATATTCTTCTCCTTCCACCCAGGTTTCCTGCAACGGCTATTTATCCTCTCCATTTCAGGTTTGTCGAGGTACGCGCAAAGGGTGCCCCATGTCTCCTCTATTATTTGCAGTGGCACTAAAACCGCTGGCTGTGGCCCTTCGCTCACTGGTTGACTTTACTGGTATTTTTATTGGGCAAACGGAGCTTAAACTTTCGCTCTTTGCGGACGACATGTTGATTTTTGCCTCAAACCCAATAAATTCTATGCCTGCTATTATTGCATTATTGTCTAAATTTGGTTCTTTCGCGGGCTATCAAAGTTGCTACCTTTGGGTGGTATCTCTACTAAAGATCTGAAAGATCTGTCATTTTTGTGGAATTTTTATGGAAGGGCAATCGACCAAGGATAGCTGTCCCTAAACTGCAGTTGCCCAGGGAAAGGGGTGGATTAGGTCTACCGAACATAAGTATGTTCACTAAGGCTGTCTTTTTTAGATATATTAGTGATTAGTTATTGTCTAGGGAAGTTTACACTCATGCTCCTTCTGAATCAGAGTTATTTGCCCCTAATTCTGCAGCAGCTTTGCTTCATACGCCTAAGAGACTCATTCCCAGTCACATGTATAACAATATTCTGTTCTGTGATACCTACTTGGCATGGAAATCTATTTGTTATAAACTGTCCAGGCCTTACACAGCTTCCAAACTTATTTTAATTTTTCCTCCTGGTCTTGAAAATCCCTTTTTTCTGCACTGGATAGAGGTAACTCTAAAATCAGAGCTGTATTTGATCGGAGGGGTGCTGTTCTTTCATTCACAGCATTGCATGATAGATATCAAATCCCACATAGACAGTTTTTCATGTATTTGCAAGCTACCCACTACTCTAGATCAATAATTTAACCAATTACAGAAGATGGATTCTCTGGATTCCATTCAATCGTTGTTAGCATTTATTGTGCTGCATCCATACAGAACAAAATATCTGTGTTCAGAATTGTTGAGATATACACCTTCTCGGATATGGAACCAAACTGTGGAGTCATGGAAACGTGACATTCCTTCTATTGAATCCTCTGATTGTCTCTTGCTTCATTATGATTCCGTGTTGAGATATCTACGTTGCTCCTGGTTACAGGAAGTTCATATACTGTACAAACCATTCACCGTGTACAAACCATTCACCATATTTACATCTCACAAGCTAGTAGATGACACATGGTTTTGGAGGAGTTGGGAGATTGCCTAAAATGTAAGCGCCCTAATGCGACTTTCTATCATAATTTTTGGCAATGCCCCAAAATTCAAAAGTTTTGGGGTAAAGTGACCAACTATATTAATTCTATTTTTCACTGTCATTTTTCAATGGATCCCCCTGTTTTACTTTGTGCTGATTTTTCTAAATGGCATTTGGAGACGCATGACAAATCATTTATACCTTTAATGACTATTATTGTTACAATTGCCAAAAAAGTTATTTTGTGTAACTGGACATCCTCTACTCCTACTTTCCTGGGCAACGTAAAATCATTACTGTTAAAAACTCTTTATTTTGACAGACAAGCTCTATTTCCGCCACTTGAAGATGGTGTAGCCTCCTTTTATAAAAAATGGGGCCCTATTGTGGACTCACTCGACTCCTCTATGCAAACTAACATAATGAAAGTATTCAAAACAACCTCTTGGTTCCTGACTCGTGATCTGACTTAATCGAGAGTCACTTCTGTATGACGGTTTCCTCCGGGTGCTCCGGTTTCCTCCCACACTCCAAAAATATACTGGTAGGTTAATTGGCTCCCAACACAATTTAACCCTAGTGTGTATGTGTGTGTGCGCGCGCATGTGGTAGGGAATATAGATTGTAAGCTCCACTGGGGCAGGGACTGATGTGAATGGCCAAATATTCTCTGTAAAGCGCTGCGGAATATGTGTGCGCTATATAAATAACTCGTAATAAATAAATAAGAATACGTCCTCTCTAGGTGAACTCATCAGCTCTTTTGACCTCCATTATCATCTCTATGCTGATGATACTCCGATCTACCTTTCCTCCCGACCTCTCCCCTCACTCGTATCTCCAACTGTCTCACTGCTATTTCTTCATGGATGTCCCAGCAATTTCTTAAACTTAATATGTCTAAGACTGAGCTGATCATTTTCCCACCCTCCAACATAACCTCACGTCCCACTATTTCTTTAACAATTGATGGCACAACTATCTCTTCTAGCCCCAAAGTGTGCTGTCTTGGACTTATCCTGGACTCCTCCCTCTCCTACAAACCACATATCCAGAGCCTCTCACAGTCCTGTCGTTTCCATCTCAAAAATATTTCCAAGATTAGACACTTTCTCACCCAAGATGCCACCAAACACTCATACACTCACTGGTCATATCCAGATTGGACTACTGTAACCTCCTCCTATCTGGCCTCCCCAACTCCAATCTTACTCCTCTCCAGTCTGTCCTCAATGCTGCTGCTCGACTCATCTTCCTCTCCAAATGCTCCACATCTGCCTTCCCTCTCCTACAAGCCATCCACTGGCTCCCCTTCCCTTTTAGAACCCAATTCAAGGTTCTCACACTCGCTTACAAAGCCCTCACCCATTCCTCTCCCATTTACATCTCTGACCTCATCTCCCTCCACTCTCCTGTCCGCCCCCTTCGCGCAACTAATGCACACCGCCTCTCATGCCAACTGATTACTTCCTCCCACTCCCGCCTCCAAGATTTTGCCCGTGCTGCTCCCGACCTTTGGAACTCTCTCCCTATCAGACTCTCCACCTCTTTACAATCCTTCAAGCGGGCTCTCAAGACCCACTACTTCGTCAAAGCCTTCCAGCTCCCATCCTAATGTGCTGCAACATGCTCCTTCCTCCCTGTTTATCCCATCTGTGTCACATCTGTTTGTCTGCTCCTCCCTTTTAGAATGTAAGCTCTTACGAGCAGGGCCTCTACCCTCTTGTGCTTCACCTTACTTTACTTTCACTACTTCTTACCCCCCACCAGGGCACCTAACACTTGGTTGCATATGCTCTGCTGCATATCTAGGTGTTATGGTCACTAATGTAGCAATGTGTATTATCCATGTCCTTGTCCTATATTGTACTGTAAGTCACTTGTCAAATTATTTATGTACTTTGTAAGGAGCTGCGGAACACTTGTGGCGCCACATAAATAAAGGATAATAATAATAATAAAATAATAGATGTATGAGGACACATCTGTAGATACAGTATAAACATACATATACACATCCCCCACCAGGACATAAAAATAAAACTGCACACGTTACATTCAAGGCACATACCAATGGGCAATAATAGTGCTCAACAAACCAGCCCTTATAGAGCAGGAAGGAGTTAAATGTATACCAGACTAACTAAAGTGAGGTATACATGGAGACATGAGCCCAACTTTTCTCCGGAGATGTGCTGAGGCATGAATTGTGTAAATGGTTGCCCAGCGTTTCTCTATAGGAGGGGAGAGAGAGGGAGCGTAAACATACTGGGACAGGCTGACTGCTATGCGTGAGCGGGTCCAGGTGCGGGGGGAGAGGTATACAGGAAGCCCGACCTGGCCCTCACTGCTGCCAGCGGCATCCTGTTACCTGGTGCCCTGGTGGTCTAGTGTGTGGAATGGAGACAACCAGAACTCACACTACCAGCACCACCGGTGGTCTGCAAGCAAGGAGCCACACATACATTCCCCCATCACTGTCTGGCTGGGGGCTCCGGGTGGTGGTGTGCATATCTGCACTCAGAGTCCTGCGGCGGAGGTCATCGACCCAGTTGCCAGGGCTGCCGCCACCGGTGCTGGGGTCGTTGGAGCAGTAGTGTCGGTGTCCTATAGGACACCCTGCACTGCCTGCCCTTGTTAACATATTAAAGTCAAATAACCTAAAATAAAAGCTATAAGGGCCACTACACAGCAACCCCCACAACATGGTGCCTCTAGCTCAGCACCAAACTTAAAACTGAGTTGCCTGTGGCTGGGGGCAGGTCATAGGGGTGAGGGAGCAGAGGCTCATGGGTAAAAAGTTTTAACTATTTGGTGCCCAGACTCCTACTCACCAACCTATACCCAGCGTAAAGCATGTGTCCCTTATGGAGGAAGAAGAAATGTTAGTCTCTGCTCTTTATCTGAATGTTGCCCTTTCAGCAAAATGATTGAATTACATAAACCTAAAGGTAGATAGACACTGTGTGAATTTCCGGTTGTTTTGGAACTATAATGCTGGGTACACACTGCACAGATATATCTGCAGATAGAGTGATCATGCAATTAATCTGTAGATGACGGTCGTTCATACACACTGAATGACCATCATCTTCCAGGCAGCCGCGGGTCCCACTGGCCGTCTCTGCTGCTGCATGTGTACGGGCGATCGGCAGACGTCCCATACACACTTGCCGATGGACAGATATATTTGCAAATCTGTCCATCGGCTGTGCAGCACAACCGATGCAATATGTCTGTGAACGACGTCATTCACAGACATATCGCTGGTACACACTGGCTGACGGGCACCCCATATATTGGTCGATCAATTGATCAGCCAATATATCAGCCAGTGTGTACCCAGCTTAAGCCCCAGCATGCCCTACAAGCCAACTGTGCTTGCAAAAATATTAATGCTTTTTTTGTCTAAAAGTATAATAGTGATCCCCTCCACTATTTTCTTTCCATTCTAAAATAAAATACATACAGTATGTATAGAACTACACACACTTCCATGTTACTAGTAGTCCTTGTGAACAATAGTTTACTTGATGCACCCCTGCCTGTTTCACCTGGTAGGTATTGGGACCTCAGTGAGTCCAGTGAGAAGAACCGCTGGGGACAGACGTACAAATGCTACAATGGGTCGTTCTAGAAAATCTAGTTCTCCAACAAGGACATTGGAGGCTTCCGCTCCTGTGGGAATTTTTTTCATAAAGTGAAGATCCACCTTCAAAAGCAATAAAAAGAAAGAAGAAAATCAGCAATATTCGTACTACAAACATTTTCTGTTTCCTAGAAGTAACAAAGTTTTTGATTGCCAGAATTCACTCGAATAACTCTTATGTCATGCAAACAATAATCTTATTATAAGCTTTTGTTTATACTGGTCTAACTTTTTATGACTACTCAACATTTATAACAACCTAACACATTGTTGCATGATGTTAGCTTAAAATACTTTACATTCAGATATGGTATAGTGGTCTGCTTTTCTCAACATAAAATTTGTTTGTATTGATATATTTGTGCTGGAAATATGCCGCACAGTGTTGTTCACGCAATGATTCAGGCAATATCTCTCTGTTCAATCAAATTTACATAACCATGTGAAGGACACAAGAAGATAGAGACTTTTCCCAGGCTCGTAAAGAACTAATACTTGTGGCTCCTTAGAAGTGGAGATGGGCTGGCTTGAATCGGTTCAGATTTCCGCCAAATTCTAATCTTTCCCACCAAATATCAGATCTCAGGAAGAGGCAAGACGTCATCTTTGATGCTTGTCCATGAAAGATTATGTTTTGCCTCTTTCTGACATCCGAAATTTGATGGGAAAGGTCCGAACCTGTACATCTCTACTTAGAACCAAGACTACAATCATCACAATATATGTGAAATGCTAAAACATATGTACTTTACCATATATAAAATAAAATCAATCCCACAAGACATTTTGTCACCTAAAGACAATCTCCGCCATCAGGTGCCCTTGTCACCAGCACACTTTATGCCCCATGCCTGTTATGTCATTGGTTCCTAGTGGCTTAATGAATTGTATCCTTATTTTGCAGAGTGAAACAAGATAAAGCTGTGAGAGGGGTCATTAATAGAGGAACTTTCTGCCATTTTCACTTCACAAAAGTTTTTGAGGTAACAGATCAGGATTCTTCCTAAACCTTTAACGGGGCGCATCTTGTATTTCCCTCCTTTGGTAGTGAATTACATATCTAGGGGCACTTTGCCCAATGTTAAGTCCCACACTAGCTCCATCAAGTAAAACAGGTGCCCAATAAGTAGAATTCATAATGTTTATTTATCAGAGGGATGCTACCAACCTTGCTGAGATCAACAGAACTGCTGTTATCGTGGTTTCCACCATTTTTAACATCTAGAGTAGAGGGAGTAGGTTGTGGAGAAACGGACAGACCTGTAGAAAAATTGTTAAGGTATATTTATTTTAAGATGTGGCATATTTTGAAGAAATAACTGAAACAGCACTGGCAAACGTTTCCAAGGGGAATCAGGCCCAGAAACAAATATGCACTCCAGGCTGTGCCAAATTGGACTGGGGGGTTCTTTGCAACCCTCTGAGCTGTGGAAGTTAGGGTAATGTGTAAAAGATACATGGTTATCTACAGTATTTGGGCATGCTCATGGTTGTAGACATGGAAGTGCTAGGATGCCCATCACAGTCAGAACATGTTGTAATATGCAACTTAACAAATCTAAGTAATATAGAATAAAAGCATTGATACCAAGTACTGTAGATATTTAATATATATAACTATTCACTAAAAGACTTGTTTCCTTCCTTATTGTACTACTAAACCCACCTTGTATCTATGACATTTATTCTATTAATGTACTAGTCAATCACGCTGATAAAATTTAGTTCACTTGTAAACCACTTGGGTCTTATATGTGAATAGCCAATCAGAGAAGTATTCTCATGCTCTACTTATTTATTCACAACATGGTTCCACTAGGAGCAGGTGGTCACAGTCTGACTGGTTACCCCCAAGTGAATTATTAAATATTACACCAGGCAGAAGACAATAAAAGAACCTATTTAGAAGTAAAATACAGATGGAAATAAAGGTTTATTTATAATAAGTATTTACAATCCTCAGTATCCATGTCTTTATTTACTACTACTACATAGGTTTGTGGAACTAAATGTTTCACTTGGCCCTGTCTGCCAAGACATGCTTGCACTTGTAGTTCTACAAGCTAAAATATTCCCAAGCAGTTAATGGTGCTACTGGTCAGATCATGTTAGGTAAGTTTAGTGCCCCATTTCTGTACAGAATGTAATCAAACGATGTTATTAGCTAGATGATAATAAAATATAATTCATACATCCGGTGATGTTGGGTAGGTGCAGTGTTCTGTGTATAGAATTTATTAAAATGGTGATTATGTCAAGGTATATAGGTGTAATGTTCTATGCTTGCACCTTTTTTAATAGAATTGTATTATTATGATCATGTCCAGTAATCAACTCATGGGTTGCTGTAATGTTCTTTGTCTGTATCTAATGTAATAGAAGTATATTATGAATCTGATCATGTACTGTACAGTAATGGGATCATGTTAGATACAGTAGTTGTAGTAACAGAATTGCATTATTTTCAAGTCTGGTAGTCAGATCATTTTAGATAGGTATAGTGTTCCATATATGTATCTAGTGTAATACAAATGTATAAATAATCATGTCCAGTAATCGGGTCATGTTAGGCAGTGGTAGTTATTTATCTCTGTATCTAATGTAATAGGACTGTATTATAATAAGTATGTCTGGTAGTCAGATCACGTTAGGCAAGTATAGGCTGTATAGATTGTGCTAAAAAGAGGCGAAGATCACATACAGTGGTCAGGGTCATTTTAATTGTAGTGTTCTAAAATATGCACAAAGGTGTTTCCCTGTTTTATGAACCTCAGATTGGCGGAGAGGGAAATGAATCACCAGTGATAGGGAGCTCATGAAATTAACTACAGGACAGTAAGAAAATGTATCACATGGGAACACAGGCGTGCACTGAAGTCCGCACAGAGGGTGCCGCAGCAGGACCTTGCCCTCTACCGGGTTATAGACTACCCCGTTCCCCCCTCTCTCCGGGACATAGACTACTCATCAGGGCGGCCAGTGAGTAGTCTATGTCCTGGAGGGAGGGGGTAACACTGTAGTCCATGACCGGCGAGGGGGTAGGGGGGGTTCCTGCTTCTACGCATGCCTATGCACAGGAGTGGGACTTTACTGTAGGTACTTAAATACAGGATGTAGGTGTGGTGGTATTTGTATTTCAGTCCCACTGTTCCACACAATAAGGACTTTGGGCCTGATTCAGCACGGACTGCAACTGCGATCGCAGCTGCGTAATCACATGCAATGAAGCTGCAAAAATATGCTAATGTCTACCTCGCTCAGCCAGCATAGAGACGTCCACTACTGCCTTCTCACATCCGTAATACCTCGCAGTCCTGCGTATGCATCGGAGAACATCAGCCCCTCATGCACAATTACAGCAGGTCTGACCTGTCTCACAATTTGCAAATCTCGTCGCATGCAGTGAGGCTGCGTAGGCAAATTGCAGTGGCAAATTTATGCACGCCCATACGTTGTCATTCCAACGGACAGGCACGGCTGTGTTTCTGCAACTACTCCCCCGTAACCACCCACCAAATACGGCCTGTCACTCTCTCTGCAATGGATTCCACAGTGCATCCGTAATCACAGTGCGAGCGCTGTGCACGCGCAGTGCAATGCATACACATGTGCAGTACGCAACAATCGGCTGATCTGTCTACACTGTTGCAATTGGGATCCATGCTGAATCAGGCCATTTGTCCCAATTGCAGGGACAATTGGGAGATATGCTCCCTGCTATGCAATGCACATGGCTCAAGCACATGCAGTAAACAATTGTACCTGTGGTATTACCAAGAAAACTGTAGCGAGCTGAAGGCTGACTAAGGCTTGGTACGCGGTACACCATCTCCATTTGGAAACCCATCTAAATCCTGATTTTGACCATGTATGTTTATACAAAGTGTGTTAGATTTATATTAAGATCATTGCTCATAGTTAGTTAACGCAGGGGCGTTTTATGAGAGGAGGGGGTCCGCACGCAGACTCAGTGTGGGCCCTCTCCTCTCTCTCCGGCAGTGCACTGTAGATTCCGGCTTAGTGCCAGAATCTACTGCGCATGCGCGGGTTTCCGGGTAAATGTTGCCTGCGCCGTTTTCCCGGGGACAGCAGTTCCGCCGCTGCCATTTACCCAGTAATTTTTGCTGCTGTACATGGCGCTGCGCAGAGCAGCACTACGGAGAGGAAAGTATAGGACTACGGGTGCAGGGTGTGTGGTGTGGGCCCCCCTGGACCCATTATAGATACACTCCTGAGTTAATGTTTGGTAGGTATATTTGTATTGCATATGTCTGTATTGAATATAACAAAATTGTATTATGATATAGTTCAATAGACCGGTTAGCTACATTTAGTGCTAATGGAGCCGGCACTTATAGGGGATTGAGTTTCACCGGCCTCATGCAGGTGAAACAAAATCCCTAAAACAGACCCAATTTCGTGTCGGCGATCACAAAAACACACAGGTTTCACGGGCCCTGCATGTTTTCTCATGAAAATGGGATATTTTTCTCACAAAAATGATGGGCTCTAATTGGATAGCCCGATAATGAAAATGGCGGTAACAGCCGCTTTTTTCTGTGAGAAAAAATGATCGGGGCTAATTGGATACCGGATTTTGCGTTTAAATACACAAAATGGTGTTATGATTATGTCCAGGTGTCAAGTCACTTTGGGTAGGTTCCATCCTATTTACATACATACAGTATAGATTTATGTGTTGATGATGCTTCCACAGCTTCTGTTCAATGGACGATAACCAGTGAGTACCCATGAGCAGAGATGGTATAAAAGAGACTTACTACTTTTGTCTAGTAAATGAGGCTCTGACTGCTTCTTCCCAACCTCTGCAAAAGAGCGCACCATTGGGATAAGATTGTTACGTTTCTTCTCAATCTGATGGTGATGCTTCTTCAAAAGCGCTTCCTTCACTTTCACCCGGATATCATCTCCTAACTCGCCAGCAGAATCATGGTGGTCCAAGATCATGTCTACATTTGGAGGAAGAGGGGGAGAAAAGACAGCTTGCGAATTCTTAAAATAAAATTAAAAAGAATAGTAAAGAAACACTTGCATAATGCAATCAACTCAGATCATTATGGAGGTAATATATACATGGATCTCACTGTAAACAATGTACCACATCAGCTGCAGAACATACAGTAGACTAAAGACACTTAAGGTGTCTATTTACGAAGCCTTGGATGGAGATAAAGTACCAGACAACCAGCTCCTAACTGTCATTTTTCAAACACAGACTGTGACATGGCAGTTAGGAACTGATTGGCTGGTAATTTATCTCCATCCAAAGCTTAGTAAATAGACCAAAAGCACAGTAGTTACAATTTCAATGTGGGTGAAGAACAGCCGAATGGTAATACAGTAAATTAAAACTGTTACGTTCAGCTTCCAACAGGCACATCCTCATACCTCCCAACTGTCCCGATTTAGACAGAACAATGCCAATTCTGGGATTCTGTCCGCTGCCCCTATGGGAAGTATATGTTGCTCCAGGTGCAGCATTTACAAGGTGGGTTTAGGGGGAAGGAAATGGACAGGGCAGTGCAGGGTGTTGGGAGCGCTAACCACCCACTCCCCAAAGATGCGTGGCCACACCCACTTCTCATCTATTCAAATCTCTTGGCTAAGTTGATGAATTAAAAACCAGAGATGTGAATAGACCAACTGACTCTCTTTATCCACCACGTTAATTAATCTTCAAGTAGCAAGATTACATGGTATAGACACCATGGGCCTGATTCACAGTTGCGCATACTGTATCTTCAAATGCGGACAAATCTAGCATTGGTTTGCATGCTGCACATGTGTATCTTTGTGTATGTAAGAGTGATTCCGAGTCAAACAGATCTTGACTGTATACGGCTTATACAATAAAGAGAAATGTCACCTGGGTGTGTTGCCAGTGTTACTTACCATACTGAGCCTTGTGTATACCGTATCTCCTGCACCCAGCATAGTGTAGGTGTAAATGCAGCTGATAGTGATGACTGCTGAGTTTGTAGACAGAGCTACTAAACACCAAGATGCATATGGCTCAGTATACTGCTGCAGAATTGCATTTGAACACTGATCGTAATATGTATGTATGTAGCAGGAATGGACTGGGGCTGCAACTGTACCCAGCATCCATTACAGCACTCACGCAAAAAGGGTGTGGCCATTCCTAACAAAAGCATTTAGCGAGTGACGAGGCCGTCTTCTTGCATGCTGGCCTAGCAGAGTTCCGGGAAGCAGAGCTGCTTGGCCAGGCTTTCAGGCGCCCAAACCAGCCCAATTGCCAGGTACTCGTAAATGTTACTGTTTCCAAAGAACACAACAGCTAATCAAACCAAATTAGGAGATAAAAAACACTGCCAACATTGAGAAAGTAACAAGCGCCACAGGAGTGGAAAATCAGAAATATTGATATGTTTCTAATAACAAAAATTATTAAATATATAAAATCTCATTGAATCCTAACTTGAAATTTGGTATGGTCAATTTTGAAACATCTAGAAATAAACACAAAGTTTTAGAAACATTTTTTATTAGGAAATTTTTTTATATATGTTAAGTCTGTGACATTGAAACCTGGTCGTGTGGAATATAAAACGAAAGCCTGTTAAGTTCTGAAAATTATATATATATAATTATATTTTATAATTTTAATATCTCACCCTTGGCCTGCTCAGAAATGCCAAAACTTGTGGATTTTTGATATTTTAAACCCTCATAAATAAAATACTACATGAGAAAAATAAAAAGAAATACATGTATATTTGAGACACTCTTATGGGGGGGAATTTAATTGTTTTTTTGGGACATCTTAAGTAATTGGCGTCCATCAGAGTAATTCAATTGATCCTCTGATAGACATTCGTTAGCTGCGGCAGACCTCTTGAGGTGTGAGAAAAAACTAGTGCAAAGGCTGTAGTTTGGGCACCCAAACTAGGACTTTAGACGCCCAAACCAGGAGTTTAGTCAGGTTTAGCTGTTTTGAGAGTTTAAACCTGGTGCTTCTGGGCGCATTAAACACTAATGGGCGTCTATCGGAGAAACCACTGAATTGCTCTGACAGACGCCCATTAGATAAACGCACAAAAATACAATTGAATTCCCCACATAGTGTTAAATATGTGCAGAGAATAAAGTAAATGGTAAGATCATGTGCAGTGGATCACTTGATATGGAATGACCCCTGCTCGTCCCACTGAACTTCAACTTCCAGATAACCTTAATGCTGCCCACATATACTCAGGTGGCCAAACTGGACATTCATACTGTAACTTGGGCCAAGAAGGCAAGAATCAAAAGGGCTGGTGGCCAACTTAACAGGTGCATCCTTCTTAATTCCAACTAGTCTTTCGTAGTCTGCTTAATTGCATCATCTACCTGTAAACACTTTCATAATAGTACTGATTGCTACCACTACAGTATACCAAATATTGTGCAAAAGAAAGATGTAAAGATTTCCCAAGTGTGCCACTTCTGAAAGCTTCAACTGATAATTATAAATTGTGTACTGCACATCATTGATACTGTAGGATATCGATCGAAGGGACGCCAAGCGTGGATAGCCGCGGAGGGGGGGAGGGTTAGGTTTAGGGTTCCCGGGGGGGACTTAGGGTTGGGCACCCCCACGGGAAGTTAGGTTTAGGCGGCGGGGAAGGGGGGGGTTAGGTTTAGGTACTTACAGGGGGGATTAGGGATAGGCACTGGGGGGAAGGTTAGGGTTAGGCACTCCTAAGGGAGGGTTGTGGCTAGGGAGGGAATTAGGTTAGTCAATACTTACCTTAGGGACGATCAGGATTTTCACCCATGTCGGGCAGCCGCTGTTGGGATTCCAACCGCCGCACGTCCGGCGGTAAATCATACCGATTCCGGCTAATTATGTCCTTACAGCAAACTGTACTGAGTGTGCATTATTTCATGAACACAGGATTATAGCCATACTGTAATTTGATAATTATGGAGGCAAGCACATGCTGGCAGTGGTAGTGCCAAAAGTGTACAATGTAACTTATGCCTCTATTATTAACGAATATAGTCTCAGTTAACATAAAAAGATTATTGCCCCTGTAATCTTATTTATAAAGAATATTGGTCACTAAATATTTATTTTTTTAACTCATTTTAGTTTACGTGACTCTAACCGAAACACATGCTATAAATCCAAAACCTTAGAAAACACTTTGGTTTATATTTTGCACTGATGAAATCTAATAAGAGTGAAACAGCTTAATGCAAGTTGGGCTTTTTGTTATTGTATTGATTCACAAACTGATAATGCCAAGGTAGCAGTCTGCCTCATTTATTACTGTACCTAAACTGTAAACACCCTAACTTCTGTGTCTGAAAGAAAAAACGATTCAAAAATGCAAACAAAATAAAATAATAATAATCTCACTCTTAGTGGCATTTAACGCACACTAGCAAAAACATTATTATAAGAAACCACCCGGGAATTTAATATTCGTCTGTGAATTTATATAGTTAAGCTATTTAATGACATTCCACACAACTTCTGTAGCTATTCCATGTTAATTGTGTCCTGTACCTGACTGCCCCTCAGGAAGATCTTGTTATGGAAGACAGCGCTGAGTCCTCTAGGGCTATCCAGTGCAGTGTTGCATTTA
The DNA here is from genome assembly GCA_031769625.1 of Taudactylus pleione. NCBI lineage: Eukaryota > Metazoa > Chordata > Amphibia > Anura > Myobatrachidae > Taudactylus > Taudactylus pleione. The sequence goes on along the minus strand of JAUIMM010000064.1, from coordinate 11,906,509 downwards.
CTCAGCTAATTGCAGCAAGCAAGTAATTTGCTTTATTTTATTTGGAGCCATCTGAAAATTGTCATTTAAATTAAGATTGTGACAGCACATTTTTTTAAACCATATAATTATAAATGCATTGTCAGGCCTCAAATGTTTGTTGGTTACTGATTCTATTAAAAGTTACACAAATTTTTCTTATGTGTCCGTAAGTACAAAGATTAAATGCAAATGCTGTTACTTAACTTGGTACTGAAATAAATGAATATTACTTTAGCTTTAACGTACTCAGGCATCTGTTGTTTTCCTGACTAAAGTAGCAAAATTAAAGCTTACTTCAAATAAGAATAAAAAACTGTCTGAACTACTTACAGTTTATAAAAAAAAGAATATTAGAGCACACGAGAACAAGATAGGGTGTTAAAAAATAGAATGCCTTGACTGAAAGGGTTAGTACATACGTCCCAACATTTCAGAAGGTAAAAAAAGAGGATTTTTGGTACTTACCGTTGAATCCTTTTCTCCGAGTCAGGCTGGACCATGGGGTTGTGGGGTTGTAGGTGACAAAGTGTGGAGTTGGCACTAATGACTGAAATCTGTAACTCCCCCCCCCTCAGCAACCCCTGACTTCAGTACAACTTCAAAAATAACGAAACTGACGGTCAATTATGACCGAAATCATAACTCATACTCAAACTTACTGCGCGTGAGGGAGGGAACGCAGTGTCCCCCAGCCTGACTCAGAGAAAAGGATTCAACGGTATGTACCAAAAACCCCCTTTTCTCTTTCATCTGGGCTGATGGACACTGGACCATGGGACGTTCAAAAGTCGCCCGCCTCCAGGGGAGGGAACGCTCAGGTTGCCTGAATGGAGAACTGTACGTCCAAAATGGGCATCACCAGAGGCAAAAATATGAAACATGTAGAACCGCGCAAACGTGTGGACAGAGGACCAGGTAGCTGCGCGACAAACTTGTTCAACTGAGGCCCCGTGACGCGCCACCCAGGAGGCCGCCACAACCCGAGTGGAATGAGCCGACACCTTGGCTGGTGCCGGACGCCCCGTATCCGAATAAGCCTTTGAGATTACTGAGCGGAGCCATCTTGCAATGGTTTGCTTCGTGGCTGGCCAGCCACGTTTATGGGCGACGTAGAGGACCAATAGACAGTCCGTGCGACGTAAGTCCGAAGTTCTGTCTAAGTAAATCCGCAGGACCCGGACGACATCCAACAGTGACAGATCGTCCTGGTCCCTTGAAGACTGTGAAGGTGAGAAAACAGGAAAAACAATTACCTGGTTCAAGTGAAAAGATTAAACCACTTTCAGTTGAAAAGAAGGAAGCGTTCTGAGAACCGCTCTGCCATCATGGAAAACAAGAAAAGGTGGTTTGCAAGACAAAGCCCCCAACTCAGAGACCCGCCGAGCTGAGGCAATGGCCATGAGAAAAAACACTTTCCACGTGACAAACCGATGGTCCGCGGTTTTCAATGGTTCAAACGGAGCCTGCTTAAGAGCCGACAGAACCAGAGGCAAATCCCATGGCACTACTGGTGGATGAAACGGAGGCTGCACTCGCAAAACCCATGCAAAAAAGTCTGCACCCCTGGGAGGAGAGCCAGACGTTGCTGAAAGTAAATGGACAGAGTCGAAATCTGTACTTTCAAAGATTGATGCCGTAAGCCGGCTTCTAAACCACCTTGCAGAAACGCTAACAGCCTTGGAAGGCGAAACTGGGCAGTATGCTCACACCACATGATATAAGTTTTCCAAACTCTGTGATAGCTCTGCGTAGAAACCTGCTTTTGGGCTCGGAGCATGGTCCTGATGACTGAAGGGGAAAACCCCCTAGCCTTTAAAAGCTCGGTCTCAACAACCAGGCCGTTAAAGCCAACTAAGGTAGGTCCTCGTGACAGAATGGCCGCTGCAGAAGAAGATCTGGTTGCAGCGAAAGACGCCAACCTGGGCCTGTGGCTAGCTTGAGGACCGTGGCAAACCACGACCGGCACGGCCAGTTTGGAGAGACTAGGATGACTGAAACCTGCTGCTCCTTGACTCAACGGAGTACTCTTGGTAACATGAGAATTGGAGGAAAGATATAGGCCAGATGGAAGTTCCAGGGAACTGTCATGGCATCCACTGCGAATGCCCACGGATCTCTGGACCTCACACAAAATCGAGGGACATTGCAATTGTGGCAAGACGCCATCAGGTCCACCTCTGGCAGTCCACACCTCTGGACCAACTGCTGGAAAACCTCCGGGTGGAGAGACCACTCCCCTGGCAGGAAAGTGGTCCTGCTGAGGTAGTCCGCCTCCCAATTCTCTATCCCCGGTATGAAGACCGCTGACATTGCGGGGACAAACGTCTCCGCCCAAGTGAGAATGAGACTTGCCTCTGCCATGACAAGCATGCTTTTGCTTCCGCCCTGGTGATTTACATACGCCACCGCCGTGGCGTAGTCTGATTGGATCCCCACTGGCCGACCAACCAGGAGGGCCTGGGCCCCGCACAGGGCCAGATAAATGGCCCAGAGCTCCAGCATTTATTGAAAAACCTATCTCTGATGACGACCAGGTCCCCTGGAGACAGAGGTTCTCTGTCACCGCTCCCCAATCACTGAGACTTGCGTCTGTGGTGACAATGATCCAGTTGGGAGTAATCAGGGACCGACCCTGGAGAAGTTGATTGGTAATCAGCCACCAGTGAAGTGACTGACGAGTGCTGTCTGACATTACCAGCACCTGAGAGGAGAGGTCGTCCGAGCGGCCCGTCCAATTCCAGAGAATCTCCCACTGGAGAATCCATGAATGGAAGCGGCCGTACTGGATGGTCTCGAAGGTAGAGCCAATTGTACCCAGTAACTTCATGCCCAGTCAGACGGATGGGCGTGGGGCAGACAGCACTTTTCTGACTAAGTCCTGAAGGGCCCGGGCTTTGGGCTCAAGCAAGAAAACTCTTTGCAGTGCCGTATCGAAGATCACCCCCAAAAACACCTGACGTTGGCACTGCGTGATGTGACTCTTCTCGAGATTCAGTGTCCACCCGTGATACTGTAACACCTGAACCGTGTGATCCAGGTGGAGCTGAAGTTGGGCAGCCGAATCCGCTTTCACTAGCAAATCGTCTAAGTAGGGTCCAATCGTTATCCCCTTGGAATGCAGCAGACTTGCCATCACTGCCATGATCTTTGTGAAGACCCGTGAAGCTGTAGCCAGTCCGAAAGGCAGAGCCTGGAACTGGTAATGAGCTCTCCCAGCTGTGAACCTGAGTAGAGAATGATGCCACGCCTAAATCGGTATGTGGAGATATGCGTGTCTGATGTCGAGAGATGCCAAAAACTTGTTTGCTGACATACCCTGGATCACCGACTGGAGTGATTCCATACGGAACTGATCCACCCATAGGCTGGCATTCAAGGCTCGCAGGTTTAAAACCGGCCGATAAGTGCCATTGGGCATTCGAACCAGGAACAGGTTGGAGTAAAAACCCTGTTCCTGTTGAGACTGTGGAACTGGAGCTATAACCCCCTCAGAACAGAGGGAACCGATAGCCTGGTTTAAGACCAGTCTCTTCTCCGACTCCTTGAGCAATGCTGTGGCGAAGAAACACTGCGGCGACCATTAGGTCGATCACATAACCTCGGGAGACCCCACAAAGTGCATGTTTTCCAAGTCTCCTCACAGAATACAAGTGAAATAATTAGTCCCACCTGTGGATAATTTAAAATGTGTTAGTGAGTAATGAATACACCTGTGCACCTGCTGGGTGACCTGGAAAATATTAACTGTGTGGGGTCCTGAGGACCGAGTTTGAGAACCACTGCTCTAGAGGAAATCTGTGCTCCATCTTGTGCGGCCTCACAAAAGTCCAGGAATGATGATGTTCGTCCATGTAAGATGACGTTTAGCCTCTTTCTGAGTTCCGTTTTTTTGGAGGGAAAAATCCGAACTCAACGTGCAAACTCGCCGAGCCTGCACATCCCTTATATATATATATATATAGATATATATATCTATCTATATCTATATATATATATATATATATATATATATATAAAGATGAGGGTGCAAATCACAAAGATATTTCAAACATTGATTGAATAATGGAAAAAGTGTCACACGTTTATCACAATCTGAAATCCACACTGATGGAATGTCCAATATATTCTCTTAATAAGAAATTTTCAGTCAATGACAGTCCATTTTTCCTCTTTATTGTACTGGACCAATTTCAACTTGGCTCCAATTGAACTTTTCTAAAAAAAGACCCACTCACCAAAAAGACACCCAAAACAAATTGGCCCAATGGCCCACTGTTAGATTTTTGAACAATAATTTTATTACAAATTTGTCAACTTGACATATGTATAAAAGTAATTTATATAAAATACTTACACTTCTTCAATAATTGATACAGAGGATAATATGAAACCTGCTGTTACCCCTCAGGGGCCAGATTTTCAAATTAAGCAGGTTTCTCCCTTCTGAAAATTGATTCTAGTCCACAACCCAATGCGTTTCTTCCGTTAGGACTTCATCAGGGGCATATACATATCAAATGCACAAGATCGAGCAGAAATTTGTAAAATGTTATCCTTAAGATAGTTTGATCCAGGGATCAGAGCACAACACAGTCTGTGAAGTTTCAAATTAACTAGTCCATCTTAAAGGACAGAATTATACTAGATTCATTCTGGATTTATGTCCTAATTTGGTCCATCTCAAGGACAATCTTAAGGATAGAATTTTACAAATTTCTGCTGGATCTTGTGCATTTGATATGTACTGTATATGCCCCTGATGAAGTCCTAACGGAAGAAACCTGTTGGGTTGTGAACTAGAAATAATTATCAGAAGGGAGAAACCTGCTTAATTTGAAAATCTGGCCCCTGAGGGGTAACAGCAGGTTCATATTATCCTCTCTATCAATTATTGAAGAAACTGTGTAAGCATTTTATATAAATTACTTTTATACATATGTCAAGTTGACAAATATTTAATAAAATTATTGTTCAAAAATCTAACAGTGGGCCATTGGGCCAATTTGTTTTGGTGAGTGGGTCTTTTTTAGAAAAGTTCAATTGGAGCCATGTTGAAGTTGGTCCGGTACAATAAAGAGGAAAAATGGACTGTCATTGACTGAAAATTTCTTATTAAGAGACTATATTGGACATTCCATCAGTGTGAATTTCAGATTGTGATAAACGTCTGACACTTTTTCCATTATTCAATGTTTGAAATATCTTTGTGATTTGCGGCCTCAAATTTTTATTTGTTGTTGTCTGGAAGTGGTTCCCACTAACAGGGGTTCTCTTTGAGGTGCAGCATTTACATCTTAGCGCAAAATAAGGGTATTTTTTTGTATATTATATATAAAACATGTGGCACTGGATGTACAAACACTCCCCAACAGGCACCAAAAAGATTCAGAAATTACTGAAAAACTACTTAGCTGCACCCCGCAGTGGGAAAGGAGTCTGAGATCTCTCTGTCCTTCCTCCATGCTGGTGAGGCTTATCCCACTATAAAGGCTGTGAGCAGCCCACGCAGCTTCCTGGAGTCCTGTATACATCCGCTGGAGAGCGGGGGGAACCAGCAGCCATGGCTCCCCCCCACCGCTATACCGAAGCAAGCCCCACGGCTTCTTCCCTCAAGTGCTACTCCCCTCTGTGGGGAAAGCACTTGGACTAACCAGCGCTCAACGCAGGTGGTCTGTATTCGGCGTTCTCCCCACAGGAGCAACCAACAGGAAGCCCGGCAAGAGGACCACACTGACTGCCTGCACTTCTACCAGGTACAGCAGCCCGCTATCCCAGGGCCCAGACGGTCTCACAGAGACCGGAGTGCTTAGAAAGGAGGAAGCGCTCAGCGCTATCCCCCCTTTAGTTGCAGCTCTCACAGCCTCTTTGCACTCTCTATAAGCAGCGCACAGCACCTATAGTAAAAATAAACAAAAAGATTTACAAATGAAGAAAAAAATCCTATGCTAAGAAAGACTGCAGCGCACCCCCAGAAAAAAAACGTGCCTTCCTTCCACAGGCACTAAAACTACACTGAAGTCAGGGGTTGCAGAGGGGGGGGGGGTTATAGATTTCAGTCATTAGTGCCAACTCCACACCTTCCCACCTACTACCCCATGGTCCAGTGTCCCCCAGCCCAGACGAAAGAGAAAGTAAAGATTTATTAAATCCATAACCATTTTCATAGATTCAAGGACTTTAATGGGTTGATGTATTAAGCAGTGACATTGCTCATATACCTTTATGTATTTGTATTTTTTTATTTCTTGTAAAAGAAAACTCAATATAAATGCTTGATTTAAAAAAAAAAAAAAGACTGGAGAAGTGGGCCAGTGGAGAAGTTGTCCATATCAACCAATCAGCTTTGAGATAGGGATGTGCAGGCTCGGTTTTACTCGGATTTACTCGGTTCTTATCGCCACTTTACCGCAAATTCGGATTGATTATATTGGCTATCCAAAACACATGATAGGCGATAGCCAATAAAAAGATCCGAGTAAATCAGAGTAAAACCGAACCCGCTCACCCCTACTTTGAGGTAGCATTTATCAAGTAAATTATAATAAATGATAGGTAGAAGAATTGTGGGCCTGATAACTCTCGGTTGGTATGGAAGTGAACTACAGACCACTGATCCCTATGAGACCAGACCACTGATCCCTATGAGAGACAATGCCACCCATAAATCTGTGCTTATCCTGCACTGTGGGAGAATGTCAATCTGGTAGAGCAATGCTATTACACACAGGGATCTGTGATCAGCAGCTCACCAGCAGGACCACTCGCATCGCCATTTCATCGCAAAGGCAGAACGCAGCCCTGGTGGACTAAATACCTCCCATGTATATCCTACATAGCTAAAATATTTTAAGGAATTGAATAGAAATACATCAAATGTGGTCTCCAACATGGTATTGGTTGTTTTTCTATTATAGTTATTTTTTTCCTAGATTTATTTTAATTGTGTCTAAAAATAATTTTTCTAATTTTAGATATTGAGAATATTCTTATATTGTGTTTTTTTTGTAGTTAGTTATCAACCAATTTCCTTTTTCTGGCATTCACATTACGTGGGAGATGATTGCTGACTGACTGCACCATTTTTCCTTCACTCGAAACTCATTTACATGAAGCATGGAAACCACACTTAGCTTATGATTCAGCTACACATATCAATACACAAGTGAGCCTACAAACAAGATGCTGGCTACATTAGAGAATTGGGATAATCTCCCCAAGGCCACTTATTAACGTCTCCAAGCTGTGATACAGACGATCAGTTGTTTTGCTTAGGTATAGTAAGTGTGTTTTGCAATGCTTTACAATATAATATTAACCATGTACCCTTTCTTCCCAGATACATGGAAATGTACAAGGTTTATTCTGATGCCAGGAGTTGCATTTCAATGTATAAAGCTACAGTATTAATATGGTACAGGTTTACCATCTTCCACCCTCACACTTTTCAGCCATCCACTTTTTATCGTTAATCTTTTTGTCAATCTTTTCTCCTACTTTGCTTCGCCCTCTGATTTAGCAGCAATGGGGCTGTGGGTATCTTAAATCCAAGCTTAATTAAGTGTCCCTTGTGCTGTCCTTCAGGTTCGCTGGCACAGTGGATTCACTTCCTTGCCTCAGCCCTTACGACAATATCAAGAAAAAACAGGCCTAATCTAAGATTTTTCCTATTTTCGCCAATGGAGTTTGATCCATCAGAATAATCGTTTCGGGTACATACAGAGCAGTGTCAGGAAAATGTGATGAAAGAGACACCAACCTGGCTGGCTCTTTAGCAGCACTCTTTGCAATCAATAGAAAACAGATCAGACTGTGAATAGAACATGTAAAAGGTTTCACTGACATTTATCTTGCACTTTGCCTAAATCCACTTCAAACTGTTCTGCTACTAATCTGTTTAACAGTGTCTTATAACAGTGTCTTATAACAGTGTCTTATAACAGTGTCTTATAACAGTGTCTTATAACAGTGTCTTATAACAGTGTCTTATAACAGTGTCTTATAACAGTGTCTTATAACAGTGTTCCAGGGTTACTTTGCACTGGAATTGAATAAACATGGGACTTGAGGTGAGAATTTGATTTGTTGGTAACTCTCATACCTGCGATTTCCTCTATGGTGTTTGCCCGCATGTCTAGCTGAACTGTTCCATTGATGATACAGCTCCTTAGTTCAAAGAGGCTGTGTAGAGACAGTGTAGCCACATAGGGTTTACTCCAGCGTTCTCCTCCGTCTTCTACATCTTCCTCAAACTTTAGCCATCTGAAGACACAAACATTACAGATAAGTATATTTGTTGCGGAAATCATTATTCCTAATGGCTAAGAGTGAGAAATAGTGATAATGGAAAGCAGTGGTTGCAAAACTTCTTTGGGTAATCGATCTTCATTAATGATTGATTTCATATAGAATGTAGCCTGAACAAGTACAATAAGATAGTGCCGAAATGAATGTGGCACCTTCTCTATATTACCTGCAACAGTGCTGTAGTTGTACTGTAGCTCACTGATCCCAGATGCCAAAATAAAGAACACTGGAACATGAGTAACACAGTATGTTTTCCAGCACATTGAACAGGAACAGCCTTGTACAAAATCAGGAGTACCCAGTACACTGTCATCTTTACATAAGGACCCCTACTAATGTCAAGGCAGGTGCCGATTACAGAAGCCAACACAATCTCAGTCAGGGTATCTTAATATAGGGTCCACCATAGGCAATCATTCCCCTTAGTCTGCCTGAGGTGACAGTTACAGCTATGTCCAGAGGGAAAGTTTCTAATTCCTCTGTCACTCATCATGCCCATTGAAAGCAGGATGAAGTGGTGTGACACAAAACACCTGTGCTTCCTCCTGCAGTCATTGCAAAACTTGTAGAGTGTCTGGCAGCAGGAGGGAGACAGAGCAGTACCTTCCCTCTATTGCATCTCCTTTACTCATTCTGCTAATGCAATGATGGCAGGAGGAAGCTCTGGTGCATGGTGTTATACAGTGGCTTCTGTGGCAATCAATGAGCTCAGTGTCAGGTGGTAAAAAAAAGAATGAGAGCAAGAGAAAGCTGCAGGCCGGGAAGGTAGAACACATGGGAGGAACAGCCATATGGTCCCCTAACAATCCAAACACACTATATGTATCAGAAACATTATATACTAAATGTACAATATGTACAGAAATCTGTATACAAGTATTTTAATTTAAAATGAATCCCTGGTGTACTATAAATAGGTAGGTGTGAGCATTAGGATCACAAAGTAATGCCATAAGATGTATGTAAAGAACTGTAGGCTAATTTAATAAAGATAATTAAAACACAATGGGAAAATAAATATAAAATATACTGAAAAATCACAATTATTGATGACTGTTGCAATTGTGATTGAACATACTGTATATATTCATGTCACTACTTTCTGATATTTATGCTTATACACATACCTATATACAGTGTACCAGGGTTTATTTTTAAAATGTAGTATTTTTTATACAACATTTGCCATTATCCCCACAGGCAGTCTTTGTATAGGTTTCAAAATTGTAGGACGGGAGCAGCACAGATGTACACTACACACTAGTCCTATAAACATTTTATAAAGTTCAGATAAGAATTGAGATCTTTGGGGTATTTATGATATTGTGTTTCGTCTTTTGTTTTCGCTTTGTGAGTTATGCCAAAAAGCTAACTTAGGTTTGAAATCAAGCGCCTAGTAACTAAAAGCAGCTGGTCCCAACCTATGATGGGAGGCTTTGTGAACTGGTAGGTTTATCAAATTAAACTAATGTATTCTCGTTAGACTGGTTTCAAAAAAAAAAAAAAAAAAAAGACTCAAGAATAAAATGCCCCGGAGCAAGGCAAGATGAGAACAAGGTATATAATAGGAACAAAGGTAGATTGTAATGGTGCCTCTGGTTAGCAATGAGCTAATTTGCCTTACCAAAGTATTCTACAGCAACACAGGAAGTCCGGGGGAACTTGTACAAATAACTAAAGACTTTATTGTCTACTTCACATAATGTACAGGGAGCAGCGTTTCAGCCATGACCTTTATTAAGCTTGTCAGTCTTCCTAGTTCCTATTCAGACAGTAATGTGTTTCACCATTAGTACAAAAGCCCAGATCTCCTGTATATTGTCTGAGGGAACCAAGCCTGTGGAAAGATGGTGAGCATCTCTCCTGAAGGTGTACATGGAAAGAGATAACAAGTCATGTGTGTTTTTTTCCCTGACACGTCTTATATCATGCTGTTACTTTAATGTACTTTTTTAGTAACAGTATGTAAATAATCATAATAAACAACAATATAACTACAAACAGATTTTAATATATTGTGACATAAAATGACATGTCACCCAATGCATACCTCCCAACATGCGCACGGCATCTGTTCTCCTCCTGCACACCCACTGCTCTGCTACGGTTTGTGCTCCCCCCAACTTCACCCCCCACCGCGGGACACTGCGGGCGGCCCAGCGGGTGGGACAGCGGGACAATCACAGAAAAATGGGACTGTCCCGCTGAAAGTGGGACAGTTGGGAGGTATGTGATGTAATGCCCTGTAATTTGCAGTTATAGACCGTGTGGATGCCAATAACTTGATTCTAAAAGCCATGGGCGTAACTACCATAGGTGCATGGGGTGTAGGTGCTATGGGGCCCAGAGCTTTGGGGGGCCCATTTTCCTTGTCAAAGTTACATGTATTATATACATTTTGTACCATTTGGGTGGTACATAGGGGCCCTGACACACTTTTTGCTAAAAGCCAAACATTATATGTGAAGGTAGGTTAGGATGTTACTGTACATTAGATGTATATAAGACCCAACAGAGGGACATCATAAAATATGAATAGGAACATGGCTTAGTGTAAAATAAAAAGTTAGTTTATTGGTCATATCAATCCTCCTTGGGTAGCTTACAAAGACATTTTGCAGCACTTTAATATTGCATTTCATAATCCTGGAAAACAATGTAAAATAATAAGAAAAAAAGACATGTACATTAATATCCATAAGCATTGCATTACCATGTACATATGTAAGACTCATAACTATTACTGTATATGTTACTGCTGTTTTGGACCAAGCAACTTATTATTTTGCAGAGGGTATACATTTCCAGTTATATTTTACCTTGCCGTCTCCTTCCATTCTGCATCCTCACCATCTTTCACACAGATCTCATCCAGCTCCGTAAACAGTTCATGTGGTACATGTTCCTCATCATCCTCCGTTCCGAGGATGAACTGCACTCTCTGGGACGGTGTATCTGCATTAATCACATGAAGGAAAAATAAGGTGCATGCTCTTAAGGTTGGCTTATAAACCACACAATAAGAAAATAACTTTAATATAATACTTCAACATTATTTGAGCGTGAGATCTCATATAAATGGCTTATAGAATATGATTAATCTGAAAAGAGCAACTGAGAGCAACTGCTTGTGTGCCCTTTACTCCTATGAGTAGATCCTGGAAACATGCACTGCAGGCAGAAACCATATACAAGTGTAATGTCTTCCCAAGGCAAACCAGGCATACAAATGTTGTGTTATCTAATGCATTTGTGTACTTGCCCCTATTATGAATTCACTTTAAAAAAAAAAAAAAATAACACATCAGTCTAAAAAGTTGGGTGGCATCGCAAATTCAGACAGACTTTGAAATACACACAATCCATAATCCAGACCCTTCCAGCTCATTAAGAGAGTTTATTACATAAATCAAACTGAAGTTTTTGTTCAACTAGTGCACCTTTCAGGCCAATACTAGCTTGTAGCAACAAGGATCACTTTTCTCCCTGCGTAGGTTTCCACTTTATAAGGTGCAACATTCAAACATTCCATCATGAATTGCATTTTAGGCTAAAATCTATGAATGCTGCCATATAACTACTGGTGTTACTTAATAGTATTGGTATTTGAGCATCTAATGCAGCGGCGGAGCAGGGCTCAATGCTGCCCCCGAACCCATGACGTCATGAGGGGGCTATTTTGTCCAGCCGATGATAGTGCAGACAGTGCCATTTAAATATAGAAGCTGCAAGCCCAGCTTCGCATAATAGCTTTGGTTTGCATAATAATGTGCAGTTTAGTGTAGAGGGGATTATAATAGGCACAATGGGGAAACCGGCAGGGGCCCAGAGCAGTAAGTTTAGCTGGCCCTCAGCTATGGCCCCATCCACCATAGCCCTAGGAATGGTTGATTACTTGATATAATATATATTTTTTTTAAATCGGTAATGATCAGGTACCACAAACCGTAGTGCAAGCAGCAGCCACTGATCCTCACTGATGCATTAATCTATAACAGGACCTACAAGTCTAGAGCTGATTACTTGGGTAGTGTTTCCATATAAACACTGTGCTCTATTTAAAGCAGAGGAAGAATCTCTAAGTTGCACCAACTGACCCAGGGCCTAATTCAGGTCTGGACGGCAATTTTTTTCCGAACTGCGCATGTGTAGTTTGGGTCCTGCATCCTTTCTCGCAATACGGCTGCAGACGTCAGGTGAGTAACAGTCTGCTGCCATTTGGAGGCGGGGAGGGGGCTGGGCTGCGTTCCTGGAAACGGGGGCGTGTCGCAGACCACCTTACACAGCCGTCCCGGCTTCCGAAACACTTTAGCCAGCCCTCATCTATCTCTATCGTTCACTGAAGGGTGGAGAGAAGGTGCCCGCGCTGCCTAATGTACATACCATTAGTGTAAAACAGTGGTTAAAACCAGTGCTTGTGCCTGCCAATCATACAATATGTGGAGAAACAGAAGAACAACCCTTGTCAAAACTGAACCTTAGGATGACAGGTAAGAACAATTTACTTAATTGAAGAATTTATGTGGCGTTTCTCAATAGGAAAAGGTGCTGTGGTAAGAATGCTAATACTCTAGGGTGTATACTTAGGGTTGGTATATGTCCCGGTTTTCCCAGGAATATACTGGAATTGAACCCTGTGTCCCGGTGTCCTGAAGACATTCTTCGGGATGCCCAATTGTCCCGGTTTTGACAGGATCAAGAGGGCAGCTGGTCGGGTAGCAGCAGGCAGATGTGCAGCGGTGTAAGTTTAAATCTGACATCAGGCGCCACTGAGCGGAGCATTCACTTCTGCGTCGGCGGGCAAGCAAAGAAGACGGCGAATGAAGAGGGAAGATTGGCGGCGGATGAAGAAGGAAGATTGGAGGCACCAGTCCAGCATCAGAAGAAAGAAGAGGAGGACTGGAGAGTGCTGCAGGGGGAGGGAAGGAAAGAGATGAACAAAGCTCCCCACTGCAGCCTCACGCAGCTTACGGCTAGGCGGTCTTGGCCACTGGCAATTTAACCCCTACTCTCCCTAGACCCCCAGGTGTCTAGGGAGAGCAGGCCTTGTGGATGCAATCAGGCCTGAGGGGCATGGTAAGCGGGCCCATGCCACAAGTATAAGTGACTCTGGGTATTAGGCTCAGGTCACTTTATATGCCTTATGGTAGGCAGGTATTAGCCTGAGCCCCTGCTGAGTGGCTGGGAGTTAGTCCCAGTACACTCTTAAGTGGGAGATAGGTAAGGGGGGGTCTCTACTGTGTGGCATAAAGCTCCTTAATCACACTATGCCACCCTTACCTCTTTGCACTTTAATGTGAATAAGGAGCTATTCTGTGTGGCATACGGTCTATAAAGGGACAGTGAAATATGAGCTGCGCTCCACCAGTCAAAGAATAATTATATCAGAGGGATATGTAGTGATCCACTTGGATAACCGGAGTATGAAGTTTCTAAAAGTACACATTTATTTATAAAATATATATCCACTTATCAATAGATAGTACATAAATGCATGGGTCCCAGCAACTTTAAAACATCATATAAATTAATTAAAGAATGCTGTTTGTAAACTTAAAAAACAATATTGGCTCAATTAATATATCCCACTCAGTCCTTGCTCACATACATATCCAGGTGAAAAGATAGTATGGATATATAATGCGGTGAAAGGGCAATGAGCAACTGAATGTCCCCCACTTTATTGCTGAAGCAAGCATTGCTGCTTGTTGTTGGCAAGTGCAGGTAGGAGATTTACAAAGTATTCACAAATTGCAGGCACTGTGAGCGATGCAAGGATATAAAGTTTTACCTCTCCCGGTTAATCTGCTGTATAGCTGTCAGTTGTTAAGAGCTCAATGTGTCCAGCATGCGGTTGTTTTGTCAGGCCGATGATAGTGCAGATAGTGCCATTAAAATATAGAAGCTGGAATCCAATGCCACATGTAGATACAGGAGTATTTAAATGGCAAGCGTCCTAACTAGTTTCTTTACCATCAGGTTATTTCTTCGGAGGAATGTTCTTATATGTTGCAAAATCACAGAAGTTTTGTCATGGGCAGCACTAGTCAAGGCATTTTTGTAACTACATAGTATTATATCCAGTATATTTATTATCAGCGCCACTGGTAGTGAGTTATATATTTTATGTGTATAAAGGGCATTACTACTGTGTGGCATACTGTGTATAAAGGGCACTACTACTGTGTGGCATACTGTGTATAAAGGGCACTACTACTGTGTGCAAACTGTGTGGCATACTGTGTATAAAGGGCACTACTACTGTGTGGCATACTGTGTATAAAGGGCACTACTACTGTGTGGCATACTGTCTATAAAGGGCACTACTACTGTGTGGCATACTGTCTATAAAGGGTTGTACAACTGTACTGTTGCTCTGAGGACTTGCATAGGGGCCCCAGAGCAGCTCATGTGCTGAGCTTGAGCTATTGTATTTTTCTTTTACTTTTTGTGGGAGGGGCATGGCCACGCCTCCCTGATTTGGCCATGCCCCAGTGTGTCCTTTTTTATTTTTAAAATATAGCAACCCTACGCAGGGGCGTATTAAGAGAGGAGAGGACCCGTGTTCATTCCCCATCCGGGGCCCAATCCTCTCTCCCGTCAGCGCACTGACAAAGCAGTAGACTCTGGGCACTAATCTGTGCCCAGAGTCATCTGCGCATGCACCGGTCACCAGGAAAATGGCACGTACTGTGCAAAATGCCAAAAAAATGTCAGCCACACCCGTTTTCCAGGGGTTTTGTATAGCGCTGCTACAGCCAACGTGGGACTTTGGAGGTAAGTGTAAAAAAATATGGGTGCAGGGTATGCGGTGTGGGCCCGCACACACCGCACACTCTGAACCCATTATAGATACGTCCCTGACCCTAAACGTACTACACAAAACTTTGGGAACCACTGGTGTAAGTACAGCCCAGTGCACAGATCTTATTGGTTTAGTTACCTTATGGTTATGCAGTGTCCACCAAACTTGGGCCCTGATTCAGAGCCAGACGCTCTGACAGAGTGCTCGCTCTGAAGCAGGGCCGACCTTCTTGTTTTTTAGAGTGGCCTCCTGCGGCGAGGGGGAGGTTCTGCTGCTACTCCTATGCACAGGAGTGGGACTTTACTGTAGGTAATTAAATACAGGATGTAGGTGTGGTGGTATTTGTATTTCATTCCCACTGTTCCACACAATAAGGACTTTGGGCCTAATTCAGCTGATCTGCGTACACTGTTGCAAATTGGGATCCATGCTGAATCAGGCCCTTTGTCCCAATTGCAGGGACAATTGGGAGGTACAGTATGCTCCCTGCTATGCAATGCACATGGCTCAGGCACATGCAGTAAACAATTGTGCGTGTGGTATTACCAAGAAAACTGTAGCGAGCTGGAGGCTGACTAAGGCTTGGTAAGCGCCACACCATCTCCAGTTGGAAACCCATCTAAATCCTGATTTTGACCATGTATGTTTATACAAAGTGTGTTAGATTTATATTAAGATCATTGCTCATAGTTAGTTAAAGCAGGGGTGTTTTATGAGAGGAGGGGTCAGCGCGCAGACTCAGGCCCTGATTCAGAGCCGGACGCTCTGACAGAGAACTCGCTCTGAATCAGGGCCGTCCTTCTTGATTTTTAGAGCAGCCTCCTGGCCGCTCGTATAGCTGTGGGTGACCACCCACAGCTATAGCGAGCAGCCAGGAAGATGGTCGCGACAGTCAAGACCATCGCGACCATCGGGCTTGCAACGAGACCCTTGTGGTAGGGTCTCATTGCCGCAAGCCCCAGAGAGATTTTGGCTCTAACAGAGCCTAAATCTCTCCCACTGACATCACTCGTGACATGGGAACGCCTCCGTTTGGGCAGCCACTCCCCCGGCCCACCCATGAAAGGGGGCGTGCTGTCACTCAACTTCGACAGCACGCCCCCTTTGGTAAGAGACCCGGAGCGACGGTTTGCCCGTCACTATCCGGGTATCGCGCATGCGCACGACGGAGCCGGCTCCGTCGTGAACATGCGCACTGGACCACATAGCGCTCGCGAGCGGGTCTGAATCAGGCCTAGACAATGCCAAACTATGCAATGCGCAGCTTAAAAAGTACAAAAAAAAAATGAAGTTTCAAGTTGCACGTAAATATATCTGTAATATTTGGCATTGAGTAGGTCACTAAGTTATTACCAAGGAAACTGATGTATATATAAAATGGTTTCAACATTTTTTTTAATTGGTCCTTTATTTGTTTACAAACAGTGCAACTTTAAAAAAAATCAATTTGCAGTAAATAACAAAAACAATGACAAGGATACATTTAAAGCAAAGATCAGATAATAAATCCACTTCATTATTAACAAACAAAAGCATGAGACATTGACAGATTATATTCCCAGGGACAGAAGTGCAGTACCCAAGTGACTAATCATGATGGCATCCACACTAATCTAGTTTACGGTTAGTATTTTATTGTACTGTGCGAAGAATTTGAACCTTATTCAGAGTTGGACGTAAACATAAATTCCAAATTTTTTTAACTCAACTTGCTCTTCTTTATATTGCGCATCTTAGTGTGATGAGCCTCTTTTGCCATGGAAACTCGGGATCTATTTGTGCTTACGACTCCCTATGCCAAGGGTGCCAATACGACTCTTGGGGGGTTTATTTACAAAGTGTTGGGCACTACAGTTAGACAAAATATGGGAACTACTGGTGGCATAATCTGTGGGTACTAAAGTGACAGTGTGTGGGCACTACAGTGTGGCATAATGTGTCGGAACTACAGTGTGGCATATTGTGTGGGTAGTACAATGTGGCATAATGTGTGGGCATTACAGGTAGCATGTGTGGGCACTATAGTGTGGCATAATGTGTGGGGCACTACAATGTGGTATAATGTGTCGGTCACCCACTGCATCTCCCTGTCACCTCTTCCTATCACCCTCTCCCTGTCACTCACTGCCTCTCCCCTCTCTCCATGTCACCCACTGCTCTTCCCTCTCCCTGTCACCCACTGCCTCTCCCCTCTCCCTGTCACACACGGTCTGCCACCATCTCCCTGTCACCCACTCCCTCTCCCTTCACCATCACACACTGCCTGTCACCCTCTCACCCACTATTTTTCCCTGTCACTACTGTAGGCAGATGACTTCTCCCTATCACCCACTGACTAGCCCCTCTTCCTTTCACCTATTGCCTGTCACCCTCTCCCCCTCTCTGTCACACACTGCTTCCCTGTCACCTCTCACCCTCTCCTCTATCACCCACTGCCTCTTCCCCCTCCCTGTCACCTCTCCCTGTCACCCACTGCTTCTCCATGTCACCCACTGCCTGTCACCTCTCCCTGTCACCCACTGCTTCTCCCTGTCACCCTCTCCTTGTCACCTTCTTTCCTTTGTCTACCTCTTGCTTCTCCCTGTCACCCTCTGCCTCTCCCTGTCACCCTCTGCCTCTTCCCTCTCACCTCTACCTATCACTCTCTCCCTGTCACCTTCTTGCCTCTCTTTGCCTACCTCTTGCCTCTTCCTGTCACCCACTGCACTTTGAACTTGGAGTAGGGCGGAGGAGGGGGCTCAAGGCAAATTTTTGCACCCGGGTCCACCACTCACAAGTTCCGCCACTGAAACACACTGATCCTTTTCAGGGCTTGCTCATGTATTGTGTTTTACAAAGAGTTCAATATAAGTGCCAAGAGAAACCTAATATGAAAATGCATGTAGCCATAGGGATCATTGTGCCCTATAACCAATGCAGGAAAATGGCATTGACTACTACCCCCCCCCCCCCCCCCAAGTATATACCAGCTACATAATGGGGGTAATGTGTAATCAGGGAGATTGCTAGACTTGCTCCCAATCAGTCGATGTACACGATTTCCCCTGAACTCTCCCCAGGCAGTCGTGGTCACGATTTGGAGATAAAAATGTCCACTCTGACTTAAGATCTATCTTGCAGCCAGTGCATTGTATCCCAGATTGGCTAATCTGCCCTACAGCACGACAGATCTGAAGATGCGAGGTACGACGAGTGGGGACGCGGATCGGTATCGTGATCAAGAGTAGAAACTCACGATTTGGCCATTTTTTACATGATCTGTCGTCACGATTTGTCGAAATCGCCCAAATTGGATGAAAAGTAGGTATGTGTGTGGGCATCTTAAGGGAGATTGCTACCGTCACGGGCTGGGGAATTGGAAGGCGTGGACCCGAGCTGGGTTGAGTGACAGAGACACCTGGTCCAGGAGGGAGTTTGAATTTAGATGGTTTCATGTAATTCTTTAACATACAGATGAAAGAGGACTAACTGAGTGATGGTAAATAAAGTCCTTGGTGCAGAGATGCACAAAGGCAGATACTTAAAACAAACACAAAAGTCTCTGAGGTTTAGGGGGTACTATGGAGGAGAATTGCAGTGTTAAATACTGTAGAACTTGTAGATGAGTTGAATACTGAGTTGAATACTGTAGCAGAGTAGAATATATCTCCTGCATGGAGTATGCAGGATTGGGGAAGCACTTTGAATAGAACTCCGGGATGGAGTGTGCTAGATTGAGTGAGCACTTGGAATAGAACTCCGGGATGGAGTGTGCTGGATTGGGTGAGCACTTGTAATAGAACTCTGGGATGGAGTGTGCTGGATTGGGTGAGCACTTGGAATAGAACTCTGGGATGTAGTGTGCTGGATTGGGTGAGCACTTGGAATAGAACTCCAGGATGGAGTGTGCTGGATTGGGAAGGCGTACTCCCGGCTGGAGTACACAGAAACAGAGTCACAGGTGAACTGGAACTGGAAACAGCAGGGCTCAGAAGCATAGGTCTGGCTAGAGCACTATTGTACTGGCAATGAGACAGAGTCAGGGAAGGGCTTTTATACCCCTGGCCGGATGGTGATTGGCTGGAGTCACTGGAGAGCGCTGCTGACCTGATGGGGTTGGATCACCTGACCTGATCCAAGATGGCCGCGCCCATGATCCGGATGTCTGGCATGCAGAAGCACAGGAAGTGCATGGAGAGGCAGCAGGAACAGCTAGGCAACAGCGGGGATGCAAGGAACCACCTTCTGGCATAGGCCCCACTCTGGATTCCCCTGAAAGCAGCGGCCGGCGACTCAGCAAGCCACGATGACACAAGCGCATGGAAAGATGCATGGGTCTCTGACGGATGTCTCTAGCATGGTTTGTGACAATACTCCCTCTTTTAGAAGTGGACTCCGGACATTTTCTAGGCTTGTGAGCAAACGTAACATGGAAGGCTTTTAGAAGAGCAGGAGCATGAACATCAGTAGCAAAGATCCAACTTCTCTCTTCTGGACCATAGCCCTTCCAGTCAATAAGGTATTGAAGTCGTCCATAGCGGCAGCGGGAATCCAGGACCTTCTGGATCTCGAATTCTTGACCACGCTGAGTGTGGACACTAGGTGTCTTAGGGAGAAATTGATGTGTCTAAATTTGAAATTGATTCAAGACCAGAGGGTTTAGGAGCGATACATGGAATGAGTTAAGGATTGGTAAAACAGGAGGTAATTTTAACTTAACAGCCACTGGGTTAATGACCTTTTCCAAGGAGAACGGACCGATAAATCGTGGAGCTAACTTCATGGATGGAATACGAAGTCTAAGGTTTCGGGTAGATAACCATACTGTCACAAACTCACGGGCGGATAGTGGATGCTACCCATATTCAGGGAATTGGCTAAACCTATTCCTGAGGCACGGAGTCTAATGTGCCGGCAGTTTTCACCAGGAACCCTCGCAAGAAGGTATGGACTTGGCTGCGCCCGACACACAAGTCGTGGCCCTCAGGTTAGGTTTCCCTATACAGGTGCTGGCACTTGGTCGGTATACAGGAGACTTGAGTGTAGTCGACTTAGCCGGGTCAGAACCAATTATCAGGATATGCACAGGAATGCTGGAGTATGGTAATGGAGCCTATACTCGGCACTGGAGTGATCCCAGGAACTTCCTTTAATAGGTCAGAGTTCAACTAGCCCCAATCAGCGCTTCCTACTTTGGTGCCTGTCCCTTTAAAAAAAAATTTAATAGAGCGGCGCGCGCGCTTCTAAGGAAGCCGCGGCCGCCTGCACACAGCCGCCGGGGGAGAAGAGGAGCAGCTGACAGCGGGTGTCGTGAATTTCCCGCCTGCTGTCACACACCAGCCCGGACTCCAGCGTCACCGGACCAGGTAGGAGCAACCCCTTCTAGGGTTGGGCACTGAACACCCCACAAATGGCTTACCAGGGAACTTTTGATGAAACTTCCGAAAGAGTTGGGGTGCATGAATGTCTGAAGACCTAACCCAACAACGCTCTTCAGGACCGTATCCCTTTCAATCCACCAGGAATTGAACTGCACCTTGGGACATTCTGGAATCTAGAATCTGTTTGACTTCGTACTCCTCTTGGTGATCCACTGGAATAGCAGTAGGAGGGTTGCACTGTTTCGAATATCAATTAATCACCAATGGTTTCAGGAGAGAGGTATGGAACACGTTGGGAACCCTAAGAGTACCTGGAAGTTTTAAACGAACAGCCACCGGATTGATGACCTGCAGAATCTGGAAGGGACCAATGAATACTTCATGGTGGGAACTTTTAATCGTAAGTGTTTAACCAGACTATCGCCAGGATTCAGTACAGGGCTCTTTTTCCTTTTCTTATCTGCCACCCACTCATACCTAGAAGAAGCTTTACACAACTTTTTTTTCACCTCCCTCCAAATCCTGAAGAACCGACTCGCTGAGCCACCAACAGCTGGGAGAGACACTGACTGAACAGCATGAACTTCTGGTATCACGGGATGTAGCCCATACTGAATGAAGAATGGAGAGTACCCCAATGACTCATGGTACAAATTATTGTGAGCGAATTCAGCCCAAGGCAACAAGGAAACCGAATCGTCTTGATTAGCTGAGACATATATCCAAATTAATTTCTCCAAATCCTGATTTACACGCTCTGTTTGACCAATGCTCTGAGGATGGTATGCAGATGAAAAACTCAAGTTGATATTAAAGCACTTACATAACGCCCTCCAAAATCTGGAAGTGAATTGTACCCCACGATCTGAAACAATGTCTTTGGGGAACCCATGTAGCTTGAAGATTTCCTTTATAAATGTCTCAGCCAACTTTGGAGCTGACGGTAACCCTTTTAATGGGACAAAGTGAGCGACCTTGGAGAACCTGTCCACCACTACCCAGATTGTATTGAACCCCTGGCAGGAGGGCAGGTTTGTTATAAAGTCCATGGATATATGGGACCAAGGACGATCAGGTATTGGAAGTGGACATAAAAACCCCGAAGGAAGTTGAGGAGGCACCATATGCTGAGTTCCAGAGTTCTTCCAATTCCTGCATGACCTGAAAAACGAGAAGAATGGGCCCACTGGAGTAACTTAGACCGGAGTTTGGGTGCTACAAATGTTCTCCCTGGTGGGATATTGACCTTAGTGACTGCAACAAGGCACCCAGGATTTAAAATTGGTTTGTCTTCCTTTACTTCATCCTCCTGGGCCACATTGAATGCTCGACACAGGGCGTCAGCTTTTACATTCTTGTAACCTGGACGATAGGTAATAACCAGGTTAAAATTGTCGAAAAACAGGGACCACCGGGACTAGCGATAATTCAGGCAATGAGCGGTTTTGAGATAAGTGAGGTTTCTGTGATCTGTGTAGACTGTCACCGGAAATTTTGCCCCCTCCAGCAAATATCTCCACTCCTGCAACGCTAGCTTCATGGCAAGTAATTCCTGATCCCCAACTGCATAATTTTTCTCTGGAGCAGAAAACTTATGGGAAAAGAACCCACAGGAGTACCACTTGCCCCACTCATCCTTCTGTGACAGTACTGCCCCAACTCCCACTGTGGAGGCGTCCACCTCCAAGAAGAAAGGCAGATCGCACTGCTATGAGCTGCTATGATTGAGTAAATCTTGATGAACTGGCGATAGAAATTACAGAATCCCAGGAAGCGCTGTATTGCTTTCAACCCGACAGGGCGAGGCCAGTTAATAATGGCAGCTAGCTTTGCAGGATACATCTGAAGGCAGGAACCAGAAATAATGTATCCCAGAAACGTTAGTTCCTTTTGCTCGAAGGAACATTTTTTAAGTTTGCAAAACAGCTGGTTGGCCCGAAGTCGTGTCAGCACTTCACATGCAGGCGATGACTTGTTACATCCTATGAGAATATTAGGATGTCATCTAGATACACCACAACGTATTTATAGAGGAAATCCCTGAAGATGTGATTCATATATTTTTGGAAGACAGCTGGAGAGTTGCGTAACCCAAAAGGCATGACCAGGTACTCGAAGTGACCATCACGAGTATTGAAGGCTGTCTTCCACTCATCTCCAGCCGGAATCCTGATCAAGTTGTAGGCCCCGGGAAGATCTAGCTTGGTAAATATCTTTGCGCCTTTAATTCGATCGAAGAGTTCGGATATCAGAGGTAATGGAAACTGGTCTTTGATGGTAAAAGCATTCAGGCCCCGGTAATCAATACATTGTCTCAGACCTCCGTCCTTCTTTTTGACGAAGAATAGACTGGCACCTGCAGGTGATTTGGACTCTCTAATGAAACCACGTTCCAGATTCTCCTGGATATACTCAGTCACTGATTGGGACTCAGGAAGAAAGGAAAATTCTTCCCCGAGGTGGCTCTTTCCCAGGTAATAGATCAATAGCGCAATCCCAGTCTCTATGAGCAGGAAGTGTCTCAGCGGCTTTCTTACTAAACACATCTCAGAAGGACTGGTATGGAGCTAGAAGCTGAACTTCTGGAGAGATGACTGAACTCCGAATGGCTCGCTGAGGAGGTTTGACAGATGACAAACAGGAGCCATGGCATCGAGGACCCCACGCCAGGATTTGAGGTTCCTCCCAATCTAGCACAGAAGAATGTTTGCGAAGCCAAGGAAGACCCAAGATGACAGGACTCTCAGCTGATGGAAGTATGTAGAAAGCTATTGATTCTCGATGGAAGGCCCCTACTTGCATGATAACTTCTGTCGTCCGAGAGTGGATGGTCGCTGTAGGAAGTTTATTCCCATCCACTCCGATGATGCCGAGAGGTGTTTGGAGTGGCATAATAGGAATTTCCAGCTCTTGAACTTTCTTGGCCGTAATGAAGTTGCCATCGGCTCCTGAGTCCAGGAGAGCCCTATTGACTCCAGAGGACTTTCCCAGGACCAGGGTTACATCAATGGAGAATTGAGGAACTACACGGTTCTTTGGGGTGTGTTGAAATCTACCCAGTCTGACCACTCCTTGATCAGTTAGGCCTTTTCGTTTCCTGGACGTTTAGGACAGCCAGAGAGAAGGTGACCTGGTTCACCACAATACAAAGTCTGTTTATAAACCTCCTTTCTCTCTCTGTAACAGGAAGGCGAGATTTCCCAACCTGCATGGGTTCTTCTGGAGGTTCCACTGGTGCCATGAAACATGGAGCGAGCTTAAAGGTAAACAGACGAGACTGTTCCTTTTCTCTTGTTCTCTCCCTGTGGCGAAGATCCACCCGGATACACAGGGAGATCAAGTCATCAAAAGCTGTTGGCAGTTCCCTGGATGCGAGTACATCGGACAAACCTTGCATGAAGGCGGCTACTAAAGCTTCGTTGTTCCATCCCAATTCTGAAGCAAGGGTATGAAACTGCACGCAATATTGTCCTGCAGATTGATTGCCTTGTTTCAGCTGTAGGATAGCCTATCCCGCAGAGGTTACTCGACTGGGCTCATCGAAGACCCTCCGGAAAACCTTCAGGAAATCGGTGCTATTGTTAACCAGAGGATCGTTTCTTTCCCATAAAGGAGAGGCCCAAGCCAAGGCCTGACCGGACAGCAGTGAGATCACTTAAGCCACTTTTGTCCTTTCTGACGAGAAATTTGCTGCTTGAACCTCAAATTGGATTGAGCACTGGTTCAGGAACCCTCGACAGTCCTTTGGGTCCCCACTGTACTTCGTGGGGTTCGGAATGCGTAATGGTGCAGAAACACTTGCGGCCTGTACAGTCACCGTAGGAGGTGGGACTGATAGTGACAGTGCCGGCTGAGTGGTACTGACTTGTTGCATTAAAGTCTAGAGACACTGCATAATCTGGGCTTGATCTTGTTCTTGCTTCTCGACTCTAGCAAATAGGTTCTCGAGTAAGTCTCGGGACGATGGGTTACCAGCAGCTTCCATGTTTTTTGGGCCAGAGTATTCTGTCACAAAGTCATGGATAGTGGATGTTACCCGTATTCAGGGAATTGGCTAAACCTATTCCTGAGGCGCAGAGTCTAATGTGCCGGCGGTTTTCACCAGGGACCCTCGCAAGAAGGTATGGACTCGGCTGCGTCCGACACACAGGTCGCGGCCCTCAGGTTAGGTTTCCCTATATAGGTGCTGGCACTTGGTCAGTATTCAGGAGACTTGAGCGTAGTCGACTTAGCCGGGTCAGAACCAAACAGACGAAGCGGTACAAGGAAGCAGACGTAAACGGGTCACAGGAATAGCCGGGGTCAGAACCAGATATCAACGTAGAACCAGGGGTCAGGCAGAATCAGAGTCACAAAACACGCCAAGGGTCAGAACCAATTATCAGGATATGCACAGGAACGCTGGAGTATGGTAATGGAGCCTATACTCTGGCACTGGAGTGATCCCAGGAACTTCCTTTTATAGGTCAGAGTTCAACTAGCCCCAATCAGCACTTCCTACTTTGGTGCCTGTCCCTTTAAATGTTTTAACAGAGCGGCGCATGCGCTTCTAAGGAAGCCGCAGCCGCCTGCACACAGCCGCCGGGGGAGAAGAGGAGCAGCTGATAGCGGGTGCCGGGGATCTCCCGCCCGCTGTCACACACCAGCCCGGACTCCAGCGTCGCCGGACCAGGTAGGAGCAACCTGGATTCGGCGGCGTTATGACACATACCTTGTCTCCAGGTTGGAACTTTGGAGCGGCTCGTCTCTTATGATCAGCAAATTTTTTGTAGCGTATGGAGGCTTTCAACAATGAGGAATGGACCTTCTCCCAGATAGCCGTCAGATGCTGAAGAGTATCTTTAGCAGCTGGTACATCAATAGTCGGAACCAATGGGAACTCGGGTAGGCGAGGATGTTGACCATACACAATATAAAAGGGTGTATTCTCCGTGGAGGTATGATAGCGATCATTGTGAGCAAACTCGGCCCAAGGAAGCAGCTCCAACCAGTCATCTTGAGAAGACGAGACGAACAAAGGAACTGTTCTAGGTCTTGGTTCACCCTTTCCGTTTGCCTGTTGGTCTGAGGGTGATAGGCCATGGAATATTTAAGTTTTACCTGCAGAGCTGAGCACAAGGATCTCCAAAACTTGGCCACAAATTGGACTCCTCTATTGGAGATGATATCTTGAGGAAGGCCATGTAAACGGAAGATCTCCTTAATGAAGAGTTGTGCAAGCTGGGACGCAGAAGGCAGACCTGTTAACGGCACAAAATGAGAATCTGTCGACAACTACCCATATGGTGTTATGGCCTTGAGATGGAGGCAAGTCCGTAGTAAAGTCCATGGATAAATGGGAACAGAGCTGTCGAGGAACAATCAACGGATGCAGTAGACCAGGAGATATTTTCCTAGAAATTTTATGTTGAGCACATTTGATGCAGGAAGCAACAAAGTCTTTTACATCAGTTCTCAACGTAGGCCACCAAAAAGAGCGTTGATTGAATTTGACAGTCTTCTCAACTCCAGTATGTCCAGAAAATCGGGAAGCGTGGGCCCAATGTAACAGCTTCTTACGAAGATCCGGGGCCACGAAGGTCTTTTCCCGAGGAGGATCTGGCGTGAGCCTGGCAGAGGCAAAGGACATGGGATGCAGAATTGGAGGAGGAGGTTCCTGCTTGACCTCTTGTTCAGAATCCAGGGAGCGGGACAAGGCATCAGCCTTTGTATTCTGAGGACCTGGACGATAGGAGAGTTTAAAATCACATCGGAAGAAAAACATCGCCCATCTGGCCTGTCTGGAATTTACACATCTGGCAGTCTGTAAATAGAGCAAATTCTTATGGTCAGTAAAAACTGAAATGGGAAACGAGGCTCCTTCTAGCAAGTAATGCCACTCTTCCAGTGCTAGCTTAATTGCCAGGAGTTCTTGGTCTCCGATGGGATAATTCCTTTCTGCCGGTAGGAATCTTTGAGAGAAGAAACAGTAGGGTGTAGCTTGCCATCATCAGATCGTTGAGAGAGAACAGCTCCCACCCCTTCCATAGAGGCATCTACTTCGAGGACGAAAGGACTGGTTACTTCAGGCTGCCTTAAAACTGGCACGGAGATGAAGACTTGTTTCAGCTGGTGGAAAGCCGAAGTAGCCTCAGGAGACCAAACACTGGGGTTAGCACCTTTACGAGTGAGAACTGTAATGGGAGCAACAAGGAGAATCCCTTGATGAACTTGCGGTAGTAGTTGGCAAATCCTAGGAACCGCTGAATGGATTTCAATGTAGAAGGTAGAGACCAGTCAAGAACGGCTTGCAGCTTCTGTGGATCCATTTGTAGACCGGTTCCCGAGATAATATATCCTAGGAAAGGAATTGTTGTGGTCTCAAATGTGCACTTTTCGAGTTTACAAAAGAGCAGATTTTTTCTTAGACGAACAAGAACTTATTTTTTTACTTGGGAGCGATGTGACTGAAGATCTTGAGAGAAGATTAAAATGTCATCCAAGTATACTACGACTGACTTATATAGAAGATCTCGGAAAATCTCATTTACAAAGTGTTGGAAGACTGCCGGGGCAATGCTGAGGCCGAAGGGCATCACTAGATATTCATAGTGCCCATCCCTGGTGTTAAAAGCAGTCTTCCATTCATCTCCTTCCCGTATACGGATCAGATTATACACACCCCTTAGGTCAAGCTTGGTGAAAACAGAAGCACCTTTCACTCTGTCGAACAGTTTTGTAATTAGTGGAAGCGGATAACAGTTCTTGATGGTAATATTGTTAAGTCCACGATAGTCGATGCAGGGACGGAGGCCACCATCTTTTTTCTTCACGAAAAAGAAACCTGCTCTTGTGGGCGAGCTGGAGGGGCGAATAAACCCTTTCTCCAGGTTTTCTGTTATATACTCAGACATAGACTGGGTCTCAGGTAACGAGAGAGGATAAACTCGTCCACGCGGTGGAGTTTTCCCTGGAATTAAATCTATAGGACAGTCCCATTCAAGATGAGGAGGAAGGGTGTCAGCTCCTTGTTTACTGAAGACGTCAGAGAAGTCTTGATAAATCTCAGGAAGGCCTTCTAGAGATTTCACACAGGAGTTTCGTATAGGAACTATTTGAGGAAGACAGTTCTGAAAACAAAATGGACTCCAGGAGACAATCTGCAAGGATGTCCAATCGATATGGGGATTATGTCTTTGAAGCCATGGGAGGCCCAGGATCATTTCATGAGAGGCTTTAGGAATGACAAGGAAAGATTAGGTTTCCACGTGAAGCGCCCCAACTTTGAGCTTCAAAAGGTTGGGGGGCGATGTGTAATTCTCCCACCGATGATTCGACAACAGTCTATAGCAGTTAAGGACACTGGTTGAGGTAGCCACTCGGTGGATATGCGATGTCTGTGAACGAAGTCCAAAGTGAGGAAATTCCCAGCTGCTCCTGAGTCAAGCAAGGCGAGAACACTTAGGTAGACTTGGTTCACTTACAACAAGGCAATGAGAGTAGGATCGGTTTCCTTGTGTGATTCCATAGATACTCCTAACCTAACCCCTCTGTCATAGGTTAGGAGGGGGCATTTTCCGGATGGGATGGACAAGACTTAAGGTAGTGGTGCGAGGAAGCACAGTACAGGCAAAGATTTTCCAGTCGTCTCTTTTGACGTTCTTCAGCAGAGAGTCGGGAACGATTTACTTGCATAGACTCATCAGGAGGAGTTGAGAGTGAAGTAACTCGAGGAACAGAACGACCTTTAGTGCGGTCAAACCGATTTCTTTCCATGGCTCGCTCTCTATGACGCAGATCAACTTTATTACATAAAGAAATCAGGGCGTCCAATGATGAGGGCAATTCACGGGAGGCTAGGTCATCCTTAATCCTTTCTGATAATCCATTCCAAAAGGCTGCGACTAAGGCATCCTTATTCCAGGTTAGCTCAGAAGCTATTCTGCGAAATAGAATCACATATTGGCTGACCGTCCTGCTTCCTTGACGGAGACGTAAAACAGCGTTAGAGGCAGAAGTTGTTCTACCCGGTTCGTCAAAGATTCTTCGAAAGGTGGTCACAAACTCAGTATAGTTGGAAAGAATTGGGTCAGCTTTCTCCCAGAGGGGAGAGACCCTGTCCAGAGCTTGACCGGTCAGGAGTGATATGATGTATGCTACTCGAGACTGGAAGCAGGGAAGCTAGTAGCCTCGAAATGAATCTCGCATTGATTTAAAAAACCTCGACAGAGCTTTGGGTTCCCATCGAATTTATTAGGAAGAGGTACCTGAAGACGAGACACTGGTGGAGAGACCACTGTGGAAGTGGTTGCAGGAGTAAACTGGACTGGAGATCCGCTCTAGAAATTCCTGAAAGGAGAGCTTGAACATTATCCAGACGAGTAGATATATCTTGAATACATTGCATCAGCTGCACTTGTGCAGACTCCTGTCTACCCAGGCAATTTAGTAGATCCTGGATGGATCCTGGCCCAGGGCTCTGAGTACCAGACGGATCCATGTGGCCAGTACAAACTGTCAGGGGCTGGGAAATTGGAAGGGGTGTACCCAAGCTGGGTAGCAGAGTAGAATATATCTCCTGGGTGGAGTATGCAGGATTGGGGAAGCACTTTGAATAGAACTCTGGGATGGAGTGTGCTGGATTGGGTGAGCACTTGGAATAGAACTCCGGGATGGAGTGTGCTGGATTGGGTGAGGACTTGGAATTGAACTCCGGGATGGAGTGTGCTGGATTGGGTAAGCACTTGGAATAGAACTCCGGGATGGAGTGTGCTGGATAGGGTGAGCACTTGGAATTGAACTCCGGGATGGAGTGTGCTGGATTGGGCAGGAGTACTCCCGGCTGGAGTACACAGGAACAGAGTCACAGGTGAACTGGAAGTGGAAACAGCAGGGCTCAGAAGCATAGGTCTGGATAGAGCAAGAGCACTATTGTACTGGCAATGAGACAGAGTCAGGGAAGGGCTTTTATACCCCTGGCCAGATGGTGATTGGCTGGAGTCACTGGAGAGCGCTGCTGACTGGATGGGGTTGGATCACCTGACCTGATCCAAGATGGCCGCGCCCATGATCCGGATGTCTGGCATGCAGAAGCATTGGAAGTGCATGGAGAGGCAGCAGGAACAGCTAGGCAACAGTGGGGATGCAAGGAATCACCTTCTGGCATAGGCCCCACTCTGGATTGCCCTGAAAGCACCGGCCGGCGACTCAGCAAGCCGCGATGACACCAGCGTATGGGAAGATGCAGGGGTCTCTGACGGAGGTCTTTAGCATGGTTTGTGACAGCTACTATTTCAGGGTTGGCAAATATGGTTATTACGATTATCCTTTATTTATATGTCCACAAGGGGTCCGCAGCGCCTTATGAAGTACATAAACAGAAAAAGTATGAACAAAACAAGTAAAAAGTGACGTACAGTACATTGCAGAACATGAACAAGGTTAATAAACATTGCTGCAGCAGTGATGTGCGGTGAGGTCAAAGGCTGGAGAGGCACACATGTATATAAACAGTTTTTATATCAAAACTCTGGAGCAGAACAGTATGATATGGGAGGGAGTATGACAGGGAAGGCTCTGCCTCCCAACTGCACAACTACCTACCCTGACGTGCGGTGAGGTCAATAGCTGGGGGAGGAACACATGTATAAAAACACAGGTTTTCATATCAAAACTCTGGAGCATGACAGGAAGTATGATAGGGGAGGGAGTATGACAGGGGAGGCTCTGTGCACCTCCCTGACCAGTCATAATACCCAAATAAGCAGACAGATGGCTGAACACAAAGGTCTGGTGCTGTTTTTGGCAGTGGGGAGGAGATGATGGTATAAGTGAGGGAAGGAAAAGCAGAGGAGGGAAGAGGGCCCTACTCGTGAGAGCTTACAATGTAAAAGGGGAGTGGGAGACAGACGGGGGTGACAGATACAGATGGGAGAATCAGTGAGCAATGAAAATGGAGCTGGAAAGCTTTTATAAAGAAATGCGCCTTGTACACAATAATATAGCCTGTGGAAATTTTTTCCAGTGTAACATAAGCTTCTAAAAATTCATGAAGGACACCAGGAGGACAGGCATAACTCAATGGCTGAGACATTTTCAAATATATGTTGGGAAGCATAAAAATGTCTGGCTGGGCTCTTTAGATAAAAAACTTGTATAAATATAAAGCTTCTATAACCTATACATACAATACTGATAGATGTCTGGTAAGTGCTTTCAGTGGTATGTGATGAGTGCATTCCACAGAGAAAGGCAGGCAAGCCTCCCGGCGGCCGGCGGCCCTTCTGGACCCCCCTGCAGTTACCATAGAAACCCCCGCAGCGGGGATGGCTGATGACGCGGCTCACGCTGAATCGCGTCATCATGATCTTGCCCCCTGCTTCACAATTCCGGTAATCGTGGCATATGACCGTATGGCCATGCATCGCTCCACCCACAAATATTGGGTAATTTGTCCGGCCACACACCCCTATTATGCCAACCTGGCTGCGCCCTCCCGGAGCGGGCAACCAGACTGTCTGGTTGCCACATTTACAATTGGATGGAAATTAATTTTATGGCACGAGTCTCAGATGTAGCAGTACACGTCAACTTTACTGCCACGCTCATAGCAGTTGCTTTCACAATCTCACTGAAATGCTTTTTCAAAAGTAAACAAGTATGAATAACAGCCATAACTCCCAAGTTTTGGAGATGGTGAAACCGGGTAAAAATAAACAAACAAACATGTTTTATCACTAACAAACAGCTGTAACAACCACTAATGCTGGGCATACACTGCCAGATAAAATGTCTGTCAGACCGACAGACATTTTATCTGGCCGGCTGCCAGCCGCAGATGTCCGCGGCATACACTGTGAGAGAAATCTCACAGTGTATAGCCCGACATCCGCGCTCCGCCCCCGGGGGAGGAGACATTTCCCTGTTCCTTCCGTAGGAAGGAACACAGGAAATGTCTGTCTGTCGGCTGCGCTGGGCATACACTGCCCGATGCGGCCGGCAGTTTCCCGGGAAATATCGCATCGGACGGGCATGCTGGACAATCCAGCATGCCCGACCGAGCAATATTTAACCCTCGGTCGCCCCCCCCCACGCTACAATTATCGCGGCGATCCGCGATATCGGGCGGATCGTCCCGATAATTGCAGCGTGTATGGCCAACATAAGAGGGAACTATATAGCAGTAATTTATGACTGCCAATTTTACAACAGCAGGAAGAGAGTCAATTCTGTGTGCCAATTGGTGAAGAAATAAGGTATTAGATGCACTAGTTTCTCAGTTGCAATGCCCAAATAACAACACTTTACTGATCAGTGACGTGCGGTGTGGTCAGTTGTTGGGGAGGGACACATGGAGATGGGTCTGAGCGCTGGGAGCCTGTCTCACTCCCTACTCCCTGTAATTCTCCCTTCACTACACTAAGCCTCAGTGTCCATTGATTCTCCTACCTGGATCACTAGGTCTTCTCTTGCTGATGCTAACTAAAATCCGATCTCTAAACACTGCAGTGCACTTCCTGGTCACATGACGCATCCAAGGTGTCCATCAGTGCTCAAGGCACGCCCCCCCCCATACTCAGAGGCATGCCTCTATTTGTTCTTTCTGTACAGCTTACTGGATCTCCAGTGTATGACTATACAGCAGTGAGGCTGAGCTGTTGCTGCCTCATCTCTTGTCTTCCTGCAGTCCCGGGGATCTCCACAAAGCTGGTAAGTGTTAACTATAAAAATAATTAAAATAAACAAAGATGATGTTCATAAGTTATAAATATCTTCTTTGTATTATTTTAATAATTTTTATATCAAATCTCGGGAATGCCTCCCCTGACTGCACGTCCCTGTAATGATCACAGGCACAAAATGGCAGGGCATTCTGCTAGCATCTTCCAAACACGGTCATTTTGGCAAGGTATCTCTTACAAATAACGGTCAACCATTCTCAAAACGCGTATCTGTATTTTTATTTATTCTATCCTAGATGTTTCTTTAACAAAAACAGCAGTAGAAATGAATTAAACATGCATACAGGATATAACTCATAAATGTTTCAGTATTAATCTGTCTATGAACTCTATAAATAGTGCCAGTCAGCTACATACCATGAGCTAATGACTCATCATGGCCTTCTTCTTGTATGACTCCCTTCATGCGGTCCCGTTTCCTGTGCTTCTGTCCATGAGTGCGATGATGTCTATGGCTTTGACGCCCCAGTGGCATCCGGACTCCCACATATAACGTCCTGTGACCTTAAACAGAAATACATGTAACACTTTTAATACATGTGCTAAATATATTACAAATGAATACAATTTTCTGGGTGCAACCATTCTAAATCACTTCCATAAAGAAACAATAATAATGTCCAATATGATTTTTTTAGTGCTTCTGCTGCACAATATCTATATTATGTGAAGATTTAGGCCTGGTAATATCATATATATAACAAAGAGGAGAACACACAAAGGTTTAATAAAAGTAAGTATTGGCACTTCTACTGGAGTCAGTATGAATGACTGCCGGCTGTTCAAATCCTGACACTGGCAGACCGGCAGCAGTGGAAATCCTGACAGGGGATTTAGGTAAGTATCACTATATCCCCCCTAACTCTCCCTTAGGGGTGCCTAACCTTAACCTCCCCCCTAAGTGCCTAAACCTAATCCCTCCTTCCCCGCAGCCTAAACCTAAGTCTACCAGGTGGGGAGCCTAAGCCTAACCTCCCCCCGAGGGTGCCTACCCCTAACCCCCCCTTCCTCTAGCCTAAACCTAACCCTCCCGGGGGGGGTGCCTAACCCTAAGTCCCTCCGGGAGCCCTAAAACCTAACCATCCCCCCCCCCCTTGGCTGTCCGCGCCTGGCTTACCTTCGTTCGTTATGCCGGGCGTCGGACTCCCGTCGTAGGTCTATTGACAGGTGTTGGGATTTTGACGCCTGTCATTAGTACCTTGCCGGGATTTGACAGTCGGGAAGCCGGCGGTTGGCATTTCAACCGTCTGCTTCCTGACTGCATCCCCTTCTACTGGGCATACATTTTCGGAAATGTATCAGGCTCATCTGACTAGAGGTCTTTCTTGATGCTTTCCCCTGATTGAGTATTAGGTTGCACTGCACATGCATCCAGAGCCTGTGTGCACAGAGCCACAGTTACGGTTGATACACAAGGTCTCAGAAATGTCTACGTATAGGCCGTTTCTGTGTGGTGACTGGGAGGGGGCCATAAGGATGCACGGAGATGGTCAGCCTTATGGGTGTTTCGCAGGCGTGACACTAATGTGGTTGTAAACTCAGATGTATAATGGCTCAGATTAGAGGCCATACTCATATGAAGAATCTGCACCTTGCATGAGCCTGGTGCCATTTTCAAAGATGCGACTGATAGTTGCATCTACACCATGGAAGGACTTGTAGCAGTATTTGTAGAAAGTTGCAGAAACAATACCGGCAAGGAACGCACACACGGACGCAGGGCCACCATCAGGGGGGGACTGCCGGGATTCCAGTCCCAGGCCCGGAGAGAGACGGGAGCCCGGGTGGCTTCTCTCTCTCTCTGCCCTCCACCCAGTGCATTCCGAACCGCTGCCACCCGTGCCCCCCCTCTCTCAAGAAATGGCACCGAAATCAGGTATGCTGACCCTGCCCTGCGCCTCACCCAGTTAAGCCAGTGTTTCCTGCTCCCCATCCAGTCCAGCCAGCCTGCCTTCCCTGCCCGTCCCCCCCAGTCCAGCCAACCTTCTAGTCCAGCCAGCCTGTCTACCCTACCCCAGTCCAGTAAGTTTTCCATGCACCCCCCCCCTCAGTCCAGCCAGCGAGCCTGCCTTCCCTGCGCATTCGCTCCCCCAATAAGTCCAGCTGTCCTGCACTTCTCCTTCCTTCTAGCAATTTCAATGAATTTTATGTGGGTCTGGGGCTTTTTCAATGAGAGAGAGAGAGAGAGAGAGAGAGAATCGACCAGCTGTTTTTTTCTTCTATATTTCTGTACATGTATAGTTTTATATATATATAATCTAATAAATTTCCATGTTATAACAACAACTGCGCCATAGCCCGAACTTTGAGAGTTTTTAAACAGGTTTACGCACCAATTAATGCCCCACCGCCAAAGTAGCTCCACCCACATTATCCACAGCTCTGCCCACCTCTGCCCCATACCCTGGGGAGGGGGCCTGCCTATTTTGTCAGTACCGGGTCCCACAATTTCTGATGGCAGCCCTGCACGGACGCTGCAGAATCCTGGCTCAGTATCATTAGGCCCTAGACATGCGCAGAAGTATAGCAGAGCTTACATTACAATTGAATGATAGCCACTGCATATTTGGATTTGTGCCAGAGTCTACTGTGCATGTGAAGGTCTCTGGGAACATGGCTCCTGTTCTATGTTCCCGGAGAATCAGAGGCAAAATGGCCGCCACGCCATTTCCCCGGAGATTTCTATCTGCAGCGCCGGACGATACGGGACCCCAAAGAAGTAAATCTAATTATATATGGGTGCAAGATGTGCGGGGTGGGCCCCCCGTGCCCAGGTGCACTACACACCCTGCACCCATTATAGATACACTAATGACTGATAACTTCGTATCACTAAGAGAAGAAAAAAACTCTGAAATAATCTTCACTGCAGTTTTCTCTTCTATAAATAGAGAGAAGAGGAAAACGGTCTTTTCTCCAGCTGAAATTTTATGGTTACTAAATAGAGCCCTAAATATGCATTTTTAGAATCCTCTTAAACCATGAACTGTGCAAAGGAACCATGAATTTTATAAGGAAAATTTCTATATACACAACTACTGTAAGGCCAAAGACAACTACATTTAGAAGTGAAAAAGAGAAGCAAAGTAGAAGGGCCCTTCAATATAATCATAGATGCCCTCAGGAATATTTAACCAATTTTCAAAAGCAATCTCAGGATGTCAAACCCAATTATCAGCCAAAGGTTTGAAATTCACTCCCATAAGTATTCCTAATGAATCATTTATAGGTCTGAACAAACACTCACACACTCAGGCTAGGTCATTTCATTATATGCCCAGATAAAAAGTCAAACATACGGTCTAGGATGCATTATTCTCACACTGTACACTTCCACCTACAGTCACCATCTGGTATCTTGAGATAGTTATATTGATATTTTTAATAATCTTATGCAACCAGATTTTCAGACTTTAGATAATTGTTATAAGATGTCCCATAATCTTACATGGTTTGGGAAGGAAGCTCTTCCCAAACTAAGCAAAAATATAATTTTAACTATTAAAATGACTGATGAAGGCAGGAGAATTATTATTCATGACACCACTAGAAGAGGCCACTAGAGATACACACCTTATACAATCGCCTCTCAGAGCAAAAGATTCACAACCTCTTGATGAGATACTGTAAGAGTGTGTATGCACCACAGATCATGTTTTATCTCAAGAAAAGCAGTCACTTCCGCTGATCTGGTTGTATGCACATCCTAATATTTCTGATGGTACAATGTCTGGTAACTTGGAATTCTGAATACACTACCAACCATTCTGTTCAACACTTCTGGCTGATGCTCCTCCAGTCATAATTTTTCAGCAAATGGTTTTAAGAGATGAGGATTGCCGATGGCAAGGTATAATGCAATAGTGTGTATGCATGACAGTGCATGTTCATCTGGATGTCCAATCCTAAATGTATTTGTAAGCCTGCTGGACTTTCACTGACACTGTTGCATCCCATGGGCAGAACAGATTTCCCCATTCTGCTCCAGCCCTCTGAGAACAATGTAGCAGTCTGTGACTGCCAATATCACTCCTGAAATTGCACCCCAGAATGGCATGCAAATGGGATTCTGGGGCACATGCGTCATAATCAAAAGTGTGAGGAGGCCTTACCAGGCTGATCTGTTCGTGTGCACAGATCCGCTGCAGCAGAGGGCATGATGATCAGTCTCCTCTGAAATCATACTTGCCAACTCTCCCTGAAGGTCAGGGAGACTCCCTGAAATAGTAGCAATCTCCCTGACTCTCTGACGAGTCTGGCAAACTACCTGATTACACCTTACCCCCATTATTTTGCTGTTATATACTTGGGAAACGTAAGAAATCAGAGATATATACATTCCAATGAGATCATCAGTGCTATTTCTCTGTATTGGTTATATGGCACAATGATCCCAATGGCTACATGCATTTTCATATAAGGTTTCTCGTGGCCAATTATATGGAACCGCTTGTAAAACACGATACATGTAGATATTACTAACTGCATTGGGGCTCGTTTACATTTGGATGTAAGTAACTTTTATGACACGCCTCTTAGATGTAGCAGTACATGCACACTTTACTGCCGCGCTCATAGGTGTTGCTTTCACAATCTCCCTGAAATGTTTTTTTTTAAAAGTAGGCAAGTATGCCTGAACTACGCTTTGCTGCACTCTATACAGTGGTATGTGGGAGACAGGTGGGCAGGTAAAATTAACCAAGGGGGGAGTTACTAACAGGGTTGGTACTTATGGACAGTGGTGGGTGGGAGGGCTCTGCCACTGGAGACCTATTACAAGGGGCGAGCATCAATTAAGAAAATGCGGTCAAACCCCGAAAATGCGGGTTTGACCACATTTTCTCATATGCACCAAGCCCCAAAGTGCATAGGCTGTTGTGGGTAATGCCATCTTTCTGATGGCGTTACCCATAGAAGCCTATGGACTTCTATCGGGAGTGAGCAGAGAGAGGTAGCCCCCGCAGCATGCGCAGAAGGACACCGGAGGGGCTTCTGGGTCATAGACCCGGAATTCCCTCGATCGCAAAGGGCCGCTCTTACTAACAGAGCTGTCCTTTGCAGTGATCATTACCAACGCCGGCATGCATGAGATGACAGGTGGAATGCATCGCATTGCGCATCCCGCCGCCATACCTCCCAGGAGCCCGGGACTTCTGCGCTCCGGAGGCGCGCGCTCCCGAAAAGGGGGTGTGACCTATCTGTGAAGGGGGCCTGGCCTAGTGGCACGTCCCCGTTTACATCACTACTGGGCGTGTCCAGCATCTCCGAGATGCTGGGCTGCCCACGGGCTTCCTCCCCGCACTGTAAATAGATGCCATGTGCACGGCATCTATTATCGCTCTGCTTACCCGCTGCTCTGCTATGCAGAGCAGCAGTGCGTGCTCCCCCCAACTTCCCTCCCACCACGGGACACTGTGGCCGCAGGTGGGACAGTCACACTAAATGCGGGACAGTTGGGAGGTATGTATTACTACTACTTTTTGTCTTCAAGAAAAGCTTTAAATATATTTTAAATTCAATAAAATAAAATAAAATGTAAAATAAAAAAAAACACAATTTCCGAGGGGTTTAGTGGAAAAAATTAGCACTTAAGTGGTTAAGACTATCAGGGAATATTGATATGTTTTAAAAACCTATTATAATGTAAGCTACTGTATTATGGTCAAGGACCCCTTCCAGTGCTCTGCTCACTTTTCTCCTTCTCCCCTTCAGCGACTGTCTACATACCTATAACGTTCATTAGTTACAGGAATTGATTCAACAAAGTTGTCCCTTCTCTTCAACCTACAGTAGTTAGAAAAAGCCAGCGTATGCAGGATTCGGGACAGTTATAATTGAGTTCCCATCCTCACCCCAGCATGATTGGATGATGGACAGCCCTAGCTCTAAATCAACCGTACATGCTGAGTAGAGTTGCCAAACTCAATTCAATGTGTCCTAATCCCATTTAACAGTTATTTCTGGCAACCAAGAACAATTTGATGATAAGAGTTACTAGGATGAATCATCAGCTGTAAAGCTTCGTACACATCAGCATTAATTGTAAGCATTTAACTCATGTCATCAAAGCCTATTAAACACGCTTTGATGCCAGTAATAAAATAAAGTATGTTTAGCGACTTGTTGCTGGTAAAGAATTCCCAGCACCATTTTTATTCCTATATCACGTGGTTCCTGTGCGCTAGCTTTATTAATTTTGCTTCTGGTTTTGTTCCTCATGGTGTTCCTGTATCCCACATCTGATTTAATAGGTTCTGATTCTGCCTGGTTTTGACTTCTGACAATTGTATAGCATCTGTCTGTTTTTTTTTAAGAATTTTATTTATGTCTGAACCTTTTAACAATAGAAGAAATACAAAGTGCGCTCATGGTAACCATAATTAACAGTGTTAGTGATTGAGAATGAACTCTGGGCTTGATTCAGAGCAGGACACTGACAGAGCGTTCACTCTGAATCAGGGCCGGCCTTCTTGTTTTTTAGAGCGGCCTCCTGGCCGCTTGCATAGCTGTGGGTGACCACCCACAGCTATAGCGAGTGGCCATGATGATGGTTGCGATGGCCAAGACCATCGCGACCATCGGGCTTGCGACGAGACCCTTGTGGTAGGGTCTCGTTGCCGCAAGCCCCAGAGAGCTCTAACAGAGCCGAAAGCTCTCCCACTGACATCACTTGTGATGTCAGTGGGGCCGGCCTCAGACGGTAGACGTTCCCATGGGAACGCCTCCGTCTGGGCAACCATGCTGCCAGCCCGCCCACCAAAGGGGGCGTGCTGTCACTCAACATCGATAGCACGCCCCCTTTGGTACGAGACCCGGAGCAACGGAGGGCCCGTCGCTATCCGGGTCTGGCGCATGAGCACGACGGAGCCGCACTGGCCTACCATCAACCCGGTTGCGAGCGCACAGCGCTTGCGACCGGGTCTGAATCAGGCCCTCTGTTCATATACAGTAATCCATCAGCATAATCATTTCCAGGGACAGTCCTAGGTTTTGAGGATTTTGTCCAAACAGTATGAGTTTTTGTCCCAGGATATGTCCCTATTTTTTAAATATTATACAAAAAATATATTATCTTATATAGAAAACATCATAACCAAGTTAATAAAACATGCCATGTAATTTATATTGGTTTGCATTGCATTGATGTCCATATTTCTACCTCACATGTGTGCCTAAAATTGTTTGTCATTTGCTATATAATGGGGGCAGTGAAAAGGGTGCAGTGTGCCAGTGGAGAAGTTTCCCATGGCAACCAACCAACTTTCAAGTTGCATTTATCAAGTACATTCTATAAAATGATAGTTGATAGGTTGCCATGGGTAACTTCTCCACTGGCAGTGGCACACTTCTCCACTCTTTTCACTGCTTAATACATCTACCCCAGTGTCTCTTATATGACAGTTACTGCCTCTCATGTGTCAGTGACTTTTTATTGCCCAAGTCAGGGCTTCCAGTTTCACTGTGCATTTGCCAACCAGCAAAACATGGCCACCCATGCGCTTATACATGCAGAACTGGCTGGTGTGGAGGTTACTTTTGGCGATACGAGATTATATATATTGCTGCTGATAGAAAATCTTAGTTGTAGCCATTTATTAAATATAAACTCTTTCCAGCTTGTAATTTCCCTTTGCTCAACATGGATGGAATCTGTATCTCGCTAGATAATCTTTTATAGTCTTGTGCCACCTATGCCTGATTGTCTGACTATAACTCTGTCCCATGGCTCTATATGTCATCCCTGTATATGCTGCAGTTATTTCCATATCTCTACTTTAAGGTGTTGGGGTTAATGTGAAATAACATAAGGAGGGCTGTTGATGACTATCCAGACACCATGGTGTGTTCACATCATGCTGCTTGCTATGTATGGCTGCTGTATATATCGCTTCTGTCTATGAAGAAACTCACCAAATACATCTTACCTGCTGCTATCTGGGTTATCCTGCAGTTACATCGATTCAGTATCATTGAATAAAATAAGCATTCGGCATCATTTAATAAAATTAATCACTCAGCAACGATGGGTAGGCACTGCTAGTTTAATATATGTAAGGTAACAACTGCAACAAAAATATTGTGCTGGTGCTATTGCAATTTATAAAAAGCATCAGTAAAGTTTGGATAAAGGTCCTAAATTGGTGCCCATTAGTTCTCATCAGCTGTAATTCACTTATTTATTTTTTGCATATTTTTCTTGTACACATTTTTAGAAAGTACCCTCTTAAGGCCCTCTGATTGTTTGGTTGTGAACTGCACACGGACTATACATAGGCCCATATGGGTGTGAGTGAAAAAATACAACAATAGAGCCAATGCAGTGCTGCAGTGGAGCTGGGATCGGGCATGGAACATTTATTTAAATTATTAGGAAATAATAGTTTAACTTGTACTTAATGTCAACAGTCATTAACTGCAATAATGAACTATGGCCCTCATTCAGAGCCGCTCGTTAGCGGCAGTACGCTCGTTCCGAGCGATGTTTGCACATCTGCGCATGCGTACGCTTTTTAGTGCGCATGCGCGAACCAGTCAGTGCGGCCGAAAATCCTTTGTACGCTATATAGCGAGTGCCTGCTATTTTGAGTGACAGAATGAGGCGTATGTGGGTGGTAACAGGGGAAGGTGTTTGAAAATGGGGAGTGGAGATCCGAACGCAGGCGTGCTTAAAGGTCAAAACGGGCGTTTTATGGGTGTGTATATTTAAAACAGCAGCGTCATTGACCACGTCACTGGGTTATTTTATAGCCAGAACTGCACGCAAATTTGTGGTAGCAAACACCAACCACAAGAATAGCGAGCAGTTCATACGCTGGTCGATGTACTCGATTAATCTAATAAATAGCGGACATGACGTAGGATGCGAGCGGCCAGGGGGCGTTTTTAACAAATAAACGAGCGTATGTTTTGCTCGCTCGTTCAGACTTAGAGGTGTGAACAGACTGCAATGTGCGTACGGATCATTTGAATAGCCACCCCTTGTTTTTAAACGAACGACCGCAAATAGCGTACGGCTCTGAATGAGGGCCTATGTCCAAGAGAAGGTCAGTAATTAATTTCAGTAATGCCCTTTAATAGATTTCAAATTGCCTAGAGTAATCAATCGCAGAACAATGACCTGGGAGCCTCCATTCAAATACTGTATATAGAACTGACCTCATTGTATGTTCCTCAGTAGACAGCTCAAACAAAATGAGCAGTTGCATACAGCAATACAGCTGTCAGTGAGCTATAGGACGGGCACAGAGAGCACATGGTATGCTGATGATTCTTCCTCTTTGAAATCTTACATTACATACCAAAAAAAAGTGACAATGCTAAAAATAACTGGTTATCATCAAAATAAAAAGGAAAAACTACGTCTGATATAACAGGAATAACAATATGGTTTTATCCTCAATATAACAACCACAATAAAATATATCACACTGCAGTATAAAGGCCCCTACACACTACACGATATTCAGTGGCGTATCTATAATGGGTGCAGTGTGTGCGGGGCACACGGGCCCCCAGGTCCCGGGGGGCCCCGCACCGCACCCATCATTTTTGTAGACTTACCTGTCCGAGGTCCCGCGTCGGGTGTCACTGCTGCTCAGAACACCGGAAAAATGGCCGCCGTGGCCATTTTCCGGTGTTCTGCGCATGCGCAGTAGACTCCGGGCAATAGAGTGTTCCCAGAGTCTACTGCGCATGCACAGAACGCCAGAAAATGGCCGCCGTGGCCATGTTTCCAACGTTCTGCGCATGTGCAGTAGTCTCCGGGCACACTCTAGTGCCCGGAGTCTACTAATGCTCCGGTGGCTGGCCAGCCGCGTAATTTGGCTGCCAGCCACCAGGGAGAGAGGAGGGGGCCCCGCACGAGAACTGCACACGGGCCCCCTCCTCTCTTAAAACGTCCCTGACAACATTGCAATTTGGCAGATTCCGACACATTGGAACGACAAATCGTTCATATTGTGCAGAGTGTATGCACTACATTGTGTACCGAGCACTCCCATGGGGTCGTCAGCGCATGATCCATTTATTTCATTGTGTTAAATGGCGAAACATTACTAAATAATTTCCCATTCGTGTTCTATTCTTGTTATTTATTATCAACAATTCTTATATTTATATATATCACGTGTAATATCAAGAGAAGGCGTCCTACATAATCATCACAGTCAGGTGACTACTGTAAATTATGTATATAATTTCACAAAGGAAGCTCCAAGGCAAAAATTCAAGCAAGTGTATACGTAGTACTAGTCATCATAATCAGTGTGCACTTGCACCTACCCAGTATTAGGTGCAAAGGATACATCTCCAAACAGGCATACTCACACGTGTGCCTGGGTCTACAAAGCCCGCAGTTCTGTCAGTGAGTTTTCTCTCCTCTTGGTAAATTGTGAAATGCTGAGATAAGCGGAGATAAAGGACTTATCTCAGCTTTATAAATAGACCTCTATATTAGGAGTGTTCAGATCTTTCTTCTATGAATGCAGAACTTTTATATGAAACATAACTAGGAAATATGATACCCAAAATGTGTAAGTTGTACAGTGCTGAAAAGTTATATGGGAGGTGCTGGAGTTATTGTCTCTATTTATTTCATCACTTTTTAATCCGTCACTTTTACAAACCATTGTACAGTATATATAAATATTTTCAAACAAAAGAGTCAAGAAAAGAACAGTTTAGGCTACAAGTGTATTATAGGAGGTTGAGAAAAGATATCACTGTGCAACTGGTCTTTAATATTAAGTAACTGTCAGAAGAGATTTAGTGGCTTTAACTTGACACTTCTAATAATGCTTAGATGATAAAAGCAAAGAAAATATTTTTTTTTAAGTATTACTGTAATTTCAGATGCATAGAACATTATACAAACATCCCTAAAAACATAATGGCTCTGATATGTGTATCCAAAATCCACAATAACCGTTTTATTAAATATTGGTCTCATACTCAAAAAATCTGTGCATGAAATAACCAGGGGTACAGGAGGGATGTAGCTATGAGATCGGCGGCCGCTCTAAATACCCACGGGGGAAGTCCGACAATTGATTATTGATAGGCGTCGAAATACCGACACCAATCTTAATCCTGACGCCGGGAGGAGCCAGGCTGGAGATGCGCTCTCCCTGCAGCAGCTGCTGAGAGTTTTTACTGCTGCCTCTGCGCCTGTCACACTATGGGCCATATTCAATTAGGGAGCAAAAAAGTCCGTGCTGGACTTTTCGCTCCACATCAGAGCTTTTCTGGGGATAATTAGGTAATTAGGGTTTTTAAATAGCCGCGGCAGGTGTTTTTTTGCGGCTATGAAGAAGTGATGAAGAATAGCACTTAAATTTTTTTTTTTTTAGAAAAATTACTTATTCCTATCAAATTTGGGGTACATGATATGGGGGTAAGCATATTTTTAAGTTAATTAAAAAAATTCTGCAAAAATGTACCTGCCGCTACTCTGCGCAATGAAGAAAACACCTGACGCATACTTTGGGACCCCACCAGAATTAATTTGGTTAGTTTGGCATTTAGTTGGGTTGGTGGTGTGCTGGTTGATCGATATCAATCATCCAGCACACCAGGAAGGTACAGGGAAATCGTTCAGCTATATAGTTATCGCTGACGGTCGTCCCGTGTGTATGCACCATTAGGTTTAGGCAGCAACGGGGAGGGGAGGGTAAGGCTACAAGAACAGAGGGTTAGGGGGACAAAAGGGGAGGGTAAGTATACTTGCCCGACCCCTGTCGGGATACCAACCATCGGGATGCCACT
Organism: Taudactylus pleione; assembly: GCA_031769625.1. Lineage (NCBI taxonomy): Eukaryota > Metazoa > Chordata > Amphibia > Anura > Myobatrachidae > Taudactylus > Taudactylus pleione. Next base: position 11,862,536 of record JAUIMM010000064.1, on the reverse strand, counting down.
GTTGATATTTTGACAGTAGTCATCCAGACAGCCGGCATTACATACCGATTCCATACAGAAGGAGTGCAAAGTATATTGGCCTGCCAGGGAGATGAAGCCACCTCATCTCCAATGGTTCATGATATACATATTCATAATAGGGGGTTCGATATTTTCATAAGCTCCTGGCTCATGTTATCAGCAGCAGATAAGTTGTATTAGCACCTAACCGGTAGCAAATGCAAATTATATACCTGCTAGCAGGCGTATATGTGCATAAATGCTGGTCTGTGTGAGCTGTACCTACTGTACCTGGCCGATATCAGACCTCAGACCACCCCTTCTCTCCCCAGCTCCACTCGCAAGGTGCCACATGTGGCATATACATGCAAGCTGTCATTGGCGAATATGCATCTATTCTCTATGTGAGCATGCACAGTGCAAATTTGCGCAATTTACATTCTGGAAACCCAGCATTAAGCCCTTTACCTGTATTTCCTACATCATAGAATCAAGATTTATTTACTGTATTTTTTAATTCTGACAGCACTAAAAACAAAAACATGAATGCTTATTCTTACAAATAAAAAACACACAATTATAGTACTTACATATTACATAACATTGTATTGATACACCTAAATAAACCCTTTATAATCGCTCATCCTAAGAAGCCACATCGTTAATTGGTTGGACTCTACCTGTACACTAAAGGAGAAAATGTATACATTTTTAGTTTATTGCCCCATTAAATAACATTTTATTGCCACTATCTGTGGTGATTAGATGTGTAACTTTGGGACAAATGATGAAGAATCTTGTGCCAGGACAACACATCTTATATGATGCTGTTTCAGACAAGATTTTCAGCATAGTGATATGATAGCGATCGCTATAGCTATACTCTGTGGGTTTACTTACTGTGCATAGTACAAGTATAGAATGCAAAAAGGATATAGGCAACAATGGGTAATGCCACCTAGAGATGGCTTTAGGTACTGTGTGCCAGCTCTGAAGAGCTAATCTTTTGGAACCCTGTAATTTGGTCATTTTCACAGTCACCACATATATCAGAAAGGGACCTTGATGTTTACATAGTCCCAAAGCTATGTAATTTGGTAATCCTCAAAAACTGTGCATCTGACAGCAAATAAACATTAATAAATAGGCCCCAAGTGATAAATCCCAGTTGAATCCTACTTGTCTTCAATCCCGGAATGTCCAGAAGTCTCCTGAATCTCGGTTGGCTCTCCTGGATGATCGGAAGAACAGATAAGTCTCCCGTAGTGCCCTTGTACTGAATCTTGTCATTGTGGACCAGCACCCTGCTTTACAATGCCAGTAATCGCTGCATTGTATAGCAGGGGTGGGGCCGCAATGATGTAAAATGAAGTGCATTTCAATGCTAAAAAAACAATCACGCAAATCAAGGAACATTAAAAGTAAATCTAATAAAGATATATTAAAGTATTATGGAACAATTGTGAGTCTTCCGACAACATACCATTCCCCGAAATTTTGCATCTGTGCAAAACAGGCACATGTTAGGGAGGCCACCAATAAGCTAAGAAGATAAATTAGAAAAAAAAACTATTATTAAGCAGAAATAAACTATTTTATCATTATTATTTTAAAAATTTTATTTGCTATTCAACATAATTTAAAGTATGTCACTGGCTCTTAAACTGTTAACTATGATCAGAAAATCATCTTGAAAAAGCTCCAAGAGAGGAGCAAAACGCGTAGAAAGGGTTATTTAATTTGGCTACTGCCACTTCTATTTGGTTGTAAGCTCGATACTACTGCACACCGCTAATACGGACATTTATACAAGGAGGTATTATTGTGAGAGAAGGCCAACTGGCTCACAGCAACACAAACAGAGAAGAGACGCTGGGTGGTTTGCTACACTCGATCGGGACGATAGAGGTGCGTGACTGATATCAGACAGCGGCGCTGGTTGAGTGCCCGCCGCCTGCCTTAGCTGCCATTCTGTACTCAATACCAACAGACTGGCTCTCCTGCACTCGGGTCCACACCCAGCTTTACACTAAGGTACCACGAGCAGGGGAGAACCGGCGCAGTACTAGTACTCATCCAACGCTGGTTGAACATTAGACTAATCACTGGAATTGTTAAACTGAGAGCTTAGGACCTGATTCAGACCCACTCGCAAGCGGCTGTCTGCTCGCAAGTGGGTCGATGTTGTGCACTGCGCATGCACACGACGGCGGGAGCTCAGTCGTGCGCATGCGCCAGACGCGACGAGCGAAGGACTTTCCTTCGCTCGTTGTGTCTGATCAAAGGGGGCGTGCTGTCGATGTTGATTGACAGCACGCCCCCTTTGGTGGGCGTGCCTCCCTGACGGGGGCGTTCCCAAGGGAACGCCTACCGTCAGAGGCCGGCCCACTGACATCACTAGTGATGTCAGTGGGAGTGATTTTGGCTCTGATAGAGCCAAAATCACTCCGGGGCTTGCGGTTGAAAACCTCAACCGCAGGCTCCGGCTCGCAGTGGCGATGGTCGCGATGGTCAAGACCATCGCGGCCATCAAACTGCACGCTCGTATAGGCTGTGGGTGGTGACCCACAGCTATACGAGCGTCCAGGAGGACGCTCCATAGTTATGGAGGGCGGCCCTCATTCAGAGCGTGCGCTGGGATGTGGTGAGCATTCAAGTGTGTGTGTATATATATATATATATATGTATATAATAAATTTCAAATCAAAGCAGAGACTATTCATATGTTGACCTAACATATATTGAACTGGGTCTGATAATCAATGGTTAGATCCACTATTAGATAAGGCACTTGGCTCAAAGCAACACCAACAGAGAAGTGACGCCGGGTGGTTTGGTACACTTGATAGGGACGGTAGAGGTGCATGACATATCAGACCGTAGAGCCTGTTGAGTACCCGCTGCCTGCCTTAGCTGCCACTCCGTCCTCAATACCCACAGACTGGCTCTCCTGCACTCGGGTCCACATCCAAGATTTGTGAGTGGTGGTGAGCCATTAATCTATTGCTACCGAGTTCCCACTGCTGGTGGATGAGCTCCACTGCATCCGGCGTTATACTAAGGCCCCACATCCAGGGGGGGGGGGGGGAACCGGCGCACTACAAGTTCTTATCAAACACTGGTTGCACATTAGACTAATCACTGGATTGGATACATTGCAACATTGAAAGCTTAATTCCTACACTGGAGGAAACAGCCGGATATTCTTTGCCACAGTATAGTGCATTTGGGAAGTGGTGAGCATTTAAGTGTATATATATATATATATATATATATATATTAGGGGTGTGCACCGGCCACTTTTCGTGTTTTGTGTTTTGGTTTTGGATCTGGATCTTTCTTCGTGTTTTGGATCTGGATTGGTTTTGCCAGAACCACCCTTCCGTGTTTTGGGTTCTGGATTTTGTGTTTTGGATCTGTATTTTTTTAAAAACAGCTAAAATCACAGAATTTGTGGGTTTTTCTGCTCCTATGCTATTATTAACCTCAATAACCTTAATTTCCACTCATTTCCAGTCTATTCTGAACACCTCACACCTCACAATAGTGTTTTTATGTCCAAAAGGTTGCATCGAGGTAGCTGGATGACTATGCTAAGAGATACGAGTGGGCGGCACAAACATGTGGTCCATCTAGGAGTGGCACTGCAGTGGCAGACAGGATGGCAGTTTGAAAAACTAGGCCCCAAACTATACATAATGCAAAGAAAAAAAAGAGGTGCAACATGGAATTGTCCTTGGGCCCTCCCTCCCACCCTTATGTTGTATAAACAGGACATGCACACTTTAACAAACAAAACATTTCAGCGCCAGGGTCTGCCACACGACTGTGGCTGAAATGATTGGTTCGTTTGGGCCCCCACAAAACAAGCTGGCAATTAATCTGTCCCTGCACAAACTGGCTCTACGGAGGCAAGATGTCGTCCTCATCCTCCTCATCCACCGATTCCTCACCCTCTTCAGTGTTGTGTACATCCTCATCCTCACAGAGTATTAATTCGTCCCCGCTGGAATCCACAACCACAGGTCCCTCTGTACGTTCTGGAGGCTGGTCTCCCTGGAAGAGTCGATAATTCATTTTATGAACATCATCTTCTCCACATTTTGTGGAAGCAACCTCCTACGCCTTTCGCTGACAAGGTTCCCGGCTGCACTAAACACTCTTTCGGAGTACACACTGGAGGGGGGGCAACTCAGGTAAAATATAGCCAGTTTGTACAGGGACCTCCAAATTGCTTCTTTTTCCTGCCAGTACAGGTACGGACTGTCTGACATGCCTACTTGGATGCTGTCACCGATGTAATCCTTTAACAGACAGATGCACGCTTGTCGCTGCTGCTTTGAGGATGCAAGTGCGGCTACAGCCCACACAATTCACAAAGACAGAAAAAAGAAGAAGAATATTTTTATTGTGTAGCACACTTTGAGGGTGTCACCACCCTTTAACAGACAGACGCACGCTTGTCGCTGCTGCTTTGAGGATGCAAGTGCAGCTACAGCCCACACAATTCACAAAGACAGAAAAAAAAAGAATATTTTTATTGTTTGTGTAGCACACTTTGAGGGTGTCACCACCCTTTAACAGACAGACGCACGCTTGTCGCTGCTGCTTTGAGGATGCAGGTGGAATCTAGATGGGATTTGGAACCGGGGACACACTACCTCCATCAATTGTCTAAATCCCACTGCACTAATGGCGGATACCGGACGCACGTCTAACACCAACATAGCAGTCAAGGCCTCAGTTATACGTTTTGCTTCAGGATGACTGCTGTCGTACTTCATCCTCATCGCTAGGGACTGTTGGAGGGTCAATTGTTTAGTAAAAGTAGTGATGTTCCTACTTCCTCTCTGGGATGATGAACAACTCCCAGCAGCAGCAACAACACTAGGAGGAAGTGGTTCTTGATCTTTCCCTATTTTATTTTTATCGGAGAAAGTTTGGTCCTCCATTTATGTTATATTGATATATACGTGCGGCTAAAGCGCACACAAACACAGAAAATATTTTTTTATTTTTGCTGGAGAGTAGTGCACTTTGTGGGTTACACCACCCTTTAAGAAATGAGCCAGCCGGCTCTTTACTTATGGGACACAGGCGCACGCTTGGCACTACTTTGTTGATGCACGTGCGGCTACTGCGCACACAATTCACAAACACAGAAAATATATATTTTTTTGGTTTGGACTGGAGTGTACTTTGGGGGTTACAGCACCCTTAACGGTCAAGCCAGCCGGCCCTTTACTTATGACACAGGCGCACGCTTGGCACTACTTTGTGAATTGTGTGCGCAGTAGCCGCACGTGCATCAACAAAGTAGTGCCAAGCGTGCGCCTGTGTCATAAGTAAAGGGCCGGCTGGCTTGACCGTTAAAGGGTGCTGTAACCCCCAAAGTACACTCCAGTCCAAACCAAAAAAATATATATTTTCTGTGTTTGTGAATTGTGTGCGCAGTAGCCGCACGTGCATCAACAAACACAGAAAATATATATTTTTTTGGTTTGGACTGGAGTGTACTTTGGGGGTTACAGCACCCTTTAACGGTCAAGCCAGCCGGCCCTTTACTTATGACACAGGCGCACGCTTGGCACTACTTTGTTGATGCACGTGCGGCTACTGCGCACACAATTCACAAACACAGAAAATATATATTTTTTTGGTTTGGACTGGAGTGTACTTTGGGGGTTACAGCACCCTTTAACGGTCAAGCCAGCCGGCCCTTTACTTATGGGACACAGGCGCACGCTTGGCACTACTTTGTTGATGCACGTGCGGCTACTGCGCACACAATTCACAAACACACAAAAAATATTATTTTTTTAGCACTTGGGGGGAGCACCCCTGATGGACAGAGCACCCCCTGGACAACACTACAGCACCCCTTTAGGACTGGGACACTGCACAGGACTTTGGAGTGGACACAGCCCCTATGGAGAACTGACTGCACAACACAGTCCAGCCAGCCCCTATGGACTTTGAAGTAGTGGACACAGCCCCTATTAACAACAGCAGCACAGCACAACACAGCCAGCCCCTATGGACTTTGAAGTAGTGGACAACAGCAGCACAGCGCAGCACAGCACAGCACAACACTACTCTGCACTACACTACACTACACAGCCCAGCCAGCCCTAACTCCCACCCTCCCTCTTCACTGTCCACAGCCGAGTGAGAAAATGGCGCCGACGCGGGTACCTTATATAGGATCCAAAACCCGCGAGACTCGGAAGGCGGGATGATGACGTTTTGCCTCGATTTCAGATCCGAGTCAGGCGGGAAAAGTCGAGCCTGACTCGGATCTGCCTCGGATCGGGGGGGCTCGGATTTCAGAAATCCGAACCCGCTCACCCCTAATATATATATATTAAAATTGAAATCAAAGCAGAGACTATTCATATGTTGACCTAACATATTGAACTGGGTCTGATAATCAACGATTAGATCCAGTATTAGGGTTTCTAAATTGCAGCAGTGTGCTGGATATTTTGATATCTATTTTAGCTACATTTCACAATGTCTCTTATTTTATTGTCGGTTTCAATAAATGTATATCTGTGATTCAGAGAAACCTATTTATTTGGATCAATTAAGCACATTTAGTATATTTTGTAGCAGCAGTAGCGCAGTTTCTCTTTTATGTGGTTTTTTTATGATCAGAAAAGGTGCCTTGCCTATGGCAGCTGCCTTTGTACTGAATGCAAAGTTTTTATTTTTCATTTATAAAATAAAGAGGAAAAAAAGAAGAAAGAAAAGTAGTAATGAAAGCAGACAGCAGCCATCTTCTGTTCCGCTAACCTTAGGCTCATCTATTACTGTTCATTTCCACTTTATAGAAAAACCACGTTTCTAGCATTAGTAAAACACAATGTGAAAGGGGAAGCAGAATAATTCTTCAAAGTGGATGACGGCTGGAATGCACAGAGCCGTCAGCAATGGAACATCTGTGCAATAACTGAAAGTGGATTTTTTATTTCAAGGTTAATTGTTTTTTAAGTTGCTTATTAATTTGGAATCAGTGTGCATAAATGTTTACTGGTGACTCAACATTAGGAAATTACAGTAAATCCAGAACAAGATGTTTTTTTTTTTCGGCAAGGGATTTAGCCAAAACGGGCAGCTGAATGATGAAGTGGTAAAAAGAGCTTTAAAAAAAAAAAGTAGGTTATGCATTTGTTGAGGAAGCAAAGTTATACTTAATAAATATCTGAAGTTATAATTATGTAAGTGATAGATGTGGAAAAATAATCTAATAGGTTGAGTAATAATGACAAGAACAAGTTGATCGTTAGCAAAGCTTGTTCATCAATTTAATTATTTTAACTAGTATTTTGGACTAGTCATTCACCGGTTCGTTATCTATTGTGCTAAGGGTTTGCTTTTCCCCTTTGCCTTCAGCCACATGCCGATGTCTATCACCCCTCCACCCCCCCTATGTCTCATCGCTGTCATCTCAGACCCCGTCCTTCTCTCTCATCTGTATTCTCCTTACCCCTGTCTCTTTCCTTTACCCTTCTATCTCCTCCTTTAGTTGTAATGTTCTGGGGGCCCACACCTGACAATTACAGCCCCCAGAACATTACAACTAAAGGAGGAGTAGCGCAAATAGCTATATCAAAGGTGCTTCTCAGGAGTAACCCTATAACTCCCATAGCCTGGAGGGGTTCTCCTAGTGGGAAAATATCATTCCCCTACCAATACACATTTGAAAGGGTGATCCAGACAGGACATAACCTGATGTTCTTAACCATTTTGTATGTGGTTTCATCATTGACATACACAGACACACACATGCCCATCTGTCCCTCCTCTCTCTCCCCCCTTGCACCCAAAGCCACCTCCCCTCATTTCTGTGCTTTAGCCCTACTTTTATTACAAATATTCAGGACTGTAGGTTCAATGAAAATGAAAGGACTAGTGTGAGATAGATGCAAGGCTGAAAATCAAAGTGATTTAAAAAAATATAACCTTTATGAGGCAATACAGCGAAAAAAGATCATGAGAATACTATAAACTTAAAAGGAATAATACCGCAGAGAAATACAAATTATATTTAATATGCTGCTCTAAACAGTGCAATAAATGTGACTAGCAATCTCTTAGCAGTAAAATGGTTGCTGAAAGCATTGTGGTGAAGGGAATTATTCCATGTTCATTTTCCTGCTGTATTTCATCTGAGTAGGGCTTTAAATAAATAGAGCTGGTGAATAATAATCTGTCAGTAGCGCGGGAATATAACAATAAAATCTACAGTCACCCAAATATATAGTTTCTCAGAACCTCATACTGTAGTTTTTAGATCCTCTTTCTGTTAACAGATACAGTACATAACAAAGACTGTTTATATAATAGTCCATTGTCTTAAGGCATGTGTATGGTATACAGTAAAAGATTGACAAAGTAAAGGTCGACAGTCAATTGGTTGACATCAGTTGGTTGACATGCAATAGGTCGACAGGTACAAAAAGTGAACTGACAAAAGGTTAGCACAAAAATGGTAGTCATATTTTTTTGCAATTTAACCCTACTCCTAACCCGCCCCCAAGTGCCTAACCCTCCCCCTGGTGCCTAAACCTAACCCTCCGCCAAGTGCCTAACCCTCTACCTGGTGCCTAACCCTCCCTCAAGTGCCTTAAACAGGTTAATAAAACAATAAAAAAAAACGTGTCAACCATTTTTTTTGTGTCAACCATTGGAACTTGTCATCCTTCAGTATTGTTTGGCCTTTTTTTTGTCCCTGTCTACCCATTGCATGTTGACTATCTGTTGTCAACCTATTGACTGTCAAACTTTATATTGTCGATCTACTATCCGGATATCTTAAGCCATAGTTACTGACTTCTAAGTTTTCCTTCCCGGGAGGGATCCGGGGAGGAGAAGCAGGTGGGTGGTGTTGGGGGTGGACCTTTTGTGTCATTAAGCCCTGCCCCTTGCAATAATTTGCTACATATTTAAATAGGGGACGGGACCAAATGACAGTATTCTCATAGAAACACTTAATTAGGCCTGCCCCCCTACTCATGGACCCACCAATCCATGGTACAATTCTCCCCATTCTGTCCACTTCACTAGGGAGTGGGCGGAATGCGGGAGAAGTGCCTACTCTTACGGGGGGTTACCCGAAAAATTGGGAGCCTCCCGAAGGTCCCAGGAGGAAAGAACGGATGCCTCAGGCATATCACTTTCAATTACATGTTTTTACAAATTCATCAAACCGGGTGTAGAGCAAAGGATGCCCCAATAAATATGCTCCAGACACCCCATTATCTTAATTATCCCTTACAAAGTCAAGTTCACTTTCTGCACTTCAGTGAAGAACTAGTAAGGAATGCCCTTGATCCTATCAACTCCTCATGTCACTTTTGCACCTTGAGTTGTGGTATTGCACATAACCTTAACACAGCTTGTGAGATGCAGGAGCAATGTTTACGAAACACAAGAGCATCTTATGCAGTGCTCCTAACCCCTTTCACCTCCATGGGCACAGAGAGTGCAGGTGTGTACAAACTATCCAGGCCTGTGTAGTGAATCAGGCCTGCAAGGCACCCAATATGGTGTGGCCATGCTTCATCTGTGGCCATGCAGAATACAGAGGGCTCTTGGATTGAAAATGAGGCATAGCCACACGCTCTAGTACTAGAATTTGAACGATCTCTTGGTGGTGCTATTCACCTTCCCTAAAACACACCACCATGTGACACTAACCATGGTAAGCAGGGCACATTTCCCAATTAACCAGGCAATTTGGAGAAAGTCTGACAATTGGGAAGAACTAGTAAGGAACTCCAAGCATTAATTAGGCAAGAATGGGCGGCCATCAGTCAGTATGTAGCCCAGAAGTTGATTGACAGCATGTTAGGGCGAATTGCAGAGGTCTTGAAAAAGAAGGGCCAACACTGCGAATATTGACTCTTTGCATAAACTTAATGTAATTGTCAATAAAAGCCTTTGTCACTTAATGAAATGCTTGTAATTTTACTTCAGTATACCTTAGTAACATCTGACAACACTGAAGCAGCAAACTTTGTGAAAACCAATACTTGTGTCATTCTCAAAACTTTTGGCCATGGTTGTAGGACATAGAGGAGGCCAGTGATGTAATTTAGGGTATAGAGGGGTCAGTAATGTAGTCTCAGGCATAGAGGGGTCAGTAATGTAAAGTAGTGCATAGAGGGGTCAGTAAAAATACTAATCCCAAGTACTTACAGATGTTCTCATACATCTAGCCTAATTACTCCATGTGGCGTGGGACGCCTGGCAGGAGTGAACTGCCAGGATTCATACGACTCTGCTAGTGCTGGGCGTCTTTTTTGCCTCTTTGTCAGCTGAAAATGCATAGTAATCGCAATGGGATGCAACTAGGACAGACCAGGAGACTGTGCTGATTAATTTGATATTCTACACTTGCTTATCTGTGTGCGACTGAGTCTGCATACGACGCACAATGGAACTTGGCGTGGAAAAAAGCGGCACCTGCTGCATGGTAGCACTTCATATACAGATTCAGACTCAGTTGCACACAGATAGACAAGTGTTGCAAATCAAATTAATAAGCAGTCTCCTGGTGTGTCCTAGTTGCAGCACGTTGCGACTAAGACAAATTTTCGGGCGACAAAGACGCTTGGGAGCTAGGAAAGACGCACGAGACCTGGCGTGCCAAGAGGGGCTGTTTGACGCAACTGCAGCAAGAATGTATGAGGACACAACTGTAGTACACTATTATTGAATCAAGATGTAACATGCAGGAAAAACAATGCAATTTAGGTAATAAAAAAAAGGCAAAGGTCAGACGACTGATACTGAAGTGACCCACACCATGCTTTGCACCACGTATCGTTTAGCTTAAACTGAGATGTATTCATTCTTTGTATGGGGGGGGAGGGGGATGCCAAAGGAAATTTAGCTATGGGCTCCCCTTGGTTTATAAGCGGCGTTGATTGGAATCTGAGGCTGCCGTGTCCTTTGTGGAAGGACCAGTCCCCTCCAGTACACGACCACACCAACCCAATGGCTGGTCTCGCACCTTCAGTGGGCACTAACATTGCATTCCCCTGCTGGGCTCTTAATGCCCCAATCCAACACTGCTATTATACTTTCAGAAATATTATAGCAGCTACTGTTTAGAACACCCCTCATCCCATATGATCAACAGCTGATCCGACTTTGTTTATAGACTAATAGTTGTAGGGAGATTATATAAATCATGCTATAAACCATTGCTATATCAGCTGCTTTTACAGTGCTCATGCACGCTGTATACCGAATCCGACTGCAGCTGGATCAAACTTATTTGCCAACTTTAGAATGCACTTACAAGAATTCCAGCAAGTGACGCTCTATTAGTCTGAAGCTTGGTCAGCTTACCTAAGGCCTTCATTTTTGTTCCAACTTAGATCTGGAGGACATTGGGTCTGGTTCTATAATTTTAAGGAGATAAAAAACCACCCCATGCAAAAGTGCACTATCTAATTAAAAAAAACTAAAAAATAGACAGCAGTGCCCAAGACCACCAAATCCTTAACTAGCCCTAGCATGAGACAACTTTTATGAATTCCACTGTAACAGAGATCCAATACTGTTCACTTGTTATTGGCTGGTGGTAAAGGGTAGTCCCAAATAAATCCAGATTTTATCATTTAGCGTCAGTCATTGTAGTAAGCAGTGTGGTCATTTAATGAGGATTTATCTACAGATGTTATTGTCAAGTTAGACTAATTTGGGTCAAGAAAATAAAAAAATTGCACAATGTTATGTATTTCATTAGAGCAGTAGAACACAGCAGAATAATGAAACGACCTGGCGTTAGAAGATAATAATGCTTGCTAAATATGCAGTCTATGCATTGAGTGATGTAAAATGTTATAAAAAGCAAATAAGTTGTATTTTTAAAACAATAAGGAGATTCAATTCTAAGCGATTGCCGTGAATTGCGCACATAATGGTTGGGTAGAAGGCACTTTGTGGAAACTAACTTTGTCCTCACATGCCATGCAGGTGCTCAGAGAAATTAGCAATGTTACTGTATAGGATTGTACAGTAATGTGCACAGCCAAACATCTCAGCAGAGAATTGAAGATCCCCGTAAAATATGAGATATGGTAAGAACTTACCCTTGTTATCTCTATTTCTACGAAGTCCATAGGGTTCCACAGGATACCTTGGGGTATAGGTGTGACGTCAGTCGCAGGGCACCAAAGAGTTAAGCTTTCAGCCTCCCAGGATGCACTAGGTCCCCCTCCTATACCCCGCCCCCGGGCCAAGGCACCTCAGTTAGTTACCAAGCCATAGGCCGGAGGAGGAGAAGGAAGAGAGAGAACAAAGATCTGGACACATACAAGAATCACATTCTCACCAGAGGGAGACGGAAAACCGGTGACCAGAGCAAAGCCCATCTGCAGCACAGGTGCGACAGGGCGGGAGTCCTGTGGAACCCTATGGACTTCGTAGAAATAGAGATAACAAGGGTAAGTTCTTACCATATCTCATATTTTCTACTTCAGGGTCCATAGGGTATCCACAGGATACCTTGGGGATGTCCCAAAGCAGTATCCTTTAAGGGTGGGGACGTTCCTGTGCAGAAAGGAGAATCCGCCGCCCGAAGGAAGCATCCTGAGAGGCGAAGGTGTCAAACCTGTAATACCTCACGAAGGTATGGACAGAAGACCACGTAGCAGCCTTGCAGATCTGAACTGCCGAGGCACCACGTCGAGCTGCCCACGAAGGACCCACAGACCTAGTGGAATGAGCCTTCAGAGAAGGAGGGACCGGTAGGCCTTCATGAAGATAAGCTTCAGAAATAGCCATACGGATCCAGGCTGCCAAAGTTTGCTTTGAAGCAGGCCAACCCTTTTTACAGAAGCCATAGAGGACAAACAAAGCGTCCGACTTCCTAAACGAAGAAGTGCGGTCAACATAAGTCCTTAAGGCCCGCACAACATCCAAAGAGGCCTCACCCACGGAAAGACCCGGTGAGTTAAAAGCCGGAACAACTATTTCCTCGTTAACATGAAACTGGGAAACAACTTTGGGAAGAAACTCGGGCCGAGTGCGGAGCACTGCCCTGTTCCCATGAAAAACCAAGAAAAGGGGGTCTACAAGATAGAGCCCCTTACTCAGAAACACGTCTGGCCGAAGCAACGGCCAGAAGGAAAACAGTCTTAGCTGTTAGCCATTTAATATCCACTGAGCCCAGTGGTTCAAACGGCGGTCCTTGGAGAGCCCTCAGGACCACAGCCAAATCCCAAGGCGCCACAGGTGGAACAAAGGGCGGCTGAATACGGAGAACACCTTGCATAAAGGTGCGCACATCCGGGATTGTAGCAATCCTACGGTGAAACCAGACAGATAGGGCCGAAACCTGTACCTTCAAAGAAGCAAGGCGAAGCCCATGATCTAGTCCCGCTTGCAGGAAGGCGAGAATCCGAGACAGACGAAACTCCTGCGGTGCATAACCTCTCGGTCGACACCACTGGAAGAACGTATGCCACACGCGATGGTATATCCTCGCAGAAGACGGTTTCCGAGCTCGTAACATGGTACGCACCACAGAGCTGGAAAACCCCCGGGACCGCAGCATGGCCGTCTCAACAGCCACGCCGTCAAAGACAGCCGAGTCAGTTCCGGGTGAAGACAAGGACCCTGAGACAGAAGGTCCGGTCGTAGCGGCAACCGCAGAGGACTGTCCACGGACAGACCCTGAAGGTCTGAGAACCAGTGCCGTCTGGGCCACGCGGGAGCTATCAACAGGAGCGTCCCTCCTTCCTGTTTGAATTTCCGGATTACCCGTGGAAGAAGGGAGACCGGAGGGAACAGGTATGCGAACCTGAACGTCCACCGGACGGACAGAGCATCCACCAGAGACGCCCCTTCGTCTCTTGTGCGAGACCCGTACACCGGCAACTTGTTGTTGTGCCGGGATGCCATGAGGTAGATTTCTGGAAGACCCCACCTGTCCACCAGTAGTTGAAAAACGTCCGGGTGCAGGGACCATTCCCCTGGATGAACGTCCTGGCGACTTAGAAAGTCCGCCTCCCAATTTAGCACTCCCGGGATGAAGACCGCTGATATGGCCGGAAGATTGCGCTCCGCCCAAACCAGGATCCGAGAGACCTCTACGAGAGCCGCCCGACTGCGAGTTCCTCCTTGCCTGTTTATGTAGGCACCGGTGGTAGCATTGTCCTACTGGACCTGCACCGGGTGACCCTGGAGAAACCGCTGTGCCTGCAGGAGAGGATTGAAGACTGCACGGAGTTCCAAGATATTTATTGGAAGCTCCGCTTCTGTCGGCGTCCACCTGCCCTGGAACAAGTGTGGACCCGAAACTGCTCCCCAGCCCCGAAGACTGGCGTCCGTTGTCAACAGGACCCAATTTGGAACCCAGAACGGACGTCCCTTGTTGAGGTGGGTCGTCTTTAACCACCACGCAAGGGACAGGCGAACCTCCGGGGTGAGCACAATCGTCTGGAACTTCAGAGACTGAGGCAGCCCGTTCCACTTGGACAGGATCAGGTGCTGCAGAGGTCTGGAGTGAAACTGGGCGTATTCCACCATGTCGAACACCGACACTATGGAGCCCAGTAACCTCATCGCCGAGTGTAAGGACACCCGGCGGCTGTGCAGACAACTGCGCACCCTTGACTGTAAAGCAGAGATCTTGTCCTCCGTCACGAAGATCCTTTGCTGTCCCGAGTCCAATAAGGCTCCAAGATGCAGAATCCTCCGAGACGGGATTAGAGTGGACTTCTGCCAGTTGATTAGCCAGCCGTGCCGTTGCAGCAGTGCAATGGTCAGGTCCAAGTGGTGTAACAGGAGCTCTGGAGATCCTGCCACCAATAACAGGTCGTCCAAGTACGGCAACATGCGGACTCCTTGCAGCCGCAGAGAAGCCGCCATGACCGCCATCACCTTGGTGAAAACACGTGGTGCTGTCGCCAGGCCAAAAAGGTAACGCCCGAAACTGGAAGTGGTCGCTGCGGATTGCAAACCGAAGGAACTCTTGATGGCGCAAAAGAATAGGGATATGCAGGTAAGCGTCCTGTATGTCCAATGACACCATGTAGTCCCCAGGTTCCAGCGCCAGAATGATGGACCGTAGGGTCTCCATCCGAAACTTCGGGACCCGCAAAGACTTGTTGAGTGCTTTGAGGTTGAGAATCGGACGATATGACCCATTGGGTTTCTGTACCAAAAATAGATTTGAATAGAAACCCTGGCCCCTCTGGGAGAATGGAACAGGCACTATAACTCCAGCCTGGAGCATAGTGTGCAGTACCTTCTGCAGCTCCGTAGCCTTGTTCCGGTCTGATGGTAGACCCGTGGTGAAGAATCGAGCCGGGGGTCTGTGCCGGAAGGAGAGGGCGTACCCGTGGGAGACCACCTCCAGAACCCAAGTGTCTGTCGTAGTGAACGACCAACACCGTGAGAACTGCAGCAGGCGGCCTCCCACCCTGGGATCCCCCAAGGGGAGACCCGGACCGTCAGGCCGCAGGCTTGTCATCTGGCTTGGGGGCCGGACGTCTGGTACTCCATGCCTGTTTCCGGGGCTTGACCGATTTCTTAGGGCCAGCCTGTCGAGGAAACGACTGTGGTTTGGGCCTGCCCTGGGCCCTAGATGACCGAAAGGACGATGGTCCAGAACCAGAAGGAGCAGCGGCCGACGGGAGACAAGCAGATTTGGCTGCCGCCAGCGTGGCCACAATCTTATCCAGATCCGGACCGAAGAGAACTTCTCCGGTAAACGGCAACGCTTCCAGACCTTTCTTGGAATCTGCGTCCGCCTTCCAGGATCGCAGCCACAAGGTGCGACGAGCAGCTACCGCTGCTGAAGAAATTCTAGACACCAGAGTACTAATGTCTAGAGCCGCCTCGTTGATGTAGGTGGCCGAATCACGGAGATTGCAAATCAACTCCGCCTGTTCGGCCGGACAGTCGGATTCAAAAGAAGCCTCTAATGAATCCGCCCAGCGCTCCATCGCTCTGGCAACCCAGCAAATGGCCATAGCCGGCCGTGCTGCCCCCCCTGCAAGGGAATAAGCGGACTTCAGGCAGATTTCTACCTTGCGGTCCGTAGCATCCTTAAGGGAGGACATGGATGGCATCGGCAATGTGGCACTACGGACAAGACGGGTCACGTGAGAATCCACCTGTGGAGGGGATTCCCACTTAGCAAAATAATTATCCGCGAACGGATAAGCCACCGCCAGGCGTCTCTGCGGCTGGTATCTTTTGCCAGGTTGTTTCCACGCCTCCTCTAAATGGTCCACCAACTGACCCGAAAGAGGAAAGACTGTGGCATCGCCCTTCACATCTTTGAAAAAGGCATACTTAGATTTAGCCGCTGGGGGAACTTCGTCCTCAATCACCAAGGCTGTGCGGACCGCCCGAATAAGTCCAGGAATATATACTTTGGACTTAGCATCAGCGTCCTTAGTATGGAGAGGTTCCTGATCGTAAGGATCCAGAATCTCCCCATCATCAGACGTCCCTTCGTCATCCTCATAAGGAGCGGACAGAGACGCCACCGGCCTTTTATGAGGCCGCATCACAGACTCCCCTTGCAACACATCCAACAAGTGCTGTACAGAACTCGTCAGGGAGTTAACCCACGCTGGCTCCTGAGAACCCGGGAGCGGGGAAATAGGGAGACTGTGGGGTACCACCAATTGTCGTGGGAACCCCTGCATGGGTGACGACACCACAGACTGCTGGGACAAACCCATCGGAGTAAACGCGGGCTGCGGAGCTAACTGGCCCACTAAAGCTGTTAACGCCTGAGCGAAACAAGCCCAGGGCGGCTCCTGTACCGGTGCTGTAACCGTAATAGGCCGCGCCATGGACAAACACTGCCGGCAAAGGCCCTCCGCGCTACCCTCCCCCTCCGCTAACGGTACTTTGCACGTGGTACACTGTAGCCGGAGGGGAAAATCACTTTCAGACATGATGGCACCACGTATGTGACCTCTCTCACCAATTAAGTATTAAATAGGCGAGAGACCACCCTGCAGCACCGCACCGCAAGGGCTTTAGCAGAAAGAACAGGGACAGTAATAAAGCTGACAGTTTAGAGAAGAAAAGTTACAGGCAGCGCTAGCACAGTCACATACAATGCAGAGAAATAACAATTCCTGCACTAACAGCGCTGATCACTCAACTACACAGACACAGGGCCTGGTAGGACACAGCGCTGCATACACAGACCTGAGCCACAGCGGAGGAGAGGTATGCGGGGGGACCCAGACCACGATGCTTCCTTCCAGACTTCCAGCAGCGTTCACCAATGCGTTGCAGAGAAGATGGCCGCCGAGGAGCAGAGAGAAGCTGGCCTGGGGGAGGAGCGCTGACACAGGACCAGTCAGCACAGTGCAGAGAGGGCTGTGTGCAGCGGGGGAGGCGCCGGCTGTGAGACAGGGAAGGCGCGCTCCCCTGGCATGCATTTAACCCCTGGGACGCCGCAGCGCTACCGCTCTGCTGCGGTCCGCTGTCCCAGGGGGTAGTGGAAAGCGCAGGTTCAGTACCTGGCTCCACGCTGCAGCCAGTCCCCAGGGAGCCCCCTGCCTGGGGACTTAGGACCATGTGACCAGCGGGGACCCACCGCGGGACCCCGCTGCTTACCTTTGTCCCCCTTGGATCCGGCCATGGTCCGGAACATCTGGGGTCACCGCTAGCTGTGACCCCAGATGCTCACCAGCATCCCCGGATCGGTACCGGCGTTCTGGTACCGGCGGGGGTGTAGGGAAGACAGCATGGACGTCAGGACTGACTGTCCATGCTGTACATCCAGATGTGCAGCCACAGCTGCACTGAAGAAAGCTTCAGGGGCTCTTCTAGCCCCACTCCGACAGGTGCACCCGACGCCGGCCGGGCACAAAACTAAACTGAGGTGCCTTGGCCCGGGGGCGGGGTATAGGAGGGGGACCTAGTGCATCCTGGGAGGCTGAAAGCTTAACTCTTTGGTGCCCTGCGACTGACGTCACACCTATATCCCAAAGTATCCTGTGGATACCCTATGGACCCTGAAGTAGAAAATGATTATTCAGAATAATGCATCGAAATACCGACGCCGGATTCCAGGACGAAGCGTGCCCGAACAATGTAAGTCCGGGGTGCCCGTCCTGTTAGCCGTGGGGGGGAGGGGGGAGGGGTAAGTTTAGGTTAGTTAGCTGGGTTAACATTAGGTTTTGGGGGGGGGGGGGAGTTAGGGTTAGGCACCCCTAGGGGGGAGGGTTAGGGTTAGGCACCCCTTGGAAGAGGTTAGGGCCAGGTAACCCCCCGGGAGGGTTAGGTTTAGGGAGCGGTAAGGGGGGGTAAGGGTTAGGCACCCCCGGAGGGAAGTTAGGCTTAGGCACCACCCCGGAAGTTTGGGGTTAGGCACCCCTAAGGGAGGGATTTCCTGCTACAGGGCTCATGCCGCCGGCATTTCAATCCCATTCCTTCTCAAAGACGCACGTAATACAAATAGTATTTAGGTGTATGTGTTGAGCCAGATGCATTACCTGATGCATTCAGCTCAAAAACAGTAGCATCCACCCAGACGTACATCAGACTTAACAAGTGTGCAAACGTAGCCACCCTAAAGATAGCACATTTGAATATGAAATTTAATTAAATACAAAAACAAATGAATTACAAACACATGTTGTTTTCCGTTATACAAATCAAACTCTGCAGTAGTTTAAATAAAAATGGCAATTAAGTAAATTCAAATAAAAGGCAGTGACTTCAAGAAATAAAGCTGCCACGCCAATTATTTAAATACTATCATCTGGAGGTGTCAACGAGCAATCAGCCAATCAGAAGCAGCTAGATGGTGCTACTGAATGCCATCATCGAGTATCGTTGCACCATTCTAATGCGGGGCATACACTATACAATTATCTGTCAGAAATCTGTCCAATCTAGTTGGTTGGATTGAAAACATGATAGTGTATGGGAGCAAATGACAGTCGACCATTTGCTTACAAACACTGGAAGGCAGACAAAATTGGTCGTTCAGACAAATTGGTTATATCAACCGAATTTAACCAATTTGAACAATCATTTTTGTCCATTTTCCAGTGTTTGGGACCATATGGTCGAATTTCATTTGCTCCAATACATTACAAGGTTTTCATTCCAACCATCTAGATTGGACAGATATCTGACAGATAACTGTATAGTGAGATACG
Organism: Taudactylus pleione; assembly: GCA_031769625.1. NCBI lineage: Eukaryota > Metazoa > Chordata > Amphibia > Anura > Myobatrachidae > Taudactylus > Taudactylus pleione. The sequence goes on along the minus strand of JAUIMM010000064.1, from coordinate 11,843,376 downwards.
AATCCTAAAATACATTATCTGCGGATGCACCTACATCTTATTGTGTTGCATTTACACAAGTACGTTCTTACGCAAGTTGTCCTACGCCTGTCTGTCTAGGCAGCTCCTGCACCGCTTCTCCAGACCAAAGGAGATGGATGTCAATGATACAGAAAAATATATATATATACAGACCTATGCATATTCGGTGCACATGACTAGTGGTAATGTGTATTTTATGCCATAAACGTACATCCTACTATGAAAAAAAGCCACTTCAAGAAATACTTTTATAGTAATCAAATTTCCGTACAGTAGGGATACTAATACAGTATAAGCTTACACATCATAGAGGGCACTTTGTAAATATTTACCAAGTGACCCATAATTTGTTTATATTTGTACAATCATAAAATGTACACGATAAAGCGGAGAAAGAAACCCTTCATTAAATGATTGTATGGGAAGATGTGTTGCTACTAAAAGACAAGTGCATACCTACATGGATCTCTAGCTACTGTATATGTGCAAAGTAAGGTACGTACAGTACCTGAGAATGTTTAAGCCATCAGAAAGGGCTGACATGTCACCCAACAGACCTGAAGATGTGAAAGGTGGATCAGGGGACAGGGTTTGGATAGATAGTTGGCAGACTAAGTAGATGGGTGTAAGGTTATTTGTTTCATATTTTGAGATGTATGACCGATGACTTCAACAGTTGTTCTGAAGGACAAACTAAGCTGGAAATCTAATAAATATGTATACCAGCGCTAGCTGAATATAAATATTATAATATAGGCCACTTGTCCCAAATCTCTTATTGAATTAGGACCTCCTCTGTAAGATGTTAGCAGCAAAGTTTAGCAGGCATAGTGATCAATCAGCCGCAGTTAAAGTTCACTTGAGGGACAAAGGGTCCAAATGGTATCCAGAGATAGAGTCCAGGAGTCTAAAAGTATACCATTTGGACCAGTTTTCCCTCAAGTGAACTTTAACTGCGGGTGATCACCAGTGGGCTACCCCTAGAGCACACCGATATTTGGATTGATTGCTTACAGATACATGGGGATTGATCACTATGCCTGGTAAACTTTGCTGATAACATCTTACAGAGGAGGTCCTAATTCAATAAGAGATTTGGGAGTTTAACAAGTGGCCTATATTATAATATATTATCATTCTTATAGACGTTTTATTACAGAGTTTTTATATGTGAGTAAATAAATGCTTCATATTAATTTTTGATAACAACCTGCTTTAATTATTGTTCTATACTTATATATATTTATATATTTATTTTCAACTAGCGCTGGTATACTTACTTATTCAGGGTCGTTTCTAGAGAGGAGGGGGCCCGTGTGCAGTCTCCGACACGGGCCTCCTCCTCTCTGTTTGGCGGCCGGCAGCGCACTGAGCTGTGTGCGGCCAGCGCCGGAGTTATACACTCTGGGCACTAGAATGCGCCCAGAGTCTATAGAGTATGCGCAGGTCACGGGGAAATTGGCCGAGGTGGAAAAACGCCGACGTGGACTCTGGAGAGGTAAGTAATACTATGGGGGCAGGATGTGCGGTTCGGGGCCCCCTGGACCAATGAACCCCTTCCCCCGCACACCCTACACCCATTATAGATACGTCCCTGTATTTATTATTCTTTTTTTTTACAACCCTCATACCAGCTGCTATTTGACAGCGCACTTTATTTGTTTTATATATTGTAAGCTGGAAATCAGCCTGACACAAGGTGGTTATAATCTGTACATCTTTGGGTAATATACTGACTAATAATGCGTCAGCAGTCACATTTTGTGCACTCAGCCTTACCTTCAAGCTCTTCTTTCTCATAATGAATATTAAGGACTGAACTAGTTCCACCTTGGTCTACAACAGCCTCTTCATCAGATCTCTGTAAGAAAACAGAATAGTGTGTGTCAGCATTCACAATGTAATAATTGTGTTACAGTTTGTTTATAGTTTATGGTTAGTAATAGTATCCGATACTTGCAAGGATGAGTGTTACCTTCTCTCCCGGGAGCCGGTTGAACAAGCTCAAATTCATAAGTCTCTCAGAAATTCTGGCAGAGTAGGCAATTATGTCAGTATCTTGCTATTACTTGAAAGTAACAATTGTTGTGTTTGGTGGTACTTTTGTTCTCTATAAATTGCAGAATTGCATTACCTGTGGGAGACTGTATGGCCATCTCTCCAGAGCATGTATGTAAAAATTACTCACTAATAAATGGCTGTACTTTATACTTTGGCAGGTATCCAATTAGCCCCGAAAATTATTTGGACGCTAATGGATCCCCCGGGACTATCATTTAGCCCCGAAAGCCACCACTTATCTGGGATTGTGTTTCACCTGTCTCAGGCAGGCGAAACAAAATCTTCAAAAACAGCCCCGCTTTTGTGTCGGCGATCGCGAAAACAAACCGGTTTCATAGATTGGGGGGGGGGGTATATGTGGGGGACAAAATCCAACTTTCTCGACAATTTAAAGGTGCGACTTTGTCCCATAACTCAGCAAATGTAATAACCTGCGAACTTGTGAGTTCGAGGCTATGCATTGTGCGAGTCCATGTGTTTTTTCATATGAAAACTCGCACCTTGTAATTCGAGTTTCAGTACAAGGTGTGAGTTATCCCCCCTCCCTAAAAGCACACCCAGCACAAGCCTTTAATGAGCCAGTATGGTTGTGAAAATACAGGGATAAAAAATGTAAGGTTCCCCTGCATTTTCATCAACCAGCACCAGGCTGAGTGAGCCGGTCCTGGTTCTGGAAATACGGGGGACAAAATGAGTGGGGGTCTCCCGTATTTTCCACAACTAGCACTGGACTTTTTCTGGGGTTGTGGGGGGAGGAGGTGTAATGCCATAGCTGGGGGACACTTTCACCGGATCCCCCGGCCAAAGCATAATCACCTGACCACTAGTTAGCCCAAGCCCAATTCAGGGGTTTCCCCTCTCCTGGGCATCCCAGGCTTTCTGTGTCCATGTCCTGTGTTTATTTTAATATTTATGTTGCAGGTGAACTAGAGGTACCAGCGGTCCCTTAATGCCCTGCATGCTGTTAATTGTAGTTCTTCAAGAACCAGCATGCAGGGGAGGCTTTCCGGGACCTCTAGTTCTACTGTAAAAGACAATATTATCTCATCTATTTTTTACACATTAACCTTGCACCCACTGCCCATAGGTGCTGGGGATAGCCCGAAATTTTAAGCCCAGGCCTGGGGTGCCCTGGAAAGGAGAAACCCCTTTATTGGGGGGGTCTCCACCTCCCCAGGGATCCCCGGCCTGGGCTGACTAGCGGTCAGGAGTTGAATGCCTTGGCATTACACCCCAACTAGAAAGAGTTCAGTGCTGGTTGTGGAAATTACATGAGGCCCCTACTCATTTTGTCCCCTGTATTTCCACCACAACCTGGACTGGCTAACTGAGCCCAGCGGTGGTTGATGAAAATATAGAGGAAACCTATGTTTTTTTTCCCCTCTGCATTTTCACAACTCAGAAAAGCCCGGTGCTGGTTGTGCTTTTACGGGGAACCCCACTTTTTTTTTTTCTTTTAACATTTCGCTATTTTTTTTTACACAGAAGTATGCACTGATTTCACGGATCTGAGCATGTTTCTGTGTAAATTGGATCTGCTCAGGCTTTACCCACTAGCCTGAAGCATGTCTGTTTTTCTACGAGTTTTAGGTCAGTAATAGTGTGCGAGTTAAAAACTAGCACTCTATTACATTGGCCGAATTGTATTCTCACAATGGCCAAATATCCGGATGTGAGGTTAGCCATTGAGAGTTGCTGGGTTGTGAGAAACATGCAAGTTCGCATCTTCACGCACCCTATTACATAGGGTGAGCTTTATAAATGTGCGAGGATAGCTCTATACTTTCAAAACTCGGACCCCTTTACATTTTGCCCATTGTGTTTTCTCATGAAAAAACAGGCTCTAGTTGTATAGCGCAATAATGACCATAGGGCAAAAATCGAGATAACAGCCCCTTTTGTTTTGTGAGAAAATTGATCAGGGCTAATTGCTAATTGGATACCAGCCTAGTCTTTCCAATGCTCACCTCCTGTCGCTCCCAGAGGGAAAGTCCAGGTGGAAAATTATCATCACATCTCCACCCCCTGCTGTGCACTGCCACAATTTACAGAATTCATCACAAATCTGATGATCCTAAACCAGGCAGTGGACCAGTCAGATCTGGGGAGCTGGTCTACTCTCCAGGGTTTGTGTGGACTACCCGAAATCCTGGACTTTCATGGAGAGTAGGCACTATTATTTTTTTTGCAAATAAACTACAAATATGTTGTCTACAAACATAAAACAACTATAAGTAATAATGTAGGTATCAGGTAAGCAAAGCAGATATTTCTTGTTGTTGACAAAATAACTTAAAAAAATAAAAAAAGACATCCATGGCAACTGTGGCGTACTCTAAAGTGTGTCCATGTGCGTCAGCATAACCACTAATGATTCATTGAAACTTTTCAAGACTTGGTAAGTGAAGCAATATCCATTATGTTGCAGACTATTTCACTATGAAAAAAAAAAAAAAAGTCATAGGCTTATCATGGTAGGTGACCAAATGACATTACTTGGTCATTTGCATTTTACCTTGGTCACTGTATGCCTCTATTTGTAATGAACAATGGCAGGCACTACTTCATGATTAGCCAAGATTATGTATTATTATAATTATCCCATATCTAAGATGAACACTGCGCTATAACTAGTGAAAGTCATTTAAAGCTTAGAGACTACATTTCCCCACCACCGATATTACCAAATGAAAATAAGAAAAATAGCATTTTTTGTAATCATCTGGATAAACACAAAGTAGAAAAGTATATGGGAGGATGAATGTAATACAGAAAATGGTATTATAAGTCCTTAAACTCTGTAAAGCGGACTACAGCGTAATGCTATTCCACTCAGAAGTACTCAGCTGTGATTCTATCTTGATGAAATAAACAAACATGCCAGGGTAATTGGCCTTGATATGAAGTGATAAAATGGATGCTGGGGACTTGAAGATGTAACAGACAGACTAAAATCAAATTAGAATACTGTACGGCACTGGATCACCATGAGTGTACACGGACGTCTGTCCATGGATTCCCTAAATGACTCCGTTTTTCGTGTGACTCTATCCCTCCCTGATGCTATCTTTTAACCCAGTGTATTGTATGAATCTGTTAACATTTCACTGTTGCATTAGTTTCCTATATTTCAATTCCTACTGATGTTATTCCGCCCCACACCACCACACAGTTTTATTTTGTTACTTGTCCTAATTTCTCTAAAATGTATTTACTTTTGCTATTATATTCAGTAATACTGTGTGACTGGACTTTGATTACCACGGATCCCCTTTTCAGCCTCAACATGTTTATTATGTTTTATATATAGGTTATAACCATGACAGTCCAACAACAAATACGTCACATGTTCTCATTTTGACAGACCATAACCATCCCTATCTTTCCCATTCCTGAAACGCTGCACCTGTACACAAGTATTCATTTAAAGGCTTAACAAGCCTAGAAAGATCATCAGGCTGCATCTGCCACAGAAGCCCCAATTCTACACCAACTTATCATTGCTGTGAACTTGTGATGCCACTATGAAAAATACACATGTACCTTTTGCATCTGCCAGCTGACAAGTGAACATGTTAACAGTGTTTAATTTGCACATAAACAACTCCTAATGGGGTATAGCGGGCCTATAGAGGAGAGGGAAGGGGGAGGGGCTTGACCAGACTATGGTTTGGGCGTGACTAGAACGTAACATTTTTTAGTCTGCTTCCACCCCCTCAGTGCTTCACTGTAATGTTGTGCGCACCACTATTTATTGCAAGTGGCACAACCTTTGGAGCTCATCAGAGCCGCACGCAAGCGGCCGCTCGCTCGTTCGCGACAGATGTTTTACGACCGCGTATGCGCACGCTTTGGTCTGCGCGTGCGCGAACCACTCTGAGCGATTGGAATCCACTCGCTCGCCAAGCAAAGACAGCCCAGAGTAATGAGTGAGAGGAGAGGCCGTTTGTGGGTGGTAACAGGGGCAGGACTCTAATAACGGGGGAGTGGAGGTGCGAACGCAGGCGTGCCTGAGTGTTTCAACGCCGTTTCAGAGGCATGCATAATTAACAGCCAGCGTCATAGTACACGTCACATGCCTGTTTTTTTCACTGAAGTCCTCGCAGTGCTTGCGGTAGGGTAAGGCAACCACAAGCGCTGTGATCCCTTTCCGATTGTCCTCGATGTACCAATGTTTTAATACACTTCCTGGAGATGACTTGCGCTAGTGGGCATCTCTACATACGCTAATGGGTGTCTGAATACACAAAGTGATCGCTCGGCCAGACAAAGTGGGCGTGCTTATGCTTTTCCGAGCGAGCGCCTGCCATGCCGTCACTTTGCATACGCTGGGGGCGAGCGATCGCATCTAGCGAGCGGCTCTGAATCAGGCCCTTTGTGCGGTCCTACATTGCAGAGTAACACTAAAAGGAGCAGTTAGAGGATATAGTGCTAAACATCAAACACCCTATTGAAAGCCCTTTATATAAATGTATCCTACAATAAAAATGCAGGGCAAAATAAAAAATATTGTAACAATTTTATTATGTATGAGAAAAGAGTTGAGGTGAACACTTATTTTAAGAAAGGGTAAAAAAAGAAACTGCATTTAAAATCAGTCCAAAATAAAACCTTAAATTGCATACATAAAACAGAATAAATAACAATTTATTCTGAGTACTGAGGTTTATGGAGGCAGACACTCCCTAAAACTGCACTAAGGCTCCAAGTGCAATTGTTCATTATATAATGAATTATATAAGGAAATGGATAAAGAGCAATCCAATAACAGACTTGTATATAGTCAGTAATTGAAACTCACACCATAGCATGGAAATGCTTATTAGCAGATTTTACCCCCCACCACCCCAAGTCTCCTTAGGATAGTTATAGGAGAAATGATGAGATATTGGTTTTAGGGGTGAATATATCTGATTGTAATGCTTTATATATGTAATATACTCCACAAACTTGAAATGGACACATTGGAGAAGTAATGCTGCTGCAATAGCAGTACATCCCCATGGAACCAATAGATACATTTAATGTTTTACCATTTCTAATTTCTGGTCTGGTGTTAAATATAGCAGGGTGGTGTCCGGATCTCCCAATATCATAGGAACTGCAGCGTATTGAAGGACAACAAGATTTGTTATGGAGAAGTAGGGGTGCTGGCCACTGCTGGACGCATTTCGCAGTGGCCTGTGTGGAAGTGGTTATCTACAGCAAAACCCTTTAAATAAGGTGATGTTTAGAGCTGTATACTTTTGCTGCACCTTTTAATATTGGAGTTTTAGGGAGTCTTACGCAAGAGTAATTCAATGTTGAGTGAACCAGGGCTCCCCACCTGACCATCTCCAATATTGATGACAGTTTACATGAAGGTTGGCATATATGTCAGACTAACCTTGGGAAAATGTAAATTCACAATATGCAATAGTAGCAAGACAAGACTATGACCCTCAAAGTGGGGGTAGGTGCAATTGTCTCCAAGTCCGCAGCACACAATCAGCAGCTGGGGACCATCTTCAAAATTGGTCTACTTGAGATGGAATTTTCCCCTCCCCTATTGTACAACTGCTTACACCACCAACACTGTTATAATTCCAGCGCCACAGGAGAATTTGTGGTTCTAGCTTCTCAATGAAGCTCAACACAACAGATTACATACGTCCCATATTTCCCACAGTCCTGACTGTCTAAACAGTCACAAAATCCTCCTGTCCCGAAAGTGAAATTTCCCACATAAACACTGCGGTACTTAGCCAGAGATATTTCAAATTCTCTCTCTCTCTCTCTGAGGTGAGGTGGGCAACGACAATCAGCACTTCCGAGAAAAGAGAGAACATTTCATCCCACTATCTATTATGGGATGTTGCAAAGCTGTGGCAGGAGTAATGTTAGGGGCTGCCAGCAAAATGTGCTGAATGCCATTCTGATGCGTCCTGACACAAATTATGCCCTGTTCGTTGATAAACATTGATAAAATTGTTATACTATGCGCTTCATTTGGGTTTAATAAAATCACAAAAAGCTGAGGGTGTTTCTATACCCACTAAGATGCAGCTAACTCTCTACAAATACATTATGTTTAACTCAGTAAAGACTTTCCCAGCTAAAGAGTTACATAATAATCTTGTTTAGCAGAGCATGAAGCTTCATTATTGTTATATTAATTGTTAATCTCTCATAGATCCTGCAGCCCAGATAATACATTCAAAGCTACAGGACACACTAATGAGACTAATGCTTTCAAAATTTTAAAATGGAATTAATAGCAATGGAAGTTCTTCTACAAGTATTGTCAGGAGCATAAAATCACTGTTCATTTGCTGTTCTTTAGCCATTTATAAATAAAGATCTGAGGTAATTTAAAATGACAAACTGCACACTGACCCCGCAAACACTTCATGCAACATGGCTACAGGTCATACCGATAATGTAACTGCTATTTTTTTCAACTGTTTTATAGAGTGAATTGTATATGGGATTGTGAGTATGAATTACAGCGAAGCATGAGAACATTGGGCGGTGGAGAAAACCATGGAAGGAAAATCTACTGCTTAGAAGGTCCAAAAACAATTCTAATATAAGTGAGAAAAAGTTTAAATATAAATTGGAAAAAAAAAAAGGTTAAATTGCAGGTTTAACTAATGTGATACTTGGCATTTATCTATGTAGATTGGGGAGTCTACGGTTATGTGTTAAGCTGACCATACACTGCACGATCAGTGCAGACGACCCGGTGGATGGACACGATAACTGTAATGCCTGCATACACTACATAATGTATGGAGGTGATCTCCATTCACAGCATGAACGACGGGTCAGGAAGATCGGACAGGTTTGATAACCAAATCAAAAGATCTAGACCTTCTTTCAGCTAATTTCAGGTTGTGAACGATATATCAGGTCCACACACTGAATTATACTTATTGGTTGGCTGGTTTGAACGATTATCGTGCAAGGCAAGGTCAGCTTCAGTATGTATACATCTAAGACTGGGTTCATGTCCAATTGTAAATGCAATAATGTCATTTATAGTGTTCTTTTGGTATTACTGTTGATAGGCAGCCTGATACACTTCAGGGGCTTTATGGACGATCCTCTAAAATTACCCTCAATCTTATGCTGGGCATACACTACAATTATCTGGCAATCCACTTGGTATCGGCGGATCAGCCAGATAATTGCACAATGTATCTCTCCCTAAATATATTATAAATGTATAAATGTTCAACAATGTATTAAGTTTTTTTTTTCCAATGTATTTGTGGCTGTAAAATATGAGATATGGTAAGAACTTACCCTTGTTATCTCTATTTCTACGAAGTCCATAGGGTTCCACAGGATACCTTGGGGTATAGGTGTGACGTCAGTCGCAGGGCACCAAAGAGTTAAGCTTTCAGCCTCCCAGGATGCACTAGGTCCCCCTCCTATACCCCGCCCCCGGGCCAAGGCACCTCAGTTAGTTACCAAGCCATAGGCCGGAGGAGGAGAAGGAAGAGAGAGAACAAAGATCTGGACACATACAAGAATCACATTCTCACCAGAGGGAGACGGAAAACCGGTGACCAGAGCAAAGCCCATCTGCAGCACAGGTGCGACAGGGCGGGAGTCCTGTGGAACCCTATGGACTTCGTAGAAATAGAGATAACAAGGGTAAGTTCTTACCATATCTCATATTTTCTACTTCAGGGTCCATAGGGTATCCACAGGATACCTTGGGGATGTCCCAAAGCAGTATCCTTTAAGGGTGGGGACGTTCCTGTGCAGAAAGGAGAATCCGCCGCCCGAAGGAAGCATCCTGAGAGGCGAAGGTGTCAAACCTGTAATACCTCACAAAGGTATGGACAGAAGACCACGTAGCAGCCTTGCAGATCTGAACTGCCGAGGCACCACGTCGAGCTGCCCACGAAGGACCCACAGACCTAGTGGAATGAGCCTTCAGAGAAGGAGGGACCGGTAGGCCTTCATGAAGATAAGCTTCAGAAATAGCCATACGGATCCAGGCTGCCAAAGTTTGCTTAGAAGCAGGCCAACCCTTTTTACGGAAGCCATAGAGGACAAACAAAGCGTCCGACTTCCTAAACGAAGAAGTGCGGTCAACATAAGTCCTTAAGGCCCGCACAACATCCAAAGAGGCCTCACCCACGGAAAGACCCGGTGAGTTAAAGGCCGGAACAACTATTTCCTCGTTAACATGAAACTGGGAAACAACTTTGGGAAGAAACTCGGGCCGAGTGCGGAGCACTGCCCTGTTCCCATAAAAAACCAAGAAAGGGGGTCTACAAGAAAGAGCCCCTAACTCAGAAACACGTCTGGCCGAAGCAATGGCCAGAAGGAAAACAGTCTTAGCTGTTAGCCATTTAAGATCCACTGAGCCCAGTGGTTCAAACGGCGGTCCTTGGAGAGCCCTCAGGACCACAGCCAAATCCCAAGGCGCCACAGGTGGAACAAAGGGCGGCTGAATGCGGAGAACACCCTGCATAAAGGTGCACACATCCGGGATTGTAGCAATCCTACGGTGAAACCAGACAGATAGGGCCGAAACCTGTACCTTCAAAGAAGCAAGGCGAAGCCCATGATCTAGTCCCGCTTGCAGGAAGGCGAGAATCCGAGACAGACGAAACTCCCGCGGTGCATAACCTCTCGGTCGACACCACTGGAAGAACGTATGCCACACGCGATGGTATATCCTCGCGGAAGACGGTTTCTGAGCTCGTAACATGGTACGCACCACAGAGCTGGAAAACCCCCGGGACCTCAGCATGGCCGTCTCAACAGCCACGCCGTCAAAGACAGCCGAGTCAGTTCCGGGTGAAGGCAAGGACCCTGAGACAGAAGGTCCGGTTGTAGCGGCAACCGCAGAGGACTGTCCACGGACAGACCCTGAAGGTCTGAGAACCAGTGCCGTCTGGGCCACGCGGGAGCTATCAACAGGAGCGTCCCTCCTTCCTGTTTGAATTTCCGGATTACCCGTGGAAGAAGGGAGACCGGAGGGAACAGGTATGCGAACCGGAACGTCCACCGGACGGACAGAGCATCCACCAGAGACGCCCCTTCGTCTCTTGTGCGAGACCCGTACACCGGCAACTTGTTGTTGTGCCGGGACGCCATGAGGTCGATTTCTGGAAGACCCCACCTGTCCACCAGTAGTTGAAAAACGTCCGGGTGCAGGGACCATTCCCCCGGATGAACGTCCTGGCGACTTAGAAAGTCCGCCTCCCAATTTAGCACTCCCGGGATGAAGACCGCTGATATGGCCGGAAGATTGCGCTCCGCCCAAACCAGGATCCGAGAGACCTCTACGAGAGCCGCCCGACTGCGAGTTCCTCCTTGCCTGTTTATGTAGGCCACGGTGGTAGCGTTGTCCGACTGGACCTGCACCGGGCGACCCTGGAGAAACCGCTGTGCCTGCTGGAGAGCATTGAAGACCGCACGGAGTTCCAAGATATTTATTGGAAGCTCCGCTTCTGTCGGCGTCCACCTGCCCTGGAACAAGTGTGGACCCGAAACTGCTCCCCAGCCCCGAAGACTGGCGTCCGTTGTCAACAGGACCCAATTTGGAACCCAGAACGGACGTCCCTTGTTGAGGTGGGTCATCTGTAACCACCACGCAAGGGACAGGCGAACCTCCTGGGTGAGCACAATCGTCTGGGACTTCAGAGACTGAGTCAGCCCGTTCCACTTGGACAGGATCAGGTGCTGCAGAGGTCTGGAGTGAAACTGGGCGTATTCCACCATGTCGAACACCGACACCATGGAGCCCAGTAACCTCATCGCCGAGTGTAAGGACACCCGGCGGCTGTGCAGGCAACTGCGCACCCTTGACTGTAAAGCAGAGATCTTGTCCTCCGTCACGAAGATCCTTTGCTGTCCCGAGTCCAATAAGGCTCCAAGATGCAGAATCCTCCGAGACGGGATTAGAGTGGACTTCTGCCAGTTGATTAGCCAGCCGTGCCGTTGCAGCAGTGCAATGGTCAGGTCCAAGTGGCGTAACAGGAGCTCTGGAGATCCTGCCACCAATAACAGGTCGTCCAAATACGGCAACATGCGGACTCCCTGCAGCCGCAGAGAAGCCGCCATGACCGCCATCACCTTGGTGAAAACACGTGGTGCTGTTGCCAGGCCAAAAGGTAACGCCCGAAACTGGAAGTGGTCGCTGCGGATTGCAAACCTGAGGAACTGTTGATGGCGCAAAAGAATAGGGACATGCAGGTAAGCGTCCTGTATGTCCAATGACACCAAGTAGTCCCCAGGTTCCAGCGCCAGAATGATGGACCGTAGGGTCTCCATCCGAAACTTCGGGACCCGCAAAGACTTGTTGAGTGCTTTGAGGTTGAGAATCGGACGATATGACCCATTGGGTTTCTGTACCAAAAATAGATTTGAATAGAAACCCTGGCCCCTCTGGGAGAATGGAACAGCCACTATAACTCCAGCCTGGAGCATAGTGTGCAATACCTTCCGCAGCTCCGTAGCCTTGTTCCGGTCTGATGGGAGACCCGTGGTGAAGAAGCGAGCCGGGGGTCTGTGCCGGAAGGAGAGGGCGTATCCGTGGGAAACCACCTCCAGAACCCAAGTGTCTGTCGTAGTGGTCGACCAACACTGGGCGAACTGTAGCAGGCGGCCTCCCACCCTGGGATCCCCCAAAGGGAGGCCCGGACCGTCAGGCCCGCAGGCTTGTCATCTGGCTTGGGGGCCGGACGTCTGGTACTCCATGCCTGCTTCCGGGGCTTGACCGATTTCTTAGGGCCAGCCTGTCGAGGAAAACGACTGTGGTTTGGGCCTGCCCTGGGCCCTAGATGACCGAAAGGACGATGGTCCCGAACCAGAAGGAGCAGCGGCCGACGGGAGACAAGCAGATTTGGCTGCCGCCAGCGTGGCCACAATCTTATCCAGATCCGGACAGAAGAGAACTTCTCCGGTAAACGGCAACGCTTCCAGACCTTTCTTGGAATCTGCGTCCGCCTTCCAGGATCGTAGCCACAAGGTGCGACGAGCAGCTACCGCTGCTGAAGAAATTCTAGACACCAGAGTACTAATGTCTAGAGCCGCCTCGTTGATGTAGGTGGCCGAATCACGGAGATTGCCAATCAACTCCGCCTGTTCGGCCGGACAGTCGGATTCAAAAGAAGCCTCTAATGAATCCGCCCAGCGCTCCATCGCTCTGGCAACCCAGCAAATGGCCATAGCCGGCCGTGCTGTCCCCCCTGCAAGGGAATAAGCGGACTTCAGGCAGATTTCTACCTTGCGGTCCGTAGCATCCTTAAGGGAGGACATGGATGGCATCGGCAATGTGGCACTACGGACAAGACGGGTCACGTGAGAATCCACCTGTGGAGGGGATTCCCACTTAGCAAAATAATTATCCGCGAACGGATAAGCCACCGCCAGGCGTCTCTGCGGCTGGTATCTTTTGCCAGGTTGTTTCCACGCCTCCTCTAAATGGTCCACCAACTGACCCGAAAGAGGAAAGACTGTGGCATCGCCCTTCACATCTTTGAAAAAGGCATACTTAGATTTAGCCGCTGGGGGAACTTCGTCCTCAATCACCAAGGCTGTGCGGACCGCCCGAATAAGTCCAGGAATATATACTTTGGACTTAGCATCAGCGTCCTTAGTATGGAGAGGTTCCTGATCGTAAGGATCCAGAATCTCCCCATCATCAGACGTCCCTTCGTCATCCTCATAAGGAGCGGACAGAGACGCCACCGGCCTTTTATGAGGCCGCATCACAGACTCCCCTTGCAACACATCCGACAAGTGCTGTACAGAACTCGTCAGGGAGTTAACCCACGCTGGCTCCTGAGAACCCGGGAGCGGGGAAATAGGGAGACTGTGGGGTACCACCAATTGTCGTGGGAACCCCTGCATGGGTGACGACACCACAGACTGCTGGGACAAACCCATCGGAGTAAACGCGGGCTGCGGAGCTAACTGGCCCACTAAAGCTGTTAATAAAGCTGTTAACGCCTGAGCGAAACAAGCCCAGGGCGGCTCCTGTACCGGTGCTGTAACCGTAATAGGCCGCGCCATGGACAAACACTGCCGGCAAAGGCCCTCCGCGCTACCCTCCCCCTCCGCTAACGGTACTTTGCACGTGGTACACTGTAGCCGGAGGGGAAAATCACTTTCAGACATGATGGCACCACGTATGTGACCTCTCTCACCAATTAAGTATTAAATAGGCGAGAGACCACCCTGCAGCACCGCACCGCAAGGGCTTTAGCAGAAGAACAGGGACAGTAATAAAGCTGACAGTTTAGAGAAGAAAAGTTACAGGCAGCGCTAGCACAGTCACATACAATGCAGAGAAATAACAATTCCTGCACTAACAGCGCTGATTACTCAACTACACAGACACAGGGCCTGGTAGGACACAGCGCTGCATACACAGACCTGAGCCACAGCGGAGGAGAGGTATGCGGGGGGACCCAGACCACGATGCTTCCGTCCAGCGCTTCCAGCAGCGTTCACCATGCGTTCTGGAGAAGATGGCCGCCGAGGAGCAGAGAGGAGGCTGGCCTGGGGGAGGAGCGCTGCCACAGGACCAGTCGGCAGCATGCAGAGAGGGCTGTGTGCAGCGGGGGAGGCGTCGGCTGTGAGACAGGGAAGGCGCGCTCCCCTGGCACGCATTTAACCCCTGGGACGCCGCAGCGCTACCGCTCTGCTGCGGTCCGCTGTCCCAGGGGGTAGTGGAAGCGCAGGTTGGTTGCCTGGCTCCACGCTGCAGCCAGTCCCCAGGGAGCCCCCTGCCTGGGGACTTAGGACCATGTGATCAGCGGGGACCCACCGCGGGACCCCGCTGCTTACCTCTGTCCCCCTTGAATCCGGCCATGGTCCGGAGCATCTGGGGTCACCGCTAGCTGTGACCCCAGACGCCCACCAGCATCCCCGGATCAGTACCGGCGTTCTGGTACCGGCGGGGTGTAGGGAAGACAGCATGGACGTCAGGACTGACTGTCCATGCTGTTCATCCAGATGTGCAGCCACAGCTGCATGAAGAAAAAGCTTCAGGGGCTCTTCTAGCCCCCACTCCAACAGGTGCACCCGACTCCGGCCGGGCACTAAACTAAACTGAGGTGCCTTGGCCCGGGGGCGGGGTATAGGAGGGGGACCTAGTGCATCCTGGGAGGCTGAAAGCTTAACTCTTTGGTGCCCTGCGACTGACGTCACACCTATACCCCAAGGTATCCTGTGGATACCCTATGGACCCTGAAGTAGAAATATCTATATTAATAATTAAACTTGCTATTCATGTTAATAATATCTCGACAATATTTTAAACTCACTGACCTAATATTGATACATATATTTTTTAACCCTATTTTCCAAGTCGATCTTGAGCTCATGTTAATATAAAGAAAAGATAAATGAATTGTAGACAGTTTTTCCTACCACAGCTTCCCGATGTGAGATGCAGGCTGCGCAGCTAAATGTGAACAAGCTACAGACCTGATGGCAATATAGATCAGGGCATAATCAGTGAAAGAGGAAGGGGTTTAAAACTGTCCTTTCAATTCCCAGAAAAATCTCTCATCCTCAGACCTCTCCATCAACAGACACACAATACATGGCTCATTAATCTTCAACTACTCCATTTTGACTACATATGACAATTAGGAGAACATATACACCAGCCACTTGATATAAAACTGGGGAACAAAGCTATAAAAGTCATAAAAGCCAAAAGTGCAAATACAGCTGCTGTTGCTGTTAATTAAATAAAAATAATCAAACTGCCAAGAAACACATGACAAATGTATTGGTAACTGCTGACATGGTTTTCTGCATATTTGTTTTTTTTTCAATATTTTTTATTGATCTTTGTTTAGGCAAATCATTTATTCTGCTTATAAGGCTCAGATAGAAAAATATGCAATGTATACACTTTCATTATCTTTTTAAAACTGAACATTATTTATTTATTTAAATATTGGTTTTATTTATATCTGTTTTTGGATAAAAGTAAAATTTGGCCTTTTTAAAGGAATTACGATAAGGTGCTACAGATCAGACATCCAATAACTAGACTTTCAATATCGGAGACATGTTTTAGACCAGTGGTAGGCAATGAACTACACAGCAGTTGGAGTGCTAGACTTTGCTTATCAATTTTAGACTTGGAACACAGTAGGCATTGACAGAACAGTAAGTAACAGTCCACTTATCAGTAACCAGTTGTAACCCATCACTGAACAGATTTTTTTATATTTGGTACTTGTGTACTTTACGGACTCATTGCAGATTGAACCCAATGAATGTTTTAAATGGTACTTGTGTACTTTTCGTACACAAAATGGGATTTTGGTACCTACCGGTAAATCCTTTTCTCTGATTCCACAGGGGACACTGGAGGTGCTTACGCTGGGGTATAGAGACGTGGATAGCTGGAGTTGGCACTTTAAATAATTTAGAAGTGTGAAGCTCCTCCCCCTCTATGCCCCCATCAGCCCTCAGTTTAGAAAATGAAGACCGAGAGGAGATGGAGAACAAGCAGAGTAAAAGGAAGAGAACACACAATAACCAAAACATACAATATACGGAACAACCGAACAGGCAGTCAGAGAGCGCTGAGGTTGGCGTCCAGTGTCCCCTGTGGAATCAGAGAAAAGGATTTACCGGTAGGTACCAAAATCCCATTTTGTCTTTCATCCACTAGGGGACACTGGAGGTGCTTACGCTGGGGACGTTCCAAAGTTTTCCCCACGGGCGGGAGCGCGCTGAGGCACCTGCAGAACAAGACGGCAAACACGATGCTGAATCCGCAAACGTGTCAAATCTGTAAAAATTTACAAACGTGTGAACTGAAGACCAACTTGCCGCACGACACAATTGTGAAGTGGAGGCTCCCCTATCGGCCGACCATGACGCACCCACAGAACGTGTGGAATTAACTGAAATGGACGAAGGAGGCCGGCGGTCGGCACTAACATAAGCCTGATGAATAGTCTGCAGGATCCAACGTGCCAAAGTCTGCTTAGACGCTGGCCAACCCCTCCGAACCTCATCAGAGAAGACAAAAAGCGACTCAGACTTAGAGGGAAGCAGTCCTGACAACATAGACGGTACAACAATAGGCTGATTAATATGAAAAGCCGACACTACCCTGGGAAGGAAGACGGCCACCGTCCGGAGTTCTGCCCTATCTGCATGAAACACCAGGTAAGGTGGCCTATAGGACAGAGCACTCAATTCCCAAACTCTACGAGCCAAAGCTAGAGCCAGGAGGAGGACCATTTTTCAAGACAAGTACTTAATATCCACCTCTTCCAAAGGTTCAAACATGGACGACTGAAGAAACAGAAGCACTAAGTTCAAGTCCCAGAGAACTACCGGAGGTACAAAAGGAGGCTGCAAGAGCAAGACCCCTTGAAGAAACGTATGCACCTCAGGAATGAGGGCCAAGTTACGTTGCAAGAAAATGGAAAAGGCAGAAACCTGCACCTTTAAAGTTCCAAGACGAAGTCCAGAATCCAAACCCGTCTGCAGATAAAAACAGAAAACCGGGACAACCGAAAAATCCAAAATGGAAGATCCCGACTGGAACACCACAAGATATAAGAAAGCCAGAAGCGATGATAATGCACAGCCGAAACTGGTTTCCTGGCGCATAGCATGGTGGGAATAACTGTCTGGGATTCCTCTGCGTTCAGGATATCGGTTTCAAAAGCCACCCCATTAAGCGCAGTTGCGCTAAGCTGGGGTGTACGAAAGGACCCTGCTATAGAAGATCTGGGCGCAGAGGAAAGGCCCATGGATCGTCTGACAATAGGGACCGAAGTTTCGAGAACCAACTTCTCCCTGGCCAGTTCGGAGCCACGAGAATGACAGAGGCTGACTCGTGTTTTATCCTCTTTAGCAGTCGAGGAAGAAATGGAATCGGAGGAAAAAGGTAAACGAAGTCGTAGGTCCACGGAACTGTCAGAGCGTCTACTGCCTCTGCCTGCGGATGTCGAGTTCTTGACACGTAAACTGGGAGCGGACGATTCAATCATGACACCATGAGGACCACCTGAGGATATCCCCATCGACATATCTAGTTGTTGAACACACCTGGATGAAGCTTCCATTCCCCAGGATGGATATCCTGGCGGCTTAGGTAATCTGTACCCAGTTGACTTCTCGCATGACCATGCGACTCAGAGGCCTTCCTTGGCGGTTGATGTACGCGACGGCCGTCGCGATTGAATTCTTATTTCTTCTATCAGAGCATTGTAAATCGCTCTGAGTTCCCACACCTTTATGTGCCACCTTTGTTCTAGATGGGACCATTGACCCTGAAAGTGATGATCAAGGACTGCTGCTCCTCATCTTTGAAGGCTGGCATCCGTTGTTACGATGATCCAGTTCAACACTCCGAATCTTCGGCCCGCTAAAAGATTGGTGGATTGTGTCCACCAGAGAAGGGCTACTCTGGTAGCTGGGCTCAGACGGATCTGTCGATGTAGAAGCAGATAAGATCCTGATGCGTGTGTCAGTAGGTCCAGCTGAAACAACCTTGAGTGGAACCGCCCGAACAGTAGTGCCTCGAAAGCAGCTACTATCTTCCCCAGGGAAGTAGGGAAACCTTCTTTGGTCTGTGGACCAGCTGAACAAACAACCGGATATCCCGGGCTTTGTCTATTGGAAGAAAGATCCTCTGTGATGCCGTATCCAAGATCATCTCTGATATGTCAGTAAGGCTGATTTCGCCATGAGTAACAGGTCGTCCAAATATCCAAATAAGGGATTATGTTCACTCCCTTTGACCGAAGGAGAGCAATCATGACTGACATGATTTGGGTGAAGATGCTGGGAGCCGAGGAAAACCCAAACGGCAATACCCGAACTGATAATGATCTTTCAATATGGTGAAACGCAGAAAGGCTTGGTGTGGTTCCCAGATGGGAACGTGGAGATAGGCATCCTTAATATCCAGGGATAATAGGAACTGTCCTGGTTCCAAGCTCGCAATAACAGACTGCAGAGACTCCATTTTGAACCGATACATCTTCAGATACAGATTCAATGACTTGAGGTTCAAGAAGGACCTGACCGAATTATCCGGCTTGGGTACTACAAACAGGTCTGAGTAAAAAAACTCATACCTCGTTCTGGAACCGGAACTCCCACAGATACTACTAGAGACTGGATAGCCTCCTGTAGAACCGTGGCCTTGTCTGCAGGTATTAGCAGACCTGTTGAAAAAAAAAATTAATTTTCTTTTTTTTTTTTGCAGGCGGGCTCCCACTGTAGGTGGTCCCAGGAGGGACGTTAGACCGTCATGCCACTTGTTTCTTAGCTGGTTTAGGCTCCTGTCTACATGCAACCGTGTGTGGGCGACCTCTACCTCCTCTTGCTTGTAAGGGAGCACCTCTGGCTCTACCACGAAAGGAATGTGGCATACAAAAGGAATGAAACGAAGGTCCAGTGTAAGGTTTTCTGGGAGCCGGTGCAGTAGACGGGAGCAAGGAAGACTTACCCCCCTTTGGCTTGAGATATCCATTTATCTAATTCCGGGCCAAACAGCCTGTCGCCATTGAATGGTAAACCCTCTACCGCACGCTTGGATTCTGCATCCGCTTGCCAGGCGCGCAACCAGAGGGCTCTGCAGCCCGAAATAGCAGAAGCAGATATGCAAGCACTAATCTGACTGATATCTTTTGACGCTTCTCCCAGGTAAACTGCAAACTCACGTATATGTTCTACTAGTAAGCGTACCTGTAATCAACTGGTCAGCCCAGCAAACCACCGCTTTGTTAACCCAAGTAGTAACAAGGGTGGGCCTAAGTTGAGCACCTGCTGCAGTATAAATAGATCTTAGCGTTGTCTCCAATTTTAGTACTGTAGCTCCCGGCTACTGGGAGTGCTTCTTAGAGAGATGGGAGACGGACGCATCTACTGGAGGGGGGAGTTTCCCACTTCTCCATCATGGATGGTGGAAAAGGGTAGCTAGACGGAAACCGGCGCGGAACTTGGAACCGTTTATCCGGTTGTTTCCAGGCCACTGAGAACTGCTGTTGAAGCTGCAGTGAGAACGGAAAAACCGCCGAGCACTTTCACACTCCTGGGATGCAGGAATTACATCATCAGGTAAGTTAAGGATTTTTCTGGCTGCCAAAATTAGAGATTCCACCCCAGGAGAGGTGGACTGACTCTTGAGGGGTATCGTTTTGTAATGATTTCTCCAGTTGCCCTTCCTCAGTATCCTCCGTAGCGAGAAATTCTTCGTCAGACTCTTCTAACTGAAGAATAGCCAATAAAGGACGCTTTTGTGTCGGTCCCTGTAAGGAAGTGGAGGGTGCGGACACAGCTGTACCCCTTACCTGTACCAGGGTGTCAATAGACTTTGTTAGCCCAGCAACCCAGGGAGGCTGAGACCAGCGTGTCTCAGCTAACTCAGACGTTAAATCCGTCATTACTCCTACCATGTCAGCAGCCCATGTAGGTGCAAGCGAGGCAGTACTAGCCATAGGTGGATCAATTGCTATACAAGCATCACATAACGTGGACCCAGCGGCATGCAGCTTAGATAGTTTGTTGTTACCCTTAGAACCGACAAACATCCTTTGTGGCGCCTTTTCTGTTTGGCATGGATACACACAGTCACCACACACAGAGAGACAGAGTACAAACAGAAGTAATGAAAACAGAAGGCTGGCTTGGGACACAGAGCAGGAGCCGGGGGATGTGCAGTTTCTTACTCACTGCGTGTCCCCTGTAGTCTCTCTCTGGCAGGTCACACAGAAGAAGAGAAGACTGTGCTGAAGACTTGCTGTGGCGGTAAGGAGCTGTCAGGAGCTCTTTGGAAATGAGCCCTGTGCACTCCTTCCTGATGTTTGTTAAAACATCAGGGCGCCAGGTACCCGGACCCCACCTTTTAGATAGGTGGCGAAGGGTACCTATAGGAATGTAAAAAATGCTTTAAAATAAAATAAAATTAAATAAATGTATTGCTGGAGCACAGCATTATGTGACCAGCTCCTAGAGGCACATTTTCTAAACTGAGGGCTGATGGGGCATAGAGTGGGAGGAGCTTCACACTTCTAAATTATTTAAAGTGCCAGCTCCAGCTATCCATGTCTCTATACCCCAGCGTAAGCACCTCCAGTGTCCCCTAGTGGATGAAAGAGAAATACCGAAAGTTGTCCCCACCTAAAGAAGAAAGGTTTCCCCTCGCGGGCTCGCTACGTTTCGTGCTCGGTGGCTCGCCACAAGGTTATATTCCCCCTCTATGCCCACTTGGATGGTAGGGAATGACACCGGACACTGAGAATGACACGACACTGGATGAGGACGTCAGGGTCCTCTCAGTGAAGGGGATTTTGACATTACCATGACTGATAATACTGTAATAATAAGTGTAGGACACTTGGGTTCTCTCTGCAATGAGTCAGTAAAGTACACAAGTACATTATATTTTCTGTTACAGTATAAAAATGATGTTTCAGTGTTATAGCCTTCTTGTTTCAGGAGGCTATATTTGAATTTGCTATTGTTTATTCAGCCTTAAGAAGTGCTTATTCATGGCACAGACTGAGCTTATTAATCAGATCTTGGTAGTTTATATAATACTACCATTTGTTTCCATGTGTATAATAAATTTATTAAACAATTAAAAAAGGTATCCACAAAGTTTGAATGAGACATGAGAAATAAGATTTTAAATACACAAAAGTGTTGTGTGCGGTGAGGTCAATGGCTGGGGAGGCACACATGGAAATGGGTCTGAGTGCTGGGAGCCTGTATCAACCCTACTCACTAACTCTACCATCACTACACTAAGCTTCAGTGCCCATTGATTAACCTACCTGCATCACTGTGCCTTCTCTTGCTGCTGCTGACTGAGCTCCAATCTCTAAACACTGCAGCGCACATCCTGGTCACATGACACACTCATACCTGCATCACTGTCTTCTCTTGCTGCTGCATGAGCTCCACACTCTAAACACTGCAGTGTACTTCCTGGTCACATGACACTTCTAAGGTGTCCATCAGTGCTAAAGGCACGCCCTCCATACTCAGAGGCATGCCTCTATTAGCATGAGGATTCAAGGGATATAACACAGGATCTGAATCCATTTGTTGGTTTGACTGACAGCTTATTCAACCAATGTATGGTGTGCATACTGTAGATATTTCAATGGGAATCTACTAGTTAAATAACTCAGCACTTCCAATACTAACGATTTTAGAGCAACATTACTGCATCTGTAATACCACGATAGTGTGCTACATAGTACTGTGTTTAGTGGCAAAGCAATGTGTTGTCTGAGATAATTCAGCAGGACCAGTAATTTATTATGTAAGAAATTTATATGAGACCAAGTGAAAAAGACTTTGGGCTCTATTTACTACATTGCAAATTTAGGAAATATCAGAGGGATTTAGCAAAAATCCATTGCAGGGACAGAGCTTGCAATAAAGCTCTGACCCTGCGAATCTCGTCTGCACACTTCTCCCTGTATTTTCTGGAAAAATACAGGGAGACTGCGTCAGCGCATAACGCGACCACCCCCTTGCGACTGCACCCTCCCACGTGCAACCGCCCCTGCTTAGTCACACTTATCTCCGGTCGGTGCTCCGGTGATGTCCTCTAGGGCTCCGGTCAGCTTGTCTCCCATCTCCTGCACTTTGATCCCGGTCAGCTCAGCTGTTCTATGCAGCAGCTGACCAGGGTCAGTGAAGGAGCCGGGAGACCAGCTAACCGGAGCCCCAGAGGCAGTGGCATAACTAGGGTATTTGAAGCCCAAGGCAAGTTAAAAAACTGAGCCCTCCCCAAGTATGTGCACGTGCTGAAAAAGTGGGCATGGTTACATGCCACAAGGGGCAAGACCACTGGAAAATGGGGGCGTCAACATGACACCACTGTTTTGCCACTATGTTAACATTCCTTTCCATTCCATATGCACCTTAATGCCCCCAGTAGTAGTGCCCATCTTGCAATGCCTAGTGTAGTAGTGCAGTAGTGCCCCTTATGCAATGTCCCCAATAGCAGTGCCCCCTTTAGTAGTGCCCCTTATACTGTGGCCCCATGAGTGGACCCTTATACAGTGCCCCCCAGTAATGCACCCTTATACAGTGCCCCCAGTAATGCACCCTTATACAGTGCTTCAGTAATGCACCCTTATACAGTGCTCCCAGTAATGCACCCTTATACAGTGCCCCCAGTAGTGGCACCCTTATACTGTGCCCCCAGTAGTGACCCCCTTATACAGTGCTCCCAGTAGTGGTCCCCCTTATACAGTGCCCCCAGTAGTGGTCCCCCTTATACAGTGCCCCCAGTAGTGGTCCCACTTATACAGTGCCCCCAGTAGTGGTCCCCCCTATGCAGTGGTCCCAGTAGTGGTCCCACTATGCAGTGTCCCCAGTAGTGCCCCCAGTAGTGCCCCTTATATAGTACCCCCAGTAGTAGTCCCCCCTATGCATTGCCCCAGTAGTGGTCCCCCCTATGCAGTGCTACTTATACAATGCCCTCAGTAGTAGTCCCCCTATACAGTGCCCCTAGTAGTAGTCACCCCTATGCAGTGCCCCCAGTAGTGGTCCCCCTATGCAATGCCCCTAGTGCCCCTTATATAGTGCCCCCAGTAGTAGTCCCTCCATGCAGTGTCCCTTATATAGTGCCCCCAGTAGAGGTGCCCCCTATGCAGTGCCCCTTATATAGGGCCCGAGTAGTAGTCCCCCCTATGCAGCTCCACAAGTAGTGCCCCTTATATAGTGCCCCCAGTAGTAGTCCCCCCTATGCAGTGCCCCCCAGTAGTGGTCCCCCTATGCAGTGCGCCCAGTAGTAGTCCCCTCTATGCAGTGCACCCAGTAGTGCCCCTTATACAGTGCCCCCAGTAGTGGTCCCCCATATGCAGTGCCCCCGGTAGTAGACCCCCCCTATGCATTTCCCCCCAAATAGTGGTCCCCCCTATGCAGTTCCCCCAGTAGTAGTCACACCTATGCAGTGCCCCCAGTAGTTACCCCTCCATGCAATGCCAGTGCCCCTTACATATATAAAACACACAGACAACACTTACCTGAATCCCCACTCCTGCCGCGGCAGCCGCTGTCTGCTCCTTCATCCTACCGGCCCGCTTTGAACTATGGGAGAGACGTCATGACGTCTCTCCCATCACCCACTGCCGGAAAGGCGGTGCTCATAAGTGAGCTCCAGCCCGGCTCTGGCAGTGGGCGCAGCAGTCAGTGAGAGTCTGTCTGACTCTCATTGGCTCCTGAAACACACACACCACCGCCGGGTAGTAAGAGTGTACTACCCGGTGCCGGCAGTGGTGTGTGTGTTACTGTGTAGTAAATAGAGCCCAAAAGTTGTTTTAAATCTGTCACACAAATCATGTTTATAGTTAGTGGCAAACAAACGAATCATCACAGTAAGTCCCAAAGTGTATATTTAAAAAAGATACCATTTATGAATATAATCTACATAGGAGGCTAAAGAGTGTTATTATTTTACTTCAAGTATAAATAAAATACTCTTTACATTTGATAAATGATTAACAATATTTGAGAGTGTTATGGACAATCAAAATGTATATGTATAATATTTAATGGAAATTAAAAATCGGTTAATGATAACAAATATAAAAATGAATAACCAAATTGAATAAAAGTAAATATATTAATAATAAATTTCAAATACAGAAAATCTGTTTTTAATATCCTAGTTAATAATTTATATGTTATATTTTATAATGTATCAAAATACTTGATATATTTTTACCGTGATTAGAAAATAATGTGGATAATAATCATAGATTATCGTAAATAAAAATAGTGAATGAAAAAGTTAGTGTTAAGATTGATTATTGATATATTAATAAAAACATTGGTGTGAAAACATGGTGATAAAAATAAATTGCATTTATATGGAACATAAATTCATTGTGACAATGATATTACAATATAATAGGAATAAAAATAATTTCTAATGTATAAGAAACAAAAATGGTGTGTAAAAATAATTATATTATATCCTATTAAATACACTTTATTTATGCAACGGAGCATGTAACAACAGTGAAAACAAAACCAATAGGATCTACTTAAATCTATTGCATTCTATTAGCATTAAAGAGGAAAACTGATATTTATACATAATAAATCTAATAGGACACTGTTCCAGAGGTTCTCAAACTCTACCATTACAGTCCAGGTTTTAAGGATATCCATGCTTGAGCCCAGATGGTTAAATCAAATTGACTGAGGTACTAATTAAGTCACCACTGCACAAGCATGGATATCCTTAAGGTGTGGACTGTAATGGCGGAGTTTGGGTCCTCTGCACTTTTCAGTAAAATCAAATCTGTCTATCAAACATGTTGTATACTATATATATCCTTTTAAAGTTACCCAGGTCATTTGGATCCAAAAGTAAAATATCCTGATACAAGATAAGAAATCCTCAATTTCTTTTAATGTGATTTAACCATGATCTGGGGTGCACTACCTACAATGAACTGCAATAATTGATATCATAATTATATATATATATATATATATATATATATATATATATATATAGGATCTCATTTAATATATGTCTGGTACAGTACTTTTTGCATAGAGCAAAGTAAATATGCTGTAGGTTCTCCAGGATATTCGAAGTCAAATGTTTTTTCTGAAGAGGATATGAGTGGTATGTCAATCTTGGCAAAGGTTCATGTAAGTCATTTGGCTGCATGAAATAGACTGTAATAATGAATACAGTTATTTTGCTTGCTCTCTTCTCTATTCTTCTTCTCATTCCACTTGTATTAACATTTACTTATGGCTCATTTATAAATTGGATGCAATTGCAGAAAAGGGTAAAGCAAAGTCTGCTTAAGGGGCTGAAAAAAAAAGTCATGCGAGGATGAACAAGATTATCTGTGAATTAAAATGCTAAGCACAATGCAATCACTTTTTAAATGGGTTATAACAAAGATATGTTAGAGGTTAAAGTATTCTGATTAGTTATTTTTAACGCAAATAATAGAAGGTGACAGAACCGCTTAATAAAATGTGGCAATGGGTTGTTTCACAGTCAGTCTTTTAAATGGAAGTCCAAGAGATTAGATGTGTCATTTTAAAGGAATCAATTATTTTGGAACAATATTGAAGACATAAATGATGGGTCTGTCAAAGCTGCTCCTAATCCAACCAACAGCACAGAGTTTAGTGAGTCATAGAAAAGAAAAAAACATTTTAGATGGTCTATCTCTGAAAAGTTAGCAGCCAAAAGGGTTTTATATGAAAACACATTTTTCTAAATCTACCCACCCCCTCACAAAGAGTAATATGTCAGCACAATCATATTCCTGTCCCGAATGAAAAATATTAGGAAGAAATGACTAATAATCCCTAAATGTAAAACTATATTAAAAGAAACCGAGTGAGAGTCGGTAATCGGTATACAATATGGTGTACCAGCGCCTCATCTTGTTTCAGTATAATTCATAACTTAGGGGCCTATTCATCATAACTAAAGTTTCCCACGAGGTAATTAGGTTTAGAACTCGCATGGAGTTCTACCTAATTACCAGAGGAATTCATCATTCCTCCTCTCCATAACTATCTATTCCAAAAAGCTGTCATTTTTGCGATGACAGCTTTTCAGGAAATAGATAGTTTTCCCTATCTACACTAATTTACCGCAGCTGTAATCAGTGCTGCGCATGCGCTGTTAAATTCGTTAACCCAGCGCATGAGCAGCACTACCTACACATGCGGTAAGTTTGTGTCCCCCCTCCGCTCTCCTGCCTCCCCTCCCCCCCTTCAACAATTACCTGTCCGCGCAGCAGCCTCCGGCTCCGTCCTGCTGGTCTGTCACATGGTCTCCCAGCACACCAGATTAGGAAAAAAAAAAAAAGGGGGGGGTTTTCCTCTAATCTTTATTGTGTTCTGCTGGGAGAACACAGTGTCCGACCAGCCTCCAGAGCCAGAGGTCGCACCAGACCGCCGGAGGAAGACGCCGGGGGTCCTGTCCAGCTGGAAGCAGGTAAGTTTCACCTGCTATTCGCCACCTCACAGTAAATTCATAATTTTCGGAATTTGATGAATACCATAATTTCCACATCCCCATACTAATATATCGGGAGTGTGGAAATTAACGCATGGGGACTTAGCAAGGAGATATCCGTCATATCTCCTCTGCTAAGTGGCTTCATGAATACTAAAATAATGTTATTTAAGGAAAATGTCCTTAAAAACGTTAATTTAGTGTTGATGAATAGGCCCCTTAGTGATAAATGCCACAATGAAATTAGTTTCCATTGCAGAAGCCATAGAGGTTTGGCTATTTACTTAAGCCTCTGTGCATTTTGGTCTCCAGAAAAATAGCGGTTGCTTGTATCATACTTGCCAACCCTCCCACTTCTTGCTCCTGTTTTCTATACAAACCTGCCGCTGCCCTGCAAAACCTATTAAATCCCCCACATTCCCCACAGCCCTGTCTGTAAATGTGACAGAGGCCGGGTCTGACAGCAGTATGAAATAGGCTGGCCACGCCCCGCGAGATTGTGGGTAGCGTCAGCCGCCTCACCCAGGAAGCAGCAGAGCAGAGCCTGAGTTGTCAGTGCAGGCAGAGACGAGATTTGTTTTCTCTTGTTTCATCGGCTTCTTCTCCTTTCCCCCCTGCCTAAGTAATCAGTAGCGTTTAGTGCTCAGGAGGTGTGTGACCTGTGATGGGAGCTGAGCTGCAGGCAGAGATAACCGGGAGGAGGCAGGAGAGCAGTATTGCAGTAATAGAGGTACAGAGCCGGATTATGGAGGGTGGAGGGGAGCACAGGGGGTAAGTGCCCCAGGTCCCCCTCTATCGGAGGCCCTCAGTCTTTGATTTTACAGCTGTAGTGCAAAAGTGCACTGCTTGCTGTAGGAACTAAACAGTGAAGAAGGGAGAAGTCCGTGCAGGGCTGAGGGGCACCGTGTACAGCTGGAAGCAAGCAGCATGAGGGAGAGGAGCACTGCAAATGGTGTACAGTATAAGGTAGTAACAGGGAGGGGGAACACTGTGTATAATTGTTACTAATATATATGTATGTGTAAAAGTGTGTGACAGTATGTATGTGTGTGTACATTTTTGGGACTTTGTGTGTGTGACTGTGTATAAGTGTGAGACTATTTGTGTATATGTGTATGACTGTATATATCTATGTGTATATATGTGCGACTGCATGTATATATGTATACAACTATGTGCCGTATTCAACTAGCAGCGAAAATGGACGTTTTTTTCACAATAGGCGAAAACAGGCATTTTTCGCCAAAAAACAGGCGAAAACGCAATTGGCCGAAAAAAAACTGGAGATAAGTTTTCTCCATCCCAGACCAGGTGAAAAAAAATGCAAAATCCCTATTTTTGGCAAAAAATTTGGGGATTTCTTTCAGAACCCTTTGGACACCCCCCCTAATGATAAATTACCCCCAAAAAAAATTTTAAACACAATTTTTCGTAAGTTGTGCACTTTGGCGAAAAACAACTGTATGGGGTCTGATTTTTCGGAGGACGGTATGGATGTGTGAAGTATTTTAAATATCGCACACGGTCGCAGCAGGCGGTTTTCTATGGTTTTTAAAATTGCGTTTGTACGACACGAAAATATACTTGCACCCATTTTAACGTACCCCCAAGTTATGTGGAACAGTAAATTCCTGGAAAAAAATCTCTTCCTATCATAGTCGACAGTTTTTTATTTTTTATACCCAAAATTGTGCGGTCGTTTCTCGCCAATGTGAGTGTATTTGTGTAAGTGTGGACTGTATGTAATGGGGGGCATCCACTAGACGATTCTATCCCTGTCCAACCTCTTAACGATTTTCCCTTGAAGTTTCCCTTGAAATATGATCTTCCACTCTGAACAATTTGCAAAAGATTTGCAAAAGATCTAACAATAAACTATGTTGTTTAATCTGTGATTGAGAGCTTTTAGCTATAGTGGGCAGATAGTGGTTCATCGTTTGATCGTTCAGCGTGAGGAGCGCCCATCGTACATCGTTAGAAACAATTACTGCACGATTTGCAAACGATGTTCAAACGATGTTTGAACGATTATCGAACGATTTTATCATTATCGTTCAACTTTATCGTCTAGTGGATACCCCCCTTTAGTGTGTGACTGCTCCCTCCTGCACCCCCTACTCCCCCCTTCCCACCAAGCATCGACCTTGCCCGTGCTGCTCTTAGTACTACAGTTTTCACCTGTCACTCCAGGATACACCCTTGGGTGAAAAGATATGGCCATAAACGGAGCTAGATCTCCTTTTGGGTGGGGCATGACAGGCCGCCTCAATGGACAAATTATTCTGCTATCAAATATAATCTCCCTGAAACTAGTTTTCAAAAGTTGTCGTCAAGTATGGCTTGTATAACTCAGTCAGTAATAGAGATATACTTTAAGATGTTGATTCATTCGCCTGAATGGGTTTCTGGCAAAACTTTACTTAGGACAGTGGTTCCAAAACTGTGCACCAGGGCACCGCAGTGCACACTCAGGGGTGCTGCGGTGGGTAGGCCTCTCCCAAATCAAAATATTTGGGCTATCATATTTGTAAGTAGTTGACATTCACTGTCTGTAGCCTTAGAAAGGCAGCACGTGGCAAATGACAGAATCTACACCACTTAGTGTGTACATGTTAATCCCCCCCC
This sequence comes from Taudactylus pleione, assembly GCA_031769625.1. NCBI lineage: Eukaryota > Metazoa > Chordata > Amphibia > Anura > Myobatrachidae > Taudactylus > Taudactylus pleione. Next base: position 11,813,702 of record JAUIMM010000064.1, on the reverse strand, counting down.
CTTCCTGCACTTCTCCTCTCCCCTACTACCCTGCCCACACCTGACTGCATTTCATTCCATCTCTTGTCTGTGTCACCCCATCTGGCAGTATGTATACATGTCTGTCTCCCTATATATGCCTTTCTGTCCTACCCTTTGTGTGTGTCATTGTCTCCCCATCCAAGCTCTCCTTTTTCTCCCATCTGCTCCCAAAACCAAATGCCCAGTTTCTCTACACCTTCTGTGCCATTGACTTCTCCCCTTTTCACGCCTTTCGCACCTTCTCCTCCCCTCAATGTGATAGGAAAAATCAGTGCTGGTGTCTACCAACCAGACGCGACATGGGCAAAATAAAGTGCAACCGTGTCCACCATCACATAACTGGAACTACAGATTGCAGGTAAGCACAATTTTCTTATTTTAATAATTTTTGTTGAGTATGGGTCTGATTCAGATGTGGACAGTAATGCAAGACCACAATGCAGTGCAAAACCATCCAGTAAATATTTAAATGCCTCCTAAAAGCAATTGCGATCCTGGTACAGCGTCGTGATGGCGGCAGCATCTTACGCAGGCTGGCAGGTTGAGGGGCCAGGAAATCTATGCCCACACACGCAGACTCTGGGCTAGGCACTCATGGAAAACAGGGGTGACATGACCCCGTTTCCGGGAATGCAGCCCAGGAACGCCCCTGGTCTAACCCCAAACGGCGCATCATGTCAATCATGCTCCAGCTTGAGGGTTCTGCGAGCAAGATCACAGGACCCATTCTGGCAGAATGTGTCCTGTTCTAATGCGCAGACCCCAAATAATAATAATAATAATAATTGGGCTAATCAGCCAATTCTGGACTGGTCAGTCAGTTATTACAGCGTGTACACCGCACACAGAGCCAACTGTCATTCACAAACCTGACAAATTGGCTCCCAACATCAGAGGCGTTGCACGACATTTGTCGATCTTGACAAGTAGAGGTCGTGCAGCAAATGCAGTGTGTACAGACATCGTCTGATAAACTGCATGTAAAAATCATCATTGATCTTTAGGGAAATTTATCGTTCTTATAGGAATGATATAGTCTTGTGTACACACAGGAAATCAGATGTTCTGGATCGTTTCAGCACTCTTAAAAATTAAAAAATTGTGGATTGTTCCCTGGATCTGTTAAGTGTGTACCAAGCATAGAACTGTACATCAATAAGTGAAATTAAATAGAAAAGGTCACCTACCGTCACTTGCAAAACAAAACAGCTTGGTTAGCCCACTGCACGAGGGCGATTCTCCAGAAAGTGAACATAAACTACAAAAAATAAATAGTCCCCCAATAGTCCTAATAAAAATAAAAAACAACACAACACTTACCTTAACAACCCCGCTCCTGTTCCCGCCGCTGCTATCAGCTCCTCCGGTCGCTTTGCATTATGGGAGAGACGTCGTCATGACGTCTCTCCCATTACCCACTGCGGGAGCCACAAGATGGCTCCCGCAGTGGGAGCAGCAGCAGCCGATGAGAGTCTGACAGACTCATCGGTTGCTGATTACAACAAACACACAGCTGCTGGCTCCGGCGGCTGTGTGTTTGGCAGTGTGTAGTGTTGACCGAACTCCGTCTGGTCAGCGCTACACACGCGGTGCAGCTGTGTCACAGAGACACAGTCTGCACCGTGACCCGCATGGTACGCTACTCAGCTGCGTACCATGCGGGCATGACTCGAGTATAGGCCGAGGGGGTGCTTTTTCAGCACAAAAAATGTGCTGATAAACTCGGCTTATACTAGATATACGGTACCTCTAAGCTACATTTTACACCAATGTAGAAGTCACAAATCATAAAAAACAATCGTCAATTATAACAAAGTTTTCACAGCACACTGTTCTGTAAATTGTAACTGTTTGGAAGTACGTCATCTTTGTTCATACTACCCAATATTCGGTATTTTCAAATTAAATATGAAATCTGCCATATAGCTTAAATATGCACAGAAATATTAACATTTCAATATGCAAAGCAGCTCCATCCCGTGCATCACTGTGAAAGGCAACATTTTCATACTGTACTAATAACCATCATGACAAAACAAAACCACCACAGCTCATCTAGTCTGAATATGTAACCAAAATCCATGAACAAATTAAGATAATTGTTTATATTTGCTCTAAAATAGAGAAAAACAAAAGTGTCCTGTACATCACACAAATCAAACTTATAAGACCCGTATTCAATTTGAGCCGAGCCGCGTTAAGTTAACGCAGCCCGGACTTAACGCCGACTTCGCCTGTTTTGTAGGCGTTAAAGTATCGCGCGCGTGCACGCTTTACCCCGAATTCAATTTCAAAGTATGCGTAAACGGCACCCGGCGATACTGTAACAAGCGGAAAGTACTGTCATTTCTGGGGAAATCAGCCTGTCACCCCCCAAATGATGCTCTGACATGGGGGTTCACTATGGTACCCCCCGATTTGGCTCGCTGAAGGTATTTGGTGTTTTTAAATGGGCTCAATAGCTGCTAAATAGTGTTTTTCTATACCTGATGCAGAATAGTATTTAGGAGTATTTTTTCCAGAAAATAAGTTATTCCAGCAAACTTGGGGTACTTGAAAATGGGGGTCAGCATATTTAAAGTCGAAAAAGTGAAGTTGAAAAAATCATGAAAAATCCACCTGCCACAAACACCTGCAATCAAAAAAATACTTGGGGCATACTTGGGGACCGGACTTAATGCTTCAAATTGAATACAGGCCTAAATATGGAAAGTAGTAATACCCTCATGCATTTGCAACTTCTGGAGGCTGTATCTTTCTTACAATGTTGTCCTGGGTGTAAAACACCTTATACTCCTGTGTTGGCCATTTCCACTGTTTAGTTCTACCGTGCTGAATCATTACTGAAACTTCAACTTCAGACCCAATAACCTGAAGGGGTTAGGGGGCTACAGGGTTACAGGAGGCCAATAAGAGAACAACAGACACTGCTGAGGAGTTCCTGCACTAATCAGGAATCTCCTCAGTGTTACAGCAGGGCAACCCACTGGGCGCAGCTCAGCAGCTGTCAGTGGGCGGAGTTACAGAGCAGAGGCCATTAGAAATTGACCAGACGGCTCAGTCATCTGACTGAGTAGAGCAATAACTAGTCTGGATGGGCCAGGGGGCGGAGCCGGCAGACAGTTTTATTTCATACAAAATGTAGGGTGGACGGAACTTTGGCCGGCCAGTTTGAGAACCTGTGGGCCTATTTACAATGGGGGGCCTGGAGCTACAACGACCATTGTAGACACAAGTAGTTTAACTATTATGTTTTGAACTAAGCATAACATTGCACAAATCATTGCTCCAAAATGCTTTCAAGACTGGAAAACACGTAATAATTCACACAAGTCCTGTGCATCACAAAGTTTAAAAAAAAAAAAAAAAACACAAAATTTCACAGTTTAATTATTTAATTTCATTTATACCAAAGCAATCTCTGAAGTATATTTAAATAGAAAATGCATTTAACAAGCATGTACCCTTTCACACTTCACAGAATTATTCATTACATTCTGTTAAGGTAGAAAATATTTTCTATGAGTACCGTGCATCACATGCTATTAAATTTGTTTTCCTTTTAAACTGGTCTGTTAAGAAATAGTTGTTATATGAAAACTTAATTGCTTAGTAGCAATGCCTTACCATATAGATTAAGACCCACTAAAATCTTGGTATTTTGGCGAAGTTTGTCGTTTGAAATTTTGTAGCTTTCCCATGCATCACCAGGAGAATAGCCCACGAGGAGACACCTCTGAAAACCAGAAGTGTGGTTACAAAGGGCTTGATTCAGAGATGGCTACTAATGCAGCCACAATAGCGGTTGTGGGAATATGCTAATGCTAATCTTGGCCTTCCCTTTGTGCTCCACTGTGTGATGGAGTGTATGAGTGGTGAGATGCCCACTTTCAGGCTGTGCGTTGTGTGCATTTGTGATGGAGTTTGTGAATACCAACATTGGTGCAACAATTGGTCGCACCAGCAACATTTGTGGTAGACTACTCTCCTCAAATCCAACTGAACATTGCATCTGAAGCATTGTATTTGTGATTGGGAACGCAACAGAGTTCCCAGTTTAAATCCCGGCTGTCGGGATGCCGGTTGCGCCGGGATCCCAAGCACCGGAATCCCGTACCCAGCCCTCCAAGACACATACATGACACTCCCATTACACGCCCATGAAATGGCTCCTTTCTGCGATCACTTTAGGTCACAGTCTCTATGCTGATACACTCAGGGATCGCAAACCCCCTCAAGTGTGAGTGATTACACACGCAATTGTGAACAAATTAGACACGAGTGCGCAGTAAGAGATTCCAGCACTTTTCATACATGTGCACTAGCAAAACATTGCTCAACTGCGGGAACATGGGAATAGCATCCATCTCTGAATAAGGCCCACAGTATGGGTGCAGAGCGGTGGAAGAATCCCTAGGGCTGCACTATGCAAAGTCCAAACCACTACCTTTTTAGGACAACCCTTTCATGAATGAAAACTTTTTATATGGAGCAGTATTTTAGGAGAATTAATCACCTTTGTTAAACGTTTTAATAAAAATAGCAAAAAGTGCTTAGTGAAGTGGAATGAGAATCCAGTCCACGCATATTAGCAGTATAGATGCTCGTTTCCTAGCAGAGCGGGTACAGAATGCAGACAGTTGCTTCCATTGTAAGTCTGTATCAAAATTACATCTCTTTTAATGCTCTGACATAAATACAATGGAAAATGTCAGTAGGATAAAACCATATATTAATCATGTTTTTCTCAATGGGAATGAGTCAGCCAAACAAGTGTAACCCAACAAGTCTAACCCGACTTCATGGAAAATCATGAAAAGCGAAGGAATTGAAAAGCTAATTAGTTTTGTTATTTTTGTAGCAATCACTTTCCTCCATGGTCTAAAGCATATTCTTATTATTATTCCAGCTGTGCACCTACACAAAGCACATTAGGGCACAAATTATCGCTGCTATTGTTGAGAGCCTTCACTTCTAAAAACTGTATACTCCATGGTGCTGTGCAAATGGGAACACCATGTACAATATGCAATATGTTTTAGACGGTTGCGTATGGAATGCCAGCAGTCGGGATACTGGTAGTCAGAATCCTGACGCCGAGATCCCGACCGGGTTAACATACTGACAATTGTTGGTCGGTATGCTAACCCTCCCCCCTCTCCCTAGTGCCTGAACCTAACCTCCCCCTCCCCGCACCGTAAACCTAATTTTCCCCCCTTAGTGCCTAACACTAACACTCCCCCTAGTGCCTAACCCCACACCCTAAACCTAACCCTCCTCTAACCCCTGATACTTCCAGATGTCGGCGGTCGGAATTCTGGAGCTGGGATCCCAACGCTGTCAGGATTCCAGTGCCGGTATTTCGACCGTCGGCATCCCGCATGGTCGGGATGCTGCCTACATCGCGTTTTAGATACAGAATGAGAAACATGATGAGATTTGTAGTGTGCAAACAATATTTACTCATTCTCTTGCTTACTACTAGTGAGATGTACTAACATGTACACATTATATGGCCGATTCTGAGTTGCACACAATGTAGCTGTAGATGTGGGCAGTCACAAAAGCCTGTTTTACTACTTTATGCTAATGCATGCGATTCAAGTAATGTCGGGGATTGTGCCTGTGCAAGTAGAGTCCTGTGCCAACCATTGCTGTTACACTGGCAGCCGCTACCATCATCATTAGTGTCTGCACTTGCACTAGCCCCATGCTAGATGCAAGAGATATGTGAGAATCGGGCATCCCTTATCTGGACGCACGACTCAGAATCACCCAAACCTTCTGATACACACTCATGAGACTCCCACAAGTCAGGGTGGTTACATGCAATCGCATGGTCACCTCCCAAATCACGTCCAGAAGCCCCTATTTCACAGAAAAACAGATCCAGCCAAGTACCATCGGGCTCAGAAGAGGACAGATGTATGCAAAAATGCGTAAAGTCGCTTCTGCGTGTGGCCTCTATAAAAAAAACCTCACCATTTGCGCCTGTGCGACTCAGAATCAGCCTCTATTGGTATACTGTATACAATAGCAGACCCACACACATCCATGTAGTGTTGGAAGTAATTTGCATCTAAATAGCAAGCGCAAAATGCACTCCCCACAAAAAGGCGCGTTTGCCAAGTTTTTGAGTCAACCGTTTATGCGAGAAGTGAGCAGCTTGGCAAGAGTAGTGTAAACGCCGGCTTTACCCCTGGAGTAAATAGTATATGTGACTGGGTTACGCCAGTAGGTGTGTTACTGGCACTCTCGAGAAGTTTCTAAGGCATGATGATAAATTTGGACAACAGGTACATCAGAGGATGCCGTAGAAATTTATTGAAAAAAAAAAAATTATCAGTTACAAAGTTTATCAAAAAGGTAGTGATGAGGCGATACAAATCACACGAATAACACTGTAATGGAAAATGTCACACTTTACATCTTGTCCACCCCTCACCGAATTTCAACCAAAGCAACATTTGGTTGGGTTTTTTTTTTTTGTTTACACACCTTAAATCTCAAAAGCACAGCAGTAAATTTGGAGTTCCACTGATAAATGTCAGCACAATGTTACTCTCTCAACAAGGGCATTTTAAGAGGAGGGGACCCTGTGCAGGTTCAGTGTGGGCCCCTACTCTCTATGGGTTTAGTGCCAGAATCTACTGCTCATGTGCAGGTCTCCGGGAAAATGCTATCCGCGCTGTTTTCCCAGGGACAGCAATACTGCGCATGCGAAAGCCACTGGGAAAATGGCCGCTAACAGTCAGCGTGTCTCAATTAAAGAAAAAAAAAAGAGATAATAAAGTGGGCACTAATCAATATCTAATCACCAATTTGTGGTTCTGATTAATGTAACCTGCCACTAAAGCTGCCCCCACACAGGCAAATCTGTGAATTTACCAAAAATTATACAGTACTAAATATAGATTAATCAGTTGATGAGTAACAACCCCACTGAACTATGTAATGGTGAACTCCAAACTTTCTTTCAGCTTTGATAAAGTCTGTATGGACAGGCAAAACGCATCACAAGGTTTTATTCCAAAGGGACAGTTGTGAGATGGCATAAGGATTCTTGTGCACATTGAAACTAGTTTGACTTCAAAATCACAATTATATCAAGCCGTGAGTAACTGATATAAAGAACTGTGTGTCCACCTACAGTTCTACATCCAAGAAATTTATTCTAGACTGCTCTATACGGTATAGTGAACATATCGAGATAGTCACTGGTGCTACTAAGTTACATTTTGAGGACAAGTGTGATTTATCAGTGGGACTTACTGTACACAGTTACAATGTTTCCAAAAAGTTCTGTAATATATAACCATTGTAACAAATCTGCTTCTGCTATCCTTTGTTTTATTAATATAAGAGCACATTTTTATAGGTAAAATATAAGATTTTATAATTTAAGCTCCAAGACAATTTGTTGTATATCTAAAATATGCCATATACAGGTATCTTATTAATTATTTGTATCTTTTTGATAGTTATATTGTTCGGACATAAATATTGGTAATGTATGGATATGTATACATGCTTTTTTCTACACACAATACAGCGCTGTTCTATTGTGCAGGGCAAAAATGGGATACTCCTGGAGGGTATGCGAGGTACTCAGAGAGCGGGGGGTGGATGGCATTGTGTGCCTCACCACTTCTGGGCCTGTAGTGCCCTCTCCTCTCACTATAATTCCACCACTGACTATATCATTATTTACTTCCTCTTAGCTGCACAACATCCATCTGCTAATATCAAACCATTCTAGGTACATTAATAGAATCTGGTTATCCCACAAATTACTTTTTCAGTACAAAGTCAGTATTGTACATTTGCCAGCAGAATGTGACTTAGCAGCAACATCTTGAACAACAATGCACAGCATGCCACAGCAAAGATTTCCTTTAATTTGGATGTAAAAACTGTGTTAGGGAACATTTGGGAGCTGCACTAAAGGCACAGCAAGAGGCTAAGTCGTTTGTCAAAGAGTAAATATAAGGTTTGCCTAATGATCGTGAGCAGCAGACAATTCAACAAGGCTCCTGTTTGCAAGTTTAGGACTACCATAACTCTGGGGAGTGCTACATAATTATCCCAGAAAGTAAATTTAGATGTAGCACAATGATTGCCAAAAAAAGACACTCTAATAGCATGCAAAGAAGAAACACTCTTATAATTACAGCAATTATACTGGGTTTTCTCAACAAGACTATGGTAGGAGCTCACTATTTAAAGGGGACGCAATCTGTAGTCGGATATATCTAAAGCAAAAAGCATCAAGCATTAGGTTTTGTATTGGTTTTGTTGAACAACTGGAAATATACATGAAAAAGACCCAATGACTGCATTATTACACTTTGTAAGGAATCGGTATGTAATGCCGGCTGTCAGGATGCCTACTGTCAAAATAGCGACAGCGGCATCCCGATGGTTGGTATCCCGACAGGGTTCGGGTAAGTATACTTACCCTGCCCCCTTCTCCCCCTACCCTCCCCACCCTAACCCTCCCAGTTAGTGCCTAAACCTGTTTCCCCCCCTTCATGGCTAAAAACCCTAGCCCTCCCCACTTAGTGCCTAACCCTAACCACCCTCCCAGTGGTGCCTGACCCTAACCCTCCCCCCTAGGGATGCCTAACCCTAATCTCCCCTCCAAAACCTAACGATAACCCCGCTATGCTACCTAAACCTAACCCTCGCCCCCCCGGCGCTAACACTAAGGGCAACCCTGCTTACCTTCGTTCAGGCTATCGTCTCCCTGGATTCCAGCGTTGAGATTAAGATAGGCATCGGTATTTCAACGCCTTTCTTAAGTCCTTTGTCGGGCTCCCAGCGCCGGGATTGAGACCGGCGGCATCGAGCATGCGCACGATGGAGGGAGCTCGGCGCAGGCAGCATTCCAAATAAGTTGCCAGCCGCGAGCCAATTAGAGCCCATCCCATGCCGGGATTTCACAGTCGGGAAGCCGGCGGACAGCATTTCGTTGGGACACAGCACTACAATTCTAAAATTAGTAGAATACTTAAAAAAAAGAGGGCTTCAGGTATACTGTAGCTACTGTTTTCAAATAGTGAAAGCAGCAATTTTGTGGACTGAAAAAATATCCATGAACAGGAGTTGGTGACCTCACTGAGGTGTTATGTGCAAAGAGTAAACTGACACGTCAGTACACAAAATGGCTGACTCCAGTAGATGCAGATGACGGGCCAAATGTTATAGGGTGGGTTTAGCTGTAAACTCTCACATTATTTGCGTTTTATCTTCAAAATGGGAAAAAATCTGAATGAAATTTTAAATTGTGAGAGTTTTTTGAGTCTGAAAAACATGTAAGTTTGCTCTGTTGCTTTATTACATTAAAAAGTGTGAGAAAACTCAGGTTCTCTTTGGTTATTTTTTTTGAATGTTTGTATTCATACAGGAGTTCAGAGCAACATCACAAAACAATAAAAATATCATGGCAATAATGCCCTTGTCTATAAAAAGACTGCTTGTTCACACCTATTGCCTTTTACATTTTTCTAATAACATCAAATACACATTTAGGTCAGATAATCCAAGTGTTAACTTGTGTTACTAGTATAATGAATTGAAACCTGTATGAAACATTCAACAGACGTGTTAGATTTCATGCTTTTTTTTTTACCCATTGCCCCAACAAATATGTTTACGAACCCTAAAATGTCAGCATCATCCCAAACTTGTATTTTGAATTGAAAATATATTTGAAATAATCATATTTAAGTGAAAGCCTTTTTTTTGTTTTTTGTCTGATGTAGATAAAAATCTCTGCAGAATGGATAATTTCATTTCATGTAAACATATTTTTGGATTTAGATTTTGTTTATTATATGACGCTGAGGAGGCTATGATACAACCCTGTATCCCACTCTTATAAACATTTGGTATCTGCTTAACAAAATCAACAGTAAATCATAAAATAAAAAACATTAGGAAAAAATATATCATGTAAAAATATTTTGGGGGGATTTTGACACGGGATTAAAAGCTGCAATTCTATAAAAGGTAAAACTAGGTTGGTTTTACTTTTTTTTTTTAAACAAAAAGTGCCATTGTAAATTCTACTGCAAAATCACCGAAAAAAAAAAAATCTGTCCTTTTGCTAAATTGAAAACTTATTACACCTGTCTCCCATATGACTTCTTATAAGTAAACTGTGCGAGTTATGTTAAAGAAACACCTCTACCTGTAGAAGTGAATGCATCCTTAAACATTATCTGCTTGATTTTTATTTACAACAACTTAACAATATATAAAAATAATATTATATATATATATATATATATATATATACACACACACACACCAACGGATGGTGTAGCATCCCATGTGCTTAATAAAATCCATTAAGCGCATGGAGTGCTGCACCATCCGTCTGTAATTGAGTAACATGTACGGGCACCCTGTCACTTAGATGTTCATTCAGGAGAGCTGAACCACATGACTATGTAATTATATATATATCTCTCAATCATACTTGCCTGCTTTTGAAAAAGCATTTCAGGGAGATTGTGAAAGCAGCACCTATTAGTGCGGCAGTAAAGTGGACGTCTACTGCTACATCTGAGAGGCGTGTCATAAAATTGATTTACATCCACATGTAAATGAGCCCCAAAGCAGTCAGTAAGATCTACTTGTTGATGAAAACACACTGATACTTCTCAGAAAATACATGTAACCATATGGATCATTGTGCCTTATAACCAATGCAGGGAAATTATACTAATCATCCCATTTGAATGTATATATATATATTTCTGTTTTTTCTTTTATATAACAGTGTCATAATTGGGGTAATGTGAAATGAGGGAGATTGGTAGACTCTTCAGGGAGACAGGGAGTTTGCTGCTATTTCAAGAAGTCTCCCTGACAATGAGGGAGAGTTGGCAAATATGATTATATATATATATATCCATAATCCGGCACTCACTGAGAACTCATCATAGGAAGCAGGGTGCCCTCCGCAGTCAGCCCTGGGCACAGGACGGACCAAATATAGTATCCACGTGATGGCACTCCGTAAAGAAAAAACTTCAAAGACCACTGCTGTTGATGCAGCGTTTCAGCGCTTTATTATGCGCTTTTGTCAAGCATAAGGTACAATAATATACAACACTTACCCCACTTATATAGCAGTTAACACCAAGTGCCACGGAAACATCACTTCCTGGTTCCGAAACCAGAAGTCACAGAACCAGGTTGTGACATAATTTCCCCCACCAAAGACAGCGGTTGCCATAGCAACCTTCAAACATGTAAAAAAAACTTTAATACACACATAACAAAACAAACAGGATACAACATTGATTAAAAACTAGTTTGTGTAGCACTGTTTGATAACAAATTAGCAAAACAGAGCTATAATCAAATAGGGTAATACCATATAAATCTAAAAGTAAACAATTAATGGTAGTGCTGAACAACAGCAGATCACTAAACTCCTACACAACACCTCAGTCACAATTAGCAACAGTATATCATAGATAATCAAATAACTGTTAATGTGCATATGTTAAATAAAACAATGTAAGCCTAGCGTCTCATTGAGGCCACGAGGCGAAAACGCATCTAAGCACATAATCCAATCTGATTCTCACTGTAACAGTTTACGGGCACGATTACCTCCTCTAATAAGTGGAGGTACGTGATCGATAATTCTATAGCGGAAAGAGGCAAGAGTGTACTTAGCCAGAGCAAAATGCCTTGCTACTGGTTGCTCGCTTGTACCTGCAATCAAGGCTGCCCGAATGGCAGAACGATGCTGCGCCATCCTTATTCTCAAAGTACACTCAGTTTTACCTACGTATATTTTAGAGCAAGGGCAAGTGATAATGTACACAATACATTTGGTGGTACATGTCACAAAATGTCTAATAGTAAATTTGACCCCCGAATAGGGATGGAAAAAAATTAAGAGCCTGTCTGAAGGGATCGGCACTTTGTACAATTAGAACATCTGAAACAACCAACCTTAGGCTGACCTAAGAATGATTTATTTCTATCTAGCTTGCCCAGTGATATCATTATGGACCAAATAGTCCCTTAAACTTTTACCTCTGCAGTAGCATGACATTAATTTTGTATTGCGCAATGGATGCAGATCTTTGTCAGTAGTAACAATCGGCCATAATGCTTTGGCCTGTTTATTAATCTCTGTGCTCAAATGATTAAATTGGTTAACCCAAATATGCCGGTTACTGTCCTGATCATCATCTTATTGGTAACCTTCAACAATTTATCTAATGGGACAGCCACTGCTTTGTCTCTAGGAAGATCAAGCTCAATATGATTGGAACCTTTCAACAAATTTCTCATACATAGAATCTAATTGATGAATGGCCTCTTCTCTATTTTTAGGGATTGAGTGCCCGCAGGAACTGCGAGTACGGTAGAGCATTCCTAAGAGGCACTGGGTGAGCACTACTAGCCAACAAGATATTATTCCTGCCAGTTGGTTTCGAAAATAAAGACGGCACTAAACACCCTTTACTTTTAGAAACTGTCACATCTAAAAAATTGACCTGATGACAGTCAGTAGTATATGTAAATTTGACCGGACTGTTACTGTTATTATGTCACTCAATCACTTCCTCAAACGACTGTTGGGTTCCACCCCACACTATAAACAGGTCATCAATGTAGCGAAAAAACGCTACAATGTTGTTGGCCACTAAAGGATCTGAAAAAAAATACATCCTGTTCTACAGAGAACATAAAAGCTTTAGCGTATGATGGGGCCACATTGGACCCCATCGCACAACCAGACACTTGTAAATAGAAGGATCCATCGAACATAAAATAATTACGAGTTAACACTAACTCAAGTAGCTCCAAAAATAACTCAATTGGGGGTCCACTGTACAATATGTTGTTAGTAATGAGCAGTTTAGTGGCTTGCAAACCTAATGCATGCAGAATGCATGTGTATAAATTACACACATCTACAGAGCATAAAACACAGTCAGAAGGTAAATTAGACAACAGGGCTATAGATCTCAAAAAACTATTTGGGTCTTTTAAATAAGTGGGTCTAGCTTGAATACACCGTTGTAGAAGAGCATCTAAATAGGTACATACGGTTTGATAAAGAGACCCACGTGCAGCAAGAATAGGACGGCCCGGCGGCTTAACCAGGTCCTTGTGAATTTTAGGAATTAAATAAAATAAAGGTCTAATTAGAAAATTAACCTCCAAAGCTTTCTTTATAGAAACTGAAATATGGCCTAAAGCACATGCTGATGACAACAATACATCTAATTCCTTTTTAAAATCCACAATGGGGTCATATGGTAATTTCCTATAAGTACCCAAATCACCTAGTAACTTGAAAGCCTCCTCTTTGTAATCACACAAATCTAACACTACAATGGCCCCTCCTTTGTCCTCCTTGACGAAATACATCATCATCATAAGCAGATAATTTTTTCAATGCTGCTTGCTCATCTTTATTTAAATACCAAAACGTCGGTTTCTTAGAGTTAGGACTGTCGCAGATCACCTTGTCCAACAACCGGGAGAAAGTTTTTATCGATGCATTACCACTAATGGGATCAAACGCAGATCGTTCTTGTAATTTAAGTCATTGCTGTGGTACATCAGACACCTTATGTGGACTGCCGGAAAAGTGTTCCTTAATCTTAATGCTCCTAGTTAACATATACATTTCCTTCTTCCATTGGATTTTATCAAAAGGGACAGTCGGGACAAAAGATAGCCTCTTATTCAATACTGCTAATTCACAGACCAAAAAAGGTCTTTTAGACAAATTGACAACTAAATCTTGCGTCCGCTTGTGGGCCTTCTCTCTCTTTTGTTCTGCTGACCTCTGCGGGTACGATGGGGCCCAGGTCTAAAAAGCGGGTTCTGGTCCGTTTACCTGTGGTGGTGACACCACTCACTCTCGGGGTAGGTCTAGTAGTACTGCTACCTTCGGTCTCACTTTCAGTAGTACCAGTGTCTTCTGAATGATCCAATCTGGATCTATCCAAAGTGCGTCTAAATAAAGGCCGCCTGTCAACTTTAGGGTTGACCCAGTAAGCCAGCTGTAGACGCGCTGATGTTCATAATCTAGATCTACTTTCTTTTTCTTTTAATTTTTAAATTTAAGAAGATCATTTTTATATGTCTCCAACTGTGTACCTAGTTTTGAAATCCAATCATTCTGTTTATCACTGGATAAAGCTGACAAATGTAAATCCTCAAAGTACTTGATTTTACCCTTAGCAAGATCAATTTCCTTTTTAGATTCTTCTATAACCAACAACAATAAGTCGAATGAACATTTGTTCAGTATAGAAGTTCACTTTTTGCAGAAGTCGACATTATTGCGCCCTATCGTCGGGACATTTTTCACCCTAAAACCTCTAGGGATTTTTTTTTCTTTAAAATAGTTGGATAATATTTAATCGTAATAGATTATAAAAGGTCTTGTGACATGGGAGCTGTTACATGGTCACGTATATCATCAGTAAAAATGATTGCTTCAGCCTCAGAATCCGAGTAACTATGTACCGAGCCTCTTTCAAGGAACAATCCTCTGATGCAATCCTGTATTGTTATCAGCCATCACTTTGGATAGGTCCAGATTTTATCATTCAGAAGACACTGGTACTACCGAGAGTGAGAACGAAGGTAGCAGTACTACTAGACCTACCCTGAGAGCGAGTGGTGTCACCACCACAGGTAAACGAACCAGAACCCGTTTTTTAGACCTGGGCCCCATCGTACCCGCAGAGGTCAGCAGAACAAAAGGGAGAGGAAGGCCCACAAACGGACGCAAGATTTAGTGTTCAATTTATCTAAAAGAACGTTTTCGGACTGTGATATAGCAGTATTGAGTAAGGGGCTATCTTTTGTCCCGACTGTCCCTTTTGATAAAAACCAATGGAAGAAGGAAATGTATATGTTAACTAGGAGAATTAAGATTAAGGAACACTATTCCGGTAGTCCACATAAGGTGTCTGATGTACCACAGCAATGACTTAAATTACAAGAACGATCTGCATTTGATCCCATTAGTGGTAATGCATTGATAAAAACTTTCTCCCGGTTGTTGGACAAGGTGATCTGCGACAGTCCTAACTCTAAGAAACCGAAGTTTTGGAATTTATATAAAGATGAGCAAGCAGCATTGAAAAAATTATCTGCTTATGATGATGACAAAGGAGGGGCCATTGTAGTGTTAGATTTGTGTGATTACAAAGAGGAGGCTTTCAAGTTACTAGGTGATTTGGGTACTTATAGGAAATTACCATATGACCCCATTGTGGATTTTAAAAAGGAATTAGATGTATTGTCATCAGCATGTGCTTTAGGCCATATTTCAGTTTCTATAAAGAAAGCTTTGGAGGTTAATATTCTAATTAGACCTTTATTTTATTTAATTCCTAAAATTCACAAGGACCTGGTTAAGCCGCCGGGCCGTCCTATTCTTGCTGCACGTGGGTCTCTTTATCAAACCGTATGTACCTATTTAGATGCTCTTCTACAACCGTGTATTCAAGCTAGACCCACTTATTTAAAAGACCCAAATAGTTTTTTGAGATCTATAGCCCTGTTGTCTAATTTACCTTCTGACTGTGTTTTATGCTCTGTAGATGTGTGTAATTTATACACATGCATTCTGCATGCATTAGGTTTGCAAGCCACTAAACTGCTCATTACTAACATATTGTACAGTGGACCCACAATTGAGTTATTTTTGGCGCTACGTGAGTTAGTGTTAACTCGTAATTGTTTTATATTCGATGGGTCCATCTATTTACAATTGTCTGGTTGTGCGATGGGTCCAATGTGGCCCCATCATACGCTAAAGCTTTTATGTTCTCTGTAGAACAGGATGTATTTTTTTCAGATCCTTTAGTGGCCAACAACATTGTAGCGTTTTTTCGCTACATTGATGACCTGTTTATAGTGTGGGGTGGAACCCAACAGTCGTTTGAGGAAGTGATTGAGTGACATAATAACAGTAACAGTCCGGTCAAATTTACATATACTACTGACTGTCATCAGGTCAATTTTTTAGATGTGACAGTTTCTAAAAGTGAAGGGTGTTTAGTGCCGTCTTTATTTTCGAAACCAACTGGCAGGAATAATATCTTGTTGGCTAATAGTGCTCACCCAGTGCCTCTTAAGAATGCTCTACCGTACTCGCAGTTCCTGCGGGCACTCAATCC